>OX383980.1:16747615-18049080 GCA_947532105.1 Athrips mouffetella
TTTTTTATTGGTCCTTGACTTAATCTGCTCTAGAGGGCGCCACATACAATTAAACGAAATTTCTTGTATCCTATAACCAGCGGATAATTAAGACGCTTCTATCGACATCTCATTTGTCAAAATATGATAAGTAGTTTAGAAGTTATGATGGAACAGATGAACATACATACATACATACATACATACATACATACATACATACATACATACATAGCCTGTCAAAATCATAACCCTCCTTTTGCTTTGCCGTAGTCGGGCAAAAAGTCGCAATGTGTATAGGCTCTAAGATACCATTCTGTGCCTAAATACCTTTATACGAGCATCTATCTGATCGAAGATATCGTTTATCTGTCCCTAAGTACCTACGATGTCCCAAACATGCCTAATGGCTGTGTTTAGCATATCAGAGATAATTCTCTTTGTACTAGGCCTGGTTGGTTTCGAGTTGTATTCACTAAGAAATCTTTTGAGATAAGGGAGACATTTGTTTATCCAGAAGACAATTAAATTATGAAGGGGAGCAATGAACAATTTCCCCACTCGAAACTGCCGGCTCGCCATATTTTTAACTTCTACAAAGTGAAGAAATTCCAAAAACTGAACAATATTATAGAACACGACACTGGCAGAAATGTCCCCAAATATGGGTTTACGATTGCCAAATCAATAAAAAAATAATATTTCCACCCAAAGAATATATTTTACTACTCTCTAACCGTTTCAACCAAATAACTGTAACTGATGAGCTTAAGCTTCTTTTTTCCAACTACATTTCACTACAAATAAAAATGTTTCCAGCCCGGCTTTTATATTCAGACATCAGAATGATTTTCCTTACCCTAACCTCCCTAGGGCAATTCTAATTTCTATTATCCTGGATTTTTCTCGTCTGTTTTTCTTACTTTTCCTCTACACTTTTGATGTCACAAATACTCGTAACAGAAAGTAACACAGGGGAGGCATTTCGTGTCTGTGATTACACATGAGTTATATGTGTTTGTCTTGTTGCCTCAAATATAATCAAAGAGTAAGTAAGAAAGGTGGAACAGAAATAAGGAAGTTCCAAAAATAATGAAAGTATCTAATCCTATACAGCTGTGAAACAAGCAATATTTGTGTACTTATATTTATAAACACATATATTTGTAATCGGTTATTTGAAAACGGCTCTATAGATTTCGGACGAAATTTACTAAGTAAAGGTTTTTGGGAGTGAAAAACACTCGACTGCAACAAAAAATTGCGCTTTCAAGCTGAATATTTCACAAACGGATCTCTTAATCAAAAAGTGATCTTTGCAAACTCACATTATTTTGAAAAGACCTATCCAATGACATCCCACACGATGGGGTAGACGAGAAAAAAATTCTTCCCCACTTTACTTGCTGGGGAGGTACCTACTCTAAAAAGCTTTTTTTAAGATTTTATTTTACCACATTGTTGGCGTGGTTGAAATGTATATCCGTACTTAATTAAAGCTTTCTAGTACTAAGGGTCTTTGAGCTAAGCTGCAGACAGACAGATAGACGGAAATGACGAAACTATAAGGGTTCCTTGTTGACTACGGAACCCTAAAAAGTTGGTTGAACAGCTTTTTGCAATAAGACGCAGGTCGGGTGAGTCATAAAATACCTACTTTAATTTAATTATTTTTCCAACCTGAAAAGGTCCCAAGGCATGACTTTTAATTTTGACACCAAAAATAGGGAGTGTTTAATTAAAAAACTTGGTCAAAATCCATTATACTCGTACCGGATTCATATAAAAGTAAGCTTTATTAATAGTATTTTTGTTTTCAAGCCAACTGAACAACTTTACTTAAAAAAGATTTAAAAAGCTTCAAAGCGTTTAAAAAAAGCTGTTTTTAAATGAGGTTTTTGTACAGAATTACAATAAATATTTTATACTTAATGAATCAAAGTGAAATATACAGTCACGATCAGATCAAGCTTGACACTTGCCGTGCGACTCGAGCTCCTAGAAGTGTACAGTCAAGAGCACGTCAAGTCTGACACATTGGACTTTGTACCGTTCTTATTTCAATCGCTGTAGGAGCTAGAGTCGCGCTGCAAGTGTCAAGCTTGACCTGCTCCTGAATGTACAAAGAACAACGTGTCAAGTTTTAGTTTCTCTTGACAGTAATTCATTTCAGATCCGTGGTCAAATTTCGCTTCCTCTGGAGGTCATATAACCGATCGGAATCAGAACATTTTTGACATATGACCTTATATCCCATATTGTTCTCGGAAAATGCAAAATTCATGAAAAAGGTATTATTGCAATTTATGCAAAATTATGCCTTGTCGCGTAAATAATGTTGTAGAGCTTTTGTACAAAGCCCGTCTGGGGTAGTATCAGCCTCTTTCCTTTTCCTGCCGTAAAGCAGCAGTGTTTGCACTGCTGTGTTAGGGAGCCAGTGGAATTACTGGCACAAGAGACATACCTACCATCTTAGTTCTCAGGGTGGGCAACGCGCTTTGCTGTCTTTTTAGTGTCATATGGCATTAGTAAGTAAGTGGATGCTATGGACGGTGGTGACCACTTAATATCAGGTGGTCCACCTGCTCGTTTGCACACTTAAGACATAAAAAACCGGTCAAGTGCGAGTCGGACTCGCGCGCCGAGGGTTCCGATATACCTATAGTATTTTTGGAAGCAATAAAGTCCATTTTCAGGACCGCAAAACTAAATTTGTTTGTAAAGGTTTTTTGCAGATTTCTGAAAAACTGTGCAACTTAGAAAGATCGTTTTATTTTTGCTGTAAAGTTTACATAAACCTCTGTCAACTGTAATTAATTCAGATTTTCCCTTACTCAAACTTCGGAGATAAGGTATGGTACTTCGGAATGGTATTTTTTTTGACATTTTTCATCATAACTTGAAAACTAAGAAACTTAAAAAAATACAAAAATATATTTTAAAATGTACAAGTAAAGCCCTTTCATATGATACCCCACTCGACCTAGTAGCGACAATTTGAAATTTGGCCCCCCCTATTTTGGCCCCCTTTACATTAATAATCATACTTTTTTCAAAAAATTTTCATGTGCAATTAAGTTGGGCAACTATATTCTAAAACTATTCCAAATTTCAGCTCGATAGCGTAAGTGGTTGCTGAGATATAGAGGTGTGACAGACAGACGGACAGACAGACAGAGCGGCACCATAAGGGTTCCTTTTTTTTACCATTTTGGTATCGGAACCCTAAAAAAACAACTACGTTTTCTTTTCGACTCCTGCGCAAATTAACATGGGGCTTGAGAAGTTGAATGAATGAAAGTTGTTAAAACAGTCCAATGGGCATTTGTACGGTCAACTGCACGTCAGTGGAAGCATTTGCAACTTTAATACCATGTCTTATAGTCAAAGTGTTTCTACTGATGAGCTGTTGGGTGTACATATATTGTTGTTAGAGACGTACCTATCTAAGTGATTGAAGAAAAATATTTTGCCTTCAGCAAGTCGCGAGTGAATAGGCTTCTTCTGGGAAAGCTCGTTCCATCGTCGCCCTCATCTCTGTCCTCAAGAATAGATCGAGGTCAAGAGTAAGCTCATTGATAAGATTTTTGTTTAGTAAACGGTGTAAGTACACGGTGTAAGAGACAGGTAGGAAAAAACTGAAACGGCATGATATGTCAAATTTCAGTAAATATAACTTCCAGAAAATGAAAAAAAAAATTCGGTGTATTCATATAAAATTGTTGATTTTGGTTGAAATTGTTGACTTGATTGGCCAATACTGCCGCCATAAAGAAGAAAGACGCATTTGACAAATACAAAAAATGGAGTAAAAAAATTAAATGTTTTATTTTTTTGTTATCTTTGGCTGTCCCAAGGATAAATTACTAATTATCAAAGTAAAAGTGAAAAAAGGCAGATAATGTCACAAAGTTTAAACAGCATGCCGAATATTATAAATAGAGGTTTTTCCTTTTTTTCTCAGTACAAAAAATACATATATAATATAAATGCTTAGTAGGATAGACGCATATGTTAATTTTTTAAATTTCTTTAAAATGAAAGGGCGCAAGTTACAATATACTGCTTTTTTTCTTATTTTTCAACTGGTAGAGGAAAACATTATATGAAAGAAAATTGTATTTAGTTTTCTTATTAGAATTAAAATTACTGTTTTACAATAATCAACAAAAATTGCCTGTAAGGCTCAATAATAATACTTAAATTGACTCATGCACATATGACATTATTGCCCATTCTTTTCTTCTAATTTCATTTACACTAATATGTTTATCATGTGTATCTGACATAATGTAATACGTCAAAAATACAAGGTGTAACGGAATGGTATATCAATCCTAATGGATGTGAATCTGCCCATGAAACTGAGACTGACTTAGGGAAACCTAAGAAACATGGGTCGAAAAGTGACAAACAAATTTAACAAATTCAGACCTCGCCCTCTCTTCATTTACTCAGCCTGAAACAAAAATATAAAAAAAGAGATAAAATAACTGAACATAAATAAGTAGGTAAATTTTGTTTGAAGAACTAAAATTGACGGTTAATCAATCTTGAATATAGTGATCTAACACATTAATAAATAACCATTTAATAAGAAAACTGACTATCGGCTTTTATTTATTTGGGCTACAAATCCAGAGATAGACAAAGATCATCATTAAATATGCGCAAAACCAGCAAATAGGTACTAGTAATTTTTAGTTAAAAAAATAAATAAACATTGCTTAACTAAATTTCAATCGCAGCGAAACTTTTTATTCAACTCCTGCGCAACTGAATGCAGTTTACACAAAATGCTAAGTAGAAAAGAAGCAACTGGCGAATTTTAATGACAGCGTGCGGATATGTGATTTCCGCGACGACTCAGGCGCAACTGACTGCACGCTCCTCCGCTTTCCCCCCTCATCTCACTTCGGCATATACAAAATACTGAGCAGAAAGGACGCAAATGGCAGCTTGCGCCCATTCAACTTCGAATATATATACTAAAATAAATTGTCAAACGCTAAGAAAAAAAGTCACTCAAGTCACTTGCGGCTTACCTATTTATATAAAAGCTCTGGTTACTAAAATTAAAAGGCGCAAGTAACCAAATGCGTCTTTTCTATGTAAAGTTGTTATGAAATAAATCATAGCGGTTTGTGAGTTAATAGACTTTATTAGCAATTGCTTCAATTGCGTCTTTTTATTTACTTAAACGATACAAATATTTTGTTTCTATGAAAAAGTAACTGACAAAATACGTCTTTCTTACTAAGTTTCAACGAATACGCCTTTTCAACTACAAAACACTTAGGTTTTTTAAATGCATTTGCGTCTTTTATTCTTACGGATTATCTCGAATATAGCTTCTTTCAAAATAGTAAAAATTGAGCAGATGCGCCTTTTTTTTCTGAGTCCGAAGGTATTTTTAACTCATTTTTCCAAAAATTTACAGTTGTGCCCTTTCTTCTTATTTATATGGAGGGGCCGATATTTTTTTTATTTTTTGAAAGTTGTTCAGTTACGTGTACCAGTTTTTAGCAGTATGTGCCTTACACCCTGTATAGTAGAATCTACTTATTTTTTTTATTAAGTTTATGGTGTAGGTAGGCTTATCTTATCTGTTTATTCATGCTATATATTTTGCATTTTCATTATCATCCATATCGAGATAAAATATTGGGAAACATTGATCATTGATGATAATGTAACATGATATATACTTAGTTTATGTTCAAAATATCGGGTGTGAAAAAAAGCTAGCACTATTCAGACTGTTACTGAGACCATGAAATTGAAAAACTTTCGAAATAAGTACGAAAAAACAATACCTGTCTTACTAAATGCGCAATCAGCAGCATTTTCTACTAAATTTTAATTTTTAGGGTACCAAACAAAAATTGTAAATACGGAACCTTTACGGTGCGACTTCGTCTGGCTGTCTGTCTGTCACACGAAAAAATAAAAAAAAATATTATTGATATTATTGTAAAGAGGGGGAGAGAAAATTTCTAATTGTCGTTACTAGGTCGTGTGGGTATTGGGCTTTTTTAGTAAATTCCAATATAAACTTTAATTTTTTTTTACAACTCTTAGTTTTCAAGTTATAATGAAAAATTTATTTAAAATATCAAAACACTGACCTTGAGTGGGTCTCTGGTTTCAGGCGTTTGTAGCGTAGCGCTGGTGCAGCTTATACTGGTTTTGTTTCTAATATTAAATGTTTTTTTTTTATTCCTTTCAATCTGAATAAACCTCTGTCTATTTAAGAATGAATAAAATCTCATTATTTTACTCATCGCGGGATTTAAAAAAGCGACATTTCTAAGTAAAAAACTAAATGAAATAATGCATAATTATTATAGCTCTTGTTATAATCTTTCAAATTATCGCGTAAATTTTCAAAACGATTCGGCGGAAACAGTCCCTAACTCCTTACCACAGACTTTGTAGATCAAGTTGGAGATTGTGAATATTATGAAAATGATGTGTTTTCCCTTTTTAGGGTTCCGTAGTCAACAAAGTATCTTTAAAGTTTCGTTGTGTCCGTCTGTTTGTCTGTCCGCGGCTTAGCTTGGAGACCCTTTGTTCTAGAAAACTGTAATTTTGTACGGATATACATTTTATCTACGCCGACAAAGTAGTAAAATTAAAACTTTAAAAAAAATTTTTTAGGTTACCTCATCTACACGTAATGTGCGGGTGATTTATTTTGTCTGTCCCATCGTGTAGGAATTCGTTACCGTAACCGCTATCGTAAGCTAGATGTTATTGTTGACGTATTTATTAAACATTATTTAAATAGCGAAGAAATCTTTGTTAAGGCGCTGATAAGGGCTAAATACGCTTCACTTGAGAAGGTTTTTAACGAAAAGTGATGAATATATGGCCGTGAAAAAAACTTATGTGATAAGCATCTTTACAATAATATGGCCGACTCTGAAACACGATTAAATATATTTTGTACGCCATAAAAAATCCGAAGTTACCTCTGCTTTTTGCTTTTTAACCGTTTTTCTTAAGTACCCATTAATCTATTATGCCAAAACTTTTACACATTATTCAATAAATTATGCATACTAATAAAGCTGTTTTAAAATTAATATTATGGGTACGGATTTTGAGAAAAATGCAAAAATGAGCGAAAAACGTAAAACAGCGCGAATCTTCTCCGTTCTAGCACGCGCATTCTGCCCTTTGTTAGAAAGGGAGGTAATTCAGCTCTTATCAGCCCCTTAACGGATAAATCAAATAATTTCATTCAGTGCCTCCTTGACTTTTAACACAAACATTTTTATTTACAAACCTACAAAACCTTATCAAATTCTTTGTGTTATCGTTGCCTGACCTAAACGCATTAGTTATTCCATATCGCAAACATTTAAGTTCGTGGGTTAGCTTTATTTAGTTTAGTGCTGAATTTACCGTAATTATGAGACTGCCTACAAAGGCTTGAAGATAAAAATTCTTTTTTTTATAAATCAAGTTATAAAAAGCCACAAAAAAATTACCAAAAGTCGTCCATTATAATCCTTTGATTTAAATCCAGGACACAAGGCCCTAAGGGATCTTAATAAGGTATTACTTTTATGAGTTGACTGAATATTTTCATGAATTAATTAATTATTCCTAAAAATATTATCCTACAATTTATTATGGAGATAAGAAACCCTTTGTGTTATAAAGCTCCATATTAATGCTGAACGGTATTAAATAAACGATGTTATTAAACAAAATATTAGGTTTAATTAAATTTGGCTCGTGAATTACCCCGATAAGGTTGATTGTGATTTAGAAGTGTTGTTTAGAAGTACAGTCAAGTGCACGTAAAGCTTTATGTCTGCTTTTCGTATATCGACTTAATTAATGAACTTTGAAAAAAGTGGTCTAATTTTATGGTCAAAATCAACAATTTCAGTTTACGGGGATGGATATTTACTAAGATGCAAAAAAAATAATTAGTTTGAGCTCAGCTTCATAAGATTTTGAATTAATAAATCACAGGATCAAATAAATGCCAGGTTCAAAGTATCAAAAAGTTTGAAAGGGTTGATGAAAGTAGAGGACGCGAGGGAAGGTATTTCAAGATAGTAGCGGGTGGAGGGCTGCGGACTCTTCCTTTCCCGATGGGAAAGAGGCGTGATGTTATGTAAGTATTTATGGATATTTTTTTTCTAAATATAAAGAAATTATTATCATTTTACACCCTGTAAATCATTCTCATAAAGTAGCTGTTGTAGGTGACTAACGATAAAGACAAATTTACAAAAGCTCGTGCAAGTTTTTTATAACACTGAAAAGAAAACTGTATTGTATTAAACTGTACTGCATAAACTACGCTGGTGTCTATTATAATTTTTTTGTGCTAAGACTCAGTACAGTTTAACTTTTCAATGGTATAAAAAATACTCTTTGGTTTCGGTATGAACTGACTCTTGGTTTTTTTAGCCTACCAGATCCCACAGCTGAGCCAAGGCCAACCACGCGGTTTTCCCTTGTAACCTTTTTAAAATTCTTTGAAAAAGCAACAAGCTAGTCAAGCAATCGATTTTTGGTCTACCTTGGCACTAGAACCTGTCATGAGGTATCCAATGGGTGATTTCCTTTACCCATCTTTAAGGCACATTTTCACAGACGCGTCTGGCTCAATACAGTCCTTAAAAGTTTAGCGGTCTTTTTTCCCACAACGGCAATACCAGAAACACCAGTCTTGGAATGCATTATGGTGTTTCTGATTTGGTTTGTTCCTTTTATCCCAAGAATAATGCGTTCCATAGCTTTCACCTTGAGTGACTTGATGTGCTCCGTTCGAGACCATGTTGGGTCGCCGTAAATATTCAATGAGTTTGCGTTTCAGAGAAAAGGGAAGATCTTCTGAAATTCAGAAGACTTTTTTTATTCAGAATACATTTTTTACTCTTTGAAAACAACAGCAACGCTGCCAAGCTTGGTGACTATCATAATTCACCTATAAACGTTATATTTCAAGAGGTCTTGAGACAAAGGCCATATTAATGACGCTGTAACCTAAGCGAAAATCAACAAATTTTGTTCTTCACATTACTGAAGAGGAATCCCGGAAGTTTTCATTCATATGAAATATTAACTTCAGAAATCACAAAAAGAATACGAGTAAACACCACACCACACACACTCAATAAAGCTTAAATAAACAAACACACCTACAACGTACGTACCCGATTGATTCGTGTACAGAAATGCAAACAAGTAGAAAACAGGTGTTGAGTTACGGATATGGCCGCCCAAGGTACACAAAAAAGGTAAAGTTTATGTAAAAATCGCGGAGAAAAGATGAGATTTAATAAACTAAAGCTTCAATATAGACCGTTATAATTTTCTTAGCCTTAGGCGGTTCAGATTTCATTTATTAAATGTAGATTTATAGAGCAAGTCTGCCAGAGTTTCGGATGACAGCTTAAAAGGAATGGCAAGAAACACGAAGAAACGTCCGCAGCAGAAATTTTGTATAATAATGTTTCTTGATTTTTGCTATAATATTAAAACATAACACAACTTCGTCATTGATACAGCCATTAAATTTTGATAACAGGCTATTTACAAGTCGCAGCAAACGTTTGCTTTACACATAATTCAAAATGTCTCTTAGGTGACTGACTATATTTTCCGGTGTACAGAAACCAGGCCAAAAAATTACATTTTAAATCAAATTAAAATCATATTTAGAAAGTTTTACAAAAGTAAAATTTATCATATTGTTACTGGAGGTAGTCAAACAGTATTCATGCACATTTGATATTCATGTTTTCGTTTCTATTATATGTAGATTTTTATGGATTATATTATTCTTCTTCTTGGATAACACATTACATTACATAATAGTCACTGACACGCAAAGCACACACACACAAAAACTTTGTTTTTCATTTATTTCGAGTACACGTAATTATTTAAATTATAATATAACTGATAAACGTGTTTCAGGGCGACGGCTGAAAATCAGCATTTTGCTCCTTGAGCAAATCTTTGTTTGCTAAGCCTTGGTCTTTTTGCATTACGGCACTTAGGTACATGTCCGTTTTAACCGACTTCAAAAAAGGAGGAGGTTCTATGTTCCACTGCATGTATTTTTTTATTTTTTTTTATTTTATGTCATTCTGTTTTTCATTAACACAGTGTGAATTTTCATTGCTTTTGCTCCCGAAGCCCAGTGATTCTACTCATGAAAACATGCAACTTTCCCAAATATTTTTTAAACGAATTATTTTTAGTTCTTCCCATAAAATATGAGTCGATCACGTGACCACTTTACTATGGAGAGATTAAAAATTTTTTCAAGTAAAATATATTTTTCTTTGCGAAAGTTACTTTTTATCATGAGTAGAATCACTGGGCTTCCGGAGAAAAACCAACGAAAATTCATGTTGTATTTTGAAATGTTATTTGTAATACCGTAATGCCCAAATAAACACTTATTCATTCATACAGTTAGAGGACTGTTGATTTTCTGAGGGCAATGTAAACAATGTGTGGGCTCAACCATTCGTTTATACAAAGAGTTAAAAAACACATGTGTAATTCGTTGGTTCAAACCTATGTTCTAATCGGTACCTTTGAAGAACGGCGCTCATAAATCGCGAAGCATTTACACAAGAACCCGGATCAGAAGTGGGAAGGGTTATATTGAATTACTGCCAGATAGATGATGTGGTGAGGCCGTTGGTTTCTAACCTTATAATAAAATAAGAAACCAAGGGCCCGTTTCACCACTTTCATATAAAATTCCAGTTAATTATATTCTGTCGGAACTAAAAAATAATAAAAAGTCTATAAACAGTCAGAATAAATGGTAGAGATACCGGTGTCAGAAGAACCCACTCTTATATTGTAAATGTGTTGTTTTATACATAAACACAAGAAATTTACACTTATTTCTTTATCTATCAACCCGGATATTTTAAGAGGTAAAAGAATCAAAATATAAAAAAAAATCGAGTTCCTATACAAACTGTATCAGCTGACAGATCACTTTTTATGGGAGGTCGTTTTTTTTTTATTTCTGCCTATGTTCCTTGGGAAAAGTTGTTCAGTTTCATGGGCAGAACCAAACCCTAGGCGAATGAAGAGGTGAACATACGAGTAGCTAGTTTATCAATACATAACGACTGAAAATCTCTGGCATATTTATTAGAGCTACGTGTTTCATCCACTCTCACTGTATACAAGATTCAAACACAAAAATCTGCTTATCGCCAAAAGGGAAAGTACAGCACGAGAATATTTTATGTTAAGTGCCTTTTCAGATCCCGCAAACTACAATTTTATAACTTCCTGTACTTTTCTGAAACGAAGTAAAAGAACATAAAGTAGTACGGTCAACCGCTCGTCGGTAGAAACTTTTTCAACTCTATTGCCACGCCATAAGGTCCAAAATCAAATAGTACCAACCCATACATACCCGTGGGTGTCGTAAGAGGCGACTAAGGGTTATAAACTGGAGGACGGGCAGCAGTATCCTCCTTTGTGTCTTACACCTTACTTACTGCGGTCACCTACAACCGCGGTCCATGGTGCCAGCCGTAACGCTGACAAGCGAGGTGACTATGCACAGAAAAAAATGATCTCTTAAAACAAGAACGCAATATGTCTCAACTGATATTGCTTGATTATAAAGTTAAATGTCTTAGAGTAAAATGATCACTCTAACGTATTAAAAATGCCGAATTCTTAAAATTCAAGAGAGAATTTCTTCTAATAAGAATTATATTACTAGGTTTGAAATTGATGTTTTGAATTAAAACCATTTATTTTTTACATCAACAATGAAAAAAATCTTAAAGCAAGTAAAATATTAATCGATTGAAAAAATAAATCGTTTCGCCTAAGAATTATGAAAAATATTAAATGAAGATTTAGGACAATATTAAGGCAAATAATATGTTGCTTGGTATAAGATGGTTGCTGTTTCGCTCAAGAAATAGTTAGGTAAGCAATGAAGAGTTAAGACTATATTAAGGCAAATAACATTTTGCTTAGTATAAGATGGTTGTTGTTTTGCTCAAGACCTAGTTAGATATGCAGTGAAGAGTTAAGGCGATATTAAGTCAAATAATTGTTGCTGGGTACAAGATACTGTGTCAAAGACGGAACGGTATCAAAATTTCGATTAGTTTGCTAACCAAGCCTGTGGTCTAATGGTCAGAGCGAGGGACTACGATACCGATGGACGCGGGTTCGAATCCAGCCACCCCTAGGACTTTTGGTAAATTATAATAGTTGATATGATATAATGATGTAAATAGTTAATGATAACGTTAATAAATAATAGAAATGGAAACAAATGTAGAAAGAGAATAGTAAAAAATAAAATGATCTAATATCAAAAATGCTGGCAGAGAGCAGAAGAAGAGGAATAAAAAGAAAAAACAAGAGATAAAAAAGTGCTTTTTTTAAAAGAGCCTTTTATTTTAGTTTTTATTTTATATTTAAAATTTTCAACAAAATTTGTTTCGCTCTTGGGGTGACACATTTAGCTTTTTGAAAAAAGAGCTTCAAAATTTTTTATTTAAATTAGTTTCATTCTTGGTGTGACAGATGCTTCAATCAAGTAAGTTTGGTTTTTGTTGTGATAGCTTTTAGTTTTTACAATAAGATAACAGTTGAAAATTTATATTAGAAATTTAGTTCTTGGTCGGAGAACTATAATACAAAACCTTTTATTTCTCAATCTAAGACGTTTTCGAGTTTCCTTATATCGAAAACCCAAAAGATCTTAACTTAAATAATATTATTTGGTTCAAGATATCTTTTTTTTCTGTGTGGTACTTCCCCTCTACATTTTTCCAGCAACAGCTGGAATTCTGGAGGGAGCTCCCTGTCCTTGTAGTGGACGTTCCATGGGATGTTATGATGATGAAGATGAAGGTCCAAAAGTGTTTCTACTGATGTGCGGTCGTGGTACAACTTCGCTTGAATCTATATGTATAATACACTCAGCTGCAAAGTAAACGGGTCAATTGGTGTTTTGCCATACATTTTATGCATTGCATAAAATCCCATCAAACGTCCACTGCAGGACAGGAGACTCCAGCAAAACCGCGTTGTTCTTTGGAAGGGATTTGCCGTTGTTGGTGACCGCAGTATATAAGATGGTACGATAACCAGAAAGATGATGCTGCCCATCCTCCTGTTCATAAGCCTAGTCGCCTTTTACAACACCCTAGAATAGTTGAGATGCGTTGGTACTATTCTTTTCCGGCACCACACGGACAATTACATGCAATGTTTTCAATATCTTACCTAATTCAAACACAGATACTTATCTGATTAGTGAGATCTTAACCATTCTTACCTGTCACAATGTATCTAAAATGTTATATATATATTCTTTATTGTGCACAAATTACATAAAATTGTAGTCAACATAAAATTTGTTTACTAAGGTGAGCTTATCTCTATAAGAGATCTCTTCCAGCCAACCTAGCTGGTGTGAAAGAATGACATGAAAAGGGGCACAGGAATGTGCATTTAGAAGTGTGAAATGTTAATTTAAAACAAATACATATGTTTTTAATAAATAGCAAACTAGCATAAAATATGGAGAGAGAAAGAAAAAAAATACCTACTTATACTACACACTAATATACTATGCGTCGTATACCGTGCGTCATTTCAAATATTTGAAAACGGAAATGTAAGGAATCCTGACAGACGTTGAATTTCAAATTATCAGCCTAATCACGGAATTATAGATAATTCCGTGAGCCTAACACATTTTCTATGACACCTCTACACCAATCATAGAAAATGAAATGTTTTTTTAATCCAGCCACAGACAGTTGGGACCAAAGTTAAGAACTAAAGCAGCGCAGCCAGGTTCAAATCTCTTTAGTTTGGACATTGGGCAGCGATCATTCATTTACATAGATTCAAGATTCGAACATCAAAGTATCCCCATCTACATGTTCCAAATTTCAAAATAAAGCGTTTGAGATCAAAAAGAGGTTGATCCTGTTTTCTATGGTGCCATTTTTTGAGCAACAATCGTGCATCTCCCAAAGAATAATCGAATAAGAAAGCCAACAAAACCAACAACAATAAAATTGAAACAGGAAAGACGTAAAGTCGTTTCAAGACCCAGTTTGCTTTTATCAAAGGATTCTAGAACCAAACATTTTATAGGTATTCAATGATATTTCTTCAAACGAATCAAGGAAAATCAGGTAAACAAAAACAGTTTTATTACGTGCAAGAAACGTGTATCGGTTTGGTTTTCTCAGAAAAAAAAAACAATTTATGTATTTTAAGTTGCCCGTGTGTTACCGTGCGTTTCAAGGTGGTAGGGCTTTTGTGCAAAGTCCGTCTGGGGAAGTACCACCCCCATATTTCAACCGTAAAATAGCAGTGTTTGCACTGCTGTGTTTCGGTTTGAATGGTGAAGGAGGCAGCGAAATTACCGGCACACGAGACACACCATCTTAGTTCTCGGGGTGGGTAACGTGCTTTGCTGTCTTATTAGTGTCAAGTTATGCCACTAATAAGACAGCGGCCTCTATGGGCGGTGGTGACCACTTTCCATCAGGTGGCCCACAAGCTCGTTTGCTCACTTGTCACATAAAAAAATAAAATAAAAGTACCAACACATGGCTAACCCGCTGCGGTACTTGCACTAGAAAGACCTGTTATACTTTGCTCCGCGATTTTAATTCGTAATTTATTCAAAATTTATCAGTTGTGTGTTCAAAGTACTGGATTTCTTAAGCCTAGATTGCGAGCTATTGTTTAGTGAAAACCGTTTTTTAATACCTATCCGCGTTGAGAAGATATAGACGAATTTATTTATAAAATATTTAAAACGTCCGTTGCTCCTGACCTACCTCAACTCGCGCGGCGCTCGCTGCGGTGAATCATCGCTCCACTGGACCGGCTCGCTGCGTTGATTCTGCTGCGATTTACCTACCTACGATACGCTTTGATTTCCGACTCCCGCGCCTGTGATTACAATGCCTTTCCTATGTGATGGATGTGGTAAGAATATTCAGTCCACCTTTTTCATGAAATGTGCTACATGCAGCAAGTCGTTCGACATTGACTGTCTTGGGTTATCTGAAGAACACTTTAAGAAGCTATCCGATTATCAGTTAAAAAACTGGACCTGCCCTAACTGCAAATGCACTATGCCGAAGGTTGGCGACGTTAGCTCACCAATTCGCACCTTAAACAGCACATTCACTGGTGAAAATAATGTAAATATGATACGCGGGAGTGGTGGGAAAAATTCTACAAGCCAGCCAACAGCTTCTAAAGAAACACCGGAACATCAAAAAGCCTACCTCACACTAGTAGAGGAAATCCGTCTCATGAGAAAAGACATCAAGGGTGAACTAGCCTACCTCAAGGAAGAATTGGCCAACGTTTCAAAAACACTCGCGCTAAAAACGGCTGATTATGATAAACTGCTTGAGAAGAAGGACTTTGAAATTGCTGCTTTAAAATCTTCATTAGCCGATCTCCAGTCCTCTATTGGATGGCAGGAACAATATAACCTTCGAAACGAACTGGAAGTGGTAGGAGTTCCTGAAAAGCCAAATGAAAATCTCAAGCATCTCATACTGGTCACTTCAACCAAACTCGGAGTGACGCTTCAGGAAGACGACATTGACGACGTACACAGAGTAGGGAAAAAACCCTTGGAAACCGACATACCCGCTGGTTCTATACAAAGACCTATTGTTGTTAGACTTGTAGTGGAGTTGTAATTTACGCAAAAAAATCCTTATCTGTCACGGTTCCTGAACCCAATTTATTGGATGCAAATTGCTTGCTTCTTCATGTTCCAAAGGTTGTCACATTATTGGGAATTTATCGTTCCCCATCAATCATTAACACAGACAATTTCTTATCGTCTCTGGAGCTGACTATTCAAAGTATGCCGAAAAGTCCTAGCCATGTGTTAATTGGTGACATAAATATACATTTAGAGGACCCAGAATCATCGTCCGAATACCTATGCTTAATGGCACAATATGGGTTTAGAGTAGCTGTTGATAAGCCTACACGTGGTAAAGCATGTCTAGACCACATTTTCTGCAAATCCAAGGCCAACATGGAAGCAGCTACTTGTGCATCTTCTGATACCGATCACAAGCTAGCAATGATAGGAATAAGCTGCAAGCATGGAAAACGTCCCGCTGAAAGGATTATCCGGATAAAATACGACACTGAAGCTATATTAAAAGAACTTGTATCAACAAATTGGTCCTCAGTCTATAATAAAACTTGTCCATCTGACGCTGCATCAACTTTCGAGAACCACTTGTCGTCAATTTTTAACAGGCACAAGAAATGTATAAAAGTAAGCCGGGCAAAACACGCTTTGAACCCCTGGATGACTCCTGGTCTAATTAGATGTTCTAAACACAGAGACAAACTACATCTTGAAGCAAGAAAAAACCCAAATGACCCTGTCAAGCAAAAGATCTACACGCGATACCGCAATTTCTATTTCGAACTCATAAGGAAACTGAGAATCAATTATGACAGAGCTGAACTGGATACAAACAAAGCAGACTCGAGGGAACTATGGAAATCTATCAAACGAATGACTCATACGCAAGCTACCAAGAATAGTTCGCAGGAACTGTGTCAGATCAAAGCGACAGAAATGGACTCACTTTCCTATTGTAATGATTTTTTCAGCTCAGTCGGCCAGCGTTTAGCTAACAATATTTTGTCCTCAAACAGTGATTCACAGGAGTCTTTAGCAGCGAAAGTTAACATGGACGCCAGTCCTTACTCTTTTTTCATGCATCCGACCACTGCCGAAGAAGTTGAACGTCTAATTCTGAAACTGGATTGTAATAGCGCCCCGGGGTTAGATGGAATATCCAATAGCCTTATTAAAGCAATAAAGAACCACATTGTCGGGCCACTAACTCATATATTCAACCTGAGTCTGTCCACTGGTACCTTTCCGGATATATGGAAGACAGCGATTGTAATCCCAGTGCACAAAGGTGGTAGTAAGGACTCCCCGAACACCTTTCGCCCGATCTCCTTGCTCTGTACTTTCTCCAAAATGCTGGAGAGGATTGTCAATAATCAGCTAGTCAACTTTTTGGAAAAATTTAAAATTTTGTCCTCTAGGCAGTTTGGCTTTCGGCGGGGCAAGTCAACAGAACAGGCTGTCAATCTTCTAACAGAAATAGTCTCCTCCCATCTAGACAAGGGGCACAAATGCCTTGGCGTTTTCCTTGATCTAGCCAAGGCATTTGACACTGTCTCTTTGCCAATTTTGCTGCGTAAATTAGAGTGTATTGGCATAAGAGGTCCCTGTCTTGATTGGTTTACAAGTTATCTAGTGGGTCGCAAACAGTGCACAAGGGTTGGCACAACGGTTAGTGAACCGAAGTGTGTTTCGTTTGGCGTTCCTCAGGGTAGCATCCTGGGACCTACCTTGTTCCTTGTTTATCTAAATGACCTCTCTTCAGTTTTTATGGAAAAAGCAGATATCATTAACTATGCTGATGATACAGTTATATTGTTCCACGAAATGACTTGGGATAAGGTATTTTCAGTTGCTGAAACTGGTCTTTCTCTTACTGCGAAATGGCTCGCTAATAACTTGCTGACTTTGAACACTGGCAAAACTAACTATTTATGTTTTCATAAAACTGCGGCATCTGCTCCTCCTCCCAATGCCGCGCTCTTTATTCATACCTGCAATCAAGTAACTACCTTGGCGATGAAACCATGCTCCTGCCAAAAAATTGTTAAAACTGAATCAGTCAAATACTTGGGTGTAGTGATCGACGACAAACTAAAATTTGAAGGCCATATTAATGCTACATCTGCTAGGGTTAGGAAAATAATTTACGTAATGAAATTATTGCGTGATGTAGCAGATTTGGCATTGCTTAGGTCAGTGTACACCGCGCTGTGTCAATCATTGCTGTTGTACTGCATCTTGGCGTGGGGTGGTGCGGCCACTACGTACGTTATTAGGATAGAGAGGGCACAGCGCGCTGTTCTCAAGACTATGCTGAGAAAACCAGTACGATACTCAACGTCTCTGGTCTTTCAGGATGTCCAAGTGCTAAGTGTCAGGAGATTATACATTTTAAGGTCAGTTACTACAACCCACAAGGAGGTAGTTAATTCAGAAATTTACCCTGAAAACGTTTCAGCATTTATAGAAAGCCCTTTATCTACACGAAAATCAATAATATCTTTAAAATTCACTCAAAATCAACCCGGGAAGTCAAAATAATTGTTCAAAGGGGGTTACAGGATTGGAGCTACGAGAGATCGGAAAACTTTTTTAGGTCTATATTTTCAGATTAGGCATTTAAGTTAGTTACTGATTATATTTTTTATTTTCAATCAAGGTTATTATTAGTCAAGTATAAGCCGCAATTATATGAACTTGTAATGTTATTTTAAATAAAATCACCACAAGTCAGGCCTAGCCTAGTGTGGGATTTTAGATAACCCGCTACTGGCTGCAGGGAATGTATTCCTACTAGTTTAGAATTATTAGAATTATTTTTAAATTGTAAACTGCCTGCTTTTTTTTGGAATAAATATTTTATTTAAAAAAAAAAAAAAAAAAAAATGTACACGTGGATGTTGTAAAAGGCGACTAAGGGTTTATGAACCGGAGGATGGGCAGCAGCATCTTTCTGTGTATCGTACCATCTTACATAATGAGGTCAAGTCACCAAAAAAAGCAGTCGCCAGCTGCAACGCTTATAAGTATGGTGACTATTGGTAATTCTTCTCCAAAGCACCACGCGACGTTTCATGGGATGTTTTGTAAATTTAGTGAAAGGAATAGTAGATTAGTAGCCAAGGGCTGTAAGGCATCAATTGCAGCCCGAGACGTTTAGGCGCACGAGCGTAGCGAGGGCGCCTATAGTTCGAGGGTGCAATTGATGCTTACACCCGAGCTAACTACTCTGCTTTACATCTCGATTGTGAAGTAAGTAGATCCTTATTACTCCCAAATGGGGCTTGTAGGTGACCAATTAGCGCTCCAGGGTAATAATATAGCTAGAAAAGCCCTAGGGCGGTAAGTAATTAAAAAAAAACACACAAAAAAAAACAATTACTTACCGCCCTAGGGCTTTTCTAGCTACATTATTACGCTAGAGCGCTAATTGGTTACCTACAAGCCCCATTTGGGGGTAATAAGGACCTACTTACCGAATATGAGAGATGTAAAATTATTTTAAAAAGTTACTCATGATGACAGCCGCTTTTTACCATCCAAAAACTTCAGTAAATGAATGTATTTAAATATTCTATTATATGTTCACTTTGAAAGTCGTTTACTGGATAACACTCTATCAAAATTATACATTAAACTCTAACATTATACATTAGGCCCTAACGATTTCGATGAAGTTTAGTGTACCGGGGTTTTTGGGGGAAAAATCGATCTACCTAGGTCTTATGACTGGGACAATTCGTTTTCACCGTGTTTTTAAAAAATTCTTAGCGCGTGTTAGTGCGTTCAAGAAACTTACTGTTGTTGTTGAGTAGCATAGCTTGCTCACCCGATGATATTTTAATCATACAGAGCATAGCTCGGTTGCCCAGGTACTAAGAGTAATGCGTGTCGGGCTTTGCGCGCGAAAATTGTGTTAAATTATCACAGTTTAATCAGTATTACCATGGATGAATAATAGTATTACATAGACTTTTCTCCTGTAAATAATTCGACATTTTGTATTAACTTACAGTATAAATAAAGCTTTTGCTTCTTAACATCTTTGAATTTATAAAGGGTGTATCTGAAAGTGCGTGATTGATCAGTCTACGTTATTTGAGAGAACATATTTGGGAGAATAAAACTTTCAGGAAATGGACTTTCAGGAAATGAAAAGGAAAATCGGCCTCTCCATTCAAAATGGTAAACTCAATTGGACAGTTTTTTGGAGAGATCGATTTTTCTTTTCATGTCCTGAAAGTTGTATTCACTGAATGTTGTTCAGTAACGTTAACTTATCGTGCTCTATCAGTTTTCGGAAGGCTAATTAAAATATATTCTCTGAAGGAAATCGTATTAGAGTTTAATTTGGCTATAGCCTGTTGTTTTGTTATTTGTTTATCTATATATATAAAAGAAGAAGGTGACTGACTGACTGACTGACTGACTGACTGAATGACTGACTGACTGACTGACATATCAACGCACAGCCCAAACCACTGGGTCTAGAGATTCCAAATTTGGCATGTAGGTTCCTTATGAGGCCTAGGGGTGCACTAAGAAAGGGTTTTACAAAATTCCACCCCTAAGGGGGTAAAATAGGGGATGAAAGTTTGTATGAAAGTCCGTCAGTTTTGAAGTTAGGATCTTCAAAATTTGTATTTAGGCTAATGACTAAAAATTAATGATTACGTGTTTCAGGGTTTTTGAAAATTCGACACCCTTAAGGGTGAAAAGGGGGATGAAGTTGAAAATTCTTTATTCCTAAAGTAAAATCCACATAATTTATTATTTAGGCATTAATGATGTATTTCTATGCAACGTCCATCACTGTTATTGAAATTCCACCCCAAATTCAACCCCTAAAAAAGGGAAATGGGGTGAAAAAGTCTAAAAACCAATATGGGTATCGTTTGTATGGTTTATCGGGTCGCTGATTACGAAAACTACAACAATTTTGAAATGCAACGTGGTGGACATGAAATACTATCATCCCCCTGGGGATGGAGTTGGGGTGCGATAGGTTTGAAATGTCTAAAAATCAATATGGGTGTCGTTTGTATGGCTTATCGGGTCGCTGATTACGAAAACTACAACAATTTTGAAATGCAACGTGGTGGACGTGAAATACCATAATCCCCCTGGGGATGGAGTTGGGGTGCGATAGGTTTGAAATGTCTAAAAATCAATATGGGTGTCGTTTGTATGGTTTATCGGGTCGCTGATTACGAAAACTACAACAATTTTGAAATCCAACGTGGTGGACGTGAAATACCATCGTCCCCCTGGGGATGGAGTTGGGGTGCGATAGGTTTGAAATGTCTAAAAATCAATATGGGTGTCGTTTGTATGGTTTATCGGGTCGCTGATTACGAAAGCTACAACAACTTTGAAATCCAACGTGGTGGACGTGAAATACCATCGTCCCCTGGGGATGGGGTTGGGGTGCGATAGGTTTGAAATGTCTAAAAATAAATATGGGTGTCATTTCTATGTTAGGGATAGCGGTTAAATTGGCGTAAGGGGTAGGGATAGGGACAGGTAGAGATAGAGGTAGATAGGTAGAGTGGTAGAGAGGTAGAGAGGTAGAGAGGTAGAGAGGTAGAGAGGTAGAGAGGTAGAGAAGTAGAGAGGTAGAGAGGTAGAGAGGTAGAGAGGTAGAGAGGTAGAGAGGTAGAGAGGTAGAGAGGTAGAGAGGTAGAGATGTAGAGAGGTAGAGAGGTAGAGAGGTAGAGAGGTAGAGATGTAGAGATGTAGAGAGGTAGAGAGGTACAGAGGTACAGAGGTAGAGAGGTAGAGAGGTAGAGAGGTAGAGAGGTAGAGAGGTAGAGAGGTAGAGAGGTAGAGAGGTAGAGAGGTAGAGATGTAGAGAGGTAGAGAGGTAGAGAGGTAGAGATGTAGAGATGTAGAGATGTAGAGAGGTAGAGAGGTACAGAGGTAGAGAGGTAGAGAGGTAGAGAGGTAGAGAGGTAGAGAGGTAGAGAGGTAGAGAGGTAGAGAGGTAGAGAGGTAGAGAGGTAGAGAGGTAGAGAGGTAGAGAGGTAGAGAGGTAGAGAGGTAGAGAGGTAGAGAGGTAGAGAGGTAGAGAGGTAGAGAGGTAGAGAGGTAGAGAGGTAGAGAGGTAGAGAGGTAGAGAGGTAGAGAGGTAGAGAGGTAGAGAGGTAGAGAGGTAGAGAGGTAGAGAGGTAGAGAGGTAGAGAGGTAGAGAGGTAGAGATGTAGAGAGGTAGAGGGGTCGAGGTAGAGGGAGAGGGAGAAGGAGGGGAAGGGGGAGAGGGAGGGAGTGAGGGAGGGGAAGGGGGTGATGAAAAGGGAGAGGGAGGGGGAGAGGGAGGAGGGGGAGGGGGAGAGACAGAGGGAGAGGGTGAGGAAGGGGGGGGAGAGAGGGAGAGGGTTTTAGTTTTTCCCAATTACTTCTGCGAATTTGCTCTGTTTTGAAATATTACATAAAGGTGTCTCTCATCTCTCTCTTTACATTTGTTAGGATACTGCTGCTAAGTTCCTCTGTTCTGAGTAATTTATGAGTAACGTCTGTATATTATATAAAATTCAGCTGGATTTTGAATTATACTCATTGATTTGCGTAGGCTTAGTCTTGTTTTTCCTTAGTTAAAAATTACCCCGAAATGACGGGAAAATATCTCATTGCTTCGGAAAACCGGTAACAACATAAATACGAAATCCACGCGAGCGAAGCCGCGGGCAACAGCTAGTCTTCAATAAAAACATTTTCGCATCAATAGACATCTAAAATTACTTTTAGATTAAATCAGCCAAAGTATTATTTGCAGATACAAAGCTCGGGTCAATTTGAATTTCAAACTGAATTGCTGATAGAATACCTCAAAGATACGGGTTTTCTCATTTCAGCGGATTTTGTGGGATAAGGAAAGTTTACCATAGAAGCGATAGCTATAATCTGTGCTTTAGGTCTCTTTTTGTCGGTACTTTTTGTTTTTACTCTCTGTTTATGATGTAGAATCAGTGGGCTTCGGGAGCGAAACCAATAAAAAATTACCGTGTATGTGCAGAAGATAACAGCGCCTAAAATGTCTAAAGGAAAATATGTATAGTCTCGAAGTCTTATTTTTACTGCAAATTTCTTATTAAACCTTTAGTTCGGGATAATCTCTGAACTAAAATAACAATGTATAAAAAAAAACAGAACGTTGTCATCTGAGCCCAAGGGATCAGTGGGCTTTGGGATCAGTTGACTCTGCAGCCAAAAAAGCCATTTTTTACAAAATAAAATACCTTAAAAGGGTGTAAGAGACAGGTTTTCATAAACTGAAAGGGCATGATAGGGCATGTAACTGAACAACCTTCACTTTTAGTAAATAAAACTTTCAGGAAAGGAAAAAAAATGTCTTCTAAGTACAAAACTTTATGTTGAGCTTGATTGGACAGTTTGTATAGAGAAGCTGATTTATGTTCATTTCCTGAAAGTTTTACTCACTAAAACTTGTTCAGTTATGTTCACTGATCATATCCTTTCAGTTTTCAGAATCCTACCCTTTACTGTATAGGCACTGATAGGCACTCAACCACTGATATTTTTTTTGCAAAATAATTAGTATCAATGTTTACTACCTTACAATCCTTATCAATAAAATATCTAATGTATTATATACCTAGTGCCTACATTAGAATAGAACTTTATGGGTCTCAGCGTGTTTTTTCGTAACCGATCCCGAAAGGGATCGGTTAGGTTGGGGTAGGTTATCTTGTGACCACAACGCACGAACCGAGCGAGCGGAGCGAGCATGCCCCGGCAGCGGCCGGCGAAGTGCCAGAAGCAAATTTTGAGATCATTTCATCATTTTTGTTAACAAAATTTGGTGACCGTTTATCTCTTTTGGTGGATAAAATTTGGTAAACATTTACTCAAATTTGGTAGTAAGTTAATTCACAGCCATTAATTTATGTTAATGTTATTGTATATTTTGTAGTATTTTTGGCCTGCTTTTTTATGTTACAAGTGAGCAAAGGAGTATGAGGTCCACTTGATGGTAAGTGGTCACCACCGCCCATAGCCCCCACTGTTTTTTTAGTGGCATATTTTTAACGTTGCGGCTGGCACAACCAACCGCAGTGTTTGGTAATCGCAGTGTGGTGGTGTTCTGGTTTATGATCGCTTAGTCGCCTTTTCCAACACCCTCTTAAGAGAAGGGGTGAATTTTTAGCCGACACCACATAAGCTGGCTCCATAAGTGCTTGAGTTTTAATAACGCCTCTTTCCCTGTGAGGTAAGCTGAGACCACAGTCCTCCACCCACTACGATCTTGACATACTTCCCTCGCTTCTTCGCTTTCATCAATCCTTTCATACACGCTGGACCGCTCGTTAGTTTTTAAGTATTTTGTACCGCAGTACATAACAGTTGATTGTATGTTTTTCAAAAGGTGCCCCATTCAAAATGCAAGTTTTTCAGAAGGTGGCGTTTCCCCCGGTCGGGCGAAAACGCCACGGGGGAAAAGATGCATTACTCGTCTAGATAAAATTTTCTGTTTAGTCTTCGTTTAGTTTTTCATTTCCCTGGCATCATGTGCATGTTTCATCGTGAATTTTTCTTTCATCGATATTCGAAACAGAAACGAATTTAGTTTATAAAAATATACGTGCAAAATGAATATTCATGGAAATTTCAAACATGCTGATAAAAAGCAGACGACATTTCAATTTTATAGATTGTTTGCCTATGTTGTTTTTGATTTATTTTGAACGAATATATTTATTATCATAAAAAATGTTTGACAGGCCCGTAAATTTAATAGACTGCCGATGTGTTTACATACGATACTATACAAGTTGTTAGAGTAAACAGTTATTTCCACCAAGGAAATGTGTCGTACATTATATAATTTTCGCCATGTGGCTTAGGGAACATCTCACCTCCTCAAAAATTTGATTGCGCGCATTTATAACTTTAAACCAACGCCATCATCAGACTTGAAAAAGCATGGCTGTAGTGTAACTGCCCTCAAATTGGGTAAAAGTTCAACAAAATTAAAACACCATTTACTCAACGTCTGATTTACATCAAGTCAAGGGCACATCAAGCTTGATACATTGGAATTAGTGCCGACCTTATTTCAATGGATGTAAGGGCTAAAATTGCACTGCGACTATCAGGCTTGACCTGTCGTTGACTGTTCCTAATTTTAGGTTAGTATGATTTTATTAAGTCTGTGTGAGTGATGCGACTCATTCGTGCAACGTATAAACCTTGATAGGTTTCTGTAGCGCGTCTTAGCTATCAAATTTATGTAAAAAAAGTAATGAATAAATGATTAAAAAAAAAAAACATACAAGAACTTAAGTTTAGGCTGTTGTACTCTCAATATAAAGCCAGTTTAGGCCTAAGTAAGCTTAGGACTAAGGTTTAACAACTGTTCTTAGTCGGTCCGATAACTAACATCTATTCACCAAATCAATAAACAAAAAGCCTTGAAGAAATACCTAAAATTTTTATTTTGGTACGCACGGCTGCAAGCACGTAGAAACAAAACCAGTATAAGCTGAACCGGCGCTACGCTACAAACGCCTGACACCAGAGACCCGCTCAAGGTCAAAGTGTTTCCACCGACGTGTAGTCATGTGTACCACTGAAAGTCTCAATTTCAGATACAAAACTATTAGATGTGCCAATGACTCTTTTATACAAAAAATATGTTTATTTTTCTCACGATTTTTCAACCCAAGGTGGAAAATTTGGACTAAGATCGTCGAATCTTCATCAGGGACTTCTCTTAATTAATTGTTGTTGTGACAAAGAATATTATAATATTACGCTAAAGCGGTTATTGAGTCAGCTAAGGAGTGGAATTCTCTGCCTATTCAAGTCGCAAGTGAATAGGCTTCTTATGGGGAAGATTGTTCCATCGCCGACCTCATCTCTGCCTTCAGGGCTTGATTGATGTCAAGAGTAAGCCCATCGACCATAAAAAAAAGTAATTATAAAAGTTTTATTTTAAAGTATTTAACTTTTGGAGGGTTTTACTTATCAAATGTAAATTCAACCGTAGGTCGAAAACGATGCTTGTTTTGACATCAAAAACCGGCCAAGTGCGAGTCAGACTCGCGCACCGAGGGTTCCGTAACGCTAAGGTAAAACTACCGTCTTAGCTATGGACGCACAGTCACACAGAAGTGTATTTCACGATATCACGAGTTCGACACGCACTTGACCAGTTTTTATATTTTTTTGTTATTCTCTAGCTTATGCACTATAAGTATACCAATTTTCACGCTTGTATGTGTTCCCGTTTTAAAGATAGAGCTAAAACAAAAATCGAAGAAAAATCGCCCTAAAAAACCGGTTTTTAGTAGAGGAGCGCCCATTCATTTATAACTTTTTATGTTTAGGGTTTCTTATTATAGCGGAAACGGAAAGACATAATCTGTGAAAATTTCAACTTTCTACCTATTACGGTTCATGAGATGCAGCCGGTTGACAGACAGACAGACATCGGAGTCATATAAATAGGGTACCGTTTTCAACCATTGGGTACGGAACCCTAGAAACTACAAAAATTCACGTTGTACATACATAAATAATAACTATTTCGAAAGCTATCCTTTTAAATCTTAAATAAGACTCTCTCATTACTCATTCTAAGTCCAAAATTAGTGATCCCAAAAACTTTTTAATGACAGGTTGGCATACCCTACAGTATACCCTTTTACAACATTAATAATGTATTACAAGAAATAATGTATTAGAAGACACTTTGAATTCTAAAGCTGAATCCTCTTTTGAAGGCTCCCGATTAATTTTAATTGGATTTTTTGATTTGTTACAAAACTCTGAAGAACTTTGATAGCCTAAGAGCCAAACGATTTCACTGTATGAAGATTCAACAAAAATTCATATCAGCATTTTTTTTCGTCAAAAATTAGATTGGCTGGTCTATAAAATAATTCATTAGTAATCCACCCAAATTAACGACCGCATGATTTAAAAAAATAATAATAAAGGTATTATAAATTCCACAAAAGAAGGGCAAAAATGCTATAAATATTATTTACTTAATATTTAATTACCTTTATTTTTATCTTTTTTTTAAGTATATAATCCTCCTATATTTGTAAAAGAAACACAATTAAATCTAAAAAACAAATTTACGTAAATCTCATAGACCTATGATAAAAATGCTATCAGATCAGTTCTTCAATGCTTTTGTTTCATTAACGTCCCTTAACATCTAATGTACTAAATCCAACAAAAAAAAATATGGAAATTGTACCTTCCAGTTTGAAATTTGGGTGGATTCAAAAATATAGTCTCTTAAAATTGCATTTAGAAGCCGTTTATAAAAATTTGGCCTGATATGAATTTTTTCTCCAAAATATAGGATACCTCTTAGGGTATGAAGAAAGAGAGAGGGCTTTATAATTTCATTTATTATTGAAAGGGTAGTTGATAAAATCCCTTATTATCATCATTGTATCATCTCTTATCATTATCTTGATTGGCGCTACTACTACGGCGATCAATGAATATTGAGAATAATCCAGAAATTAAACAAACATTAGTAAATCAATAATGTAATTTTCTACTTAACTTCAAAATCTCTTTTGACTCTAAATCCCGCAGTTTTTCGAATCTTTCTTTTTCAAATCCCATTGAAAAATAATGCTTTATTTGGTCCTGCAAAAGGCTCTCCGTCATCACCATCATATCGTGTGGGTAGCAAGGTCGATGACCGACCTCACAAACCCTGGAGTCAGAGTTGTTGAGCCGCCAAAGGCCTCTGACATGGCTCATTAACGACTACATCCTTAGATAGTAGTCGGGACCAACGGCTTAACGTGCCTTCCAAAGCACGGAATCATCTAACTTTTCAGACAATCAGGTGATTCATCATGCAATGTCCTAACCAAACTGGGGAGGTCGCACAAAGGGATTTTTGTGTGACAGTGTCCCCACCGGGAATCGAACCCAGAACCTCCGGATCGAAAGCCGAGCCCTCTAACCACTAGACCACGGAGGCTCTCCGTATGGGACTTCGATAAAGGCGAGAGTGAATAGGAACGTTGTAAGGGAAAGGCCTCGACGAACGTACCAGGACCAAATTCAGGACATTCTGAATAAAGGCCAGGTTAAAAGTAACCTAAACCGACGAGCATGTATGAAAGGATTGATGAAAGTACAGGAAGCAAGGGAAGTATGTCAAGATCGTAGCAGGTGGAGGACTGTGGTCTCTGCCTACCCCGACGGGAAAGAGACGTGATGTTATGTATGTATGTATGATAAGAATATCAGTTAAATCTGTAACGTAGGGAGAGTGGTCAAGTTGTTTAAACTGAGCTTTTTATAATGGCATCCATCTGTCGCATTTTTCACCATCATTCTACTGAAATAAACTATCAATGCTCATAAACATCAAAAGACTTGGCAACAGAAATATTATTCATTCTCACAATTTTTGATCAGGATTTTTTTATTCTGGTATCAACGTCATCAATATCATCTTTGGCGGTTTGGTTTAATCATAACTAATTCGGTCATCATCGTGTAGAAAAAATATCTTATAAGAGCCCTATGGACAGATCAATTTTCTTTCCCGATCGGTTTTCTTTTCGAAAGAGAGCAATTAAAATAATAACCGTTTAAAAACTAAGAGCCACCGCGCACTATTTAGTTGGCCAACAGTTAAGTCGCAATCGTTCTCCATAGACAAATCGCCAACTTTTAAATCGACAAATGCGCGCACTACCATAGGGGTCCACTCAGAACAAAAACCTCCTTGCTTCGCTCGGTCCATACTGATTCCGAGACCGATCAAACTATCGGCCAACTAAAAAATCGCTAGTGCGCGGTGGCTCTAAATGTTTTATTTAATTCGAACCAAACTATTGACAATTCGATTTGATTTATGTTCACGTTATCTGTAGACGACAGACGGCGGCGTAGGTTCGACAGCTTCAATTTATCAATGTATACCACGCTCACGTGTCGTTGAGTGATAAAACCATAGACATAAGCATAGGCAGTAAGCTGCCGTTATTCATAATCTAAGGATAAAACTGAAAATTAAATGTTCAGCAAGCCAAAGTCAATTAATCAAGCGTAACAAAATATGCAGTCCCTCCGCATTTATAATACGTTGACTCTCTTTTTGGCACTGGTCAGTCTAACATCCAGAATTATAGTTGAAAGTTGAATCACGCGTAGATAGTTTGGATAGTCGATGTGTTGCTGTTGCCTGCGCTTAGTGTCGGGCGCATAACTAGTGTCGGCGCATAGTGTCGGGCGGGCTTAGTTCAGTTGGACAGTCCGTGCATGGCATCCAATATGATTTGCTCATGATTCATATTAATAGGAATGATAGATCAGCTCAATACGAATCGATTTGGTCCTTACAAGTTTTTCTGTGCGTCGCTGCGTTTTTGAGTTAAAGCAAAAAAAAAATAATAAGATACTAAATAATATTTTTTTTGTCTGCCTTTGTGGCTCCTGTTTAAAATACTTCTGAAGATGAAGAAAATCGAAGAGGCAGACATGCAGGGCTCTGCATTATCACGGGGCGAAGTAGTGAATTTTTGCATTTTGAAGCGCTGTAACTTTACGACGCAGGGCTGTTATGGTGGCAGCTATTTTTTCTGGGGTTTCATACATTGTATTTAATCAGATAGTCAAAGTCTGCAAGGTGTACGTTTCATTGTCAAATTTCAAAATAGTTTACACTTAATTCCTCAAAAACGCAGGGGTGTGGATGTCCGCCAATATTTTTTGTATCTTCTAGAGGATGCTCCTTATCATCAGTCAAAGAGGCAGACATGAGCAAATCATATAGAAATTTTTCCTTCATCACCCTTACTATTAGTCCAGGAAACGAAGCGTATCGTTGTATGAAGACTCCCGCATTAAATCCTCAGTCGATGAATTTTTGCTGGGGTATTGCACTATATGAGACAAACCTTATAAAAAGATCCAAAAAAAATCGGTACTTTTTATTTTCAGATGACCTTGTGTGTAATGTCCCCCCCCCCCGAATTCTATACAAAAATTACAAAAAATGTATGATTTTTTTTTGTTAATTTGTTTTTGGATATTTTAAATTAACATTTAATTCATGATACTTTATTATCCTGTCAAATAAAATCTGCCTGAGAGAATTATGTTGTGGTCACCTGCTTCGTTGTCCGAGTGATTTCCTTTTGCCCACTTATTAGTGAGGTCAAAAGTAACAACTTTTCTTCTACGAGTTTGCTAACAACGCACAAAAAAATTTCGACTTTCCATACTAAAATGGTCACGTGACCGACCCATTTTGTATGGGAAGTTGCAAATTTTTCGTGCGTTGTTAGCAAAGTCGTAGAACAAAAGTTGTTGCTTTTGACCTAACTAATAAGTGGGCAAAAGGAAATCAGGTCCAAAAAATAACCTAGTATACCCTAAAAACCTACTCAAGCAAGATTATAGCGTTACCACTTACCACGCGTGGCGTGGCCTGCTGTCCAAAGCATAGAGTTATTTGTTTACCCTGCCACCCAGGGCTTTTTATAAAAGTGACTGAAAAATATGCAATCGCTATAAAAATACCCTTAAGAGGTCATTGAAATACAAAAAGCACAAAGTCTCCCGCTGAACATTTTCATGTTAGATTTTCCTGTAAACAGTTATTTTCTGAAAGCAGTAGGTAGTCGTGAAAGTCGTTATCACTCTACGTTACGGTTACGATATTCTACCACGCGGTGGCGGTAAAAAAATTTGGACAATGTATTTACATTTGGGATTTTGTATTGCAAAAGAAAAAACAATTACTTTCTTTCTTTCTTTCTTTTTACTTTCGAGCGGAGCGAGGAAGGTACTCGTATTGTATTCGTGAAAAAAAAAGATATTTTCTAATTTTCTCAAATATGTGTTCTATATCACCTAAATACATCATAAAAAACAAGTCTCCCAAAAGTTTCCATCCGTCGGTCGGTCGGTCGGTCTGTCCGTCACGCTTTGGCCTAGCGGCTAAACGAATGGTCCCATTGGACAATTTTTTAAATTTAAGAGTTTTTTGCAAATTTATCGAAGGGTTCTGAGTGGTTTCCTGTTGGCTCTCATTTTGAGGGTAACTGTCGTACAACGAAAATGAAAAATTGTAATTTTCGCAAAGAACGGCTCATAAAATATTGATGAAACTTTGCATGACTAAGCATCTCCATGTAAGGTATTTTGCGGCAGTATCAATTGGTCTGCGTAATTTCATACAAGGGGTGTTCCAGTCCAGTACTACTAAAACGTAAACATGTGATTTACTCATATTTTTTTCGATTGAGTTTACTTTAATTTTCTATAATTTTAATTCTTGATTGGTTATTAACCTGACTGGATAATATTTTTTTTTTTTGCAAATATCAATTTTAGTATACAGGGTGTACCAAAAACTGGAAGGGCTTGCTCAGTAGACTAAACTGATCAACTTTCCCTAAGAAACATGTGTTGGGAAATTAGGAAATGTTAAAAATCTTCATACAAGTATCTTGCGGTAGTATCTTTTGATCTGTGAAAATTCATATAAAGGCCTACTCGTTACTATCAAAATTTAAACATATGGTTTACTCGAAATTGTTAGCGGTTAGTTTGTTTTAATGTTAAACAATTTCAATTCTGAATTGATCTGTATATTTCATTGCAACATTTTTTGGAAAAACGTGAATAAAAGTTTGTATTTCCAGTGTATGGCATTACAACTTTAAGTTTGCAGTTGATAGTTTTTACTTACGTATTGCGAGAAAGTGAGTGCAGTGCTGCTGTACCATTTATTTTCTTTCTTTTTGCTTCTTTCTTTCTCAGTAGAAGACTTGAAGAGCACCACACGGTTGGTCCGACCAAAAGTATAACCATACGGCGAGGGTGGAAGAGAATGGTTGAAACGTCTACGATGGCGTTAAAGTACTAGAAACAAGAACTTTAAAAAAATTGCGTCTCCATACAAAATTATGATCTAATTAGGTCAATTTGTAAGGAGATTCAATTGTTTGTATTTTAATTTCCAATAGTTGTCAATTTTACATAGGTAGAATTATACGTTGCGTATTTAGGTATTTTTATACGTTGTATGTATGCATACGTCGCAGCCGTATTGTAGAATCTCGTATTTCATTTTGGCGCGCCTGATAACAAAACATCGTCGCCGTTTTTCAATCCTCCTACCTGTCGTTCCGCCGGATCACATTTTGGCTAGGTTGGGTTTGCCTTAGCTAACGAAGCAGTTGACCCCAACATAAATTTCTCACGCAGATTTTATTTGACAGGATGATAAAGTATCATGAATTAAATTTAAATTCAAATATCAAAAAAAAAATTACTAAAATTTTTTTCATACATTTTTTGTAATTTTTGTATGGAAAAATTGAAAGTTACGATTTTTATTGGATTTTTTATAGAAGGTTTGTCTCATATAGTGTAATACCCCAGCAAAGTTTTATCGACTGAGGATTTAATGCGGGGGTCTTCATACAACGATCCGCTTCGTTGCCTAGACTATAAACGTTGACCGCCGTTTTGTAGAATGCATCTTTACAACGATCCGGCGGAACGACGGGACGGCGGATTGAAAAACGGCGAAGTTTTGTAATCGGGCGCGCCGAAATGTAATATGGCGGATTCTACAATCCGACTGCGACATATACAAGGTGTAACAGAAAGGGTATATCAACCCTGAAGGATACGATGCTGCCCATAAAACTGAACAACTTTCCCTAAGGAACATAGGTCGAAATACGAAAAAAGAATTTGACCTCCCATAAAAAATGCGCGATCAGCTGATTCGGTGTCTATGGGAGGTAAATTTTTTTTTTCGTATTTCGACCTATGTTCCTTAGGGAAAGTTGTTCAGTTTCATGGGCAGAATCACATCCTTCAGGGTTGATATACCCTTTCTGTTACACCTTGTATACACTGTAAACTAAAAAGATGAACGTAGTAAAAATCTCTTTTCTTAACCCCTCCCTTGACGGGTCCCACTTGAATGTTGAGAGCTGATTGACCCAGTTCCAAAGTACTGGCAGCCTAACCGACTCTTACCGTTGGTCTCGTGTTGTTTGGAAAATGTGTAAAATTAAACATTCTAGTATGGATTTGTATAACATCTCTTATCTAAGTCTTTGATCTAAAATTGACTTTGTGTTTGGAGTTTGAAAGTGGTCGAATCAAGGTCGATGACCAACCTCAATTGTTGAGCCGCCAAAGGCCTCTGACATGGCACATTATTAACGACTACATCCGTAGATAGTAGTCGGGACCAACAGCTTAACGTGCCTTCCGGAACACGGAATCATCTAACTTGTCGGTCAATCAGGTGAATCATCCTGCAATTTCCTAATCAAACTGGGGAGGTCGCACAAAGGAATTTTTTTATGACAGTGTCCCCACCGGGAATCGAACCCAGAACCTCCGAACCTCTTACCACTAGACATGGAGGCTGTTACGTTACGTCACGACTTCGACCTTTTCTTTTAATTGGCTTAATTTTATTTTCAAATCAAGCTACGATATTTTGACTTTTGGCTTGGTCATTAATATTAATAGTAGCCACATTAGTCTAGGCAACGGAGCGGATCGTTGAATGAACACCCCCGCATTAAATCCTCAGTCGATGAAACTTTGTTGGGGTGTTGCACTACATGAGACAAACCTATAAAAAATCGGTACTTTTAATTTTTCCATACAAAAATTACAAAAAAATGTATGAAAATTTTGAATTTACATTTAATTAATGATTCTTTATCATCCTTTCAAATAAAATCTGCCTGAGAAATTTATGTTGGGGTCAACTGCATTGTTGCCTACACTACATGTTAGTTGAATGCTTGCAATTGAAAGGCAGAGGAAAAACAAAGAGCTGTATTGCGGCCGCTTAGTAGTTCTACGTGGACACGCCTTATAAATGCACCAATTTTTTTACAGGTACTTCTTAGGTACATAGCTCTCAATTTTTGATAGGAGCCAATTCCACTAAAAATCCAATAATTGTCTCCTATCAAAAATTGAGAGCTATGTACCTAACTAGTACCTGGAAAAAATTTGGTGCATAATTTTATAAGGCGTGTCCACGTAAAGGCGATATAAATAAATAAATATTGGGGGACATTTCACACAAGGTCATCTTATCCCAAACTAGGCAAAGCCTGTACTATGGGTACCAGAGACTGATATACATACATAAATAGATAAATAACACCCAGACACAGAACAAACACTTGTGTTCATCACACAAATGTTTGCCCTGGGCGGGTATCGAACCCGCGGCCCACGGCGTGAGAGGCAGGCTCACTACCAACCACACCAACGGGACTGTAAATACTACGTTAAGCGACTGGACTACTGGCGGGTAGCAACCCTACCTCATCACACTCCAAACAACGACCTATCTAGGCTGGCGCCCAATGAAATGGTGAGTCTAAAAAAACAGGGTTGCCTGCGCGCAACCTGGCACGTTTTGTATAATCAACAAAAAACTGATTATTTTTAAACCAAATCGTGTACACTCTGCACGTCAGTAGAAACACTTTTGGCCCTTATGCTGCGGTAATAGAGTTGAAAAAGTTTCTACCGACGTGCGGTTGACCGTACCAAGTAGGTATGTATTGCATGCAAATGCTGCTCTAACGATTTCGATGAAATTAACCATACGGAGGTTTTTCTCAAAAAAAATCGGTACTTTTTATTTTCAGATGACCTTGTGTGTAATGTCCCCCCCCCCCGAATTCTATACAAAAATTACAAAAAATGTATGATTTTTTTTTGTTAATTTGTTTTTGGATATTTTAAATTAACATTTAATTCATGATACTTTATTATCCTGTCAAATAAAATCTGCCTGAGAGAATTATGTTGTGGTCACCTGCTTCGTTGTCCGAGTGATTTCCTTTTGCCCACTTATTAGTGAGGTCAAAAGTAACAACTTTTCTTCTACGAGTTTGCTAACAACGCACAAAAAAATTTCGACTTTCCATACTAAAATGGTCACGTGACCGACCCATTTTGTATGGGAAGTTGCAAATTTTTCGTGCGTTGTTAGCAAAGTCGTAGAACAAAAGTTGTTGCTTTTGACCTAACTAATAAGTGGGCAAAAGGAAATCAGGTCCAAAAAATAACCTAGTATACCCTAAAAACCTACTCAAGCAAGATTATAGCGTTACCACTTACCACGCGTGGCGTGGCCTGCTGTCCAAAGCATAGAGTTATTTGTTTACCCTGCCACCCAGGGCTTTTTATAAAAGTGACTGAAAAATATGCAATCGCTATAAAAATACCCTTAAGAGGTCATTGAAATACAAAAAGCACAAAGTCTCCCGCTGAACATTTTCATGTTAGATTTTCCTGTAAACAGTTATTTTCTGAAAGCAGTAGGTAGTCGTGAAAGTCGTTATCACTCTACGTTACGGTTACGATATTCTACCACGCGGTGGCGGTAAAAAAATTTGGACAATGTATTTACATTTGGGATTTTGTATTGCAAAAGAAAAAACAATTACTTTCTTTCTTTCTTTCTTTTTACTTTCGAGCGGAGCGAGGAAGGTACTCGTATTGTATTCGTGAAAAAAAAAGAGATTTTCTAATTTTCTCAAATATGTGTTCTATATCACCTAAATACATCATAAAAAACAAGTCTCCCAAAAGTTTCCATCCGTCGGTCGGTCGGTCGGTCTGTCCGTCACGCTTTGGCCTAGCGGCTAAACGAATGGTCCCATTGGACATTTTTTTAAATTTAAGAGTTTTTTGCAAATTTATCGAAGGGTTCTGAGTGGTTTCCTGTTGGCTCTCATTTTGAGGGTAACTGTCGTACAACGAAAATGAAAAATTGTAATTTTCGCAAAGAACGGCTCATAAAATATTGATGAAACTTTGCATGACTAAGCATCTCCATGTAAGGTATTTTGCGGCAGTATCAATTGGTCTGCGTAATTTCATACAAGGGGTGTTCCAGTCCAGTACTACTAAAACGTAAACATGTGATTTACTCATATTTTTTTCGATTGAGTTTACTTTAATTTTCTATAATTTTAATTCTTGATTGGTTATTAACCTGACTGGATAATATATTTTTTTTTTGCAAATATCAATTTTAGTATACAGGGTGTACCAAAAACTGGAAGGGCTTGCTCAGTAGACTAAACTGATCAACTTTCCCTAAGAAACATGTGTTGGGAAATTAGGAAATGTTAAAAATCTTCATACCAGTATCTTGCGGTAGTATCTTTTGATCTGTGAAAATTCATATAAAGGCCTACTCGTTACTATCAAAATTTAAACATATGGTTTACTCGAAATTGTTAGCGGTTAGTTTGTTTTAATGTTAAACAATTTCAATTCTGAATTGATCTGTATATTTCATTGCAACATTTTTTGGAAAAACGTGAATAAAAGTTTGTATTTCCAGTGTATGGCATTACAACTTTAAGTTTGCAGTTGATAGTTTTTACTTACGTATTGCGAGAAAGTGAGTGCAGTGCTGCTGTACCATTTATTTTCTTTCTTTTTGCTTCTTTCTTTCTCAGTAGAAGACTTGAAGAGCACCACACGGTTGGTCCGACCAAAAGTATAACCATACGGCGAGGGTGGAAGAGACTGGTTGAAACGTCTACGATGGCGTTAAAGTACTAGAAACAAGAACTTTAAAAAAATTGAGTCTCCATACAAAATTATGATCTAATTAGGTCAATTTGTAAGGAGATTCAATTGTTTGTATTTTAATTTCCAATAGTTGTCAATTTTACATAGGTAGAATTATACGTTGCGTATTTAGGTATTTTTATACGTTGTATGTATGCATACGTCGCAGCCGTATTGTAGAATCTCGTATTTCATTTTGGCGCGCCTGATAACAAAACATCGTCGCCGTTTTTCAATCCTCCTACCTGTCGTTCCGCCGGATCACATTTTGGCTAGGTTGGGTTTGCCTTAGCTAACGAAGCAGTTGACCCCAACATAAATTTCTCACGCAGATTTTATTTGACAGGATGATAAAGTATCATGAATTAAATTTAAATTCAAATATCAAAAAAAAAATTACTAAAATTTTTTTCATACATTTTTTGTAATTTTTGTATGGAAAAATTGAAAGTTACGATTTTTATTGGATTTTTTATAGAAGGTTTGTCTCATATAGTGTAATACCCCAGCAAAGTTTTATCGACTGAGGATTTAATGCGGGGGTCTTCATACAACGATCCGCTTCGTTGCCTAGACTATAAACGTTGACCGCCGTTTTGTAGAATGCATCTTTACAACGATCCGGCGGAACGACGGGACGGCGGATTGAAAAACGGCGAAGTTTTGTAATCGGGCGCGCCGAAATGTAATATGGCGGATTCTACAATCCGACTGCGACATATACAAGGTGTAACAGAAAGGGTATATCAACCCTGAAGGATACGATGCTGCCCATAAAACTGAACAACTTTCCCTAAGGAACATAGGTCGAAATACGAAAAAAGAATTTGACCTCCCATAAAAAATGCGCGATCAGCTGATTCGGTGTCTATGGGAGGTAAATTTTTTTTTTCGTATTTCGACCTATGTTCCTTAGGGAAAGTTGTTCAGTTTCATGGGCAGAATCACATCCTTCAGGGTTGATATACCCTTTCTGTTACACCTTGTATACACTGTAAACTAAAAAGATGAACGTAGTAAAAATCTCTTTTCTTAACCCCTCCCTTGACGGGTCCCACTTGAATGTTGAGAGCTGATTGACCCAGTTCCAAAGTACTGGCAGCCTAACCGACTCTTACCGTTGGTCTCGTGTTGTTTGGAAAATGTGTAAAATTAAACATTCTAGTATGGATTTGTATAACATCTCTTATCTAAGTCTTTGATCTAAAATTGACTTTGTGTTTGGAGTTTGAAAGTGGTCGAATCAAGGTCGATGACCAACCTCAATTGTTGAGCCGCCAAAGGCCTCTGACATGGCACATTATTAACGACTACATCCGTAGATAGTAGTCGGGACCAACAGCTTAACGTGCCTTCCGGAACACGGAATCATCTAACTTGTCGGTCAATCAGGTGAATCATCCTGCAATTTCCTAATCAAACTGGGGAGGTCGCACAAAGGAATTTTTTTATGACAGTGTCCCCACCGGGAATCGAACCCAGAACCTCCGAACCTCTTACCACTAGACATGGAGGCTGTTACGTTACGTCACGACTTCGACCTTTTCTTTTAATTGGCTTAATTTTATTTTCAAATCAAGCTACGATATTTTGACTTTTGGCTTGGTCATTAATATTAATAGTAGCCACATTAGTCTAGGCAACGGAGCGGATCGTTGAATGAACACCCCCGCATTAAATCCTCAGTCGATGAAACTTTGTTGGGGTGTTGCACTACATGAGACAAACCTATAAAAAATCGGTACTTTTAATTTTTCCATACAAAAATTACAAAAAAATGTATGAAAATTTTGAATTTACATTTAATTAATGATTCTTTATCATCCTTTCAAATAAAATCTGCCTGAGAAATTTATGTTGGGGTCAACTGCATTGTTGCCTACACTACATGTTAGTTGAATGCTTGCAATTGAAAGGCAGAGGAAAAACAAAGAGCTGTATTGCGGCCGCTTAGTAGTTCTACGTGGACACGCCTTATAAATGCACCAATTTTTTTACAGGTACTTCTTAGGTACATAGCTCTCAATTTTTGATAGGAGCCAATTCCACTAAAAATCCAATAATTGTCTCCTATCAAAAATTGAGAGCTATGTACCTAACTAGTACCTGGAAAAAATTTGGTGCATAATTTTATAAGGCGTGTCCACGTAAAGGCGATATAAATAAATAAATATTGGGGGACATTTCACACAAGGTCATCTTATCCCAAACTAGGCAAAGCCTGTACTATGGGTACCAGAGACTGATATACATACATAAATAGATAAATAACACCCAGACACAGAACAAACACTTGTGTTCATCACACAAATGTTTGCCCTGGGTGGGGATCGAACCCGCGGCCCACGGCGTGAGAGGCAGGCTCACTACCAACCACACCAACGGGACTGTAAATACTACGTTAAGCGACTGGACTACTGGCGGGTAGCAACCCTACCTCATCACACTTCAAACAGCGACCTATCTAGGCTGGCGCCCAATGAAATGGTGAGTTTAAAAAAACAGGGTTGCCTGCGCGCAACCTGGCACGTTTTGTATAATCAACAAAAAACTGATTATTTTTAAACCAAATCGTGTACACTCTGCACGTCAGTAGAAACACTTTTGGCCCTTATGCTGCGGTAATAGAGTTGAAAAAGTTTCTACCGACGTGCGGTTGACCGTACCAAGTAGGTATGTATTGCATGCAAATGCTGCTCTAACAATTTTGATGAAATTAACCATACGGAGGTTTTTCGGAGCGAAAAATTGATTTAACTTGGTCTTATGTCTGCATTTTTTTAAATAACACGTTTTAGACAAAAACCAACAGCGCCATCTGTTGGCGGGTAGTATAGCTTGCTCACCCGATGATATTTTTATGTTGAGGCGGCTATTATAGAGCGAAGCTCGATCGCCCAGGTACTGGGAATGTAAGTCAGTATTATATCAAAAATCTTTTGATAATTTTTGGAAATAACAAATAGGAAAAATTTGCTATCAACTCATGAAGCGCTCGTGGGCGAGTGGTTGTTGCTCTCTCTTTCCGATCACGAAAGTTAAGCAACTTGGCCGTGGTCAGAACCTAGATGGGTGACCGCAATTGACACAACAACAAGAGTGTTTTCGTGCTTCGGATTGCACGTTAAGCCTTTTTATTCGGCTACAGTCAATGATAGCAAATGTTAAGCCAAAATTAAATCAATGGCTCAGCGGTCATTTGGAGGTATAAATATTCTGGTTGGCCATGTCGACCACTAACTTGGCAAAGCGTAATCTGGGTTGGGTCTGGTTTGCCCTGAGAAGGTCAGATGGTAGTCGCTCTGTGTAAAAACCTGTGTCTTCGTAATTTTTTTTATTTTTTTATGTGACAAGTGAGCGAACGAGCAGGTGGGCCACCTGATGGAAAGTGGTCACCACCGCCCTTGGAGCCCGCTGTCTTATTAGTGGCATAACTTGACACTAATAAGACAGCAAAGCACGTTACCCACCCCGAGAACTAAGATGGTGTGTCTCGTGTGAAATCCTATAGGTTAGCTAGCTAACAGTGTAAAAACCACTGGTAAAAACAGAAGAAGACGAGGACAATGATGATGATCATAAATCGAGTCCGCGCTCCGTCTGCGATGTGCGTCATTCTTGTCTGTCCAGCCCCTAAGAGAGTAATTAACTTAGTAGCTAATTGCCTCAAATTTGAGGAGTGATAAATAACAGATCATTAATTTTAGCTGAGACAAAGAAGACATTGCTTAGACATTGGATCATTATTACTTTTGTTAGGGTTCCGGACCTAAATGGTTAAAACGGAACCCTTATGGTACGAGTTCGTCTGTCTGTCTGTCTCACCTGTTTATTGCAGCAACAACTCATGCTATCCACTTGAAGTTTGGAACATTTTTAGAATATGATTCATCATAACATCCCATGAGAACTCCACTACAGGACAGGGCACTCCCTCCAGAATTCTAGCATTTGCTGGAAAAGTGCGGAGGGGAAGTACCATAGTCACCTCGTTCGTCAGCGTTACGGCTGGCACCATGGACCGCGGTTGTAGGTGACCGCAGTAAGAGATGGTGTGATACACAGGAGGATGCTGCTGCCCATCCTCCAGTTTATAACCCTTAGTCGCCTCTTACGACATCTACGGGTATGTATGGGTTGGTACTATTCTTTGCCGGCGCACCACACGGGAATATGATTACCCAACTTAAATGCAACTGAAAGAATTTAAAAAAAATATTATTGTAAATTGTCCATCCGAAGAGTATTATAATCTTTATTGAGCGAAAATTGCATTATTAAATTCTCGGAAAAATTACATGCAGAGGCGGATTTATCCCTAGTTGAGATCTGTACCAGTCAATCTTGATATCTCATGTGTCGGTTTTTTACAATATGACCAAATTTTTGCAGGGTTCCGTACCTCAAAAGGAAAAAACGGAACTCTTATAGGATCCCTTTATTGTCCGTCTGTCTGTCAAGACCCTCATTTTTAGGAACGCGTCGAGGTATCAAGCTGAAATTCATGAGCTGTGATAAAATAAAACTTCTAAACCACCGCAATCAAAAGATACATTAAAGATACATAATTTTTGACACTGGCAAGGGAATCAAAACCTACAGGGTACTGTGAATTCAGAATCTTAAAATTTGGTACGTAGTAACGTTTTATAACACAGTAAAAGGAGAAATTACAAAAAGCATAAATTTTTAGTTACATCATATAACAAAAATAATTTTAATAATTTTAAACTTACTACCCCTTTCCTCATGAACGCGTAGAGGTATTTAATTGATATTCATATCAAATACGCAAGTCTATAATACCTTTAAGCTGTAATAAAACCAAACTTCTATGTCAACGCAAACAAATGAAACAGCAATTTAAGCCGCATATTTTGAAACTCAAAACTAATCGCAAGAGTATCAAAACCGAGACACTCTCCTTTATAAATCTGTGATCAAAACCTAATGGATACTTTCAGGTCTTCCAGTCGACCTGGAATCTTAAAATTTGGCATGAAACAACGTTTTATAGCACACATAGAGGAATAATTCCGAAAGCCTTACATTTTTAGTTCAATCACATAGTATTTTTTTTTTACAATAATTATGAACAGTTTGAACGGAACCCTCGGTGCGCGAGACCGACTTGCACTTGGCCAGTTTTTTTCAACCAGTTTCTTTGGGAACGTTAATCACTTTTGTAGTTGTGTAAAATACTAGAAATATGTGTTTCAGTGTTACAGATGGACCACAATTATATTACTTTTACGGATACCAGCGAACGTGTTAGGGCGTATACTATACACACACAAGGGCCTGCGTCCATCTACCAGCGCTTTTTCAAACCGGTCGTCGATGACAGTTGGCGCAAGCAGTCTTTTAGAGCCACCGCGCACTAGCGATTTTTTAGTTGGCCGATAGTTTGATCGTTCTGGGAATCAGTATGTACCCCTATGGTAGTGCGCGCATTTGTCGATCGATTTGCCTATAGAAAGTACGATTGCGACTAAACTGTCGGCCAACTAAAAATCGCTAGTGCGCGATGGCTCTTAGTCCCTGGTCGGTACCAAGTCTTAATACTGTTTGCCAAACTAGCGCTTTTCGGAACCGGCGCCAACTTCCAAAAAGCGCTGGTAGATTGGCGCAGGCTTCCTGGTTTCTACGTGTATACGCCCTAAAGCAGTTTGCTCACGCTCGCCTGAAGAACCTACAACCTACTTGGATTTGCTTTAATAGCGCGGACACTCTGCCTGCCGCCACAGATTAAATAATAGTAAACTAACGTTTACAGATCCGACACTCCCAGGCGGGGTGCCGACAATTCCTTACGGTCTAAGCATAAAGTCGATACTTGCAGTGCACCGCTTAGGACACATTTTAAAATCGCGGGTGATCGCGGACAGGTGTGCTAAAGCGATGATTTTGTCACCTTATGAGATACTGAGCGAGATGCAAGTAGGTATGTAATCTAATCAAACATGCAAATACTTACTTACCTATTTTGCCGCCATAAGCTTAAGATGACATAAAGAAAAGTAAAATCGACTGCCTCACCTAGTCGACATCTAGCGCTGCGTTGCATACCTAGAGTGCGGAGTGTCACAGGCCTGCTGCCGCTCAGTTCATAGAGTAGAGGCTCAGTTCCTCGCATGTACCCTTTCTTATTAAGATTTTTCATACCATCCTTGTAATTTTAAAATGATTCCAAACAAGTAGAACAAAAACCAAATTTCTGTTTTTATCTTTCCCCTTTTGTTCCTGTGAGAACACAGTATCATCGTCTTATCCCTTGGGTAACATTATAGGCTACTTAGAAATGGAATAGGGATGAAAATATTTACTTAACCTACGCAAACTGAGCCGTCACGTCAACCGCCGCGGATAATTAAATATTTTCATCCATGGATACTTCCATCATTGTGCTACATATTGCTTCCAGCTTTAATATGATGGAGTTTTGCAAAGGTATCTCTGAAGTTTTATCGGAGCTCCGATATTATCAGATTGACAACAACAATTCGGAAATTTACTTTGTATGGGAATTTCTTTGTCAAAGGCCGAACCATAGACTAATTATCGGCGCGATATTATCGTAGTTTCACTTCGGAATACGGCAGCTGATCAAGTCGTAGGTACCGACTATGTTACTTACATAACATCACGTCTCTTTCCCGTTGGGGTAGGCAGAGACCACAGTCCTCGACCTGCTACGATCTTGACATACTTCCCTTGCTTCCTGTACTTTCATCAATCCTTTCATACATGCTCGTCGGTTTAGGGTACTTTTAACCTGGCCTTTATTCAGAACATCCTAAATTTGGTCCTAGTACGTTCGCCTAGGCCTTCCCCTTCCAACGTTTCCATTCACTTTCGCCTGGTAGATCTCTTTCGTCAGTCTTCGTTCATTCATCCTCTCTACATGACCAAACCTTAGATTATGAATAACGGCAGCTTACTGCCTATGGACCAAACCATCTCAGCATCCCTTTCTCGATTTTGGTCACTACGTCTTCTTTTACGCCACACCGTTCTCTTATCACACTATTTCTAATCCTGTCACTCAATTTAACACCAATCATACTCCTTAGCGCTCTCATTTCCACTGCATTAATTCTACTTTCATGCTTCTTCTGCCATACCCAGCTTTCATTGCCATACATTAGTGTTTATTATTATGTAGGCTCCTAACTGTTTACTATTTTATATCCTGTGGTCCTAATGAAATAGTGAACTTAACTTTAGCATGTAACATAGACCATGAAACTGAACGACTTTTCCCAAGGAACTTGGGCTGAAATATGAAAAAAAAAACCTCCCATAGAAACTAAATCAGCCGATAGCGTATTTTGTATGGGAAGTATTTTTTTTCCTATATCGACCTATATTTCTTGAGAAAAGTTGTTCAGTTTCATGGTTTGCTAAAATTATGATCACTATTTCTGTAGGAACTTATATTATTCTAAGTAGGTACCTGGGCAACCGAGCTGTGCTCAGTATGATTAAAATATCATCGGGTGAGCAAGCTATGCTACTCAACAACAGATGGCGCTGTTAGTTTCTTGAACGCCCTAAAACACGCTAAGAAATATTTAAAAAGACGGTGAAACGAATTTTCCCAGACATGAGACCTAGCTAGATCGATTTTTTGCCCCCAACAACCTCTGGTCTCTGCCTACCCCAACGGGAAAGAGGCGTGATGTTATGTATGTATGTATGTAACAACCTCTGAAAAAATACAAAATTTCATCAAAATCGTTAGAGCCGTTTTCGAGAAACCGATTACAATATATATATATATATATACAAATATTGTTCGTTTAATGGTATAGGATATTTTACTCCCATATTTATTTCTATTCTTATGCTTCTTATTTAGAAGCTCTTTCGAACTGTAAACGACACTACATAATAATATTACACCACTAAATAGTTTCTTGCAAATACGGCAGCAAGATTATGGCACCCGTAACATTATAATGACACATTTAAGCTCATCTTCGCAGGAGTTAGAGCTAATTAGTTACTTTGGTGTTACCTGTCTTATCTTGATGCGCATCTGTAGACTCAAATTAGAACGAGGTGTCCTGAAAATTAACAATAAGGGCTATTATAGCGTATAAAGCTATCTATAGCCAGCGACAAGGTGGGACGACGTCCACCTTGGGTTGGGAGACCCTAAACGACCAGCCGGCTTAGCACGCTGCCCGAGAGAAAATATATCTCGGAGAAATGTCACTTTCTTTGAGGACTTATGTCATCTAATCTACCACTTCCACGCGCGAAGAAATGTCAGTGGAGGAAAATGTTTAGCAAATCCACGAATTACGTTTTTGATATTTTAGACAGAGATAGCTTTACACACTATTAAATGTAGCCGTCTTTGTCTTTCAAAATGTGTCGCACTGCTTGTATGTCAAAAAAAACGTGACCATGCTTAAGTTCTTTAATCTATGGGCCTAGATAAACTGACAAATGCAGCGTGCTAAGCCGGCAGCAAAGACTCTGCCTACGACCGTCGACGACCGTCGAAGGCTACTCGCGGCAATTGTCGACCGTCGTCGCTTCACGTTGTCGTAGGTCTGTATGAGCGCTTAAACAAACAATCTTGTTTATCGATTATCGTCTAAGTAACTTACTTATTTACCGTGTGGAGCCGGTAAAATGCCCTTCTGTGTATTGTATCATCTTACATACAGCGGTCACCGGTCTATGGTGCCGGTGCAATCGTAACAAGCGTGGTGACTATGATACTTCTCCCGCCACATTGTTCCAGTAAAGCATGGAATTATGAAGGGAGTTCCCTGTATCTGCGGTGTAGGTATCATGGGATGTTATAATGACAAGTTTTTATAAGAATCAAATTTTAATCGAAATCGAAATTAAGTTAATCTTTCATTTCATGCGCTCCTAGTCGATTTTGTTGAAGAAGAAATTGAAGGCATGAGACTTTTGAAAGATTGAATTTTGCGCAGTTAAATTGCCATGAATGTCTGTTCGGTTTGATTGACATCATAATTTAGGCAAAATTCATTGAAGATTGGGATTCAGATAATTTATTCATTGTAGAGAAGATTACGAGTGGTATCTTGCTGGTTCTCACTTTGAGGGTAGCTGTCAGGGTTCTGCCTGTGGTTGTAGGATTTTATCTCTCATTTTAAATTTGTTAAATATTTTAAACAATGAAAAGTAAAACAAAACACAACATGTTGGCTATACAGCATAAAACTCCCAAAAATTTTTTAGGCGAATTTTCTTTCTCGTTATATTTCCATCTTAACTCGTCGGGAACGGGTCTGTGTTGCTGAGTTCATATAACCCGAATCTTTTCAAGTCGGAAGTGAATATGCTTCTTCTGGGCAAGCTCGTCCCCTCGTGGATCTCATATCTGCCCTCAAGATTAGATCGAGGTCAAGAGTAAGCCATGCAATTTCAGGCTCATGCAATTTTCGTGTACTTTTAACGCGACTCATCCTCTGAAGAAGAAGCTTCAATTTTCTAATAGATTGAGGAAACTACCAGCAGCGTATTTTACTCCATTAGATTCAAGGCTTTTTAATTATCTTTGGAAAAAAATATAGAATGTGAGTTGGGATTACAGGGGTGGGGTTTCCGTCCAGTGGCCTTTGGGTATTTCCATGAAACTTTACAATCATCATCATCATCATAACATCCCATGAAAAAAAAAAAAAAAAAAAAAAAAAAACGTCCACTACAGGACAGGGAGCTCCCTCCAGAAATCTAGCTTTTTTCTAGCTGGAAAAATGTGGAGAGGAAGTACCATAGTCACCTCGCTTGTTAGCGTTACGGCTGGCACTATGGACCGCGATTGTAGGTGACCGCAGTAATTAAGATGTAAGATACAAAGGAGGATGCTGCTGCCCATCCTCCAGTTAACCCTTAGTCGCCTCTTACGACACCCACGGGTATGTATGGGTGAAACTTTACAATACTGTGATAAAAATTTAATTGTGTTATTAACTAAAACAAAAACCATATCTGGAGTTTTAAATAATCACTCTCAAAAATTTGTAAAATAAAAATTTTAGCGATTTTTTAAAATTAGGTGGGAAATTGCTCAATCGTATCATAAAAAAATCTTACTATATACTTTCATCGAAAATTTTACAGGTGTTTGACTGAAAGTCATCTTGGTCGCATTTAGCGATATTTTCTAAGGTCACACCCGTTACGCGATTCATGACGTTGTATAAGTTTCTATACAGATCTCGTTTGAGTTAAATATCAAATTTTTCGTACTATTTTTCTTTATAAACGTTATTTGATATATCTGAACAAACACTTTATCATCTTGAAAAAACGTAGTGTCTGTGTCGCACCCGTTACAATGGAAATACCCCTTTGTAACCTGTGTACACCTATTGTTGCCTGCAGTCATTCTTCATTCTAAATTAAATTTGAAATCATTTGTGTCAGGCCAGTGACACCCTTTCGAACAAAAATTCAATATTAAAATTTCAAAATTTAAGACAAACTTATAGAAATATAGTTGAAAGGTCTAAGCAATAGCAAAGACTTAGGACTTAAGAAGGAATTAGGAATGAGGATGAGCAATAGCAAGGACTTAGGAAGAAATTAGGAATTAGGATGAGCAATAGCAAGGACTTAGGAAGGAATTAGGAATTAGGATGAGCAATAGCAAGGACTTAGGAAGAAATTAGGAATTAGTATGAGCAATAGCAAGGACTTAGGAAGGAATTAGGATGAGCAATAGCAAGGATTTAGGAAAGAATTAGGAATTAGGATGAGATATTTCTCATCCTAATTCCTAATTCTTTTTCTTCAGTTTTTAGGGTTCCGATACCAAACTGGTAAAAAAAAGAACCCTTATGGTGCAACTTTGTCTGTCTGTCAAACCTGTATATCTCAGCAACCACTCATGCTATCGACTTGAAATTTGGAGCAGTTTTAGAATCTGGTTGCCCCACTTATTTGCAAATGAAAGAATAAAAAAATATGATTATTAATGTAAAGGGGTCCCAAATAGGAGGGGCATAATTTCAAATTGTCGTAACTAGGATTCCGTACTGTCACAGGATATTTTTATTTGCCGAAATTTCAGAAAACTAGAGTGTAATTTTTTAGGGTTCCGATACCAAAATGGTACAACAAAGGAACCCTTATGGTGTCGCTTTGTCTGTCTGTCCGTCTGTCTGTCTGTCAACCCTCTATATCTCAGTAACTACTAATGCTATCGACTTGAAATTTGGAATAGTTTTAGAATATGGTTGTCCAACTTAAATGCACGTGAAAGAATTAAGAAAGGGGACCCAAATAGGGGGGCGAAATTTCAAATTATCGGTACTAGGTTGAGTGGGGTATCATATAAAAGGGCTTTACTTGTACATTCAAAATTAACTTCAAAATTTGACAAGCCCTTTGGTGTGGTCGGTAGTGAGTCTGCCTCACACGCCGTGGGTCGCGGGTTCGATCCCCCGCCCAGGGCAAATATTTGTGTGATGAACACAAGTGTTTGTTCTGTGTCTGGGTGTTATTTATCTATTTATATATGTATATCAGTCTCTGATTGTCATAATACAGGCTTTGCCTAGTTTGGGATCAGATGACCTTGTGTGAAATGTCCCCCAATATTTAATTTAAATTTATTTATTTATATTGTTGTATTTTTTTAAAACTCTTATTTTTCAAGATGTGATGAAAAAAAAATACCATTCCGTCCCTTATCTACGAAGTTAGCTAAAGGAAACATCTGAATTATAAGTATCGATAGACGTTTATGTACGTATTACAATAAAAACGGAACGATCTGTCTAAGTAGCACCGTTCTTTAGGAATCTGCAAAAAACCTTTGCAAACAAATTTAGTTTTGCGGTCTTAAAAATGGACTGTATGAAAATACTTTTGGTATATCAAAACCCTTGGAGCGCGACTCCGACTCGCACTTGACCGGTTTTTTAGGGTTCCGTACCTCAAAATAAAAAAACGGAACCCTTATAGGATCACTTTGTTGTCCGTCTGTCTGTCTGTCGGTCTGTCTGTCTGTCTGTCAAGACCCTTTTTCTCACGAACGAGAAGAGGTATCAGGTTGAAATTGATAATGAATATTAAGGTCTATGAACCATACAAGATTTGAAAATTTAAATTTTTTACAACGACGCAATCAAAAGATATGGCTTTTTATGTCTTCATCTCCATACATTTATGCAAAAATGCAAAACCTACAGGGTACTTCCCGTTGACCTAAAATTATAAAATTTGGCAAGAAGCTAGGTCTCACAGTACAAAGAAAGGGAAAAGTCTAAAATCATTTAATATTTCAATTTTTCTCACAACTAATAGTAACCAATTAAGGTGAGCTCCCGTTTCAAGAACTTTTCTATAAAAGAGGGGTCAAGTCGGATGGTCGCGGAGTTTTTAAAATCAAAGAGCAAAAGCTTTTAATATATCATATGGTAGATAGGTACGGAACCCTTAGGGCGAGAGTCCGACTCGCACTTGGCCGGTTTTTTTTATTACGTTTCCGGTGATATGTTTCTTGGTAAAAGTTGTTCAGTTTTATTAAACTGTGCCTTACACCCTTTATAGAAGCTTTAAAATTACTCTGTCTCACAGTTTCTCACATAATACCCTGTGCAAATAGTTAAGCAAATTATCCTAAATTTCCAACTTGACTTTGTATCTGTTTTCAGTTTCAAAGTTTGGTGATACAGTCAGGAGCGAGTCAAGCATGACCAATTAGACTTTGTACCAACCTTGGTTCAATAGCTGTCTGAGCTAAAACCGCGTTACGTGTGTCAAGCTTAACCTGTTCTAGACTGTACAAGGGTCATAGCTCGGTTGCGATCAAAACATTTTCCTCCAACATAAACTAAATGGTACGTATCTGGTGAAAGGGTACTGAACGGATATTGAAATTAATTAAGGCTCAAATTCGGCGTCGATTTTAGCGCGTTCGTTAAATTTAAGGCCGAAAAAAAGGAGTGGGGTCAAATTAGAACAAAACTAAATTCGGCTAGTCTTACCCCCATAAGCTGAAATAAGCCAACAACACTTTCAGTGACCACGATAATTATGTGCAGTTGACAGCATCGCTAGTCCTGCCGGCTTAGCACGATAAAAATATATCTAAGGCCAAATGTCATAATGTATGGAGCAAGTGTCAATTTTCTCGCGCGAGTGAATGATATGCGTTTATCTAGGGGCTCGTGCTACCGCGGAATCTCGGGCAATTAAGGCTCGGACCTTTGGAAGGCGTGCGTGGGGCCGAAGCTAACACGTAGAGGCCCGTTAAACAGTTTAATTTATAAAAGTGATGTGACAACAACCGGCGATTTTCCCTGTCTTCATTAATAGTAACGAAGCCTAAGACATTTTTTTTATATATAATCGTTGCCAATTCATTACGAAACATTTTAGTTCCAATTTTGACCACATGAACAGTTATCGTGGTCCCACCCACTGTAGTTTGTGTCTGTCAGAATCGACACCAGACCTAACTTTAAGCCTTCAATTGAGCGTTCACGCTGATCGACCCCAGTAAGAAAATATCCGGCAGTCGCAAAAAACACACTATCACACTTGACCCCATATAATATTTATCAAGGTGAAAGTTCGTATTTTAGATGTTTGGATATATGCTACTCTTTCATGTCCAAACCGATGAACAGGTTTGCTAAAATTTGGCAGAGAGGAAGTTGATAATCCAGAAAAACAGAAAAATGAGTTCAAAATTTTAATCAAATTTATTTAAGGACGAAGTCACGGGTAGCAGCTTGTCTTAAATAAAATTATTATTACTGACACCTTACTGACACTTTCAATTAAGATGACAAGAAATTGCAAATTTTATTTTTATTTTAATGGGAGCTAAGCTTTGAAAAAAGCTTCTAGCAACTTGCTCTAAACTAAGCATGAATCAGTGTAAAAAAATTCAAATATTTCCGCTTGTTCATATTAATGTTAATAAAAAAACACACACAGTTTATTTTTTGAGATAAAAATTACAGATGGTTTTTACACAAAGACCTTTCAAATCACTAGAGTTTTCTGCCTATTCTGACCAATCCATCAAGGCAGTCTATTGAACGATCGACTAACTTTAAGGCCTTAAATATACTTATAAGGCATACGGCAAGGCCAAATGACAGGGGAGAACAAGCCATAGTTCCACTTCAAACTTGTTCGAACAATATGTATAAATATGCTCCGTGCCTTACACTTTTTACAGTTCCGTAGTCAACAAGTAACTATTATAGTTTCGTCATGTCTGTCTGTCGGTCTGTCTGTCCGAGGCTTATCTCAGCGACCTTCAGTACTAGAAAACTATAATTTGGTATAGATATACACATTAGTTACGCCCGCAAAGTGGTATAATAAAACCTTGAAAAAATTGTTTTTAAGTTACCTACCCTTTACGTAAAGTACCCAATTGTCGACCCAATAATGTGAGGTGTCGTTAGGTAGGTCTTTTAAAAAAATGTGTCAAACATTGTGATGAAGGGATCCGTTTGCGAAATATTTAACTTAGAAGCGCAATTTTTTGATAGAGTCAAATATGCCCCCCCGCCAGCTAAACGGTTGTTGCTGGAAATGTGAAAAAAAAAATCTGATTAGCATATATTTATGATGAAATTAAAAGAAAAATATAACAGCTAAGTAAGCTTTACAAATAAATGAGTAATATTCGAAAAACTGAAAATAATAGAAATATATATAGCAATCAGGCGCTGTGCTCCGCAGGTCGTTGGAATAAGTTATAATTGAGTTTCTCCAGACGGATTTTGCACAAAAGCCCTACCATCTACATTGCACGTGGCCCGACACGCACTTGGCCGGTTTTTTTTTACAAAATGTCGCTTCCGTGCCGTATCCGTTCCACACCCTCACAGTGCCTGCGCCTCACCCAAACCTTACCCTTGCCGTATGTCCTTTACGTGTATTTTACCCCTTAGGTGGTTCGCAAGCCTATTGAGCTGAACAAAGGACCTAAACTTTTGCTGAAGGGTCATTTATTATACCCTTAAAGTACTGCTTACAATCTTGACAACGTCATCTTTTGTGATAACTGGACATAAAATTTATCAGATATAAATATAGTAGTCACGTAGAATTGATTTATATGAAATTTTATTTGTTTAGAGAAAAAAAACTTGCCAAGTGTGAGTACTATTTGCTCACTAATAATAGATTATTAGCCAAGGGTTGTAAGGCATCAATTGCAGCCTAAGATATGTAGGCGCACAAGCGCAGCGAGGGCGCCTATAGTTCGAGGGTGCAATTGATGCTTACACCCGAGCAAACTACTCTGCTTTACATCTCGATTGTGAGGTAAGTAGGTCCTTATTACCACCAAATTGTAGGGGACCAATTAGCGCTATAGGGTAATATAATAATGTAGCTAGAAAAGCCCTAGGGCGGTAAGTAATTAAAACGCCCCCCGCCCCGTATCGAATATGAGAGATGTAAAGGTTCTTTAGTCTCATAGTTAACTACGTTGGTATTAATCGCAAGTATCCACCATGGGCGTCATTGGGCGTCTTCAGGAGTCCAATTTACACTTAAGCCACGATCACACCTAGCCGAATTCAAAAACTAATTCGGCATACATTGCTGGGAGGCTTCGTTATGTTAATTGTAATATCCTAGCTTCAACGAGCAATGTATGTCGAATTAGTCTTTGAATTCAGCTAGCTGTAGTCGTGGCTTTATTAGCCCGTTTAACTATTACAGTGCATTCATCACCTTACTTTTAGGACCATTAGGTCATTCATTCTGCGATGTCCTAACGAAACTGGAGAAATCTGACAGAGATACCACCGGGATTCGAACCCATAACCTCTGGATTGAGAGCCAAATCAATTTTATAATTTTAGTACCTGGGTGATCGAGCTTCGCCTTATAATAGCCGCCTCAACATTAAAATATCATCGGGTGAGCAAGCTATGCTACCCGCCAACAGATGGCGCTTTCGGATTTGGCGGCGATTGGCTTTAGGAAAACGTAGCATTTTACAAAAAATGCTTAAGGTGGTTGCTGAGCAGAAGTGCTGCCACTTTGAGAAATAAATTTATTGCGTCATAAATACAAGTATTGTTTGATTGGCGGCAATTTGGGGTAGTTCTATATTTTTTATCCATCACATCACACCTTAGCTTATCGTGAATAGCTTTGTATTGTAAAACTGCCAAAAACGGCCACTTTTAGCACTTTACCAATACAAAGCTATAAATGATAAGCTAAGCTATGATGTTATGGGTTATAACATATAACTACCATATATTGCCGCCAAACGAACAATACTACCGAAAAGTTTTGTATTTGCGACGCAATAAATTTATTTCTAAAAGTAAGGTGCTGCCACCCAGCAACCGCCTTAAAACACGGAGAAAACGAATTTTCCCAGACATGAGACCCAGCTAGATCGATTTTCGCCCCCGAAAGCCCCCGTGTGGCCGTTTTCGAGAATCCGATAACAAACAATAAATATACAAATATTGCTCGTTTAATTTTACATGATAATCATACTAGATTGGACAGTTGGTTGGAAGTTTTAAATAGGTGGCAAAGTTATATACGAACAGCGAATGTAACTTTGACACCTACTTGAAACTTGTATAAAGGAATGGGAAGGCCTTGGCCAACGTTCCATGTCCAAATTCAGGGTGTTCTAAATAAAGGGCAGGTTATAAGTCCCCTAAACCGACGAGCGTGTATGAAAGGGTTGTGAAAATAGAAGAAGCGAGGTAAGTATGTTACGATCGTTGCAGGTAGAGGGCTGTGGTATCTGCCTACCCAGACGGGAAAGAGGCGTCATTTTGAAGGAGGCTATATGTTTTTGTGTCTGTGCCATTATTGTTCCTTGCCTTAAAACATAACCGTCGTGACTCTTTTCCGTAAGTTTACGTAGAAAGTATATCCTTCCATCTGTTAAAATCTGGATATATTTCCTTTGTTTCTTCTTCCGATTTATATATTATATCCGGCACATATCGTGTACAGAAATCCGTAAAACATTTTTATTTATTTCATTCAATATTTATTCATTAGAACAGTTCAACTGTAATAAAAGAAAATGTAATAAAGGGCAGCCGTGACTGACTGACAGATATTCCTTATAGATAACTATAACGTAGGCGAGCGCCAAGATTGGATTTTGCTAAATTGTATTCATCCTCTATAGGAATCTATGGAAATACAAGTAAACTAAGTCGCGGGCTAACCTAGTCTAAAATAATCAATCTAGTTAGAAAAATCAGTATTTCAAGCCTTGGTTCAATTACATAAAATAGGCCCTAAGTTTAAATTAAAATAAAATAGAAATAGCCTTTATTCTACCATTATAATTAATACAATTGGAATTTGTTTTTTTTTTTCATGCTTATCAATATCGTTCATCATAACATCCCATGAAAACGTCAACTACAGGACAGGGAGCTCCCTCCAGAATTCTAGCTTTTGCTGGAAAAATGTAGAGGGGAAGTACCATAGTCACCTCGCTTGTTAGCGTTACAGCTGGCACCATGCACCGCAGTTGTAGGTGACCGCAGTAAGTTAGATGTAAGATACAAAGGAGGATGCTGCTGCCCATCCTCCAGTTTATTACCCTTAGTCGCCTCTTACGACACCCACGGGTATGTATGGGTTGGTACTATTCTTTGCCGGCACCACACGGGACAATGTCAATATCGTTAATACTTCATAATAATTGTTTTAATTCAAGTCAATATATTAATTCATTTCATAAATTCGTTACACTTCCAGAAATATTATTGGATTTTTTAATTATTAAAATGCTGATATTCAATTTATAAAAAGCATGCTGTCACTAAATTATGGAAATCCTCCCCCAAAGTTCTCCATTTTCCTCTTTCAATGGTTTGTCTTTTCCAGTCTTGTCCACATAGATATTTTAAATTAAATACCAATTTTCATACAATGAGAAAATCGCTTTATATTTTTATTTAGAGGTCGTTAAGAACAGATCAGATTTTTACACAACAGAATAAGTTATATATATTTAAAAAAAACCGGTCAAGTGCGAGTCGGACTCGCGCGCCGAGGGTTCCGATATACCTATAGTATTTTTGGAAGCAATAAAGTCCATTTTCAGGACCGCAAAACTAAATTTGTTTGTAAAGGTTTTTTGCAGATTTCTGAAAAACTGTGCAACTTAGAAAGATCGTTTTATTTTTGCTGTAAAGTTTACATAAACCTCTGTCAACTGTAATTAATTCAGATTTTCCCTTACTCAAACTTCGGAGATAAGGGGGGGGGAATGGTATTTTTTTTGACATTTTTCATCATAACTTGAAAACTAAGAAACTTAAAAAAATACAAAAATATATTTTAAAATGTACAAGTAAAGCCCTTTCATATGATACCCCACTCGACCTAGTAGCGACAATTTGAAATTTGGCCCCCCCTATTTTGGCCCCCTTTACATTAATAATCATACTTTTTTCAAAAAATTTTCATGTGCAATTAAGTTGGGCAACTATATTCTAAAACTATTCCAAATTTCAGCTCGATAGCGTAAGTGGTTGCTGAGATATAGAGGTGTAACAGACAGACGGACAGACAGACAGACAGACAGACAGAGCGGCACCATAAGGGTTCCTTTTTTTTACCATTTTGGTATCGGAACCCTAAAAATGAGTTTGCGCCAGCAGATTCCAATAGGACAAAACATACCGATTAGAATCTGCTGGAATTAATTTATTTATTGAAGAAAATATCTGAAGATCGTAACTCAACTACAGATTCGTTTTTGTACGTTATTGCGACGTTAAAATTATTGAATATTTGCAAAAAGAGTAGTAGTTTGATGAAAGTGAAAAAATTATAACTCGCAAAAATCGCAGGAATTGTCAGGGAATAAAGAAAATAAAAACTCGCGTTTGCAACTTTTTTTTATATGAAAAGTTTTTATCTTTGAAATCCCATGTCAAAAGATATAACTTACCAAGATCACATGTCATTTTCTTACTATTACAATAATCTACCTAAGTCTTTAATTTTGGAAAAATTGCTACATTATTTGATTCGTTACGTTGCTTTCATTAGGTTGATAACCTAAAGCATATTAACTGAGTGCCAATCATCAATTTATGAGTTGATTGATCAAAGACTATTCAAAATGAGTCCCATAACCTAACATAAAAGGATTAAACAAATGAGCCCCAAAACATACCAAAGCCTCTAAAGCATTAGAACTCTTTGGAATCCATGTAGCGTATCTTGATAAGTCTTCTGATGAAATGATTATTAAGGCTTTCATCGTATAGACCTTATTTGTGCTTTTAGGGACCGAATCAGAGAATATTGAATAGGGTTGAATGACAAGATCGATGATCGCTTGAATAATTGTTTTCATAAAATTAAAAAATATGAATTAATAACAGTCGATAGACAATTATGTAAATATTAAAAGAACAAAAAAAGATCTCTCTTAATAACAAAATTTTTTTCACCTCCAAAGCTCGGAAATATTTGTTTTGTCGGTTAAATTCTGCGGCCAAAAGCGATTTTTGGCCCCTAGCGGACAAAAGGTTTTTAAAATTCGAACGCGATGTGCTTATTATTTTGTAGTATGCTGCAGTACTGGCCGCTTGTAAAACCAGCCACGCACTATCGTTTTAAAGATGAGAAAGAGGGATGCAGCTATAGGAAAGAAACAAATAGTATTATGAATAGTGAATGCCTGGTGGGTAAGGAACTGGCTGATAATAAAAAGTAAATTTAAAATTCGATCGCCTTTTTTTTTGTTCTCTTTATTTTATTTATTTATTTTATTTTATTTGGGACAATAACAGCTTATGCTTAATTTCTAAGAAATTACGGGATACATATTTTGTAAGCCAATAAAAACTGTCCACGTTTTACGATTTTAAGCTCTTGCCCAGATTAATGGACTTGCCCTTTGACTTCAAATCAACGCAATACAACATAGATTTGCCTGCCACTACCTACGAGTATCCTCAGTCTCCAGAAATCAAATGAAAATTAACCTCTTTCTGCAAATTTATCAAGTAGTTTATAGGTAGAGTCATGAACATAAGCACAACAGTCCCAAAAATAATAATAATTTAAGTATAAATAAATAAATAATAAATAAATAAATTTGTTTATTTTCTCCCACAAAAAGTTTCTACAAATATATTAAGATCAACTTAGACATTAAACTTACACTACTGTAAAGAACTTGTATTATGTGAGAGACAGGAGCTCAAACTAGGAAAACCCTGTGCTAAGAGACTCCTGGCTCCCTCACTCGGAAAATGAACCAAACTACAAAAATATAATAATATAATAATTGTGCGATCTAGTATTAAGTTGATAACTGAACATTAAATTTATTAACTAAAATTTCAGCGACGTATTAAAAATAAAAAGGAAAATAAAATAAATTTAAACAAAATTTTGAAAACTTCAGATTAACAGTAAAAATAAATAAAAAGGCAACGCCCGTGTAGGTATGTGTGTATGTATGTATGTGTGTGTGTGTGTGTGTGTGTGTGTGTGTGTGTGTGTGGTGTATGAAAAAAAGCTTTTGAGTACTTGCATAAACGGGAAAAGTAGGTAACTTATGACACAATAGATAGTAAACGCTCCGTTTCTTCATAATCAAGACTTTGTAGCCAGTCCGCGATTTTTCTTTTACATTCTATTTTGGATAGGCTATATATTGAATGTAATTCATTTGCTCTGTTATATAGTATACTTCCCCTGAAACTAAAGAATTTCCCCCCAAAACTAGTTTTAACAGAAGAAGTTTCACATACTCTAGGCTTTCTTCTTGCGACTGTCTCTTTCTCTAAAGCAAATTGAATAGAGGAATGTTTTAGTAAGATAGTGTTTAAAATGTACAATTTGCGGACAGTTAACACTTTAGCTTCCATGTATAAATCCGTAGTAGGAAACAAACGCGGTTTAAAAAGAGACAGCTTTAAGATCATTCGTTGAGACCGTTCCACTTCAAGCATAAGCGTCTTACCTGCACCACCCCATGTAGTGATACAGTATGAGATCACAGATTGACACAGAGCTTCATAAATCGTTTTGATCAGTGACCAATTAGAAATATGTCTAATATTTTTAAAAATATATGTTAATTTTCGCAATCGTGTAGATAAACTCATAATATGATCTCTAAAAGTTAAGTATAGTGATTTCCTTTTTAATGCCTAGTATTCTTAATGTATACATGGCCACTCGTCCGTGAAAACTCTTTGACCTTGAGCTGGTCTCTGGTTACGGAGGTTTGTAGCGAAGCGCGGGTTCAGGTTATACTGGTTATGTTTCTACTTGCTTGCTGCCGTCAGTACCATTATGTAGGTATTGTGCCCTTACGTTAGAACGTATGAGTAATTAATTAAACACTCATTTCTTATATTTGAATTGCTTTTCTTGCATTATGTTAACATTTCCTCGCTTTAATGAGGTGAAAAATTTTGTGTTTCGCTCGGCAGCAAAGTTATTTTGCGTCTCGTACCTTGAAACCTTCGCTACGCTCAGGATTCTTCTTTTGAACCACTCGCTTCGCTCGTGGTTCAATCCTAGAATCCTTCGCTTGCTCAGGTTTCAATACGAGGTACTCGCGCCAAATAAACCTTTTGCTGCCTTGCATAACAAATAACTATTAAAGATCTGCAAAAAACCTTTACAAATAAATTTAGTTTTGCGGTCCTAAAAATCTCCCATAGAAACTGCATGAGCTGAGATTTTTTTTGTATTTCGTCCTATGTTTTTAGGGAAAAGTGGTTCAGTTTCACTGTCTGAGTAACATGCTAAAATTATGTATTTAAGTAGGACCATCTAATGTTTCAAAGACTTACTTACCTACATGATTTCATTAAGACCGAGTGTAAATGCCCTAGATCAAATATTCCGTTTCATCCCAGATTCTGATCGCAGTACACCTAACAAACTCTTACAAAGGAATATTTGCATTACGTAGAAGTAAAACCGACCCGCATTTGGAATTCTGTGGTAGTTTTCCACTTACATACGGGTAAGCGAAAACGTGAGTGTCAGTGAACAGGATACGCACGCATGTTTGAAGCGTTTGAATGGCAACTCGCATACGAATTCATAAGATGCTACCATCTGTGCAACGAGTGGTCCGACCTACGCTTTGTTTTTATTAAAAGCTTTTATTTAGTTTCACCTATCGCGGTGTCTGTCTGTCTGTAATCAAATCTTGAAGTTAAATTTGACACTTCCGATTGAGATGAAATTTAGCATCAAGAAATAATATTATGCACATCAAAATTTATGATTGTGCATCAAAATTACTAACTGTGCATCAAAAATAATTATTATGCATCAAAAAGTTTTAGGTTCGGGATCGGTTAGGTTGGGTTAGGTTGTCTTGCGACTACAACGCACGAGCCGAGCGAGCGAAGTGAGCGTGCCACGGCAGCGGCCGGCGCGGCGATCGCCAGAAAGAAATTAGTGGCTTAGAAAGTATTATTTAGTTGCACGTTGTTTGTGGCTGAGTTAGTAATTTAGAGTGCAATAATGCTATTAAAAAGAAGTCAGTTTAATTAACACCCTTCTGCGTACGTATGTGCATCGGATGACAATGCAATATTACTTTAACATAGAGCTGACTTGATGATGGAACCGGAAGATCCACGTTTCAGAAAACCTGCAGCGCCATCTGTTGGTGGGCAGCATGGCTTGCTCACTTAGTAATATTTTCTTCATGAAACAACTCTGGGGGGTTCCTTTATAAAATATTTAGGTTTAGATTTATTTCGGCTTTTGGGGAAATTTCTCGAAGTTTTTACATATAGGTACACAGCAACAATAAAATTTCCCGTGCAAGATGCAGCAATCACTTAAACCTGCTTTGTGGTAAAAAAAAATATGTAAAGGGTTATTCTACATTTTTAATTGCCCGTGGTCCACCAGCCTGGTTCACCTATATGAACAACGGGTGATTTTTATTTTCCATGGTCCACCTAGATGTAAAATACAGGTGTAAAATAAACTACGTTTATCCTTCTACAGGATGATTCTTCATAAGTAACTAGTTCTATCAAAAATATTTAAATTTTTTATCATGGGTGGTGATCATAAGCTTCGATTTTTTTTATTAAATTAAATTTAGAATAATGCTAAGCCACTCATGTGACTGAAGAACCTTTGTTCTACAACTTTTGGAAATAAATATAAAAAATATATCTAAATATATAAAAGAGCATGTCCTGACTGACTGACTGATTCATCAACGCCGAGCCGTAGCCGCTATATATACAGATCTGAAATTTTGTACACAGGTTCTATGCACGTCAAAACCCCCCACTAAGAAAGGATTTTGGAAAATTCGTCTCCCAAGGGGGTGAAATAAGGGATGAAAGTTTGTATGAAAGTCTTTTGTGTCTTGAGCTAGATTCACAAAAATTTTAATTTATGCTTCTGGTAAAAAATAAAGAAACACGTGTTTAAGCATTTCTTAAAAATCACCCTTCTAGGGGGTGAAAAAGGGGATGATTTTTTTTCCGTATGCTGGTCTATAAGTCTTTCATTTTTAAAGGTAGAATTATAGAAATTTGGTTTCGAGCTCATGGTAAAAAATAAAAAGGTACATGTTTAAGAATTTTTCAACATTCATCCCCAAAGGGGGTGAAATGGGGGATGAAAGTTTGTATGAAAGTCCTTTGTTTCTTGAGTTAGATTCACACAAACTTAACGTTAAGCTTTTGGTTAAAAATAAAGAAACACGTGTTTAAGCATTTCTTAAAAATCATCCTCAAAGGGGGTGAAAAAGGGGATGATATTTTTTCCGTATTTTGGTCTATAAGTCTTTTAATTTTAAAGGTAGAATTATAGAAAAAAATTTTTTAGCTTTTGGTAAAAAATAAGAAAGCATGTGTTTTAGAATTTTTCAAAATACATCCCCTAAGGGATGAAATAAGGGATGAAAGTTTGTTTGAAAGTCCGTCAGGTTTGAAGTTAGGATCTTTAAAATTTGTATTTAGACTGACAACTAAAAATTAACTTTTATGTGCCTCAGGGTTTATGAAAATTCTACACCCTAAGGGGTGAAAAAGGGGATGAATTGAAACTCCTTCATTTCAAAGTAATATCCACAAAATTTATTATTTAGGCATTAGGGTTGTAATTCTGTGGAACATACATCACTGTTATTGAAATTCCACCCCAAATTGTTGAATTTACTCATATTGGTTTTTAGACTTTTTCACCCCATTTCCCTCTTTAAGGGCAACCCCTTAAAGAGGGAAATGGGGTGAAAAAGTCTAAAAACCAATATGGGTATCGTTTGTATGGTTTATCGGAACGCTGATTACGAAAACTACAAAAATTTTTAAATCTAAGGTGGATGACGTGAAATACCATCATTCCCTGGGGATAGGGTTGGGGTGCGATAGGGTTAAAATGTCTAAAAATCCATATGGGTGTCCTTTCTATGTTTATATAAGGATAGGATAGCGGTTATGACGGCGTTAAGGATAGGGATAGGGGTAGGGTTAGGGGCAGGGATAGGAAGAGGGAGGAGAGGGAGTGGGGTGGAGGTAGAGAGAAAGGGAGGGGGAGAGGGAGAGACTGCACATTGTCTGAATATCACGCGGGCGAAGCCGCGGGCACAGCTAGTTCTGCATAAAAATTTACCGAATGAGATTTTTACTTTGTATGATGATGAATAACAATATTTTGAAACTTCTAATCGATATGTTTTGCGTTTAGTTACACGTTGTATACTATTTCGTTTTTAGAAAAAACATTGAAACAAAAAATAAATTGTTTATTTCGCCCCTGTGGGAAAGATTTTTCAAAAATATAAACTATATCCATTTTTACATACATTTTAAATAAGTGTCCTGAATTCCTTAATTCCTTTAAATTTTGAAAATGCTAATGATACATATTGGGTGTAAGGGACAGGTTGGCAAGTACTGAAAGAGCATAATCAGTCAATGTATCTGAACAACTTTCAATAAATAAAATTTTCCGGAAATGAAAGAAAAAATTGGGCTCTTCATACAAACTGTCCAATCAAGTTTGCAATTCTAGGCAGAGATGCGGAGTTGCGAGGCGTAAGTTGTTCAGTTACGTTAACTGATCATGCCCTTTCCCTCCCCCGTCCCTTACACGCTGTATTTTCATGATTTTTTGTTAAAACTTGTGCAATAGATAAGTGGACCACGGGCGATAGTTTTGAATTCGTTTTCATTCAAAAATTATCAGGTGAACCACGCAGGTCCTATAAAAGTAGTAGATTAAAGTGCCGCTCCGCCTGGACTGATAAACAACATCTATGTTTACAGACAAAGTTTTTTTTGTTATAATATCCATTTCAATAGAATATTGTAATGTTAATAAAAAAAATTAAATTTCATGATCACGCTAAATTAAAAAAAAAACATATAAAAACATACCTCTTAATATATTTTTTAAAACCTATAAGTGATGTAGAACCACTCATTAGTAATTAGAAGGATCATCGTACTTTCTTTACACCCAGTATAAGGACTTCAGGGTACCTTTTCACCAGATCTCGAATCTGTGAACTTTGAAAATTTCAACCAATAAATTGCTCTATTTTTGAATGCAGCTCTAATCAAGGAAAATGGACCAATCCTATTGATTGAAAGTTTACCAGTTTAACCAATAGGATTGCTCCATTTTCGAATGCAGCTCTAAGCAAGGAAAGTGGACCAATTCTATTGATTGAAAGTTTACCAGTTTCACCAATATGATTGCTCTATTTTCGAATGCAGCTCTAAGCAAGGAAAGTGGACCAATTCTATTGATTGAAAGTTTACCAGTTTCACCAATAGGATTGCTCTATTTTCGAATGCAGCTCTAAGCAAGGAAAGTGGACCAATTGTATTGATTGAAAGTTTACCAGTTTAACCAATAGGATTGCTCTATTTTCAAATGCAGCTCTAAGCTATGTAAATGGAGCAATCTTATTGGTTGGTTTATTTCAGCATACAGTTTAGCTATTATCAAGCATAGCTCTGAAGAAACGGCACCCTATTAGTGGATGTAAGTTAGAGACACATTAACGTAGTAATACAAATAGTCCTCTTTCCTAATTGCATTGAATAGTTTATACGTTCACGTAGTTACACGAGACGCGATTGATCGTGCGTTTACTTAGAAGATAAATGCCTTTGTAGCTTCAGTAATGGTTGAAATAATGGATTTACATACTATTAAACGAGCAATATTTGTATTTTATTATTATTATTTTTTTAATTATTTATTCTACACATGAAGAGAACACACAAAACATAGATTACATAGTACTGCTTATTTCAAATAGGAAATTTCTTTCTGCAGTCCTAGGCAAGTGAAATGGCATTGAAAGAGGCAGATAATGAGTGCACAATATACGAAAAAACTGCGCTTTCAAGCTTAAAATTTCGCAAACGGATTCCCAAATCAAAAAATGATCTTCGCAGACTCACATAACGTTTAAAAGACCTATCCAACGACACCCCACATGATGGGGTCACAAGAAAAAAAATTCACCCCCTCTTTACTTGTAGAGGAGGTAGGTACCCTAAAAAATATTTTTCAAGATTTTATCACTTTGACGGCGTATTGAAATGTATATCAAACACAAACAAACAAACACAACAACAGAGCATTGTAAAAGCAATCTTTGGTGTAGCACCTGACACGCCTTGTAGACCTCTTTTTGCTCAGTTGAAGATACTGCCACTGCCCTGTCTCTAGTATATATTAGAAGTCGCGACTTTTGTTAAGCAGAATTACGATTTATTTATACAACACAGATATACGACTGAAATAAACCTTAGAAAACCAGATAGACTGGTTCATGATGTAATACCAAAAAGTAATATAAAAAAAATTGTTATGCTATGTGTATAGACATATTTAATAAATTACCCAAAGAAATTAGGGATCTGCCCCAGTCCAAATTTAAAAATGCATTGCGTTTGTGGTTGCTGCAGCACATGTTCTATTCTGTAGTTGAATTTCTAAATAACTAGCTATTAATTTGATGTTTTCCTTGTGTTGTCTTTTTTAAATCTTGACATTTTAAATAAATCAAAAATAATTAATTGGTAAATCTTGAAAATAGGAATAAATTGTTATTTAGAATTAAGTTGTAAGTATTAATTGAATTAAATTTGCATGCTATTAATAGGCTAGATGTGTGATACTAAGAAAAACATTGTCATCCCTTTAAAACCATGTCTAAAGCAAATAAAGCATTCTATTCTATACAGCTTAAACAACTAAACAGCGTAAACAGCTTTCTAGTTCAAAGGGTCTCTGAGCTAAGCCGCGGACAGACGGACATGATGAAACTAAGAGGGACTACGGAACCCTAAAAATGAATCATAGACGGTGCAGGGCAATACTGTACAATATTTATATTCTTCAGTTCTCCTCGTAATAATAAAGCGAGAGCGAAGGTAAATTCTGTCCTGCTCTGCACCACGTGCATCTCAGCATTTTATCATGCCCTTTGTTGTGTTGCGGAATCGAATAAGAAAACGATTTGTTTTAACACTTCGCATTTTCCTCGATTCTCATTATCACAAAGAGTTTAATAGCTTCTGATATTACTCTGGACTCAATTTAATTTCAACGACCCTCATAAAATGCACTTAAAGATATTGAGAGAGAAACCTTTTTCGCTGTAATAAAAACGAATTTTGGACAGGGATAAAATTTTCAATATCATCCTAATAATGAGATTGGAATTAATTAGTCAATTATTCGGCTGGTATATATCCATGAGCACGTCAAGTTTGACAGATTGAACTTTGTACCGTTCTTCTTTGTATAGCCGTAGGAACTTAAATTGCGCTGTTTTATTAAGCTTGAACTGCACTTGACTGTACTGAAGTACAAATAAATTCAGCTTTAGATTCAATGTAGATTTATTAAACGTCCAAAAGTACCAACCAAAGAGGTTCTGTTCCTAATTGATACAAATATGTCAATAACATTTTCAGTTGTTACAAATAATACTTAAGTCACAAAAAAATACAAAAGTCAAAGAAGGTACTCATAATTAAAATACAATAATGTATTAGTCTAACAAACCGCCCCTTGACGTTCCCGGTGCAAAAGTGCCCATAATGCTCGCAGTATTACCACGTTGAATGGCTATGGAAAGCCTTTGCACCAGGAACGACTCGGAGCGGGGGTCACATCCCTTTTGTCGGAGCCGACTGCCTATGTCACGCACAAATTTTTTCGCGTCCGCTCCCCAACAGCCCGCCGTTTCCACCGCCAAGGGGACGAAAATGTAGCCATGTCCCAAAGGAGCATATTTTTGGCGTTTAATCGCCGCCTGTGCTTCGGCCGCCGCTCCGGCCTTGCGTGTAGTGTGATTGATGTGAGAAGCAGCGCAGGTGCTGACACACGTTGCGTCCCACACCAAACACCGCCCTCTCTCCCACGGAATCAACGTCAGGCCATCGGGCCGTTTACCATCGGTGCGACTGAGGCCCGACGGCTCAAGCACAGACGGAACGCCAGCCAACGTGAGTGCCCTCTGGACGATATCGTTGAGGGCATGGTGACGTGAGTGCCTACCAGTGCATCGACGGCAACTCAATGCGTGATGACCATTCGCCTCCACCATGGAACCGCAGATGCACAGGTGTGGTTGGCATACATCGCAGCCCAGGCGGAGAGCAACAGACACACGCAATGAGTCACCGTCGAGCAAAGTGCCTATGTAAGGCGAAGGAAGCGCGTGCAACCATGCCCCTGATTCCGGGCACGACACCGCCAGAAGTCTCGCCAGACCCGCTCCCGTAGCGCTACCAACAAGTCTGTCTATAGTTGCTTTACACCCTACGTCATCCCACGAGCGCTGGACTTTGGGGTTCTGGGGCACGACTGCGCCCGAGTTGAGAGCCAACCAGGCCGTCAAGGCGTCGGCCACATACGGGATGCTCGCCCTGTCACCATTCAAAGAGAGAATATTAGCGACTAGGTCCGCAACCGCATGGGCCGACGCCAAGAAAGCCGGGAGGCTCACATCCCGCACGCACCGTACTCCAATACCCCCGTGCCGAATTGGTAGAACCGCCTGTGTCCACTGGTCAATGCTCAGGGAGACGTTGATAATCGACTCGATCATGTCCTTAATGGCAGCATCAAAGGAGGCGATGTTGTTGGGAAATAACCAAACGGGGGCTGTCCGCAATAGATAAGTTATCTTTGGGACGGCGAAGCACTCATGCATGCTTAATATGATTTTTAGTATTGTTTCATTAAGTAATAATATTGTAATTTCTAAAATTGAAGATTGATAATCGTTAAATATAAAGTAGTGTTTGATTTTTCTTTAAAAAACATGTCAAATAAGTTACAAATAAATTAAATAATAATAATTTCCATTAAAACAAAGAAACCGTCAATGAAACAGACCGCCCCCGGTCCAAAGGTGCCCATCACGCTACTAGCATTACCACGCTGTATCGCAATGGACAACCTCTGGACAAGAAACGAGCCGGAGCGGGGGTCAAGACCTCTCTCCTTCAGCCGACGCCCTATCTGCCCGACAAAGGACAATGCCTCCGCGCACCAACTACCCGACGTCTCAACAGCCAGCGGGACGAACTGGCGGGCGAGGTCGGCATACTTGGCTCTCTTTTTTAAAGCTGCGGATTCAGCGGCCGCCCCTGCTGCCTGGCTTGTCTGGCCTAGATGGCAAGCCGCAAAAGTACTGACGCAGGTGGCATCCCATAGCAGACATCTGCCTTTATGCCACGGGACCAGCGTCAGGCCATCCGGTCTCTTGCCATCTGTGCGGCTCAAGCCAGGGGGCTCCAACACGCAAGGGACATTTGCCGATACGAGAGCTCTACGGATGATATCGTTGAGAGCGTTGTGACGCGGAAACCTACCTGGACAACGACAACAGCTCAACCCATGATGACCATTGGCCTCCACCATGGTACCACAGATGCAGCGATGTGGTTCGCATACATCGCAGCCCAGGCGGAGAGCCACCGCCACACGCAAGGAGTCATTGTCAAGATGCGTGCCCAGGTTAGGTGATGGAAGCGCGTTCAACCACGCTCCGGATTCTGACCGCGATACCGCCCGTAGTCTCGCCACATCCGACCCCGCAGCCCCAGCCAGGAGTTGTGCAGCAATAGCTTTACACCCAACCTCATCCCACAAACGCTGGTAGTGATGAGCTGCGGGAAGAGGTACGTTGGGATGACGAGCCGACCAATATTGTAATGGTATTTTATATTTAAAATTAATGACGAGTGTGCGTCTCAATGAGCCTCTTATTCTTTTCTCATAGAGGGAGATGAAAAGTAGAGTGTATTACGCGGCTGCAAAAATATTTTTACCTTGGGCGACCTATTGAATGCCTCGCTACGTTTAGGATTCTACTCAAGAATCCTTCACTTCGCTCTCGATTCAAAATAGCGCCCTCGCCTTAAAAAAAAATATTTTACAGCCTTGTGATACAATCTAATATTACATTCACGGTGCGGTATAGAAAAATGGGAGGCAAATAAATAAGCCAATAATGAAGTATAGAACCTTTAAACTGATGAAATCTTCGAACTGACAGAGTAAGCTAATAAATTTGTAACAAAAACACAAAAAAAGTATATAATAACTTTTTTTCTCCAACAGGTATATTTTCCATGTACAGGATGTCCTTGTTTTTTGCTTCTCGCGCGTGTGAGCTGCTGATAACTTTTACGACCGTTATTTACTTATCTCTGTCACCCTGTATATGAGACTCGTTCATTTTGGGTTATTTTCGGCGGGTGTCACGTGTAAACGAGAGTTTCAGGATAAATATTTAATTTTTGTACAAAAATGTTTCTAAAAATTTACTTTATTTTAGTATTTTACCTGTCATGAAAAGTATGCTTACACCGGTATTTTTTTATCACCCCGAATATTTTAAAATGTGGTTCTGCCCATGAAACTGAACAACTTTTCGCAAGGAACATAGGTCGAAATACTTAATTCGACTTCCCATACAAACTGCATTAGCTGACAGCACATTTTGTAAGGGAGGTCGAATTCTTTTTATTCGTATTTCGACCCATTTTTCTTTGGGAAAAGTTGTTCATTTTCACGGGCAGAACTGCCTCTTAAAATATCTGGGGTGATAAAAATAACGCTGTATTGTCACGATGTCATCGAAAACCTCGCTGCAACTTTTTCTTCTTTCCTTGTGGCGACAAAAGTTGCTTGCGCGTGCTCGCTCTCAAACACTCAAAACTTACTCTACACTGTTTATAGTGACAACTCTACCTAATAATAAAGAGGGCCTAACCTTTAATTTTCCTTGTTTCAGAGGCCACAAGCCGGCATGAACCTTACTTTGAACGCCTCAGCAAAATGGCTTATCGAGCAGTCGCAAGGAATCGAAAACCCAAACATATTGTTGGAGAAATTCTCACAGAACAGAAAGGTCGACGATCCGACAAGAGCCCTGCTCCTTACGTTTTATGGCATCCTGGTAGTCATTGGCACCGTTGGGAATGTTCTTGTTGTTTTATCGGTAAGTACTTTTTTCTACGTTTGTTTAGTTTACGTGATGAAGCGTTTTTATTAGTTGCAACAAATTTTTATTTTGTTGCAAGATTCTTTACGATTCTTATTTGGTCTACCCATTGAGCTCTATTTAATACTCTTATAGTGTGCTTACCGCAGACATTTTTAAAATGATAAACCAACTTATGCTAAGCTTCTCTTTGCACACATTTTTATTTTGTTGCAAGAATCTTTAAGATTCTTAATTGGCTTACCCATTGAGCTCTATTATACTCTTATTTATCTGTGTACTTACCACAGACATTTTTAAAATGATAAACCAACCTAAGCTAAGCTTCTCAAGCCAAGCCGCACATTACCTATAGACGCATGTAAAGCTAAAATATTTATGAAAAAATTATAGTATTTAGAAGAATTTAGCTTGATTATAAATATGGATATTATGTAAAACCGAGAAAAAGTTAATTTACCTCAGGAATTAGCTGTTTTGTAAATGTCTTCACGCTCAAGTAACAGGATTCCTTCAGAAGAAGATCAGAAGGAGTTTAAAGAATGCAAAATGATCTCGTTATAAGCCATTATGTAGGTACAGATATTCAAGCGGCTATTTTCTGTGTCAGTTGGAATAATATTATGTTATCTGAGTAGAATATTATTATATCGGAGTATATATTATTTTATTCTCATCTCTCCTTTATAAGGTTTACACGGGCCTTGTTACTGCTAGAACATATTTATTCTTTGTAATAAAATACTATTATTATGTGTATCACTACTTCATTACTTACTTACACGCCATGAAGTGCTCGTGGCCGAGTGGTATACGACGCACAAAATAACTGTGGCCCTGTCATTGATGCGCAGAAGTCAAAAATGTGCAAAAACGGGCCATTTTTTTCTTCTGCGCATCAATGACAGGGCCACAGTTATTTTGTGCGTTGTATAGTTGCTCTTTCTTTACGATCACGAAAGTTAAGCAACGATGGCCGTGGTCAGAACCCGGATGGGTGACCGCTAGTGGCACAAGAACTAGAGCGCTTCAGTGCTTCGGTAGGCACGTTAAGCCGTTGGTCCCGGGTATTGTCAATAATAGTAGTCGTTAAGCCAAGTCAGAGGCCATTTGGCGGCTTGAAAACTAAGACAGCCAGGTTGGCCACTAACCTGGCGAAGCTTAATCTAGGATTGGGTCTGGTTTCCCGTCTGGGTTGCGGAGGTCAGATGGCAGTCGCTCTGTGTGAAAACCAATGCCCCCGTCAAATCCCTTGGGTTAGATACTTAGCCAAATCAGGAAAAACTATTGGAAAAATGAAATAAGGCTAAAAAAATGACGATGACGGTTATTATATTACTAAAATAATTTTCTTTTAGTTAGACTTCGACCAAGCCGACAGCAAGAAAACAATTCGAAATATAATTTTTAACACATTTGCTCATAAAACAGCTCTATTTGCACTTTATTAAGGTCCATAATCCAGCTTATTTAACACGCGTGTTATTTTTATTATATTACCGCACTAGCGATTTATTTTTGTTTTTTTTTTTCAAGGAGTTTTTATGCTTATTTCTTAAGAGTGCACTCTGCGCACACTAGCGCCCTCATCAGAATTTAATTAATTTCTTTGAATTGGAGACCAAAATGAAAAATTGAAGAACGGCTAAGTGTTCTTTGTCAGGATAGCGTTATTTTAAACTATTACAATTAGCTTTATGATATCTTGTTTATTCAAAATCCTTAAAACGGAAATTGGTGGCCACCGTATTCCGTTCAAAGGATTTTGAATAAACAGGATAACTGTTCAATCTCTGCTCGATTTGGTGGGTAGAAAATATATATAATTCATTTGAACTTTTCTTTGTCACCCTCGTTTTGCGTACTAGGCGCATCCGAGCGTACAGTCTGGATTCTACCATCGCGCCGTGCGTGAACTGTCTTTAAGAATATCAGATAAAACCTTAAAAGCCCAGTGTTGGACACTTCCCCTGGCACCAAAACTATTGTCAACTATCAACACAGCCGTGCTGCTATAAATATTTGTGTAATCTAACGAGAAACTGCTGTTTTTGGTGAAGTGCTAACCTCATACATGCCACGCGGCACCCACTGTTGGACTTGGAGATCCTTGCAGCGCTTGCGTGGTGGACAACTAAGGTCAGTGAATTGTAGTTTTTTCTTTTCACCAATATATCAGCAGAGATTGCGCAATAACCTCACTTTCACATTTCAAATACACCTTCAAATACAGTCCACATTTATATATATATATATATATACATATCTATTTTGTAAACCCAGCGATAAAAACCATACAGTAAATTTTCTGGTCCTTCGAGCCGGATAAAATAAATTTCTAAACCATCCTGGATATTATAATACACTGCTATAGACGTTCTATAGCACACGTACTAAACGTTTTAGTACCTACCTTTATTTCGTGGCTATTTTATCATTACAATGACTAAAGGTGAAGAACCACCGCCACTTAGCAAAGAAGCTATAATTCTTAGTAGCTTAATTAAACGAAAAGAATCAATTTTCGCTAATATTCAATCAATTTATGATTTAACAACAAAACAAATGCCAGCTGAAACAAAAGAATTGTTTTTGTTGCGTTCTTCGGAGATTGACGAATTACGCAAAACATTTGGTCAATTAATCTTTGAAATTTATGAATACGAGCTTGAATTTAACCCGAATGCTTCCGCGAACACTCAGGAATTAGTAAACTTCGATGATTTATATTATAGTATAAAGTTGCATGTCAAAAGGTTAGATCCAAAACCTAACAACCAAAATTCCGAACCAAAACAAATTGAGTCAGTACCTCGGCTTCCAAAATTGGAACTATTTCCTTTCGATGGAAATATTGAAAATTTTATCACTTTTTACGAGACATTTTGTTCATTGGTGCATAACCGCGAAAATATTCCTAAAATAGACAAGTTTCATTATTTGCTTCAATGTACTCACGGTTCCGCACGAAACATTGTAAAGAGTGTTCCAATTTCTGCATCTAATTATGACTTGGTATGGAAAAGTTTACTCGAGAAATATCAGGATAACCGAATGTTGGTAGGTAGGTATCTTGATAAAATGCTTAACTTTTCACCACTAAACAAGGAGTCCGAAGTTCATTTGAATATGTTTCTCGAAGTGTTTGAACATTCATATAAAGCTATTCAGGCACTCAATGTAAAGGATTTGTGTAGCTATGTATTTTGTCATATTGCATTAAGGGCTTTAGACCCACAAACTAGAAAATTGTTTGAACAAAACCTTGATCCAAACAAAATTCCGAAGTTTGAAGAGCTTACTGATTTTATTCAAAAACAAGTAAAAATTTTAAATCACACAAATTCTTATTCAAAAAGTCATGAGAACAAACAGCAAAGTTCTAGTAAATCAGACAAAAACAAGTCAACCAATTCAAAATATGCGCATGCTTCATCGTCATCGTCGCGTATAAAAACACCCTGTGCACACTGTGGTGAAAATCATATGATTTTCCGTTGTGACAAGTTTCGTAAACTTGATTATTCTCAACGTCTTAGCCGTGCTAATGCCCTTAAGTTGTGTCACAATTGTCTTAAATCTAATCATAGCGCGTGCGATTGTAAAAGCAACTTTAAATGTTTTATTTGTCAGCAACCGCATCATATTTTGTTGCACAAAGATTTTGAATCAGCTGATAACAAAACGCCGGTAGGCCGGAGCTCGACCGACGCGAGCGCAGGCACAAGTAGCAGGGATAGTGGACCGCGTCCCCCGCCCTCAGCCTCCGCGCCGCCGCCGCCTCCCGTCTCCAGCGCCTCGGCTATGACTTCTCATACGTCATCAAACACAGATAACGCGAACGTTATCTTAGGAACTGCTGTTGTGCATGTTTTAGACAACTTTAACTGCTACCAACCCTGCAGAGTTTTAATCGATTCTGGCGCGCAGTCGAACTTTATAACACTTAACTGTTTGCAGCGCTTAGGTTTAGCGCAGCGTAAATGTCCTTTCAATATTCACGGACTTGGTGGTGAGACGTTGAAAAATCATGGCATGACTTCATGCGTGATAAAGGCGCGTAATAATAACGCACCTATATTTAATATTGATGCTGTAATTCTGACAAAAATTACTGCTGATTTACCAACGGTTACAATTCCGGAAAATGTAAGAAACGAGTATAAAAATATATATTTAGCCGATCCAGAATTTTATAAAAAATCACCAATAGATTTCATCTTGTCTGGTGACGTTTTCCCACACATTTATGATGGGAAAAAATTCATTTTTGGCAGTGATATACCTGCTGCACTGAGCAGTGTATTTGGTTACGTAATAACCGGGAGACTGGCCGTGCCGTCTTTGAATAATGTGAATGTTGTAGCGTCTACAACTTCGTCAACTTCTTTAGTGTCGTACACTCTAGAAGATGATATTTTAAGCGACACTCTCAAACGTTTTTGGGAAGTTGAAAACGTGCCGTGCTCGATTCAACTAAGTCCGGAAGAGGAAATGGCGGAAAATATTTTTGTTAAAAAACATTATCGTGACGAAACTGGTAGATATGTTTCTCCGATTTTATTAAACCCTGATCATGAGCCCCTTGGTGACTCATACAATTATGCATTGAAAAGACTTACTCAACTTGAAAAGCGGCTAGCTTACTCGCCAAACTTAAAAAAGGCTTATAGTGATTTTATGGCTGAATACGAGTCCCTTGGACATATGCAATTGTACACAGGAATCGAGCCTTCAAAATACGTCATTCCACATAATTTTGTGTTACGTCCTTCTAGTACTACGACGCCCTTACGTGTTGTTTACGACGCTTCTGCTAAAACCACAAACGGAGTTTCAGTCAATGACGCCCTTCTCACAGGGAGAAAATTACATCAAGATATTTTAAAGGTCTTAACTCAATTTCGACTTTATGATGTATGTTTCACCGCGGACATTTCAAAAATGTATCGGGCAGTGCTAATTGATCCCTCCGAAAGAATTTATCAACATATATTATGGCGTGACTCACCTACGGAACCCTTACGTATTTATGAATTAAAAACTAACACTTACGGCCTTCGTAGTGCTCCGTACATAGCTGTTCGCACGTTGCATCAGCTGGCACATGACGAGTTAATTAGATTAAAGGACTCTAGGTTGTCAAATGATAACTCCAACATATATGCAATTAAAGCAGCAGAAGTTTTAATGCAAGGATTTTATGTCGATGACTTGCTGTGGTCTTGCCAATCGATTGAAGAAGCATGTGCCTTACAGGACGCCCTGATGTCATTACTAAACAGTGGCGGTTTTAACTTGCGCAAATGGGCAAGTAACTGTCCTGATCTCCTTAGGAGGATGAACGATGATCAAGTTTCTGTCATCAACTTCGAAGATGATACGTTATCATCTTCATTAAAGATTTTAGGTTTGACTTGGTTACCATCATGTGACTCTTTTTCGTTCAATTTTAATATGTCCGACACGAAAAATACAAAACGGTCCGTTCTAAAATTGCTAGCAAGCATTTTTGACCCAGTAGGTTTTTTATCACCTTGTACTTTCGTTGCTAAGTGTATAATGCAAGATTTATGGAAACTGGGACTGGGTTGGGACGAGCCTGTTCCACAAGAAACATGTGATAAATGGAATAAATTTATTTCCGATTTGCCGGCTTTAGCAAACATACGCATCGAACGGCACCTACTTATCCCTGCGTTCACTGATGTGCAGCTGATTGCTTTCTGTGATGCGTCATCACGCGGCTATGCAGCCTGCTTATATTTACGTAGCTCGGACAAAGATGGTAACGTAAAAGTTAACCTTCTTACAGGTAAAAGTAAAATTGCACCGGTGAAGCCGTTATCTATTCCAAGGCTTGAGTTAGAGGCTAGCGTGCTTCTCTCAAAGTTAGTTAGTTTTGTCGTACAAAATCTAACTGATTTTAATGTTAAAGTAATCGCTTTAAGCGACTCAAGCGTTGTTCTGTCATGGCTTCAAACGCCACCTTATAAACTAAAAACTTACGTCGCTAATCGAGTAAGTAAAATAATTGATGTGGTTCCGCCTAACTGCTGGTTCCACGTAAACAGCGAAAATAACGCTGCCGATATTTGCTCGCGTGGTACGTTACCATCGCAGCTTGTAAGCAACTCCAACGAATGGACCCATGGACCTAAGTGGTTGCTTGAGGATCCCGAAAGGTGGCCTACAAGCACTTTCTTTTTGAAAAATTCAGACAATGTTCCTGAATTAAAAACAAATACCGAGTCATTCAACTTTACCAGTTGTGACAGTAAGAAAGTACTTACTAATGACCTTGAAGAAACTTTTAACAAGTTTTCTTCTTTTAATAAACTCCAACGTTCAATGGCTTGGTGTCACAGATTCATTCATAATTTGAAAAGCAAATTAAAGAAAACAAATATAATTTCTGGGCCACTCAAAACTTCAGAATTAAAAAGAGCCCACGACACAATCATCAGTGTTGTACAAAAAAATCATTTTCAATCTGAAATTGATGCACTCATGAAAAAAGGCTACGTAGCTTCCTTGCGTAAGCTATCACCCTTTGTCGACTCTGACAGTTTCCTCAGGGTGGGGGGTAGGATTTTACAGTCCGACCTTCCTTATAACACGAAGCATCCGATGTTGCTACCTAAAAAATGTCATACGACAAAAATACTAATTGAGCATTTTCATAAAAAGTTCCTACACGTAGGACCTCGTACATTGCAAGGAATTTTGTGTCAAAACTATTGGATAATTAATGCTCGCAGCATCATACGATCCGTGCTTTCCAAGTGCGCGAATTGTTTTAAATTTCGGCCAACAGTTTTACAGCCGATGATGGGTACGTTGCCTGCCCCTCGTGTTAAACCTGATAAGGTTTTTAACCACGTCGGTTGTGATATTGGTGGACCTTTCTTCATAAAGGAAAGTACCCGACGCAATGCTAAAGTCAGCAAAGCTTACTTATGTATCTTTGTCTGTTTTTCAACAAAGGCAGTTCACCTGGAGGTGCTATCTGACCTTTCATGCGATTGTTTCTTAGCTACCTTTGACCGATTTGTAGCTCGACGTGGACTTTGTTCATGTTTATATTCAGATTGCGGTACTAATTTTATTGCTGCTGCTAAGCATCTAAAAGAAGTGACTTCCTTTTTTCACAATAGTACCACAAAGGATGAAATTATTAACGGTTTAACTTCACGTCATGTTGACTGGCGCACAAATCCACCAAATGCTGCTTCCATGGGCGGTCTATGGGAAGCTGGTATTAAATCAGCAAAACACCACCTGTCTCGTGCTTTAGGTGACAGATCGCTTACCTTTGAAGAGTTAAACACTCTTTTCTGCAAAATTGAAGCAGTAATGAACTCGCGTCCTCTCTGCTCGTTATCGGACAATCCGAACGAGTTTGATGTTTTGACTGCAGGTCATTTTTTAATAGGTCAAAATTTATTAACCGTCCCGGAATACGATGTACAAGATGTACCTTTGAATAGATTGTCACGTTGGCAATTAATCCAGAAGGTTTCTCAGTCGTTTTGGAAGCGTTGGTCTGATGACTATTTACATACATTGCAACAGAAAGCGAAATGGTGTACTCCTGTTGCGAATTTAAAAGTCGGTGATTTGGTCTTATTAAAATCAAATTTAACTCGGCCTCTGCAATGGCCAACCGGTCGAATTGAGGCTATTTTTCCCGGTGTTGACAATGTTGTGCGTGTCGTTACCGTACGCACTTCTAAGGGTCTTTACAAACGACCAGTTAATAAAGTTTGCCCTTTGCCTTATGCAAATTAGTTTTTTTTTTAATAACTTGCAAACTTTTTTGTTGTAATCTTAGGTAGGTATAATTAGGTTAATTATTACTTATGACATTTTACACTCTACAGTACACTTTATGTAGAGTCACTCATACACTATACATTATCTCTTTAATTTATTATGTTACATTACATACTCTACATACTTGTAGGAAATCATACTGATTTCGGTGGGGGGTATGTTCAATCTCTGCTCGATTTGGTGGGTAGAAAATATATATAATTCATTTGAACTTTTCTTTGTCACCCTCGTTTTGCGTACTAGGCGCATCCGAGCGTACAGTCTGGATTCTACCATCGCGCCGTGCGTGAACTGTCTTTAAGAATATCAGATAAAACCTTAAAAGCCCAGTGTTGGACACTTCCCCTGGCACCAAAACTATTGTCAACTATCAACACAGCCGTGCTGCTATAAATATTTGTGTAATCTAACGAGAAACTGCTGTTTTTGGTGAAGTGCTAACCTCATACATGCCACGCGGCACCCACTGTTGGACTTGGAGATCCTTGCAGCGCTTGCGTGGTGGACAACTAAGGTCAGTGAATTGTAGTTTTTTCTTTTCACCAATATATCAGCAGAGATTGCGCAATAACCTCACTTTCACATTTCAAATACACCTTCAAATACAGTCCACATTTATATATATATATATATATATATACATATCTATTTTGTAAACCCAGCGATAAAAACCATACAATAACATAAAACTTATTGTAATAGTTTAAAATAACGCTATCCTGACAAAGAACACTGAGCCGTTCTTCAATTTTTCATTTTGGTCTCCAATTCAAAGAAATTAATTAAATTCTGATGAGGGCGCTAGTGTGCGCAGAGTGCAGTCTTAAGTAAAATTTTCAAGAAATTAGACATACTTCGAGAAAATAAATGAAGGTTAATTTTATGAAATTATTTATATTAATTAACTAATTAACAATAAAGTTGTCATTTGCGTAACATTTTTGGTAATTTATTTCAAAGTTAATGGAACAGACTGTTTTGCAGTTTAGTCTGTGACTCTCAAATACTCGTATACTGTGCATGAGATACAGCCCAATCAAAATTTTGTACAAAAAAGATGGCTTCTTATTCCTTTGTTTTTAAATATTTTTTAAAACAAAAATTCTCTACTCAACGTGCTCTAAACAACGATACCCCACTACATGGGGTAAATAAAATTTTTTTTCGCACCCCCCTTGAGCTCATTTTTTTTATATTTAGTATTTGTTGTTGCAGCAGCAATAGATATACACAATTTGTGAAAATTTCAAATTTCTCACTATTACGGTTCATGAGATACAGCCCGCTGACAGACAGACAGACATCGGAGGCATATCAATAGGGTCCCGTTTTTCACCCTTTGGGTACAGAACCCTAAAGATTATGTGTCAAGTGGTACGAAGTTCGCCATGTTAGCCAGAGGTTTAATAGTACAAGTGCTTACATCTATAGTACCAGTCTAACCTAGCCTTTTTAAAATGTAGCAAGTGTTGTTCAAAAACATCAGTTACAAAAGTTTAAAATGGCAAAGTTGTGTTAAAAGCCGAAGTAATTACCAGCTGCGCTGCGAACTTTCTCTTAAAATGTAAAAGAGTTTCTTGAGGATTTAAAGATTTATGCAAGTATTCAATTTTTAGAGTACGAGCTGTACTGAAATGGTGTTTTAAATGTTTGTAAGTAAATTTATTGAATATACATACATCCTATACTATAAAATGAGCAATATTTGTATAAGTATACATACTATATTTTAGTATTTGTACGTCATTTTACATTTTGCCTCGGCATTCTACAAAATGCCGAGAAATTTTGTTATTCGTCATTTTTTAAAAGGCCTCGGCAATTCACAAAACGTCGCGTAATTCGTTGTCATCGTAAGATAACCTAACCCAACCTACCTAACAAACCTACAATGCACCAGTGATCTAAACCCGTTTACAATCTGCCGAGTGATTCCCAGTACGTCCCAATACCCGCACCAAGTTGCTGCGTAATGGGACATTCTCATTACGTCGCAACGCTTTTTTTTTTATAGAATTTTTTGTACATTCGGAAACAAAACCTTCACAATTTTTTAAAATTAATAATTTTGATATCATAATAAAAGGCAGATAAATGAAAAAAAAAATAACGAATAGTGAAAAAAAAAACGATTCGTGAAAAATCACGACTCGTCTAGGTAGATCTTTACGAATTGAAAGTGAATTTATATCTTCTTGAAACATGATTATTACAATAAGAAGGAATTTGAAATGTAAAATCAAGCCACTAATATTTTAAATTGTAAGAAATGAAACTAGGCCTCTCTGCAATAAGAATTTCTTGAACCCCTACTTGAAAGTATTATTAAAATCTTCGACTTTGTCTTAAAAATGGAACTCATTTTTCCTAGAGACCCAGCCTCTCGAGATCAAAAAAGCATTAAAATTTACTTTGAAACTGTTTCTGTAGTGAAGTAAGGGAGTAGCAACTATAGTGAAATTAGAAACGCCATTGAAACATGAGTTGCTATATATACTTGGGATTGTTGTTCAATATTAAAAGTACGAGTAGCTTCGAATCCTGAAAAAAAATACATACTCTCGTATTGCCTTTGCTGTTCTATTTAATTCATCTTTTAAACATCGCCATTCTCATACGACATGACATGGTATGGACATATAATACTCGTAAGGAGGGAAGAACATGTAAGAAGGAGATTTTTAATTTGAATGTAGACTCATTTAAGGGGCGAAGAAGACTAAAGAAAAAAATATGCACTTTGTGAAGAATGATATGCAAAAGCAAGTATTGAATGTTGACATAATGTAGCCGTTATACAAACAGGAAAAGTTGTGCCAACTCCAAATTACTTAGTAACATGGCTGCAGAGTATTGATGTCATCTGGGAACGACATTTTTCTATTCCAACGATGATATTATTTATAGTTTACGCCAAGTTAGGTAAGCACCAGTTTTGGCAGTATATCCGAATAGAGATGTAAGTTAAACAACTATGCTACCTGCCAAGTGGCATGCAGCCAGAAAGTCGTAGGTGTAGATTTAGGTGGTGTTTGAACAACCTTGTTACAAAATTTAAGTCCTTGAAATGTCTAGTTAGCCCGTCGGGGTAGGCAGAGACCACAGTTCTCCACCTGCTACGATCTTGAAATACTTCCCTTGCTTCCTGAACTTTCATCAATCCTTTCATACATGCTCGTCGGTTTAGGGTACTTTAAACCTGGCCTTTATACAGAACGTCCTGAATTTGGTCCTGATACGTTCATTTGTGATGTTCTGAAGAACATGTTGGTATGGCGCAGATAACTTCTACAAACAGCTTTTCCTGAAGGATTTTGAGATTTGAATCTTACACTCATAGGCACTTTCTTATTTGTTTGTTTTGCACTTTGCAACATATTTTTAGGGTTCCGATACCAAAATGGTAAAAAAAGAAACCCTTATGGTGCGACTTTGTCTGTCTATCTGTCGGTCACACCTGTATACTTATCTCGGCAACCACTCAAGCTATAGACTTAAAGTTTGGTATAGTTTTAGAGTATGGTTGCTTAACTTGACTGCACATGAAAGAATAAAAAAAATGTGATTTTAATGTAAAAGGGTCCAAATAGGGGGAGAAATTTTCAAATTGTCGTTACTTACTGTCGTTTTATTCTCGTTAGGTCAAGTGAGGTATCATATGAAAAGGCTTTACTAGCACATTCAAAATTTTTTTACGATTCTTAATTTTCAAGTTATGATGAAACCGAAGTTGAAAAATCTGAATTAATTACAGTCGAAAATAAAACGACTTTTATTTTATTTTATTTTATTTATTGGGAATAGTTAACAATTGTGTACATAGCTTAAAATTAACAGTTCATACTTGAAAACAGATTAAAATTTATACACAATCCACAGCACTATTCACAGATTATTTTTCATAATGTTGGTAGTAGCGATACATATGAACTAATAGAAAAATCTTACGTTTTGTGCATGTGGCTTCGATTAAATTAAATTATAAGTTAGGTGGCGCAAACTACCCTTATTTTACATAGAGAAGCCTTAGTTCTAAAAAAGAAAAAAAAAATATATAAAATCTATTGTTGTTTTAGTTCTTTTATAAGCAAACTCCTAAATCGGTGATAAGAATGCGCATAAATGTCCAAATGAGCGAAGTTATCATTGTAAGTTGCAATTAAGCGTCTCAAAGGAGAGCGTACTCCGGCATTAGTATTGCAAAAAATTGTGCTAAACAGCTTGTGCGGGTGTGTTTTACGTTGTGGTCGAAAGGGGACACGATAAGCTAGTTGTGCAGCAAGATTAGGACAGTCTACCATATTATTGCAAATTTTGTAGAAAAACATAGTATCTAACTGGGTTCGTCTTGATTGAAGTGAAGTAATAGAATATTTAGTTTTCAGACAATTATATGACAGCTTTTTACGGTAACATCTATAATACGTGGAGCGAAAGAACTTTCTTTGAACGAGATCGATTTTGTCAACATATTTATTATACAAAGGATTCCAAATCTGACATGCATGTTCAAGATGAGGACGGATTAGAGAATTATAAAGATGTATATAAGTTGTAGGACGTTTAAAATCACGGCATGTCCTCATAACGAAGCCGAACATTCTGTAGGCTTTATTTACAATCATATCGATATGGGTATCAAGATGGAGCTGACTATCTAAAAGTACACCCAGGTCTCGTATAACCGGTACAGTAGACAGAACTGTGTTGGAGAGTTTGTATGGAAAGCTAATAATATTGTTTTTTTTTGTAAAGGTTATTTTGTTACATTTAGGGAGACTTAAACTTAGTTTATTTTGATCGCAGTAGTCAGATAACCTATTTAGATCAGTCTGGAAGTTAAGACAGTCGGTAACAGATCGAATACCTAGGTATACCTTTAGATCGTCAGCGTAAAGAAGAAAGTTACAGTGTTGGAAGCATTTACCCATATCGTTAATGAATAAGACAAATAGTAAAGGCCCAAGAATAGAGCCTTGAGGGACGCCAGAAGAGACATTGACAGTATCAGAATGGAATCCGTTAATCACGACTTTTTGAGTCCTACAAGTTATATATGAAGTAAACCAGCGCAGTAAATTGCCTTTAATCCCATTATAGGCGATTTTATTCAAAAGTAACTCGTGATCCACCTTGTCGAAGGCTTTTTTGAAATCTGTATAAACAGCGTCTACTTGCACACGAGCATCCATGTTTTCGAAAAGGTAAGTTGAAAAAGCCATTAAATTGGTAACCGTAGAACGAGATTTTACGAATCCATGTTGTTCAGGCAGGATGATGACTTTTCTAAGTTTCACAGTTTTATTAGCAATCTGCAAAAAACCTTTATAAACAAATTTTGTTTTGCGGTCCTAAAAATGGACTTTATTGCTTCCAATGCTATAGGTATATCGGAACTCGCATTTGACCGTTTTTTTTTAATAAGCACACCTATGGAGTGGAATACTCTACATGCGTCTGTGTTTCCGAGTTTACATGAACGATCAATTCAAGTCGCGAATCTTTAAGACTAGATCTAGGTCAAAAGCAAGCCAACAAAAAAAAATATCAGGTCGAAGAGATAAAATCTGTTGACGGCCGAAAACATTTCTAAGAAACCCCATTTTACTGAGTCGATCACGACTTATCTCATTTTTCTGGTAATATCTAGATTTATGTACGATTAAGTTTGTAAGATTCAGCAAAAAACACGAAGATCCTTTTGCAAGATGATTCTGTATTATGCTGATCTCGTAGGCTATTTAACTCTCCTTACACTTACATTCTTTTTTTTCAGATTTTTTGAATAGTGAATAATGATGCCAAATTACCACTTGAAACATAAGTCATCTGTTTTTTACGAGTATACTCTGCATATGTGGATTCAAAAATAACAGATGTTCATTTTGCTTCTAGAATATTTTAAATTCAATTCCTAGTCTTGTCTTCTTGAAGATTGTTTGTCTGTTCATTTGGTTGTTTGTTTATTTGTTCGAGCATTACCTATGCAAAAACTACTGAACTGGTTTTAGTGTAACTTTTTTGCAGTTGAAGTCGTTGGCACAAGCTGAAGTTTTATATTTTTATTTTTATTTTTTTATAGATATATGTTTTTTATTTTTTTTTATATCTGCCTTTTTTATATATTTTTTTTATTATTTTTTTTTATTATTCTGAGTTTTAGATTTTACCTGGTAGTTACGACATGGGGACATTCAAAAAGCGGGTTTAGGTGATCTGTGATCCAGCCAGCTTAGACCCGAACGCAACTAAATGGAGCCACTGCTGCAAATATAAGGTTTTATTTTTTTAAGTACCAACTATATATATATGTGCAAAAAGTTATTCAGCGTAAATTTCATGGTGCAACTTCAACGCCTAACAACAATTTCGATAAAACAAATATCTCCATATGTCCAGTAAATTCAATAACTCTCGTCAGTCCGTGACATTTACATGAGTCGATCACTCACACATGCTCACAAAGCACAACCGTACTGTTTTGACCGCACGCCCACAATCGTAATATTGAACCAAAAATTGCTAACAAAAACTAGTACTTTCAGTACATTAGCTGTATTTTTGTATTAATCAGCGAAAAATTTAACTAAAAATAGCAGTATTCGTTCGTTTTTCAACAGAATTTAATGTCCCGCGTAAGAATGCAAGTTATTTGAATTTTAGTATGGAAAACGGATCACCTTAACAAACTTCTCAAAAGCCGGCAACGCAGGTGTTGCAAGTGTCTATGGGCGGCAGTGACACTTACCATTAGGTGAGCTGTCTGCTCGTTTGTAAAAAATAAAAAGCTTACAAACGGCGACGCCATGTCAAAAGAACCTTTCTTGCTTATATTCCATTTAAAGAATTACGTAAGCCATGAATCAAAAACTTTTGAAGATAAACGGGAAAAGAAAATGAGAAACTTGCGAAACTTAAGTTTCAGAACTTTCCTCTAAAAGAGTTTCACGCTAGTTTTTAAAAGAACTATTTGTTATTTTAGTAATAATGTGATAATAATAGCTGGAAATTTGCCAGTTGGCATGGCAGGTAGGATTTGTAATTTAAGTTTACCTACTCAATAAAAGTGCCAAAACATGAATTTGCTTAATGTTACGTAGTGGAGAAACAGATAAATCATTCAGGTCTAATGGATTGTAACTTGTATTCCTTTTTGGAAACTTGTAGACTAAAAATGCTACGTAATGTTCGCAGACTTTCATGTTTTAACCTCATTTATATGTATTACTTTCAAGTCTTGGAAAGGCAAAATCTTGACAAAGAGTCGAGTCCTATTGTTTTGCAAAACTTTTCTCAGACTCAAATCTAATACCTATTTGAATATCAGTCTAGGTTTACTTACTGATGTGATAAGAGATTTATCTAGAAAAAAACTTTGTAGTTTTGTTTTTAACAGCGTATACAATCCGTAACCCCCGGATTTATCAATACGAATAAAGCTCAAGTCACACAAAGGCGGTATGATTGCGAAAGCGGTCCGGGGCGGTTTGGCGGGAACAAAATACCGCGCCGCGACCGCTTTTCAATGTGACAGGGTGCATAAGAACTCATACTTTACAAAAAATACCGGCCCCGGAACGCTTCCGCTACCGCCTCTGTGTGACGCGGGTTTAAAAGTTACCCAATGTTATTGTGAAAATAGTTTAACTTACGTCTTTTTCTGTCCAGAGTACGCCCATACACAGTAAAAAAAAATGCAATACCTATGTAGGTATTTTTTTAACGTCATCCTGTACTCTAATAAAATTACGTTAAGTTTAGTGCAGTACTTAGAAGATCAATAAATAAATGAAATGAAATGATCGCGTGATTTTGTTAATGTTGTGCATTTTCAGTGTCAACCTAAATTAAGTTTAACTTAGGTTACTTATATCAAAGTTTGTCGATGAACCGCGGTTGGGTTTGGATAGGCTGAACTTAGTAAATATTACAGGTCATTAAAGGTCAATGCAGAATTGCATTTTCATCACAAAATTTAAAGGTTTTTATTTTTGTAAGTTCAGTATAACACATACTTTATATTCGATTGTGTACATTGCTGTTTGTCGATCACTTTGTCTATTCGATTTTCTAAAAGTTATTACATTTTATTGTCTAGCCATGAATAAATAATAATTTTATATTCTTTATTGCACAAATTAACAAACACAAAGTAATAGAAACGATCTGGACCCAACTTTGTAGGTCCTTCCACTAAAATCCCTTAAGCTCAAGTCACACAGAGGCGGTATGATTGCGAAAGCGGTCCGGGGCGGTTTGGCGGGAACAAAATACCGCGCCGCGACCGCTTTTCAATGTGACAGGGCGCATAAGAACTCATACTTTACAAAAAATACCGGCCCCGAAACGCTTCCGCTACCGCCTCTGTGTGACGCGGGCTTTATAGTTCGTCCGCGTTAGGGCTCCCGCACACGACCGAGAATCGGTGGCCGATTTTTTGTCGGCATCCCGCTCTTACGTGTTATCACCTGGATCTTCCGTCCTTGTCCTGGGCGATAATCGGCAACCGATTCTCGGTCGTGTGCGGGAGCCCTTAGGAATGCAGTGATTCATAAGTGCAATCGCAGGGTAATGGTGTATACACAGTGGATTTTTTTTGTAGGTATCGCACAAAAGACACAACTGCTTCATTCGAAGGTCTGCCTTCAATGAGTCAGTGTGCACTTGACTTTATAATTTTAAGCAACCTGCCGGCTTAGCACGCTGCAGTTGTCAGTTTATCTAGGCCCATAGATTAAAGACTTTAAGCATGGTCACGTTTTTTTGACATCCGAGCAGTGCTACATATTTTGAAAGACAAGAACGGCTACATGTATCAGTGGATAAAGCTAACTCTATCTAAAATTTCAAAAACGTAATTTGTGAATTTGCTAAACATTTTACTGCACTGACATTTCTTGGAGCTTGGAGGAGATAGATTGAATGACATAATTCCTCAAATAAAGTGACATTTATCCGAGATATATTTTCTCTCGGGCAGCGTGCTAAGCCGGCTGGTTGTTTACGGGACGTGGCTAACAGCGGCGCAAAGCAATGACTCACTACGTTATTAAGACGGACGGACTATAATAGATCAGTCTCTCAGGGGACTATATGTCTATCCGCAACATGATGTATCGTATTGTTCATGTCTCCACTGTGTATATCCAGTTTTTTTTTTTTCTTTTTTTTTTTTATTGAAAATGGGCTTACTCTTGACCTCGATCTAGTCTTGAGGACAGAGATGAGGTCAACGATGGGAGGAGCTTATCCACTCGCGACTGTAATAGATTTGAGTTCTATGAATACGGGAACACAGACGCAGGCAGAGCATTCCACTCTAACAACAACCAAATCCAATTCCATGTCAACCCGATTTAAAAGAATATAAATTTTAATGAGGTTATCAGCAACTGTATAGTATATCTTTGTAGAAGTAGCTTCTCACCATCTAACAAAGATTTTCTTTTACAGGTGGTCCGCAAGCCCGTCATGCGAACAGCAAGGAACATGTTCATCGTCAACTTAGCAGTCTCTGATGCCCTGGTCTGCTGTGTTGGGACACCTTTAACCCTTATGGAGCTCCTCACTAAACACTGGCCGTTGCCTGACTGGCCCAGTCTATGTAAAGCGAGTGGTGCTATCCAAGCTATCTCCATTTTCGTGTCTACCATTTCTATTACTGCGATTGCGCTTGATAGATATCAGGTAAGACTACAGTTCCGTTGCTGTTCTGTTGTTTGTACGTGTGGTGCCGGCAAAGAATAGTACAAACCCATACATACCCGTGGGTGTCGTAAGAGGCGACTAAGGGCTTATAAACCGGAGGATGGGCAGCAACATCTTTCTGTGTATTGCAACATCTTACATACTGCTGCCACCAACAATAGCGGTCGCCAGCCGCAACACTTACAAGCGTAGTGACTATGGTGAATCCTCTCCTAAATACCACGTGGTTTTGCTGGAGTTCTGGAGGGAGCTCCCGGTCGTACTGTGTACGTTTCAAGGGATGTTATGTAAGACTGCTGATATTTTGTAAAAAAAAAAATTCACTTAAATTTTTTGACATTAAACTCCAAGATCACATAAAAACATTCAAACATTAAAAAAAAGATCACATACTAAGATGCAGGACACTTGATTAAACGGGAGGATGTATGGTGAACTAGGATGGTGACAGAGTGGCGACTTAGGACTAAAAATCTTTCAGTAAGCCGACCACCTGCCAGATAGTCTGCCGCGAGAAAACGTTGGACAAGAACTGCACGGTAACCGCAGTGAGAGACGCGTATCAGACGCGACCTATGCCTAAATTTAAGTGTAACTACACATATGCGCTACCGAATAATCCGTCTAGTAAGACGACAACGGGAATTCCGTCAGATGCGTTATGACACCTAAAAACATGAGGGATTTTTTTTTTATTTTTTTTTTCTGAGTGCGTAAATATTTTTTTCATCTTGCCTAAAAAGTATTGTGAGCTTAAGAGTAAATCTCCACCAGTGCTATGCGAGGCAGGTACGCTTTAAACTTGAAAATTCCAACCAATAGGATTTCTCCATTTGACAGTGCAGTGCAGTAACTGAGCTAATAACCAAACTAAAAGAACAATTTAAAATTGATGAAAACCTAATTAATTTTAAATTTCGAATGTAGTTTTAATTTTATAATTATTTTTGTGTTAAAAAGTCACTAAACGGTGGCAAATAATGATGACGTCATGGTTCAGAAACTTCATACAAAATCTATGGAAGATTTCTGTTTTGACGTTCAGTTTTGGTATTTTAATAGCACAGATCTTTCAGCTTAGGGCACACCCCGGAAACTACATACATCGAGCGCGAATTTGAAATTGGGAGGTCACGTAGGCTCGAATATTCAGTACAAAAGACCTTCAGAAGGTCCACGAGATTCTCGCGGGCGGGTACGCGCGGTGGCGCGGTTGGATTGCAAGAGGGATGGGGAGTGTCCTAACTGTATGATAGACGATAGTACTATTATTATTCTGTGCTTAGAGTGCCTTTCAAATAGATCTGTATTAGGTTGCTGAACCTGTAAGCTGTAAAATATCCAACCAATAGAATTACTCCATTTTCCTAGCTTATTCAAATGCGCTATCACCAGAGCTGAGCGCGGTAGCTAAAATGTGAGCTGGGAAATTCCAATCAATAAGATAGCTTCATTTTCAAGCGCTGCTCTAAGCTAGTGGTGGATAAAACAGAGTGGTGAAAAAGCGCCTAGCAGGCACGCATGTCATCTTCCATTCTATCATCATAACATCCCAAGAAACGTCAACTTCAGGACAGGCAGCTCCCTCCAGAATTCCAGCGTATAAAAATATGGAGGGGAAGTACCATCGTCACCTCGCTTGTTAGCGTTACGGCTGGCACCATGGACCGCGGTTGTAGGTGACCGTGGTAAGTAAGATGTATCATACAAAGGAGGATGCTGCTGCCCATCCTCCAGTTAACCCATAGTCGCCTCTTACGACACCCACGGGTATGGTTGGGTTGGTACTATTCTTTGCCGGCACCACACGGGACAGCCGTTATCACACTTTCCTTAATTCCGATATTTATTCGGCATATATTGCCAGCTCATCATCATCATATCAGCCGAAAGACATCCATTGCTGGACATAGGCCTTACTTAAAGATCTCCATGTCGATAAGTTTTGCGCTGCTCGCATCCAGCGGCTTCCCACGATCTTGACTAGATCGTTGGTCCACCTTGTGGGGGGCCTGCCTGCACTTCGTCTTCCGGTACGTGCTCGCCACTCTAGAACCTTTACGCCCCATCGGCCATCTGTTCGTCTTGCCATATGCCCTGCCCACTGCCACTGTAGTTTATCGATTCTCAGGGCTATGTCAGTTACTTTAGTTCTTTTGCGGATCTCCTCATTTCTGATTTGATCCCGCAGAGAGATTCCAAGCATAGCCTTTTCCAAAGGGTGACTTAGGGTGACTTTGAAACTTCTAGTTGAAGTAAGGATATTGGAATTAACAGAACCCAGCCTCCCAGCAATGTATGCTGAATAGCGGCTTTACGTTTCAGATATTTTGATGCGCAGTCTCAGTAGTTTCGCTCTGCTTGTTGGCAGTAAGTTCGTATGACAAAGATAATTCATAATGATTTGCCGTGCCAATATGGTATCAGTATACTATTAACAATATCCAACAGACGTAAAGTATCAGATGTAAATACAGCGTGTAGACTAAAACCGTGAACCAAAGTCTTAAGTAACATCATATAATTATAGTTAAAAACTCAAAAACCTGGCCCGCTAACAACTTTGTTTGTAAATATTGGCACGCGAAGGAAAAAGTTTGCTCATCCTTTATGAATACTACATTTACATTCAGCCGAAGTGAGCAGGGAAGTCAGTAGGAAGAGTGTGTGAACACGATACTTCTCATGCCATTTCCATTGCCACTCGCACTGCCTGGCACTCCCCAAAAGCGCGGTTTTTGTGAGGAATTCAAACGTCAGCGCGTGTGTCGCTTCGCTTCGCTCAATAGCAAGAAGATCGCGCGGTCGCTGTTGGTCAGAAGCTAAGTGAGCGCTTATGTGAATACTGAATACACACTTCTCAATCCTGCTGCGACAGTTTTTAGCGAATTATTAGCGCGAGGACCAGCGGCATGGGCTAAATGTAAATCTGGAAATAGACGATTTAGACCATGAAACTAAAAAAAATAGTTGTAGTTTTTGAAATATATCTTTTCACACCCTGTATGAGGTGCTTTGAGTAAAATTAATATTCTACGTCAAATCTGTTTACAAAAAGGGGGGAGTGAGCTAAAAATATTTTCTCGATTTTCATCGAACTACCGAAGCACATGCAAGGCCGAAACCAGATGTTCCAATAACTTCGGTTTTATTATCAAAATCTAAATTGGTTGGTAAACGATTCCTCTAAATATGTTTAGATTCATTCTGCAGAGATTCAGTTAAGCTTATCCTTCAAAAACGGGTGAAGACTGAGGACATTGATGATTTAAAATAATATTCAAAAATTATAAATGATATAATGAATTTGAACATTGAACGTTTCCCCGTACGCTTGAATCATGCAAAAGCTAAAAACTTAACAAATGCATAATCAATAACTTTAAAGGCATAATTCTAGCCTAACTTTAATATTGGTAATGGTAAAAAATACCAAAATTTCAATATAATAATGATAACTATAAGCTGGATTTATTTTAATGATAACTATAAGCTCCTTTGTTTAATTGCGGTGCCCTAATAGCAGGGTCCACATTGTACTGGATTAACTTTATTAGACCTTAAGAACAACATTGTGGAAGCAAACAAATTGAAATTGAAATTGGATTTAGAAGGTTTTGTATTCGTGAAAAAAAAAGAGTTTGTCTAATTTTCTCAAAAATGTGTTCCATGGATATCAATAATATGCAAGTCTCCCAAAAATGTCCGTCCATCGGTCGGTCGGTCTGTCTTCACTCTGAAGCCTTGTGGCAAAACGAATAGTCCTATTGGCACCCGGAGTTGACACCATATTTAGCTGCTATACAACAAATATGAAAAATTTTAATTTATGCAAAAACGGCTCAATCGATCTTGGTGAGACTTTGCTCGACCTAAAATCTCCATGCAAGGTATCGTGCGGCAGTATACGTATATATTGATTATTCTTGTTAAATCAAAACATGACGGAAGTCTAGACTAGTCTAGATGTTTAACATTATTTTTCTTCCTAGACATTTGAAACATAAATCTTACTGAAAAATAAATACAAATTACCGCTGCTTTACATAAATGTTTTTTTTTTATATATATTTCACCACTAATATAACAGAAACCTTGTTATGAATAATATTTCCAAATTTTGCGAAAATCAAAAATAAAATAAATATTCAAAAACTTACTTTTTTACAAACATCGTTCATTAAAAATTCAGTTCCACAAAAATTCTACCTGCCTATTCAATCAAAACATCCCTAAGGGCTTTTCTAAGTGATTTTCATAACTTTTGGGTCTTGTATCGTCCGTGCCCAACAATTTACACAAATCGAATGAGTAAATTTGATACTTTAGAGACCTTCTTATAATGTTTTCGATAAAATCAGACCTGATTTTCCAAACACTTGCCTTCAGGGAGAGTTTTCATTCAAAAGTTTTGAGAAAGGCGCAATTGCTTGAAAAAAAAATAATATGAATTTGAATAACCATTTGAGCTGAAAGACTTTCAAAAAGTTTGTTCTTTTCGAGGGTGCTCAGTTATTACTGCGACCAAAATGCTTTTTAGATAAAAACCAAATGGAAACATAATTTATAATACAACTACATACCATATCTTATTAGTCTAGTCAAGTCTTTCAAAATTAAGTATTTCTTAACTTATGATTTTGTTTGCATTGTTTTCATTATTCAGTTTAATTTTCTACAAACAATGACAAAGACGACAATTCCTTTTTTTTATTAATCTTTAAAAAAAAATTTTAAAATACGGTTTAATAGCCAAAGATTGGACCGACAGATAGAAAGAATACAAAAAAAGAACTCCATTGGAAACTAAAACATAATTATTATTATAACTTGTCGAAATCGAAGGCAGGTTGCCTTAGGCTGCCCGCACATGACCGACAATCAGTGGCCGATTAACGGCGAGGAAAAAGACGGAAGATTCAAGCGGTACACACGTCAGAGCAGGATGCCGACAAACAAATCGGTCAATGATTCTCGGTCATGTGCGGCTAGCCTAAACAAGATACTAGCCGCATTTGCTATATTAATCGTTGGAATATTTTTACTACACAAAACAAAACAAAAGAATTAGCGTAACTCTCCACAAGTGCTGACCATATTGATTTTGTATAAACTATATTATTTATCAGTTTATCAAAAAAGTGCTTGTAATGAAATGAGCAACACTTGAACCGTGCGATAACACCACTTTATAACACTGATAAATACCTATCAAAACTAGTACTGCCGCACTAAGAAAAAAAACCCTCAGTGCAGGGTACAGTGAAAACGAGTGTCCCGAAATCACGAGAAGAAGGGCTATTTTTCTGTCTAGGAACGGTTTCAGTTGAGCCAAAACTTATTGTTTTAGAACCACCTAAGTACACTCATTATTATATATTCAATAAACCTTTAGAGAAAAAAACACAATTGCACTAATGTTATAAATACTTTATTTTTAATATAATAGATATTTAAATAAAGTATAAAAAGAAACGTAATTGTTTTTAATGTACTGTAATTATTTGAGTTGAACACTTATAAAAATCAATATTATGAAACCTACGATATACTAAAATAATTATCATTTAATTTGATTAGTTATTAGATAGGACGCTAAACTATGTAATTTTGAAGTACTTTGACCATGGCTCAAATATTTTCTCATCAAAACAGCCAAATCTTATTGCATTGAGATGACTATTTGCATAATAACGCTTATAATAAAATTAAGTAGGTAACGACTGAAACGCGTACACTAAACTGCCTGAAGCATCGAGCAAAAAATAGGGAACACGAAAAAAACTTATAAGTTTCTATACATTTTCCTTTTTCCGGAAACTGCGAGAAATTGCTTCAGGTTTTTTTTTTCAGCCTACAAGATGCCACAGCTGGGCAAATCCCCGCGGCATCCATCGGTCACAATCTGTTTTTACCTCGTCCCAATTCTTAAGAAAAGAAAAGAAATTTAGGGTTTAACTTTCGAAATTTCCCGATGTCCCATAATATTTTTAGGAGTTCTTGAGATTTAATTGTAGTTCATAATTGTTTATTCAATTATGTATAGTCTGATCGCAACCGCTGTACGGTGGCTAAGCTATGCTCACGGCGGGACGGGACGGGGGGGGGCATTCTTGCTCTTTCCTTCCCACTCCCCCACCTCCCCGCGTATACCTAAGACGGTAGCGGTTGCGGTCGGACTATAATAACTATATAAAACTAAAACATAACCTTCTTTGTCCACAGTTGATCGTCTACCCAACCAGACGTGGACTCCAAACCATGGGAGCACTCACCACAATGTTCTTCATTTGGACAACAGCTTTCACCCTAGCATCACCACTTTTTATCTGCAGGAGTCTCAAAACTCACAAATTAGGTATAGAAGGCATGGAATCCCTCAGTTTCTGTATAGAAGACTGGCCTATTGACAACGGCCGAGCTATCTACTCAATACTTAGTTTAATCTTCCAGTATTTATTGCCTGTGCTCGTAGTCCTTATCGCACATATTCAGATCCATAGAAGATTGCGAGGCAGGAGAAGGACAACTAGAAAAACTCCAGCCATATTAATAGCGATAGTCATTACGTATGTTATAAGTTGGTTGCCGTTAAATGTGTTCAATTTAGCAGCTGATTTGAGTCCCGAACCTTTATTCAATGAAGATTCAATGACAATAGTGTATGCAGTTTGTCATATGTTCGGGATGTCCAGTGCTGTGTCGAACCCGCTTTTGTACGGTTGGTTAAATGATAACTTTCGAAAAGAATTTGAGGAGATATTGTGCTGTTGCAAGAAAAGACCGTTGAAGAAAAACATGAGGACCAAGAGTAGAAAGATGGACACGGAGCTGACAGCACTAGCTCACCTAGAGCATACTGTGACGACTAATACGAAGACGTCACATTGTTCACAGATTTTCTGACTAAAGTCTTGTTTTAAATAGCCGGAGATGCAAAGTGTTGAAATGCAGAACCTTTGAACTCGTCAATTTCCTAAAAGACTTTCAGTGGTTGGTGTAACGAATGTACTTGTTTGTTTATAATTGTTAAGACAGTGTTTTAAGTAATATTTCTCAACTACAATGGCACTTTTGTATCCTTTAAATATTGAATCTGCATTTGTAAATTTTCAAACTCAATATTCTGTTATTCGTCTTTTGAAGTCACGAAATACAAGTTCTTATTGGAAATTCGCTGTATTGAAAGAATCAATTTAATATTTTCGATTCAAATAACGTTGATATTGGCCAACGTTTGATAATATCGCATATTCAATCAAATTTGGCCTGTTTGATTTGGTTTTTTCCTAAAACATTCAACTGTCATTTGATTGTATCCAGGAAAGTAATAAAAAATACAATGTGATACAATGTGAATAATTTAAGTAATAATTTTGAGACAAAAGTTGGTGCCGCGTGAATCGAAAAGGCTGAACTATTTCGTAATTTTATTCGCAGTGCCAACTTTTAGCTTTCTTTTTTGAGTTTTTGTACCTATGATGTTAATGACGGTGATGTTAATGACTCTGCAAAATATTTTACAACATATTTTATTGTTTTCGTTTGATCAAAAGTAAGAAACAAATCAATTCAGCTGATGTATTATTTATTGATGATGTATTATGGTATATACAAGATATATTTGATATTTTTTTCTGATCTATATCTTTTCAGTGAGCAAAATGGTGAATCCAAAATAGACTGTTAATTTTATTGTGAATAATTTTGTGTTTGAATATTTTAAGAAAGTAATTAATTTCAAAGAAAGCAAGATGCTTTTTATTTAAATAGGTAAATTAAATAATATCTAGAGAAGGAATATCTTATTAATTTTATTATAAGTTTAGAAAAATGTTTTAAGGTAATTAAAAATTATAAAATCTTGTAAATATAGGTAAAATATTTTAGATAAATAAAATTAAAATAGCACTTTGCGTTTTTTTGAGCCCAAAACGCAAAGTGCAGATATTTTAGAAAATTTGGATCCGAATAATAAAATCGTATGAATTTTATAAAATTAAATTATAACTGTCTAACAATAAATGATACGAATACTGAATCGTTTCATTCTTTTTATGCACAACTTGAATCAAAAGAGTTTTTTAAAGGTCAATTCTTTTCGTTACTATTTTTTTGTAATAGTAACATAGTAGTTTTTGTCACTTGTTTTATTCCCACTTAAAGTCGGGAGAGCTGATCGTCGTTTTATTTTAGTTCCATATGTAAGGTGTGGCATAATATGAAAGTGAGTAAAAAACATTAAAATTTGCATCAGAAAGTAATTAGTTTTTGTTGACTGTATGAAAAATACCAGCCGGCTTAGCACGCTGCCCGAGAGAAAATGTAAAAATGTATGAGAAATATCACTTTATTTGAGGAATTATGTCATCTAATCTATCACCTCCAAGCGCGAAGATATGTCAGTGGAGGAAAATTTTTAGCAAATCCACAAATTACGTTTTTGATATTTTAGACAGAGATAGCTTTATACACTAATACATGTAGCCGTCCTTGTCTTTCAAAATTTTTTGCACTGCTCGGATGTCAAAAAAACGTAACCATGCTTAAAGTCTTTAATCTATGGGCCTAGATAAACTGACAACTGCAGCGTGCTAAGCAGGCAGGTTGCGCCGACGCAACCCTATTTTTACTCACTTTTGTTTTTCTCTCAACTCCATTGAACATTAAAGAAAATCAGCATGATAGTCAAAATTATTAAATCATGCCTTGATTTTTCATATCCCTGAATTTGTTATAATCTTATCCTGATTTAATTTTATTCCATTAATGGTCAGTTAAAAGTATTACTCATCTTGTAACCGGAGCGCGGGGACCTATTGCTGCAGAAGCAGTATGATCCCCTAGCCTCGTCCTGCCTAGAAAATAATATAATTCAAAATAGTAGGTCAAAATTTTCTTTATAATCACCTTTTTTTATAAATGATAAAAAACTAGGAAAAAAAATATATGTCCTTTTTCAATAACATTGGGCAAGACCGGGCTAGATAATCAAACTTGGCTTTACTATTATTTAATCTGTGGCATTGGATAAAAAATGTTGGTATACCCTTTTTGTTACACCCTGTATATGTCGCAGGTTTTCGATAAAATTAGTTTTTTTATTTATAACCTAGGTTTTGTATGACTTATCTCACGGACCTATTATTGATTAGTATGAGTTAGGTTTTGTTTTTAACAAAACAAGCGTACCGAATAAGTGACCGACAAGTGCCGTAAAGGCTGACCACTATATCGGTGCAGTCGGTCAAAATTGGAACAAAAATTTTCCACAGTGAATTGGCAATGAGGTTATACAGCGTGATTATGAAATGTCTGACTATAATTGAGTGTGGTACTAAGGACATGGAACTAAACAACTTTCCTTAAGAAACATAGGTTGGAAAATATAGATTTTTTTGGTCCCCCCATACAAATTCCAGAATTGACGGTGCAAGTTTTGTATGGGGATACCAAAAATGTATTTAATTTTTCAACATAGAGGTATGTTTCTTTGGGAAAGTTGTTCAGTTTCATGTCCTAAGTACCATACTCAAGTATAGTCAGACATTTCACAATCTGCATAATATCTTCACGATTAGCGACGCTATCAATTATTGTGGTGACTCTGTGACTCTCGATTGCTGGTTGGTTCTTTTATTTATGTTTGCATATCGATTTTATCATAAATCTAAATTACTTTAGTTTTTATATAAAAACCTGGATTTGTTTAGGTTTGTGATAAGATCAAGTCATTGTTTTGTCTTCTTCCGGTTTTGATAAGAATCCCGACTTCATCATAGACCTGCGACATATAAGGACTTTTTGATAGAAAAAGGTATGCATGTACTCATAATACTGAACAACTTTCCCCAAGGAACTTAGGTCGAAATACGAAATACAAGTTTTGACCTCCCATAGAAACTGCATCACCACTAATTAAAAGTCATCCTATATACAGGACTAGCGGTCCGCCCCGGCTTCGCACGGGTAGATATAGGTTCTTGTTGCATCGGGGGTTACTAAAGAAACCAGCCAAGCGCAAGTTGGACTCCCACCGAGGGTTCCGTACCACTAAGGTAAAAATACTGTCCTAGTTACGGGCAGTCATACCATCTTAGTCACGCAGAAGTGCATTAAATTCGCTCGAGCCGACACGCACTTCATCATAACCATCATAACATCCCATAATACGTCCACAGGACAGGGAGCTCCCTCTAGAATTCGAGCCCTTGCTAGAAGAATGTGGAGGGGAAGTATCTTAGTCACCACGCTTGTTAGCATTAAGGCTGGCACCATGGACCGCGGTTGTTGGTGACCGCAGTATGTAAGATGGTGCGATACACGGAAAGATGCTGCTGCCCATCTTCCGGTTTGTAAACCCTTAGTCGCCTCTTATGACACCTACAGGTTGAGATGGGTTGGCACTATTCTTTGCCGCTAGCACACGGAACGACACGCACTTGACCAGTAAAATTTTTCGTGTCTATTCTCTGTTGTAGATAAAACCATTACAGTCACTTAGGGCGCTGTTTCTTAAATTTCAATTTTGATAACAATTATACTCATGATAACTTTTGAATTGTATGTCCGATTTGAATAATTCAAAAAGTAATTTACAGGTACTGATATAGCCTTGAATACGAAATCATTTATTTGGATAAGTATTAATAGGTACGAATAATGTGGTCTATATAGTTTGTAGCGGCGTTACTATTGCATATTTTAACATGAAAAAGTAGTTATTGTGACATAACTGTAATAGTTAGACATATGGTATCTCGGACTTTTTTGTAGATATTAATAGTTTCTATAATTCTGTAATACATTACTTTGCTCTATTGTTAATAGTTTCGGCAGCGTACGCGATATAAGGATGCTATTTAGTATTTTTTTCACACCTTGGGTTACATTATCGAAGTTTTCATACGGAACCCTAACTTTTTTGAAAATATTTTATTGCCTATGTTCATCCCGGATAATGCAGGTTTCTAATGGTGAAAGAATTTTTTAAATCGGTCCAGTAGTTTCGGAGCCTATTCGATGCAAACAAACAAACAAACAATCAAATCTTTCCTCTTTATAATATTATTATTAGTGTAGATGTAAGAAAAAGGGTATACCAAACCTGAAGGATGTGAATCTGCCCATTAAACTGAACAACTTTACCAAAGGAACATAAGGACGAAATCCGATTTTTTTTTACCTCCCATACAAAATGCGCTATCAGCTGATTTAGAAAGAGAAAGTTGTTCAGTTTTATAAGCAGAATCACATCCTGCAGGGTTGACATACCCTTTCTGTTACACCTTGTAGATTTTAAGGAGATTTCGTTTGTCCAGAAAAGCAGCAGAGATTAATTTCACAGTGATCAGGTTTAACTTACTGTCTGTTACCAGGTCAGGTGCGACCAGGTCAAGGTATTCTATCCATGAGATAAATAAAAACACGGGAAATCGAGCACACAATTGTGAAATCTCTACTTGTCAAAGACGTGGCTGAAAGCCGACGCATGCGGCAGCGAATTACGAAAGACAGAGTTTCCTATGCACTGTGTCTCAAGCCACGATCACAGCTAGCTGAATTCAAAGACTAATTCGGCATACATTGCTGGGAGGCTTGGTTATGTACATTGCAATATCCTTACTTCAACGAGCAATGTATGCCGAATTAGTCTTGGAATTCAGCTAGGTGAGATTGTGGCTATCACAACGAACGTCAGTGATAGCCACGTATACTTTAACTGAGGCTATCACACCTTCCCAAATCCAATGACTAATTCGGCATGCATTGCTGGGAAGCTTGGTTCTTTTACTCCCAATATCCTTACTTCAACCAGCAATGTATGCGAAATTAGTTTTTGAATTTAAGAAGGTGTCATACGAGTATAGCGGCTTTAGCGAGACGAGATATTTGTTTTCTTGTCGGTTATGATTCGCAAGTGCGAGTTTCGTGCGTCGGTGTAAGGACAATAAATCTCGGTTAAGTACGGACAAGGACGCAATTATCTCATCTTACTATCTATACAGTATTATACTAGCATAATATACCATTCCCCGCCATTATCATCAAAGTTTATAATGCGGAAAATCTGAATTAATTTCAGTCAATATAGAGCTTTACATAAATTACGGCAAAAATAATACGATTTATTTAAGTAGAACACTTTTTTAGAAAGTACGTAAGCTACCAAGCTTCACTCTATATTAGCCGACTCATCATTAAAATATCATCGGGTGAGCAACCTGTGCTACTCGCCAACAGATGGCGCTGTAGGTTTTTGTCTAAAACGCAAATGCTTGAAAACACGGGGAAAACTAATTTTCCCAGATATGAGACCTAACTAGATCGATTTACCGTTCCCGAAAACCCTCGTATGGTAAATATCATCGAAATCGTTAGAGCCGTTTTCCAGAAACCGATTACAAAGTATACAGGGTGTAAGGGACAGCCTTCCGAATACTGAAAGGGCATGATCATTCAACGCAACTGAACAACTTACAGCGAATAAAAGTTTCAGGAAATGAAAAAGAAAATCAGCCCCTCCATAAAAACTGTCCAATCAAGTTTTTTTTCATTTCCTGAAACTTTTATTCGCTAAAAGTTGTTCAGTTACGTTGACTGATCATGCTATTTCAGTATTCGGAAGGCTGTCCCTTACACCCGATATACAAATATTGCTCGTTTGATAGTATAGGATATGCAATAAGCCTGTACAAACAGACTTAGTTTTGCAATCCCAAAAATTAACTTTATTGCTTTTAAAAATACTATAAGTGTATCGGAACACTCGGCGTGCAAGTCCGACACGCACTTTACCGGTATTTCGTATACTATTTATCAACCTTCAATGACCTTCATAGGTACACTACACGTTTAAGCAAAACCTAATTACTTTGTATCCTTCATTTCCTAATTAAAACCAATTAACTTACCATTCATTCGGACTTTCCACTTTTAATGGTCGTAACTTTTCTGATTGAGAGGCAAAACGAAGTTTGTAAAAGCCTCAAAATGTTATTGTGGAAAATTCATATTGTATTACTTGGTAAGTGATCTAGAATACTGTACCTATATCCGCAATATCTTCTCATCCATAATACCATACCTTTTATCGAGCAAAATCTGCTAGGGAAGTTCTAAATAAAGTCCAGTTTTAAAGTACCCTAAACCGACGAGTGTGTATGAAAGGTTTGATGAAAGTAGGGAGAGAAGCGAGGGAAATCGAATCAGGTGGAGGGCTGTGGTTTCTGCCTGGGAATGAGGCTTGATGTGTATGAAACTTCTAGAGAGTTTTTTTGTTATGCCACAAGTGGACAAACAAGCAGGCGTCTTATTTGTTCCTCACTGTCTTATTAATTCCATAATTTGTCACTAATAAGACAGCGAAGCGCCTTGCCCCACCCTGAAAACTAAAATGTTATTCTCTTGTGCCGGTAATTTCACTGGCTCCCTTACCCTTCGAACCGAAACACAGCAAAGTTAGAGGGTGCTACTTCCCCAGACGGGCATTGCACAAAAGCCCTACCGCCCTAGATATGAAATCTGATTGCAATGTTCACCATGAAAATGAAAAATTTTCCAAAAAAAAAAATGCTACAGAATCTCTACTTTTTTTCGGGTTTCGATCTATATTTTTAAGGAAATGTTGTTGTAGTCCAGAGGCCAACGAAGATATCATTATAATATGTCGATACCCATTTTTCTTTTTACCACAGTTACATAGGTTTAATAGGATGTCAATAAACTATTATTGATGTTTATTTTATTCCGGGTCTTAGGCCGGTATTTTACTGGGACTGGCGGGTGGCGCGGCTGGTTGCGCTACTATTCCCGACGTTTCGGCTGCGTTGCATCAGCCTACCCATGACCACGGCTGATGCAACGCAGCCGAAGCGTCGGGAATAGTAAGGTAATTTATTAAGCCTAATTAGTATCGCGCTAAGACCTGGAATAAAATAAATATGAATGAGAAGTGCGAAAGTTTAAAGCAAATTATTATTGATGTCTCAAAGTGGTAGCCGCCACTCCAAGAGTTCAAATGTTACCTTATATTGGTATAATCTTTGATTATTGATAGGTCTTTGTAGTCGGAGCCCGCCATGCCACGGAGACCTACTATCAATAATCTAAGGGTATAATTTAAGGTTTCAAATGTTCCTTTTCGTTACGTTGCGTTTACGTTAGTTACGTTGTCTCATACCCTTTCAATTTTCGGAGACCTGTCCCTTACACCCTGTCTAGAGTGAAATCAAAGTTACGCACACTAATAAAACCAATTTCGCATTCACATTCAACATTTCAAAATAATTTGGCTTTCAAAATAATATTTCAAATTACTTTTTGATTGGGATGTATCACTTACATCGATCTATTGAGAGATCCAGCAAAGGGGGCGTATCAAGGTCAGCTATCGGGACGCGCCTTCCTGTTGGCAGGCCAAGAAACCGATGCGATCGAAGGATGAAGTCGCCAAAGATTTAAACGAGCTTGGAGTGCCCTAATGGATGGAATAGGATCAAAACAGGGAAGCATGTTGCGCTTTAATGTCCGAGGCCAAGAACCACTTTGGTTCGCTGAGCCATAGAAATAAATATCACTTACTTAACGAAGAGTCACGTCACGTTATCTACGAGTATATTCATGGAGTTCAGTTCTGCCACCGTTCTATCCGAACTCTTTTAAATTATTATTATCCTTGGAATCATAATTTTTGTATACCAAAATTATACCAAATTTTAATGCAATATCTACGCAAATATATTCAATATAAACAGTGGAGCTTGGGGTGATAGTGTGTGTACTTTTAATTCCAACTTATATTGTTCATTTTTATGTGCAGGAAGCCAAGAACTCCATATCAAAATAGCCTAACAGTAAAATAAATGTACTTTATTTTTCACAGTTATTTACTTAAATCCCGTTCAATGTAGCGAAAATAGAACCAACAATTCCTACCGAAAAAACTTTAACAAGGATGCATTTTTGGAAAAACTTGATAGAGACTTCAAAGAATATGATGGAAGGCCCATGCCACCAGAACTCTCTGCTTTGTTAGAGAATCATACAAAAGTAGACGATGATCTAGAAGAATGTATGACGGAGTTCAGCCAGTGCATGATTGTTACCAAGTATCTTTTTTAAATATTCTTTTTCATACACGAAATCAACAAATTTATGTAAAACCTTTTTGGGTGTGCTCAGAGACATTTCGCTAGCACTGGACCAAAACCACGTAAGCAAAAACCTGGTGATGAGTAGCAAAAACCTGTCACCCTGAAAAACCTGTCCCCCAATATTTATTTATAAACCGCACAGTTGGTCGCTTCCGTGTAATGGGGTGGAGTCCTGGTGACCTGCAATACAGGCCTCGTAGCCTAGCTCGGGCACCAGTTCACCACAACACAAACTTAAACCTGAAAAACTAGATTGTGCACAAATATTTTATTTTATTTTTAAGTTTACTTTGTGGTGAAAATAAACATTTTTTATTATTTATTTATTATAAATTTACATTGGGTAAGTAAAAATGAGTCAGTAGATGTACATTGCTTGCAGCATTCAAGTGTTTTCATATAGACAACATATTGAACAAGCAATGTATTTCTACTGACCCGATTTACTTACTCCATGTAAACGTAGCCTAACTCCCATGCTAGCGAAATGTGTGTGATGTTGTGGGGGCCTAAATGCAACAACTTTTAGTTCCAAGACTTTTCAAAATTCGCAAAAAAATCGACTTGTCATAGGAACCGGGCAGAATATCAGCTGATCTATTTTGTATGGGGAATTGATTTTTTTTGGGAATTTCCCAAAAGACGTATTATTTGTTGCATTTCGCTCTCAGAACTAGCCAATAATCCCCTCAGAATAAGTAATTCCGAGACATTTTGTTAACAAGGTAATAAGTTAGCACTATAATGTTCTATGCCCATGATCGTAAAAAATATCATTCAGAATGGCTGGTTTTTTACCATGATACTAAAATTAGAATTGTATGTTTTTTAGACTATATTCATTCTGTGGTATGAACGATGATGATGGAACGAGTAAACTAAGACTGTTTACGAGCATTTGTGAGTTTGAGTACACAAATTGTAGAGAAGGGGACTGTAAGTACTACTTTAAACCTTACTTAGATTGAAGTTGAAATACAATCTGAGCCTATAACTTCATTTGCGTAGAATTTTGGGTAATTTATGTCACCTTATAATCGTAAGTTAATAAGAATCGTAAGTTGATCATTCGCTAAGCTAAATATAATATAATAATAATAGTAAAAATGATAAATAAAAATGATTTTTTTAATTATCATTTTCAGAAAATTTAGTCTATTGTAGGAAAATAATTTGTGTAGGAAATGTAAACGCCGTTGTTAAGTACAAACGTTTATTTTGATCGTAATCTTAACGTAAGGTCACAGTTGGTGGGATTAACTCAGCTTCGTAGCTTCCACGCACTTTCCCAAGCAGGGCGAAGCGGCGGACGGATACGAAGAATTATAGTATCGCAACGCTATGGGTTCCAAATTGCCGTTCCAAGCAGGACGCGACGTTGGACGCTCATAGAGTGGCAGTGAGACTCATTGACGCGACAGTAACAGGCCGGGGTAGTCATGTTTTCACAAATAATCTCTATAGCGCGTTTTAGAGATACAGCTCCTTTGTAACAACGCCATCTATCGAACGGTTTGGATGGCTATATAAGGTAGACGTGTTACAGTCTCCCCCTCAGGCTTCGAAGTCGTCCCGACGAGAGAGCCTGGAATCTGTCTGTCTGTACACCAATCGGTTGATCTGGTGCTGCTGGTACCTGGTGATACTCCTTTTCTCCCTCCCCCTGGACTAGAACTGCTCCCAGAGCATAGTAGCTAATGTCAGTTTTAACTATATCTGGCAGTTTCTCATCAGCTTGCCGTAGTACCGATGCGGAATCAAGGCCCTTCTTTAACTGTTCGAAGACCTTGTCTTGTTCTGTCATGTTTGTTTCCTCTATTCGAAGGAGTCTATGCCGATTTGATCATTCTCCGGAAACAGATTCGATGAATGTGGAGAGAGCTCAACCTCGGCTTGTTGCACGTTGCTTATAGCGTCTTGCATCATGTAGTCTGCAAAGCTGGGAGAGTAGCCGTCAAAAATCGGTTTTGGCTTCTTTGGAGACGGGAAGGGTATTAGTTTATACGCGGCTGTCGATACTTCTTGTGGGACTTTTGCTGTCTCCGATTCCGCGGTACGCTTTAATGATATGTAGTCCGGTACAGACAAAGGGATTGTTGCCTTTGGTGTGGTGAAGTTTACAAACTCTTCGTCATACAACTCAAAGACTTCGCTTGGTTTGTCCATGTACGTCCACGTAAATTGTGCGAGATGCAAGACCATCAAAGAATCTTGAATGAATGGTACTCCTAGAAGCGTACGGTTGCGACGGGCCTCTGGCATTACAATGAATGACGTCATAAATGTCCTGTTCTCCAGTGTAATAGGAAGTATTGTCTTCATTACTCGTTGTCGTGTTGATGTTGAGATTGTAGACAGGAGTCGTTTTGGTGTTGAGATTGTAGACAAAAGTTGTTTAAATTGGGTGTCCGTGAGATTTACCGTCGTCATCCTCGGCTAAATTATGTTTCAGAGCGCGTGGTACTTCGTGCCCCACGTTGGGCGCCAATGTAGGAAATATAAACGCCGTTGTTAAGTACAAACGTTTATTTTGATCGTAATCTTAACGTAAGGTCACAGTTGGTGGGATTAACTCAGCTTCGTAGCTTCCACGCACTTTCCCAAGCAGGGCGAAGCGGCGGACGGATACGAAGAATTATAGTATCGCAACGCTATGGGTTCCAAATTGCCGTTCCAAGCAGGACGCGACGTTGGACGCTCATAGAGTGGCAGTGAGACTCATTGACGCGACAGTAACAGGCCGGGGTAGTCATGTTTTCACAAATAATCTCTATAGCGCGTTTTAGAGATACAGCTCCTTTGTAACAACGCCATCTATCGAACGGTTTGGATGGCTATATAAGGTAGACGTGTTACATTTGTTTTTTTCGGCCTAAACTATTATTATTAATTTTATAAAAAAAAAAAAAGTTTTAAAGTTGATGACGTCATTGTACAATAGACGATGGAAAAAACGTTAGATAGTGCCACAGTGTGGTCATAGTGAAACGAACGTGCTTCGACACAGATGTGTCAATCAAACTCGAAACGTCAAATCGAATCGTTTGACAGAAAGAGCACAGAGTATAAAAGTTTTCTTTTCTATTGCTATTTTTTTACTTGTGGAATGACTTTACTCAGTGGTCAAATTAATGTCACAACTGCCGCAGCATTTTTGAATATATTACCGCAATCAAATTACTTTTTTAGTCGAAAACAAAAAAAATATGGTATGATTTTTAAAATATCTCGAAATGGTTTTTGTATTTTGGTGTGTTATATTATATTTAGCTTGGCCAACTTTAGTACGTTGATAAATTTTCTAAAAATAATAAACTCGTAGGAAATTTGCAGATCTATAGGTCCGTTAGGTAAGGCAAACACAACCTAACCGTTTTATTACTAAACGAGTCGTGAGTGTTAAGTACACATAATTGTACCTACTTCAACGGATAAACTCACGTCTCACTCCCTGAAGAACTCCCTTGAACAGGATCGAAATCTGTCTGTCCTATGCCGCCAATATAAAACGTGAGTTTATCCGTCGAAGTACACAACCTAACCGTTTTATTACTAAACGAGTCGTGAGTGTTAAGTTCACATAATTGTACCTACTTCAACGGATGAACTCACGTCTCACTCCCTGAAGAACTCCCTTGAACAGGATCGAAATCTTTCTGTCCTATGCCGTCAATATAAAACGTGAGTTTATCCGTCGAAGTACACAACCTAACCGTTTTATTACTAAACGAGTCGTGAGTGTTAAGTTCACATAATTGTACCTACTTCAACGGATAAACTCACGTCTCACTCCCTGAAGAACTCCCTTGAACAGGATCGAAATCTTTGTGTCCTATGCCGTCAATATAAAACATGAGTTTATCCGTTGAAGTACACAACCTAACCGATCCGGAATCTAGCCTTGAAGGGATCGGTAAACTTGTGTTATGTTCTCTTTCAACCAAGCGATCATGCTGCGGCGCAGCAGTTGGCGAGTGCCAGAAGCGAATTAGGTGCAGTTTATTCCTCGAAAGTTATTAGGAAATTGATCAACTTACATTTCCGTATATTTTCGGTGACATACATAAACAACTAAACGTTTTCAAACAGGTTTTTTTTTTCGCTGCTTGAAACTTTGCATTTTCAAGCATATCTTGTACATCATGCCCTTTCAGTATTTGCCAACATGTCCCTTACCATGTAATAAAATAAATGTGTTAAATATAAATCTTTGGTAAAATTTTATTTTGAAGCTGCTTGGCGAATAGTGGCGAATGAAAACTGCGATAATTTAAATATTGATAACAAAGACCTGACAGATGTCGTTATACCAGATACGAATACAATAAAAAAAATTAGAAATAAACCTATTCAAGAACCTGTACCCAATACTGATGCACCGAATGCAAAAACCACCGAAGCGATGGAGGAAATTATGCCGCCAGATACAACTCCGATGCTAATTACGGAAACAACTACAGTTCTGCCAGAAGAATCAACAACAAATATTGCTTATTTTTCGTCGGCGTTAAACACAACTCTGAATCAAGAAATCACGGAATCAATGAACACATTCACCAATACCGATCAAATCAGTACACAACCAACACTAAGAGAAGAAAACCAATCCCCACCCAATAATACGAGTATAATATTACCAACAACAAGTGTCTCAACTTTAGCAGAAACAAATAAATCAGAAATTCTTCGAAAGTTACTGCTTGATAATTCAGAAACTATAATGCTATCGAATGAAAACGCATTTAAAGTACATACTGACACAATATTTTTTCCACTAAAGTCATTTTTTGAGCCTTAATAGGCTAAGATCCACGACAAGATTATGCACCTATCTGTTATTTGAACGAAATGTGGTTTATATGGAAGGTTATACATGGGGTCATACAACGCCCTAGGGTTGCCTATAAATTTCTTGCCGCAAGTACCTCAAAAACACATATCAACATTTTGGTTGTATGGGAACAATCCTTTCATTAATTTTGGCAGAGCAATGGATATTGCCGTAAGATACCTTAAATAGAGATTCTCGGTCATGTAAAGTTTCATCAAAATCTTTACAGCAGTTTTCGAGATAATTGCAATTTTTTTTTGTATGGCAGCAACCCTAAAATGAGCCTAGCTAGCGGCTAAACGACAGGTCCGAATCGCACCAAATTTAAAATTAAGGGTTATAGGCAAATTTATAACAGTATTTTGATTAGTTTCTTGCTGGCTCTCATTTTTAGGGTAGCTGTCATACAAAAAAAATATTGCAATTATCTCTGAAACAGCTGAACCCATGTTGATGTAACTTTGCATGACCAAGAATCTCTATTCAAGGTATCTTACGGCAATATCCATTGCTCTGCCAAAATTAATGAAAGGATTGTTCCCATGCCACCAAATGTTGATATGTCTTTTTGAGGTACTTGCGGCAAGAAATTTATAGGCAACCTTAGGGCGTTGTATGACCCCATGTATAACCTTCCATATAAACCACATTTCGTCCAAATAACAGATAGGTGCATAAGCTTGTCGTGGGATCTTAGCCTATAAGGATCAATGAAAAACCAATTTTATTGATATCTTATTTGTATAAAGAGTAAAATTCAAGCAAATAGACTCATTAAAACAAAAATTACAAGTACGCAACAAAACCAACCATCTCGGTACTTTAGTTGCTCCCAATTTACGTAAATATACCTACTAATGACTTTGGCACCTTAGCAAAAAAAAATCGTGTCTGAAAAGATTAGCTGATAATTTTGTAGGAAGACACAATATGTTGTTGCTTTTGACTTTACAAATAAAAAATAAACAAATATCTGGTTAAAAAATTATCATTGACAATTTTGATTAAAACAATCATTAAACGAAACAAAAACTTATGTACTTACTATGTAAAACTCAATAAACAAAAGTTTGGAAATAAAACTTTCGTGTATTTATTTATTCAATAAATATTAATATGCAAAAAAACTATTGAATACATAATGTCCGTTACATTATCTATTCAACAGTCAAGTCATAAGTATATTTAATTTCACTACAAATATGAAATAATAGGGAATAAGCATAATTATTTTTGTCGCATTTATTAACAAAATATGAAAATACCGTAGTAGAGATGACATAAAGTGAATTTTAAGTTTAAATCGGCTAAGAGCCACCGCGCACTAGCGATTTTTTAGTTTGATCGGACTCAGAATCAGTATGGACCCCTATGGTAGTGCGCGCATTTGTCGATTTAAAGTTAGCGATTTGTCTATGGAGAACGATTGCGACTAAACTATTGGCCACCTAAAAATCTGACATGGACAGTGACGTCACATGTCACTACGGCCATAAAAATTCCGTGATAAATTTCGTTTAGCTAGAAAGAGACAGGATCAAATCTCCGTTGGCTTATACCTTTTTAATTTTATATTTATTTGTAAAATTGTTTTACTGAACTGTTTATTACACGAATAAGGATGACTTTTTAAATAAAAAAATCATGCCTTTTCCCTATTAAACGCTCGGATGAAGTATAGAAATTAAACGTAGCAGTCTCATAAAGACTTTCCGTCTTACTACAAAAAAGTTAAACATCTGTTCAACACTTGATCAAAAAAATCGTACAAAATAACTTTGGCTATGTCATTGATGCGCAGAAGTCAAAAATGACTTATTTTCTGATGACTTGACTTCTGCGCATCAACTGACATAGCCAGTTATTTTGTACGATTTTTTTGATCAAGTGTTCAACTGATTACAGATGTCTAACATTTTGTAGTAAGACCTTTTATTTTTTGTCTATGTCTGTATCTTAGTGGCACAGCAGACGACAGACTTTTTGTTCTGACAGTCCGCCAGTGTGGCCGGTACTGCAATTATTTTCGTATTACTATAGTCATTGACATGAAAAAAACGCTCCGTTTCTATACGCGTATTTTCCAAAATCTTTAGTTTGGAAAGAAAAACAGCTTGAATTCAAAGAATTAATCACTTGAAAAGGTTGTTCAGATTGATTTTGATATGATAGAGCAACTTTTAAACTTGTTATATTTGAATTTTATTCCCATAAAAACTATAATTTTCGCAATACCGGCCACACTGGCGACAATGTCCGTGACTGGCCGCGTATGTCCGCCCCTTCATCTGCTGAGCGCCTTAGATACCAATTTATTAAGGATACATTAAAATGTATTCGGCTTTGAGCTAAATTTCTCTTCTTCTTTTCTAAAAGAGTCAGCTGTGTTCTTGAACTAAATATTCTTCTTTTATTTATGTTTTAATATTTTGTAGAACACTGCAAGGTTAGGTAGTTCTCATTAAATACCTAACTATTATGGAATTTTTCGAAGACTGTATGTTTTCCTAAAGGAATAATAAAAAGGCGATCTAAAGTCAAAATATTTTTCTCGACATGCGGTTGACTGAACACATCAAATTGTATGGAGAGAGAGTGCCTACAAACACGCTGCGTGCTTTATCATACTCCACTCTGCAATAAAACAAATACAAGGCGTTACTAAAAAAATAAGGCACAAGAAAAAAAAGAAGATTACAAATAGAAAAAAATAAGAAATTAAATGCAAAACAAAAACCGGTCAAGTGAGTGTCGGGCCATGCACAGTGTAAGGTTCCGTAGTTTGTTAGGATTTTTTATCGCACAGATTTTCACAGCACAGTTTTGATAAAGTATTTTATTTATAACGTTTGTAGCATTAACTTTTTACCTTCTAATGCTCAGCGAGGTCCTAGCGCCTGATTGCTATTGTTTTAGGGTTCCGATACCAAAATGGTAAAAAAGGAACCCTTATGGTGCCGCTCTGTCTGTCTGTCTGTCTGTCCGTCTGTCTGTCACACCTCTATATCTCAGCAACCACTTATGCTATCGACCTGAAATTTGGAATAGTTTTAGATTATAGTTGTCCAACTTAATTGCACATGAAAAAAATTTGAAAAAAGTATGATTATTAATGTAAAAGGGGCCAAAATAGGGGGGGCCAAATTTCAAATTGTCGCTACTAGGTCGAATGGGGTATCATATGAAAGGGTTTTACTTGTAAATATTAAAATATATTTTTGTATTTTTTTAATACCATTCCCCCCCCCCCCCTTATCTCCGAAGTTTGATTAAGGAAAAATCTGAATTAATTACAGTTGACAGAAATTTATGTAAACTTTAAAGCAAAAATAAAACGATCTTTCTAAATTGTAGTTTTTCAGAAATCTGCAAAAAACCTTTAAAAAAAAATGGAAATGAAAATTCCTGAAAATGGTCTTTATTGCTTCCAAAAATACTATAGGTATTTTTAGGACTCGCACTTGACCCGTTTTTTTTATTATTTCCCGTTTTTCAGCTACAGCTGATTAACCTGTGAAGCTTAGTGTGATAGTTTTCCTATTAATGAATGATTATGATGATTTATGATGATTTATGATGATTGACGGTGATCTTTTTCAAATTTCTAATAACAACCGTTTAGCTGGCAGGGGGGGGGGGGGACACTCAACTCCAACAAAATAAAAAAAACGATTCAAGCTAAATATTTAACAAATGGATCTCTAAACCGAAAAATGATTTGTGCACACTCATATTATTTTTTTAAATGAGATCCCAGATGGTGGGATAGACATGAATTTTTTTTTTACACTCACTTTGGAGGGGAACATCAAAACCGTTAGCGTACCTAACGGTTTTGCTGTTAGATAACTGTGAGTCTGCACATATAAAATTTTTGATTTAAGGATCTTATTTAGCTAGAATTGCAATTTTTTGTTCGAATCCAGTGTCTAGCTAGCTAAGCGGTTGTTATTGAAAATGTAAATTAAAAAAAAAAACTATCACAGCTAAATAGGCTTCACAGGTTAATGAGCTAATCTTAGAGTAAAGAAACTATAGAGTCCGTCATACTTATTATACATATTCTGTATGAGCTAGTGAAGTGTAAAGCGTATCCCAGCCACCTATACTAGTCGGTCAGAAAGTTAAGTTGTACAAAGATCAAGAAGTGATCAACTGTTGACCTCCCTTAGAAACTGCATCAGCTGGTAACGCGTTTTGTATGGAAGGTCAAATTAGGTTTTTCGTATTTCGACCTGTGTTCTTTGGGAAAAGTTTTTCAGTTTCATGGGCAGATTCACACCCTTCAGTATTATCACACCATTCTGTTACACGCTGTATACAGTTCCAAATTTTGGGAGAATTCTTTTTACATCACTTGGCCTGAAGACAAGTTGCGTTATATTTACGTAAACGCTAATTTAATAGCTAATGTCATCTTTATTCTACTCCTCTTGCGTGTTTGGTAGTAGAAAGCCGCTTAAGTCTAGCAGTAACGGTTATAGTCTGGGTGTCTACTCTCAAAGTCCGATATATCGAAACGATACTACTCGAAACATGCAAATGCAAAACTTCGTCCCTTGACAATAGAGTAGAATATTGGTTGGATGAATTTTCAAACTGCATCCAACCAATATTATACTTTATAGTCAAAGGACGAAGTTTTGCATTTGCATGTTTCGAGTAGTATCGTTTCGATATATCGGACTTTGAGAGTAGACACCCTGACCGCAACCACTGTATCGCGCCTTAGGTATGCGCGGGGAGGTAGGGGAATGGGAAGGAAAGAGCAAGAACTAGTTGCCGCCATGAGCGTTGACGAGCGATGGCCCCCCATCTCGCCGCTTGCATACCTAAGGGGCAGTATAGCGGTTGCGGTCAGACTAGAGCTTAGAATAGGTAATGCGAATAAGGGCGCGTTGCGCGGTGCAGTCTTCGTACTAATTGTGCATTGGCTCCTCGTTCTAAAGTCTTGCGCAGCTATTTCCTCCACATAACTGTCACTTTTAGTTAGTCCAAAAGTGACAGTGTGTTTGTAGCTTTCTGTTATCGTGAACGTAGACTAAGACAAAATTTACAACAAGTACACGTTTAGACTGTCATCAGTTCAATCCAACAGTTTGCTTCGGCTTCTTTTGGTAAGATTAAAAAGATGCAGCTGTAGGAAAAAAAGCGAAAGCTATACAGTCGTATAGCTTTCGCTTTTTTTCCTACAGCTGCGAAAGCTATACGACTATTTCTGCCTTTTCTGTATCTGTATCCCTGAAATATTACCAGACCGTTGGACTGCCAGACAAAACTTTAAGGGTTGCTAAACAAATGTTCGATTTGGCAAGTTCGGTTCGGCTTTTTCTTAGAACTTGAGTTGTCTGTTGTATGAAAAAGGCCAAACCGTACATGCCGAATCGAACTTGTGTATAGCTACCCTAACTTTTGTCTTACGATAATAAAGGATGTAAGGGACAGCCTTCCGAATACTGAAAGGGCATGATCAGTCAACGTAACTGAACAACTTTCCGCGAATAAAACTTTCAGGAAATGAAAAAAAAAATCGGCCTCTCCATACAAAATTGCAAACTTGATTGGACAGTTTGTATGGAAAGCTTTATTCCCTTAAAGTTGTTCAGTTACATTGACTGATCATGCCCTTTCAGTATTCGGACGGCTGTCCCTTACACCCTGTACAGGGTGCTTCCTAATCAACTGCGTTCCTTTCGTTAGATTTGAACAACTTCCTCTAATAAGGAACACAGGTCAATATACAAAAAAATTCAGATCTCCCTTAGAAACTGGATTAGTTGATAGTGCATTTTGTATGGGAGGTAATTTTTTTTAACTTGTTCTGTTTTATATTTTGAGTATGTTTCTCTCAAAAACGAAAAAAAGTTATGATCTCCTATCAGCTGATGCAGTTTCTATGAGACATGAAATTTTTTTTCATACCTATTGTCCTTTGTAAAAGTTGTTCAGTTTAATCGTCCGAAAAACATACTCAAGGAAACGCAGTTGATTAGGACTATACAGCGATTACAGCGTGTAACGGAAAGTTGTGATAATATATATAAAGGGTGTGAATCTGCACATGAAACTGAACAACTCTTTCCAAGGAACAAAATCAATTTTTGACTTCCCATAGAAACTGCATCTCAGCAGATGCAGCGCATTTGGTATGGGAGGTTAAAGTTGGTTTTTCGTATTTCGACCTCTGTTCTCTAAGCAAAGTTGTTCAGCTTCGTGAGCAGATTCACACCCTTCAGTATTATATCAGTATTACACCTTTCCATTACTCGCTCTATACAGGGTTATTTTTGGACACCTGGCAAAATTTTAGTGTGTTGCCCAGAACACGTATCTGAACATTTATCCCAAAACCCATGTTGGGTTGAAAAACGAGAAAAAAATTTTGTCCTCCCATAGGCATAAGATGTTTATGGGTGGACCAAAACTTTTTCTCGTTTTTCGACCCGTGTTCCTTTGGGAAAGTTGTTCAGATACATGTTCTGAGCAACATACTAAAATTTGGCCAGGAGTTCAAAAATAACCCTGTATAGATCGAGTCACTTGTAGGGGCCTGGTATAAGCTTAGCTTACGTCTCCAGCTATTGCAGTTTTCGTACTCCATGTCGCAGTAAGTGCTGAAAGTTTTGTACTGCCCATCGTAGTGTCTAGCACAAACTTGTTTCACCCTACAAAGCAGGTGAATGTTAGTAAACTAATTAAAACAAAAGGGATTCATCTGCGGTGGGGTAAAACCTAGAATGAGGTTAATTATATTTTTAGTAATAGTCGAACAACGAAACAAAATCTTTGATTGTGCTATCAGCTGATGCAAATTTTATAGTAAGTCGATTTTTTTGGGACATATTTTAATTTTATTTTAAAAACCCTTTTTAATATATGTTGTATAATAAATATGTTATTGTAAAAGCCCGTACCTAAGATTTATTATATCGACAAATAGGTTGCTCTCATCGATCTGCCCAATTTTACATTGGACAAATCATGAAATAATTGGCCGGATCATGAAATGCCGTCACAATGTAACCTGCCCAGGCAGATTTCCATCAGCCCCGTTATACGATTGGTCCACGATATAAATAAGGCTAGTCCAATGATATATGATCCTGATGCAGAGACGTTAACTCTTAACGCTTAATTAGTGCATCTACTGTGAGACATACAGTCGATGGTGCATTTGCAATTTTTCTCGACTATGTTTTTGCCTAAAGTAGGCAAATTAGAACCCTGTCGATTTGACAAATAACAAAGTTAGTAAAAAGAAAAAGAATACTTACTTATACAATGCAGGACAATTCTTAAGGAATATTGCACAACCATGATCTATTAGATCAGCTTTCCTAAAAACAGATTTTTTTGGATAATATCTAACTCTCCATGGTTTAGAGTGCCGTTTATTTATGTACGGTTCAGCAAATATTGTCACTACAATAACCGAAACGAAAATTATTGAAAGTACAGAAACTGGACGAAACATAGCTGTCGTCTACTTTAATATAAGTTAAACCTAGTTTTGCTGAAATAAAAAAAAATCATACACGTGTAGTTGCGTGATCGGAATAAAATCAATATAAAATAAACTGCCTAACTTTTAAACAAGAAATAAAAATACCATGTAAATAATGTAAAGTTATTAAAATGCTTACTGCTGCAGTGCTCGTTGCAAAATGTTATACTGCGCAGGTATTTCCGGACGGGTACAACAAGGCAGCCTTCAAGAAACGAGCCTACAAATATCTTAAAGGCCGGCAGCGCACCTGCGTTGCCCGCCTGCTCGTCTGCCTCCCTCTTCTACAAAAAAAATATATTTTATTGTCTATTAACAATTTTAGTTTACTATATTATTATTACTAGCCTATGTACTTAGTGTCCCACTGCTCAAAAATGTCCATATCCAACTAGATCGAATAAATTACAAAGAATTCACAAAGGAAAAAAAAGTAAAGCGCCTTTAATTTTAAATAGCAAACTTTTGAAAAAAAAAATTGTTTCTTTTCATCTAATATTCGCATTTTTCGTTTGATCAAGTTTAAAATACGTGCAAACAAATAACCTCACCTAAAGAATTACATAATTGTCAAAGTTAAGCAGTCAAACTTCTTCTCAAGTCTGCAAGGTACAATCCCGAAATAAATTAAAAACTTTAGCTCCAAAAATGAGGGAAGTTACTCTTATCATGCGTCCAGGGGGTTCCCTTGCAATACCAAACAAAATATTTACTGCCTTTATCCTGTTTTGTCATCCCGCAACTCTTATCTTATTTATATAGCTGTAAAGTTCATAGTTGTACAAACTTATCAAATTAAATGCAAATATACTTGGTACAATAATACAATAAAGTTTATTCTATTTATTTGGTAATTTTATTGTTATTTTATTATAGACTCTAAATTGTGAAGAATCAGAAACAATTTCTTTCTTTGAAATAATATCTTTAGTAAAAATAATATTGTTAAAGGGTAAATAAAGGACTGGAGTGCAAAAAAAAAACAGAACAGAATATTTTCACATTTTACTAAAACATTTTGTTAGTATGAATTTCTTTAAGATCTTATTTTTTGTCTTCTCTTGTTTTTTGGTTCTAAATTCAGTGTCAGCTGCTCCAATATGGAATCCCTTCAAGAAAATGGTAAGTCTTTTTTTTATTTATATCTTTTCATTATCATCACAAACTAAACCATAGTACAGCGTTATTTTTTTATCACCCCGTGTATTTTAAAACGTGGTTCTGTCCATGAAACTTAAGGGGCTGATAAGAGCTAAATACGCTTCACTTGAGCAGGTTTTTAACGAAAAGTAATGAATATATGGCCGTGAAAATTTTTTATGTGATAATTAAGCATCTTTTTAAGAATATGGCCGACTCCGAAACAAGATTAAATATATTCTGTACGCCATAAAAAAAATCCAAAGTTACCTCTGCTTTTTGCTTTTAAACCGTTTCTCTTAAGTACCCATTAATCTATGATGCCAAAACTTTTACACATTATTCAATACATTATGCATAACAATATAGCTATTTAGTTGTAATGTTGAGCGTAGCTTTGGTACTGACAGAATATCAGTGTTGCTAAGAGTGAGTGTACTATTCTTTACAACAAATTGCTATCAGCCCCTTTTCCCTGGGCAGTCTACTTTTTTTTGTCTTTAGCCTGGTTTGTCCCACTGCAGGGCAAAGGCCTCCCCTTTTTCTTTCCAATTGTCACGGTCATGAGCCATGTCCTGCCAACCCTTCATGAAGGCATCGAGGTCGTCGCGCCACCGGTTTTTAGGCCTTCCTCTAACGCGTCGGCCATCAAGGGGGACCCATTGGGTTGTAATTCTAGCCCATCTCTCCGGATGCATTCTACATACGTGACCTGCCCACTCCCACTTCAGTTTTGCAGTTTTCTCGGTGACATCAGCTATTTTGGTCTTGGAGCGCAGAGTGGTATTTCGGACTCTATCCGTTCTTTTTACTCCGAGAATACTGCGCCCTATCGCCCGTTGACAAACCGCCAGTTTGGACCTCTGAGAAGCAGTCAAAGACCAGACCTGTGCACCATAGGTTAGGACGGGCAATATACACATGTCGACGAGTTTGCGTTTTAGAGATAAAGGAAGGTCTCCTTTCATTAAGTCTTTCATGGACCAGTAGCTCTTCCATGTATTTTTAACACGACGATCGACTTCTTTGTCCTGCCGGTTATTGAAAGAGACTAGCTGGCCCAAGTAAATGTACTCATCGACGTAAAGTATTTCTTGCCCGTCTACCGCTACCCTATATTTGGTACTGTTTGTCATTAGTTTGGTCTTTGACCGGTTCATCCGAAGTCCAACCTCGTGTCTTGCCAAGCTCAGATCTTGTAGCATAGTCCGAAGTTCCTGAGCGGTTGACGCAAAAAGTACAATGTCGTCGGCAAATCGCAAATTTGTAAGCTTCTTTTTGCCAACGTCAATGCCCTTCTGTTCCCATGAAACGGTTAATCTTTGAAATACCTCTTCGAGGGTGCTAATGAACAACTTAGGTGAGAGAGGGTCTCCTTGTTTGACTCCTTTTTGAATGTTAAACGTAGGTCCAGACGACTGGAGTTTGATGTTGGCGATACTTTGAGCATAAATGATTTTGAGTAAAGTTATGTATGTATCTTCGATTTCTTGGCTGGAGAGGGAATCAAACAGCGCGTTGTGATAAACGTGTACTTTACTTTATTTTTAATATTTAATCATTTGTTAATTTTCACTGTTTTATGGGAATAAATAAATGTTATTCTATTCTATTTCATAATTAATATTATGGGTACAGATTTCCTCCCAATACATGTGCTGTCAGTTTATATGGGAAGTCTATTTTTTAAGTGTTAACTTCTTTAGCGGCGCTTGAAAATTTTTATATGGAGAAAAATTATAGATTCGCATCAGATGTCATATCATATGTAATATTATTTTAGTCATGCACAATTTTAAATTGAAATTAATAAAAATAGGGATAATCTAACTTCCATACTGATTGTACCGATCAGCTAACAAATGTATGGATAGACCATTTCTTGCGAAGTTGCGTTTTACCTAAAGTAAGTAAAGATTCCTATCAAGATAAATCCAGTAAAATAACTCAGTTTAGGGCCTATTTTTGTTTATAACTAATACAAGATTATATTGTTCGCTATTATCGAGCTATTAGATTAAGATTATATTGTTCGCTATTATCGAGCTATTAGCGAACAATATAATCTTGTATTAGTTATAAACAAAAATAGGCCCTAAACTGAGTTATTTTACTGGATTTATCTTGATAGGAATCTTTACTTACTTTCCGATTTTTTTTTACAGGGACAAATCATTCGAGACGGCGTCAGCAAAGTAGTCCCTGCTGTAGTAGTCGTTACACAAGCATCTAGCAGTAAACAAGGATAACTTATAGTCTGACCGCAACCACTGTACCGCGCGAGGTGGGGGAGAGGAAAGGAAAGAGCTAATTGCCACCGTAAGCGATGACGAGTGATGCCCCCCCCCCCATCTATTAAAATCTTAAATATAAAAAAATTAATATAAAACCCATTCTTAAATAAACTGGCGTAAGAAGTCTGCATCGCTTCTGCACAGGCTGCGCGACAGTCCCAACGCTATCATGGGACGGTGTTGGGCCAACACCACCGTCCTGGCCATGATAGCTGCCCGGTTTCATAACCCGCTTGTGTGGACACTGATTAAACGTACCAAATCCTGTTTAGAAATTAAGTACTAACATACGTTAAGAAGACTGTTACTAACAAGAACCTCATTGTAGTCTGTTTAATAAATGATTACTATTATTATCTCGCCGTGTAGTGAGCGTACCTATACAGCGGTACAGCGATTGCGGTCAGACTCTAATAGTTGTATGAAGGGGTTGATGAGATTAAAAGAAGCAAGGGAAGCAAATAAACAAACAAGGCCGGAAACAAATAAGGCCAACCTTATTCGCAAAATATTATCTTATGACGTAAGAGTGTATCTTCTTAACTGCTTCTTAATAAAAGAAAACATACATTTAAATGAATATTTTGTCTGTCTATATGCACAGTATTTTTTACTAGAATAAACTTGATAAAATAATGTTGTTAAAAATGCCGCAATAAGGCCTGGGTCATTTATATAGGCCCATATTTTTTTTATAATTATCAAAATGTTGCAAATATTTTTTTTTGTGTGAAGTTTGTCTGTACCTTCCCCGATGAGGGAAAAAGAGGCATGATGTCAATGTAAATTAAGATTAATAAATAATAAAATTAAGAAAGATTCCCCAGTTTTACTGAATCATCCCGATCCCCAGCTCTAAATTACTTGGACTATGAAAATGAACAAATTTTTCCAATAGAAACATGAAAAAAAAACGAGGAATAATCTTATTCTGATACAAAAAACACTATCAAAAATACTCTAATCATGATCATATCGCGTAGGTTACAAGGTCGATGACCAACCTTACAAATGACTTTTATTTTAGTATTTCCTGTGTTTGGATAAATCTACAAATAAGTTGTGAAATTTTGCGATTTTCTACTTTGTAGATTTATCCAAACACAGAAAGTGTTAAGATAAAAGTCATTTTGTATTAAACGTAGTGTTACCAATTTTTGACTTGAAATCTATCTGCAGTACGGAATCTGCAATGATGGACTAGTTGAGCTAGTACAGCAAAATATTACTAGATGGCAGCACAAACGCAACGTCAAAATGCGTATAGAGGTCGCACATTTCACAACATCAAGCAGGAGCACGGTAGCCTAGTTAATAATAATATTATTTAATTTAAAAAAAAAATAGTTTATAGTTAAGATAACACCTAAGTAATATCGTGCATTAGGTACCTTATGTAAGTTGGGTACATTAAATTTTTAAGAATCTTCAACATTTCCAAACTAAATATTTATTTTAATAGCAGTATTTTATTTTTGATTTGAGGTGTACCTTCCTTGGGGAAAGTACTGTAAATCCCTCAGATAAAGGGCTAAAGCACAGCAAAGTTCAAGATTATTTGCTAAATCCAGTTTCTTCACCAGATGTGCCTTTTTAGGGTTCCGTACCTCAAAATAAAAAAACGTAACCCTTATAGGATCACTTTGTTGTCCGTCTGTCTGTCTGTCTGTCTGTCTGTCAAGACCCTTTTTCTCACGAACGAGAAAAGGTATCAGGTTGAAATTGATAACGGATATTAAGATCTGAAAATTTTATTTTTTTACAACGACGCCATCAAAAGATATGGCTTTTTATGTCCTCATCTCCATACATTTATGCAAAAAAGCAAAACCTACAGGGTACTTCCCGTTGACATAAAATTATGAAATTTGGCAAGAAGCTATGTCTCACAGTACAAATAAAGGGAAAAGTCTTAAATCATTAAATATTTAAATTTTTCTCACACCTAACAGTAACGAATTAAGGTGAGCTCCCGTTTCAAGAACTTTTCTATAAAAGAGGAGTCAAGTTGGATGGTCGTGGAGTTATTAAATCAAAGAGCTAAAACTTTTAGTATATCATATGGTAGATAGGTACGGAACCCTTAGGGCGCGAGTCCGACTCGCACTTGGCCGGTTTTTTTTTTCACACCTTGTATGCCCCAGCCAAACATTGAGTATTTCCAATCAATCGAATGTACGAAAACCATACATTAAGTTAAACAATAGCCAAACCAAAACAAAATTCAAATCGAATCAAACTTAAAAAAAAAAACGATCTTTCTAAGTAACACAGTTTTTTGAAAATCTGAAAATAACCTTTACTAACAAAAGTTTTGTCTAAAAATCCTAAAAATTAACATTTTTGCTTCCAAAAATACAAAAAGTATATCGGAACCCTCGGCGCGCGAGTCCGACTCGCACTTGACCGGTTTTTATTTATATTTACGGGGTGATTAAAAAATAAGGAACATTAGAATGTTTCTCTACCACATATTTCTTGATAGATGTAGGAAAGAAAATATTGGAGGACCTCAAAAACTCAAAGACAAAAATGAAAAGCTTGAAAAACTTTATTGAACTTAAGACAAAAATAAATACTGCATAATTATTCTAAAGAGTTTTAGACTTTCAGCCTTGCTTGTAAATGCTAGAAGCTTGTCCAACGACTTCCACCGCTGGTCCAGCCTTGATGATGCCATCGCGGATGTTCTGGCCAACGCGTTCCTGGAAAGAAAGAATTCTAAATTCAAACAAATTTCAAATTATATTTTATACGAGTCGTGCTATTGGTAAGGATAGCAATACCTAAATGAGGAAGAGTGACAAAGATCGATTGGCAGGTGGATAAGATCGAAACTAACGCATTTGATACTGGTCTCCTGCCACTGTAATCCAATTTTTTTCCCTTAGCCTACTAGATCCCCCGCGGCTTTCCATAAGTCATGATCTTTCGTACCCTCTTCCCAATTCTTAAAGAAGGCAGCAAGGTCGTCACGCTATCGCTTTCTTGGTCTACCTCGGCGTCTGAACCAGTCATGAGTATCAAATGGGTGAATTTCTTTGCCCACATATTAGGGCACATTCGAGAGACATGGTCAGCCCAATCCCACTTAAGTTTAGCGGCCTTCTTCCCCACGTCGGCATTACCAGTTTTGGAAAGCAGTATGGCATTTCTGACTCGGTCTGTTCGTTTTATTCCAAGAATACTGCGATTCATCGCTCTCTGGCAAGTCTTGAGTTTGTACTTGAGGTGCTCCGTTAAAGACAATGTTTGGGTGCTGTAAGTTAGGACGGGAAGGATACTGTAGTCCAATAGGGTGTTTTTAACCAGCTTGTGGAAGTATAACTAGATGGCGCTGCTAGTTCGCACTAGGAAAATATAAAATGGAAACACGCGGATACTGGACCTCCACCTAGTATGGAAATTACTCAGTCAGTTTGATTGCTGCTGTCAAAGTCCGTGATATATTTTCTTCTAAAAAGATTTCATTAATTTCACTGATCGTAAAAAAAATTACCTACAGTGATCAGAGTACTACCTATCGACATATAAAAAACGTTGTTGACAAACGTTAAGGAAAATTCCCTATTGTAGATCCTGGAGACGCATTTTTGAAGCGTTCGAAGTGAATCTTTAGTTCGCATACGAAAACGAATCGTGTACGAATTTAATTTCTAATGCTCTCGATTTTACGCATTTTTGTATCATTCGAAAGCAATGTTGCCATTAAATTATACGACACAAAAAATAACTGTGGCCCTGTCATTGATGCGCAGAAGAAAAAATGGCCCATTTTTGCACATTTTTGACTTCGGCGCATCAATGACAGGGCCACAGTTATTTTGTGCGTCGTATACAATCTTCTTACAATTTTATTTTCACGCAGAAAAAAATAAAAACCGGAAAGCAATCACTCATTGGTTTTAAAAACCGGTAATGAATTTCGAGGGAATGGAACGTAAATTAAAAAGTTGATATGTCAGTACAACGTCATGTGCAAGGAGGTTTAAGTAGCAGCTCTTTCTGGGAGCGGAGTGATTCTGGGTTGATTGCCTCCAATTTTAATGACTACTTTATTGACTCCATACCAGTTTCTCAGAAAACTCAATGTGCAGAAGCCTGTAGAGGCATTATCTCTAGTTGCCATTCCTTCTATGCGGCGCCAGTGTCAGAAAAGGAGCTGATAACTGTTATATCGCTTCTTAAAAACTCAAATTCAGTGGGTTACGATGGCTTGAGTAGTTACATTATAAAATTATCCCGGTTCTATATTGCTCGCCCATTAAGCTTTATAGTAAATTTGTCGTTTGAGACAGGTGTGTTTCCCAAATCATTAAAGGTAGCTATTGTAAAACCGATTTTTAAGAATAAAGGTCAAAGATCTGACATGGTTAACTATAGGCCGATTACTCTCACTCCAATCTTCGGCAAAATTTTTGAGCGAGCCATGTATAGCCGACTTATTGAGTTCACTGAGAAGTATAACTTACTTGCTAAGGAGCAAAATGGTTTTCGAAGGGGAAGGTCTACGAATACTGCAATTTACCAATTAATGGAAACAATACACAATTGTATTGACAAGCGCATCAATGTGTCAGCGTTATTTACTGACATGTCGAAAGTTTTCGATTGTGTAGACCATAACATCCTATTATGTAAAATCGAAAAGTATGGTGTAAGGGGAAACATCTTAAGCTGGTTTAAGTCCTATTTAAGTGAAAGAGTGCAGTGCGTAGAGATTAATGCCCTCTGTCAAACAACGAACGCCTTTATTTCTCATAAATCGAAATATAGAATAAATGGTAGAGGTGTTCCACAGGGAACTATTCTAGGGCCTCTACTTTTTCTATTTTACATAAATGATATCCCAAAAGTTACTGAAAATAAAATGATTTTGTTTGCTGATGACAGTACTGCTGTTATTCAGTCATACTCATTAGAATCTTATGAAAAGAATATAGAAAATACGGTAAAACATATTATGAGATGGCTGGAGGCTAATGGATTGAGTATGAACCTAGCTAAGACGAGCATTATGCAATTTCACTCTTATTTTAGAGAACCATTAGATTTGGATATAAAGTACGACGATTCCTCAATAGATCAAGTGACCTCAACAAAATTTCTCGGACTTATATTAGATTGCCATTGCAGTTGGAAGCTACATATCGCAAATGTTTGCGATAGACTAGCTCGATTTGTGTACCCCTTAAGGCGTATTGCATATAGCACATCAATAGAGGCAGCCATAATGGCCTACCGTGGTTATGTTCAGTCGGTTCTAGTCTATGGCCTAATATTCTGGGGCAACTCTACTGATGTTTCACATGCATTCATTGCACAAAAGCGCTGCGTTAGAGCCCTAGAAGGATTAGCCCAAATTGACTCATGCAAGCCGCTGTTCAGAAAATACAAGATTTTACCCCTTCCGTGTCTCTACATTAAAGAAGTTGCAATGTTTGTAAAGAAAAATAAGGCTCTATATGAAACTAAAAGTAAGCTTAATAGAAATCTGAGAGGTAAGCACAAACTGTTGCAATCTGGTGAGCACCTTTCTGCATTTTATCATAAAAGTATATTTTACATGACTGTGTCAATTTTCAATAGTATTCCTGATGAATTCAGAGACTTAATCGAGATTAAATTTAAACAAAAGGTGCATTCCTGGCTACAAACGAGATTGTTTTACAGTATTAATGAATTTTTGGAGAACCGCGGTAAATTATAATTATCATCGGCTAGTAATTGAATTTGTATTGTGACATTCGTTAAAAGTGTTAAATAATTGTAATTACAATATTGTACACCTAATTAGGTAGCTATAGTGGACCCATGTAATAAATTGTTATACCTTTTTTATACCTATAGTTATACAATAAAATATTTGATTTGATTTGATTTGATTTGAAAGCGAGCCATAAGCGTATCACTTTCTTGCGAGGGACCTCCATACTAAAATGTATGGATTTTTTTCAAATCCACAAAAACGTAAAAATTTTATCTTTCTCTGAGAAATATGTGACATGGGACTAATAAATGCTACTACCACAGTTTTTCTAGTGAAAACACTTACCAGTCAGGAAAAAAAACGGTGTCAAAAATGTCGCATATAATGGCTATTACGGATTATTTACGCTTCCGTTCTTAGTACGAGTATTAATGATCAATTCACAAATAAAAAACGATATATTTTCACTTTCGCAAACAGAGTTTATACTAAAACATTCGATTTTTAAAGATATCTTGATTTTTGTAAAACTTAACTGAGTTTTTTGACCGACTAGCATGGGCGACAGTCAGACGCTTTACTTTTCACTAGCTCATACAGAATATGTATATGGCGGACTCTATAGTTTTTTTATTACTCTGAGGTCATGTGATTATACCTTAGATTATGAATAACGGCAGCTTACTGCCTATTATGTATATGGATTATACATACTTTTGAGTGGTAGAAACAAGGAGTTAGTATAAAATTGCGATTTTACGGATTCGTATACGAATCTTGCCAAGTCGAATGGGAATTGAAGTTCGAACGCTTCAAAAATGCGTCTCCAGCTCGGTCGTTAATGATAATAAAAGGTAATACCAAGAAAAGTGTGTTTATCTGTGCATTAGACTAAACAACTTTTCCTTCCAAGGATCATGTCGACATAACTAAACATAAATTTGTCTCCCAAAATGTCGTGTTTATTTGTCATATTTCGATATAAGAATGTTCTTTAGGTATAATATTTTATGTAACATTTTTTATAGGTAAGGGAAAAAAATACTTTTCTGTGATTTTAGCGAACAGTCATAATATTTAGTTCTAGATGTTTGGTTGTCAGTTAGAATTATGTGTTTTTTATCAATGACCAAATGTATGATAGGATTGATGAAAGTACAGGAAGCGAGGGAAGTATATCAAGATTCTCAATTCTCTCTAAAAATGGGTCGAAAAACAATATTTTTCCTTTCTTTCCCATACAAGCTATTAATTAATGTCTCTAGTAACAATCTTTGCTCACATCACAGAACTAGGCGCATAAGAGTTAAAGATGCTGTAAGCTCTTACAATTCAGATTTCTTTTACAAAGCTTTTCAAATCATATTATTATTATTTACGTATTTTTTAACCGCTATTCCATCTACCCCTACTAGCTTATCCCTACCGGTAGGGATACTTTTTCACCTACCACCAATAAAAGGATAAATTTATATTCGCGGACAAAATTCAAGTAAGTAGGTAGGTAGTTAGTTAGTTAGGAAGGCCGAGACGGAAATGGTACGATGACATAAGGGACTGGACCGGATTACACTACCACGAGTTGAAGAGGGTGGCGGAACGCCGCGACGAATACCGATTGCTGACCTCCAAACTTCATTTCGAAGATGGCACCCCATGATGATGATGACGTGTTTGTTTCATGTGCAGAGGCAAATCCTTCAGGGTAACACATACAGGGTGTAAGGGACGGTGTACCGAAAACTGAACAACCAAACTGAACAACTTTCCTAAAGAACAATTTTTGGGAAATGAAAAATTTTTTTACCTTTCCTTACAAATTGCTCACTCTGGTCGAACAGTTTGTATGGAGAGGTCATATTTTTTTTCATTTCCCAGAAATGTTTCTTTGGGAAAGTTGTTCAGTTTCGTTGGCTGAACAAGCCCTTTCAGTTTTCGGTACACCGTCTCTTACACCCTGTATTCCAGAATAGGTTGACACAACAATATATAGAGTGACTTTTAATTAGTTCTTGATAGAAAAGGGTATGAATGTACTCATGATACTGAACAACTTTCCCCAAGGAACATAGGTTGAAATACGAAAACCAAATTTTGACCTCCCATAGAAACTGCATCAGCTGATAGCGCATTTTGTATGGGAGGTCAAATTTGGTTTTTCGTATTTCAACCTATGTTCCTTGGGAAAGTTGAAAAAGTGTTCAGTATCATGGTCTAAGTAACCTGCTAAAATAATGTTCACTATTTCATTAGGACCCTATATTTTTGGGTAAAAGAAATCTGAACATTACTATACATACAGGGTGCAAAGAAAAATACTTAAAAGCCTGACTTTGCTTACAAAAACTTAACGACTTTGCCCATACATGGAACAAATTACGAGAGAAATAATGACTTCCCATACTAATGTGCATGAGCATGTCTTTTGAAATTTGTTCAAGGTAAGTTCTTTGGCTAAAGTCGTTCGTTCAATTTACTAGGCAGACATTTTTTAACTATCTATGGGCTCACAAAATTTGCCAATGTAAGCAAATTTTGTAAAAATCACTGTTACCACTTTTAGATCAAAAAACTTATTAATTATTATTATTTACTCTTAAAATCGATCTAACCCTGATTCAGCTTCAGGGTCAAATGAGCTAACAGCTTATATCCTTCAGACTCCAAAACACTTTACATAAGCACTGTGTATACAACCTGCGTGTATACAACGTGTAAATTCTAAATACGCAAAACCTCTCAGGGGGTAGTTTTACCCATACATCTGAATAACTTTTGTTCTACAACTTTTGGATATAAAAAAAATAAATAGTATTGTCCATTCAAATTGACCGGATCAGATTAGGTATAATTTTGTAAAGAGATTTTTAGGGTTCCGTACCTCAAAATAAAAAAACGGAACCCTTATAGGATCACTTTGTTGTCCGTCTGTCTGTCTGTCTGTCTGTCAAGACCCTTTTTCTCACGAACGAGAAGAGGTAGCAGGTTGAAATTGATAACGAATATTAAAGTCCATGAACCACACAAGATCTGAAAATTTAAATTTTTTACAACGACGCAATCAAAAGATATGGCTTATTATGTCCTCATCTCCATACATTTATGCAAAAAAGCAAAACCTACAGGGTACTTTCCGTTGACCTAAAATTATGAAATTTGGCAAGAAGCTAGGTCTCACAGTACAAATACAGGAAAAAGTCTAAAATCAATAAATATTTCAATTTTTCTCACAACTAATAGTAACCAATTAAGGTGAGCTCCCGTTTCAAGAACTTTTCTATAAAAGAGGGATCAAGTTGAATGGTCGCGGAGTTTTTAAAATCAAAGAGCAAAAGCTTTTAGTATATCATATTGTAGAAAGGTACGGAACCCTTAGGGCGCGAGTCCGACTCGCACTTGGCCGGTTTTTTTTTATTTCTAAAAGTTGTTGAACAAAAGTTGTTCAGTTACTTGAGTGGGTGGAACTACCACCCGAAAGGTTTTGCGTATTTTGTACATGTTGTGAATCAATACTCATTAGGTTAGGAGTGGAACTTATGAGGGTAGCTTACCAGTTTTTTAAATGGATTCCATCTCGGAGCAGCAGACACAAAACTGAGAGCCAAAAAGCAAGAGAAAACTAAAAACAGAATCTTAGCAAAATCCATGTCTAATATTTTAATAAAATATCTTTATTAAATTTAAAAGTACAATTTTAGCGGTTGCTTAATACGAATTTACTCTTGCGAATGATGCTATAAGTTTGTTTCAGGCGTTTAAATACTATTATCATAACAAAATTATTATTTCTACTGAATTTGTTTCCTGAAAACATATTTTCAACCTTATGAGTAGACAATAAGGCACAAAACAAATAACGAATAAACTGGTTATCAAGAAAATGTATTTGTTTCATCGGTGTTTGCAACCAAGAAATATTTTGCAGCTAGCAATAATATGGATAAAATAATATCATCTCTCAGTGTTCAACAATAAGAGCTGTTTCTCTACCGAGTCTGATAAAGCAATTTATTTATACAGTCTGTCTCAAGATACAATGCAGTCGCATAATATTATGAGGAAACCCCCTGAACGTGTGATAAAAGTAAGTCCCCCGTGTATTCTGAGAAAGGTTTAAATTAAATCCCTAGAACAAGACATGGATGGATATTTCTAGGAACGTCAATAGGGAATATGCATGTTTTTTTATTTTATTTAAATAAATTATCCTCATTCATGTAATAAAAAGTTCAGTGAAACTATTCTTCGAATAACTATGTAATTAAAATAGATATAAGCATAGAAAAATAAGGGTAACTAGAAGGAGGATTAAAGAAATAAGTTGTCACAAGGTAGTGAAGGCGTCGTTCTATGGATTTGACGGGTTATTTTGAATATTTCCTAGTGATCATTGATGATTTGACATAAAAATTTGGGACACGTTGGCAGATGTCATCCCATAGTAAAATAAATTAGTAAGGTATCTATTCCGAGCGAAGCAAGGAGGTCCGAAATCTTTGGATATAAGCCATCGAATATTTGTTTCTGTCTCTTTCTAGCAAAACGAAATTTAACACGGAGTTTATATGGCCGTAGTGGCATGTGACATCACTGTCCATGTCAGATCTCTCTGTCTAATCGGCGCGTAATAAATAGTTTTAAATGCTTATATCGGCCGTATTTTTTAGCCGATTTATATTTCGATTTCACTTTTTGTCATCTCTACTACGGTATTTTCATATTTTGTTAATAAATGCAACTAAATAAAATTATGCATATTCCCTATTGTATTGTATCTAAGCTATGCTACTGTATCTAAGGTACTATTGTTTCTAAGGTTTAAATGAATGGGTAGAAATTCTTTAACCGACGAAAAAAAACGGAGGAGGTTCTCAAGTCGACGCGTATATTATTATTTTTTTTTTATGTATGACCACGCATAACTTTTTACAGAGTAGTCCGATTTTGATAATTCTTTTTTTATTGGAAAGGGTATACCCTGAAATTGGTCCCATATCATGTAATGCAAGCTTTTATTTAGTCACGGAATAAAGTAATAGCACTAACATAAAGAACAGACACTCTCTGCCACCCTTGCAATCTACCCCGATTCTAGTGGTCCTCCTGAGGGTCTTTTGTACTTAATGATTGAATGAATGTGGGCCTACGCGACCTTCCAATTTCAAATTTCAAATTCGCGCTATATGTATGTAGTGTCCGTCAACTGTATCGGTGTCTGTCCTGTGTGTTTGTCATCAAATCTTGCAATTAGTCAACATGATGAAATTATTTTTCTATCAAAAATTACTTCATTGTGTTTTATTGTCTTATAATAGAATACAATAAATACGCCTCCGGCAGTGTGGTGCCGGCAAGGAATAGAACCAATCGATCTGTACCCGAGAGTGTCGTAAGAGGCGGCTAAGGGTTTATAAACCGTAGGATTGGCAACAGCATCTTTCTGTGTATCGTACCATCTTACTTACTGCGATTACCAACAAAAGCGGTCACCAGCCGCAACGCTTACAAGCGTGGTGACTATGGTAAATCTTCTCCTAAGTACAACGCAATTTTGCTGGAGTTCTGGAGGCTCCTGTCCTACAGTGGACGTTTCATGGGATGTTATAAACCAGGCCAAAATCACAAATAGCCTTAGAGCCAAACGATTTCACTGTATGGAGATTCAACAAAAATTCATATCAGCATTTTTTTTTTCGTCAAAAATTTGATTAGCTGGTCTTTAAAATAATTCATTAGTAATCCACTCAAATTTACGACCGCATGATTAAAAAAAATATATATAAATTCCACAAAAGAAGGGCAAAAATGCTTTAAATATTATTTACTTTACATTTAATTACCTTTATTTTTATCTTTTTTTTAGTATATATAATCCTCCTATATTTGTAAAAGAAACACGATTAAATCTGAAAAACAAATTTACGTAAATCTCAAAGTTGCATTAGACCTATGATAAAAATGCTATCAGATCAGTTCTTCAATGCTTTTGTTTCATTAACGTCCCTTAACATATAGTGTTCTAAATCCAACAAAAAAATATATGGAAATTGAAACGTCCACAAATTGAAATTGTTCCTTCCAGTTTGTTTGGATGGATTCAAAAATATAGTCTCTTAAAATTGCATTTAAAAACCGTTTACAAAAATTTGGCCTGATATGATTTTTTTTTTTTTAGGGTAGCTCTTAGGGTAGAATACATATTAAAGAAATTGTTTTGATTTCACCGCCACGATTTTTTTTTTCGGAAATGGCAACATTTTTACCCCTTGTTTGTTCCGAAGACCGTTCATCGACTATAGCAAGTATGCAACTTTGCGAAGATGGGTTAGGCGAACCTTGGTTTCAACATTCTTTTCATCACAAACGAGCGTCTTGGCTCTGCGATCTATGCAGTTTAATGAGGTTACTTGTAAATGAGGTAACTAAACTGCCCCAGAGAAGAAGACAGCAAATTCTATATACAGGATCGGGATTGTGTTTTATGTTACGTATAACTTATTAGATTAAATCCAAGAATCTCTTATTTTTCGAAGTTATGATGAGACTAGCTGGTGCCCGCGACTTCGTCTGCGCAGGTTTATAAATTTTAGCCTATGAAGCTATATTATTGTAAAGTTTCATTTAAATCCATTCAGTAATTATTACGTGAAAGAGTATTAAACATCTATCCATTTATCCATACTTACAAACTTTCGCGTGTATAATATTGTATATAGTAGGATAGTTGGATAGTTTGACAATAAAAACTAAAATTTTCATCGTAATAAGAATTAACTGCAGTTAAATCGTACGACAAATTATTTCTACAAATAGTTCCTGATCGTGAACTTAGAGTACGTTATATTATTAATAATTATTACGTAATCAAATAGTATTATTCTTGTATTGATTGAAATAGGGGATTCCTGACAAGTGTGCTGAACTTTTATCTGTGAGGTCAAAGATCGTTTCTTTTGATCTCAATTAGTTATGTGCAGATAATAATATGTTATATATCCTTACCGACTTAATTTCGATGGTTTGGCCAGTGATCCGATGCCAATGATTCTCCACATTATCCCTTAATTGCGCAGATGTTTATGCAAACTTATTGTGCGGAATGGACAGAAGGAACATATTTCTATAAACTAGCTCTATACGTATAAAAAACTTGGGTACATGTTATATTTTTCACCGAGGCCCGAAAAATGTCAAATGCTGGGTGAGAAATAAATTCCTTTTTCCCAATCATAGTTTATAGACAAAGAACATTTCCGGTGAATAAAAAAACCGGCCAAGTACGAGATGGATTCGCGCAGCGAGGGTTCCATACATCTAAGGTAAAAATACCGTCATAGTTATGGACGTGAAGACACGCAGAAGTGTATAAAATGCGCGCAAGTCTGACATGCACATGATCAGTTTTTATAATTTTCGTTATTCCGTAGCTTATGCACTATAAGCATACCATTTTTCACGCTTGTTAGTGTTCCCGTTTTTACGATAGAGCTAAAACAAATATCGAGTAAGTATCGCCTTAAAACCATGTTTTTACTATGGAAGACCCCCTAACATTTTTTTTTTAATTCGTAAACTGTAAAAATTTCAACAGTCTACCTGTTACGATTCACCATATACAGCCCGGTGACAGACAGGCAGACAGACATCGGAGGCATATACATAGGGTTCCGTTTTTCACCTTTAGTGTACGGAACCCTAAAAAACCGGCCAAGTGCGAGTCGGACTCGCGCACTGAGGGTTCCGTACCACCACATAAACATAATTATATTAGTTGAAATTTCAGTAAGTTACTGTGCTAGATTTTTTGAGTCCGACACGCGCTTGACCAAATTTTATTATTTGTTGTTATTTTATAGCCTATGCCCTATAAACATACCAATTTTCAAGTTTGTAAGTGTTCCCGTTTTTAAATAGAACTAAAACAAAAATCGCCTCAGCAACCATCCAACTTGACCCCTCTCTTATATGAATGTTCTTGAAACGGGAGCTCACCACAATTGGTTACCATTAGTTGTGAGAAAAGTTGTAATATTTAATGATTTCAGACTTTTCCCATTAATTGTACTGTGAGACCTAGCTTCTTGCCAAATTTCATAATTTTAGGTCATCGGGAAGTACCCTGTAGGTTTTTCATTTTTGAATAAATGTATGGAGATGAGGACATAAAATGCCATATCTTTTGATTGCGTCGTTGTAAAAAATTTAAATTTTCAGATCTTGTGTGGTTCATGGATCCTAATATATGGTATTAATTTCAACCCGATACCTTTACCCGTTCGTGAGATAAAGGGTCTTGACAGACAGACAGACAGACAGACAGACAGACAGACAGACAGACAGACAGACGGACAACAAAGTGATCCTATAAGGGTTCCGTTTTTTTCCTTTGAGGTACGGAACCCTAAAAGTAAAATTTTTTAGGGTTTCGTACCTCAAAAGAAAAAAACGGAACCCTTATAGGATCACTTTGTTGTCCGTCTGTCTGTCTGTCTGTCTGTCTGTCTGTCTGTCTGTCTGTCTGTCTGTCTGTCAAGACCCTTTATCTCACGAACGGGTAAAGGTATCAGGTTGAAATTAATACCATATATTAGGATCCATGATCCACACAAGCTCTGAAAATTTAAATTTTTTACAACGACGCAATCAAAAGATATGGCATTTTATGTCCTCATCTCCATACATTTATTCAAAAATGAAAAACCTACAGGGTACTTCCCGTTGACCTAAAATTATGAAATTTGGCAAGAAGCTAGGTCTCACAGTACAAATAATGGGAAAAGTCTGAAATCATTAAATATTACAACTTTTCTCACAACTAATGGTAACCAATTGTGGTGAGCTCCCGTTTCAAGAACATTCATATAAGAGAGGGGTCAAGTTGGATGGTTGCTGAGGCGATTTTTGTTTTAGTTCTATTTAAAAACGGGAACACTTACAAACTTGAAAATTGGTATGTTTATAGGGCATAGGCTATAAAATAACAACAAATAATAAAATTTGGTCAAGCGCGTGTAGGACTCAATAAATCTAGCACATTTCAACTAATACAATTATGTTTATGTGGTGGTACGGAACCCTCAGTGCGCGAGTCCGACTCGCACTTGGCCGGTTTTTTTGTATCTTGAATGGGTATAGTGGCTTCGAAAGCTTTTTTTATATATCCTTATAAGTAAGGAGCTTGTCGGCCATCTGATGGTCAGTGGTCATACCGCCCATAACGCCAACTGTCTCATTAGAAGCATAGTTGACACTAACAAGACAGCAAAGTGCGTCGCCCACCTTGAGAACTAAGATGGTGTGCCTCATGTGCCAGTAATTTCCCTGGCTCTCTAAGAGGATAAATATAATTAATATTTTATTTTTAAGAAAAATTTAACGATTAAACAATACTTTATTATGTTACTAATAGTTAGACTGATATAATATTATATTCTAGTATACAAATATTTAGACCAACTATATTTGTAAGTGTATGCTGCGGAATGTTCGACGGCGCAAACTCCGCGTCGAAACTTATAATGCAAAGTGTTGTCATTTGTGGTAGTGTTATAAGCAAATTGTAAATAGAATCTCAGAAATTAATAATAATAAATAAATTAATTGTATGATGAACTATTTAAATCCATTTTTCGATTTTATTCACAATTTGTTACGACGCGGAAATTCCGTCTTGCTTAACGGAAAATCCGTCTAACACTAAGACTATTCAATGCATAAGCAGGGCAAACGCCTTCAAACCTCTTTGATCTCCAGAGAACGACAGACAGGCAAAAATATGTACATAAATATTGACGAAAGTCTGTAACTTTTAATAACTTTTCACGAGTTCCCACAATATTACCTAGTCTGAGATACTAAAAGCCGCAAATATATCTAACATAAAAAAGGTAAAAAAAGAGACAAAATTCTAACCACAAAATTCAGGCTTAAGAGCTTTAACATATTTAGAGAACTTCATGGCAAATCTCATTTCGACTTATGACGCTGGAATCTGTTCGAAAAGAAGTAAGAAGTGATGGGTAAAAGTATTATTACCCACTTCATACATTGTTGCATTTTTTAATGTCCGTTTTAATGCGAATAAAGTTTTATGTAAAGAAATTTAAACAATTTGCTTGGTAAATTGAGATAAGCTTCGGGCGCAAACAAAGTCGATGTCTTAAAGGGCTGATAAGAGCTAAATACGCTTCACTTGAGCAGGTTTTTAACGAAAAGTAATGAATAAATGGCCGTGAAATAAAATTATGTCATAATTAAGCATCTTTACAATAATATGGCCGACTCTGAAACACGATTTAATATATTTTGCACGCCATTAAAAAAATCCAAAGTTACTCCACTTTTTGCTTTTAAACCGTTTTTCTTAAGTACCTATTTATCTATGATGCCAAAACTTTTACACATTATTCAATATATTATGTATAATAATATAGCTGTTTTATAATTTATATTATGGGTAGGTAATGGTTTTACGAAAAATGCAAAAATGAGCGAAAAACGTAAAACAACGAGAATCCACGCGCATTCTGCTCTTTGTTAGAAAGGGAGGTAATTCAGCTCTTATTAGCCCCTTAACGAGTCGTACGTAGCTTGACATCTATCTACATAAAAAAAAAATATGTTTTAGGTTTCATAGTAGTCTAGGCAGCGAAGCGGATCGTTGTATGAAGACCCATTTGCATTAAATCCTCAGTCTATGAAACTTTGCTGGGGTATTACACTATATGAGACAAACCTTCTATAAAAAATCAAATTTTTCCATACAAAAATGTATGAAAAACTTTTTTGAATCTTTATATTTTGATATTTTGAATTAACATTTAATTCATGATACTTTATCATCCAGTCAAATAAAATCTGCCTGAGAAATTTATGTTGGGGTCAACTGCTTCGTTGCCTACACTACAGGGTGTTAATTTGATTGCGTGCCATAGCTTAAGGGGTGGTTCAGTAACGATATAGAAACTCAAAAAAATTATTTAAAAAAATCCTACTAAAAAAAAATTAAAACTCCATTGAAACGAAACTAACGCGGAGGGCAATGACCGCGCGAATGGGCACGCTATCAAAAGCGCGCGAAAAAGTTTCAGTTATGTAGTCGTCATGGAGATCTTTAGGGGAGACTTATGTCCAGCAGTGGACGTCTTTCGGCTGATATGATGATGTTGTGCCTACCTTATTCACTAACAATCGCGCGCTATCGACGTTGCTTCGCGTTGGTTTAGTTTCAATGCAGTTTTAGTTTTATTTTCAGTAGGATTTTTTTTATTATTTTTTTTGTGTCCCTTTATCGTAACTGAAACACCCCTTAAGCTATGGCACGCAATTAAATTAACACTCTGTATAAAAACATCTTGAAAATGTATTATCGGCCCTGTACATGCAACGGTCACAAGTCACAACAAAATATGATATTTTCCACCACATTGTGTGTTGCAAGTATGGCCGATTTAAGAAAATGTGTAAGGTTTCATAGGTGTTCTAGTAATGTATTAAAAGTCAAGTTTTTAAAGACAAGTCCCATAGTTATCTGAAACGACTCCTTTGGCTCACAGTTTTTATAAAGTCGGTACCCTTTAAGAACAGATTTAAAAAAAATCACGTTCATACAAATTTTAAAGGGAGAAATTATCTGTTTTTGTAAACCGCACGCGGACGAACACAGACGCGCACCAACCAGAATTATAAATGTGACACAGTTCTATGTTACCCCAGGGGAATCACCGAAAAGGGGAATGACCGGCGAAAAAGCGATGACACAGCGCAGAAACAGTGACGTCAATATTTTTTAAATTATTTTCCTGTTAGCTTGTCGGGATTGTAATTTGCCGATGGAAATTAGAAATAAATTATTTAGGGGATGACTTTTAATTGGTTTTTATAGCAAAAGATTTGCGCGTACTCATAACACTGGCATGAATGTGACACTTTAGGACTTCATATTAATATTATATGACAATATAAAATTTTTTGTTTTTCAGCCTCGTTCTATCGAGTTTTGGAGGTTAGATTTTAGATTGTGCGCCGCCATTTTGGAAAAAATCGATATTAGTATTATATAGTCTAAGGATATTGGTGACTGTTCACTATGCCATAAATTCAAATCGCCGTAGGTGAGTAATAAATATTATTCTTTGGTTCAAACCTCTTTTCCCAGCGAACATAGGTCGAAATAAGAGAAAAAAATAATTGGTAAGTACCTCCATACTTTAACTCTCGGCTTTAACTGCCAATCAGCTGACTACTTTTACAAGGAGAGTCAAAAATATGTTTTTTTTTTTATATTTAGATTCAGATTCAGATAATTTTATTCAATGTAGATTCTTTACAAAATACTTATTGAATGTCATGCAGAATACAATGCAAATAGAGCGAGTCTACGCCGTTTCGGATCGTGCTATAAAAGAAACGGCAAGAAACCACTGCAGCAATCCCATGTAGATATTGCGACCGAAATAGTCCGCTAATAAGATGCAAAGAGCTTTCTTATCTTTTGTTTACATCCACACAGATGGTCAGCAACTGTGGTGACCTTTACCTTGTGTTTAAAGATTTAGCCAGGAAGGTAGATACACGTATGCGTTTTGAAGTTTTGGAAGTGAGAAGTGATATTCTGAGTAGGAACTGTGTCTATATCTCTTTGCCTTTGCCTATAACGACTTCCGGATATAACGGTGAAATAAGAGTGTTCCCTTCATCGTCGTTATATCCGAAATCCACTGTACGGTCAACCGCTTGTCGGTAGAAACTTTTTCAACTCTATTACCACGCCATAAGGTCCAAAAGTGTTTCTACTGATGTGCGGCCGTGTGTACTATCATACAGAACGGACACTCTCTACCCCCCTTGCAGTCTACCCCGCACCCCCGCGCGCACCATCCCGCGAGATTCTCGTGGTGCTTCTGAGCACAAACTACTAAGCGCACTTCTGAGATTGTTTTGTACTGAAAATCCGCGCATACACAACTTTCCAATTTCAAATTTTTAATTCGCGCTCAATGTATGTAGTGCCCTTGAAATGTCCACGTCGATACGATCGGTGATAAGGCCGGCCAACATTTTATAACTCTCTATGTGTAAATGTTTCCTTTATTAGTGTGCAATAAAGAAATGTTATCTTTTCATTCATCTGCAACCACAAAACAAATATGACAAGTGAAAAGATCTTGCGGTACAGTATTGTTATCTCACGAGCGACGCGCGTTTTACTTGAGGTAACCAAGTTCACAAACACGCTGTGAACCTATGTGTAAAGCCATCATCACACCTTGCTGAATTCAAAGACTAATTCGGCATAAATTGCTGGGAGGCTTGGTCATGTTAATTGCAATATCCTTACTTCAAGGAACAATGTATGCCGAATTAGACTTTGAATTCAGCTAGGTGTGATCGTGGCTTAAGGCCTGGGAGGTCTACTGTCCGCAGCCCGAGTCGTCAATCTCCTTTGACGTGAATGCGACAGTCAAGTTGTAAAATAGACCAAAAACCCGTGCCAAAAACTCATGAATCATGATAAAGAAAATACAAACAAATATAAGATTTTAATGTGGCAATGTTGACCGTCTCTTACTAGTATGAATTGTGTCAACGATACTGAGATTTTGCTTTGTTTACCTGAAAACACTTAAAAATACATACCTACGAAAAGAAAAGTACCTACTACAATTACGAACATAAAACTTGGTTTACAATATCGTAAAATTTGTAAGGAAACAGTTAGAAATTAAACACAATATTCGATTTTGAAGCTCGTTGAATTGTTGCCTGGTAGGCAGTTAGGCAGTATTATATCATCTGTGGTTAGGCACCCATTCTTATTAGCGTGTTTCTACACTTGGTTACCACCTTCCAACAACAAATTCCAAATTCCTTGGTTACCACAAGTAAAGCGCATGTCACTTCGGAAATTCCGCTCTAGGATGTCAGACTTGACAGAAGGATCCGTCGTGGATCGTCCCGACGCGGAATTTCCGTAATTTGTAAAGAAACAGTTAGAAATTAAACACAATCTTCGATTTTGAAGCGCGTCGAATCGTTGACTGGTAGGCACCAAAGATTTCGGACCTCCTTGCTTCGCTCGGAATAGATACCTTGCTAATTTATTTTAGAAGGGGATGACATCTGCCAACATGTCCCAATCCCATCATCGGGAAATATTCAAAATAACCTGTCAAATCCATAAAACGACGCTTTCACTACCTTGTGACCAATTATTTCTTTAATCCTCCTTCTAATTACCTTTATTTTTCTGTGGTAGGCACACATTCTAAGCGTTTTTCTACACTTGTTTACTACAAGTAAAGCGTATGTCACTTTGGAAATTCCGCTCTACTCGTAGTATGTCAAACTTGACAGAAGGATCTGTCGTGGATCGTTCCGACGCGGAATTTCCGCAGGTGTATCGCTACACTGAAGCCACGATCACACCATTCAAAAAATTCGGCATACATTGCTGGGAGGCTCGGTTATGTTAATTGCAATATCCTTACTTCAACGAGCAATGTATGCCTAATTAGTCTTTGAATTCAGCTAGGTGTAATCGTGGCTTTAATAAGGTCAATAGGTTTCATAAATCTTATCAATACGTACCTATTTAAACAAAAGGCACTCCTATTTTTGCAAACGCCAATTTCGCGAAAAAAAATTTTCATTGTTTTATTAGTTGTGCTTATTAGTAGTACGTCTAATGAAGTTCCTAGATGGAAGGGATTAAGAAAATTGTAAGAAAGGAAGAGAGGAAAAGAAAAAAAAAATTGTGTTTATTTTCTCCCAAAAACTTAATTTACAATTTTTGTAGGCGCAATATTATTATAACATTAATAAAACCTCTATTTGGGAGACAGGAGCCTAAACTAGGTTTGACCTGTGTCATAGGTCTCCTGGATCCCACCCTCGGGAAACAGAAAATACACTAGATGATATTTTAATCGGAAAATACGAGTATTACAGAAAAACTGGACTTAAAATTTGAGAGTACACTAAAACATAGTGAATTTAGTAAAACATTAATGCAAACATAGGAATATACAAACATTTAAAATCATGTTTAGTAGATCTGTAAATGTGTATGTGTGTGTGTCAGAGAGATAGATAGGGTATGTGTGTGTGAGATAGAGAAAGGTAATGTGTGAATGTAAATAAGTGCATGTGCATCAGTAAATGGTAAAAATGCTTTAACATCGAGAAGATTAACTCGAAAAACGGAGAAGAGCCTCCGTGTTCTCATAGTCTAGTGACAATAGCCAAGCAGTTAAACGTTTTTTACATTCTTGTTTTGTCAATGGATACATTTTTAGGAGCTTATTTACTTTATTAAGAAAAACTCTGGGTGTTCCTTTTTTTTTCACGAAAGAGAGAAAAATATTTGAAAAAAACAGTCAAGTGCGAGTCGGAACCGCGCGCCGAAATTCCGATACACCTATAGTATTTTTGGAACCAATAAAGTCCATTTTTAGGACCGCAAAACTAAATTTGTTTGTAAAGGTTGTTTGCAGATTTCAAAAAACTATGCTAATTAGAGGGATCATTGTATTTTTGCTGAAATATCTATATACACTCCTGTCGACTATAATTAATTCAGTTTTTCATTTTGCTAACTTCGGAAATAAGGGGACATATCGGTTTTTGTAGACATTTTTTCTTGAAAACTAAAAGACATAAAAAATAATTTTGGCATATAGGTACCAGTAAAGCCCTATCATAATATGATACCCCACTCGACCTAGTACCGACAATATACATATAATAGGTCTTTACCTATGAAATTGCCGTTTTGTATGGCGAATTTTAGGTAAACTCAATTTTCAGTACTAACATTTTTGCATTTTTCTTAGGAATTATAAATCCAATGTTTTTAAGCATTATTGGGAAGACATTAAGCTAACAGAAGCTTAAATTTAATTTTCGAAAAATATTATCTGTAAAAAAATATAACAAATCTAATGATGAAATCGGACGACATTTAAGACGAACAATTTTCAAACCTTTAATTTTACATATTTAACTAAAAATAAAAACTTTATTTTATGCGTAAATTGATAACCTTGAAGTTAACTTTCAAATATAAGACAAATGAAAAAAAATGCATTAGAATTATAGGAATTATGATCTATAAATGTCAAAAAAAATACCATTCCCCCCCCCTTATCTCCGAAGTTTGAGTAAGGGAAAATCTGAATTAATTACAGTTGACAGAGGTTTATGTAAACTTTACAGCAAAAATAAAACGATCTTTCTAAGTTGCACAGTTTTTCAGAAATCTGCAAAAAACCTTTACAAACAAATTTAGTTTTGCGGTCCTGAAAATGGACTTTATTGCTTCCAAAAATACTATAGGTATATCGGAACCCTCGGCGCGCGAGTCCGACTCGCACTTGACCGGTTTTTTTTTGTAGCAAAGCTTTGATACAATTGACGTTCCTAGAAATCCATCCATGTCTTGTTCTAGGAATTTAACTTAAACCTTTCTCAGAATATACAGGGGACTTACTCTTATCACACGTTCAGGGGGTTTCCTCATAATATTATGCGTCTGCATTGTATCTTGAAACATATTTTATAAATAAATTGCTTTATCAGACTCGGTAGTGACACAGCTCTTATTGTTAAAGACTGAGAGATGATATTGTTTTATCCTTCTTTTTGCTAGCTGCAAAATATTACTTGCTTGCAAACACCGGCAAAACAAATACATTTTCTTGATAACCAGTTTATTCGTTATTTGCTTTGCGTCTTGTTGTGTACGCATAAGGTTGAAAATATGTTTTCTGGTAAAAAATTCAGGAGAAATAATAATTTTGTTAAGATAATAGTATTTAAACGCCTGAAATAAACTTACAGCATCATTCGCAAGAGTAAATTCGTATAAACAACCGCTAAAATTGTACTTTTAAATTAAATAAATCTATTTTATTAAAATATAGACATGGATTTTGCGAAGATTCTGTTTTTAGTTTTCTCTTGCTTTTTGGCTCTCAGTTTTGTGTCTGCTGCTCCGAGATGGAATCCATTTAAAAAACTGGTAAGCTACCCTTATAAGTTCCACTCCTAACCTAATGAGTATTGATTTTACAACATGTTTTTTTTTTACAATTCTAAATACGCAATTCCTTTTGGGTAGTTCCAAGTAACTGAACAACTTTTGTTCTACAAGTTTTAGAAATTAAAATTAAAAAATATCTAATCTCCTTACAAAATTATAACTAATCTGATCCGGTCAATCTGTATGGAGAATATTTTTTTAATTTAAATTTTCAAGAGTTGTAGAGCAAAAGTTGTTCAGTTACTTGGGTAGAACTACCCCCTGAGTGGTTTTGCGTATTTAGAATTACACGTTGTATACAGTGTTTAGGGAAAGTACTTTGGAGTATGAAGGATCTGGGCTGAGATAGTTGACCCTGATGCCGAATCAGGGCTTGATCGAGGTCATGAGTAAGCCCATAGATAAAAAAGATCTGCCAAGGAAACTGAAAGAACGACTTTAGCCAAAGAACATACATAGAACGAATTTCAAAAAACGTGCCCATGCACATTAGTATGGAGTCATTATTATTATTTTTCTCGTATTTTATACCTATGTTCTATGTAAGGGCAATATTGTACAGTTTTGTAAGCAAATTTAGGCTTCTAAGTATTTTTCTTTGCAGCCGGTGTAGTAATGTTCAGATTATTTTTATCCAAAAACTTACTATACATACAGGTTGGAAACGATAAGTGATCTCACTCGATTAATTTTAAACTATACAAGCTATAGAAAAACTGGTTACTAATCCTGAAAGAGCTTCACGAGCTTCATCAACAGTATCAATAATTAAGAATAAACTGGATCTATCCGAAAATTTAATGTTTGAATTGTTTGAATTTAGAATTCTTTCTTTCCAGGAACGCGTTGGCCAGAACATTCGCAATGGCATCATCAAGGCTGGACCAGCGGTGGCGGTCGTTGGACAAGCTTCGAGCATTTACAAGCAAGGCTGAACACAGTTAACACTATAACTCTTTAGAATTATGATGCAGTATTTATTTTTGTCTTAAGTTTAATAAAAAAAAAATATTTTATATTTCGTCTTTGAGTTTTTGAGCGCCTCTAATGTTTTCTTTCCTTGCTCTGTCGAACAATATGTTGCAGAGAAACATTATATGTTCCTTAACGTATTATATTATATTCGTTGTATGACAACTACCCTCACAATGAGAGCTAGCAGGAAACCACTCAGAATCCTTCGATTGATTTGTATAAAGGTCTTCAATTTAAAATATGGAGTCAATCGGACTAATTGTTTAGCCACTAGGCCAAAGCGTGACGGACAGACCGACCGACCGACGGACGGACACAATAATTTTACTAACATTTATACGTAAGTCAATATTATTTAGCCATTTAACCAATTCACTAAGAGCATTATTTATGTCGTTTTCAAACGTAGGTCCATCTTTATTTTTACATTCTATTATGAGTGTTGTGTCATCTGCGAATTGAACACAACTATGACAAGTAGCCTTAGGAAGATCGTTTACGTACAAAAGAAACAGTAACGGCCCAAGAACACTACCTTGCGGCACACCTTTATTAGTGACTCTAAAATTGGAACGATAGCTTTGCTTCGTGATAATGCCATTCGATTCATTAACATTACATATCTCAGTACATTGTTGCCTATTTTTAAGAAAGCTTTCTAGCCAATCAAATGCTGGACCACGAATCCCATATAGTTTTAACTTTTGTAAGAGCAATACGTGGTTCACTAAATCGAATGCTTTGGTCATGTCAAGAAACAAGGCTACTGTGGGTGTACCCCTATTAAGATTTTGAGTAATGATACGCACTAGATCAAAACATGCATGTACGGTCGACAAGCCTTGACGAAAGCCATATTGTTCTGGCTGAAGTATGTTATGCTTGACTAGAAAGTCCTTTAATCTAGTCTGCATCGCTCTTTCGAAAACTTTGGATAGTATAGGGGCTAATGAAATAGGCCTATAATTGTCAGGATCCAAATTATCACCTTTTTTAAATAAGGGTTTGATCACACTAATTTTGAGGCTATCAGGAAATATGCCTTCTGATAAGGAAAGGTTTATTAAATGTGTTAAAGGATTGCAAATAAGAGTGGCACATGCCTTTAGGATCCTTGTAATCATGGTATCGAAACCACTCGCGCTACTGTTCTTCAGAGACATAATGATAATATCTCGGATTCCGTGACAGGTCTAAGGAAAATTGTATGAGCTATCACAGGTTGTGAATTTAAATTTGAGTGGGCATTATTTGAAGAATATGTCAAGTCTGTAAAATAATTATTAAAAACAGTACATATGTCATAGGGATCAGAATATTTAATATTATTATATTTTATTTTGTCAATGGTACTAGAATTATACAAGTTGAAATTGTCGAAGAAATCGTATTCCATGTCGCCTTACATTTATTTTTATGATTTTGTATATATTTAAAATTCTTAATTTTCTGAGCATTATTTATACATTGTTTTAAAATACTATTATATGTCTTAAATTTGGATTTATTAATCTTTTTATTTATTTTTGTTTTTCTGTAATGTAAATATAAGATACGTTTTGTTTTACATGACTTTTTTAAACCTTTAGTTATCCATGTTTGTTTCAGAGAACGATTTTTGATTTTCACTTTGATTGTCGGGAAACATAGGTTATAAAACAAACATAACAAGTCGTAGAAGAGATCAAAAGCTTGCGTAGCATTGTTGCACCCTGTAACATCAGAAAAAGAGAGAGCTGAAATACACTCACAAAACTTATTAATATTATGATTACTGTAATCTAAAGTGTTTACAAAAAAGTGTTTACTCGAAAATATTATTTTACTGCCCATGTTCTTTCCATTATAAAGTGATTGTCACATTTTGTATGGTAGTAGGAAAAAAAATCTAGTGAGCAATAAATGAAATAAAATTTAAAATAAAAATATTTTATTTCAGGAAGTTTTCACAAATAAAAAATAAAAAAAAGACTGAATGAATGAATGAAACAGGCAATGTTTCCATGTAAGACACGGCGTATAACTATTAATTAACTCATATATCAATATGTTGTGACGTTTCAGCTAAAACTCCACTGTTATATTTTTTTTTGCTGAATTCATATTATACTTACAGAAATGTATTAAGTATACAATACATGTGTATTAAATTGAAGAAAAAGTTTTTTTTTATAACAAATCAATGTTAATGTTCTGTTGTATTTTAATTTTCATCCATAATATTTAAAGCTTTTGCGACCGGATATTGCGATCGCGCGAATAGGCCCAATAAAGATGGTTTAGGTCAGGTTCCAACAAATTTATTCCATTGTTTTTATCAATTTACTTCAATTATTGCATTTTCTAAAATGTTGGAAATTAAGTTTATTTTAAACGAGAAATATTTGTATATTAGGTCTTTACCTATGAAATTGCCGTTTTGTATGGAAAATTTTAGGTAAACTCAATTTTCAGTACTAACATTTTTGCATTTTTCTTAGGAATTATAAATCCAATTTCTTTTATTTTTTTACGCATTATTGGGAAGACATTAAGCTAACAGAAGCTTAAATTTAATTTTCGAAAAATATTATCTGTAAAAATATATAACAAATCTAATGATGAAATCGGACGACATTTAAGACGAACAATTTTCGAACCATTAATTTTATATATCAAACTGAAAACAAAAACTTTATTTTATGCGTAAATTGATAACCTTGAAGTCAACTTTCAAATATAAGACAAATGAAAAAAATTGCATTAGAATTATAGGAATTATGACCTCATTAAACTGTAAGAAAATTTCGGCAATTTCATTTTACCAATTATATATTTAAAGTCGGTTTCTCGAAAACGGCTGTAACGATTTCGATGAAATTTACCATACATGGGAATTTTCGGGGGCGAAAAATCGATTAAGCTAGGTCTCATGTCCGAGAAAATTCGTTTTCCTCATGTCTTTAACCATTTTTTAAAAATACCGCGTAATAGACAGAAATCTACAGCGCCATCTGTTAGCGGGTAGCACAGCTTGCTCGCCTGATGTTATTTTAATGTTGAAGTGACTATTATAGAGCGAAGCTCGGTTGCCCAGGTACTGTGATTAATAAATTAAACTTCTCAACTCATAATTTAACGTATAGTTATACTGGTGCCCGGGTTCTGTAAGATTTATTATTGGCATTTATCACCATAGAATTAGATTAAATACTTATTTAAAAATACAACAGCGCTGAGAAAAGTTGTATTTTTAATTCATAAATTTTAATCGAGAATTAATATTTGCACATACTTTGTTAGATGAAAATAAGTTCTGGTTAATTTTAACTTAGGAATTAGTGTAACTGGGCCTTGCGTGTCACAGGCACGTTTTTAGTCACCAGGTTTAACTAAAACTTTTCACGTCTTAGCTTTAATTTTCTTTTATTAATGTCCTTGAATAATATTACCTACCTTAAGAAATTAAGTTTCTCTATATATACCTGCCTATCAATATTTAACATTGAAAGAAATCAAGATTGGGTCTTTTGCCCTTTAATTTGCCCTTTAATTTGCGGAGGTCTGGGTGGGTTTTCTAAGTAAAGTTGTTGTTTTCTCAAATCCTATGGGTAAAGGGCCGATCACACCTGACTGAATTCACACACTAAGTCAGTTAGTCTCCTACGTAGGAAAGGAAGGTAGAAAGATGGAACTTAGTAAGTCACTAACTGAGTAAGCCGCATAGTAAGCAACGCAGAAAGGAACTTTAGTGAAGGGCCAATACGAATAGAACACCTCATCGTACGGAAAATATTAATAAGGGCTAATTTATGTTGTATAGAAAAACACTAGAATAACTACAAAAAAAACCACAGAATTACTGGTATACTAAAAAACAAACAAGGAATTAAAATAGGTTGCACCAGTCAAGTAAACACAAAGAATTTGAGTGATTTATTCATTCTTTTAGTTAGAATAAATTTTTCATTCAAAATCGTACGAAAAGCGAATAATGATTCCAATGAAAAATAACAATTGAATGATAAAAGATTATTTGGATAGTACTAAGTAGTACATTCGAATATTTCGATTGTTTCTTCTTGAAATAATTGTACATCACTATTAAGGAACATCAACATAGTATAGCTATACGTTAGTATACCTCTATATTTTCTGTGCTGGTACACTTTATAGCGCGACTGATATGTTCAGATACTTTGTATAAAGGCTTCTATGAGTATTTTTAATGACCTTAAAATAAATTGAAAAGCAAGCTAAAAACTCGTTTATACTTTTATATTTAGTAGTAGAAGTAGTTTTAGAATACGATTGTCTTACTTTATTGCAATTGAAATAATTATAATATTATTATTATTGTAAAGGGGGCCCAAATGGGTAGGTCAAAGTTTTTAATTGTCAGTACTAAGTCAAGTTAGGTATCATATGAAAGTGCTTCACTTGTACATTCCAAAATAGTTCTTTATATTTTTAACGACTCTTAGTTTTCAAGTTATGATGAAAAAAGTTTTAAAAAATTATCCCTTCCTTATCCCCGAAGTTTTCCGAAGAAAAAATCTCAATTAATTAAAGTCCATACAGGTTTATGTGAATAATTCAGAAAAAAAACAATCTCTCTAAGTAGCACAGTTTTTTGGAAATTTGCAACAAATCTTTACAAACAAATTTAGTTTTGCGGTCCTTACAATGGACCTTATTGCTTCTAAAAATACTATAGGTAGGTATATCGGAACCCTCGATGCGCGAATCCGACTCGCACTTTAACATTTTTTTTTGTTGTGTATAGATGTATGTATGGTGAAAATCGTTAATTTTTCATGGTATGAGTCCATTGATGAAATTTTCAGGAGATTGTTTGACACCTTGTACTTGTCCGTAATTTTGTTAGACTTCCTTAAAAGAGATACTTTGTAATCCTGACAAAATTTTCAATTCATGTCTAAATCAGTTGTCCCTTTCATAAAAAAATGTATAGGATCAAAACTGTTTAGTTTTCGCGTCGAGTCGGAAGCAACAGTAGTGTGCGTATGATCGAACACACACATGCGCGCAGTCCACGCGGAGTCGTAGTGCGTCATTTCACCCGAGACGCGTTCTCGCCCGCTCGGAGGAAACGACACCTTTTAAAAAACTGTGTTTTGAATGGAACTTTTTTCTCTCAAGGTATTTTTAATGAACTCTACTAATATAGCTCAGCGCAACGATTGTATAACGGAGGGTTACTCGAGGGGAAGCGAGGGGCGACAGGGAACAGCTCTTCAAGTTTGTATACTCAACAGCACGTCAGTAGAAACACTTTAGACTTACTCGTAATGACATGGTGGTAGAAACTATCATCCGCACATCACTTATTATCCGAAAATCACTCATCATCCGCTCATCATCATTCATCCACTCATCCACGCATCACTCATCATCCACTTATCATCATTCATTCACTGATCAACTATCATCCGCGCATCACTCATTATCATTGATCCACTCATCAACTATCATCCGCGCATCACTTATCATCCGCTCATCATCATTCATCCACTGATCAACTATCATCCGCGCATCACTTATCATCCGAAAATCACTCATCATCCGCTCATCATCATAATTCATCCACTCAACCACACATCACTCATCATCCACTGATCAACTATCATACGCGCATCACTTATCATCCGAAAATCACTCATCATCCGCTCATCATCATCATTCATCCACTCATTAACTATCATCCGCGCATCACTCATCATCATTGATCCACTCATCAACTATCATCCGCGCATCACTCATCATCCGCTCATCATCATTCATCCACTGTTCAACTATCATCCGCGCATCACTTATCATCCAAAAATCACTCATCATCCGCTCATCATCATCAGTCATCCACTCATTCACGCATCACTCATCATCCGCTCATCATCGTTCATCCACTCATTAACTATCATCCGCGCATCACTCATCATCCACTTATCATCATTTATCCACTGATCAACTATCATCCACGCATCACTCATCATCATTGATCCACTCATCAACTATAATCCGCGTGTCACTCATCATCATTTCATCATCATCATTCATCCAGTCATCAACTATCATTCTGCCTAAGTTTGGCGCCGTTTGCTTTAAAAAAAATAATCCATTTAAATCCGTGCCATCTCTGCACATTTCGTTGATTTTGTGATCGAAAGATCGAAGGACACATACTAACGATCAAAAGGCAGTCTTATTTCGGAAAGCCATGCCATGGAAATCCGTCTCAAGAGGAAAATCTAACAGACCTGACGAAATAATGTAGCCCGTTTCCTGCCTAAGTTTGGTGCCGTTTGCTTCTTTTAAAAAAGTAATCCATTTAAATCCGTGCCATCGTTGTACATTTCGTTATTTTTGTGATCGAAAGATCAAAGGACACATACTAACGATCAAAAGGCAGTCTTATTTCGGAAAGCCATGCCATGGAAATCCGTCTCAAGAGGAAAATCTAACAGACCTGACGAAATAATGTAGCCTGTTTCCTGCCTAAGTTTGGCGCCGTTTGCTTCTTTTAAAAAAGTAATCCATTTAAATCCATGCCATCGTTGTACATTTCGTTGTTTTTGTGATCGAAAGATCAAAGGACACACACTAACAATCAAAAGGCAGTTTTATTTCGGAAAGCCATGCCATGGAAATCCGTCTCAAGAGGAAAATCTAACAGACCTGACGAAATAATGTAGGCTTTTTCCTGCCTAAGTTTGGCGCCGTTTGCTTCTTTTAAAAAAGTAATCCATTTAAATCCGTGCCATCGTTGTACATTTCGTTGTTTTTGTGATCGAAAGATCAAAGGACACATACTAACGATCAAAAGGTAGTCTTATTTCGAAAATCCATGCCATGGAAATCCGTCTCAAGAGGAAAATCTAACAGATCTGACGAAATAATGTAGCAAGCAGCACGTTCAAGTTTCCGATCATCGACCCTAAACAGCTCTACCAATTCCGACCACTGCCGATTACCCATCATCTACCGGTCACCCATCATCTACCATTGACTCGTCTTCCGCCGGTCACCCATCAATATCATCCACCGGTCACCCATCTTCGTCCGGACATCAATCACGTACCGAAAATCTATTACTCTGATAACCCTTCTGACCCATCATCTACCTATCTTCCTCCGCCTACCCTTCATCACCAGTCAACCATCACAAAACAAAACTACCTAGGTATGGTATATAAGTAGGTACTTACTTGGTTAAAGGAATAGATATTTTTTGAATTTTTGACGGGATACATAATATTTATCTTTGCGCTTCCCCATTTCTCTAAAACAAACACTTTACGAGTATAAATACAAGGAAAGAAATATCTTACTTTAGAAAATAGTAAAAAACAAAGTTACCTTGTTACACTATGAAAGCAGAGAATGTGTATACGTTGAAACGCGATCCATAATTTTGGCGCGTCGCGGTGCAAACTGACGTGGTCTCACTTCGAGCTCTTGTGGGTATCGGCCGCGTGTCAGAGCTATTTATTAGACTTCGCGCGGTCATACTAAAAATGTATGGCGTAATCGTAATGGTTTTAAAAAAATCATATTAAATATGTAAGCAATATTAAACCGTGATTGCCGTTTTGGTAGTTTTTACGTGGTGCAGTCTTAAGTAAAATATTTTCGGCCAACGATATTTTTACAGTAACAAAATGCTGAAGTCAATTCTTTTTATCTAGAAGTTTATTGATATTATTTGGATTTTTTTTTTCTGTATGTAAGTTTATTTATTGTTTGCCATAGTTTCTCATTATCTTTTGGATATGGTTTTAAAAGACCTCGACTAACAATGAATACTTTCGGGCGAAATGACCAACCGGGCGAACTCGCCTCGGAGGAAATGACCACCAAAAAATGACATCGGAATATAGTAAGCCACTTAGTTAGGAGGTTTAGTGATGGGCAAATGCGAATGATTGACTCGAATCGAACAACTTGTCGAACAAAAAATAATGGCCTAACTGATGGTATACTTTTTTACTTAAAACAAGCGCTCCTACTAGAAAAACAATTAAAGACCGCTATATTCAAAACTAACAGTGTTGCACTAGTCAAGTATTCTACACGGACACATCTGACTCCGTCGCGCTTTAACTGGCGATTGATTGAGTACCTAACCAAACCGTAAATTTTGAAAATTATTGAATCAGTGTTGCTGCGATAACGAGATCGATGGTTGAATTTTAAAAATACAGTAACTCTACCGAATATTCCTATAGAAAATATCGAGAATATCGAATTCTTAAAAGTACCGGTAATAATCGATACTAAATAACCGACCAAGTTCGTACTTCGTGTCAAGCCACGCGCAGTGTAGAGTAAAGGAGTGATCACACCTAGCTGAATTCAAAGAATAATTCGGCATACATTGCTCGTTGAAGTAAGGATATTTCAATTAACATAACCAAGCCTCCCAGCAATGTATGCCGAATTAGTCTTTGAATTCAGCTAGGTGTGATCACTCCTTTACCTAGTTCTTTTTACGATGTTTTTTGTCGCAAAGCAGGTTTATTAACTCTACTGAACAGTCGTATAGAAAATATCTGAACCTTTCAAGTATCGATGGTAATCTATAGTGATTTTTTTAATTTTTTTTTAGTACTTTTTATTACACCATGAATAATTATTATTTTTTATCGACAAGTTGTTCATCATCATTCGCAAAATTTACCCATCACTAAACTTCCTAAGTTCTTTACATGAAGGGAGTAAGGAGGTTTAGTGATGTCCGAGTGCGAATGATTAATTTTAATTTAATTCCGTGTTCGCATCGAAATTAAATTGACCAATACATGGTCTAAGGGACTGGTTTCCAAAAACTGAAAGGGCGTGGTCAGTCAACGTAACTGAATAATTTTCAGTAAACAAAACTTTCAGAAAATATTAAAATAATCTTCTTTTCCACAAAAAAGCCACGATCACACCTAGCAGAATTCAAAGACTAATTCGGGATACATTGCTCGTTGAAGTAAGGATATTGCAATAACACAACCAAGCCTCCCAGCAATGTATGCCGAATTAGTCTTTGTATCCAGCTAGATGTGATCGTGGCTAAACTGTCCATTTGCAATTTTATATGAAGAGTATTGAAGAGGCTGATAGTTTTATTTACTGAAAGTTGTTCAGTTACGGTGAATGACTATGTGCACCTGCAAGACTAGAAAAAGAGAAAAAATGCATCCACTTCATTTACCACAGCCATTGTTTTTGTTTGATCATAAATACTCTTATTCATAAGATTTGGCACGGCAATGTTCAGGTCTCATTTGTCCATTTAAGGTAAATAAAAATAAAAACATCACGGAAATGTATTGTCAGCCTATTAAAGCCACGATCACATCTAGCTGGATTCAAAGACTAATTCGGCATACATTGCTGGGAGGCTTGGTTATGTTATTGCATTATCCTTACTTCAACGAGCAATGTATGCCGAATTAGTCTTTGAATCCAGCTAGCTGTGATCACTCCTTGACTCAACCGAACAGTCGTATACAATTTTTTTATAGTGATTTTTTTAAGTTTATTATTAGTACTTATTATTAAACCAAGATAATGCTTTATTTTTATTTTGCATGGACAAGTTGTTCGATTCGAATTAATCATTCGCAAAATTTTCACATCACTAAACCTTCTAACTCCTTTACTTGAAGGGACTTAGCATGTTTAGTGATGTCCAAGTGCGAATGATTAATTCAACATATCGAACAAAAATATACTTATATTAAAAAAACGGTCAAGTGCGAGGCAGACTCTCGCTTCGAGGGATTCGATATTCCTGTAGTATTTTTAAAAGCAATAAAAGCCCATCTTTAAGACCGCAAATAAGTTTGTCTGTATTTTTTTCTTCTTTCAATTATCGGTTGTATTTGTCTTGAGGTTGTATCAGCCATTTTTTAACAATCGATAGCATTTTATTGTACAATAATTATTTTCGATAAGGCTATTCAACAGAGTTACTGTATTTCAAGATTAACTACCGACAGCGAAACTATCGCTATCGGAACATCACTATTCAGCAACTGTATTAGTAGGCACTTTTTATACTTAGCTTCCTAGCTAGAACTCTGAATTCACAAACGTCTTTTTCAACGTAGCCTCCTAGGTAGATTTCTTATTCAGTCGTCAAATTCAAGCAGGTGTAATCGCGGCTTAAGGCAGGTAGCTCCTTAGAAACTGACAAAAGCTAGAACAATGAAAACCTGACCGCCCAATGATAAGGTCATGAACTGGAAATTGTAGAGGTTCAGGAGAAAAGACTTGTGGTTGTAGGTATAAAGCCGCGATTACACCTGCTTGAATTTGACGACTGAATAAGAAATCTACCTAGGAGGCTACGTTGAAAAAGACGTTTGTGAATTCAGAGTTCTAGCTAGGAAGCTAAGTATAAAAAGTGCCTACTAATACAGTTGCTGAATAGTGATGTTCCGATAGCGATAGTTTTGCTGTCGGTAGTTAATCTTGAAATACAGTAACTCTGTTGAATAGCCTTATCGAAAATAATTATTGTACAATAAAATGCTATCGATTGTTAAAAAATGGCTGATACAACCTCAAGACAAATACAACCGATAATTGAAAGAAGAAAAAATTACAGACAAACTTATTTGCGGTCTTAAAGATGGGCTTTTATTGCTTTTAAAAATACTACAGGAATATCGAATCCCTCGAAGCGAGAGTCTGCCTCGCACTTGACCGTTTTTTTTAATATAAGTATATTTTTGTTCGATATGTTGAATTAATCATTCGCACTTGGACATCACTAAACATGCTAAGTCCCTTCAAGTAAAGGAGTTAGAAGGTTTAGTGATGTGAAAATTTTGCGAATGATTAATTCGAATCGAACAACTTGTCCATGCAAAATAAAAATAAAGCATTATCTTGGTTTAATAATAAGTACTAATAATAAACTTAAAAAAATCACTATAAAAAAATTGTATACGACTGTTCGGTTGAGTCAAGGAGTGATCACAGCTAGCTGGATTCAAAGACTAATTCGGCATACATTGCTCGTTGAAGTAAGGATAATGCAATAACATAACCAAGCCTCCCAGCAATGTATGCCGAATTAGTCTTTGAATCCAGCTAGATGTGATCGTGGCTTTAATAGGCTGACAATACATTTCCGTGATGTTTTTATTTTTATTTACCTTAAATGGACAAATGAGACCTGAACATTGCCGTGCCAAATCTTATGAATGAGAGTATTTATGATCAAACAAAAACAATGGCTGTGGTAAATGAAGTGGATGCATTTTTTCTCTTTTTCTAGTCTTGCAGGTGCACATAGTCATTCACCTAACTATCAGCCTCTTCAATACTCTTCATATAAAATTGCAAATGGACAGTTTAGCCACGATCACATCTAGCTGTATACAAAGACTAATTCGGCATACATTGCTGGGAGGCTTGGTTGTGTTATTGCAATATCCTTACTTCAACGAGCAATGTATCCCGAATTAGTCTTTGAATTCTGCTAGGTGTGATCGTGGCTTTTTTGTGGAAAAGAAGATTATTTTAATATTTTCTGAAAGTTTTATTTACTGAAAATTATTCAGTTACCTTGACTGACCACGCCCTTTCAGTTTTCGGAAACCAGTCCCTTAGACCATGTATTGGTCAATTTAATTTCGATGCGAACACGGAATTAAATTAAATTAAAATTTTTAAATTTTAAATTTCAAAACTTTATTCCAAAGAAATACTACAGTTATTTTTATTACAAATTCCGCCAAACTGTATAACAGTTTGTTGGCAGAAATTGGCTCCCAATGTTATACTGTTACATAATTGTTACATGCAAAAACTTTTTTTAAAATTTATTTAAAGATAATGAAAACATAATTTTTGAATTTATTTAAAGATACAGAAACACCTTGCAAATAAAAGTAAGCACGCTATATACCTACCTATCTATGTAATATCTAAAAATCTACGCACAAGCTCTGAATCTGATCTCGAAATTTATTTAATAAATATTGCCTAACTTTATTTTTGAATAATCGTTTACTAGTACAGCTTCTTAAATCATCAGGTATTTTGTTAAAAACTTTAGGTACAACGCATTCCCTAACTCGCTCTCCATAGTAATTTATAGCCCTTGGTACCATAAATACATGCCTTTCCCTATTCCTATGTGGTCGTGAATGAGTGACAGGAACTTTAAAATCGTCACTATTAAAGTGGTCTATTGCAACCAGTAAAGATACTTTCTCATGCACCGGCAACATGTTACATTTTACAAATAAACTATTGTAGTCAGCCCTACATTGCTGTTTTGTCTTTTTATCTACCAATATTTTCATAAAGCGAATTTGCAAATTCTTTATTTTATCCAGGTATGTACGGAATGTTTGACCATATATGCTCAGTGCATATGAAAGTATCGAGTCCACCAGGGCATAGTATACGGTATACATCGTTGCTCTGTCAATGAAGAAACTGAGACTGTGAAACTTTACCAGCACCATTCTCAGCCTTTCACAAACTACTTCTACGTGAGTTCCCCACGAAAAGGATGTATCTACAGTTAGCCCTAGGTACTTGTACTGTTGCACAACCTCAATCTCCCCACAGTTACAACAAATACAATTTCTATGTAAACAAGAATAATCATGACCATCGATCTTTGGGCTTCTGCTCACACACTTGTTATATGGTGAATGTATATGCATACACTTTGTTTTAAGTACATTAATAATTATACCATTGTCATGGGCCCACTTTGTAATGTTGTCAAGGTCTTCTTGTACACATTTCTCAATTTCATTTATATCATTTCCCGAATAAACCAAGCATGTATCATCCGCGTACATATAAATACGGCATTTTTTAACAACGTTGCTCATACTGTTTACATGCATGGAATACCCGAAAGGACCAAAAACTGAGCCTGTTGGTATACCACATGTTACCTGGGCACTTCGCCCTGTAACGCCGCAAACAGCTGTCCTCAGCGTCCGGTGGGATAGGTACGCTTCCAGCCACTTATTTATAGGTCCTCTGATTCCACACTCTTCCATAGCATACAGCAGCTGATGGTGGTCCAACGTATCAAAAGCCTTTTTGAAATCAATGTAGACCACCACCACCTGCTGCCTGCCATTTAGGCTACCGTTCACGTCATCCGCAAACTGTGCAAGCGCGGTCGCCGTACTTCGACCCTGTCGGAACCCATGCTGTACATTAGATAAGATGCCATGATTCTCGAGAAAGCCACTAATTTGTGAAACAATGTATTTCTCTACTATTTTATTGATAACCGACAAGATGGCTATGGGGCGGTAGTTGGTGTAAACTGTATGTGATCCATTCTTATAAATAGGCCTTATCAAGGCTTCTTTAAGCTCCTGAGGATATGCTCCTCTCTCTACACATAAGTTGATGAACCTCGCAATCACAGGACTTATTTTGGTTTTAATATATTTAATGTCACGCGCACGTATTTTATCTTTCCCTGGCGCTTTTTCACTACTAAGACAGCTTATTATTTTATCAATATCTGACGGAAAAGCATTTTTAAAGCGAATTGAAAGTTGAGCGGGTTGCACATAATCAGATCTGTCTAAAAACTTATGAGTACATACATGCTTAATGGCCATAATTTCTTCCGTGAAAGTAGAAGAGAAGTTATCACACACGTTCAGTAACGGTTCGTTTTTACCTAAGTACTTAAATATTACATCATCTAAGCTAGATTTTGTCCTCCCTGTCCAACTATTAATTTTAGCCCACACTTTTTTCATATCCTTTCCACATTTTAATATTTCCTCTTGCCTATATTTGTTTCTGGCAATATTTATAGCTTTATTTACTTTATTTCTATATTTAGTGTACTCTAAGCGCAAATTCATATCGTGGGGCTTATTTTTCCACCTACGAAACAGCTTGTCTCTGAGACGAATCATTAATTTAAGCCTAGCATCTACCCACGGTTTAGGTATTCTTTTTTTAGTGATTTTACGCTTAGTTAAAGATTTTTCATAAATATTGCCAAAAACAGCTCTTAACTCTTCATATAGTAACAAAGGACATTGACATACCAATAGTTCGTGCCAGGGATACTCATCCAATAAATTCTTCACCGTTTTATCGCATAACACCTGTATATAGCTATTTTTATCACTCGTTTTGACACAATTCGTATTACATTCTAAAGTCGCACCGATTAGGTAGTGATCTGATACTTTACACGTCAAAACAAAAGACCTAGGCGTCGCCGCCGGTAATCGAATCCAGATATGGTCAATACACGAACGCACCACACCGCCACTAAGTATTTCCTCACGCGTGAAATCTGTTATCGCACACTGCAGGCCCTCTTCACTCATCACGTCCTTGTACTTTCTCGCCGAAATACCTAAAGTTTGCACGTCGCTAATATCGATGTTTACATCACCGACAACAATTAACTCCGTGGCTGATGGTATATTTCTTATATACCGTTGTATCTCCTCGATGAAGTCCATTTTATTAGTTTGCGGAGGTCTGTAGACAGCTATAATGTGCAAAGGGCCGCTTCCATCTCGCAAAAGTTGACCTTGCACTGTTTCGCATAACATGGAGTTGATATTGGTAGCTGTGAACTTATGTTTCTTCTTTACATAGATGAGTATGCCACCTCCCCGTCGATTTTCTCTGGTATTAATGTAACTATCGTACCCGTCGAGCGTAAACAATGGAAATTCCAAAAGTTTAATATTTATTTCTGACAGAATAATCATATCCAAACTGTTTTGACAATCATGTAGAAGTACAAGTAATTCATTGTAATGCTTTTTGAGCGAGCGGATATTCATATGTACAAAATTGAAGTTTAAATTTCCCGCTTTCATCGTTTTGCACCATAACTCTGTACTAGTATATTTATTATATATTATGTTTGATTGTATTGCTTGAAGTTGGTCGTCGAATTTTAATAGATTTTAGTAACTACGTGAGCTTCTTGTGATTTAATAAATACGCAACAAAAATAAGCGACAAACAAGGGTTTCAGGTTTCGCCACTAATCGCAGCTTTGATCCTCGATAGATCGTCAGCTGTACGAATGACTGTAATTTTTTTATTGCTGGGGTCATCTCGCCTGAGCAATATTTTACCATCTTGTACCCACACGTATTTGAACGGAGTGGGCTTCAACTCGTTTTTTACGGTCCACAGGAGGTGTTTCATATGCTTAGGTAGTTCTTCATTGATAAATATGGGCGTTGTATCGCTCTTATCGCCGTAGATATCTGCGTTTGTGAGCCGATTTTTTTTCTTAACTAGCCATTGATTACGCACGGCTCGCGTGGTGACGGTGACGATAAGTGAGCGAGGGCGGGGGGGGCGAGGATGTTTCTCGCCGCCGCCGCCAGCGCGAACCGTTTCACCGGTCGCCGCGCTCTGTTCGTTGGAGTTTTCTTCGCCCACCCTCTTTATATCTGTTATTGTGTTTGTTTCTAAACCGAGTTTCATAGCGATAGTTTTCACTGTACTATAAACATCTTCGTCTTTCTTCCAGTGTATGCCCGATATTTCGATGTTTCTCTCCTTATCCTTCATTTCTAGCCGTGTGATTCTTTCCTCCAGGGCTTTGTTATATGTTTCAAGGTGGGTGTTCTTGTCCTCTAGCGCTTTAATTTTTTTCTCAGCCTTACCCTTAAACTCAAATAGCTCTTGATATTGTTCGGCATAAAACTCAACACTTTCAGTTATGCTATTTATCTTCGCCTGAAGATCGTATAGAATTGCTAGTTTGTCGTTAACTTGGGTTAATACACTTTCGGCTGTAGCTTTATTTTCGAGAACAATTTTAGGACTTGAGTTCTGTTTCGAGCACTCTTCACACGTTTCTTTTTGCAAAAAGTTTTTGCTAGCACATCTTTTATGGTAAGCTTCGCCACACTGTTTACACTTAACAACATCATCTGTCCTTGTGGCCGACAGAAATTGTTTGCATTTCCTGCACGATGGCGCCATTGCGGAATGTTCTCTTGCACGGTAAAAATATCTTGACACGTCCGACCGCGGGGAGCGCACGCGCAGACTGATTAATCATTCGCACTCGGACATCACTAAACCTCCTTACTCCCTTCATGTAAAGAACTTAGGAAGTTTAGTGATGGGTAAATTTTGCGAATGATGATGAACAACTTGTCGATAAAAAATAATTATTATTCATGGTGTAATAAAAAGTACTAAAAAAAAATTAAAAAATTCACTATAGATTACCATCGATACTTGAAAGGTTCAGATATTTTCTATACGACTGTTCAGTAGAGTTAATAAACCTGCTTTGCGACAAAAAAAACCGTAAAAAGAACTAGGTAAAGGAGTGATCACACCTAGCTGAATTCAAAGACTAATTCGGCATACATTGCTGGGAGGCTTGGTTATGTTAATTGAAATATCCTTACTTCAACGAGCAATGTATGCCGAATTATTCTTTGAATTCAGCTAGGTGTGATCACTCCTTTACTCTACACTGCGCGTGGCTTGACACGAAGTACGAACTTGGTCGGTTATTTAGTATCGATTATTACCGGTACTTTTAAGAATTCGATATTCTCGATATTTTCTATAGGAATATTCGGTAGAGTTACTGTATTTTTAAAATTCAACCATCGATCTCGTTATCGCAGCAACACTGATTCAATAATTTTCAAAATTTACGGTTTGGTTAGGTACTCAATCAATCGCCAGTTAAAGCGCGACGGAGTCAGATGTGTCCGTGTAGAATACTTGACTAGTGCAACACTGTTAGTTTTGAATATAGCGGTCTTTAATTGTTTTTCTAGTAGGAGCGCTTGTTTTAAGTAAAAAAGTATACCATCAGTTAGGCCATTATTTTTTGTTCGACAAGTTGTTCGATTCGAGTCAATCATTCGCATTTGCCCATCACTAAACCTCCTAACTAAGTGGCTTACTATATTCCGATGTCATTTTTTGGTGGTCATTTCCTCCGAGGCGAGTTCGCCCGGTTGGTCATTTCGCCCGAAAGTATTCATTGTTAGTCGAGGTCTTTTAAAACCATATCCAAAATATAATGAGGAACTATGGCAAACAATAAATAAACTTACATACAGAAAAAAAAAATCCAAATAAGATCAATAAACTTCTAGATAAAAAGAATTGACTTCAGCATTTTGTTACTGTAAAAATATCGTTGGCCGAAAATATTTTACTTAAGACTGCACCACGTAAAAACTACCAAAACGGCAATCACGGTTTAATATTGCTTACATATTTAATATGATTTTTTTTTAAACCATTACGATTACGCCATACATTTTTAGTATGACCGCGCGAAGTCTAATAAATAGCTCTGACACGCGGCCGATACCCACAAGAGCTCGAAGTGAGACCACGTCAGTTTGCACCGCGACGTGCCAAAATTATGGATCGCGTTTCAACGTATACACATTCTCTGCTTTCATAGTGTAACAAGGTAACTTTGTTTTTTACTATTTTCTAAAGTAAGATATTTCTTTCCTTGTATTTATACTCGTAAAGTGTTTGTTTTAGAGAAATGGGGAAGCGCAAAGATAAATATTATGTATCCCGTCAAAAATTCAAAAAATATCTATTCCTTTAACCAAGTAAGTACCTACTTATATACCATACCTAGGTAGTTTTGTTTTGTGATGGTTGACTGGTGATGAAGGGTAGGCGGAGGAAGATAGGTAGATGATGGGTCAGTAGGGTTATCAGAGTAATAGATTTTCGGTACGTGATTGATGTCCGGACGAAGATGGGTGACCGGTGGATGATATTGATGGGTGACCGGCGGAAGAAGAGTCAATGGTAGATGATGGGTGACCGGTAGATGATGGGTAATCGGCAGTGGTCGGAATTGGTAGAGCTGTTTAGGGTCGATGATCGGAAACTTGAACGTGCTGCTTGCTACATTATTTCGTCAGATCTGTTAGATTTTCCTCTTGAGACGGATTTCCATGGCATGGATTTTCGAAATAAGGCTACCTTTTGATCGTTAGTATGTGTCCTTTGATCTTTCGATCACAAAAACAACGAAATGTACAACGATGGCACGGATTTAAATGGATTACTTTTTTAAAGAAGCAAACGGCGCCAAACTTAGGCAGGAAAAAGCCTACATTATTTCGTCAGGTCTGTTAGATTTTCCTCTTGAGACGGATTTCCATGGCATGGCTTTCCGAAATAAAACTGCCTTTTGATTGTTAGTGTGTGTCCTTTGATCTTTCGATCACGAAAACAACGAAATGTACAACGATGGCACGGATTTAAATGGATTACTTTTTTAAAAGAAGCAAACGGCGCCAAACTTATGCAGGAAACAGGCTACATTATTTCGTCAGGTCTGTTAGATTTTCCTCTTGAGACGGATTTCCATGGCATGGCTTTCCGAAATAAGACTGCCTTTCGATCGTTAGTATGTATCCTTTGATCTTTTGATCACAAAAACAATGAAATGTACAACGATGGCACAGATTTAAATGGATTACTTTTTTAAAAGAAGCAAACGGCGCCAAACTTAGGCAGGAAACAGGCTACATTATTTCGTCAGGTCTGTTAGATTTTCCTCTTGAGACGGATTTCCATGGCATGGCTTTCCGAAATAAGACTGCCTTTTGATCGTTAGTATGTGTCCTTCGATCTTTCGATCACAAAATCAACGAAATGTGCAGCGATGGCACGGATTTAAATGGATTATTTTTTTTAAAGCAAACGGCGCCAAACTTAGGCAGAATGATAGTTGATGACTGGATGAATGATGATGATGAAAGGATGATGAGTGACACGCGGATTATAGTTGATGAGTGGATCAATGATGATGAGTGATGCGTGGATGATAGTTGATCAGTGGATAAATGATGATAAGTGGATGATGAGTGATGCGCGGATGATAGTTAATGAGTGGATGAACGATGATGAGCGGATGATGAGTGATGCGTGAATGAGTGGATTACTGATGATGATGAGCGGATGATGAGTGATTTTTGGATGATAAGTGATGCGCGGATGATAGTTGATCAGTGGATGAATGATGATGAGCGGATGATAGTTGATGAGTGGATCAATGATGATGAGTGATGCGCGAATGATAGATGAGTGGATGAATGATGATGATGAGCGGATGATGAGTGATTTTCGGATGATAAGCGATGCGCGTATGATAGTTGATCAGTGGATGATGAGTGATGTGTGGTTGAGTGGATGAATTATGACGATGAGCGGATGATGAGTGATTTTCGGATGATAAGTGATGCGCGGATGATAGTTGATCAGTGGATGAATGATGATGAGCGGATGATAAGTGATGCGCGGATGATAGTTGATGAGTGGATCAATGATAATGAGTGATGCGCGGATGATAGTTGATCAGTGAATGAATGATGATAAGTGGATGATGAGTGATGCGTGGATGAGTGGATGAGTGGATGAATGATGATGAGCGGATGATAAGTGATTTTCGGATAATAAGTGATGTGCAGATGATAGTTTCTACCACCATGTCATTACGAGTAAGTCTAAAGTGTTTCTACTGACGTGCTGTTGAGTATACAAACTTGAAGAGCTGTTCCCTGTCGCCCCTCGCTTCCCCTCGAGTAACCCTCCGTTATACAATCGTTGCGCTGAGCTATATTAGTAGAGTTCATTAAAAATACCTTGAGAGAAAAAAGTTCCATTCAAAACACAGTTTTTTAAAAGGTGTCGTTTCCTCCGAGCGGGCGAGAACGCGTCTCGGGTGAAATGACGCACTACGACTCCGCGTGGACTGCGCGCATGTGTGTGTTCGATCATACGCACACTACTGTTGCTTCTGACTCGACGCGAAAACTAAACAGTTTTGATCCTATACATTTTTTTATGAAAGGGACAACTGATTTAGACATGAATTGAAAATTTTGTCAGGATTACAAAGTATCTCTTTTAAGGAAGTCTAACAAAATTACGGACAAGTACAAGGTGTCAAACAATCTCCTGAAAACTTCATCAATGGACTCATACCATGAAAAATTAACGATTTTCACCATACATACATCTATACACAACAAAAAAAAATGTTAAAGTGCGAGTCGGATTCGCGCATCGAGGGTTCCGATATACCTACCTATAGTATTTTTAGAAGCAATAAGGTCCATTGTAAGGACCGCAAAACTAAATTTTTTTGTAAAGATTTGTTGCAAATTTCCAAAAAACTGTGCTACTTAGAGAGATTGTTTTTTTTCTAAATTATTCACATAAACCTCTATGGACTTTAATTAATTCAGATTTTTTCTTCGGAAAGCTTCGGGGATAAGGAAGGGATAATTTTTTAAAACTTTTTTCATCATAACTTGAAAACTAAGAGTCGTTAAAAATATAAAGAACTATTTTGGAATGTACAAGTGAAGCACTTTCATATGATACCTAACTTGACTTAGTACTGACAATTAAAAACTTTGACCTACCCATTTGGGCCCCCTTTACAATAATAATAATATTATAATTATTTCAATTGCAATAAAGTAAGACAATCGTATTCTAAAACTACTTCTACTACTAAATATAAAAGTATAAACGAGTTTTTAGCTTGCTTTTCAATTTATTTTAAGGTCATTAAAAATACTCATAGAAGCCTTTATACAAAGTATCTGAACATATCAGTCGCGCTATAAAGTGTACCAGCACAGAAAATATAGAGGTATACTAACGTATAGCACAACTAGTGAACTGACTATCCCTACTATGTTGATGTTCCTTAATAGTGATGTACAATTATTTCAAGAAGCAACAATCGAAATATTCGAATGTACTACTTAGTACTATCCAAATAATCTTTTATCATTCAATTGTTATTTTTCATTGGAATCATTATTCGCTTTTCGTACGATTTTGAATGAAAAATTTATTCTAACTAAAAGAATGAATAAAGCACTCAAATTCTTTGTGTTTACTTGACTGGTGCAACCTAATTTTAATTCCTTGTTTGTTTTTTAGTATACCGGTAATTCTGTGGTTTTTTTTGTAGTTATTCTAGTGTTTTTCTATACAACATAAATTAGCCCTTATTAATATTTTCCGTACGATGAGGTGTTCTATTCGTATTGGCCCTTCACTAAAGTTCCTTTCTGCGTTGCTTACTATGCGGCTTACTCAGTTAGTGACTTACTAAGTTCCATCTTTCTACCTTCCTTTCCTACGTAGGAGACTAACTGACTTAGTGTGTGAATTCAGTCAGGTGTGATCGGCCCTTAAGTCGTAAATATAGGGTGACTTTTAATTAGTTCTTGATAGAAAAAGGTATGAATGTACTCATGATACTGAACAACTTTCCCCAAGGAACATAGGTCGAAATACGAAAATCAAGTTTTGACCTCCCATAGAAACTGCATCAGCTGATAGTGGATTTTGTATGGGAGGTCAAATTTGGTTTTTCGTATTTCGACCTATGTTCCTTGGGAAAAGTTGTTCAATATCATGAGTACATGCATATCTTTTGCTATCAAGAACTAATTAAAAGTCACCCTATATACTCGTAAAGGGCAAAATTACCAGTCAGGACAAGTTTGGTACGGTCAACCGCTTGTCAGTAGAAACTTTTCCAACTCTATTACCACGCCATAAGGTCCAAAAGTGTTTCTACTGATGTGCGGCCGTGTGTACTGGTAAATTAGAGTCGTCATTATAATATCTCATAAAACGTCCACTGCAGGACAGGGAGCTTCCTCCAGAACTCCAGAAAAAACGCGTAATACTTATGGGAGGGGAATTACCACAGTCACCACGCTTGTAAGCGTTGCGGCTGGCGACCGCTGTTGTTGGTGACCGTAGCATGTAAGATGGTACGAGAAAGAAAGATGCTGCTGCCCATCCTCCGGTTCGTAATCCCTTAGTCGCCTCTTACGACACCCACGAGTAGATATGGGTTGGTAAAATTTTTCGCCGGCACCTCTTGGACGTCTCTTGGACTTTCCACAAAAGCTCTACCACCTTTTAAATTCCTTCCACCTTTTTATAAGGCGTCGCTGTCATCCATCGCATTGTGTCACTTTGGCGTAGTTGGTTCTCCATTTGCCCGCCTGAAAAAAAAGTTGGTGGATCTTTCCCCTGATTTATCTAATACCGTCAGATAGCGCTGTACCATGAGGCGGGATTTCCGAAACGCGCTTTAAAAAATCTCGAAACTCAGAGAAAACTATGTTACCTAGAGATGAGCCTAGCTGAATTAATTAACCGCCTTGTAAACCATATGAAGTCTTTATAAACGTTTTTGGTAATCCGATTAATAATACTTACATCATACCGTTTTATTTTCTGTACCTGACAAAAGCAACTTTTGTTCTACAACTTTGCTTACAACGCACAAAAAAATTCCACTCCCCGCATTAGTTCCCATTCAAAGTAATATAAACATTTTGTATGGGAAGTTGATTTTCTTAAGCTTTTTTAATTTCTTCTTGTTAGTACAAAAAAACATCAATTGTTTTTGTAAGGATTTTTTTTTGTTACACCAAAAATTATTGCTTTTAACCTCACAAAAAGTGGCAAAAAAAATTACCTGTAGAGTATTAATTTCAAATAATGATTGTAATAGGATGCATCAGACTCATAAAATCAACCGTGGGATTTATCTAAAAATGGCAATTGGAGCTTGGTACACCCACGATCACACCTAGCTGAATTCAAAGACTAATCGGCATACATTGCTCGTTCAAGTAAGGATATTGCAATTAACATAACCAAGCCTCCCAGCAATATATGCCGAATTAGTCTTTGAATTCAGCTAGGTGTGATTGGGGCTTAAACTAAGATTTAGCGATAGGACGTACCGGCCAATTGGCACAAAGCCAGACTTGCTAAAACTTATTACTGTCAGTTATCTGATTGGTTACTTGTTTGCGGTTATGGTAAAGATTCTCTGAGCTAATGGAACGGAACGGAACCTATTTATTTTCTTTGCTCATCAACAATTTTCTGAGTAAAAAGAACGGATAGAGGCCGCAATACCTCTCTGAGCTCCAAGACCAAAATAACAGATGTCACCGAGAAAACTGCAAAACTGAAATGGGAGTGGGCAGGTCACGTATGTAGAATGCATCCGGAGAGATGGGCTAGAATTACAACCCAATGGGTCCCCCTAGATGGCCGACGCGGTAGAGGAAGGCCTAAAAACGGTGGCGCGACGACCTCGATGTCTTCATGAAGGGTTGGCAGGGCATGGCTCATGATGGCCGTGACAGTTGGTAAGAAAAAGGGGAGGCCTTTGCCCTGCAGTGGGACAGTCCAGGCTAAAGAAAAAATCTACAAAATTCTGCAAATCTTCCACTAATGCAGCTTTCTGTCAAAAATTGTCAAAGCTTCCATGTGCTATCATTCTGTCGTGGGGGTTGTAAGATTGTTGACCGACCTCACTATCCCTAGTGTCAGTTGTTGAGCCACGCAAGGCCTCTGACATGGCTCATTCAACGACTACTACCGTGGATAGTATCTATCCATCATCTTACATCTTGGGCAACCAGCCAGCTTAGCACGCTGTAGTTGTCAGTTTATCTAGGTCCATAGATTAAAGACTTTAAGCATGGTCACGTTTTTTTGACATCCGAGCAGTGCGACACATTTTTAAAGACAAGGACGGCACGGACGGGTGTATAAAGCTATCTCTGTCTAAAATATCAAAAACGTAATTTGTGGATTTGCTAAACATTTTCCTCCACTGACATTTCTTCGCGCTTGGAGGTGATAGATTAGATGACATAATTCCTCGAATAAAGTGACATTTCTCCGAGATATATTTTCTCTCGGAAAGCGTGCTAACCTAGCTGGTGATTCATCCTGCATTATCCTTGCCAAATCAGAGAAGCATAGGTTTTGTTTGCCTTACCTAACCGATCTACGGATCTACAAGTGTCGAGCCCGTCAGTAGAAATACTGTTGGACCTTATGATGTGGCAAAAGAGTTGAAAAAGATTCTACCGACGTGTGCTTGACTGTACAAATATATGTCTTTGGCAGGGTCAAACTCGCCAACGGCGTAGATGATATGCACTACCAACCAGCATGCTAACATGTTTCACGCTAGCTTGCAACACGCTTCTTTTTTAGGGTTCCGTACCTCAAAATAAAAAAACGGAACCCTTATAGGATCACTTCGTTGTCCGTCTGTCTGTCTGTCAAGAACCTTTATCTCACGAACGGGTAGAGGTATCAGATTAAAATTAATACCATATATTAGGGTCCTTGAACCACACAAGACCTGAAAATTTCAATTTTTTACAACGACGCAATCAAAAGATATGACTTTTTATGTCCTCATCTCCATACATTTATGCAAAAAAGCAAAACCTACAGGGTACTTCCCGTTGACCTAAAATTATGAAATTTGACAAGAAGCTAGGTCTCACAGTACAAATAATGGAAAAAGTCTGAAATCATTAAATATTACAACTTTTCTCACAACTAATGGTAACCAATTGTGGTGAGCTCCCGTTTCAAGAACATTCATTCAAGGGAGGGGTCAAGTTGGATGGTCAACGAGGCGATTTTTGTTTTAGTTCTATTTTAAAAACGGGAACACTTACAAACTTGAAAATTGGTATGTTTATAGTGCATAAGCTATAAAATAACAACAAAGAATAAAATTTGGTCAAGCGCGTGTCGGACTCAAAAAATCTAGCACATTAACTTACTGAAATTTCAACTAATACACTTATGATTATGTGGTGGTACGGAACCCTCGGTGCGCGAGTCCGACTCGCACTTGGCCGGTTTTTTTCACATGTCGCCACTTTGTTTGTGAAGTGACGTATTTGAACTGACGTCATTTAGAGATTTTTTATGTCCTATAATAAATAAAGAACATTTAGATTTTTTTTGTTTCTTGATGTTCGGTAAGGCTGCACCACAGAATACTGCGTAAAGCAGCAGTGTCTGCACTGCTGTGTTTCGGTTTGAAGGTCAAGGGAGCCAGTGAAATTGATGGCATATGAGACACACCGTCTTAGTTCTCAGGGTGGGCAACGCGCTTTGCTGTCTTGTTAGTGTCAATTATGCTACTAGTAACACGGCGCTATGGGCGGTGGTGACCACTTACCATCATCCTACTAATATTATAAACGCGAAAGTTTGTAAACATGTATGGATGTATGTTTGTTACTCTTTCACGTAAAAACTGCTGCATGGATTTTAATAAAACTTTACAATAATATAGCTTATACATCATAATAACACATAGGCTACAATTTTTAAACCTGCGCAGATGAAGTCGCGGGCACCAGCTAGTCGTCCATATATGTAAGGTACTGCACTTTATAGGCACTCGTATGGTAGCCCATTTCCCCAGACGGACGTGATAAAAACGCCCTTCTAAGATATCTCTTATTTTCAAAAACTTACATTCGCCTTTCAAATACATATAAATATTACTTTTGTATCCACGATCACGTACAGAACCTAAAGGCTTTTCTGAAAACAATAAGATATTCGTATCTCTTCGACAAACTGCGCTATGGAAAACATGTAAGCATTCTGGTCACGTTATGAGTTATTGAAGCTTCTATACAGCAATAAAATGCTGTAAGAAGTATTCTAGGATTTACCAAGATGAAAGACGTGATAGTGTTTATTGAAATATCGCAGCCGATTGACATCGTATTAGATATAATTGATTCTATGTGAATTTAGTTCAAATAATTATAAGACTAAGGGTTTAAGAACCGGAGCATCTTTCTGTGTATCTTACCATCTTACATACTGCGGTCAACAACAACAGCGGTCGCCAGCCGCGACGCTTACAAGCGTGGTGACTATGGTAAATCCCCTCCTAAGTACCACGCATTTTTGCTGAAGTTCTGGAAGGAGTTTTCTGTCCTGCAGTGGACGTGTTGATATGATGATGATGATGATGAATTATACAGGGTTATTTTTAGACCCCTGGCCAAATTTTATTATGTTGGTGAAAACACGAATCTGAACAACTTTCCAAAATGTTTTTTGCATCCCATACAAATACCACTTCCGCCAGCATAAGATTTCCATGAGAGGACCACATTTTTTTTCTCGTTTTTGACCCATGTTCCTTTGGGAAAGTTGTTCAGTTTCATGTTCTTAGTAACATACAAAAATTTGGCTAGGGGTCCAAACAAAAAAGCCTAAGTGGCCAAATCCCGTGCGCGTGGTTTACTTTACTACGTGGTGTTGCCAACAACAGGATAGAAATAGCTTCTAATAGCTACCAAATTAATCATACCATTTCAATAACCTTAAAGTTAATCTTAATGTAAAATATAACGAAGAAATTATTGAGAAATCGGAATGCGTGAAATTTCTAGGGATTTATCTTGACAATGAACTTAAATGGAAATCTCACATAAATAATGTCTGTACCAAAATAAATCGATTTACTTTTCCTCTGTATAAATTAACAAAAACAGCCTCGTTCTCGACAGCTAATGATGGCGTACTTCGGTTACGTTCAGTCAGTTCTGCGATATGGTCTTCTTGTTTGGGGGAATAGCTCTGACATGTACAAAGCTTTTATTGCCCAAAAAAAATGTGTTCGATCAATTTGTGGCGTTGGCCCACGGGATTCTTGTAAACCTCTGTTCCGGAAATTAGGAATTCCTTCTCTACCTTCCTTATATATATATGACCTTGCAGTCTTTGCTGAAGAAAATCCAAATGTGTTTATTAGAGCCAATGAGAAGTGTCCTCGAAATATGAGATATCCTGATAGACTGGTGCATGAGGCTGTTCCAAAAACTACACTTTACCTACGAAACTGTTATAGTATGTGTATAGTAATATTTTATCATATACCGCAGTATTTAAAGGACTTTCCAATAAGAAAATTTAAACAAAAACTTTATGAGCTGCTTATCCATTATAATTTTTACTCTGTGGCTGAATTTTTGGCTTTTAAATTAGATAACATAGAATTAAAATAATATAATAATTAGACTAGATTGACATAAGATTTTTTTGTTTTGTAATTAGATTTTTTTTTTGTTTGTAATTATATTTGCATGCTATTGTGTACATAGCTGAATATGGAGAAACTTATAATATTGTAACATCTTAACTTGTACCCTATTCAAGCGAATAAAAATATTCTTCTATTCTATTCATCAACATCATACCGAGTGAGTTGCATGCAAGGTCGATGGCTGATCTTACTAACTTAGTGCGGTCAGTTAGCTGTTTCACGTAGACATGCCTTACAATTTTACCAAATTTTTTCCAGATACTAGTTAGGTACATAGCTCTCAATTTTTGATAGGATCCAATTCTTGAATTTCAAAAAATTTTCATTGGAAATTCAAGAATTGGCTCCTATCAAAAATTGAGAGCTATGTACCTAACCAGTACATGGAAAAAAATAAGTGCAATTTGGTGAATTTGGCGACATAAGACGTTAAGCGACCACACTAACCCTGGTGTCAGAGTTTTTAAGCCGCCAAAGGCTTCTGACATGGCTCATTAATGACTACATCCGTGGATAGTAGCCGGGATAAATGGCTTAACATGCCTTCCGAAGCTCGGATCATCTATCTTTTCGGAAATATCACAACCAAACTAAGGATTTAAAACAAAGGAATTTTTGTTTAGACGGTATCCCCACCGGAAATCGATCCCATTATAACGCGTTTAGGACAAGTCTGTCCGTCTGTCTGGGTGACAGGCGGAAAACCAATGAACGACTCGCTCGCCTCCCTCCACATGCCGGGCTCACACCCGCGATTCATTTTTTTATTTCTGTGCATTGACGGTCACAGACAGAGTTATTTTGCACGCCGTATACCTTTGCCTACGGCTTGAAGGCCGAGCGCTATAACCAATAGACCACAGAGGCTTAAATTTTTTTTTTTTTTTTTTATTTTTATTAAATTATTACACTTAATAAATATTAAAAATACAATAAAACAATGCCCCGCAAAACTGTTTCAACAGTTTGACTGCGGGAAAGAAGATATATAAGAAATAAAAGTCAAAGATACAACTGATAGGTTACGTAACTAGTTAGTGTAAGTATTATACAGGGAGTTTATCTAACAGATACTTCTTTAGACGGCTCTTAAATTTTTTCTTACATGGCTCGAGGCGGATGTCCTCGGGCAAACGGTTTAAAAAATATGGTATACGTTTTTTCAGGGTTCTGTCACCATAGTAATTATGAACTCTGGGCACCTCAAATTTTCCCGTGGACATCGATCTCGTGCCATGGCTATGACATAACTGTTTTAACTGCTGTAGGTTACGCTCTTGATTGTTTACAGCTAAAAGGTATTTATGTTTTAAGCTTACCGGTAAGATTTTACAAATTTTAAACAATTTTCGATAGTCGCCTTTACATTGATTTTTAGTTTTGTTACTAACTAGTAGTTTTAGGAATCTTACTTGCAGTGACTCAAGTTTCTCTATGTACGTTTTAAAGGTAAGGCCGTAACAATCAAGAGCGTAACCCAGTATTGAATCTACTAATGAGAAGTATAAACACTTAAGTGTACTAATGGGGACCTTAAAGCTTAAATGGTAGAATTTCCCAAGCAATATTCTTAACTTATTACAAATATAATCAATATGATGAGACCAGGAAAAGCTAACATCGATTTTAACACCAAGGTAGGTTACGCAGTTTACTCTTTCAATGGGTAAGCATTGGCAGCCAGATAAATTTTTATGGTAACATGAAAAGCTATGAGTGAACATGGGAGGTGGAGTTTCTGTAAGACACAAATAAGGTGAGTGGATTATAAGAAGCTTTGTTTTATCTGTGTTTAAAATGATGCCATTATCGTGCGACCACTTAACGACCGCATCTATATCCTGCTGGACTAAGTGACACGCATCGGCAAGGCTAGTACCGGCACGGAGTGTGCACAGGTCGTCTGCAAACATGTAGGATGAGCAGTGTCGTATGACTCCACATAAACTGTTTACATGCATTAGATAGCACACTGGACCGCATCCTGATCCCTGTGGCACTCCGCACCGAACCTGAGTCTCGTCGCTGAGCGTATCACCCACCTTCACACGATAAGAACGTGACGTAAGGTAGTCACGGAACCAGGCGTTAAGCTGATGACTAACACCACATTCGTCCAATCCATTCAAGAGTGTGTTTGTTTCTAGGGTGTCGAAAGCTTTTTTAAAGTCATAAAATATTGCTACAACGATTTGTTTATTTTCTAAGTATGTATTAATTTCGTCTGTAAACTTTGATAATAGGGTATTTGTGCTTTTTCCTTTTTGGAAGCCATGTTGGCACTCATTTAAAATTCTATTTTGATGAAGAAATGTCCCAATTTGCGTAACAATACATTTCTCTATAACTTTATCAATACTCGACAATATTGATATAGGTCTGTAGTTAGAAAAATTCTTATGGTCACCTTTTTTATGAATTGGACGAACAAGTGCTTCTTTCAGTTTATTTGGAAATTTATGGCTACTTATCGATAAATTAACTAACTTGGCTAATACAGGACTAACTTTATCTACGACTAATTTTAAATCGGACATGCGTACGAGATCGCTTCCAGGTGATTTATTTTTATCCATTTTATTTATGATAAATGTAAGAATTTTATACGAACCCTAAAAGAAAAACGGATAAGTCTTTTAATTTAGTAGTGGTACGTAAATGAAACCGATCCTAGAAAATAATTCCACCTAACATTTATTTAGCATCCTCTCAATGAAAACTATTGCTATTTCTCTTTCTATCAGGCATTTTACGCCTGTTCCCATACAACATTCGGCCCAACTACATGCGTAAAGAAAAATAAAACTTATGCAAATATAACAATCACATTTTCCATTGTAAAATAATAGCTTTCGTTTCTAGGAATTCAAGATTTTTTTGTTACACACAAATTCAACCGAACCGCGATAGAATTGGACAGCAACGTCATTATGCGTATCACTATGGTGGTAGTGGTACGCCCCACTACTAAGTTGTTGAAAAACTGACTTTAAGTTATGTGTCACTCAGAACTTAAGAAATGAAAAAATAGTGGTCAACGCGGGGGACTCTTGGAGGAGTTATTTTAGTACAAACTAGGTGCTTGTCTGGTGCTGAAGCGGTTAAGTGGACGCCGACCCACGCTGCTGCTCAACCTCTGGTTCACCATTCCTTGCCTTTCTCAACGTCCACGGGAAGAGATGGAAGTAAGAGTATGTCAACCTTAACAAATTGAACTTTGTACCGTTCTTATTACAATACCATTGGAGCTTCAGTCGCGTTGTAAATGTCTAACTTGACTTGCTCTTCACTGTACCTACTATTGTAAGCATTGTAAGCCAACGCTGCTACACGGATGTAGTCTTTCTTCCTTACCGTCTGTATACTCTTCTTTTTACTGACTGGAATCTAACTTGGAAACTTTTTCAGCATTAAACAACGTTAGGTTGTTTAGGTAGTTGGCTTAGAAGTTTAATTTTTTCACAGCTCCAAGGGACAGTAAACCTGAGTATTTGATATAAATTTAAGCTTGATATCTCCACGCGTTCCTGAGAAGAAGGGTCGTGACAGACAGACAGACGGACAATCAAGTGATCCTATAAGGGTTCTGTTTTTACCATTTTGGTTAGGAAACCCTGAAAAGAAGTGACAAGAAAAAACTTAGATCAAAAGATTCGGAAGAGCCCAAAACGTTCTAAACACTAGACGCTACGAGGTTCCTAAATACGAGTAGGTATACCTAATTAAAATAACTAGTAATTTAAAGTTAGTTTGTAAATATTTATTATTTTTGTCGTATCACTTTTTGCTCTAGGTAAAATTTTTTCGAGTCGAGATGGGGTCGTGTCGAGGTGGGATGTCGCCTTATCTTTGGGTTTGTCTGTGCCATCCTTTATAGAGAAAGAAATAGCTTGCCACTCTGTATAAAATGAGGACTTACTCTTTAATGTTGCTAAGGTTTCGTATCACAACCTTTTGTGTTACAGTGTGCAAGTTAATCCGCTTTGCAGCTAATAAGGAAACTGTGAAACTGAGTGTTGCGAGGAATTTCTAAGGCTCCTTGTATCTTACAAAGTAAAACTATACCGTAAGGGCACTGCATGTTATCCTACGTCATCTAGTACACGAAATTTGCAACTTTGTAGCGATAGTAGTGGCCTAGTAGGTCCACAAAACGTTGGTCTGCCAATCCGAAACCTGGCAGGTTTTGTACAGTTGGAGGGAAAAGTGGGTAAATGAGAGATTACACGAATGAAATCTATTCGTAGAAATAGAAGGTACCTATACAAGTAAAAACCGGCCAAGTGCGAGTCGCACTCGCGCACTGAGGGTTCCGTACCACCACAAAAACATAATTGTATTAGTTGAAATTTCAGTAAGTTAATGTGCTAGATTTTTTGAGTCCGACACGCGCTTGACCAAATTTTATTATTTGTTGTTATTTTATAGCTTATGCACTATAAACATACCAATTTTCAAGTTTGTAAGTGTCCCCGTTTTTAAATAGAACTAAAACAAAAATTGCCTCAGCGACTATCCAACTTGACCCCTCTCTTATATGAATGTTTTTGAAACGGGAGCTCACCGCAATTGGTTACCATTAGTTGTGAGAAAAGTTGTAATATTTAATGATTTCAGACTTTTCCCATTATTTGTACTGTGAGACCTAGCTTCTTGCGAAATTTCATAATTTTAGGTCAACGGGAAGTACCCTGTAGGTTTTGCATTTTTGAATAAATGTATGGAGATGAGGACATAAAATGCCCTATCTTTTGATTGCGTCATTGTAAAAAATTGAAATTTTCAGATCTTGTGTGGTTCATGGATCCTAATATATGGTATTAATTTCAACCTGATACATTTACCCGTTCGTGAGATAAAGGGTCTTGACAGACAGACAGACAGACAGACGGACAACAAAGTGATCCTATAAGGGATCCGTTTTTTTCTTTTGAGGTACGGAACCCTAAAAACAACAGGTCTGCCTTGCATACTCTTGGGAGTTTCGCTAGTCGGACCACAAATGTGGTCGGATGTGATTGGACCACAAATTTGGTCGGACTGGCGAAACTGCCAAGAGGACGCAAGGCAGACCTGTTGTTTTTTACTTATACAGGTACCTTCTATTTCTACGAATAGATTTCATTCGTGTAATCTGTCATTTAACCACTTTTCTCTCCAACTGTACAAAACCTGCCAGGTTTCGGATTGGCAGACCAACGTTTTGTGGACCTACTAGGCCACTACTATCGCTACAAAGTTGCAAATTTCGTGTACGAGATGACGTAGGATAACATGCAGTGCCCTTACGGTCTACACGGAAAAATTTACTTTCTAAAGATAGCAGAGTTTTTAACAATTATAGTAAAAAAATATTTGAAATGTCTAAAAATTGTTGAACTGTGCATTCAGACTATAAACTGAACAACTTTCCTACAGAAATAGGTCGAAATACGAAGGAAATATTTCATCTATACAAATTGCGCAATCAACTGGTGCAGTTTTCATAGAAAATATTTTTAGGGTTCCGATACCAAAATGGTTTATAAAAGGAACCATTATGGTGCCGCTGTGTCTGTCTGTCACACCTGTATATCTCAGCAACCACTCATGATATCGACTTGAAATTTAGAATAAGTTTAGAATATGGTTGTCCAACTAAATTGCACGAGAAAGAATTAAGAAAAAATTATGATTATTAATGTAAAGGGGGCCCAAAATTTTAAATTGTCGGTACTAGTTTGTGTGGGGTATCATATAAAAGGGCTTTACTTGTACATTCTTCAATATATTTTTGTATTTTTTTAGACGCTTAGTTTTGATGTTATGATGAAAAAATGCCAAAAAAAAATACCGTTTCCCTCCCCCTTATCTTCGAAGTTTGTGAACGGAAAAATCTGAATTAATTACAGTAGTCGATAGAAGTTTATATAAATATTAGAGCAAATATAAAACGATCTTTCTAAGTTGCACAGTTTTTTTAAAAACTGCAAAAACTATTACAAACAAATTTAGTCTTGCGGTCCTAAAAATGGACTTTATTGCTTCTAAAAATACTAAAGGTATATTGGAACCCTCGGCGCGCGAGTCCAACTCGCACTTGACTGTTTTTTTTATCGTAATTCCTTAGGAAAAGTTGTTCAGTTTCATGGTCTGAATGCGCAGTTTCAAGGGTAACAGTAGTTACCCTAACACCCTGTATGATTATTGCTCTCTGCGCACACTAATAAACAGTATGCAAACAGATAGTGATAGTGAAGGTAATGGGATCAGACCACTTTTTAGGGAGATTTTTGAGTGAAGTAGTATAAAAGCGAAGAGTAAAAATCTCTTAGTTTGAATATTGTATCAGAAAGTCAAAGTCAATGTATTATACTTTATTCACATTAGGATCACATTCACATTAGGATCAGTTAAACCGGGGTAAAAATTTTAGTACTGACGGTATAAGAAGACTTTTTTCATCCGAATGAATGATCTGAATCTACACTTTAATAAAAGTGTAAATTGTTTTTTTATTAATTATAAAAAAAAATGTCACATTATTGATGCCTCTGAATCCAAAACATAGGTTTATAGAATTTTTGTTAGTTTGTTTGCTTATTTGTTCGAATATCACGCAAACACTGCTGAACCGATTTGAATGAAATTTTGTTTGATAGGTAATAGTTTAATTTAGAAACTGGTTTACTTTTTTTGAATATACGGAAAAAGTTGCGGGCAAAAGCAAAAGTATCATACAAAAATTTTGCGTAATTGCGTGTCCAATATTAACCTTACAGAACTTCTATATGTATTAGTACTTTCTTCAAGAAGCCGCTAACCCAGACCGCGCGCTTTTAACTGGTGAATATTACGAAAATATGAAATGCTCCCCATTGTGCAATCTTGTACGATACTGGTTTTCTCTATTATTTATTGCGTCATTATTGCGCCGTGGTAGAAACTCGGGGTAATATTATGTCGTGTAAGAAAAGGGGTATAACATCCATGATGAAAAGATGTGAAAATTACAAAATATAGATCTTTTAATGTAACTACTATATTGTACCATATATAGGGTTACTTTTTATTAGTTCTTGATAGCAAAAGATATGAATGTACTCATGATACTGAACAACTTTTTCCAAGGAACATAGGTCGAATTACGAAAAACCATATTTGACCTCCCATACAAAATGCGCTATCAGCTGATGCAGTGTCTATGGGAGGTCAAAACTTGATTTTCGTATTTCGACCTATGTTCCTTGGGGAAAGTTGTTCAGTATCATGAGAACATTCATACCTTTTTCTATCAAGAACTAATTAAAAGTCACCCTATATACAGTGTGTAAGGGACGGTGTACCGAATACTGAAAGGGCGAGCTCAGTCAACAAAAATTAACAACTTTCCCGAAGAATTATTTTTGGGAAATGAAAAAAAAATTTGACCTCTCCATATAAATTGTTCACTTTTTTTTATCGAACGGTTTGTATTGAGAGACAATTATTTTTTTTTTTTTTTTATTATCAATGGGCTCACTCTTGACCGCTCAGCAAATAGATTCATGCCGCTTTACATAAAAAGAAAATGATAATGAACTATTACTTGATGTAGTTTCTTTTGGACATCATAACAAAATTCATATTTTTTTTGTATTTTGGTCAATGTTCCTCGGACAAAGTCATTCAATTAAATGGTCTGAATCGACAATCTTTCATTTCGGCATGGACTATCCAATAATATGCCCAATAATATATAATAATAATGTGCCCTACTGGAAGTCGGAAAAACATAGAATTTGCTGAAAACAGATAACGCTGGCAAGTAATCTAGAAAGTTATTGGAGCCGACCAAACATCTTGCTAAAAAAAATATTCATGCATAATTTTCAGGAAATAACTTCTACATCATCCTGTACAGCACGTTTTAATAAAACACTTAGGGGTATTTGCGAGGCAGATTAAGTCCTGGGGGTACTACGCAGGGTACGAATTACGATGGTAAAAACATGCTGGAATTTTGAGATTTTTAAGGGCCCATTGATTTTAGTATACTAGGTTATTTTTTTGGACCTGATTTCCTTTTGCCCACTTATTAGTGAGGTCAAAAGCAACAACTTTTGTTTTACGACTTTGCTAATAACGCACGAAAAATTTTCCACTTCCCATACAAAATGGGTCGGTCACGTGACCACTTTAGTATGGAGAGTCGAAATTTTTTTGTGCGTTGTTAGCAAAGTCTTAGAACAAAAGTTGTTGCTTTTAACCTCACTAATAAGTGGGCAAAAGGAAATCAGGTCCAAAGAAATAACCTTGTATAAGGTTCTAATGAAATAGTCGACATAATGTTAGTATGTTACTCAGACCATGAAACTGGACAACTTTCCCCAAGGAACATAGGTCGAAATTTAAATACGAAAATCAATTTTTGACCTCCCATAGAAACTACATCAGTTGATAGCGCTTTTTGTATGGAAGGTAAAATTTGGTTTTTCGTATTTCTACCTATATTTCTAAAATTATGTTCACTACTTCATACTAAAATTATATTCACTACTTCATTAGGACCTTATATACCTTTACTGTTGTAGCTTTTACGCGAAATATATATATATTTTTAGAGATGTTTTCTCCTGCATGAGAAACATTAACATACAGTGCAAACTTTTCTCGAATGTCAGATTGTTTCTTTTTGTATTTCTTGTGATTTATTAAATCTAGAATAATTTTGCCGAAAGATATACCACCAGGAGTGCTATTCCCAATTTATCAAATGTCGCCCATAACCTCCCGAACGAATACGCCCTCACTTCCCGAACGCATCAGATCACGCACGCAAAATTTTTGGTATTCTGTCGCATTAGCACAAGCGGGTCGAGATGACATAGGGATGATCACCCATTTGCGTACATAAGAATCGAGAAATCGATTGAACATTATCAGCGTAATAATAAGTTTTTAACTATGTTATTGTTAGTATTGCACTAATTAATATAAGAGTCGAATCTTTTGCGTAATCATTACTTGAAAAATCCTTCGTTTTCAAAAAAGAGTACAAATAATAAAGTGGCATTGATGTTTTAAAAAAACACCGCTTCGGCGTTTTTATCGTGATTGAACTCTGCCAAAAGTAATGCGAGCCGAGTAGGATGTGAAATGGGATGTAGGAAATTTTTCTAATAGGGTGACTACAATATTATGTTTGTTGAGTGGGACAAGTATTGTGACAATTTGTTTAAAAAAAGAAATAAGGGAAACTATCTGTAAAGAAAGCTTCATACAACGCGTTTTTATAAGTTTGTGAGACACCAGAGCAACATTCAATCGCTTTTGTTTATTTTTTTCGTTCTTCTGAAAACTGTTACCTAAATGAATATTACTATGTTAGAATTAAGCATTTATTAGAACATTACAATTTGCAGACTTAACAAATGAAATCCGATTGCACTGGAAACCTTTCAAAATGAACCGTCATTCCAAATGCACAATCTTTCATTTTATAACCACTTTCACTTTAAACGAGTTTTCAATAACACATTTGGCTTATTGTCATGCAACATATTAACTTTGTTTTATTGCAATTAGTTTACTCAAACAACAGCAAAGCCGCTTGAAATTTTGACTACTTTTGTGTAAAATATAACGAGTTCTGAAAAAAACTGGCGCTGCCAGGGCGGCGTGGGGAGGTACAAAAACTACAGCTGTGGTTTTAGTACTATTTTATGATTCGATTTTTTACCTACAGCTTTGAAATATTGTGCGATGCCTAGGACATTGAAGAATGTATTACTCAGTGAATAACATACATCTTCGGATGCAGCGTCAAATATAGTTATGGTCAAAAATCAATTTTTACGGCAAACATGCAGATAAATGAACGAAGAAGAACAACCTTCATGTTAAATAATCTTTCAAAGTGAAAAAGATTTATACAGGGTTTAAAGAAAAGTACCGATTTTCTTTTAACCACTTGTTCAATAAGTAGAATATAGAACAATAAGCATGTTTAAACAACAAAAAACCGGCCAAGTGCAAGTCGGACTCGCGCACCGAGGGTTCCGTACCACCACATAATCATAATTGTATTACTTGGAATTTCAGTAAGTTATTATGCTAGATTTTTTTAGTCAGACACGCGCTTGACCAAATTCTATTATTTGTTGTTATTTTATAGCTTATGCACTATAAACATACCAATTTTCAAGTTTGTAAGTGTTCCCGTTTTAAAAATTAAACTAAAAGAAAAATAGCCTCCGCGACCATCCAACTTGACCCCTCTCTTATATGAATGTTCTTGAAACGGGAGCTCACCACAATTGGTTACCATTAGTTGAGAGAAAAGTTGTAATATTTAATGATTTCAGACTTTTCCCATTATTTGTACTGTGAGACCTAGCTTCTTGCCAAATTTCATAATTTTAGGTCAACGGTAACTACCCTGTAGGTTTTACTTTTTTGCATAAATGTATGGAGATGAGGACATAAAATGCCATATCTTTTGATTGCGTCATTGTAAAAATTGAAATTTTCAGATCTTGTGTGGTTCATAGATCCTAACATATGATATTAATTTCAACCTGATACCTTTACCCGTTCGTGAGATAAAGGGTCTTGACAGACAGACAGACAGACAGACGGACAACAAAGTGATCTTTTAAGGGTTCTGTTTTTTTCTTTTGAGGTACGGAACCCTAAAAAAGAATAAAAAAACAGAAATAAAAAACTTATATTAAAATTTAATTGTGTCAACCCTCGCCAGAGTCGCAGCGCGCATGAAGGTAACTAATAGGTCTTTACCCATGAAATTGCCGTTTTCTATGGCGAATTTTAGGTAAACAAAATTTTCAGTACTAACATTTTTCCATTTTTCTTAGGAATTGTAAATACAATTTATTTTATTTTTTTAAGCATTATTGATTAAGGTAACAGAAGCTTAAACTTAATTCTCGAAAAATATTATCTGTAAAAAAATATAACAAATCTAATGATGAAATCGGACGACATTTAAGACGAACAATTTTCGAACCTTTAATTTTATATATCAAACTAAAAATAAAAACTTTATTTTATGCGTAAATTCAACTACCTACCTTTTAACTTGAAGTCAACTTTCAAATATAAGACAAATAAAAAAAATTGCATGAGAATTATAGGAATTATGATCTCATTAATCTGTAAGAAAATTTCGCCAATTTCATAGGTAAAGACCTATTATTTTTCTCGTTTACAATAGGTGCGCCGAGTGCGCGTTGCGATTTTTAGAGCAGGGTCGGCGATTTGAACTTTTTAAGGTAGGTAGGTATTTTATTTAATTTTATTATAACTAGTAATTGTTACAGTTTATTTTTTACTAAGATGAGTATGTATTTACGTTTCTTTCATTCATATAAATTAGTCTTATTTTCTTTCATGGTTTTCTCTGTTTGCACGCTTGCATCCTGCATCATTATACTTTATCCTTTAGTTACTTTAAGATTGACTGGTAGAGATCTCACGTAGGGATGAGTCCGCCTTTGCATGTCGTCTTGCCGAGAATAGTATTTTTGTAATTTTCGTGCAATAAAGATTAAACAACAACAACAAAGAATGGTCTAGATCACACGTGTATTCTAGCATTCTTTCATCTGACCATTCTTTTCAGTATGCGAGTTTTCGTCTGCGGAGAGGAAAGGGAACCTTTGTCCCCGTAGGCACTAAAACATTATTTTCACGACACGGCGCCGTTACTTTCAAACCCGCTAGGTGGTAGTTGTTCTAGTTCTGTTCCGATAAATAATAAATACTTGGTGATGGCTGCGCCGCAAGTAATTTGTTTCTACAGATGTAATGGCATGGTCACCCTTGTTCATATGCAACACTTTTTTGTGTTTAATGGTTAACCTGTGAATGTTTATGCCGCAACCACCAAATAATCCACTTTTCCTAAAACAGGCACAACATTATACTAACATAAATACAAAATTAAAATAAAACATCCACAAGATCTCAAGATTAAGAAACGAAGTTGTGATGACAAGTGACATCAGCAACATGGCATGCAAAGGGATATCAGAAAATTATTTTAGCAAATGTTTTAGATATAGAATAAACTAAATAAAAAAGTCTTCCGCAGCTACTAAACTTGTTTAAGAAAAAGACTGCTTTTAATTTAAAAATCAATAACTTTTTATTTTGCGGGCTTAATAATGCACAACTTATTTTAAAATAAAGTATAAATAAAAACACGTGGATGCAGAACTTAACATTTTGCACGGAAATTGTGCAAAATTTGATAGTAGGTATGGCAAGAATTAGAAAGGGATAAACCGCTCTGATCTTGCTCTACTCGTTTTGCCTTTGTAAGTTTAGGTTGCAGTCTACAATCACGATACTTGTTATAACATCATTGTAAAGTGGTTGGTTGTTGTGGCAAAACATTTTTTATGGCCATCAGGCCATCACATCAGGAGTTTTTTGCCAGTTCAAATCCTACAGTTTTGACACGAGGTACTTGAAATTTGGATTTTAGCTAATAACAACAAGTAAGTAACAAGTAAAGAAACACGTGGTTTTTCACTGGTAGAATGCTACATTATTCCTGAGTAACATATGCTATATTTATTACTAGAAACATAATATTTAAACTTCAATAATGTAACCCAAGGCGAAAAAAACCGGCCAAGTGCGAGTCGGACTCGCGCCCTAAGGGTTCCGTACCTATCTACCATATGATATATATATATTTTACTATTATCAATGGGCTTACTCTTGACCTCGATCTAGCCTTGAAGACAGAAATGAGGTCGACGATGGAACGAGCTTGCCCAGAAGAAGCCTAAAAGCCACATACTAAAAGCTTTTGCTCTTTGACTTTAAAAACTCCGCGATCGTCCAACTTGACCCCTCTTTTATAGAAAAGTTCTTGAAACGGGAGCTCACCTTAATTGGTTACTATCAGTTGCGAGAAAAATTGTAATATTTAATGATTTTAGACTTTTCCCTTTATTTGTACTGTGAGACCTAGCTTCTTGCCTAATTTCATAAGTTTAGGTCAACGGGAAGTACCCTCTAGGTTTTGCTTTAGTGCATAAATGTATGGAGGACATAAAGCCATATCTTTTTATTGCGTCGTTGTAAAAAAAAAATTTTTCAGATCTTGTGTGGTTTACGGACCTTAATATTCGTAATCAATTCCGACCTTATACCTTTACCCGTTCGTAATAAAAATGGTCTTGACAGACAGACGTACAACAAAGTGATCCTTAAAGGGTTCTGTTTTTATTTTGAGGTACGGAACCCTAAAAATTTGCCGTACTATGTCTTTCAATGCATGCGCTACAGAAACTATTGATGATAGAACAAAATAATGTTGTAAGAACCTATCTGAAAAAATTGGAGATTGTAGACTACTTTTTAATATTCAAATCGGATATTCCATTCAAAAGATATTACGAATTCAAAAATGTCAATCTATACAAAATACTTATAGAAAAATATATTTAAGCATATCTACAGGTTGAAATGGAAATCATTCGATAAATTTTGAGATTGATTTCAGACTGCGAAACTGAACAATTTTCGCCTAGGAACACAGGTCATCGGACGAAAAAAAATGTTTACCATTTCATAGTAAATTTAGTCAGCTGACCATATATTTTGTATGGGATATCGAATTTTTTTTTACGTCTGACGAGCTATGTTCCTTGGGGAAAGTTGTTCAGTTTCGTGGTCTGAACTCAATCTATAAATTTGTCGAATGTTTTCAAATTCACCCTGTAGAATTAATAGAAATAATAAAAACTTTTTATAACATCGATTTTATAGGAGTACTAAATAATTCACAGTAAAATAAAAATACAATTTAATCCAAAAAAAAAGATACAGTATTTTAGAGTATGAATGATTTCACATGCTATGTCCAAAATGAAAAAATAATGTCTTACATTTTCGCTTAAAATGACACGGTTAATATCCCGTACATTTACTGAAAATGTCACTTTTGATTGTAGTTTTTTTGAATGATTTTTTACCTAAATAGAGTTTTTTTTAAAACGAAAAACTAAACAATATCCTGAATTTTTGAATGGTAATTTTTATTTTGTAGAATTTGATCCTTCATAAATCTCGCATCTGCGTAGACGGTCAAGCGCTAAGTTAAAAACGGACTTGTTAAAAAACTGTTCTATTTGGAAAAATATCACAATATTTTGAGATGTTTTTAAACCAAAAATCAGATCAAGAAAGTATATCTAATATGATATTAATGTCTTCTTTGAAAACTGAGAACTACATTGTTTTATCCTTCGGCGAAAATCGTAAATTTTGACTCCAGCGCGATTTTAACGGATGAACGCTCTTAAAACTAATACAAGCTGTTTTTCTCTTTCATGTTTAGATTCAGATATCTTCATCATAATGTTATTTCATCATAATGTTCTTTGGGACAAGTTGTTCAGTTTTTTGGGCTGATTCTGCAGATTCACATCCCACAATACTGATGTGGTTGTACCTTTTTAGTTTCCTTTGTGTTCAAATATCGTTCATTACAGCCACCCTACTTCATACGTAAAACAGTTCGGCTTTTTCATAGAAAAAGTAAAGGAATAATGGGTAACCATCACTGACCTCTATATATTGTATTTAAAGAGGTCAGTGGTACCCATAGAAGAATATTCCGCAAATAGCATAACTATCAATTTTGCAGCCATTTACTCTACAATATTTCACTGTTTTTGCAGAAAATATACGCGATTTTAAACAACATTTAGCATGACATAAAAATGTGTCAAAGACGGGGATACCAGTAATGTATTAAAAATATTACCAAAAAGGTTGATGACCAATGAAGAAGTACATAACCTGCTTGACCTTAAACAACACAATTAGATCAAAAATGTTTATATATATACAGGTGTTAATTTGATTGCGTGCCATAGCTCAGGGGCGGGATCAGTATCAGAAACTGAACAACTTTTCCCAGGGAACATAGATCGAAAATCAATTTTCGACCTTCCTTAGAAACTGCATCAGCTGATAGCGCATTTTGTATGGAGGGTCAAATTAGATTTTTCGCATTTCGACCTATGTTCCTTGGGAAAAGTTGTTCAGTTACTGATACTGATCCCGCCCCTGAGCTATGGCACGCAATCAAATTAACACCCTGTATATATAGGGTGACTTTTAATTAGTTCTTGATAGCAAAAGATATGCATGTACTCATGATACTGAACAACTTTTCCCAAGGAACATAGGCCGAAATACGAAAAACCAAGTTTGACCTCCCATACATAATGCGCTATCAGCTGATGCAGTTTTTTTGGGAGGTCAAAACTAGATTTTCGTATTTCGACCTATGTTCCTTTGGGAAAGTTGTTCAGTACATTAATACCTTTTTCTATCAAGAACTAATTAGTCACTCTATATATTTATATAATAATAGTATAGGGTTAGTATTGTATTGAAGAATGCACCGAAGAGAAAATCTGAAATCTACGATTACTTGTACATAGTGACTCAATAAGCCACTATGTACAAGTAATCGTAGATTTCAGAAGCACATCACATCACATCACAACAGCCGAAAGACGTCCACTGCTGGACATAGGCCTTCCCTAAGGAACTCCATGACGACCGGTCCTGCGCTGCTCGCATCCATAGGCTTCCCGCGACCTTGACCAGATCGTTTGTCCAATAAGCCGTATACGATTTTTTTTGTCTCGATTTTGCAAAAAAGTATCCAAAAAAGACCAAATCGACCGATGCTGGCTGCTGGTCTATCTCGATTTACAATCCCGCAGACACGCTCCACTTATAGCTTTGACAGAATTTTTTTTGGTATTCTGTAAATTTTTACACCACAAGCGCAGTGGAGTGAACTTGGGATGGGCAACAAATCGCTTATATGAAAATCGACAAATCGACTGTACATTATCAGCTCATTTCGACGTTAATTAATTATTCATTTAGTGTTTCTAAAAACAAAACGTAATAGTCAATCCTTTTACTTAATTTGAAGTTTAAAATATTAGTTCTGTACAAAATTTTATAATAGATTCAGAGCGCAATGCCTTTGCGCGCGAGCTATACATAAAAAAAAATATGAACCATATCAATATCTGTCAAACAAGTCACAAAACACAACAACAACTATGAACAACAACAAAATTAATTATTTTGCTAGATTTTCAACTAAATTTAAATTCGCTTCATAATAGCACAAAGTAGAAGTGCATTTGATGCCACAAGTTGTTATATAACTACAAAATACAAGGTAATTGACTATGAAATCTGTCACCAAAGCCTTTGCAATAAGCACATAACTTACTAACAATTTTTTTATAATTTCAGATAAAAGTGGCGGTATCTTCCATGTCTCGCTTCTTGAGCTATATCTTGGGACCGCAAACCAAAAAAAAGGTCGCTCACGCGTCGGATTCATGGAAATTTGCCTGGTAGAGCCTGCATTCAGATAACTATTTTGAATGCTATGGATGACTTCTTTCCTGCAGATTACCGCACAATAATATTGCATTTGCATCAAGATGTGTACGAACATCTGATTTTTCATTTTACAGTGGCTTTGATTGTGTTTTAAATGTTATTTAAAAGTGACTATTTCTATAAATAATGTGTTTATTGTTTATAAAAGTTTATTTACTTAAGTACGTACGGTCAACCGCTTGGTACAAACTTTTTCAACTCTATTACCACGCCATAAGGTCCAAAAGTGTTTCTACTAATGTGTGGCCGTGTGTACCTAAATATTTTATTAACATTCAATACTGTGTATTAGATAAAATAGATGTAGCGTGCTTATAAATTATAACAGTATCAAAGTAAGGTAGGCTAAAAATATCTCTGGTGGAGACCTTTTAGATTTTGTTTATAAAATCCTGTACTATTAAACAAGCAATATTTGTTTGTGTATATATTTCTACAAGCGAGGTGACTATGGTACTTCCCCTCCACATTTTCCAGCAAAAGCTAGAATTCTGGAGGGAGCTCCCTGTCCTGTAGTGGACGTTTTATGGGATGTTATGATGATGATGATATATATATTTCTAATCGGTTTCTCGAAAACCACATATACTATTTTCTTATGTCTCTAAAAATTAAATTAACCAATTTTAGAAAGCTTCTTTGAACAGAGAAGATAATTATGTTATTACAACGGGAAAAACATTAAACCCTAGAGCTATCCCTTATTAATGGAAGCAGGTTATTCCCGTGGGAAAGCCACTTACTTATTCCTACGAAAAAACCGTTCAATTCTTGAACTAATGAACCAATTCTAAAGGTTTTTCTGTTGCGGTAAGATACGTTAACGGGAAAGCTTCTCATTCCCTCAGTAAAAATGTCCTACAGATTTTCTTCTGTGGAATGCTACAGTATCCCTGATTGACGTAAGTTACATGTAACCGCGGGAAAAACGAACCAGTGCTATTTATTTTTGTCATATGTACAGCTAAATGTAAACGTATTCAGAAGTTTCTTTTCTTGTGGAATGCTACATTGTGCTAATTTTAGCTACTTATTACCGCGGGAAAACGTCCATTTAACACGGGAAAAACGTTTGACTTTTGAACTATATATATTCTTTATTGCACACATATTGAAAAAAACAGAATTAAAGGACATATACAAGGGCGGGCTTATCTCTAAAAGATATTTCTTCCAGCCAACCTATGGCAGTTAGATAAATTCTTTAAAAGTTTTCACTAATAGGAAATTGCATAATCTCTGACTTACAAAAGCTCCTTTTACCGTAGTTTTATATACAAAAAATCTCAAAAATTTACTCCTCACTTACAGATCCGCAGGTAGGTTGTAACTTTTGTGTTGTTCGAGGTTTGCCTTCTTAGTGAGCGCCGGAGTGAACGCGGGCTATGCACCGGAATACCAATTCAAATGTCAAACCATACAATAATGTCAAATTTTCATTTAAGGTAGTTCTCTTCACCACCAACTTTACCCAGTAGTGGCGCTAGCATCTTCATGCTGGTTTAAGTCATCCCAATTTTGTGTTTTATCTGCAAATGTACGCATGTTCTGCGGGTTTGTCATCATAAAGTAGCATTTAAAATATTTCACAACTCAAAATATAGTAAAAAACACAAAAATAGTAATCGTAAAGGTTAACATCAAAATTCGAGAGTGAGCGCGGAATGCGTTACGGAATACCAATTTAAACGTCAACCCATACAAAAATGTCAAAAAGTCCGCTCAGCGGTTCACGCAGTGATCTCACCGTCGTGATAACTTGGTTGCAGAATACCAATTTATTTGACACACACCTGCGGATCACCTGCGGATCCGTGTGCGGACGTCAAAATTGTTGTTTTGGGAATAGCACTCCAGTAAGTACCATGTAATTACCTTAATTCTTTTTCGATCATTTCATGCGAGTGCGGTTATTCCCCGCAGAGTATGGCCCACCTCACATCCTGCCCCGCGTACCCTAACACCTGCACGCGTGATGAACTGATGCAAGCTACACAAAATGCCGTTCTCGTAGCTGAGTACTGGGCAAAATTCATTTAATTTTATTGGATTTGCGTCGACACGAAAAGAAGAAGAAGACCTTAATTCTTTAATTTTCGAATCTGATTGCTATTTGTTAATTACTTACTCAATTAAGGAAAGGATTACTAAATAAATATACCTACATCCTCTCTTTATGATTCCGTCGTTTTTAAGGTACAAAACTCATTAAAATCATCAATAAGATCTTAATGAGTTTACCCATTCCCAGGAGCAAAATTGTGTTCATTAAGGAAAGTCATTAAATATCTCTTATTTATAAATCGTTGTGTCAATTCAAAATAAATCAGAATCGTCTGGTTATCGTCGAGTTTATATTTAAATGTTGTATCTTCTTGATAAAGACAAGTGACCCATAATTTGGATTTGAGTGTTTTTTTCGATAAGGTTTTAGTTTCTTTTTAAAAATGAAATTTGGTTGTATTGGTTTTCTACTTGCCTTTTTTATAGTATTTTTAGGTAAGTACCTCTACCTACAATACTTTCTCTATAATATCGTAATTTTTTTCAGGACAGTTACCATACTAAGTTATGTGTCTTTAAAAATAAATTAGTTAAAAAAAACAGTAACTATTTTAGGTGAAATGTTTGTTTTATGCCAGAGTTTTTACGCTGATGAATGGTCTTTTAGAATAGAATAGAATAGAAAATCGTTTATTTCACAAATAACATAATTAAGTTTTTACAAAAGTTTAACAAACATTTGGTAGCTGTTATAGCGAAAAAGGACATACTCAGCCTTGTGCCGCAACTGACGTCGCGGCGCTGATTTTCAGTATGCCCAAAAAAGGGTATGTGAGGCAACGCATCGAAGGATAAATAGGTACATGTTTAAAGCTTATAATATAAAATAACATCATATTAATTTATAAATAAAAAGACAGGTATTATAAAATAATAAAAATACTCAAATAAAATTATATAAGTACAACTATTTTTCATATCTAATACGTATCCTATACTAGTAAACGAGCAATATTTATATACTAGGTTATTTTTTTGGACCTGATATGCGTATGCCCACCTTATTACAGAGGTCAAAAGCAACAACTTTTGTTCTACGACTTTGCTAACAACGCACAAAATAAATTCGACTCCCCATACTAAAGTGGTCAAGTGACCGACTCATTTTGTATGGGAAGATGAAAATTTTTCGTGCGTTGTTAGCAAAGTCGTAGAACAAAAGTTGTTGCTTTTGACTTCTGTAACGAGACGGGCATACGCATATCAGGTCCAGAAAAATTACCTTGTATATTTGTAATTGGTTTCTCGAAAACCCATGTCTGAGAAAATTAGTTTTCCCGTGTTTTTAAGCATTTTTTAAAATACCGCGTTTTAGACAGACACCTACAGCGCCATCTGTTGGTGGGTAGCATAGCTTGCTCACCCGATGATATTTTAATGTTGAGGCGGCTAATATAGAGCGAAGTTCGGTCGCCCATGTACTGTAGTATTAAAGTGACAGCCAGTTAGGATACTACACTCCCACCAACTTATCTGTTCCGGCGGCGGCGTCGCAGTCTTTCATCGCACTGTGTCACTTTGGTGTTAGTTGTAGTAGTGGCGTTGTTAGTTCTTCATTTGTCCGCCTCAACAATTAAGTTGGTAGATTTGTAGCCATATTAGCCATCCTAAAAAAGAAAGTTATAGTTTGTGCCGTTACACAAATCACGAAACCTTTTCTTTTTGTTATACTTAATACATTTCTTAAGACCTCTTAGTCTCGACAATGTCAAACAGAATACCAAAAGTGTTGATGTCTCCTTGTCCCTTCTTACTTTGAACCTCTATGCCCTTTGTATACGAAAGTAGACTACTTCAGATTCACTCACGCATTGGATATTTTTCCTTTGGTTTTCGGGATTTTTCTTTCTGTTGACGCCTGTACTGTCTTAAGGTCGTTTCACATGTGGCGAGTTATGTGAGTAGAGTACATTGCTTGGGGCGTGCGAGACTCATTATAATTCACATAGCCTGTGAAGCAATGTGTCACCAGAAAATAATAAGAATCATATGTTAATTTCCGCCTTAGTTGATAAACTTTCGAAAAATAATAAACTCGTAGAAAATTCCCATATGTCCGTTAGCTAAGGGAAAATCCCGAATGGGATCGGTTATGTTTTGTTAGGCAGATCGTCGGTCCACCTTGTGGGGGGCCTGCCAACGCTTCATCTTCCGGTACGTGGTCGCCACTCTAGAACCCTTACGCCCCATCGGCCATCGGTTCTTCTTGCGATGTGCCCTGCCCACTGCCACTTTAGGCCTATGTCCAGCAGTGGACGTCTTTCGGCTGATATGATGATGATGATGATGTTTTGTTAGGTTCTCTTTTGAGCGTGCTGGGCGAGTGCCAGAAGCGATTTCGGTACAGTTTATTATTTTACGAAAGTTGATCAACTTATGATTCCGAATTATCTTTCGGTGACAAATATACAAACAATTTTTTTTTCTCTTAATGTTTGCACGACTGTATCACAGTCTAGATAACCTTTATTATTCCATAAGACCTGTGTACATTTAGGCAATTAAATTGTTTAAGTGTAAGTCGGGCTTTAAGGTAAGTTCTGACCGAGAACTGAGGAAAGAGTGTCCTGATACTATTTAAACTTAGATGGCGATCTCAAAATTGTAAATTTAAATGTAAATATAATTTTCCATAAAAACTGCATCATGTGTTAGCGCATTGTTATAGACATATTTATTTTGTACTTTTTCAGAATAGTTGTTCACTTGCTTAGTTTAAGTGTCTGATGATACTTTTTGTTGCTCTACCTCTTAGTGCGGTCGATTAGCTGTTTCACGTAGACACGCCTTTTAATTCACCAAATTTTTCCTAGGTACTAGTTAGGTACCTACATAGCTCTTAATTTTTGATAGGAGCCAATTCTTGAATTTCAAAAAAAAATCCATAGAAAATTCAAGGATTGGTTCCTATCAAAAATTTAGAGCTATGTACCTAACTAGTACCCGGAAAAAATTTGGTGCACTTTGGTGAAATTTGGTGAATTTGGCGATATGGACTATCTAGTTAAGTAGATAAAAAGTTTTAATATTTCAAGTAAATAAAGAGGAAGAAAAATTCGACGCAAGCCGGATTTTGAACTTGCGACCGAAATTTTTCTTCCTCGTTATCTTGCTGTGTCTAAATGTCATAAAATATATTGTTAAAAACACCGCAATTTTAAAAGGTCTTATTAAATAGATACATGTATTTATAATAAAACCTTGTAAATATTTAACTTGTAATGATGTTTTCAGATGGACGAAAGCACAGATTTCGCTGTGACTACACTTACCTCAAATCTACTGAGGGATATTTGAAGTATCATGAAATGCCTGCGAATTGGCACGAGGCGCAGCTGAGATGTCACATGGAAGGTAACAAAGTGAACTTTATTTGGTATTTATAAGGAAATAAATAAAGAAACAGTTTTTTTTTTGCAAAAGCAACATTACTTTGGAGTGTGAAACTTACTAATCTGCCATGAAACTGAAGAATTGTTCCCAAGAACCGTGTATAAAACACCAAGAAAAAAACTGAATCTTTGTATGGAATACGGTTATTTTTAAATAAAGTTATTCAGTTGTATTATAGGCAGGCTTCAAAAACACTTCTTTAATCCTCTTGTTTTGCCAAGCTGGCTTTAACTCCAGGCCTTGCAAAAGCTTATTGAATTAAAATAAAATAGACCAATCCGATGAATACACAGTGAAAATATATTTTTGTTTCAAAATTTTGTACAACAACTTGTTTTGATTGCGTGTAAGAGCAGTTTCCCTCGATATTGATAGGCTTTTTTTGCTTGTGGGTGGGACAATGATGATTCAAGCAATTCATTTTCTAATGAGCCGTTGCATTGCTGTAGTAACCACTTATAATTGTAATTTATATCTTAAAGTTTTTGGGCATACTGAAAATCAGCGCCGCAGCCAAATCTGTGCTGCAGCGTCAGTTGTGGAGTTGTGGCACAAAGTTGAGTATGTCCTTTTGCATTTTAACTGTTACTACCTAATGTTTGTTATACTTATTGTAAAAATTTAATTATGTTATTTGTGACACAAATTATTTTCTTTTCTAAATTACAATTTTCTGTTTACCACAAGGCGCCGTTCTCGCTTCACCTCTTAACGAGCCTTTACGAGAAGCAATGATGCAGCTTGCCAACCGGAGCGTTGTATGCGGTGTGCACACAGGCATACATGCCAGATTCTCAAGAGGAGACTTCCATTCTATTGAAGGTATGTACGTTTATTGGAAAACCCATACTGCAGATTCTGTACCGAGAGAACAAAACGCCTATCCATCTAATCTGCCAATGTGATGCACATATTCACAGAAGTAGGATGCCTAAGGATGCCTTGTATGCGTTATGGCTGGCAGTCAATTTTAATACTAATAAAGAAAGTCCAAAGTCCAGTCGCCAGCAAAGAATAGTACCCATACATACCCGTGGGTGTCGTAAGAGGCGGCTAAGGGTTATAAACTGGAGGATGGGCAGCAGCATCCTCCTGTTTATCATACTATCTTACTCACTGCGGTCATCTTCAACCGCGGTCCATGGTGCCAGCCGAAACGCTGACAAGCGAGGTAACTATGGTACTTCCTTTCCACATTTTTCAAGCAAAATCTAGAATTCTGGAGGGAGCTCCCTGTCCTGTAGTGGACATTTCATAGGATGTTATGATGAAAGAAAGACAACTTTAAAACATATTATTTGCTTTTTAATAACAATACCAAATAAACCCTCTAAGGAAAATTGTAGAGTTTTGCTTTGTTGTTGTTTTCCTTTTCAATAAACCTTTAAAATATATTTCAGGAGTCCCTTTATGGAAAATCCCTCACAAGTGGACTCAAGGTGAACCAGATAATAACAATGACGAAGAAAGCTGTATTTCTATGCTCAAAGATGGAACATTTGCTGACATGAAGTGTGAAGAAACCTTACCTTACATTTGCTACAAGAAATTCACTCCTGGGTTGGTGATGAATGCTTGCGGGACGATTGACAATGGTAAGTTTTATACTTTTATTTTTGGTAAAGAAAACTATGTTTCGTAAACAAAATTATCTTTCGGTTAAAGGTGACCGATTGGGTCACCACACACCAAACACAAAAACCAGCGTAAAGCGGGATTGGGCAGGCCAATTGTCCCCCTGTGGGCCAAGATGACAACCATCTGTCAGCCACAAAGCGACAGAAGATATCAAGATTGATCCAGGTGCCGATGGCATGATGAACTCGAAGCCTTTTTCAAATTTTGGCAACGACAAGACCAGTAGAAGGAAAGGGAGGAGATGTTTTCTCAATGGGAAACCAACGGCAAATTTAAATAGTAAACAACAAAGCCTACATGTTGAAAACAACATTGTATGTCGCTTTGATTTCTAAAATATGGTTCTTTAATTATATATATCAGAGACATGTCATATTCATATCAAACTACATCGCCTCCAAAAACAAAATGGCACTCCAAAGCCAACCATCGAAATTATGGCTAGACAACTTAAAAGTTTCAAATACTTTCAGGTTACAACCTAGATACCAGAACAGGCAGTTGCTACAAATTCCACCAATTCCCTCGTTAGTGGTCTCGAGCGTTCATTACTTGCACTGCTGAAGGAGGCTACCTGGCTATCATCAACAGCGAAACCGAAGCTGAGCTTATAAAAGAGCTTTATGCTAAAAATCCTGCTATCAATGGAGTAGGAGAATACTGGACAAATGCTGCTTTTATCGGTTTACATGACTGGGACGAGCATGGTGAATGGAGGACTATTCATGGTGAGTTCCTTTATTATTCTTTTTCCTATTTCACTTGAGGACTGGACTGTTGGTCTGAACGTTACGAAATTGAATTTTACTCCTTTACATGAGCGGGTTCTTTTATTTAGTTAGGATAGTACAGTCTAGAAAAGGAGGTGAATTTCTTAAAATGTATTTCTTTTCTTATAAAAATAATTCTTTGTGCGAAAGGCTTGGTCACGATAAGGTGAATGTAATGGAATTGAATATTTTTTATAAAGCGAAGACGAAGCCACTTAATACTTTGCATTCGTGTAGCTTCTGTTTGAGTGAACCGATTGCGATAAAACAAAGCTTATAATGTATCACGAAAGTAAGCCTGTTACGTTTTTCAAAACTCAGTTTGAATAGGTTCAGTTATTTGTGTACACTGTAAAATTCGTCGTGGGCACAGCAATTTTTCTATATAATCTATAAATTCTATAATTTATCTTCCAGGTGAATCACTAAAAACAGCTGGCTACGATAAATTCTCGCCAGGGGAACCCAACAATGCTACCAGCCAGTATTGTGGTGCGGTCTACAGAAATGGCATGTTTGATGACATGTGGTGCTACCGCCGAGCTCATTTGCGAAAAAGATCCTGCTATGTTGACTTGCGATGAATATGACGAAGATGAATGAGATTATTGAAATAAAAACAGTATATTATTATTTTTTCCTTTTTTTCATAATATACCTCGTATAGAGCGACACGAAGAGTGAGAGTGGCAGTTGGATGACGATAAGAGGCTCAGCAGACGGCAAACTGTTGTTTATAAATTTATCCCTTAGGGATAGGTAATGAACTTTTCGCCCATACTGCCTCTTCTTCCGTAATCCTTCTTCTAGGTTTAAGGCCGAAGCCAAGTCTTCGTTCTATCTTTATTAGCCTGTTCCAAACAGTAAGGCCGGAGCCAAGTCTTGATTGTTTTTTCCCCGAAAACTTTATGTTTTGACAGCCCGCCAGTGTGGCCGGTACTGAAATCATTTTCGATATTATTATGGTCATTGACATGATAAAACGATCCGCTTCCATGCGCGTATTATTCAAAATCTTTGGTTAGGAAGGAAAAGAGCTTGAATGATTGTTCAGTTCCTTTGAGTTATTTACTCGAAAAGGTTGTTGAGTTTGATTGTTGTCAACGTAGAGTGATTTTGAAAATTGATAAGATAAGTTTGAATGACTATTTAGAGGAGTGCCGTAAGGTATAAAAATTGAAAAATCTCGGAATCCAGGGCCAGTCAATGGATCTTCATATACATAGATTTTTTAAATGTGTTTTTAAGAGCATATAGAATAATGTTAAAAAAAAATTTGTCCGATCTCAATTTTTAATTATTTAAATAAATAATTATTATTTTTTCGTAGTTTTTTTTACAGCAACATTTTTTATCTCATGAACAGTTATAGTGAGTATTATATGTTCCTTGAGTTATAGCTAGAAATTTAAAATTTTGCTGTTTGTATTTTTTTCGTTTTATAATTCGCCCCACCCCTCACCTTTGTACCTGCGGTCCCTTGAGGCCCAAGGACAAGTTTGTAATAGTTCTCCTTTTCAAAATATAACTTCATAGTAATAAAACCTACCTCCTCAAGGTAGTACGTACCTCAAGGTAGTACGTTAGGACCCACGTTATTTTTGGTCTACATCAACGAACTATGCAAAATCAACCTTGATAAATCGGACCTTGTGATGTTTGCTGACGATACAGTCTTACTTTTCCATAGGGATCGCTGGACGTCCGTATTTGACTTTGCCGAAAAAGGCTTAAAAAGTGTTACCTGTTGGCTAGAAGATAATCTGCTCTCTTTGAATGCTAACAAAACGAATTACGTAACTTTTTGTAAAACAAATGCTTCTAAACCTGCTGATAACTTAGAACTTAAGATCCATACGTATCCGTGTAATAGGGACCCACGTATAACAACACCATGTTACTGCGCCACTCTTACTAGAACTAATTGTGTCAAATATTTAGGTGTAATGTTGGACTATAAGCTAACTTGGGAAATGCAAATTACAACTGTCTCTAATAGAATTAGAAAACTTATATACGTTTTTAAGAACCTCAGAGATAACGTGCATGGTGATTTAATTATGCGTGTTTACAAAGCACTAGCTGAAAGCTTGTTATCGTATTGTATCAGCTCGTGGGGAGGGGCAGCTAAGACGTTCCTAATCGAAGCAGAAAGAGCCCAGCGCGCTCTTCTTAAAACGATTAAACGCTTGCCGTACAGATACCCAACGACTGATCTTTATAAGAGTTGTAGAGTGCTTTCATTAAGAAAACTATATGTTATGCACTGTCTAACAAGATTTCATCGAACTAACTTCCAAACTCTATCTGAAACTAAAACTAGAAATAATCGCATACGTGTACCAGTTTGCAAAAGTGATTTTGCAAAAAGGCACCTAATCTTTATAATAAATTTAATGTGGAAACTAAAATAAACCCGCTTCACCTTCACAGTCACGAATTTAAATCTAAAGTAAAAGCATGGTTAGAGGTAAAAGACTACATTGAAACTGAACAATTATTTATCACAATAACCTAAATCTAGTATCATAAATAAAACAAAATGTTAAACAAACGACTAAATCTAGTAAACGAGCACTTCAATACATATATTACACATACACTCACACATACACACACACATACATATACACACTTCTCTCTGCTGTTGCCAAATGTATTTCAAAATTTGCGATGTTTATTTTATTTTATCAGTATCATAGTGTTTTAGTTTATCTTTAAGACATATCTTAAGCGTTGCACTTTGTTTAGTGGGGAAGATACTGCAGTCTGTAACACAGTTATAATATAACTACCACAGGCTGCAGGACTTCATGTGTTCTGATTATGTTATTAAGTTGAATAAACGTTTTTATTATTATTATTTATTATTATTAAAATAAAAAATAAACTCCGAAAAATTAATAATTATTTATTTAAATAATAAACAATTGAGATCGGGCAAAGTATTTTTTTTTTCATATCATATTCCATTGAACGAGATAAATTAGAAAGAGACGATAGGCACCCCATGCACAACCACCACCAAGTAAAGCAGAGGTTGAAAAGCCGTAACAGCTTTTTTAATTCTCAAAGCCACTTGTCGGCGACCCATCCACAGAGGGGTGTCGGTTGTTGAAAGAGGAGCACTCACTCGCTGAGTTTATTCAGCCAGCAGAAAACCTCCCCCCTGGACATGACCTACCCAGACCGATCTGGAAGTCTTTAAACAGACTACGGACACAGGTCGGTTGGTGCAAAGATAGCATGTGTAGGTGGGGTTTCACCGACAGCTCCAATAACAAATGTGAGTGTGGTACCTACCTCCCCACAAACAATGGAACACCTAACCTCCTGTCCCGCATGTCCCGACACATGTACGCGTGATGACCTTTTTAAAGCCACAAATGACGCAGTAAATGTAGCAACGTTCTGGGCCACAAAAATTTTAATTTTGTAATTGATCAACACGCTAAGAAGAAGAAGATCTCGCATTATAGTTTTATATTTATTTTCCATATACAAACTCACATCCATTTCAGTTAAATTACAAATATTGTAATATATTTGAATTGGACTGGATTATTTACTAGCTTTAATTTGATACCCATATTGATATCATTATCTCACCTGTCAAGCAAAAACTTTTTTCCGAACTAGAACACCAATAATCTGCTGCTCTTGATCAGCTTCACACAATATACTACGAGACCAATTCACTGCGACCTAACCCAGGCAAGACTGAGTCCTGTGCATTCCACCTCCGAAACCGAGACAGTAATAAAACACTGCGTATCACTTGGGGTGGGGTGAAAATTGCACATAATGACAATCCAAAATACCTGCGTGTTGCTTTGGATAGGTCTCTAACCTTTAAAGCAAACTGTAAAAAGTTAAAAAACAAAGTTAGCGCTCGGAACAACATTATTTGACGCTTGACAACTACTCGTTGGGGTGCAGTACCTCATGTCCTTCGCACAAGCTGTCTGGCGTTCTGTTACTCGGCTGGCGAGCACGCATGCCCAGTGTGGGCGCGATCAGCACACTCGAAAGATGTGGATACTGCTCTCAACGAAACCTGTCGCATAGTTACGGGCACCCTGAAGCCAACACCATTGAGCTATCTGTACTATCTTGCTGTGATAGCCCCTCCAGACGTTCAGCATCGGGTGGCCTGCTCCATTGAAAAACATAAACAGGAATTTGATAGCAAACACCCACTACACGGACATACTCCACCTCCCATACGCCTCAAAAGCCGTCACAGTTTTATTAGAAACACCGTACCCCTCGAATCAGATCCACTAAAGGCTAGAATAGAACTGTGGTCAAAAATGTACCCCCTGAAAGCCCATATATCCCCATTCCCGAAAATCTTCCACCAGGACATGATCTTCCCTGGCCCATATGGAAGTCACGTAATAGATGTTCTTCACATACATATGTTCATATGTTCTTTGACATTCTAAAGTGAGACATCGATTTTTAATTGTCTCTCGGTAAAAAATTGAAATATTGTGATATTCGTGCTATTCGCAAGTGAAAACAGTGCAAGATAAAACAATAACTTACAATTAACATAAACAATTTATTAATTATTGCTAAACTAGTGTCCAAAAGTGTTTTTTCGACATTTAACTACCACGAGACCGCGGTAGTTGGACATTGATTACGTGCACCTGAGCTGAGCAGTTGAGTAACTTACGGGACTATTATCTACCCTGCCTTATATTGCGGACGGGTCATAATTGCGTGCGATACCCGGCGTAAACCGGCTCTGCGGTGACGTATGCTAACGTCGTCCGATTAGTCAAGGAATAGTTGGCTTTGCATGGCTGGGATTTATGCCTAATACCATCTTGCATCTGAGGGTCCCTACTACTACTGGAAGATTGTAACTCGAATAGTTTCTTCCGTGCAGGCTGTTTTATATTATTATATTTTTTTTATCTTTTCTGACAGTATGAAGTGTTATGGCTGCCCGCATCCGATAGACTATGCTAATGATTCTCTTCAATGTATTGCCTGTAAAAACTCATTTCACTATAAATGTGTGAACATTACGTCGGCTAAATTTAGAGAACAAAGCCAAGTTCTCAAGAAAAGTTGGAAATGCCCTGACTGCATGAACGTCTCAACATACCGTCCTAAACGTGACGATACCCCTGTAAGAGTGCAACCCGAGGCAGCTAGTAATTTGGATGAGAGGAATCTCGATAAAGTAAAGAATCTCCATTTAGATCATGACCCTGTCACAATGGTTTCTCCAGCCGCTTCTGGTCCTGCCCCGGCTCCCGATAGTTCTGAAAATTTTGTATCTGGGCAACTTTTTGCGGTAATACGCCAAGAAATTAGAAACGCATTGACTGAACAGCACAAACTGCTGGTTGATCAAGTTAAGATTGCTATAGAGCGTAGCATCGACGACAAATTTAAGCGTCTTGACTCTGCAGTGGGTGCGCTAAAGAAAGAACTCGAAGAAGTTGTTACAAGCCTTACTTTTATCGGAGATAAATACGGCGAACTTGACATGCAGCTAAAAAGTACCATTGAAGAACGGCGCGTTCTCCGTGCAGAAGTTGAGAAGCTAAAGAATAGCAACAAAGACCTATCGCTCAAGCTTAACGATATGGAGCAGCATGCCCGCGCTTGTAATCTAGAAATTCAATGTGTCCCGGAGCATAAAACTGAAAATATAACTACGATAGTTAAGCAACTAGCGAAGACGGTCTCATTTGTCCTCCAGGAGGATGATTTACATAACTTTACTCGCGTTGCTAAAATGGATACTTCCACCAACCGACCGAGATCAATTATCATCAAAATGAAGAACCCCTTAAAACGTGATGGATTGTTGGCAGCAGTTATAAAATTTAATAAGAATCAAAAGAATAAGGAAGACAAGCTCAACTCCCATCATCTTGGTTTCGGCGGTGATAAGCGGCCAATTTATGTATGTGAACATCTTTCTCAATGCAACCGGGAGCTGCATAAAGTAGCGAGGGAGAAAGCAAAAGAGCTGAAGTATAATTATGTATGGATACGTGGTGGGCGAATTTTTGTGCGGAAGACTGATAAGGATCCCGTGTTGATGATTAAAGACTTGGAATGTGTGAAGAAAATGTCATAGTCTGTTCCAATCTCATATTTTTATCCCCTATAATTACGTAAGCTTTGTGCGTTTTTTTATATAAAATTCTGTTCCATTAATTGTTATTACCAAAACGCAAGAGGTTTGAATACTAAGACTGCACAGTTTTTCGGTAACGTGAGCATAAATGATTATGACATCATAATAATTACTGAGACTTGGCTTCAGGAAAACGTATACGATGCGGAGTTGTTCGATGACAGATATGTAGTGCATAGGAGGGCTAGGAACTTAAAAAAAATATATACTATTAGAAATGTGTCACGTTCGTATAAGTCAGGTGGAGGGGTTATGGTAGCGGTGCATAAGAGATTCAAGTCATATAGAATAACTGAAATTGAAAGTGAATTTGAGGACCTTTACGTAGTTATTGAATTAAATTTAAATGGGAAAACGACAAAACTTTGTATCTTTGCCCTTTATACTCCATCACCGTTAGTTTTAAAAAATCTCGAGGTGATTTTAGATAACGCTAATATTAGCTTATCGAATTTCGATTATGTGTTGGTAGCTGGTGACTTCAATTTAAATAATATCACTTGGAATTTGGATAATGCTAGCTCAAGCCTCTTACCTCTTGTGCGTGACAAGTGTACGGATGAGCATGTTTGTGTTATAAGCGAATTTATGTCACTCAATGATTTGAAACAGTATAATGGCATTTTAAATTGTGACTCTAGAATATTGGATCTGATAATATCTTCTGTACCTGATGTTGCCCTTAGTGAGTGTAAATTCCCTCTTAGCAGTATTGATAAACAGCACCCACCACTTGACTTTAAAATAAATTTTAATTCTTCTGCTTCACTCAAACCAATAAATAGCCCGAGACTAAACTTCTATAAAGCTGATTATGATGGAATCATCAGTGATCTCAATCAAATTAAATGGGATGATTTATTTCATAAATGTAATAATGTTGATGAAATGATTGAAATTTTTTATAATGAGTTGAATAGATGCATAAAGAAACATGTTCCGTTGACTCAGCCTAAAGGACACAAGTACCCAGTGTGGTTTACCAAACCATTAATAAGATCTATAAGGGAAAAATACAAAATTAGAATGAGAATAAGAAAGTACTCAAATCCTTTAGACGAGTTAACTTACGATATTTTAAATAAAAGGTGTGAACGGTTACTAAGTGATTCTTATGATTCTTACTGCAATAGAATTGAGGCTGCCATTGCCGCAAATCCAAAATACTTTTGGTCTTATACAAAACAGAAAAAAAAGAATGAGTCTAATTTCCCGGCAGTTATGTACTTAAATGATGAAGTTGCAAGCAGTAGTGAAGAAGTATGTCAACTATTTGCTAAAAACTTTGCTTCCAATTTTAACACTAATGTCATCTGTAATGCTTTTCCACCATTAGCGAATGATTTACTTGCAACTTCAGACTGTTTATCTGGGATTTGTGTATCGGAGGACTCGATACTCAAACATCTTAAGAACCTTAATGTATCTAAAGGTTCAGGACCTGACGGTTTGCCCCCACTTTTTCTTCGTGAGTGCGCGGAATGCCTCAATAAACCTCTCGCAAGGATTCTTAATACTTCTCTCGTTTCAGGACATTTTCCTAGAGTTTGGAAAGAGGCTAGAATACTACCAGTTTTTAAAGATGGATCTAAAAACAAAGTTCAGAATTATCGGCCCATTTCTTTATTATCGACGTTGCCAAAAATGTTTGAAACTTTTATATACCCTATCCTCTACAGCCAAGTTAAATCGTCGCTAAGCGATAGGCAATTTGGCTTTCTTAAGGGCAGATCAACTAATTCTAATTTGGTCAGTTACATTGAAACTCTCATCGAATATCTGGATCAAGGTGAGCAAATCGATGCCGTGTATGTAGATTTTAGTAAGGCGTTTGATAAAGTTGATCATTCGTTACTTTTGGATAAACTTAGAAAACTTGGGATATGTGGTAATTTACTGTCTTGGTTTCACTCTTATCTTAATGGGCGTAGCTTTCACGTAGTAGTTAATGGAGCGCGATCAAGAATTCTACCTGTCACTTCAGGAGTCCCGCAAGGATCCCATTTAGGACCATTGTTGTTTGCTATATTCATCAACGATATTGTTGACAGACTCGCTTATTCAGACGCATTTTTGTTCGCAGACGACCTAAAGATTATTAGACCAATCAGAACCGTATCTGATATAGCACTTCTTCAACTTGATATTAATGCATTAACTTGTTGGTGTACTCATAATAAAATGTCACTAAACTCAAAAAAATGTGTCAATATAACTTTTAGTCGTCGAAAAAACCCTCTCCCAACGAAATTTACCATATCAGGTGTCGAACTTGAGAAAGCTAACTTTGTCAGGGATTTGGGTGTTCTTATTGATAGAGAGTTAAACTTTAGATTACATATCGACACAATTACGAAAAAAGCATTGAGAATGCTTGGTTTTGTTATTAGGAATACTAAGAAGTTCAAAAAACCAAAGTCCAAAATCATTCTTTTTAATGCCTTGGTTAGAAGTCATTTGGAGTACTGCTGTCAGGTATGGTCTCCCTTCTATGAGTGCCACAAAAATAGACTGGAAAGAGTACATAGACGTTTTTTGACTCATTTGTCATACTTTTTTAAACAACATCGTTATCTTAACTCGTACAGTAAGCGACTTAAGTACTACAAAATGGTTAGTTTAGATAAAAGAAGAAAGCTGCTCGACTTGGTGTTCTTTTACAAGGTACTAAATAATCAGATTGATTGCCCAGATATCTTAGCTAGGATTTTGTTTTCGACACCTAAAAGGTTGCCAAGACGACAGAATTTTAAATTATTTGTCTGTAGAAGTTACAAATCCAATCTCGGTCGGAATTCGCCAATCACCCGAATGGTTAAACTCTTCAATTATTTGCCCGAGCAGCTCTGCATCGATATATTCCAAGACTCACTTGCTACCTTCAAAAATAAAGTAAGATCTCACGTTACCGAAAACTGAACTAAACCAAAATATAACCAAAACTATGCTAATTAAAGTCCGATTTTGTATTGTGTACTACTATTTTCTATTTTGATCTCTTACCTATTATAATGTTCCTTTTTATTCTTGATCATGATAATGTGTTTAGTTGTTGAATATCACATAATTCTTCTTAGTTATCTGTATTAATATTGTATCAGTATATATTTGCATCATTGTAAGTGTCTCATGTGTAAGTTGTGGTTACCTATAATTGGATGTACATATATATAAGATCCTTTTTTTTTAGTGTATAAAACTTTTGTTTGATATGTATTATCTGTTGGTGATCCTAATAAAGAAAATAAATAAATAGATTGCGATCGGGCGCTGGCAGGTGCGGAGAACTGAAGAAGAGGTGGGGCTTCTCTGATAACGACAAGTGTGAATGCGGCATTTGCAGTCCATGACACACTTGCTTTCGTACCCTACCTCCTCAGTTTCTTGCACCAAGGAGGACCTTTTTGAAGGCAACCAAAGAGCTATTGCTGTAGCCACATTTTGGGCTAAGTTACTATAAAATCATTTGCCATTGATACGAAAAGAAGAAGATCATTATCATAACAAAAAAATATATCTTACACCCCCTTTCTCTGTTGTGCAGGCGCCATATCTATTTATAATTTTAATGTACCCTATTTCACTTTCAAAATAAAGTCAAATCTAATGATATATCACAATATGTTAAAATACATCAAGCCGTTATAAGGCCGCAGAGCGCGACAAACAAATAGACATACAATACAAATATACTTTATTGCACACCAAGAAATAGTTACAGAAATAAACAGAAAAAGAACAGAGTAGTACAAAAGGCGGCCTTATTGCTAAAGTAGCAATCTCTTCCAGGCAACCTTTAGGTGTTGAAATGGGCGTAGGGTGGATAATGTGACGCGGGTTGGTGGCTACTTATAATAATCCTACATAAAAATACACCATGTACATAAAATACTTAAATAAATTACATCATAATACACAGATACTATTAAAATAAATAAACTTAATATATATCTTATAATATGTATAGACTAATATATATCATAATATTACTAAAAATATACATATATCATCATATCAGCTGAAAGACGTCCTCTGCCTGACATAGACCTCCACTAAAGATCTCCATGACGACCGGTTCTGCACTACTCGCATCCAGCAGCTTCCCGCGACCGATAGATCGTAGATAGATCGTCGGTCCACCTCATGGGGGGCCGGCCCACGCTACGTCTTCCGCTACGTGGTTGCTACTCTAGAACCTTTACGCCCCATCGACCATCAGTTTGTCTCGACATGTGCCCTGCCCACTGCTATTTTAGCGATTCTCAGGGCTATGTCGGTTACTGTAGTTCTGCGGATCTTCTCATTTCAGATTTGATCCCACAGAGAGGCTCCGAATATTACCGGCCTCCGGCCTTATATATGTACATACATATTTACTAAATACATAAGTACTGGGCAGTCGGGTAATAAATCAGTACTCGTCAGGTTATCACTGGTTTATATTTAAAGTGTAGTATCTTTGTGGTAGAGATAAGAGGACCAATAAGTAGACTTTATTTTAGAGTTTCTGTCTCTTTGTAAAAATGAAATTCATTTTAGTTGGTTTTCTATTTGCCTGCTTCATTGTATTTTTGGGTAAGTAATTTTTTTTTATAATATATGTGTACGTTGAACTTAAAACTGAAAATCTTTTTAGAGGAATATAATTAACACCTTGTAGAAATTGCATAAGCTGGTAAGAATAGGAGGTTTAATAGTCAACAAGGAACCCTTATAGTTTCGTCATGTCCGTCTGTCTTTCTGTTGCACTTATCTCAGAAACCTTTTGTAATAGATAGTTTTATATTTTATGACCTGTAATTAATATCATCAATAAGATATGTCTGTGATAACTGTAATTTGGTAGGAGTATACAAATTAGTCACGTCCGTCGACAACGGTCAACCGCTTGTCGGTAGAAACGTTTTCAAATCTATTACCACGCCATAAGGTCCAAAAGTGTTTCTACTGATGTGCGGCCGTGTGTACAATAAAATTATGAAAATAATATTTTTGGGTTCTTTCCCTGGACGTAAAGAGGGGATAAACATTTTTTTATTGTCTACCTCATCTTGGTATGGGGGGTTGTTAGATAGGTTCTTCAAAAATATTAATAGAAGTCTAGTCAGATCCACGGAGCAGAGAAGGGGAGTCAGATCACATGTAGGTAGCCACTTTTTTTTTGGAACGACGTAGATTAAGTTTAATTGATTAAATAAAGTGTTCAAAGAACCATAATATTAACAAATTATAATTATAATTTAAATATATTTTAAATTTAGATTAAAATTTCGTCATCTTTATTTATTACAGATGGACGAAAGCACAGATTTCGCGATGACTACACTTACTTAAAATCCGTGGAAGGTTATATGAAGTATCATGAAATACCTTCGAATTGGCACGAGGCAATGTTAAGATGTCACATGGAAGGTAACAAACTGTTCCACTCTTCTATTTATTTATTTTTCAATATGAAAGAACAAGAGGCAGTCGGCAAGACCCATTGTTCGAAGACTCTATATCCGTAAAGCTTAAATAGCTCGTCCATCGAAGACCGGTAAAACCCGAATAGGGGGGCGAATAATTCGTGAGTAAGCCAATTTTGGCACAGTTGTAGAAGAAAGTGCATAGAACAACATACGAAAAGTACTAAACGGTAGGAGTTGAAGTAACGGAGGTGGGAAATTTAATTTAATAATTTCAGCTTTGCACGGGAAGCTCTGTTTGGATTTCAGAGTCAACTGATCCCGCAGCCCACTGAGCCTGCGGGCTCAGTTGATCACTTTAATTTTTTTCATGGTCAACTCGACCCACCGGGATCGTCACTCAGCCCGCGGGCTCAGTTGACCACTTCAAACCCCCGAAGGGGCAACTTGGGGAAAGTTATCTTTTTGGGAGTGTCGACGTGCATGTCGTGGTGTACGGTCGTTTCCTTGCTATATTACGGCGTAAAACCAGTTACAATAGACCTGCCGCATACGGAATATTGCGCAGCGATCGGTGTCTCGGTCGATTGGACATCGACGCTCACTGTCGCGCCGACCAGTTTGAGTGGCTCAGTGTCTCGTTTGAGTGAAATAGGCCTATCTTGCCTACGCTTACTACGCCCACTAACGAGCGAAGAGGACAGCTACATTCGCCTAGCGTATATCACCTCACCGTCTGCACATCGCCGCGTTACCGCTTTGTTTACATTCTTGTTTGCTAAATTGACGGTTGCTTGCTACTGTGAATTATGCCTCGCGTAGAAAGATCACCTACAAATTCTCCTTCGAGCATCCATCGCGCATCTTCGGTACCTGATCAGATTTCCCATCAATCTACGCAGCCAGATGTACAATTTTATGGAAATGAACAGCAAAATGTCAATACTAACTCGCGAAGAAATCGCCCTCAACGCACATCGTCACCGGCCAATGACTTTCAGGTTTTTAAAGATGAAATTAAATCCATGCTCATGACCTTGAAAGCCGATCAGGATACTCAATTAACAAAGATAGCCAATGATCAAAGTGCTATCTTGAATAAATTGAACACTGACGTATCCGAGCTCAAGCGGCAGATTTCTGATATTCAAAAGTCAAATAAGGAATTTGAATCCTCAATGTCCTTCATTAACCAACAGTACGACGACATGAAGTCACAAATAGCTGTGCTCCAAAAGGAACTGCATGGTTACAAGGAGTGTATACTTCAGCTGGAACGTCAAATTCAAGATCGTAATCAAAGTTCTCGCTCATCAAGCGTAGAGATTCGTAACGTTCCAGGGAGTGAGAAGGAGTCAATCCCACAACTACAAAAAATTGTTTTTGCCGTCGGATAAGCGCTTAACACACCTATCTCCACTTCTGATATACGGGATGTTTACCGTCTGCCGGGGAAGTCTGGTACGACCAAGCCTATTATTGTAGAATTCGCTACTGTCCAGACTAAGAATAATATTATTACAGCAGTTAAAAAATCCCTCAAAAATGGACAGAAAGAAGACAGACTCAACACTCAGAAAATTGGTATACCTGGAGAACCGAAACCCATTTTTGTAGCCGAATTCCTGCCAGGATATTCCAGAACGCTATTTCACAAAGCTCGTGTATTCGCTAAACTAAAAGAGTATCAATTTTGCTGGACCACAAATGGAAAAATCTACCTACGGAAAGATAAGGACGCTAAACATATTATAGTCAACTCCGAACAAATCTTGATTGAACTCCAGCAGCAAGAATGACTAGTTTATATCACCTATTGCCTAATGTTCCTATCGGTTTTATTTTTGAATGCTTTTGAAATTGAACATAACAATATTATGTATTGTCAAACATCACTCACTCATATAATTACAGATAATCCAAGGGCATTTTTTGTAATGAAGTTAATTATTAATCAGTACACACTAACCTACTCTCTCACACACACACTTACACCTACAATAAATAATTATCTCTACGTCAGTCTCCTTACTTACCAACCCTCCTATCCTCCTTACTATACCCACCGTTCAACGCATCGCACTGCTTCCATCCTTCTCGTTTTTAGTAATTCAATCATATATACACTTATTATATTATATTTTACTATAAATGGCTAACTTAGATAAAACTTTTCTTGAAATAGATTCTTTGAAAGTAGCAGACAGTTTCTTATGCCCACCTCAAAACTGTACTAAAATTATAGGGAATTCACCTAATTTACTTAAAGTACTACACTTAAACATACGCAGCATAAATAAAAACTATGATAATCTGTGTATTACACTCACTCAAACTCAATTAGATTGCGATATTATAATTTTATCTGAATGTTGGCTTCTCAAAACTGCTAATGTACCTATTATGCCAGGCTATACAGAATATCACACAAAAGTAAACCGTAACCAAAATGAAGGTATTATCCTATATATAAAATCTAACTTACATTGTGTTGTAGAAGAACCTAAATTTCAATATGCAAATTGTCTCACATGTAAACTTAAGGGTTCTATAGCATTAGTGGCTATCTATCGATCCCCTTCCTATACACAGTGTGATAAATACGAAAAATTTATCGATAGTTTAAATTGTGTTTACCAATCACTATCTAATTTCAAAAACATCATTTTAGCTGGAGATCTTAACATCGATATTAAGAACAATAACATCGATCCTAAGTCTCATGATTATCTGACCCTAAATGCCTCTCACGGTTTACTCCCTGGTCACCTGTTTCCCACCAGGAACAGTAACTGTTTAGACCACATTTTTCTTAAAACGGTTTTAAACTGTAAGGTACTTGTCCTGGAAACACTACCTACCGATCATCAACCAACCCTTTTAGCAATGAGTCTAAAAAAAACACCTTCTAAACCTAATCACTACATTAAAAAACTTGACCACATAGCAATCAAACTTGAGATTGACAGTACGGACTTTTCCCAAATCTTAACTACTAATGATGCTAATGCTGCTGCCTCTTCCCTTGTTTCGATCCTTAATGCAATTATTCGCAAACATACTCTGGTAATGAAAATACCTAAAAAAAACAGAAATATCAAACCATGGATCACACCAGGTCTTCTTCGCTGTATCCGCAACCGTGATCGACTTCATAAAAAAGCAAAAAAGTCCCCTGAAAACCCCATCCTTCATATCACGTATACCCGTTACAGAAACTTTTGCAACTGTCTCCTACGCAAATTAAAAAGAGCACACGATAAACAAGAACTTCAAAAAGCCAAAAATAGTCCTAAAGCAACATGGAGTGCGATCAAAAATATAACAAATACTAATAAATTAGTAAGGACCCCTCTTGAATTACTTTCTATAACAAATAACCCTAAATCATCCCTTAATGAAGTAAATAAATTCTTTGTTGAAATAGGTAAAGAGCTAGCATCCAAAGTAACTCCCCCAACACATAATATTTTCCAAAATTATCTCTCGAGCGTAACAAACCCTAACTCTATGGCTTTATTTGAGGTAGACGAAGCTGAGATAGAAGCTATCATTATGACTTTGCGCTCAGAATCTGCTTCTGGTTGGGATGACATCCCAGCTGGAACTGTGAAAGCATCGCGTCAGGTTCTCGTGCCTGTCATTACTTATATTTTTAACGCTTGCATTAATTCTGGAAAATTCCCAAGTGTCTTTAAAAAAGCCATCGTACATCCGATATACAAGTCTGGGGACAGGGGCAGTGTCAACAATTACAGGCCTATATCCGTCTTATCCACCCTTTCAAAAATTTTGGAAAAGGCACTAAACACCCGCCTTACAAAATTTTTAAACCTTAATAAATCTATTTCAAAACACCAATATGGCTTTCGGGCGGGTATATCAACCGAGGATGCAGTTGCTGACTTAGCTGAATCAGTTGCGAGGAACCTCGACAGCAAAAATAAGTGCATGGGTGTCTTCTTAGATTTGGCTAAAGCTTTCGACACTGTCCATGTCCCCAGTCTCCTTTCTAAATTAAACTATATTGGCGTTCGCGGAATCGCACTGGAAATGTTCAGAGACTATCTCTCTGACCGATCACAGTGCGTCAAAATTGAAAATCAAATAAGCTCAGACGAACAAATGACCTGTGGAGTACCTCAAGGTTCAATATTAGGACCTACTCTTTTCAAAATTTACATAAATGACTTATGCACTTTGTCTATACCTAACTGCGAGATTTTTACATACGCTGATGATACGGCTTTGATAGCACAGGGTGCTGATTGGCACAGCGCAATAAAAAATGCAGAATATGCTCTTCGAATAATGTACAGCTGGCTGTCAACCAACCTCCTTACACTGAACATCGAAAAATCCAAATATTTACCCTTCTCAATCAGGTCAACTAATCAGCTACCTCAATCAATGTCAATTAAAGCACATACCTGTTCTCTCTCTTCATCCGACTGCAGTTGTCTCACCCTCTCGCGCTCATCTCTCCTCAAGTATCTCGGTTTTCATCTAGCCAAACATTTGAACTGGAATGTGCACCTGGACGCGCTTACGGCTCGTACTCGTCGTTTAATATATATATTTAAGACCCTAAGGCAGTCAGCTGATCGTGAGACTCTTAAACTAGTATACACCGCTCTTTGTCAATCGTTACTTACCTATTGCATTCCGGTATGGGGGGGTGCAGTTAAAACATCTATGCTACAGCTAGAAAGAGCCCAAAGAGCTGTATTGAAAGTTATGCTCTCAAAACCCTTCAGGTTTCCAACCTCAGATCTATATTCTATAGTGAAAGTCTTGACTGTAAGACAGCTTTTTGTGCTCCGAGCTACCCTACGCAGACACATTAAAAACCCACCTTCTCCTGACCCTAACAAACGAACTAGTCGTGACATTTGTGTTGTTGACACTCATAAGACATCTTTTGCTGCTCGTCAATACTTTATTCTTAACTCCCATATATATAACACAATACATAAACTTATTAATATCTACAATCTAAGTAAATATGAAGTTAAAACTAAAATCGAAAAGTTACTTCTTAATTACAACTATACACAAACCGAGGATGTACTGACTAAATAATTCACTCTAACCTATGTAGACATACCTTCCCAAAAACAGCAGACTTACAGACCCACACACACGCACTCACTAACACACGCTTACACACACACACACACACACACACACACACACACACACATGCAGAGTCACGCTTCCATAAAATAAATGGTTATTTTTGATAATATGATTATATTATAATTATAATTAATTTATTAATTATTAATGTACATTTAAATATATATACGTAGTAACTTTATATAATTTCTCCTTCCTTTTTAAATTTTGCCCATAGGATATTGGTATGTTGACGTCCCACGACTGCACGTCAGACAATCACTGATCCCTAAGTTACAGGTTTTTACCTAGTTTAGGAATTAGGATTCCACCATCTTATATTCAGGTACAGCATGCCTATTTTTAAGATTATTGTTAATGTAAGATAACCTAAGTCCTTTTGATTAATAAATAAATTTTGTATTTTTTGTATTTTTTGTATTTGTAAACGAGAGACAACCCATTCGCAAATAATCCTAGAGATGTAAAAAACTTTTTTTTTAAGTATTTTTTTACCAATCTACACTTTTATACAATAAGTGCTTAAGTAACGCTTCTGTTTGTGCGTCTACATCTAAACCACTAAACCAATTTTAATAAAATTCGGTACTATGATAGCTGTTCCACTATAAAGGAACGAAATAGGCTGTTTTTAAGGGTTCCGTACCTCAAAATAAAAAGCGGAACCCTTATAGGACCCTTATAGGACCACCTTTGTTGTCAGTCTGTCTGTCTGTCAAGACCCTTTTTCTCACGAACGAGAAGAGGTATCAGGTTGAAATTGATAAAGAATATTAAAGCCCATAAACCACACAAGATCTGAAAATTTATTTTTTTTTTAACTACGCAATCAAGATATGGCATTTTATGTCCTTATCTCCATACATTTATGCAAAAAACTAAAACCTACAGGGTACTTCCCGTGGACCTAAAATTATGAAATTTGGCAAGAAGCCTAGGTCTCACAGTAAAAATAAAGGGAAAAGTCTAAAATCATTAAATATTTCAATTTTTCTCACAAATAATACTAACCAATTAAGGTGAGGTCCCGTTTCAAGAACTTTTCTATAAGAGAGGGGTCAAGTTGGATGGTCGCGGAGATTTCAAAATCAAAGAGCAAAAGCTTTTAGTATATCTTATGGTAGATAGGTACGGAACCCTTAGGGCGCGAGTCCGACTCGCACTTGGCCGGTTTTTTTTTCCAAACTCCACGCGTACGAACGAAAAGAAAAAGTACGAAAGGACAACAGCTAGTCTGCAATAATAATATTCTATTCTTCACAAGGTGCCGTCCTCGCTTCACCCCTGACCAAGCTTTTACGAGAAGCGATGGTAAAACTTTTCAACCATACCGATTTGTTTGGTGTGCACACAGGCATACATGCAAGATTCTCTAGAGGAGATTTCCATTCTATTGAAGGTATGTATGTAAACACCTAAGATTTAGATCTCCACCGCATCTGCCCCTGACCTTAAAAATATAATCACACGACCAAGACAATCTTTCTATTTCTAACGACTGTACGAAGCAATTTTAATATTTAAAATGGGCCATTATAGTCTTTTTCTAATGGTAAAGTAAGATCGTTTCTAAGTTTGACCAGGCTAGGTGTAGAAATCAATACAAAAATAAAAAAAAGAACCCTCCTGTTGAGGAAGTCGGGTAAAAATACGATACCAAGGGAGTGTTCATATAAGAAACTAAAGATTATAATATAAGTACCTGACCAGTCTGACCACTATCGTGCATGAATTCCTTCGAACATCGCCAGTGACGACTGAAGAATGTATTCTAAAGGTTTTTGCATTTTTACTAAAAAAAACGTTTTTAAATATTTTCTAGGAGTAGGGCAGGTGGCCCGGTTCTGGCCATTTTAAGAGTTTATTCTCACTTAAACGTTTGTCCTTTCGTCTTTGTAGTTATCTTGGACATCATTTTCATTATAAGTCATCAAAAATATATTATCCTTACCTTAAAGAACCTTGTTGTAATATAACTCTTAGTATTTTTCTTTAAAAATAAGATAAAAGCCGAGTAGTGGTCTAAGAGCCATTTTTGGCCACATTTTACCCATTTATGGCCATGCTTTGTGCCAGTTCTGGCCATAATAAAATGAAACATCAAGAATTTCAAAATAAACGCAGTACATATTTATTGCACGATTTATTGGCACAACGCTGAATAACAACATTTAAGATTATTTTCAACAACCACTACAAGCAGGTTTATCACTAGCAAGCAACATATCTTTAACGAACTAAGTAATTCCTATAGTCTTAACAAACTAAAGTACGTATTAAATATTTGCATACAAATTTGCAGTCTTATAGTTTAGAATGTAAGAGATCAAACATAGGAATGTTGCGATAAACCATTACTTAGGTATTGAATACAATTAAAATATTTTCAGTCTTAAGCTAATTAACACATTTTAAGAAATTTTTGTCTTAATCAGAAACCAGTTAAACTCTAGTCTTAGGTACATCTTAGGTATTAGTACAGGTAAGTAATATCATAGAACACATTTTTGATCACAGAGAAGAACAACAAAATGTTAAATTACAAACTTAAATTTCTAAACAAATTCTTCAAAAATAACTGAAATTATATTAACTTGAACTTAAATACCGTTCTTTTATATATTGTATATGTTAGGCAAATACTTCTCCATCTCCATAATTTTGAAAAAGCCCCTGTTGTTATGTTTAGCTGGAGGATTTATGATTTCCACAATATCATGTGCTGTATACCATATTTTATCTGGCCGTTCCGGCCATCTGAAAGTGTTTCCGGTAGATAGTACCATCGTACTAATTTCATAGGATCCTTCTTCTTTTTTCTCTATTCTACCAGGAAAATATTCCCCTTCATATTTAATAATTACGTAACAACCCTTTTTTAAATTTTTATATTTTTTTTATTAGTTGTAGAATTTGCTGCCTGATTCAAAGGTATTTTTGATTCGGAACCACTGTCCTCAGTTACGGATCTTTTTCTTTTCCTCTGCTCTGAATCTTTTCTCAGTTGATTGTCTGGTTTAATTTCGTGGGCTATCGGTTGTTCATCATTTGAATTAGGATCACTCTGCTCATTCCATTCACTTTCACCACTTTCGACATACTCCTCATAGTGTTCCTCGAACCACCTTGCGTCATAAACTTTCTGGTGATGCACCTGAAACTTCTGGGCATGTTCAACTTCACCATCTTCTTCGGGAGACGAGATTACTTTGGATACTTTTTTCTTTTTAGCTTTGTTCTTTTTCTCGAGAAAAAGAACAAAGCTAAAAAGAAAAAAGTATCCAAAGTAATCTCGTCTTCCGAAGAAGATGGTGAAGTTGAACATGCCCAGAAGTTTCAGGTGCATCACCAGAAAGTTTATGACGCAAGGTGGTTCGAGGAACACTATACGTCTTGCTGGCGGTGGAAACCTTCATTCCTTTTCTAATTGCGTCTAAAGCCAAGCCTACTTTATGCGGCGAGTACTGAAATAACTTTCTTTTTACTGCGTCTGTTTTATTTTTGCTTGTTGAAGACATCTTTCTTCTTTTTCTTTTCCTTCTGAAAATAACATTAACGACACATTTAATCACGTCACATTCATCATATCAACCGTTAGACATCCACTGCTGAACAATTTCATATAAGTGAAATAATAATACTGTTCCATTATTCAATTTAACTTTTTAACAATAACGTGAATAAATTGCATTAAATGTTTGGGTAAGCCAATGTGACGTTTTTGCTATGTCGAATATAATTAAAAACATTTACATCGCGTAGAAAACCAAAAAAAGACCTCATTGAACATTAAGTGGCCAGAACTGGGGTTTCTGCGTGTGCCACTTTTGGCCAGTGACTTGGCCAAAGATGGCAAATCGCATAATATGCGCCCCGTTTTTGGCCATTGGCTTATAACCTCACTTCTCGTACGCTTAACCAGTAAATAACTAAAATACTATTTAGACAATACGGTTTTATGGTAATACAAACAATAACATTTCAAAAATAATTTAAGATTCCAGATATAATGACTGATTACTCACCCACTGTCCTTATTGTTTTTACTAGGAAATTAACACGATTCACGCACATCGACACTGTATGGCTGATAAAATCTTAATGAAGTTTGTCATATGACAGCTGACAACTGCATTTGTGTTGCCATAATTTGTTATTTTAACTACCATACACCATTTACTTGTTTCATTATCTATGCCTTGTTACCATCGCTTTGAAGGTGAAAATGGCCAAAATCGGGTCAGTGGCCAGAACTGGGTCTCCTGCCCTACCACTAAGTAAAATCTCTCACACTTGGGCTCAAGGTGAACCAGATAACAACAATAACGAAGAAAGCTGCATTGCTATGATGAACGATGGCAGTTTCGCTGACTTGAAGTGTGAAAAGACTTTGCCATACATTTGCTACAAGAAGTTCACTCCTGGGATGGTGATGAATGGTTGCGGGACAATCGACAATGGTGATGTAGACTTTTTTAGGTTTAATAATGACAGAATAGAAAAATAGCAACGCCTTTATTTTCCTGATTCTCACTTATGTATGGTGCACAACGCATATTTTTAATATTTTACAGTAGGTATGCTTTATCTCCTCGTATCAGAAACGAGGAGATCCGCAGAAGAACTAAAATAACTGACGTAGCCCTGAGAATCGCTAAACATAAGTGACAGTGGGCAGGGCACAAAGCAAGACGTACCAATGGCCGATGGGGCGTAAGGATTCTAGAGTGGCATTGGAAGGCCCCAACAAGGTGGACCGACGATCTGGTCAAGGTCGTGGGAAGCTGGATGCGAGCAGCGCAGGACCGATCGTCATGGAGATCTTTGGAGGAGGCCTATGTCCAGCAGAGGACGTCTTTCGATTGATATGATGATCTGAAGCTGACCTCTCCAAAACACAAAAGCAAAGCTCGATTGGGATTTGGCAGACCACAGTCATGTCCTTCTAGGCTTGCTCTAGGCCAAAACTTTCACCACCCAACACCTGCAAAGCGGTACCTGAGAAGGCGTTAAGTCGAACCAAGGTGCCGATGAAACGATGAACTGGACGCCATATGTGAAGTTTGGCACAAATAAGTCCAATGAAAAATGTAAGGAAAAGAGGGAAGCATTTGCAGATTGAGATTCAGATTATTTATTCAATGTAGATTCTTTACAGAATACTTATTGAATGTCATGCAGAATATAATGCAAATAGAGCGAGTCTACGCCGTTTCGGATCGTGCTATGGCAGCGTAAAAGAAACGGCAAGAAACGGCAAGTTTCCTTAAAACATAGATATTTCAAATTAAATCATGTCACTTCATAAACAAAGTGCCATTCTCAGGAATAATAATCCTTTACCATCAAAATAGTAGCCAGACGTTATTTAAAGTTTGTTTCAAAATATTTCAGGATACAACCTTGACACCAGAACAGGCAGTTGCTACAAATTCCACCAATTCCCACGCACCTGGTCTCGGGCGTTCATGACTTGTACTGCTGAAGGAGGCTACCTGGCAATTATCAACAGTGAAACCGAAGCTCAGCTTATAAAGGAGCTTTATGCAAAAAATCCTGCTATCAATGGAGTGGGAGATTACTGGACACTCGCTGCTTTTATTGGTGTACATGACTGGGACGAGCATGGTGAATGGAGGACTATTCATGGTGAGCACCTGTATTTGTTTTTAGGGTTCCGTACCTCAAAAGAAAAAAACGGAACCCTTATAGGATCACTTTGTTGTCCGTCTGTCTGTCAAGACCCTTTATCTCACGAACGGGTAAAGGAATCAGGTTGAAATTAATACCATATATTAGGATCCATGAACCACACAAGATCTAAAAATTTCAATTTTTTACAACGACGCAATCAAAAGATATGGCATTTTATGTCCTCATCTCCATACATTTATTCAAAAATGCAAAACCTACAGGGTACTTCCCGTTGACCTAAAATTATGAAATTTGGCAAGAAGCTAGGTCTCACAGTACAAATAATGGGAAAAGTCTGAAATCATTAAATATTACAACTTTTCTCACAACTAATGATAACCAATTGTGGTGAGCTCCCGTTTCAAGAACATTCATATAAGAGAGGGGTCAAGTTGGATGGACGCTGAGGCGATTTTTGTTTTAGTTCTATTTAAAAACGGGAACACTTACAAACTTGAAAATTGGTATGTTTATAGTGCATAAGCTATAAAAGAACAACAAATAATAAAATTTGGTCAAGCGCGTGTCGGACTCAAAAAATCTAGCACATTAACTTACTGAAATTTCAACTAATACAATTATTATTATGTGGTGGTACGGAACCCTCAGTGCGCGAGTTCGACTCGCACTTGGCCGGTTTTTTTGTTTTATCAATAGATCTTTGCTTGTATCTTTTTTTGTTTTATCATTCACAATCCACTGCACCTCAAATTATTTTTTAGACTTTTTAGGGTTCGGTAGTCAAAAAGGAACGCATAAAGTTTCGTCATGACTGTCTGTCTGTCGACCCTTGGTATTAGAAAGCTGTAATTTAGTATGGTTATCCAGATTAGGCACGCTGACAAAGTGATGCAATAAAGAATTTGGTCCTCCCATACACGTAAAGTGGGGATGAAAATATTTTTTCTTGCCAACCCCATAATGTGGGGTGTCGTGAGATAGTTATTTAAAAATATTTTGAGTTTGCCACTCCTGCCATCGAAATGGTTGTTACTATAATGTGAGAAAAATCATAGTAAGTATTAGCATATTATGATGAAATTAAAAGGAAACTATCACAGCTAAGTAGGCTTCACAGGTTAAGGAGAAATAGGTGGTAAAACTGAAAATAATAGAAATATAAATAGCAATCATGCGCTAGGCATCACTGGTCGTTAGTAGGATGGAAAAAATTATGAAATAATCGAAATCTGCTTAACAATAATAATTTCTAAAGCCACTTTAATACGGAACCCTACATTGCGCAAGGCCCGACCTTTCTTACCTTTTTCCAGCCCATTGCTTTTCTTGCCTTTATCGCCATGGTCTGTTGTGTGATAACTATTATGTCCTCCTTTTCATGTAAGGTTTCTACATGTACATTTCGTTATTTATCTTCCAGGTGAATCCCTAAAAACAGCTGGTTACGACAAATTCTCGCCAGGAGAACCTAACAACCTCACCAGCCAGTATTGTGGTTCAGTCTACAGGAATGGCATGTTTGATGACATGTGGTGCCACCGCCGAGCAGCATTCATTTGCGAAAAAGACCCTGCTACGTTAACTTGCGATGATGATGATGAAGAAAACCAATTAGATGATTCAAATTAAAAAGTATGAAAACTATATCAGATTTTTTCTCTCATTACAAAAATACCGTCTTAAGGAAAATGTGCTCATCGTAGGAAGTAAGTGATAATAAAACCAGTATAAGCTGAATCAGCGTTGCGCTAAAAACGCAAGCAACCAGAGTGCCGCTCAAGGTCAAATTGATACCACTGACATTCAGTTAACTGTATAAAGTAGTCAACAAAATAGTCCAGTTGCTTAAAGTCTTATAACGCCTTTACGTTGATACGCCTTATAAATGCACCAAATTTTTTCCAGTTGCTAGTTAGGTACATAGCTCTCAATTTTTGATAGGAGCCAATTTCATTGAAAATACAATGATAGGCTCCTATCAAAAATTGAGAGCTAGTATGTACCTAACTAGTGCTTGGAAAGAAAATTGAGAATTTATAAGGCGTGTCCACGTAAAGGCGATATAAGACGTTAAGCGACTGAACCATGGCATGCGGCCGATTCTACTAGTCTACTAATATCATTTCCTGTAAGTTATAATACACTATTTGAGAAGGGTGATGAGGTCGTTTTCTAGTAGAAGATGTTTTAATGAGCTGCAATAACGATTGAAATATTATAATTATTCTATATTTTCGTTCTAGTTGTCACGAGACACTCGAGTGCACATGATGAATTTTTTTAGCTCTACCAAATGTTATTTTTCAAAACGCAATTCCTAAAACTTCGTTTACGTTACGGCATCAAGTAGCTGCGTGCCGGCATTTTGGGTATTGGCGGTGTTTTGAAACAACAAACCGGTCAAGTGCGAGTTGGACTCACGCGCCGAGGGTTCCGATATACCTATAGTATTTTTGGAAGCAATAAAGTCCATTTTTAGGACCACAAAACTAAATTTGTTTATATAGCTTTTTTTGCAGATTCCTAAAAGCTTGTGCATTTTAGAAAGATCGTTTTATTTTTGCTATAATATTTACATTAACTTCTATCGACAGTGATTAATTCAATTTTTCCTTTCACAAACTTCGGAGATAAGGGGAGGGGGAATGATTTTTTTACATTTTTCATCATTAAAAAAACAAAAAAAAACAAATTAATAAATAAATATTAAAATATTTTTTAGAACCCACACAACCTAGTAACGACAATTTGAAATTTTGCCGGATAGACAAAGACGCACCATAAGGGTTCCTTTTATTACCATTTTGGTATCGGAACCCTCAAAAAAAGAATGAGCAACGTTGTAAAAAAATAACTTTTGGTACCACCGGTACCCAAGTGCACGCGAGTGGGTATTTTTTTATTCTACTAGTGTTTTCGATAACAGAAAGCCACTGGTTTTCGGCCTCAGCGCATGCTTATCGTGTACAGAAGACAGAGAGCAGATCAACGGCGTGATGACTTTTACGAGTATCTCAATTCTTACGAACAAGTCGAACGATAAATCGCCTATACTAACAGTTTTTGGCAGCTTCCCAGCAGTTAATGTTTCTTCGTCTGAATTTTATGTAGGCTCTGAGCAACTTGTACTTAAATTTTTCACCTGTATTAGAAAATAAGTATCCAATCAGTAATTTTCTAAGCCTATGTTTAGAATTTTATTGTTATTGATTAGAAATAATACATGTTTGGAGGTTTTTAAGTCACCAGAAGGGCGCAGGAGGACGCATTTATTTTTTCGAGTGCGCAAGTAGAGGTGACTTTAGTTATAGCTCTTTGTGAAAAGAATTACAAGAATTACGAAATAAACCTACCTGTTGCACGAAAATTGCTGAAAATTGTTATAAGTTGCTATGCATTCCATTAGCGTCAATCATTATTTTACGTCGTTATAAAATAATGAAACTAAATAATTCACGACATAGTCCAATTCTTTCAAAGATTATGATCGTTATGAAAACTAAGAAATTGTATGACAGAGTGAAATTCGACATGTTTCGGTTTATATGATTGTATGGAACCATTATTATTGCTTTCTAATGAATATACGAATACAGTAAGTAATTTTATTTGTATCGGCACTTTAGTGATGATCAAACTCTTAAGGTCGATATCGATAATTTTTTTTGTAGGTAGGATTTTTTCTAGAAGGAATATGGAATGGAAAAATATGGAATTTCGATCTAATTTAATTGTGTCGATTTCAGAGTAAAAGAAACCTACAATTTCTCACATAATTTTTCCATAATACATTCCATTTATTTTTCCTAAATGTCAATAAACGAACTACTAAAATGACTTAACGAATGACTAAAATAACTTTTTACACTTTTTAACGGTATAAAACAACATTATCAAAACAAGAACTTACGATTTTTGTATTTTAGCATTAAGTCTCTTTAAGAATCAATATTATTAGTAATTGTTCATTATAGTTATTTGAACCTTATCTTAAAGTCGTCTACTGATGCATTCAAATTTTTTTTTAAGAAATGGATTAACATTAATTAATTGGCATAAAGTTGTGTGCAAACCTGAACTTCGGCGCTAACATTGAGTCAAAAGCCCAAACTGCGGCAAAAAAGCTGGGCATCCTCAATAAGGTTAAGCGTTACTTCACTCCTCGACAGCTTCTAGTTTTATATAAAGCCCAAGTCCGATCGTGCATGGAGAATTGCTGTCACCTTTGGGATGGCTCAGCCAAATACAAACTAGCCGCACTTGACTCGATAGATCGCAGAGCCAAGAAGCTCGTTGGTGATGAGATGCTAGTGAAAACCAAGTTTCATAGTCTGGCCCACCGTCGCAAAGTTGCATGTCTGTCGGTTTTCTACAGATTGTACTTCGGAGAGTGTGCTCTAGAGCTCCACGAGGTTATTCCACCATCTCCCTTCTACCATCGGGAGTCCAGACGCACCGCAGGATATCACCCATACTTGGTTCATATTCCGCACATTCGCACAAAGCGCTTTGAAACATCTTTTATAATGCGCACGGCTAAAGAGTGGAATTCTCTGCCTGCGTCTGTGTTCCCGAGTTCATATAACCCGAATCTATTCAAGTCGCGAGTGAATAGGCTTCTTCTGGGTAAGCTCATTCCATCGTCGACCTCATTTCTGTCCTCAAGGCTAGATCGAGGTCAAGAGTAAGCCCATTTTCAATAATAAAAAAAAAATTGAATTGAATTCATAAAAAAGCAATAAAAAGATAGAGCTAGATGGCTATTGAAAATTAAATAAATTAAGCAAACATATGTTCATCGATACTTTAATAATATCACATCACTATCAAATTGTTTGCACGCAATGATTAGGGAGGCGCTTGACTGCACGAGTTTCAAAGAAGGAGTCGACGAACCGCATCGATACATTCACTTCACTTATAGAGTATATGCCACTTCACTTTTATAGCCTACTTATCCAGTTTTTTTTTTGAACCTTGAGTAACTGTCGATATAAGCTCATTATTGACGTGCGTACGTCTATGCGTTTTATACGTTAGTATTATAATAATCTAAGGTTCTTTGGGATAATCTAAGGAGTCTTTTTTTTTTAAGTGAATACTTCTTTAGCGGCGCTTGGCACTTTTTTTAGATGGGTGAAAAATGTTAAACTCGCGTCAGATGTTGCGTCAGATGTCGCGTCAGATGTCGCATCAGATGTCGCGTCTGATGTTGCGTCAGATCTCGCGTCAAATCTGTAGCCTGATCGAAAAAGCGACAACTGTCAACCGAATTGTTATTACAATACGGGTTTTTATTCAGTGACATGAAAATTAAAATAACGTTTATTTGATAGTTTGAGTTAGGCACACATAACTATGACAGGGGTCCCCAAACGAGGACGCAGCCTGTATCTTGGAAGACCTAAGAAATTTACTAATTAAAGAATAATCAAAGAAGAACCTACGCGAGCAATGGCGCGATTGACCCTTAAAAAGGGCATAATATTCAACAATGCAAATTTTCACTTCTGCCGGCACTCCCGGAGTGCAACCCGTCCCTTTTTTTATCGTAAACTACTTAGCTGTTACCCGCGGCTTCGCTCGCGTGGATTTCGTATTTAGGTTGTTACCGGTTTTCCGAAGCAATGAGACATTTTCTCGTCATTTCGGGGTAATTAAACTAAGGAAAAACAGGACTAACCCTGCGCAAATCAATGAGTATAATTCAAGATCCAGCTGAATTTTATATAATATACAGACGTTACTCATAAATTACTCAGAACAGAGGAACTTAGCAGCAGTATCCTAACAAATGTAAAGAGAGAGATGAGAGACACTTTTAAGTAATAAGTATTTCAAAATAGAGCCAATTCGCAGAAGTAATTGAGAAAAACAAAAACCCTCTCCCTTTCTCTCCCCCCTTCCTCTCCCCCTCCCTCTGTCTCCCCCCCCTCCTCCCTCTCCCCTCCTCCCTCTCCCCTGCCCCTCCCCCTCCATCACCCCCTCCTCCTCCCTCTGTCTCTCCCCCTCCTCCCTCTCCCCAACCCCTCCGTCTCCCCCTCCCTCTCCCTCACCCCCTCCCCCTCCCTCTCTCCCTCCCTCTTCCCCTTCCCCTCCTTCTCCCTCTCCCTCTACTTTACCTGTACCTGTACCTCTACCTCTCTACCTCTCTACCTCTCTTCCTCTCTACCTTTCTACCTTTCTACCTCTCTGCCTCTCTACCTCTCTACCTCTCTACTTCTCTACCTCTCTACCTCTCTACCTCTCTACCTCTCTACCTCTCTACCTCTCTACCTCTCTACCTCTCTACCTCTCTACCTCTCTACCTCTCTACCTCTCTACCTCTCTACCTCTCTACCTCTCTACCTCTCTACCTCTCTACCTCTCTACCTCTCTACCTCTCTACCTCTCTATCTCTCTACCTCTCTACCTCTCTACCTCTCTACCTCTCTACCTCTCTACCTCTCTACCTCTCTACCTCTCTACCTCTCTACCTCTCTACCTCTCTACCTCTCTACCTCTCTACCTCTCTACCTCTCTACCTCTCTACCTCTCTACCTCTCTACCTCTCTACCTCTCTACCTCTCTACCTCTCTACCTCTCTACCTCTCTACCTCTCTACCTCTCTACCCCTCTACCCCTCTACCTCTCTACCTCTCTACCTCTCTACCTCGCTACCTCTCTACCTCTCTACCTCTCGACCTCTCTACCTCTCTACCTCTCTACCTCTCTACCTCTCTACCCCTCTACCTCTCGACCTCTCTACCTCTCTACCTCTCTACCTCTCTGCCTCTCTCCCTCTCTACCTCTCTACCTCTACCTCTCCCAATCCCTACCCCTAACGCCAATTTAACCGCTATCCCTAACATAGAAACGACGCCCATATTTATTTTTAGACATTTCAAACCTATCGCACCCCAACCCCATCCCCAGGGGATGATGGTATTTCACGTCCACCACGTTGGATTTCAAAGTTGTTGTAGCTTTCATAATCAGCGACCCGATAAACCGTACAAACGACACCCATATTGATTTTTAGACATTTCAAACATATCGCACCCCAACTCCATCCCCAGGGGGATGATGGTATTTCACGTCCACCACATTGGATTTCAAAATTGTTGTAGTTTTCGTAATCATTGACCGGATAAACCATACAAACGACACCCATATTCACATTTCAATCCTATTGCACCCCAACCCCATCCCAAGGGAATTATGGTATTTTACGTGCACCACGTTGGATTTCAAAATTGTTGTAGTTTTCGTAATCAGCGACCCGATAAACCATACAAACGATACCCATATTGGTATTTAGATTTTTTCACCCCATATCCCTTTTTTAGGGGTTGAATTTGGGGTGGAATTTCAATAACAGTGATGAACGTTGCATAGAATTACATCATTAATGCCTAAATAATAAATTATGTGGATTTTACTTTAAAAATAAAGAATTTTCAACTTCATCCCCCTTTTTACCCTTAAGGGTGTCGAATTTTCAAAAACCCTGAGACACAGAACTATTAATTTTTAGTCGTTAGCCTAAATACAAATTTTAAAGATCCAAACTTCAAAACTGACGGACTTTCATACAAACTTTCATCCCCTATTTTCCCCTTTAGGGGTGGAATTTTGTAAAACCCTTTCTTAGTGCACGCCTTGGCCTCATAAGGAACCTACATGCCAAATTTGGAAACTCTAAACCCAGCGGTTTGAGCTGTGCGTTGATATGTCAGTCAGTCAGTCACCTTCTTCTTTTATATATATATAGATGGGCTTACTGTCGAGTCATTTTGTGCAAAGTGGACATCGGCCTTCTGGTGGCAGTAATTGGTACTAACATTGGGATTTCGTGAGGGGAGGGGTGGTGAGGGCAACGGGGGTGAGTGGATGTAGGTGGGAGATTGACGTGGTCTTTACTGTACCTACCTCATCATAACATCCCATGAAAAATCCACTACAGGATAGGGAGCTCCCTCTAGAATTCAAGCTTTTGCTGGAAAAATGTAGAGGGGAAGTACTAATAGTCACCTCGCTTGTTAGCGTTACGGCTGGCACCATGGACCGCGGTTGTAGGTGACCGCAGTAAGTAAGATGTAAGATACAAAGGAGAATGCAGCTGCCCATCCTCCAGTTTATAACCCTTAGTCGCCTCTTACGACATCCACGGGCATGTAAGGGTAGGTACTATTCTTTGCCGGCATCACACGGGAAGTACCTATCTACATATACTTATTTACAAACTTACGGCCGTATAAGGATATTTTTTGTAGGTATATTGCTGAGCTGAGACTTAAAAAAAAGCCAAGTGCGAGTTGGACTCGCGCACCGAAGTTCCGTACAAACCTGAAGTTGTATAAGTAAAAGTTATGGTATTTTTATTGCAATTTTTTTTTATTATGTGATGTAACTGAAAATTTAAGGTTTTCGGAAATTTTCCTCTATGTGTGCTACAAAACGTTGCTTCATGCCAAATTTCAAGATTCTAGGTCGACTGGAAGTATTCCTTAGGTTTTGATTGCGTTATCAAAGAAGTTTAAATTTGTTACACCTTAAAGGTATTACAGACCTGAGAGTTTGATATTAATTTCAATTTAATACCTCTACGCGTTCATGAGGAAAGGGTAGTAAGTTTGAAATTATTAAAAATATTTTTATTATATGATGTAACTAAAAATTTATGCATTTTGAAATTTCTCCTTTATTTAAGCTATAAGATATTGCTTCGTACCAAATTTCAAGATTCTGAGTTCACGGGAAGTACCCTGTAGGTTTTGATTCCCTTGCGAGTTTCGAAAATTAGCGGCATAAACGGCTGTATCTTTCGATTTCGTTGGCTTACAAGTTTGATTTTTTGACAGATTAAAGGGACAGTGTACTTGAGTAGGTATTTGATAAGAATTTTAGCTTGATACCTTTTCGCGTTCTTGAGAAAAAGGGTCTTGACAGGCAGACAGACAGACGGACAGACAACAAAGTGATCTATAAGGGTTCCTTTTTCCTTTTTGTGGACGGAACCCTAAAAACAACTTTTCTTATGAGAACAAATCATTTTAGTATTCTCATACAAATTGCACTACATTAAAGACGCAAGGTTTGTATGAGAAAGCAAATAATTTTTTTTTATGTATGAAAGTTAAATAGTTTCATAATCTGCGTAACAAACGAAAATGTAAACACTTATTATATCAAAGGAAAATGGCTTTTTTATTAGTATTTGTGCTCTAAACGAAAGGCCTGGTTACTTAAAATAGGACTCAAAACTAAGAGCCAGCCTTTAAATAAATACATGATAAAACTGCAGCAGGCTACAAAATCAAAAATCAAAATTAATTATATAAAAAAGAAACATAATTTTAGAGGAATTTTTTTTGTCGATGACTGATCAAAGTAGCGTGGCACAGTTTTTAGTAGGTGCCTGTGACCAGGATGAGCAATAATGGCTTCGGAACAAGATTTTATTCTTTATTTTAGACAAACATGTGATTCAACTTTTTGTTCAATCAAAACTGGGGAATAATCTTTAAATTTCTTCTCCACGTTGTGTGCCACCTTTTTGGTAAAAATTGATCACAATTACACAAAAATGAGATCGGTTTTAAAATAACCCATGCTTAATACAATACACTTCACGCTCATATCCCATTTTGGGTTGATCAGAGCCTAGTCAAACTAAAGCCAGACCTAGCAATTGTGTTGGGTTTAGAAGGTATGCTCCAAAAAGCGATAGGTCGCAAATCCAGTGTCTGTGATATAGGGTTAAACCTTTTCCTTTGTTGCCTTCAAAGACTCATAGAAAAATGTGAGGTAGGTAGTCTTATTTTAAGCCGGGATTCACTCGGCATTTGTCCATTTTAGGGTTCCGTAGTTGACAAGGAACCCTTACAATTTCGTCATGTCCGTCTGTCTGTCTGTCTGTCAGCGGCTTAGCTCAGAGACCTTTAGCACTAGAAAAATTTAATTTAGTACATGCATTTAATCAACGCCGACAAAGACGTAAAATATAATGTTAATAAAAAAAAATTAGAGTACCTCCCCTACAAGTAACGTGGGTGAGAATTTTTTTTTCTTGTCCATCTCATTGTGTGGCAAGTCGTTAGATAGCTCATATACAATTTTTCGATTTGGGGATCCGTTTGCGAAATATTTAGCTTGAAAGCACAATTTTTTGTTGGAGTCGAGTGTCCCCAACTCTGAAAGCTAAACTGTCAATGGAAATGTGAAAAAATTCACAGAAGGAGCATATAATGATGAAATTAAAAGTGAAACTATCACAGCTAAGCATTCTTTACAGGTTAATGAACTATAGACGAAAACCTGGAAATAATAAAAATAGCAATTGCAATCAGGCGCTAGAACCTCGCTGAGCATGAGAGGCAAAAAGTTTATGTTATGAACGTTATGAAATACGAAATAAACACCGGCATTGCGATAAAAAAGATCCTAAAAAACTGCGGAACCCTATACTGCGAGCGGCCCGACACGCAGTTGGCCAGTTTTTTTATGCAAGGACACGCAAATTTCTGATGTCGCCTTTTATAAGGCACACCAACAGAAATGATCCCTGTTCTGAACCATATTTTTTGTCAATGGTACGGTCAACCGCTTGTCGGTAGAAACTTTTTCAACTCTATTACCACGCAATAAGGACCAAAAGTGTTTCTACTGATGTGCGGCCGTGTGTACCATTTCTCTAGATCACTTATCCTAGTTGCTTTGTTTACTCATAGGCATCTAGCTTTCATGTAGTGTAAGTATGTTTACTAAAACGAGAACGAACTAAATGCGAAAATACCTACGTCAACAAAATTATGCCCGTTTCGCAGACAAGACTAATGTATTTGTTTGTAGTTCTTATTTTGGCGACTAGTTTGATTCACATTGCTTGTAAACTTTTTATCCATGATTCTGTATGAATGAATTCCTTCATGGCGATCATATTATTGTGGAATAAATGCTTAAAGACCCGTAAAAGATATTTTTACCGTATAAAGAAGATACGATATGACTTATGTTGTGCCTGAGCATTTTGTTCACTATAAAAAAGATAACAAAATCATTCAGATCATTTTTTTGTTCACAAAAGATTGTGAACAAGTACTCAACCGGCGGCATGATATTTTTAAAGCGGTTGATTACTAATAAAAAAACGCATTTAACTGAATTTTTTGAAACGTGACTAAATTGTAGTGACACGTTACGTAATGTAATATTCTACTTAGCAAAATCTTTGATAATACGCACAGCTAAGCATCTGTATTCCCAACTTAATATAACCCGAATCTTTTTCCCTAACGACTTAAATATTTTTTTTTACTGTATATGGGCTTACTCTTGACCTCGATCTAGCCCTGAGTACAGAGATGAGGTCGACGATGGAACGAGCTTGACCAGAAGAAGCCTATTCACTCGCGACTTAAATAGATTCGGGTTATAAGAGCTCGGCAACACAGACGCAGGCAGATAATTCCACTCTAGCCGTGCGCATTATAAAGGATGTTTCAAATGTTGTTTAGTAAGGGAAAAAGCTTCTTATCTTCTTATTTTCTAGGCTAGTTTATTCCGTTTTAGCCTCGTATCACTTGACTGTGCATAAAATAAGATGATTCCAAGAGAAAGAGAAAAAAATCACTGGTTGGCTATATCCTTGATACGGCCATAAGTTTTACGTGGATACGTTTATGTAGGTAGGTACACACGACCGCACATCAGTAGAAACACTTTTGGACCTTATGGCGTGGTAATAGAGTTGAAAAAGTTTCTACCGACAAGCGGTTGACCGTACAGTCAAGAGCACATCAAGCTTCCACTCACGTCCTCTCAACACCTCCCCCCACCATTCATCCTCTCATCCCCTGACTCATCCGGAGCTCGATGTGGTACCAATTACTGCCACCAGAGGGCCTTTATCGACTTTGCACAAAATGACCTCCCAAATGAAAGCATAGACGTATCCACGCAAAAAAAACACCAGATAAAAAAAACTGATAAGATATGACAAGCTTACGTATTTAGTAAAGAACCAAATATATATAGTAATTTAAGTGTGTAGCATGTGTGTAGTACCACGTATAGTACTTATCTAGTCCCTGGTAGTACCTAACTAAAAAGCTAGTTTTAATTTTTTATTTATTATTTAGGAGCCGGTCGTATCCCATTGCAGGGCAAAGGCCTTCCTTCCATCCTTCCACACATCCCGGTTTTGAGCTAGCGTCTGCCATTGACGAGATTGTCGTTCAACTCGTCTCGCCATCTCTTTCGAGGTCGACCGCGACGTCTTCTGGCGTGTGGCTCCCAAGTGGTGGTTGATTTAGCCCAAAGTAGATTTGGCCCAATCCCATTTAAGATACATACATACATACATAACATCACGCCTTGTTCCCGTCGGGGTAGGCAGAGACCACAGTTCTCCACCTGCTACGATCTTGACATACTTCCCTTGCTTCCTGAACCTTCATCAATCCTTTCATACATGCTCGTCGGTTTAGGGTACTTTTAACCTGGCCTTTATTCAGAACGTCCACAATTTGGTCCTGGTACGTTCGCCGAGGCCTTCCCCTTCCAACGTTTCCATTCACTCTCGCCTTGTGGATCTCTTTCGTCAATCTTCCTTCATTCACCCTCTCTACATGACCAAACCATCTCAGCATCCCTTTCTCAATTTTAGTCACTACGTCTTCTTTTACGCCACAACGTTCTCTTATCACACTATTTCTAATCCTGTCACTCAATTTCACACCAATCATACTCCTCAACGCTCTCATTTCTACTGCATTAATTCTACTTTCATGCTTTTTCTGCCATACCCAGCTTTCACTGCCGTACATCAGTGTTGGCACTAAAACGCCTCTATGAACAGCCAGACGAGCCTTGTGAGACACCTTCTGACTCTTCATAAAAGCATGCAGAGCACCATTCACCATGTTTCCAGCATTCACTCTTCTTTCGATATCACTTCCATTTAAGATAAGCTGCTAAAAGCTAGTTAATGTCACAATAAATCTATAAAATCTATGAACGACTGGCAATGTAAAGCAAGTTTTTGAAAGCTCCTAGATTTACTTTGCCTACCCTGCGACCTATACGATGAGTAAAATTTAGAACCTTTCGGAATAGACTTGTTTACTGATACTTACTTACTTACTACTTACAACGCTGGCTCTCACAAAGTGAGTCTTGGCCTCCAATACGAGATGTCGCCACTTCTCCCGGTCTCGTGCGGATAGGATACGAGTATACGACCGCGGTCTGATTGGATATAAAATGATTCCCTTTTTAATGATACTTCAGTTAAGTGGCTTGTATTATTGGAATATCGTACACAATAATAATAATTAAATTAATTTAGGTATTATGGCAACAAAGGCCCATTTGTTAGTAAGACAAGAAAACTTATCCTATACATTTGTATACATATTTGTAATCGGTTTCTCGCAAATGGCTCTAACGATTTTGATGAAATTTGCAAAAAATCAATCTAGCTAGGTCTCATGTCTGGGGAAATTCGTTTTCACCGTCTTTTTTAATATTTCTTATCGCGTTTTAGTGCGTTCAAGAAATTTACAGCGCCATCTGTTGTTGAGTAGCATAGCTTGCTCACCCGATGATATTTTAATCATACAGAGCATAGCTCAGTAATTAGTCTAACTTAGTTAAGCAAACTCTGCACTACTCGTGTCCATCTCAGCGATTCCCAGTCCTAAGGTTGCCTGGAAGAGATTGCTCTAAGCAATAAGGCCGCCTTTGCGCGCAATTAGATATAAGGTTTCTTACGCAATTACTCTTAATTTGTGTGCAATAAAGAGTTTCTATCTATCTATCTATCTATCTCGGTCGCCCAGGTACTATCTATGTTATGTTAGTATCACAGAGAAAACAAAATCAAAAATCAAATCATGGTGATATGAATCACATTTTATTTGACTAAGACAAAGTGACACTCGGCCTGACCAATACACGCATAAAATGTATAAACATGGGTGAGTCGTACTTTTACGCAAGCAACTTTAGGACAATAATGACATAGGTAAACTTAACGGTAAGAGATTTCTCAAATCGGCAATAAACACGTAGAAACAAAACCAGTATAAGCTGAACCAGTGCTACGCTATAAACGCCCGAAACCAGAGACCCGCTCAAGGTCAAAGTGTTTCCACCGACGAGCAGCCGTGGTACACTCAACAGCACGTCAGTAGAAACACTTTTGGACCTTATGGCGTGGTAATAGAGTTGAAAAAGTTTCTACCGACGAGCGGTTGACCGTACATGAAAGTTGGAACTCAAAGTTCAGTATAAGAGCTACCTTCATGAGGTGTTTAGAGATGCTTTCGACTCCCGATTCAGCGGACCCTGGGCTCGATTTCTGACTTGTCAAACAAAAATCTTACAGAATAAAACACCTGATTTTCCTAAAAAGTAGATGATTCCGTGCTTTGGAAAGCACGTTAAGTCGTTTGTCTTGGCTACTATCTACAGAAGGAGTCGTTAATAAGCCATGTCAGAGGCCGCTAGCGGCTCAAAAACTCTGACGTCATGGTTTGAGGTCAGTCATTGATCTAACTACCCACACGATTGATGATGGAAAGAACCGATCGCTCCTAAGGCGTGGCCGAGTAGTTAGCTTTTTAGTACAGGCAACCCCAACATAAATTTCTCAGGCAGATTTAATTTGACAGGATGATAAAGAATCATGAATTAAATGTAAATACAAAATACCAAAAAAAAAAATTTTTGTATGGAAACATAATAAAAAAAAAAAAGTAACGATTTTTTTTTATAAAGGTTTGTCTCATATTGTCAGCTCCGTGCATATAGTGCACGGAGCATAGACTGCTCCGTGGTTATACCCCAGCAAAGTTTCATCGACTTAGGATTTAATGATCCCCTTCATACAACGATCCCCTTCGTTGCCTAGACTATTTGTGAGACTTTAGTGGTATTTTTCGGTAGTTTTGTTTTTTTGCGATATAAATCTCGATCGTACAATAACAAAAATACAGCTGGCGCGGTTTGCATTGATTTTGCTTTTGATCGAAATGGTTTTTTGAAAATAATTTTCCTTTAGTAACATTTTAGCGTTACGGCTGGCACCATTGACCGCGGTTGTGGTGACCGCAGTAAAGATACAAAGGAATATGCAGCGAGGTGACTATGGTACTTCCCCTCCACATTTTTCCAGCAAAAGCTAGAATTCTGGAGGGAGCTCCCTGTCCAGTAGTGGACGTTTCATGGGCTGTTATGATGAGTAACAATTTGTAAAAATAATGTGATTAATAATTATGCTAGGAGACCGCTGAGAGGCGACCGCTGTTGTTGGTGACGGGAGTATGTAAGATGGTACGATTGATGCTGCTGCCCATCATCTGGTTCATAAACCCTTAGTCGCCACTTACGACACAAACTGGTAGAGATGGGTTGGTAATATTTTTTGCCGGCACCACATGGGTCACGAATACAGCTGTAAGTCAAACTGTGACGGTTTGGCCGTCAGCGATTCCGAAATATTCAAGTTTAGGTTAATGTAACTAATATTCTCTTTGAACTTGGCTTTGACACGCTACCGCGTGTCTAGATAAATTTTTGATCAAACACATTTCCGATTAAATTGAATTTAAAAATACCCAAATAACTTGTTGTAAAGTCAAACTATGATAAGGCATTCTAATAAAAAGGAAAGATTCGTTTAGAACTTAAAATCAGCTGGATGGATTAGAATCGTAGTTTCGGATCGAAAAAGACATACTAAAACCCATTTCAAACTTAATTTAGACATTTAGTTCTATGAATTTGAGCTTAATTAACACGTTTTCATATTCAGAAGAATGCATAGGATTCGTTTTCAGGTGAAAAGATACTTCGTTTCAAAAACCCAGACTGGCTGGCGCCGGCCGACTGAGGAGGTAGCGTACTATTGCGTGCCAGCGCGCGGGTGGCGACATTCAATTTGCTAGTAAACCATCAATGTATGCCGAACTGAATTCGTTATTGCGTTATCAGCTAGGTTGAATGCGATATTGCGTCATCGGCGGGGGGACTTCGAGTGTATAAAAGCAAGAACGCTGCCCTGAGGCCCGACCTTTTATTTGAATTTCATCGCGACAACGTTACTCTGCCCGAATGCGGAGCGATCTTCCTCTTAAGCTTTTTTTAATATATTGCGCGGTGCGTAAATTTAAATTCGTTCGATCTTTCGGCACGTTCGGTTTTCGTGATTTCGGCGGCTAAACACGTGTGCGCCCAGGTTGCCCGCGAGCACAGAATTTTACGGTTTCGGGCGTCCCACGATTCCTCGAGGAACGTTTCGGTCAGCGCGACTGTAGGGAAGGCCACCATGTCCAGTTGTGGGCAATCATCAACAAGGCGCGGGATGCTGGAGGGACGACTCACGGCCTGTCGTTCTGTACCAACATTCTGAGCGAAGACTTTGCCCAGCAGTGGGCACTCCTCCAGCCGGGCGCAGGCCTGTGCCTAAGCGGACGGTTCGAGACCGTTCGTTCTGCTCTGGCTGTCTGGAAGGGTCCTGGTCCAGCAGTGGACGTTCACCGGCCAGGTCACGTCAAGGTTTGATCGAAGAAAAACCGTGAGTAATTCAAAATCTTCCTTGTCGTGTTTTGATGTTGTGATATTTTGTGCTATTCATAAAATTTGTGCGATGTATTTAAAATGCTTATAAAAGCTGTAGAAATCGTCCTAAATCCAGTGACTTTATTAAAAGATTTATAGTACAAAAATCACGCTAGATTACCTACTTAAAATGTGATATTCCGGTATATTTTACGGAAACCTGTACTCCCAAGTACGTTGTGTGGGAGCACTTTGGACCTAATGTCTCTGTAATAAAGCTGAGAAGGTTCCTTTTGATGCGAGATAGACCGTACAAAATGGTTGAAGATTTCAAGAAATTGTTCATAAATTCTGTGACCATGTTTAAAGACTATCAGCACAAAATCTAGCTTGCTTATCTAAAAGATAATAATTTTATGATGTAGTTTGCCTAAATAAACTATTTTTCTTGGCTGATATGCATAGTCGGGTGTTGAACGCTATATTTTAGTATAAAGGTAGCTTCATAATCTAGATTAAATGAAATCTAGTACTTTACTTGTTCAAATGAGATTTCGAAGGGTCCCTTTGTTGTATAGTGGACGTCTCTGATCTAATATTATAATATATCTGGGAAAAATATTCTTACCTACCTTCATCTACCTTTATAAATTCATCTAATTTTGATAAATGAATGAGATAAGAATGTGTCTTGTTTTAGTACCTACCTACCTTGGCCAAAATTGCTGTGTGATGGAGTATGACATATTAAATCATACTTTTCTTAAAATTAAAAAGGATTTCCTACAAGTGAAATTAATGCTTGATAATATTTGGTTCTGCAAGGTGAAGCAAAAGCAAGCCTGTGGTCCACTTTTGTACTAGAAAAGGCAAAATGTCCACATTGAGCAGATCGAATTATCATTAAGCTTTCGAACTAAATGTATAGTCAGATGTGCGTATGGACGTACTGAAATAATGATATCTCAATAAAATGCAATTGAGCTGAGAGGACGGGAAAGATAAGTAACATTCCTTGATCCTAGCCAGATCCTAAAATAATGTTTCTCGGGTTCGAAACAAGAACTAAATCACTTATATTTTACTGATTCCTTCATTGTTCAGATTGGGCTAAGATTAATAATGCTGACCGTTGATTAGCAGTTAAGGCGACTCCTGACTTACTATCCCGACTTAAAATTAAATGTAAATTGTCTAAGTAGGTAGTCGATCATCCTAAGGCCCCGTCCATCGAGTTTGTTTTGCTGTAAGAAGAACGATATCCTGTATCTATGTATATATCCTTATATTCTGGATTGCAGGATGAGTCCGGAATTTGTCTCCTCCTTCCCTTTAGTTATGACTGTACAATTTACTAACCTACTTACAAACTGAATTTGACTTGGAAATAAAAGTTCCCTTACTATCATTATAAAATATTAATGTTATAAAGGTATGTATGTGAATAGAGTAAAAACTCAGGCATACCTGGGGGCAGTCTCGGAGGGAGGTCGTCCGCAAGTGGTATGAGACCTACTGGAGGGTCCGGAGGAGGGGGGCCCTCCCCCTAAACAGGGCCACATAGACTAACAATACAATACTAGCCTCTTGACTTACTTTCCCTTTTATTACGTAATTGTTTAATTTACCCTTTTCCACTTATCGTCTCGTATACCTATTTAACTTAACCTTATAATCTTTAACCTGTTGTGTGTACTTTTCCCGTGTTATTTTTACTTTTGGTCATTGTTGCAATATCTTCAGACATAGCGTTAGGTCTTAAGCCACTAGTTCGATCACAAGCCAAATTATTTATTATAACAGGGTTGAATTGTAGGGAACAATTTTTAGGTAATGCTATTTTCTTATTCTATACGTTTGATTTAAATTAATAAGTTAAAACAAAAAAAATTAAATCAGGTTAGGCCGTGTTCGTTTAGCAAGTAAGTCAAGTTAGTTATAGTAAGTTAGGTAGGATCAAGTTAGGTAGGTAGGATAGTTAGTCTGGTGCCGTGAGTCATGATGTGAAGTCAGGGCTTAGGGCAGGTCGTTACAATCTGGTGCCATGAGTCATGATGTGAAGTCAGGGCTTAGGGCAGGTCGTTACAATCTGCTGTTGCCGTGAACCACGGATTCGAATTTCTAGGTTACTACGGACATTATTGTTAACAGCGGCCTCTTATTTTTTCTATTTTTTCTATTTATTGATATATTAGTACTGTTACTTAAGTTTCTGTTGCTATGCATAGGTAAAATTTCTAGAAATAAGGGTCTCACACAATTTATAAAATATTTAAACCTTTTATGTATAACCAAACACAACACACTTACAGTATACTTACAAAATACTATACATGACATAACACAATAGCTGCCTTTACATTTAGGTTACAGTTACACTTGACATGTGTCTGTACACGGACATTCATAGCCGTTACTAGTTGTTCGGGTTAAACTTGGAATTAATTTCAAGGGCCGATCAATTTAGTGATGGTTACAGACTTTACGGCGATACCTCCTTCGGGGAATACCTGAGGAGCTGGCCACATCAGGCTAAGTCCTTGCTTGTAGCTTGAACGGGCGCACGCCATAGGCGAGCCGACTATCCGTTCGGGAGACACTCTGACTTTTTCTGTACTGACACACGCTAAACTTTATAATTATGTTGTGTATCTTATTCACTCTTCATAATAGACAGTTATACATATTCTAATTTCATTCTCACTTAGTTTTGCGCAAAGGTTATATCACTGTTTTATTGGCATATTTTCACTTAACACTGTAGCAAGTTAATTAGAAACGGGGGGTCGCAGGTTTAAGCTTCTTTAGGCCTAAAACTAGGTATGCGTTGAGAATCAGGGCACTTCAGGGTCCTTGTTCTTCAACAGGTATGCTTAGTTGACAACAGGAACATTGCTCTTTGTACCAGTAGGTAGACTGTTCCTCCGGTGTAGTCATTCTGTAAAACAAACAAAATTTTAGGGTTATTACAAGGACCACATAGCCTAAAGTTTTCCAATTTAAATAAACCTATGATCTAGAATCCATTTCGGGTACCCATGACTTCTTGTAAACAAAACTGATCATTTTCAATTTACGTATCAAGTCCGAATATCAGTTAAGTATACTTGCGTTATTATTATGTAAGTTATGGATATTGCTACGTATTTAATAAATAGGACTTACCATTACAGGCTTCCAAATAAATCGATAGATATAGTTTCAGAGGTTATTTTTTTCGATATGACTTCATTCATCCACCACTGGTCGTCTGACAGGGAAAAATCGCGAGCGGCTCGTTCGTTCGTTCGTCCCGGGTCATTCGTTGGTCCGAGAGTCATTCACTCACTCACGCGTGAAGGAAAATTAAAGCGGTTAAGCTGCGAGTGACTAGTGCGCCGAGGGTTCCGTATACCTGGGATATTTATTTTTGAGACAGTTGGGTACATTTTTGGGACCGCGGAGCTGGGTTGGTTTCTGGCAGGAGATTTGCATATTTCCAAGGAGAAAAAAAAGGGAAACTGTGCTACTTGGTAACTTTATTTTGCCCGTAAGATTAAACATGAAGCTCTAGGGACAGTGATTAGTTTGGATTTTCCGTTTTCCAATCTTCGGAAGTAAGGGGATGTTATCTTGTTTTTTGACGTTTTTCCGGTAGTAACTTAAGTCTAAAGAGTGGTAAAATAGTACAGCTATTTGGATTGTACAATTAGTGGGGCACCTTCGTATCTTTTAGCAAAGACTTCAAGTTTTGACCCCTTGTTTGGCTACCAATTATGATAATAGTGGTAAGGTTACCTTCTATTTTTAAGTCGGGTAATTATGTTCCGAAATTGTTCCAAGTTTCAAGTCGATCGCGTGAGTGGTTGCTGAGATAATCGATTGTGACGAGCGGGTCGGGCGGACGAGGTCGCATCGTGAGGGTTTTTCATTATTTGGCAACTGTGTCGGAACCCTAAAAATACTGAACGGTCGGGGCGCGGATGACGGGTGAATGAATGAATGAACCGGTTATTTCTCAGAGTAAAAAACTAAGAGTCCGTCATATACATATTCTGTATGAACTAGTGAAGTGTAAAGCGTCTCACTGTCGCCCATACTAGTCGGTCAAAAAACTCAGTGAAGTTTTACAAAAATCAAGAAATCTTTAAGAATCTAATGTTTTAGTATATGTTTGCGAAAGTGAAAATATATCTTTTTTACTTGTGAAATGAATTAATACTAAGAACAGAAGCGTAAATGATCCGTAATAGCCATTTTATGCGTGATTTTTAACACCGTTTTTTTTACTGAATAGTAAGTGTTTTCGCCAGAAAAACTGTGGTGGTAACATTAATTAGTCCCAATTCACATATTTCTCAGAAAGAAAGATAAAAGTTGTACGTTTATTAGGATTTGATAAAAATCCATACATTTTAGTATAGAGGTCCCTCGCAAGAAAGTGATACGCTTATAGCTCCCTCCTTAGCTGAAATAGCTACTACTTAAACCTCCTTGGGTTATTTTATATGCGTTCCGTTCTTTTGGGCAGGCTGAAGCCTTTCGCCATACAGCCTGTTGCCTAGCACTTTTGTAATTAGGATTGCAGTTAAAGTGAGTTGTACGCGCACCTAGGAATCTAGTAAGGTATGCCAAGAATCGATTTGACGTATATTTTAGAGGTCCAAACTTACTTTGAAAATGGGTGGTATTGTGTAAAATATTTTCATCATCATACATACAGAAGATTCGGTGGTGGTTTTAAATTTCAAGAAGGTCGTCTCGTCAAGGTACACCGAACGCCATCTTCCGTCGAATAGTGGTACTATTAGGAACAATCCACGTAGTTCCGTTCCTTCGTTGGGTATACGGAACTGACTCAAGTCATCGTGTTGACATAAGACATTCCGTTCAGATATTCGGATGAAGTTCGGTCTTCCCGGAACAACACTATAAACGTCAACATTAAAAAGTAAACAAAGAGTTTGCGGTTACGTTTTTAGTTTATTTTTAGATAATTACTCGTAATATTAGCTAAGTTTTGGTTAATTTTAGCATAGGATGAGTTTTTCCAAAGACATATTGCATTTTTTGTTAAGTTTTATGAAAGTTTTACGAATTTTCTAGACTAACAGAACCATTCCAATTTACTTCAAACTTTTAAATTTATTTGGTGATTGTATGCATAATTTTGTGAACAAAAACACATCACTGCATGTTGCGGCTGCAATAAAGTGTGTTAAGTGAAATTTTCACTAATTTTATCAACCATTCCACAAAATTTTTACGAATGTAAGTTTCCATATCACACTTTTATTTTAGTACCTGGTTAGGATTTTGAAACCAACTTTCATGTGATATATGCCTTGGTTTCGTACAATATTATCATGGTTAATAATTTTAAGGTAGGTTTAGTGTTATTTTACCTTTCGTGGTCATACCTGGCACCCCATACTTAACATAACTTCCTCCATACGGGTCCGAGCAAGAAAGGAAAACCCATATCAATGTTAGGTCATTGGGCTATTTCGCGAAACAACAAACAATTAAATCGAACTGTAATATTTCTTGAATATTTCGTGACATAATTTTCTCTCTCATATTTATTTATTTATTTTAATTATTTATATTATTTATTCGTTGTAACTTTTTCATTTGTGTCGTCTGAGGTAGGTTTGAGGTAGGTATAAGCTGTAGTGATTTATTTCCTCTTCATGCAAACTTTATCTGAATACCATATTGTAGGTTAACAAATTATTTCAATTCGCTAAGGTGATGTGGTCATACACACTGTGGGGATGCGATGAATCCAAACATGCTATTTAGGTGAAAAATACTCTTGTTAACTGAATTGTGAAAACATTATATTCACTAACAGTAGCTATTTACATTTGCTTTCGTGGTTTGAATAGGTTCGTTTGTTTACGTTCCATTCCTAGTAGGTCATAGATACCTCTATAGTTGTTAAATGTTAGGACACTACTCGTTACGGGGGGTTGGGGGGAAGACTGTGATTGGGTTCAGGGAATACACTATTATTATAAGCTTACTAGGAGATTAGTATGTGGGTATTGTAAACTTGATAATATGGTATCTTCTAATAAGATGAAGGGTTGTCGCGCTTAAGGTAGTGGGGTTTGCTCTCTACGATAATAGGGCAGTAGACGTAATCTGCTTTAATAGGGCCTATAATTTTATGAACATCCAGTTTAAAACTATAGTGGGTAAGAATTAAAACACTTTGTGTACTTTTTCGTGAGGTTACTATACTAGGAGCGGTGGAACGATATTGTGAGTTCACGAAACAATACCAGGTTTTATAGTCATGTTTGCGGTTACAGTTGGTTTTCAATAACGTGAGGTGCGCGGTGGAAACCACATACAATACTGAAGTGAATGCTTAGGTTATAGGTTAGTTTAAGAAGAAAAAAATCATAGCACATCCAAAAGTTAATCAATTTTTTTTAAATTTACGAATCGCCACGGTCTTTCGTGAACTCAGTTGTGGTTGGGTGACTGAACGTTTCCTTTCCTTCGAGATACAGTAGGGAATTCTATATTTTAAGTCTTATCCTCCTTAACTAAAGTATCCGTTGATTTATTAGCATAAAAAAATATTTTGCGTTGAGTGATTTACTGCTTTGACTGTACTGTCAATGACACAATAATGTAAATAAAAGTGGTTAGTCTAATGCTGGGGTTCGAAGATTAACTATGCTTTAATTATACCTGTTCTTCTTGCGTATGAGAGGTAAGGTCATCGACCGACCTGACTAGCCTGGTGTTAGATTTCTTTTTCTTGGTATTGTTGTGCGTTCGACCACGTATCTTGTTAGCGCTTACAATGTAGATATTTTTCATTGTTACTTTAACTTACTTATACAGCTTTGGTTATCCTTACTTGCTGCCGAGTGTACATTTGTGATGTCACCATATTACTGTAGAATAAGAGACGTAGTAAGGTCTGGGGGTTGACTTAGTATAAAACATAACATAACAAAACAAAACAACTTTATTTTTACATATCTTCATATAATAATTTTATCACGTTGTCGTAATCTATTCACCTACATCGTATATTAACAATGAGAATGTGTTTTGTTTTTCGGTTCGTTTATAGATGGGCATATTTAAAGGGAGTGAAAGTTTTGTTTTGGCTAATTGTAAGTAAGCATAAATACATACATACGGCACGATTACACGATACACAATTTAATAGCTTACATAGAAAATTTTAGGTATCATGCTAAACGGATAATTCGTAGATCATTATCATACATCATACGTACATAACCACTGTCATACATTCGTCACTTGTTTTAAATTTTTAGGTTAGTAATTTCGTAACATAACGTCGTTCGGTTGTAGGAATATGGAATTATACAGTTAGTTCTTTCTCATATTTACTTATTGGTTAGATTAAAACCTTCTTTGACTTATACGGTCTGCTATTTTGTGGGCATAAGGCATTTTGTTTTAATGATGAAATAGGTTAAGGACCTTAGAATGGTCTCTACGCATAATGCACTAATTTCTAATTTTCAATGTGCATAACCTTAGGTCTGTAGGAAGGAATTTCCTTTTATTAATAAGTGATCATTATTGCCACCTTTCAAGATCAAACGTTGCATATATTTTCGCGGGTAAGATTACTTAAATGAATAAATAAGTGCACATAATTTTAAAGATCCCGCCCTTTAAAAAAAAAAAGTGGTTTAAGTTTTCAAAAAAAAAAAAAATTCAGTTTTCAAAAAAAAAAGTTGTTTAAAAAAAAAAAAAAAAACAGTTTTTCAAAAAAGTTCCGAATTTCCAAAAAGATCCGAATTTACAAAAAGATCCGAATTTCCAAAAATTAAATTTCCAAAATACATTTTCAGAAAGTTCCTGATTTTCAAAAAGTTCCTGATTTTCAAAAAGTTCCTGATTTTCAAAAAGTTCCTGATTTTCAAAAAGTTCCTGATTTTCAAAAAGTTCCTAATTTTCAAAGTTCCTAATTTTCAAAGTTCCTAATTCTCAGTTCCTAATTTTCAAAAAGTTCCTGATTTTCAAAAAGTTCCTTATTTTCAAAAAGTTCCTAATTTTCAGTTCCTAATTTTCAAAGTTCCTAATTTTCAAAGTTCCTAATTTTCAAAAAGTTCCTAATTTTCAAAAAGTTCCTAATTTTTAAAAATTTCCTAATTTTCAAAAAGTTCCTAATTTTCAAAAAGTTCCTAATTTTCAAAGTTCCTAATTTTTTAAAAAGTTCCTAATTTTTAAAAAGTTTCTAATTTTTAAAAAGTTCCTAAATTTCAAAAAGTTCCTAAAAAAAATTCAGAGGTTTCAAGAAGTTTGCTCATTTTCGAAGCAGCGTACTGATAGCAGGCAATTGTAGCTATCAAATAGTACTTTAAATAGATTTAAGGAAAACTAACGGGAATAATTCGTTCAAATTTCTCTAAATGATAAGTATCTCCCTTCGGCATACGTAGTGAAGTTGACTTGGTTAACTTTTGGGGAGTAAGGGTTTACTATAGGTTGGAGGAATGGTTGCGTTCAGATACCTTGATTACTGCTGGGATAAAAAAAAATAATCATATAAGGTATAGGACATGCATCTGTATGTAAGCCACGTATGCGTATAGCCATAATTCTCACATTATTATGTGTAGGTAAAGCGTAGGGTGTAAGGAGTAAGGTATTGGTGTGTGTAAGACTATGCGTTAGTTACGATGCGCAAGACACATTGGCACGTATGCGTAATTATAAATTTTATTAGTACAGGAGCTGGAGTTATAATGTCACCGGAAGTTCTTAGGTAATCTTAAGCGTACCTTTTCTTAGATGGGGCGAGGGATTTTGTATACCTTTCGTGATTCGGGAAACATTAGCTGTATTATTCAAATTCTTCATTTTAGGGTCTTGTTTTTATTTTACTCGGAGGACAGCTCATTTAGAGCATACACATTTCTGAATTTTATTAGGTAAATATTTTTAATTTTTTCTTCTCTTATTATATTTTGTGATAAATTTTAGCTTTGTGTAGAGGCTTTTGAAATTTTTTTTTGATTGTGCTGTTTAGGTACGAGTAAGCTCCGCTGTGGGCAGGTAATGATGGCTCAGGTAAACAGTGAATTTCAATTAAATAGTAAACATTTCGTAAATCATAGTCAAATTCTCGGTCAGTTATATAATTTACCAATGTAGACACCTAGATTGTGTTGGAGATTCAGTTGCCCAATGTGAAAAATGAGAAAATCCATCACGTTTGAAGTGTCATTAAACAATTTTGATTGCGTAAATAGAGCTCAATATGAAGGTTTTGAGAGAGAGTTCGATGATTCACCTTTAAAGTATTGTGCAAGACGACTTGTTTACACGTGAGTAATCCGTTGCGACAAGTTGACGAGGAGTTTTATTTGAAGGGATCTTTGAGGGACCGACTCGTAGGTCCTTGGAAAGAAATATGTTTTCTTAGGAATCATTTTGTGGATGGACTTATAGCCGTATTCCCAACTTTCCTGGCAAAATACTTCTTCCATTTTAAATAAATTTTGTACGGTGTAAATCGAGGGTTGATGGGGTAAATTTACAATTGGTGTTGTGTTTCTCTCTTGTGAATTATTGCATCAGTAGACATTAAAATAGACTAATATAATCAACTAGTTTTGGGAAATTTAAACTAATTTTGCGCAGCGCCTGTGCGTTTGCCTTGGCGGTTTTTACTCAGTACCATAATCAAATATTAGATGATCAAACGAACTCCAGGAGTGAAGTTCGATCGTTATTATATTCCTACTTGTAAACAAACTATATCTTCGAATGAAGCGACGAAATATAATTTATTCTCTTGCGCTTCATTGGTCCCCAGTGGTTCGTAGTAACAGCGTAAAGGAGGACGGAGAGAAAGGTGAGAAAGGTAGTATGAAGATGATGAAAGAAAATTTGTTTTGGGTTGGATGACTATGACTATGACGGATGAATATGAGATTGATGTATAAAAAGACTAATAGTATGGAGGGTTGCAATGAACCAATGGATACTCAACCAGTGGAGCAAAATTTATTGACGGATGACCTGTACACAATACACTTACAAAAAGTAATTTATGGGATCTTAGGTGTTAGGTTTCTTGGAGGACATTGGAAGCGATGTTTATTCTGGTGTCCAGAAGGAGTGTTTATACAGCCTGTAAATTACTTTTACTCTACCAGTGGGCACAGCTCAAATGCAAAACCCTACACTGCACATGCTCCAAAGGATGAAGGAAAGCAATATAGAATCAAGTTTTAGATTGGGAATATTGGTCAAAGAACGGTTCTACCTTGCAGCCACTAGAATTGACTTTACTCTAACAGGGACATATATGTCTATCCTGGAGTTGAAATACAAAAATAACGATTTGCTCAGCAGGTGAAATGACTTTATGTTGTCATTAGGGCAGGCTGGATTCACAACCCAAGCTCCTTGTATTGAGTGGAGTTCGTTTGTACTCGGTATGGACTGGAAGATGAGCAATATGTCAGTGGTCTGACTCTTGAATTCAGGTTGAAGACATTTGTCCTTTGGTTTAAAACTTACACCTCATATCAACGTTACAGGTATGGGTTAAAAGTTAATAAATTTAGTTTGAGTTTAGTTTAGACTTTTTAAGAGTGAATATTTGCGGAATGAGGGGGTGAAAATTTGCTCCGGGCGGCACATAGCTTCTGCACAAATTTTGGGGGTTGGCTGTGACGGTTTGGCCGTCAGCGATTCCGAAATATTCAAGTTTAGGTTAATGTAACTAATATTCTCTTTGAACTTGGCTTTGACACGCTACCGCGTGTCTAGATAAATTTTTGATCAAACACATTTCCGATTAAATTGAATTTAAAAATACCCAAATAACTTGTTGTAAAGTCAAACTATGATAAGGCATTCTAATAAAAAGGAAAGATTCGTTTAGAACTTAAAATCAGCTGGATGGATTAGAATCGTAGTTTCGGATCGAAAAAGACATACTAAAACCCATTTCAAACTTAATTTAGACATTTAGTTCTATGAATTTGAGCTTAATTAACACGTTTTCATATTCAGAAGAATGCATAGGATTCGTTTTCAGGTGAAAAGATACTTCGTTTCAAAAACCCAGACTGGCTGGCGCCGGCCGACTGAGGAGGTAGCGTACTATTGCGTGCCAGCGCGCGGGTGGCGACATTCAATTTGCTAGTAAACCATCAATGTATGCCGAACTGAATTCGTTATTGCGTTATCAGCTAGGTTGAATGCGATATTGCGTCATCGGCGGGGGGACTTCGAGTGTATAAAAGCAAGAACGCTGCCCTGAGGCCCGACCTTTTATTTGAATTTCATCGCGACAACGTTACTCTGCCCGAATGCGGAGCGATCTTCCTCTTAAGCTTTTTTTAATATATTGCGCGGTGCGTAAATTTAAATTCGTTCGATCTTTCGGCACGTTCGGTTTTCGTGATTTCGGCGGCTAAACACGTGTGCGCCCAGGTTGCCCGCGAGCACAGAATTTTACGGTTTCGGGCGTCCCACGATTCCTCGAGGAACGTTTCGGTCAGCGCGACTGTAGGGAAGGCCACCATGTCCAGTTGTGGGCAATCATCAACAAGGCGCGGGATGCTGGAGGGACGACTCATGGCCTGTCGTTCTGTACCAACATTCTGAGCGAAGACTTTGCCCAGCAGTGGGCACTCCTCCAGCCTGGCGCAGGCCTGTGCCTAAGCGGACGGTTCGAGACCGTTCGTTCTGCTCTGGCTGTCTGGAAGGGTCCTGGTCCAGCAGTGGACGTTCACCGGCCAGGTCACGTCAAGGTTTGATCGAAGAAAAACCGTGAGTAATTCAAAATCTTCCTTGTCGTGTTTTGATGTTGTGATATTTTGTGCTATTCATAAAATTTGTGCGATGTATTTAAAATGCTTATAAAAGCTGTAGAAATCGTCCTAAATCCAGTGACTTTATTAAAAGATTTATAGTACAAAAATCACGCTAGATTACCTACTTAAAATGTGATATTCCGGTATATTTTACGGAAACCTGTACTCCCAAGTACGTTGTGTGGGAGCACTTTGGACCTAATGTCTCTGTAATAAAGCTGAGAAGGTTCCTTTTGATGCGAGATAGACCGTACAAAATGGTTGAAGATTTCAAGAAATTGTTCATAAATTCTGTGACCATGTTTAAAGACTATCAGCACAAAATCTAGCTTGCTTATCTAAAAGATAATAATTTTATGATGTAGTTTGCCTAAATAAACTATTTTTCTTGGCTGATATGCATAGTCGGGTGTTGAACGCTATATTTTAGTATAAAGGTAGCTTCAAACGCTATATTTTAGTATAAAGGTAGCTTCATAATCTAGATTAAATGAAATCTAGTACTTTACTTGTTCAAATGAGATTTCGAAGGGTCCCTTTGTTGTATAGTGGACGTCTCTGATCTAATATTATAATATATCTGGGAAAAATATTCTTACCTACCTTCATCTACCTTTATAAATTCATCTAATTTTGATAAATGAATGAGATAAGAATGTGTCTTGTTTTAGTACCTACCTACCTTGGCCAAAATTGCTGTGTGATGGAGTATGACATATTAAATCATACTTTTCTTAAAATTAAAAAGGATTTCCTACAAGTGAAATTAATGCTTGATAATATTTGGTTCTGCAAGGTGAAGCAAAAGCAAGCCTGTGGTCCACTTTTGTACTAGAAAAGGCAAAATGTCCACATTGAGCAGATCGAATTATCATTAAGCTTTCGAACTAAATGTATAGTCAGATGTGCGTATGGACGTACTGAAATAATGATATCTCAATAAAATGCAATTGAGCTGAGAGGACGGGAAAGATAAGTAACATTCCTTGATCCTAGCCAGATCCTAAAATAATGTTTCTCGGGTTCGAAACAAGAACTAAATCACTTATATTTTACTGATTCCTTCATTGTTCAGATTGGGCTAAGATTAATAATGCTGACCGTTGATTAGCAGTTAAGGCGACTCCTGACTTACTATCCCGACTTAAAATTAAATGTAAATTGTCTAAGTAGGTAGTCGATCATCCTAAGGCCCCGTCCATCGAGTTTGTTTTGCTGTAAGAAGAACGATATCCTGTATCTATGTATATATCCTTATATTCTGGATTGCAGGATGAGTCCGGAATTTGTCTCCTCCTTCCCTTTAGTTATGACTGTACAATTTACTAACCTACTTACAAACTGAATTTGACTTGGAAATAAAAGTTCCCTTACTATCATTATAAAATATTAATGTTATAAAGGTATGTATGTGAATAGAGTAAAAACTCAGGCATACCTGGGGGCAGTCTCGGAGGGAGGTCGTCCGCAAGTGGTATGAGACCTACTGGAGGGTCCGGAGGAGGGGGGCCCTCCCCCTAAACAGGGCCACATAGACTAACAATACAATACTAGCCTCTTGACTTACTTTCCCTTTTATTACGTAATTGTTTAATTTACCCTTTTCCACTTATCGTCTCATATACCTATTTAACTTAACCTTATAATCTTTAACCTGTTGTGTGTACTTTTCCCGTGTTATTTTTACTTTTGGTCATTGTTGCAATATCTTCAGACATAGCGTTAGGTCTTAAGCCACTAGTTCGATCACAAGCCAAATTATTTATTATAACAGGGTTGAATTGTAGGGAACAATTTTTAGGTAATGCTATTTTCTTATTCTATACGTTTGATTTAAATTAATAAGTTAAAACAAAAAAAATTAAATCAGGTTAGGCCGTGTTCGTTTAGCAAGTAAGTCAAGTTAGTTATAGTAAGTTAGGTAGGATCAAGTTAGGTAGGTAGGATAGTTAGTCTGGTGCCGTGAGTCATGATGTGAAGTCAGGGCTTAGGGCAGGTCGTTACAATCTGGTGCCATGAGTCATGATGTGAAGTCAGGGCTTAGGGCAGGTCGTTACAATCTGCTGTTGCCGTGAACCACGGATTCGAATTTCTAGGTTACTACGGACATTATTGTTAACAGCGGCCTCTTATTTTTTCTATTTTTTCTATTTATTGATATATTAGTACTGTTACTTAAGTTTCTGTTGCTATGCATAGGTAAAATTTCTAGAAATAAGGGTCTCACACAATTTATAAAATATTTAAACCTTTTATGTATAACCAAACACAACACACTTACAGTATACTTACAAAATACTATACATGACATAACACAATAGCTGCCTTTACATTTAGGTTACAGTTACACTTGACATGTGTCTGTACACGGACATTCATAGCCGTTACTAGTTGTTCGGGTTAAACTTGGAATTAATTTCAAGGGCCGATCAATTTAGTGATGGTTACAGACTTTACGGCGATACCTCCTTCGGGGAATACCTGAGGAGCTGGCCACATCAGGCTAAGTCCTTGCTTGTAGCTTGAACGGGCGCACGCCATAGGCGAGCCGACTATCCGTTCGGGAGACACTCTGACTTTTTCTGTACTGACACACGCTAAACTTTATAATTATGTTGTGTATCTTATTCACTCTTCATAATAGACAGTTATACATATTCTAATTTCATTCTCACTTAGTTTTGCGCAAAGGTTATATCACTGTTTTATTGGCATATTTTCACTTAACACTGTAGCAAGTTAATTAGAAACGGGGGGTCGCAGGTTTAAGCTTCTTTAGGCCTAAAACTAGGTATGCGTTGAGAATCAGGGCACTTCAGGGTCCTTGTTCTTCAACAGGTATGCTTAGTTGACAACAGGAACATTGCTCTTTGTACCAGTAGGTAGACTGTTCCTCCGGTGTAGTCATTCTGTAAAACAAACAAAATTTTAGGGTTATTACAAGGACCACATAGCCTAAAGTTTTCCAATTTAAATAAACCTATGATCTAGAATCCATTTCGGGTACCCATGACTTCTTGTAAACAAAACTGATCATTTTCAATTTACGTATCAAGTCCGAATATCAGTTAAGTATACTTGCGTTATTATTATGTAAGTTATGGATATTGCTACGTATTTAATAAATAGGACTTACCATTACAGGCTTCCAAATAAATCGATAGATATAGTTTCAGAGGTTATTTTTTTCGATATGACTTCATTCATCCACCACTGGTCGTCTGACAGGGAAAAATCGCGAGCGGCTCGTTCGTTCGTTCGTCCCGGGTCATTCGTTGGTCCGAGAGTCATTCACTCACTCACGCGTGAAGGAAAATTAAAGCGGTTAAGCTGCGAGTGACTAGTGCGCCGAGGGTTCCGTATACCTGGGATATTTATTTTTGAGACAGTTGGGTACATTTTTGGGACCGCGGAGCTGGGTTGGTTTCTGGCAGGAGATTTGCATATTTCCAAGGAGAAAAAAAAGGGAAACTGTGCTACTTGGTAACTTTATTTTGCCCGTAAGATTAAACATGAAGCTCTAGGGACAGTGATTAGTTTGGATTTTCCGTTTTCCAATCTTCGGAAGTAAGGGGATGTTATCTTGTTTTTTGACGTTTTTCCGGTAGTAACTTAAGTCTAAAGAGTGGTAAAATAGTACAGCTATTTGGATTGTACAATTAGTGGGGCACCTTCGTATCTTTTAGCAAAGACTTCAAGTTTTGACCCCTTGTTTGGCTACCAATTATGATAATAGTGGTAAGGTTACCTTCTATTTTTAAGTCGGGTAATTATGTTCCGAAATTGTTCCAAGTTTCAAGTCGATCGCGTGAGTGGTTGCTGAGATAATCGATTGTGACGAGCGGGTCGGGCGGACGAGGTCGCACCGTGAGGGTTTTTCATTATTTGGCAACTGTGTCGGAACCCTAATAATACTGAACGGTCGGGGCGCGGATGACGGGTGAATGAATGAATGAACCGGTTATTTCTCAGAGTAAAAAACTAAGAGTCCGTCATATACATATTCTGTATGAACTAGTGAAGTGTAAAGCGTCTCACTGTCGCCCATACTAGTCGGTCAAAAAACTCAGTGAAGTTTTACAAAAATCAAGAAATCTTTAAGAATCTAATGTTTTAGTATATGTTTGCGAAAGTGAAAATATATCTTTTTTACTTGTGAAATGAATTAATACTAAGAACAGAAGCGTAAATGATCCGTAATAGCCATTTTATGCGTGATTTTTAACACCGTTTTTTTTACTGAATAGTAAGTGTTTTCGCCAGAAAAACTGTGGTAGTAACATTAATTAGTCCCAATTCACATATTTCTCAGAAAGAAAGATAAAAGTTGTACGTTTATTAGGATTTGATAAAAATCCATACATTTTAGTATAGAGGTCCCTCGCAAGAAAGTGATACGCTTATAGCTCCCTCCTTAGCTGAAAGAGCTACTACTTAAACCTCCTTGGGTTATTTTATATGCGTTCCGTTCTTTTGGGCAGGCTGAAGCCTTTCGCCATACAGCCTGTTGCCTAGCACTTTTGTAATTAGGATTGCAGTTAAAGTGAGTTGTACGCGCACCTAGGAATCTAGTAAGGTATGCCAAGAATCGATTTGACGTATATTTTAGAGGTCCAAACTTACTTTGAAAATGGGTGGTATTGTGTAAAATATTTTCATCATCATACATACAGAAGATTCGGTGGTGGTTTTAAATTTCAAGAAGGTCGTCTCGTCAAGGTACACCGAACGCCATCTTCCGTCGAATAGTGGTACTATTAGGAACAATCCACGTAGTTCCGTTCCTTCGTTGGGTATACGGAACTGACTCAAGTCATCGTGTTGACATAAGACATTCCGTTCAGATATTCGGATGAAGTTCGGTCTTCCCGGAACAACACTATAAACGTCAACATTAAAAAGTAAACAAAGAGTTTGCGGTTACGTTTTTAGTTTATTTTTAGATAATTACTCGTAATATTAGCTAAGTTTTGGTTAATTTTAGCATAGGATGAGTTTTTCCAAAGACATATTGCATTTTTTGTTAAGTTTTATGAAAGTTTTACGAATTTTCTAGACTAACAGAACCATTCCAATTTACTTCAAACTTTTAAATTTATTTGGTGATTGTATGCATAATTTTGTGAACAAAAACACATCACTGCATGTTGCGGCTGCAATAAAGTGTGTTAAGTGAAATTTTCACTAATTTTATCAACCATTCCACAAAATTTTTACGAATGTAAGTTTCCATATCACACTTTTATTTTAGTACCTGGTTAGGATTTTGAAACCAACTTTCATGTGATATATGCCTTGGTTTCGTACAATATTATCATGGTTAATAATTTTAAGGTAGGTTTAGTGTTATTTTACCTTTCGTGGTCATACCTGGCACCCCATACTTAACATAACTTCCTCCATACGGGTCCGAGCAAGAAAGGAAAACCCATATCAATGTTAGGTCATTGGGCTATTTCGCGAAACAACAAACAATTAAATCGAACTGTAATATTTCTTGAATATTTCGTGACATAATTTTCTCTCTCATATTTATTTATTTATTTTAATTATTTATATTATTTATTCGTTGTAACTTTTTCATTTGTGTCGTCTGAGGTAGGTTTGAGGTAGGTATAAGCTGTAGTGATTTATTTCCTCTTCATGCAAACTTTATCTGAATACCATATTGTAGGTTAACAAATTATTTCAATTCGCTAAGGTGATGTGGTCATACACACTGTGGGGATGCGATGAATCCAAACATGCTATTTAGGTGAAAAATACTCTTGTTAACTGAATTGTGAAAACATTATATTCACTAACAGTAGCTATTTACATTTGCTTTCGTGGTTTGAATAGGTTCGTTTGTTTACGTTCCATTCCTAGTAGGTCATAGATACCTCTATAGTTGTTAAATGTTAGGACACTACTCGTTACGGGGGGTTGGGGGGAAGACTGTGATTGGGTTCAGGGAATACACTATTATTATAAGCTTACTAGGAGATTAGTATGTGGGTATTGTAAACTTGATAATATGGTATCTTCTAATAAGATGAAGGGTTGTCGCGCTTAAGGTAGTGGGGTTTGCTCTCTACGATAATAGGGCAGTAGACGTAATCTGCTTTAATAGGGCCTATAATTTTATGAACATCCAGTTTAAAACTATAGTGGGTAAGAATTAAAACACTTTGTGTACTTTTTCGTGAGGTTACTATACTAGGAGCGGTGGAACGATATTGTGAGTTCACGAAACAATACCAGGTTTTATAGTCATGTTTGCGGTTACAGTTGGTTTTCAATAACGTGAGGTGCGCGGTGGAAACCACATACAATACTGAAGTGAATGCTTAGGTTATAGGTTAGTTTAAGAAGAAAAAAATCATAGCACATCCAAAAGTTAATCAATTTTTTTTAAATTTACGAATCGCCACGGTCTTTCGTGAACTCAGTTGTGGTTGGGTGACTAAACGTTTCCTTTCCTTCGAGATACAGTAGGGAATTCTATATTTTAAGTCTTATCCTCCTTAACTAAAGTATCCGTTGATTTATTAGCATAAAAAAATATTTTGCGTTGAGTGATTTACTGCTTTGACTGTACTGTCAATGACACAATAATGTAAATAAAAGTGGTTAGTCTAATGCTGGGGTTCGAAGATTAACTATGCTTTAATTATACCTGTTCTTCTTGCGTATGAGAGGTAAGGTCATCGACCGACCTGACTAGCCTGGTGTTAGATTTCTTTTTCTTGGTATTGTTGTGCGTTCGACCACGTATCTTGTTAGCGCTTACAATGTAGATATTTTTCATTGTTACTTTAACTTACTTATACAGCTTTGGTTATCCTTACTTGCTGCCGAGTGTACATTTGTGATGTCACCATATTACTGTAGAATAAGAGACGTAGTAAGGTCTGGGGGTTGACTTAGTATAAAACATAACATAACAAAACAAAACAACTTTATTTTTACATATCTTCATATAATAATTTTATCACGTTGTCGTAATCTATTCACCTACATCGTATATTAACAATGAGAATGTGTTTTGTTTTTCGGTTCGTTTATAGATGGGCATATTTAAAGGGAGTGAAAGTTTTGTTTTGGCTAATTGTAAGTAAGCATAAATACATACATACGGCACGATTACACGATACACAATTTAATAGCTTACATAGAAAATTTTAGGTATCATGCTAAACGGATAATTCGTAGATCATTATCATACATCATACGTACATAACCACTGTCATACATTCGTCACTTGTTTTAAATTTTTAGGTTAGTAATTTCGTAACATAACGTCGTTCGGTTGTAGGAATATGGAATTATACAGTTAGTTCTTTCTCATATTTACTTATTGGTTAGATTAAAACCTTCTTTGACTTATACGGTCTGCTATTTTGTGGGCATAAGGCATTTTGTTTTAATGATGAAATAGGTTAAGGACCTTAGAATGGTCTCTACGCATAATGCACTAATTTCTAATTTTCAATGTGCATAACCTTAGGTCTGTAGGAAGGAATTTCCTTTTATTAATAAGTGATCATTATTGCCACCTTTCAAGATCAAACGTTGCATATATTTTCGCGGGTAAGATTACTTAAATGAATAAATAAGTGCACATAATTTTAAAGATCCCGCCCTTTAAAAAAAAGTGGTTTAAGTTTTCCAAAAAAAAAAAAATTCAGTTTTCAAAAAAAAAAGTTGTTTAAAAAAAAAAAAAATCAGTTTTTCAAAAAAGTTCCGAATTTCCAAAAAGATCCGAATTTCCAAAAAGATCCGAATTTCCAAAAAGATCCGAATTTACAAAAAGATCCGAATTTCCAAAAATTAAATTTCCAAAATACATTTTCAGAAAGTTCCTGATTTTCAAAAAGTTCCTGATTTTCAAAAAGTTCCTGATTTTCAAAAAGTTCCTGATTTTCAAAAAGTTCCTGATTTTCAAAAAGTTCCTAATTTTCAAAGTTCCTAATTTTCAAAGTTCCTAATTTTGTGTTCCTAATTTTCAAAAAGTTCCTGATTTTCAAAAAGTTCCTGATTTTCAAAAAGTTCCTAATTTTCAAAGTTCCTAATTTTCAGTTCCTAATTTTCAAAGTTCCTAATTTTCAAAAAGTTCCTAATTTTCAAAAAGTTCCTAATTTTTAAAAATTTCCTAATTTTCAAAAAGTTCCTAATTTTCAAAAAGTTCCTAATTTTCAAAAAGTTCCTAATTTTCAAAAAGTTCCTAATTTTTAAAAAAGTTCCTAATTTTTAAAAAGTTTCTAATTTTTAAAAAGTTCCTAAATTTCAAAAAGTTCCTAAAAAAAATTCAGAGGTTTCAAGAAGTTTGCTCATTTTCGAAGCAGCGTACTGATAGCAGGCAATTGTAGCTATCAAATAGTACTTTAAATAGATTTAAGGAAAACTAACGGGAATAATTCGTTCAAATTTCTCTAAATGATAAGTATCTCCCTTCGGCATACGTAGTGAAGTTGACTTGGTTAACTTTTGGGGAGTAAGGGTTTACTATAGGTTGGAGGAATGGTTGCGTTCAGATACCTTGATTACTGCTGGGATAAAAAATAATAATCATATAAGGTATAGGACATGCATCTGTATGTAAGCCACGTATGCGTATAGCCATAATTCTCACATTATTATGTGTAGGTAAAGCGTAGGGTGTAAGGAGTAAGGTATTGGTGTGTGTAAGACTATGCGTTAGTTACGATGCGCAAGACACATTGGCACGTATGCGTAATTATAAATTTTATTAGTACAGGAGCTGGAGTTATAATGTCACCGGAAGTTCTTAGGTAATCTTAAGCGTACCTTTTCTTAGATGGGGCGAGGGATTTTGTATACCTTTCGTGATTCGGGAAACATTAGCTGTATTATTCAAATTCTTCATTTTAGGGTCTTGTTTTTATTTTACTCGGAGGACAGCTCATTTAGAGCATACACATTTCTGAATTTTATTAGTTAAATATTTTTAATTTTTTCTTCTCTTATTATATTTTGTGATAAATTTTAGCTTTGTGTAGAGGCTTTAGAAATTTTTTTTTGATTGTGCTGTTTAGGTACGAGTAAGCTCCGCTGTGGGCAGGTAATGATGGCTCAGGTAAACAGTGAATTTCAATTAAATAGTAAACATTTCGTAAATCATAGTCAAATTCTCGGTCAGTTATATAATTTACCAATGTAGACACCTAGATTGTGTTGGAGATTCAGTTGCCCAATGTGAAAAATGAGAAAATCCATCACGTTTGAAGTGTCATTAAACAATTTTGATTGCGTAAATAGAGCTCAATATGAAGGTTTTGAGAGAGAGTTCGATGATTCACCTTTAAAGTATTGTGCAAGACGACTTGTTTACACGTGAGTAATCCGTTGCGACAAGTTGACGAGGAGTTTTATTTGAAGGGATCTTTGAGGGACCGACTCGTAGGTCCTTGGAAAGAAATATGTTTTCTTAGGAATCATTTTGCTTTGTGGATGGACTTATAGCCGTATTCCCAACTTTCCTGGCAAAATACTTCTTCCATTTTAAATAAATTTTGTACGGTGTAAATCGAGGGTTGATGGGGTAAATTTACAATTGGTGTTGTGTTTCTCTCTTGTGAATTATTGCATCAGTAGACATTAAAATAGACTAATATAATCAACTAGTTTTGGGAAATTTAAACTAATTTTGCGCAGCGCCTGTGCGTTTGCCTTGGCGGTTTTTACTCAGTAGCATAATCAAATATTAGATGATCAAACGAACTCCAGGAGTGAAGTTCGATCGTTATTATATTCCTACTTGTAAACAAACTATATCTTCGAATGAAGCGACGAAATATAATTTATTCTCTTGCGCTTCATTGGTCCCCAGTGGTTCGTAGTAACAGCGTAAAGAGAAAGGTGAGAAAGGTAGTATGAAGATGATGAAAGAAAATTTGTTTTGGGTTGGATGACTATGACTATGACGGATGAATATGAGATTGATGTATAAAAAGACTAATAGTATGGAGGGTTGCAATGAACCAATGGATACTCAACCAGTGGAGCAAAATTTATTGACGGTTGACCTGTACACAATACACTTACAAAAAGTAATTTATGGGATCTTAGGTGTTAGGTTTCTTGGAGGACATTGGAAGCGATGTTTATTCTGGTGTCCAGAAGGAGTGTTTATACAGCCTGTAAATTACTTTTACTCTACCAGTGGGCACAGCTCAAATGCAAAACCCTACACTGCACATGCTCCAAAGGATGAAGGAAAGCAATATAGAATCAAGTTTTAGATTGGGAATATTGGTCAAAGAACGGTTCTACCTTGCAGCCACTAGAATTGACTTTACTCTAACAGGGACATATATGTCTATCCTGGAGTTGAAATACAAAAATAACGATTTGCTCAGCAGGTGAAATGACTTTATGTTGTCATTAGGGCAGGCTGGATTCACAACCCAAGCTCCTTGTATTGAGTGGAGTTCGTTTGTACTCGGTATGGACTGGAAGATGAGCAATATGTCAGTGGTCTGACTCTTGAATTCAGGTTGAAGACATTTGTCCTTTGGTTTAAAACTTACACCTCATATCAACGTTACAGGTATGGGTTAAAAGTTAATAAATTTAGTTTGAGTTTAGTTTAGACTTTTTAAGAGTGAATATTTGCGGAATGAGGGGGTGAAAATTTGCTCCGGGCGGCACATAGCTTCTGCACAAATTTTGGGGGTTGGCTGTGACGGTTTGGCCGTCAGCGATTCCGAAATATTCAAGTTTAGGTTAATGTAACTAATATTCTCTTTGAACTTGGCTTTGACACGCTACCGCGTGTCTAGATAAATTTTTGATCAAACACATTTCCGATTAAATTGAATTTAAAAATACCCAAATAACTTGTTGTAAAGTCAAACTATGATAAGGCATTCTAATAAAAAGGAAAGATTCGTTTAGAACTTAAAATCAGCTGGATGGATTAGAATCGTAGTTTCGGATCGAAAAAGACATACTAAAACCCATTTCAAACTTAATTTAGACATTTAGTTCTATGAATTTGAGCTTAATTAACACGTTTTCATATTCAGAAGAATGCATAGGATTCGTTTTCAGGTGAAAAGATACTTCGTTTCAAAAACCCAGACTGGCTGGCGCCGGCCGACTGAGGAGGTAGCGTACTATTGCGTGCCAGCGCGCGGGTGGCGACATTCAATTTCCATCAATGTATGCCGAACTGAATTCGTTATTGCGTTATCAGCTAGGTTGAATGCGATATTGCGTCATCGGCGGGGGGACTTCGAGTGTATAAAAGCAAGAACGCTGCCCTGAGGCCCGACCTTTTATTTGAATTTCATCGCGACAACGTTACTCTGCCCGAATGCGGAGCGATCTTCCTCTTAAGCTTTTTTTAATATATTGCGCGGTGCGTAAATTTAAATTCGTTCGATCTTTCGGCACGTTCGGTTTTCGTGATTTCGGCGGCTAAACACGTGTGCGCCCAGGTTGCCCGCGAGCACAGAATTTTACGGTTTCGGGCGTCCCACGATTCCTCGAGGAACGTTTCGGTCAGCGCGACTGTAGGGAAGGCCACCATGTCCAGTTGTGGGCAATCATCAACAAGGCGCGGGATGCTGGAGGGACGACTCATGGCCTGTCGTTCTGTACCAACATTCTGAGCGAAGACTTTGCCCAGCAGTGGGCACTCCTCCAGCCGGGCGCAGGCCTGTGCCTAAGCGGACGGTTCGAGACCGTTCGTTCTGCTCTGGCTGTCTGGAAGGGTCCTGGTCCAGCAGTGGACGTTCACCGGCCAGGTCACGTCAAGGTTTGATCGAAGAAAAACCGTGAGTAATTCAAAATCTTCCTTGTCGTGTTTTGATGTTGTGATATTTTGTGCTATTCATAAAATTTGTGCGATGTATTTAAAATGCTTATAAAAGCTGTAGAAATCGTCCTAAATCCAGTGACTTTATTAAAAGATTTATAGTACAAAAATCACGCTAGATTACCTACTTAAAATGTGATATTCCGGTATATTTTACGGAAACCTGTACTCCCAAGTACGTTGTGTGGGAGCACTTTGGACCTAATGTCTCTGTAATAAAGCTGAGAAGGTTCCTTTTGATGCGAGATAGACCGTACAAAATGGTTGAAGATTTCAAGAAATTGTTCATAAATTCTGTGACCATGTTTAAAGACTATCAGCACAAAATCTAGCTTGCTTATCTAAAAGATAATAATTTTATGATGTAGTTTGCCTAAATAAACTATTTTTCTTGGCTGATATGCATAGTCGGGTGTTGAACGCTATATTTTAGTATAAAGGTAGCTTCATAATCTAGATTAAATGAAATCTAGTACTTTACTTGTTCAAATGAGATTTCGAAGGGTCCCTTTGTTGTATAGTGGACGTCTCTGATCTAATATTATAATATATCTGGGAAAAATATTCTTACCTACCTTCATCTACCTTTATAAATTCATCTAATTTTGATAAATGAATGAGATAAGAATGTGTCTTGTTTTAGTACCTACCTACCTTGGCCAAAATTGCTGTGTGATGGAGTATGACATATTAAATCATACTTTTCTTAAAATTAAAAAGGATTTCCTACAAGTGAAATTAATGCTTGATAATATTTGGTTCTGCAAGGTGAAGCAAAAGCAAGCCTGTGGTCCACTTTTGTACTAGAAAAGGCAAAATGTCCACATTGAGCAGATCGAATTATCATTAAGCTTTCGAACTAAATGTATAGTCAGATGTGCGTATGGACGTACTGAAATAATGATATCTCAATAAAATGCAATTGAGCTGAGAGGACGGGAAAGATAAGTAACATTCCTTGATCCTAGCCAGATCCTAAAATAATGTTTCTCGGGTTCGAAACAAGAACTAAATCACTTATATTTTACTGATTCCTTCATTGTTCAGATTGGGCTAAGATTAATAATGCTGACCGTTGATTAGCAGTTAAGGCGACTCCTGACTTACTATCCCGACTTAAAATTAAATGTAAATTGTCTAAGTAGGTAGTCGATCATCCTAAGGCCCCGTCCATCGAGTTTGTTTTGCTGTAAGAAGAACGATATCCTGTATCTATGTATATATCCTTATATTCTGGATTGCAGGATGAGTCCGGAATTTGTCTCCTCCTTCCCTTTAGTTATGACTGTACAATTTACTAACCTACTTACAAACTGAATTTGACTTGGAAATAAAAGTTCCCTTACTATCATTATAAAATATTAATGTTATAAAGGTATGTATGTGAATAGAGTAAAAACTCAGGCATACCTGGGGGCAGTCTCGGAGGGAGGTCGTCCGCAAGTGGTATGAGACCTACTGGAGGGTCCGGAGGAGGGGGGCCCTCCCCCTAAACAGGGCCACATAGACTAACAATACAATACTAGCCTCTTGACTTACTTTCCCTTTTATTACGTAATTGTTTAATTTACCCTTTTCCACTTATCGTCTCATATACCTATTTAACTTAACCTTATAATCTTTAACCTGTTGTGTGTACTTTTCCCGTGTTATTTTTACTTTTGGTCATTGTTGCAATATCTTCAGACATAGCGTTAGGTCTTAAGCCACTAGTTCGATCACAAGCCAAATTATTTATTATAACAGGGTTGAATTGTAGGGAACAATTTTTAGGTAATGCTATTTTCTTATTCTATACGTTTGATTTAAATTAATAAGTTAAAACAAAAAAAAATAAATCAGGTTAGGCCGTGTTCGTTTAGCAAGTAAGTCAAGTTAGTTATAGTAAGTTAGGTAGGATCAAGTAAGGTAGGTAGGATAGTTAGTCTGGTGCCGTGAGTCATGATGTGAAGTCAGGGCTTAGGGCAGGTCGTTACAATCTGGTGCCATGAGTCATGATGTGAAGTCAGGGCTTAGGGCAGGTCGTTACAAAACACTGTTTCATGTATTCTATGGTCAAACATAATAAGTATCTAATATCATCCTAGTCCAAGCACCATACTTATTACCATACTTACTAACTTATAAACTACCTAAAGCCGCGATTACACCTGCTTGAATTTGACGACTGAATAAGAAATCTACCTAGGAGGCTACGTAGAAAAAGACGTTTGTGAATTCAGAGTTCCAGCTAGGAAGCTAAGTAGAAAAAGTGCCTACTAATACAGTTGCTGAATAGTGATGTTCCGATAGCGATAGTTTCGCTGTCGGTAGTTAATCTTGAAATACAGTAACTCTGTTGAATAGCCTTATCGAAAATAATTATTGTACAATAAAATGCTATCGATTGTTAAAAAATGGCTGATACAACCTCAAGACAAATACAACCGATAATTGAAAGAAGAAAAAATTACAGACAAACTTATTTGCGGTCTTAAAGATGGGCTTTATTGCTTTTAAAAATACTACAGGAATATCGAATCCCTCGAAGCGAGAGTCTGCCTCGCACTTGACCGTTTTTTTAATATAAGTATATTTTTGTTCGATATGTTGAATTAATCATTCGCACTTGGACATCACTAAACATGCTAAGTCCCTTAGAAGGTTTAGTGATGTGAAAATTTTGCGAATGATTAATTCGAATCGAACAACTTGTCCATAAAAAATAAAAATAAAGCATTATCTTGGTTTAATAATAAGTACTAATAATAAACTTAAAAAATTCACTATAAAAAAATATGTATACGACTGTTCGGTTGAGTCAAGGAGTGATCACAGCTAGCTGGATTCAAAGACTAATTCGGCATACATTGCTCGTTGAAGTAAGGATAATGCAATAACATAACCAAGCCTCCCAGCAATGTATGCCGAATTAGTCTTTGAATCCAGCTAGATGTGATCGTGGCTTTAATAGGCTGACAATACATTTCCGTGATGTTTTTATTTTTATTTAACTTAAATGGACAAATGAGACCTGAACATTGCCGTGCCAAATCTTATGAATGAGAGTATTTCTGATCAAACAAAAACAATGGCTGTGGTAAATGAAGTGTATACATTTTTTTCTCTTTTTTCTTGCAGGTGCACATAGTCATTCGCCGTAACTGAACAACTTTCAGTAAATAAAACTATCAGAGTCTTCAATACTCTTCATATAAAATTGCAAATGGACAGTTTAGCCACGATCACATCTAGCTGGATACAAAGACTAATTCGGCATACATTGCTGGGAGGCTTGGTTGTGTTATTGCAATATCCTTACTTCAACGAGCAATGTATCCCGAATTAGTCTTCTAATTCAGCTAGGTGTGATCGTGGCTTTTTTGTGGAAAAGAGGATTATTTTAATATTTTCTGAAAGTTTTATTTACTGAAAATTATTCAGTTACGTTGACTGACCACACCCTTTCAGTTTTCGGAAACCAGTCCCTTAGACCATGTATTGGTCAATTTAATTTCGATGCGAACACGGAATTCAATTAAAATTTATCATTCGTACTCGGACATCACTAAACCTCCTTACTCCCTTCAAGTAATGAACTTAGGAAGTTTAGTGATGGGTAAATTTTGCGAATGATGATGAACAACTTGTCGATAAAGAATAATTATTATTCATGGTGTAATAACAAGTACTAATGCACCTGAATCTTCCGTCCTTGTCCCGGCCGATAATCGCCCACCGATTCTCGGTCGTGTGCGGGAGCCCTAAACCGTGGCTTACTATATTCCGATGTCATTTTTTGGTGGTCATTTCCTCCGAGGCGAGTTCGCCCGGTTGGGCATTTCGCCCGAAAGTATTCATTGTTAGTCGAGGTTTTTTAAAACCATATCCAAAAGATAATGAGAAACTATGGCAAACAATAAATAAACTTACATACAGAAATAAAAAATCCAAATAAGATCAATAAATTTCTAGATAAAAAGAATTGTCTTCAGCATTTTGTTACTGTAAAAATATCGTTGGCCGAAAATATTTTACTTAAGACTGCAACTACCAAAACGGCAATCACGGTTTAATATTGCTTACATATTTAATATGATTTTTTTTTAAACCATTACGATTACGCCATACATTTTTAGTATGACCGCGCGAAGTCTAATAAATAGCTCTGACACGCGGCCGATACCCACAAGAGCTCGAAGTGAGAATGGGGAAGCGCAAAGATAAATATTATGTATCCCGTCAAAAATTCAAAAAATATCTATTCCTTTAACCAAGTAAGTACCTACTTACATACCATACCTAGGTAGTTTTGTTTTGTGATGGGTGACTGGTGATGAAGGGTAGGCGGAGGAAGATAGGTAGATGATGGGTGATCGGTCAGAAGGGTTATCAGAGTAATAGATTTTCGGTACGTGATTGATGTCCGGACGAAGATGGGTGACCGGTGGATGATATTGATGGGTGACCGGCGGAAGACGAGTCAATGGTAGATGATGGGTGACCGGTAGATGATGGGTAATCGGCAGTGGTCGGAATAGGTAGAGCTGTTTAGGGTCGATGATCGGAAACTTGAACGTGCTGCTTGCTACATTATTTCGTCAGGTCTGTTAGATTTTCCTCTTGAGACGGATTTCCATGGCATGGCTTTTCGAAATAAGACTGCCTTTTGATCGTTAGTATGTGTCCTTTGATCTTTCGATCACAAACACAACGAAATGTACAACGATGGCACGGATTTAAATGGATTACTTTTTTAAAAGAAGCAAACGGCGCAAAACTTAGGCAGGAAAAAGGCTACATTATTTCGTCTGGTCTGTTAGATTTTCCTCTTGAGACAGATTTCCATGGCATGGCTTTCCGAAATAAAACTGCCTTTTGATTGTTAGTGTGTGTCCTTTGATCTTTCGATCACAAAAACAACTAAATGTACAACGATGGCACGGATTTAAACGGATTACTTTTTTAAAAGAAGCAAACGGCTCCAAACTTAGGCAGGAAACAGGCTACATTATTTCGTCTGGTCTGTTAGATTTTCCTCTTGAGACGGATTTCCATGGCATGGCTTTCCGAAATAAAACTGCCTTTTGATTGTTAGTGTGTGTCCTTTGATCTTTCGATCACAAAAACAACTAAATGTACAACGATGGCACGGATTTAAATGGATTACTTTTTTAAAAGAAGCAAACGGCGCAAAACTTAGGCAGGAAAAAGGCTACATTATTTCGTCTGGTCTGTTAGATTTTCCTCTTGAGACGGATTTCCATGGCATGGCTTTCCGAAATAAAACTGCCTTTTGATTGTTAGTGTGTGTCCTTTGATCTTTCGATCACAAAAACAACGAAAAGTACAACAATGGCACGGATTTAAATGGATTACTTTTTTAAAAGAAGCAAACGGCGCCAAACGTAGGCAGGAAACAGGCTACATTATTTCGTCAGGTCTGTTAGATTTTCCTCTTTAGACGGATTTCCATGGCATGGCTTTCCGAAATAAGACTGCCTTTTGGTCGTTAGTATGTGTCCATCGATCTTTCGATCACAAAATCAACGAAATGTACAGCGATGGCACGGATTTAAATAGATTATTTTTTTAAAAGCAAACGGCGCCAAACTTAGGCAGGATGATAGTTGATGACTGGATGAATGATGATGATGGGTTGGATGATGAGTGATGCGCGGATTATAGTTGATGAGTGGATCAATGATGATGAGGGATGCGCGGATGATAGTTGATCAGTGGATGAATGATGATAAGTGGATGATGAGTGATGCGCGGATGATAGTTAATGAGTGGATGAACGATGATGAGCGGATGATGAGTGATGCGTGGATGAGTGGATGAATGATGATGATGAGTGATTTTCGGATGATAAGTGATGCGCGGATGATAGTTGATCAGTGGATGAATGATGATGAGCGTATGATGAGTGATGCGCGGATGATAGTTGATGAGTGATGCGCGGATGATAGTTAATGAGTGGATGAATGATGATGATGAGCGGATGATGAGTGATTTTCGGATGATAAGTGATGCGCGTATGATAGTTGATCAGTGGATGATGAGTGATGTGTGGTTGAGTGGATGAATTATGATGATGAGCGGATGATGAGTGATTTTCGGATGATAAGTGATGCGCGGATGATAGTTGATCAGTGGATGAATGATGATGAGCGGATGATAAGTGATGCGCGGATGATAGTTGATGAGTGGATCAATGATGATGAGTGATGCGCGGATGATAGTTGATCAGTGAATGAATGATGATAAGTGGATGATGAGTGATGCGTGGATGAATGATGATGAGCGGATGATAAGTGATGCGCGGATGATAGTTGATGACTGGATCAATGATGATGAGTGATGCGCGGATGATAGTTGATCAGTGAATGAATGATGATAAGTGGATGATGAGTGATGCGTGGATGAGTGGATGAATGATGATGAGCGGATGATGAGTGATTTTCGGATGATAAGTGATGTGCGGATGATAGTTTCTACCACCATGTCATTACGAGTAAGTCTAAAGTGTTTCTACTGACGTGCTGTTGAGTATACAAACTTGAAGAGCTGTTCCCTGTCGCCCCTCGCTTCCCCTCGAGTAACCCTCCGTTATACAATCGTTGCGCTGAGCTATATTAGTAGTTCATTAAAAATACCTTGAGAGAAAAAAGTTCCATTCAAAACACAGTTTTTTAAAAGGTGTCGTTTCCTCCGAGCGGGCGAGAACGCGTCTCGGGTGAAATGACGCACTACGACTCCGCGTGGACTGCGCGCATGTGTGTGTTCGATCATACGCACACTACTGTTGCTTCCGACTCGACGCGAAAACTAAACAGTTTTGATCCTATACATTTTTTTATGAAAGGGACAACTGATTTAGACATGAATTGAAAATTTTGTCAGGATTACAAAGTATCTCTTTTAGGGCTCCCGCACACGACCGAGAATCGGTGGGCGATTATCGGCCAGGACAAGGACGGAAGATTCAGGTGATAACACGTCAGAGCGGGATGCCAACAAAAAATCGGTCACCGATTCTCGGTTGTGTGCGGGATCTAACAAAATTACGGACAAGTACAAGGTGTCAAACAATCTCCTAAAAATTTCATCAATGGACTCATACCATGAAAAATTAACGATTTTCACCATACACACAACAAATAAAATGTTAAAGTGCGAGTCGGACTCGCGCATCGAGGGTTCCGATATACCTACCTATAGTATTTTTAGAAGCAATAAGGTCCATTGTAAGGACCGCAAAACTAAATTTGTTTGTAAAGATTTGTTGCAAATTTCCTAAAAACTGTGCTACTTAGAGAGATTGTTTTTTTTCTGAATTATTCACATAAACCTCTATGGACTTTAATTAATTCAGATTTTTTCTTCGGAAAACTTCGGGGATAAGGAAGGAGTAATTTTTTAAAACATTTTTCATCATAACTTGAAAACTAAGAGTCGTTAAAAATATAAAGAACTATTTTGGAATGTACAAGTGAAGCACTTTCATATGATACCTAACTTGACTTAGTACTGACAATTAAAAAATTTTAACCTACCCATTTGGGCCCCCTTTACAATAATAATAATATTATAATTATTTCAATTGCAATAAAGTAAGACAATCGTATTCTAAAACTACTTCTACTACTAAATATAAAAGTATAAACGAGTTTTTAGCTGGCTTTTCAATTTATTTTAAGGTCATTAAAAATACTCATAGAAGCCTTTATACAAAGTATCTGAACATATCAGTCGCGCTATAAAGTGTACCAGCACAGTGAACTGACTATGATCCCTACTATGTTGATGTTCCTTAATAGTGATGTACAATTATTTCAAGAAGCAACAATCGAAATATTCGAATGTACTACTTAGTACTATCCAAATAATCTTTTAAGTATCATTCAATTGTTATTTTTCATTGGAATCATTATTCGCTTTTCGTACGATTTTAAATGTAAAATTTATACTAACTAAAAGAATGAATAAAGCACTCAAATTCTTTGTGTTTACTTGACTGGTGCAACCTAATTTTAATTCCTTGATTGTTTTTTTAGTATACCGGTAATTCTGTGGTTTTTTTTTGTAGTTATTCTAGTGTTTTTCTATACAACATAAATTAGCCCTTATTAATATTTTCCGTACGATGAGGTGTTCTATTCGTATTGGCCCTTCACTAAAGTTCCTTTCTGCGTTGCTTACTATGCGGCTTACTCTGTTAGTGACTTACTTAGTTCCATCTTTCTACCTTCCTTTCCTACGTAGGAGACTAACTGACTTAGTGTGTGAATTCAGTCAGGTGTGATCGGCCCTTAAGCTAGAAATTATTCTGACTCACAGCCAGTTGCAAAAAGCATCTTTAAAGTTAAAGCTCATTTAAGTCTTTTGCTGACTCATTCAGTTTTGTTGACAAAGAAAGTAACAGCAATATATTTAAAGGAGCTTTAACTTTAAAGATGCTTTTTGCAACTGGCTGTCAGTGATACCATTTGCATCGTTTATTCAGTGCAGTGAAGCGAGGTTCTTAGTTCAACAAATATTTACCGTTGCATAGTGTGTCGTGGGTCATGTACAGTCAAAAACACGTCAAGCTTCACACATCGGATTTTTTACTGATCATATTTTATTAGCTTTAGGCATTAAGTAAAGCTACGAGTCAAGATTGACTTGCTCTTGATTGTACAGAAAGATAGGCCAATGGCCAATGGCAGCCATTTATTATCTGTTGCATCGCGAGAATATTCCACAATTCACTTACGATTTGATATTTGCCAAGAGTTTTGTATGTTCCTTTTCTTTATATTCTCAACTAATTAAGGATATGAAGTGTATAAGTCTCATCTAGTTCTTTTGACAATATGGAGCGGGCATTAGAATAGGAGCGGGCTCAAGAAAAAATTCTACTCCCCAACTTTACCCGTGAGAGTTATCAAAAGCAGGATCTCTTGTTTATTTGGTTCCTTATCAGTTGATATACAACATGTAATTCCAAATACGCTGACATGTGATTGATGTCATGCTGTCAGTACGTAGTAGAATTTTACACTGAATAAAGCCAAGATATTCTGGTTATTTCTCTTATTTATTACAATTTATTCAGCGTAAAATTCTACTAAATTCTACTTGGATGATGTAACTGTATGTGGAAAAACAAAGAAAGAACATGATGATAACCTCAAAAGATTCCAAGATGCTGTACAAGTAAGCTTACTTTAAATGAAAGCAAATGCAAATTTAGTACTAATTATATAAGTCTTTTAGGCTATACTATTAAAAATAACACTATTAGACCGGACAGTGAACGTTTGCAACCATTATTAGATCTGCCGGTCCCAAATGATACTGCAGGCCTCAAGAGAGTGCTTGGCCTATTTGCTCATTATGCAAAGTGGGTATCTCATTTTTCAGAGAAAATTAAACCCCTTATTGGTATGCAAAACTTTCCTTTAAATAATGATGCTGTATCTGCTTTCAACTGCTTAAAAGCCGACATATCAAAAGCTTCTTTAGCAGCTGTAGACGAAAGAGAAATTTTAACTGTTGAAACAGATGCTTCAGAAAATGCCGTCGCTGCTACATTGTCTCAAGCTGGCCGCCCAGTGGCCTTCTTTTCACGAACATTATCAAATTGTGAACGACAACAATCTTCAATAGAAAAAGAAGCTATGGCTATAGTCGAATCGTTACGAAAATGGCGGCATTATCTCCTGGGACGCCTTTTCTTATTGATAACTGACCAACAGTCAGTCTCCTTCATGTTTAACCAAAGACACTCCAGTAAGATCAAGAACGAGAAAATTTAAAGGTGGCGCTTGGAGTTGTCTTGTTATAAATATAACATTATATACCGGCCCGGTAAAGAAAATACAGCAGCAGACGCTCTGACAAGGGTTTGTGCGCATTTACAAAATAACAAACTGAGTGAATTGCATAATCTACTTTGCCACCCTGGTGTTACGCGCATGGCTCATTGGGTTCGTTCAAAGAATTTGCCATACACGTTAGAAGAAATCAAAAGCTTAACGGCCTCTTGTCGTGTATGCGCCGAAATAAAACCCCGTTTCCACAAAGCCACTGGACGTTTGATAAAAGCCATGGCGCCATTTGAAAGATTAAACATGGACTTTAAAGGGCCTCTTCCATCGAATACGCAAAATAAATACATACTAACAATAATTGATGAATACAGCCGCTTTCCTTTCGCATATGCATGCAAAGATATGACTTCTCAGACTGTAATTAAATGCTTAAAAGACCTCTTTTTCACATTTGGAACACCTCTTTATATCCACTCTGATCGTGGATATTCTTTCATGTCAGAAGAGTTGCGGCAGTTTTTGGTTCCGCTTGGCGTAGCTTGCAGTCGATCAACACCGTATAACCCTGAAGGAAACGGGCAGGTCGAACGATTAAACGGAACTTTATGGAAGTCAGTTGAACTAGCTCTACGCTCCAAGAACTTGCCTGTAGACAATTGGGAACAAGTTTTGCCTGTGGCCTAACATTCGATCAGGTCTCTACTATGCACGGCGACTAACGTGACTCCACACGAGCGTTTTCATTCACGACGCTCTCCTAATGGTACCTCTATACCTACTTGGTTACTTACACCTGGCCCAGTACTGCTGAAAAGGAATATTCGTAGTTCAAAGTACGACCCTTTAGTTGAAGAGGTTGAGCTCGTGCAATCTAATCCCAGGTACTCGTTTGTGAAGTTACCTGATGGGAGGGAAGCACTGTATCAAACAAGCACTTAGCTCCCTTACCTCCAGAAATCGTTGACCGAACAGAGACTGCCTCACCAGCTGCGCAACAGCCTACTATCGAGGGATCGCCACCTGTACAAGACCCTGTTGTTGACGAGCCCCCACTTTTGGAAACAACAACGGCTCCTTCTCAGGAACAACCCCTTTTGCGTCGGTCGACCAGGACAAGACAGCCACCTGGGTACCTTGGGGACTTTGTATGTGAGATTTAAGGGGGGAGAATGACATGTGATTGATGTCATGCTGTCAGTACGTAGTAGAATTTTACGCTGAATAAAGCCAAGATATTCTGGTTATTTCTCTTATTTATTACATACGCAAAATCATTTGGGGGGTTGTTCTACCAATGCAACTGAACAACTTTCATTCTACAACTTTTAAAAATCAAAATTAGAAATGTTTGGTTCTCCTCCATAGAGATTGTCCGGAACAGATTTTGATTTGATAAATTTTCGAAAATTATTAAACTGTACCGAATTCTCTTTTGAACACTCGCCGGCTGTTGCCGCAGAACGCTCGCTTCGCTCGCGGCTCAAGCGTTTGATTAATAGAGAACCTACCATAACCTAACGAACCAATGGATCTACGAATTTCCTTCGTCTTAATTATTTTTCGAAAGTTGATCAACTTTTTCTTTTTAGGGTTCCGATACCAAAATAGTAAAAAAAAAGGAACCCTTATGGTGCGACTTTGTCTGTCTGTCTTTCCGTCAGTCTGTCACACCCCTATATCTCAGCAACCACTCATGCTATCGACTTGAAATTTGGAATACTTATAGAATATAGTTGCTCAACTTAATTGTACAAGAAATAATTTTGAAAAAAATATGATTATTAATGTAGAGGGGCCCAAAATAGGGGGGGCCAAATTTCTAATTGTCGCTACTAGGTCGAGAGTATATCACATGAAAGGGCTTTACTTGTACATTTTAAATTATATTTTTGTATTTTTTACGTTTCTTAGTTTTCAAGTTATGATGAAAAATTTCAAAAAAATACCATTCCCTCCCTTATCTCTGAAGTTTGAGAGAAAAATATAAAAAGATAAATTTATTTCTTCATAAAAACTTAGTCTAAATACAGATACACTTAGTCTTAAGTATTTACAAACTCTATCTTGACACTAATAAGACAGCAAATGACGTTGCTCATTTTCAGAACTAAGATAGTATGTCTCATGCCTCAAACCGAAACACAGCAGAGCCAGCACTGCTGTTGCATGGCAGAAAAAAGCGAGGGGGTGGTACTTCCCCAGACGGACTTTCCATAAAAGCCCTACCACCTTCAACTTACTAGGAAATTGATCAAGTTACGATTCTTATTTTTTCCCGGTGACATTTGCATATGTCATTCTAGAGACCATCGAATGCATTACCTAGGGACAATCCATCTAGCCCAAAACCACAGCCCAAAACAGAGCTTTGATCCGTGATTTATCTAAGACATAAGGATGTAACTCGTTATTTGTAAATGTTACTTTATTAGTGTGCAATAAAGTGTTATTCATTCATTCATGTAACGAACCCGCTACTTCATAGAAGACGCTGTCATCCCGTTGATGGCAACTTTTGGTTTCATTTAAATAGGGCCGAAATTTTTTGGCGCACGTCTTAGCAAGTAATCAAACAACAACAACTTTTTCTTGTTTCTTCAGAACAATGAAGGGCGCTAATATTAATTTTCCTAAAAATAAAGATGAAACCAAAATATAAACCTATTTGATGTAGCAGCCTAATTAAATCCTCAATATATTTTATAAGAATTTAATAAACCCCGCATTCTACCCATGTTAATAATATTGAAATTTCCCAAGAGGATCCCAAAATCATGTTTCAATAAACCGCTATATTCTCGAGAGTTCGCTTGATCATATTACATTTTGACTCAACCTTTGTAGTAAGGGTGATGAAGGACAAACTTCTATTTGATTTGCTCGTGTCTGCCTCTTTGACTGATGATAAGGAGCATCCTCTAGAAGATACAAAAAATATTGGCGGACATACACCTGGCAGACTATGACTATCTGATTAAATACAATGTATAAAACCCCATAAAAATGGTCTGCCACCATAATACGAGTGCGTCGTAACGTTACAGCGCTTCAAAATGCAAAAATTCACTACTTCGTCCCGTGATAATGCAGAGCCCTGCATGTCTGTCTTTTCGATTTTCTACATCTTCAGAATTATTTTAGACAGAAGCCACAAAGGCAGACAAAAAAAACATTATGTAGTATCTTATTTTCTTTTTGCTTTAACTCAAAAACGCAGCGACGCACAGTAAAACTTGTAAGGACCAAATCGATTCGTATTGAGCTGATCTATCATCCCTATTAATATGAATCATGAGCAAATCATATACCCAAATTGCAGCCAGCACCCTAACTATTGGGGATGGGGGTTCAATACACGGGTTCGTAATTTGTCATTAACATTTAAACACTATTTGGTGTCTCCTAACTACTCCTAAGTTTCAGACTATCCTAGCAAACTAGCAGGTGGGCTGCCCGGTAGTACGTGATCCCAACTGGTGTCTAAAGCATCCTCTATCTTATTATACAGAGCGTTAAAGAGTGTGAATTTGTCCATAAAACTGAACAACTTTTCCAAAGGAACATAGGTCGAAATACGAGAAACCAAATTTGACCTACCATACCAACTGCGCTATCAGCTGATGCAGTTTCTATGGGAGGTCAAAAACTGATTTTGAGCAAAACTGTTTAGTTACATTGTGATGGGACAGAACGGTGGAAGGTCACGCCAGGGTTGTTCGTGGGTTCGTGGAAGACTCTGAGGTTGTAATGGTGGAGAACAGGTTGAAAAGTTTCAAGTTAGTTTAAAAGTTTCATTACGCAATTTAGCAATGCGCACGGCTAAAGAGTGGAATTCTCTGCCTGCGTCTGTGTTCCCGAGTTCATTAAACCCGAATCTATTCAAATCTCGAGTCAATAGGCTACTTCTGGGTAAGCTCGTTCCATCGTCGACCTCATCTCTGTCTTCAAGACTAGATCGAGGTCAAGAGTAAGCCCATTTTCATTTTAAAAAAAAACAGGGGTTAATAGTACTTACAGTTGTTTATTGATATTTACAAAGGTAAATTATAATATAAGGTGAAGACAACTGAAATGACATATATGGTTTTAGAGGTCACTAACTTTTAATAATTTTCCTAAAGATAAACGAAGTACTAAGCAAGCACTTACCAATACTGGTGTCTACAAACATATAGAATACAGATTTATCGATCTTAACGAACCATCGTTAAAAAACGTCAAAACATTGCAAGTGCGCAGAATAACTTGAATTTAGAACGTCAGCTGATTAAAACCCAACACTGGCTGTATGAATTTTGAGGACATAGCAAAACAAAACTCAAGCGCATCGTTACAGATTCACACCCTTAAGTATTATCACACCCTTCAATGTATTAGTGAAAAAAATTGCCATTATTATGACATCAAACCGCACCGCCCTGCCTGAGACCTAAGATGGTATATATCTCATGTGCCAGAAGGTTCACTCTCTTCCGTACCCTTCAAACCAAAACAGAGCAATGCAATGCAAGCACATCTGTTGTACGGAAGAGATAGGTAAGGTAACTTTGCCACTACTTAAGGGGCTGATAAGAGCTGAATTACCTCCCTTTCTAACAATGGGCAAAATGCGCGTGCTAGAACGGAGCGGATTCGCGCTGTTTTACGTTTTTCGCTCATTTTTTGCATTTTTCTTAAAACCTGTACCCATAATGTTAATTATCAAATAGCTATATTATTATGCATAATGTATTGAATAATGTGTAAAAGTTTCAGCACCATAGATAAATGGATTGGGTACTTAAGAGAAACGGTTTTAAAGCAAAAAGCAGAGGTAACTTTGATTTTTTTTTTTATGGCGTGCAAAATATATTTAATCGTGTTTCGGAGTCGGTCATATTCTTGGAAAGATGCTTAATTATCACATAAAAAAAAATTCACGGCCATATATTCATCACTTTTCGTTAAAAACCTGCTCAAGTGAAGCGTATTTAGCTCTTAGCCCCTTAAGAGGCTAGGGTTTTGTACTTAAAGGGATGCCAACGGCATAAAATAGGTAATAGTCCAACGGGACTCATTTCCTTAGCCTACGACGTACGTGACCGTGGACCGTTATACTATTCGAGACGAATAATTATTATAATTCTTTCAGTGAATAATAATACCTATAATAAACGCGCCTCTTTTCGCCCATAAAAAAACACCAATATCATATTAAGCCGTAATAAAACTGATACTATATTCAGTACGCGTGGATTTTTCCATGAGAGTATACGAGATCTGAATATTTTATCTTTATTTTGGTTCTTTGTTATATCTAAAGCAAATATTTTGTTTCACAAATAACTTGAAAAAGTTAACAAATATGTTATGATTAAACAAAGGACTACATTCATTACGTTAGTTTAATTGTAGAGCTATTGTAATATGATGATAAAAGCTAGCAATTTAGATTATTTATAAAGTTATTTTTTTGGACCTGATTTGCGTATGCCCACGTTATTAGACAGGTCAAAAGCAACAACTTTTGTTCTACGACTTTTCTAACTACGCACGAAAAATATTTCAACTTCCCATACAAAATGGGTCGATCACGTGACCACTTTAGTATGGGGAGTCGAAAATTTTTTGTGCGTTGTAATAAAAGTTGTTGCTTTTGACCTCTGTAATAACGTGGACATACGCAAATCAGGTCCAAAAAATAACCTAGTATATATTCGATTTTGAGTATTTTTATCAGTATGGTTTTAGTATTTTTTACACAGGATGTAAATAAAAAAAATACAATACTTGAACTTAAAAACTTTTCCCAAGGAACATAATAAAACCAAACGCAAATAAAATTGAATTCTCATACAAAATGGCCGAAAACGTTGCCCCCTCTAATTTCTATAAAAATATTTTTAAAATTTTCTTGTTTGAAATAAAGTTTGGCAATCATATTCTACAATTATTCCAAAATTCAAGTCGGTAGCATGACAGTTGCTGAGATATACAGGTGTGACAGACAGACAGACATACAGATGAAGTCACACGATTTTGGTTCAGAACCAGAAAAATCGTGAGATTTCTTTTCCTATGGGAACATATTAAGTTCCGTGATCTGGGGCCGAGACGTTTTACTCGTATTATACATCCTGTATTTCTGAAATTTTAAGGCTCACATTAGGCCTTTAAGGGTCATTGTCCAAAGGCGATATTTCCATTCAAATATCGTTTGTAATATTATTGTATGAGAGTTTCGCGGTCACTAACAGATTGATGGGTTCTTACCTCGATATGGATTTTTGATGAGTTTCCGATATTTCGGCGCTGTTGCAAGCACCATGATCACGGATGAACATCAAAAATCCATATCGTGGTAAGAACCCTTCAAACTGTTTTTATAATAAATATCGTTTGCATTTTAGTTCTGTCCACGCAATCAACATGCAAGCAATAAAACAGTCCTATCCATGGAATGCGGGTTACGGATCAAATTCGCGAACAAAGTGCCATAAGTGAAACTTTTTTTTCCAGTACACAGTACAGTCCTGACACAATACTTAGGTCAATGACAGGACACATCTGCAGTTGCAAGAAAGTGATTAACGTCGCTGAAGTGATTAATGTCGCTAAGTGATGTGATGCAGCGTACGCGGACACAGTTTTATTTCTATGCACGATGCATGCAAGATACAAGCAAGTGATTAATATCGCTGCTATCGTGCGGTTATCGTGCAGCGTACATGAACAGCGACCCTTAATCTCCAATTCTTGGGCCACCAAGCTTTCATCATCATCATATCAGCTGAAAGACGTCCACTGCTGGACAAAGGCCTCCCCTAAAGATCTCCTGCGCTGCTGGCATCCAGCAGCTTCCAAGCTTTGTTCTGTATCATTCATAATATGCATAAGTTCCTGACGCCGCGCCTTGACGATAACTTAAATACAGCGTGCCAACAGCCACAACGCGACAGTATCCTACATCGTTAACTTTACTATCTTCTGATATTGTCAACCGAGTAATGATTTTACTGGCTTCTACACAGATTTATGCCTTATTCAGAAAGCATAAAGATATTTTAACGATCGCAAAAATAAATTTGTCAAAGATGAATTTGCTAAAAGATATAATGCGGTTGTTATAAAGAGGTTTTGTATTGAAACAGGGCTGACAATAAATTTCGCAGGTGAAATGTTAAAGTTGTTTAGCGAGATCGTGATTTGTATGCGTGTCGCCCGAAAAATAAAAGGTTTGTATAGATGAGGCGATACGATAACTTTCACTAGAGAAAGAAATTTTGTAATACTTATATGTCTCAAATGGCGTGACGAGACTTGCTGATATGATATGAAAGGAAAAGTTTTTTTATTGTTTTGATTTTGGGTTTAAAATTCACTTTCTATGTTTATATCTTTAGCTTTAAATTACATGGAAGATGATAGTTAATAGACTGAATTTTACAAGGTGTTTGGTAGCGGGTTTTCAAAACAAAACAGGCAAGCCAAGGAAGCCATTGACTACTGTGGTGTACAGCAGGCCATGCTGGTGGGCCAGCTTGAACAATGGCTGTCAATCACCAACTACCGCCACTGCGCTGGCCGATGCAGCCAGTCTCTATCGGGCCGTGGTACAGGACACACGTCTAAATAAGATACGAGTTATTAATATTGTAGCATTGATTTGTTAGTCTATTTGACCTTATACTTGTTGTGTCTTAACACTGAAATATATCCCAGTTCACACGAGGCCCGACGGTGTCTAATTATTATCTATTCTAACCTCTTACTTACTCCTGTGACGTGCGGACGTCACACGTGGCGACGAAGATGGGATTTTTTTGCGACGAATTTCAGAGTAAGTAAGTCTAAGTACCTTAAGATGTATTTGAAAAAAAAGGAAGGAAGAAGCGAAATTATACCGCTACGTGATGTTTTTTCTCGTGCGCCATCACGCCAACAAATAAGTAAGAAATGAATATGTTTGCCTGCAAAAGCGAATAAGTTTTATAAAGTTTTGCATATTATCTATTTACCGAAAGTGTAGTGAGGATAAATTTAAGAATAAGGATCCATAGGTACCTAAGCAGTGATACAGATGGGAATTACCCACCGTTGACTGTACCTAATTGATTTCATTAATTCGTGGCAGAACTTTACCTTTATCATACTAAATTATTTTGTTTACATTTAGCGGTGATCGGGCGGTGGCGCACGGGACAAAAATGCATCGCTCTGGCAGGTTGTTTTCAGTGCATTAGAATATTATTGTACTGATGAGTAACTACCTACCCTTTTGAGAAGTAGTAGGTCGAGTAGTGACCGGTACTAATAAGTTTTGATGGTGAAGCCGAGAAATTAAAAATACCTGTGGAATTGTTTAACAGTGAGTATTAAGCTGGAACAAACATGTGGCTGGTAAAAATAAAAATTATACTAGTGATTATATCACATTGATATTACTTATACCGTAGCTTAATTGTACCACATGCTACTATGCAATATTTGTTTAAATATTTGTAATCGGATTCTCGAGGGCGGCTTAGCGATTTTGATGAAATTTACCATGCGGGGGTATTCGGGTGCGAAGAATCAATCTAGCTGGGTCTGTGTCTGAGAAAATTCGTTTTCCCCGTGTTTTAAGCATTTTTATAAAGTACCGCGTTTTAGGCAAAAACCTACAGCGTCATCTGTTGGCGGGTAGCACAGCTTGCTCACCCGATGATATTTTAATGTTGAAGCTGCTATTATAGTGTGAAGCTTGGTCGCCCGGGTACTTTCTGAGAAATATGCTCAAACAGCTACATAAAATACCTACATGTTAATTTAATCAAGTGCACATACTTTTAACAATGGGAAATCTACAAAAAAGGGTTTTAAACTATGTGTTTTAGTTGTGGAGGCTAAGAACCAATAAACTATTATACATTGAAAGTTGTGTTTACAATTTCAATAGGTATTTTATGACTAGTCCGGATGGTACAATTTATACTCAGTAGTAAACTGATTTTGTCAGTTGGTACTAAAAAGAATTAACGAATATGTGATACAATTTATACTCAGTAGTAAACTGATTTTGTCAGTTGGTACTAAAAAGAATTAACGAATATGTGATACAATTTATACTCAGTAGTAAACTGATTTTGTCAGTTGGTACTAAAAAGAATTAACGAATATCTGATACAATTTATACTCAGTAGTAAACTGATTTTGTCAGTTGGTACTTAAAAGAATTAACGAATATGTGATACAATTTATACTCAGTAGTAAACTGATTTTGTCAGTTGGTACTAAAAAGAATTAACGAATATGTGATACAATTTATACTCAGTAGTAAACTGATTTTGTCAGTTGGTACTAAAAAGAATTAACGAATATGTGATACAATTTATACTCAGTAGTAAACTGATTTTGTCAGTTGGTACTAAAAAGAATTAACGAATATCTGATACAATTTATACTCAGTAGTAAACTGATTTTGTCAGTTGGTACTAAAAAGAATTAACGAATATGTGATACAATTTATACTCAGTAGTAAACTGATTTTGTCAGTTGGTACTAAAAAGAGTTAACGAATATGTGATATAATTTATGCTCAGTAGTAAACTGATATTGTCAGTTGGTACTAAAGAGAAATAAGGAATATGTGGTATTGTGTATGCCCAGTAGTAAACTGATATTGTCAGTTGGTACTAAAAAGAAATAAGAAATATATGGTATATTTGCGCTCAGTAGTAAACTGACACTGTCAGTTGGTACTAACAAGGAAATATTATATCGTATAATATGCGCTCAGTAGTAAACTGACATTGTCAGTTGGTACTAACAAAGAAATATTATGTCGTATAATGTGCGCTCAGTAGTAAACTGACATTGTCAGTTGGTACTAACAAAGAAATATTATGTCGCATAATGTGCGTTCAGTAGTAAACTGACATTGTCAGTTGGTACTAACAAAGGAATATTATGTCGTGTAATGTGCGTTCAGTAGTAGACTGACATTGTCAGTTGGTACTAACAAAGAAATGTTATGTCGTATAATGTGCGTTCAGTAGTAAACTGACATTGTCAGTTGGTACTAACATAGAAATATATCGTTTAATGTGCGCTCAGTAGTAAACTGACATTGTCAGTTGGTACTAACAAAGGAATAAGAAATATATCGTATGATGTGCGTCCTTTAGTAAACTGCCATTGTCAGTTGGTACTAACAAAGAATTAGTGACGTAGGTCACCCCAAAATGTCCAACATACCTCCTCTGGAGCTATTAGATTGTTTAAGCGAAGCTGGTTCCGTCAGTTTACGCTAGGAAAGTTTTCTAAAGAAAAAATGGCTACATATGTATGTTGGAGGGTTAGCATTGCAAGGGATATACCACAATATTCCGGATGATGACGATTAAGAGGAGGATACCGGTGTTGTATACAAGGCTGCAATAACATAACTTAACCGTTGCTTTTCACCCAAACAATGCAAAGTCTACAAGCGGCACTTATTTGGATTAATAAAAAACAGAGCCCGGTGAAAAGTTTGAAAAGCTTGTTGTCCGATTACGTCATCAAAGTAGTATGAAGTAACATACCTACTTCGAACAACAATGAAAAACAAAAAGTTGTACAGGCAGTGGGAGACGTTGTGCTGTGTTCTGAACGGATCACGGCTGCTCGCTCAGTATTGATGACAGTGAAGTATACCTACAACTACTCATAAGTAGGTACATCGGAGTGTAACTAGTATGTATTGAATGATCCCACTTGAAGTGGAAGGTACGGTACATAGACAATTATACTTCACGCCTCGTCCTTTGAGATTAGTATTCTAGACATGTAGACATGTAGTAGACACTATTTGCTACCACTCTGCACTAAGTTTAGATATTTTTGTATCGTTTTAAAATTTGTTACTGGCATCCCTCACACTCAGCTCTCTGCCCCCATTATATGACATCTTCATTGACATTTTAGTGCTCAACCACTCTAGTCACGTATAAAAATTCCTGCCGTGTTTTCACACAAATATACCTACGTTACATGTAAAAATGCCCAAACGGAAAAGTTCAAGAAATTGTGAAGAAGATTTGGACCATTTACTGAATAAAGTTCGATAGTTGGAACGCAAAATTCGCGAACATGACAAAAACAGTTCGGAACATGACGTGTCACCGCCAGGTTAGTCAATACCTCCTAGTACTTACAACTGGGTACAGAATGCATCTCGATCTAGCCGCTGGGGCTACATCAACGCATTCAATAAATAACGGTTGGCGTTCAATCCAGCGGGGATTGCACCTAACATAGATAAGATAACACTCGTTATCTAATACTCAGTGCTTGTTTTTTATTTGTTTTTTTTTTATCTACCCACATTTTTGCGAATAAAATCAAATCAATTTAAGTAATATGCACTGTTGTACGTTATTTATATGTACCTACCCTCACAATGTATTCACGTTGTAGAAACAGTATATAATCTGAGCAGCTACCAGGGCTGTCTCGCCATATACTTATTGCTACCTACATAGCAAGACTTATTCATGTTTTCAGGCACATGAGTGCTAGAACCAACGTATTGGTTGTTACTAGTCCGAATCTGAACCAGCGGACCCCATCAACATTGATGTCACAGAGAATCCTATTGAGGAGACTCCTACCGCCACGGCTGAGACGGTCTAAGCACATTGTCCGGGGCTGCAACTCAGGAAAAAGTAACCGATGTCACTACGTCGGATGCAGATGCTCTCGAGATCCTTGGAGAAGATCCTTCAGTTACCCATACTCTTGGTAAAGATATATTGCAGGAAGTTGATTTCCGCTTTCAATACACAGGGGCTTAGCAAAGAATCTCACAAAGAATATTGATCAAAAGTAAGATAAAATTAACCCCAAAATATCGCCAAGCGCGATAAAGGTATCAAGTTAAAACAAAAACAAATGACCAACGCTATATCGTGTTTAAGCGAAATCATTTCCTCCCAGATTCAATTGAAAATTAAAGATAAAGATATGCTCAAAAAGCTTATGGATTTAGGACGCTTGCTATGCGACATATATCATAGTTATTCTTCGGCAAGAAGAATCTTCATTTTATCTCCGCTAAAATGGATCTTAATGAACACTCAAGTAACACAAAAATGGATAATTTTTTGATTAGCGAATCAATAGCTAAGACAAAAAAAAAAATTAACGGGAAAAAGTCAGGAGTTGAAGTAAAACCTGATTCAGGCGTATTCTTGATACAACCAGAAGCCTAAGCCGCCTACCAAAAATTTTAACCAGAAGGCTCCCGGTCCAGCGTACAGGCCGCCGGCCCAGCCAGCGCGGAGCTACGAGCCTGCAGCCGAGCGTTCGCCCCCGCCGCCAGCCGCCACCTCCCCCGCCGCGGCCCGCGCCACGACGATACAACACGTGGTCGCGTCCACCCGCGCAGGCTGCAGCACCGCGCCGCCCGCGCCGCCGGTACAGTTGAGTATGCCGGCCGTTTACAGTATTTATTAATAATCGCATGATTCTTTCTTGGATTGATGGATATAAAATTAATTTTGCGTGTCCGGTTAATCAAGACTCACTTCCATCTTCGGTTAATCAAGACTCAGATCTGGAAAAAACGCAATTCTACGATGCGATAAACAATTTGAAGCGTATTCGCACAAGAATCCTGTAATTAGATCAATTTATCTCGAGTGTGTTCCTTACTTCGAAGCCGAATGTTAAGTCGCGTTTTATATTGAATCTTATAAAAATAAATAAATTTATTCAAACTGACCATTCCAAACTGGAAGACTTACGAACAGCACTCAAACTTGTAACACAAGATTGCTTTATGGTACCCTTAATCTCAAGGACGCTTACTTTTTAATAAAAAATCACGTAAATTCTAAAAAGTACCCAAGGTATTTCTTCGACGGAAAATTATATCACTTCAATGTTTTACCATTCGGCCTCAACACACCGCGCTTTGTGTTTACAAAAATAATGAAGCCAATAGTGAAACTGTTACGATCTGCGGGTATGTTATCCATAGTTTATTTAAGCGATTAGCTTTTATTCGGTCAATGTTACGAAAAAAAATTTCCAAAACATTGAAAACACTACAAAATCTCTTTTAAAGATAAGCCCGCCCTTGTATATGTCTTTTATTATTGTAATTTTATTTTTAATTTGTTTGCAATAAAGAACATATAATAAAATTACTTTTTTCACTTGGCTTCATTATTAATGAAGAAAAGAGCGTCCTCCATCCTTCAATATCTTGTAAATTCTGGGTATGATAATTAACTCCCACGATTTGAACCTTAGTTGGCTAAACGAGAAAATATTACGAATTAAAACAGACTTAGAAAACTTCCTTAAGTTAAAACGTTGTCAAATCAGAAACCTGGTCCAACTAGTAGGTTTGCCCGTGTCAGCCTGCCCTGCAGTAGAAATATGGATTTCTGCATACTAAAGAAGTGGAACGATGTAAATATATTAACTTAATCACCGATGATGATTACAATAAACTTATGACCATCCCTTCTTCCGTACACCCAGATATACGTTGGTGGCTTAAACATATCGATCACTCTGCACATCGCATACTGACCGATAACTATAGAGAGAGATCTATTCTGACGCATCAACTACAGGGGGGGGAAGGGGCCTGCAATGGAATGACAGCGAACGGCCAGTGGTCTAATACTGAGCGAGAAAAGCATATTATTATTAACTACCTGGAGCTCTTAGCTAGTTTCATCGCTCTCAAACCTTTGCACACGATCTTTATAATTGTCAAGTTCTAATGCGTATATACAACACTACCGCGATCTCTTACATCAATCGTATGGGGGGGGTTCAATATCGCCATTTAACGCAAATTACGAGAGAAATATGGGAATGGTGTGAAATTCGCAAACTTTTTATCTTTGCGTCTTATATAAAATCGTGCGATAATACTAATAATATTAATATAGTATAATCGCAGACGCAGAGTCACGTAAAACTCATCCGGATATTGAATGGGAAAGCCGACTGGGCTTTTCAATCCTTAACGCACTCATTTGGCAAGCCTGAAATTGATTTGTTCGCAAGTCGCATAAACAAGAATTGTACAAAGTACAATGCGTGGCAAAGGGATCCAGATGCCATCGCCATTGATGCATTCAATGTGTCGTGGAGTGATACTTTTTTCTACGTTTTTTCTCCCTTCTCAGTTGTCCTGAAGGCTCTGGGAAAAATTATTTCAGAAAAAGCTGATGGCATAATCTTTATGGCCGAAGCAGGCCTAGTACCCACTTTTTCAGTCTCTCATCGTCTCGAAAGTTTTTACATTTCCACCTCACAAACAAACAGGCCTTAATATCTCATTGCATCTCCCGTCTGATATATTTGACGATTGATACAAGATGTTTGATTGATCGATACATCGATACGATGATTGATTGATCGATACAAGGTGTATTTCGTCTTAGATCACAGTTACCGGAATACACAAGCGGTTTAGATACAAACCGCGTTCTAGAACACTTGAATAGTTGGGATCCGAATAACACTCAATCACTCTATCAATTATCAAAAAAGACTATTATTCTATTGGCGTTAACTAGCGCCCATAGAATACAAACTTTCTCAGAAATTAATATTAAAAATATAACAGTTACAACAGTTACAATCCCTTATATCATAAAGACCTCCCGACCCGGTTCAAAACAACCCGAAGTCTATTTACCTTTCTTTCCACATAAGCCATACAAGACAAAACAAGACCCTTGAAAAATCAGATCTTCTGTTCGTTGGCACAAAACAACCACACAAATCAGTTGGCAGTGAAACGCTCGATCGGTTGATAAAGAGCACACCAAACCTGTGCGGGATCGACACAACTGTGTTTGGGGCGCAAAGTACCCGACATGCAAGCAAGTCACATGCGCATTAATTGGGTGTCAGTGTCGACGCTATACGAAATACCGCTGGCTGGAGCGGTAACTCTCGCCAATTTTTATAAAAACCTATATAAATGATGACCGTATGTCACTAGCTCATTCTAAAATTGATAACCGACAATGTAAAGGTTTATTTAAGTTTCCACTGAACATTATATCAAATTCACATAACTGTAATTTCTACATTATAATTTTGGTTTGAACGCTCAGTGTTATAGAATATATTTTATTCTATTTACCATCCTTACTAGCCCATCCAGTGAGTTGTTGATTAAATTTTAAAAATAAAAAAGGGAATTCATTATAAAATGCGTTATCATTGATAATATTTCCTTTAATGCATTCTAACTCTCAAAGTCTACATGTCTAGAATACTAATCTCAAAGGACGAGGCGTGAAGTATAATTGATGATTAAACGAACTTACCTGTAAGTGAAGTTCTATCATAATTATGCGAAGCGCCTCGTCCGAAGAGATTAGTATCCCGCCCACCCAAAGCTAACTTTGCCCTATTGATCTAAGGAAATATATATCAATGAATTATATCTCTAAACTTAATGAAGATGTCATATAATGGGGGCAGAGAGCTGAGTGTGAGGGATGCCAGTAACAAATTTTAAAACGATACAAAAATATCTAAACTTAGTGCAGAGTGGTAGCAAATAGTGTCTACTACATGTCTACATGTCTAGAATACTAATCTCTTCGGACGAGGCGCTTCGCATAATTATGATAGAACTTCACTTACAGGTAAGTTCGTTTAATCATCAATTATGTGTACTTATTACATCTTAAAGCAATATTGATTTTGTTCTATAGGCCAAGACAACCAAAAACAATGCCTACCTATTATTGTTGAGTGCCTAAATCAAGACATAGGATTATGTCTTCTTGTCGTGTTAATCAATAAATAAATAAATTGTAAGAAGCAATTGATTTTAAGGATGATTAAATAAATACATTTTACAATGTTAGAAATAAATTATGTGTTTGCAACCGACCACTACCAGTGGTTTGTCCATTTGCAACGTTAAAAAACTAACCTATCATTGATGGTAGGCACCAATTTAAAATTTGTACAAACTTAGATATAAACTTTGGTTGGAAAGTAGCTTGGTCCCTGTACAGGCATAATAACATACCTTTTGTAATATAGGTTAAACAAAAAAAGGTTGTCTGCCCGGAGGTGTAAAGAAATCATTGAAATTTAAAAAACTAAAATATTTATCCCGCTACCTAATGGGATTTTTGTAGTAAATAAGCCTCTCAGGTAATTGTAGAAAAGTATTTTTAATTTAGGTTTTCTTGTATAACTTTTCTTATACATAACATAACATGTAAAGCAACAAAATACTCCTCAAAAGCGTTGTGGAAATAAAGATACCTATGATCTTAAGTAGGTGTATATTTGCTTAAACAAATGAATATCTCTTAATGAAATAAAAAAGTTAATTAAAAAGTTGATTTGCTGACAAACACGGTACAGGTAAGATAATAAAAATCAACAAAGTGGAAAAGCGGCAATTGCGCTAGAAATAAGTGAGTAAAGGTCTTATGAAATTAGAAAAAAAAATTAAGCTAGTATACTCGTAATACTCTGCCCGCCGGCGGCGCGGTGTTTTGTTAATACGAGGTTAATACATTCATCTTTTGGTACCGAAGGGCTGTCATTCAACTTAAGTTGTCAAAATTACAAAAGTAACTAAAGTCCATATTTATAAATAATTCATTTACAAATTTTATTGAAACGAAAAAAAAATACAACAAAAACAGTTCCAAAAATTTTACACTACCTAAGTTTTGAAAATTGATAAAAAAAAAAACTGTTTTGTACAACATATTTCAAGTTAATTGTGGTGAGATTTATTATAATATATACAGGTAACTAAGTATAACTAAGTATTTCTCACAAAACAAAACTCTTAAGTAAACTCATTCATTTGGAATTCTTCATGTCATGGCATTGTTGGGTCCAGTATATATAAATATACCCACCCACAAAAAAATAACGATAAGAATAATTGTTTTAGTTTTTAGACATTCAGATTAAAGGTACTAATAGTGAAATTATAATGACAAATAACTTCAATTGATATCACCACCTTATTAATTTATGTCAAATTGGGACATAGTATTTTATTGTGATCAGGAGAACTTTGGTTTCCTTTTTATATGGAAAAAAACACCGTGGTAACCAGAGATCATCCATCTGAAAGCTATCATTAGCCTATCTATATTATGTAATGAATGGTTTGGTGTATGCTTGTCACCCTGCTCACAGAAATAATATAGAACAATAATAGTCTTGGAAGGAGGGTTGGACGCTTCGATCCAGATATGCGGGTGGATTGAGGTACGAGTACGTGCTTAGTAATGAGTCGAATAAGATCGACTTTCTGAGGAGTTCCTGGCTTGGAACAGCACAGTTTATATCATCACCACACATTTGGATGACATGGGTGATCTTGTACTTCGAAGCGTGCGTTTTTAGGTCTGGGTATAGATCATAAATTTAGTAGGTGTAATTAGAACAACAAAAATTCGTTAACTGTGCTAACCATATGAAAAAAAATATATATTTATTATAAATAGGTATCTGAAGAACATGTAATTGTTTTGGTTTAGTTGTAATATTTAAAGCCATACTTCATTTATTTTCAATAGTCTTTGTATTTTTGTTTGTTTATCACCTGAAAACCTATGGAAACCGTTGGTGTGAAATAAAAATAAAAAGAAAAAAAGTGGAGGAAAGATAGGTAGTGGTGTTTCTCACTTTTGCCTTCCTCTAAAGGCGTTAAAGTAACACAGGGCTTTAAAATTAAGGTCCTCCTGGAAGTTCTGGGTTGGCTGCTGTAGGCAGGCTTCATTGATCAATGGATGGTGTACTGCTTGTGCTGTTTCAGATATAAAACAATTAAAACAAGGAAGGGGTGTGGTGTACAGCAGGCCATGCTGGTGGGCCAGCTTGAACAATGGCTGTCAATCACCAACTACCGCCACTGCGCTGGCCGATGCAGCCAGTCTCTATCGGGCCGTGGTACAGGACACACGTCTAAATAAGATACGAGTTATTAATATTGTAGCATTGATTTGTTAGTCTATTTGACCTTATACTTGTTGCGTCTTAACACTGAAATATATCCCAGTTCACACGAGGCCCGACGGTGTCTAATTATTATCTATTCTAACCTCTTACTTACTCCTGTGACGTGCGGACGTCACAACTACCTACTTGAGGCATATATAAAATATAAATTTGCCTAAGGCCTCATTAAAAAAAAAGGACGGGTTGCACTCCGGGAATGCCGGCAGAAGTGAAAACTTAACAATAAACGTTGTGCATTTTTGAATATTTTGGAATGGTTATTTTGTAACAAAAACAATATGGGTTTTCACAATGTTAAATAATCTCTTACGGAACACGACAGTATTGTTTGTGAAAGATCAACAAAATATATATATATATCGGCGCAGGAGGCCATAATATCATAATCCCAAGTCTCACAAGGATATAGTGGGTTCAGGTATAATTAACCAGGATCGAATTATTGTCACATCACGTTTCGTGCTCCGGGCTTATGATGAGGCACCCGGACCCTTCTGTTCCAGTCTGACCCTGGGTAGCTATTACAGCTGACTCCATGTTTGCACATCCTGTGCTGTGATACCACTAATCATTAGTTCAGGAGTTGTTATTATGATTCGTTTTGGGTCCAGGACGATTGCAACCCTCCACTAAGATGGTTTGTTGTGACGTCCTTTCACCTTGACGCTTCATAAGATCGACAGCTAACTAAATACTCAGCTGCCAGTCTGTTCCTGAAGCAAGGAGGCCTCACTCGGTGTCGCTAATGAAAACCAACTCCAGCTTGGTAGATGAACAATGTAGCTAGGGGCTCATAATTAACAACCCAAAATAGAACACAGAAACATATTTAATTACTTTTGAACAGTTTTACAACATAAAACCTAAGCCGACAACTTTTTCCCTCCGCAAAATCGTTTTACAAAAGCATATATTCAACTGTCAGACCACAAGTGTTACCAGCCTTCGATCAACAAAAACATCTACTACATAATATTTGCTTTCATTCGGCCAATTCTGACTTAGCATGCGTCCCCGCATGAGTGAAGAGATTTGTGACTTACCAAAAGCTTAATATTTTGGAGGTCTGACAAGTGTAAGCTTAATTATGCTAATCACATTACAAATACTTGATTATACACAAGTCAAATCTAGCTAAATATAAAAAAAAAATATCTAGGTATGTAATCAGTATGAGACTCATATTTTCTATACTAACAGGCTGAACTTACATAATTATACTTAAATTATTGCAGTTTGACACTCAATCAATCGAGTTTAATTCTCAAGTGGATACTTTTTTTTTCATCGACAAATCTTGTTTCCTAGTGTTTACTTCTTGTTTGTTAAGCTGGTGGCAGGACTTCAATATATCTTCCGTTCTTTCGCCTCCACCTAACTCGAATGATCTCCGATTAGATGATACTTTGCCACATTGGGTTATTTGCCACCACACAGAATGGTTACCGCAACACAAGGTAATCTGCAACGCCACGTCAGGTTCATGATCGACACAAAGGCTCATCATCAATGCTGCATCGAGCTTATCATGATCGGTACATCCAGTTTATCTTCAACGCCACATCTGACTTATCATCACCGTCATGCTGGGCTAGTTACCGCCAAAAGGGCTAATCATCAACGCCACATCGGGCTAGTTACCGCCACAAGGGCTAATCATCAACGCCACATCGGGCTAGTTACCGCCACAAGGGCTAATCATCAACGCCACATCGGGCTAGTTACCGCCACAAGGGCTAATCATCAACGCCACATCGGGCTAGTTACCGCCACAAGGGCTAATCATCAACGCCACAAGGGCTAGTTACCGCCATAATGGCTAGAAACGATAATTACACAAAATTTACACAAATATAAATATTAAGGTTACAAAATATAACGAAACCATATAAATACATTTTCATATTTTGTTGTGACCCATACATGACATTAGATATTTTTAGCACAACTTAATATCAATTTCTATTAGATTTTAGTTTTTTATTTTTATTACTTTACAATAAAATAAACGACAAGAATCAAGATATTTTATGTGCACAATACTGCAACATGTATGAATACTTTTATGAGCCTCATTCGTCAGTACTATAGTCACTCTCTACAGGGTCATTAGAAAACACAAGCCATGGGTGAATTTTATCAACGGAATACACGGCCCTGTAAAGTGCTTTTCCAGCCTTTTTAGTTATCGGTGTGTCCTCTATTTCGTACCTATCGTTGCCCAAAACATTTATAATTTTGTAAGGTCCGTAACACTTAGGTTGTAATTTTTTACTTTGACCTGGGGTACCACAAACTTCCCTTTCTATACGAACTAAATCTCCTACTTTGTATTTTTGTGCTTCTTTCCTATGACTATCAAAACGCGCCTTTTGTTTTTCTTGCTCTTGTACAGTTCTCTTACTTGCTGCGGATCTTATATCTTCCCGATTCTCTAACTCATGTACCTCAGATACAATTGGATTCATAACACTGTCTGAAGATCCAGTAGGTACAACTCCAAACAAAAGTTCTGAGGGTGTTTTGCCTGTAGTTTTATTCACAGTGTTATTTAATCCCCATTGGATCTGAGGGATTTTTAAATCCCATTCACTATCCTGATTATTATGATTTGACGCATTTAAAGCGTCAACGATTGAGCGGTTGTACCGCTCAATCTGACCGTTTGCTCGCGGAGTAGCCACTGCGTTTAAAACGTGAGTAATACCTTTATCTTTCGTGAACCTCTCAAAATCATGACTAGTAAAACTACTACCTCTGTCCGTAATTAAACGACGCGGTACACCGAATAGGGAAAAGTACTCTTCGAAGACGCATATGGTTGTTTTAGTTTTTGTGTTTTTAACAGGTTTTATGTAAATAAACTTCGTAAAAGAATCGATGATAGCCAAAATATAGCTGTTACGACGTTTGCTTATAGGAAAAGGGCCACAGTGATCAGCATGCAATGTTTCAAACGGTTTAATAGATTTTGGGATTGGGTGGAGCATGCCTTCTTTAGGGCCTCCGGGCACTTTGTTGTGGGCACAGTGTAAACACGATCGACAATACTTTTTAATAAATTTGCGCATGTTCTTGAACCAATACACTTTTCGTACTCTGTCATAAGTTTTGTCATAACTGAAGTGACCGACATCATCGTGGTTACTGCGCAAAATCTGCCACCTCACAGATTTCGGTACGACCCACAGCAGGTTGACAGTATTTTCTTTCTTTACAATTCTATAAAGTTTTCCATTTTTTAATGCAAAGTTATTTTTTATTTCTATCACATTATTGCTATTAGGGTCTTTTAATATATCTACTATCCTTTGCAGTTCACTGTCGGCCTGTTGCACTGTCTGTAACCATTTTTCATCACATTGAGATGGAGTGTCTATTTTAAAGATGTAAATATCATCGTCACGAGCTGGCGGCTGCTGACCTACAATAGGATTCCTACTGAGGGCGTCAACGTGCGCCATTTTCGTCCCAGCACGATATTCTATAGAAAAGTCAAATTCCTGCATAGCAATCCACCACCTTGCGACTCTTGGTATAAGATCCTTTTTAGTCATTGTGCTGCGGATGGCATTGCAGTCTGTGACAAGAATAAAAGGAACGCCAAGAAGATATACTCTAAATCTGTTTAAGGCTGTGATGACAGCAAGGGTCTCCAATTCGTATGAATGAAATTTCTGTTCCTCGGGAGAGGTCTGACGACTATAATAAGAAATTGGTTGGAGGCCCTTTCCATCATCTTGCAGGAGAATCGCACCTATGCCTAATTTGCTCGCATCGGTATGAACCTCAAGGCGACCCTGTGGGTTATACAGTGCAAGAACCGGTCTACTAACCAAAATATTTTTTAGCTGATTAAAGGCCTGTACCTGGTCAGGTCCAAATCGCCATTGTTCATTCTTTTTTGTTAACGCTGTAAGCGGTCTAGCTATTATTGAGAAATTGCGCACAAATTTACGAAAATAACTCGCTAATCCTACGAATTGCCGAACTTCATGGACGTTTTTTGGCATCGGGAAATGTTTGACAGCATCAATTTTATGCGATCCAGGTCTGATTCCATCTTTTGAGATTTCGTACCCTAAATACTCTATACGTTCTTGGAAAAAGAAGCACTTCTTATGATTGAGAGTAAGCTTTGCATTCCTTAGCATTATAAAGACTTTTTCCAATTTTTCAAGTCCCTCCTGGACTGTCTTGGAGGGAACCAACAGATCATCCATATAAGCTAATACCAGACCCCGATTTGCACCATTCAACATTGTATTAACGGCCCGTTGAAAAACACTTGGAGCATTCGCAAGCCCGAACGGCATACGATTATATTCGTAGAGGCCGTCCGGCGTAATAAACGCTGTAAGATGTTTACTTTGTTCAGCTACAGGGATCTGGTAATAGCCTGAGGCTAGATCCAGGCTAGAAAAGAAACTGTTTCCCCCAAGACAATCCAGCTTATCCTCAATTCGAGGAAGAGGGTACTTATCTTTCAAAGTTTTTCTGTTTAAAGCACGGTAATCTATACATAGCCTTTTTTGTCCATTTTTCTTGTTAACTAAGAGCACTGGGCTAGCATAGGAGGAAGAACTTTCTTTAATGATACCATTTTTGAGCAGATCCTCAATAATAGCTGTGAGTTGTTCCTTTTCTTTTAAGGACATACGATAGGGGTTATAAACCACTGGTGTCTCATCTTTTAGAGTGATTGTCATTTCTGTCAAATCAGTTTTTCCTAGCTCTGATAAATCTAACGCGAAACAATCACGATACTTTTCTAAAAGTTCATGAAATGCCTCACAATCTGTATCAGACAAATTCACGCCAACATTGATTTCCTCCTGTGGCAAAGGTACTCGCCGATCAAATTTTCCACTGCCAATTAAGTTGACACAAGGTTCAACAATCTCATTATAGGTAGTGCCCCTTGCCACAGTATGCCCGATTTTAAAATTTAAATCAACGTTGGACATGTTTGATACCATAACATAGCCTTTGCTATCTTCAAAACTGTACAACCCCGGTAAAATCATATAACCCTGTTCTTTTTTATTACAACATCCTGCAGGAACATACAACGATCCATTAAACCCATCAACCGTTTGTACCTGAATCGGAGAGGTAGTTTTTGCGTCAATTGTCACTTCTATGTTAGTACTAAGTTTCATTCTTATATTTTCTTCAGCGCATGCATTGCTTGGGGCTTCGTAAAATATTAAGTCTTTCGAAGTTTTATACATGACCAAATTAGGTAATTCGGTAAAAGTTTGTCCAATTAATACGTCGCAAGGCATATAACAGTCTGGTACCACAACTATCTCTACATGACCTTGAACATCGTCAACCTGGATTGTGCCCTTAACTATACCTACAGGTGCAACAGTGGAATTTCCAAAACCCCTAAGGTGTGGCAGCGGTTTTTCGGTGTCGAACCCTGTGAAAATGTCTCTTGCAACGCTTTCTTTAATCAATGTAGAATTACTTCCTAGATCAATAAACGCTCGCCTACTCGATCCCTCGACTATTATGTCCTTGTAATATTTATTGCTATCAACCTCAGTAGATTGTATGCCAGTAATATGTGTTTGAATTCGCATCACATTCGAGGAATTTTCAGTTAGGGGTGCTGGTATAGCTACCGAATTATTTTCTCCTGTGATACTTTTATTTGTTGCTGTTCTCACACTGCGACAATCTTTAGATAAATGTCCTACCCTGTGACAATTGTTACAGCGCTTCATCGGTTTCGTGCATTTTGTCCTAATATGACCAGGCTCGCCGCAATTAAAACATACTACTTCCGCTTTGGTGGTTAAAAAGTTAATGTTTGTTTGGTTTTGTTTAGGATCTTTATTATTAATATTTAGTCTTCGTCTACTCATTAAAAGATTGTCACTTTGCGGCAATGTTTTAAGATAGCAAAGTAACTGTTCCGGCTCATCGTAACGACTGGCATCAGCACCCATTCTTACAAACTTATCGTCTATTCCGTGTATAAGACATCCAACGGCTTTTCGACCTGTGATTTCACATTTGTTTATGAGTATCATTTTTTCGTAGTAATAAACGTCTAGAGGCTGACCAATTTTACAACGAAGCTGAAGCATTTGGTGCAATAGATCACCATAGTTCTCGTTGGAAGGAAATGCAGCCTTTAACTTTCCTGTCCACTGTTCCCAGGTGTATAGCAGTGACGGTAGCCCTTGATACCATTTTTTTGCCAAACCTGTCAATTTACTCAGGGCGTAGTGGCGAGTTTGCGTTTCCTGCCACACATATATTTGTGCACATTCGTTGACTTTGTGAATCCATTGTTCAATACTTTGAGACCCATCACTTGGATCGAACTCAGGAATGGGGTTCGAAATGTTTGGGAACGTATTCGTCGCGCTAGAACATGCAGCTGTACCTAAAATAGTATTATTTGAGCCAACCTTCTGAGTATCAAATAGAATAGGCGGAGTTTGTGTTTGTGACCTGTTTAAATCACGTTTACTTTTCTCTCGCGATTTTGTATTTTTGGTGCGTTTGGGAGGCGTTTGCTTATAACTAGACGAACTTGACGAAGACGTGGATCTTTTACGTCTATCAGAAGAGTTCGCGTAACGTTCGCGATGACGATGACGTCGCTTAGACTCATGACGCTTACGTGACCGTGTACTTCTATTAGATTTTGAATTGTGCCGTTTACGAGATCTCGTGCGTTCGGCCGAATTATGTCGCCGCTGACGAGATCTAGAACGCCTATTTGACCCCATACTGAGCGATACTCGACAAAAGTATTCACACAACAACAAAGAAAATATTTACACCGTATTACACAGATACATACGAGTACGCGTTACATGAACTATTTACATAATGTTTTATCTTTTTTGTACAAAAAAAACGTTTACAAAATTCTTGTTTTGTTTTTTTTTTGTTGTCTACACTATGTACACCAAAAATATTACAATTTGTTGCCTTGAGTACTTTGACTACGATAAAGCAAATAACAAAGTTTATTTAGGTACTTATAACCTATTTTCGATGAATCCACTTATTTACACTGCACAATACCCACATAAACACTTGTAATAAAAGTTTCAGTCTGAACTTATGTAGGTAGGTAGGTATGTGTTTCAGTTTTAACTACAGAAATTACACTATTAACATACAATAATCAGGTAAATCACTATTTGCGTTATTTCTCCGTAAAAAAAAAAAACACGTTACACTGTATCACGATCAAAAGAAATGTACAAAATTCACTACGGTACCTCGAAGCTGTTCGTCCTTGAACGGGATCATCATCATCCGCTTGTGTAAGTGGGTAGGTAAGTAGACCACTTCTGATTGAAAACCAACTCCAGCTTGGTAGATGAACAATGTAGCTAGGGGCTCATAATTAACAACCCAAAATAGAACACAGAAACATATTTAATTACTTTTGAACAGTTTTACAACATAAAACCTAAGCCGACAACTTTTTCCCTCCGCAAAATCGTTTTACAAAAGCATATATTCAACTGTCAGACCACAAGTGTTACCAGCCTTCGATCAACAAAAACATCTACTACATAATATTTGCTTTCACTAAGAAGGTGCTGCTAGTATGTGCCTACACGGCCGTCCTGACAACACGACCGTCCTCGGGCGTTAATCCATTAACAATGTCCTAAAACAAATAAAAACAAGATCACCAAGCAATCCGCTCGTCTATCCTGACAATCAAGATCATCATCACACACAAAACTGAAACCACTCATTGTGAAGTTACTCTGAAGGCATATATGTGCCCCTTCAACCCAACTCTGAAAGCATGTACCCTTTCGACCATCTCACTATGGACCGGATGACATCTTTCCCACATAAATCACGGACAGGACCAGTGTGTCCATTCGACCATCCCTAATGGGCACGGTGACCAGATCCACCACTGTCCTTCCAACCATCAACAAAGCCTGGCCCGGACCAGTGTGTCCCTTCGACCAGCCCCGTTGGGCATGGACCGGATCCGCCACTGTCCGACCAGCTTCGCAAACACAGATTGGGCCAATGCGAACCTTCAACCACCCAACCAAGTCGGGCTGGCCCGTACGACATTGCCCTCTCTATCAACTCCACAAACATAGATTGGACCAATGCGAACCTTCAACCACCCAACGAATCGGGCTGGCCCGTACGACATTGTCCTTTCTATCAGCTCAACAGTAATCACCCTACAACCACCCAAACCAACTGAGTAACTTCAAATCATATTATCAACATAGCAATTTCAAATTACGTGCGTCACAATATCATACTATCTCACAATAAGGAACATGCTCACCAGATATCCATAAGGTAGGTATCAACAACATAATTCTGTCTATGTACAGACAGTCCACATTATTCGAAATTCCCATATATTCCATTTCTGCTGTTCGATATTGCTAAGAATATGGCTCTGGCTTGTTGATTTTCATCATCAATCACAATGTATCAAAATCAGTACACTGTCTATCTCTTTTCTTCCTCCATGCCTCTTCCCATTTTAATTTGGAATCGACCCCCTGAATATATTTTCAACCGTTGGCTCTGTCGTTATAATCGACCACAATATTTTTTGTAAGACCTTGCATTTTCATCCACCAAACAGCTCTTTGGCATCCCAGGGGTTATTTAGATTTGTTTCCCTTTCTCAATATTTAGCACAGACTCAAAGTGGTGCACTTCTTCTCAGCGCATCACATAATCCGTACCACCGGAGCTGACTTTATTGAAGTTTGTCTAGAATAGGCGACACTTTGAAACTGCCACTAACATGTACGTTCCTGAGTCTATCCAATTAAGTTCCACCGGCCCATCTAAGCATTTTCATCTCGGTTACATGGATTTTGGTTACATAGTTTTATTAATTATCCAACATTCGTCCCTGTAGAGCATCGCGAGTCTACCACAGATTTTCAAACAATCAATCAAATCGTTTATTTGCTAGAAGAACATCTTTCAATTTGAACACATCCTCTAGATTAACGCTGTGTCCCCATAAATAGCACACCATAGCTAAGGACTGACGACAGACCTGATATCCATGATATGCAGTTAGTGTAGCATCTTTTGATATTGTTTGGGAAACTCTCATTGACGCAAATACGAATCTACTGAGTCTTTCACGCACTGAGTTGACACGAAATTGCTAATAAAGATGCTCATTATCATTGAGACTCAAAAATGTTGCTTCTCCACTATTTTGTAAACTTGTATTTAGTGCTCTTGGTTTCAACTGGCATCCTACAGTCACAGAGCATGCCTAACAGCGATCACCATTTCAACCAGTCAGCATTAGCTGTGTGATCAAATTATTTTGTTTCGTTTCATTTCATTGCATTTTGTTTTTATTTAATCGGTATTCATTCAGATTTCGTTATTTCCATTTTAATTTTACAGACATCTGGTTAATCTGGTTAATGTTGTATAAAAACACCGTAGGAACACATCGTCGCTACCGTACGTAACTTTGGTTCCATTCTACAAAGTCGAAAATTACATACACTACGGTTCATCACCCGCATATGAGCACTGTGTGCGGTGTGTGCGCGCTCAAAGTCGGATCAAACCTTGCTCGTATTCACTCGTTCAAGCAACGTGACGTCATCAGTTACGTCACATTAGCGCGCTATCATTGCATACGAAAATGAGGTAGTGCAGCGTGTGCGATACGTCAAATTAAACGTCAAAATTAATTTTGGTTGAGTTTCGTGGGATTTTTTTCGGTTTGTTTGGAGTTCGAAAGCAAACTAAAGAAATGGATACAATTCACAGGGTCCAAATACTTTGTGGCTAAAAAGTACTTTGATTCGAACAGTGACATTGACATAAGCGCAGTCATATCGGATCATTTAGATATTCGATTGTGTTCGACGTTTGCACGCTAATGAAAACGATCCGACTCGAATACGCCGATTGCAGCGTTGGTAAAATATTTCCTTAATGAACCGCACTGATAATTTCACAACCACAAGCAAGTTTTGTCTTCTTCGTATGTACCGTAAGCGCCTTTAACATCCTTTTTTTAAAAAAATTCATCAACGCCTTTTTAATTTACGATACTTTTGCAAATTACGCTTTTTGTCACCATCTAAGCGCATATAATTTTGAACATAACGACATATCAGGTATTAAAACTCATTAATCTTGATTCCTTTTTATCATAAAATGTATGTACAGCACCTAATTTTCTTGATTGTACTTGTTGCTCAACAATTTCTCGGCACGACTGTACTTTTACGCAGATCCATGAAACTGAAATGCTTGCACACATGATTAAAATATTGAGCTGTGTCTCTTTATCCCACTTCTGATATCGGCGCAGGAGGCCATCCATACTAATATTATAAATGCGAAAGTAACTCTGTCTGTCTGTCTGTTTGTTTGTTGCTCTTTCACGCCTAAACGGCTGAACGGATTTTGATGAAATTTGGTATGGTGATAGATGGTAACTTGGAGACGGACATAGGCTACTTTTTACCCCGGGAAAATATCTCATTCCCGTGGGAATCTACACATACAATAATACTCTAGCGGGGTTGTATCTGCTACAGCACACCGAAACTACTTAACCGATTTTGATGGGACTTTTTTTATTCAACTAAGTATCGCTGATTACGAAAACTACTACAATTTTGAAATCCAACGTGGTAGACGTAAACTACCATTATCCCCTGGGGATAAGGTTGGGGTGCGATAGAGTTGATATGTCTAAAAATCAATATGGGTGTCGTTCGTATGGTTTATCGGGTCGCTGATTACGAAAACTACAATGATTTTGAAATCCAACGTGGTGGACGTGAAATACCACCACCCCTGGGATGGGGTTGGGATTCGATAGGTTTGAAATGTCTAAAAATCAATATGAGTGTCAGTTGTATGTTTATATAAGGATAGGGATAGCGGTTAAGATGGCGTTAGGGGTAGAAGCAGGGATAGGGGTAGGGTCAGGGATAGGGAGAGGGAGAGGGGGAGGGATAGGGAGAGAGTGTAAGGGAGGGGAAAATGAGGGGAGAGAAAGGGGGAGGGAGGGGTAGAGGGCGTGGGAGGGGGTAGAGGGAGGGGGGGTAGAGGGAGGGAGAGGGGGAAGGGGAGGATGAGTGAGGGGAAGGGGAAAAGGGAGGGGAATGGGAGGAGGGCGAGGGGGGAAAGGGAGGGTGATGGGGAGAGGGGAAGGGGGGAAATGGAGGGGGAAGGAAGGGTGAGGGGGGGAAGAGGGAGGGGCGAGGGAGAGGAAGAGAGAGTGAGGGAGGGGGAGTGGGAATGTAGGGGGGGGGATACAAAAGGATAGATAGGGAGGAATAGGGACCTTTTTTACTTTTATGAATACCTCCTCGCTACCCATTCACTTCACTCCCTTTATTGCCTTCTTTTTTAAGTTCGCCTGTAACAGTTGACAATGAAAATTCCGCACTACCTACCAGTTAAATAAAATCAAAAGATAATTAAGTTTGTAGTAAGATGCATTTATTCAACTTGGATAAGTACAAATGCATCTTTTACGTAGGGATCAAGAAGGATAAGCGCTCCGTAAAATATGTTTCAATTAAGTTCGAGTTCTGTTTTTTTATAAAATCTACGCGGACGAAGTCGCGGGTAACAGCTAGTAATATCATAATCCCAAGTCTCACAAGGATATAGTGGGTTCAGGTATAATTAACCAGGATCGAATTATTGTCACATCACGTTTCGTGCTCCGGGCTTATGATGAGGCACCCGGACCCTTCTGTTCCAGTCTGACCCTGGGTAGCTATTACAGCTGACTCCATGTTTGCACATCCTGTGCTGTGATACCACTAATCATTAGTTCAGGAGTTGTTATTATGATTCGTTTTGGGTCCAGGACGATTGCAACCCTCCACTAAGATGGTTTGTTGTGACGTCCTTTCACCTTGACGCTTCATAAGATCGACAGCTAACTAAATACTCAGCTGCCAGTCTATTCCTGAAGCAAGGAGGCCTCACTCGGTGTCGCTAAGAAGGTGCTGCTAGTATGTGCCTACATATATATATATATATATTAAAAAAAATATATGGAATGATAATTTCTCAAAAACAAAAATTGAGATCAAGTTGAGAAGAAGAGTGACGTCGTTGTCAATACGACTGAAGAGAATGAGATAAGGTGAATGAATGAATGAATGAATGAATGAATCTTTATTTGCATTAGACAAGGTAGGTACATTAGGTGTTGTGATAAAGATAGGAACAAGCGAGTCTAGCTATGTTAAAAAGCATGCAAATGTTCACAATCAATAAACAAAATAATATCCATAATATTACAAAATTAAATGTCAAATGATGTGAAGACAAGTTTATAAACGTAAAACAATTTCATGCAATGTCAAAACAAAATTAAATAATATGTCACTAAGCACTAAGCACTACTACAAAACAAAATTGATACCACCCAACCTATGCATTTGTAACACCAGAATTTGTCCAATTCAGAAATTCGCCCACTGAATAAAAAGTATTCTGAATCAGCCACCTGCGCAAATTACTCTTAAACTTGTTAAAAGGTTGTTCTTTAATATGTTGAGGAATTTTATTAAAGATTTGTAAACACATCCCAAAACAATTTTTTTGATAACGCGTGGTTTTTGGGACTGTAGTTGATACTAGTCTATTAGGATATCTAAGGCTCCTCTGATCAGTGCGAGTACTTTCTGCGTTACTGAATAAATGAAGGTTCGTCCTAACAAATCTACCTATTTCGAAAATATACAGACAAGGTAATGGTAATATGTTTAGCGATTTGAAGTAAGGCCTACAGGAAACGTCAGGAGCGATTCCACAAATTGCCCTCAAGCAGCGTTTTTGAGCAATAAATACCTTTTGAATATCGGTCCCATTACCCCAAATTAGGAGTCTATATCTCAGCACAGATTCTACATATGCGTAGTAGGCAATTATTGCAGTATTCCGGTCTGTAACTCTAGTTAACTTATAAAGTGCAAATGAAAAACTGTTTATTTTATTGCAAACTTTATCAATCTGCTCTATCCAGTTCAGTTTTGGTGTTATAATTAAACCTAAAAATGTCACATTATTGATAAATTTTATAATTCGTCCATAAAAATTAATATGAGTCAATGGATTTTTTTTTCAGATTATTGATTGGTGTGGAGGGAGACCCACACAACTTGAACTTGATCTCAATTTTTGTTTTTGAAAAATTATCATTGTATAAATTTTTATTTTCTTTTTATATATTTTGTATAATATTTTCTATTCCAACCAAAGCGAAGCTCCAATGACAAGTACTTTAAATTTTAATAAATTTTGTATAATTTGGGATAAAAGGTTTTTCTATCTATAGTATGTCCGTTTGGTCACAAAAATTCAAACTTCTAGCTTTATCCACAACAAAGTTATAGGGGGGCGAAGGTGCTCTACTCGTAAGTGACTTCGAGAAAAAGATGGTTCTGCCACTGGGGCCTTTTAAGGGTTCCGTACCCAAAAGGGTGAAAACGGGACCCTATTAATAAGCCTCCGATTTCTGTATATCTGTCAGCGGGATGTATCTCATGAACCGTAATATGTAGATAGTCGAAATTTTCACAGATTATGTATACACTACTACAACAAATATAATAAAAAAAACCGGTCAAGTGCGAGTCGGACTCGCGCGCCGAGGGTTCCGATATACCTATAGTATTTTTGGAAGCAATAAAGTCCATTTTCAGGACCGCAAAACTAAATTTGTTTGTAAAGGTTTTTTGCAGATTTCTGAAAAACTGTGCAACTTAGAAAGATCGTTTTATTTTTGCTGTAAAGTTTACATAAACCTCTGTCAACTGTAATTAATTCAGATTTTCCCTTACTCAAACTTCGGAGATAAGGGGGGGGGAATGGTATTTTTTTTGACATTTTTCATCATAACTTGAAAACTAAGAAACTTAAAAAAATACAAAAATATATTTTAAAATGTACAAGTAAAGCGCTTTCATATGATACCCCACTCGACCTAGTAGCGACAATTTGAAATTTGGCCCCCCCTATTTTGGCCCCCTTTACATTAATAATCATACTTTTTTCAAAAAATTTTCATGTGCAATTAAGTTGGGCAACTATATTCTAAAACTATTCCAAATTTCAGCTCGATAGCGTAAGTGGTTGCTGAGATATAGAGGTGTGACAGACAGACGGACAGACAGACAGACAGACAGACAGACAGAGCGGCACCATAAGGGTTCCTTTTTTTTACCATTTTGGTATCGGAACCCTAAAAAGGTTAAAAATTAAGGGGTCTTCCCTACTAAAAACGTGTTTATTTAGGCGAGTTTCACTAGATTTTTATTTTCGCTCTATCGTTAAAACGGAAACACTTTCAAGCGTGAAAATTGGTATGTTTATAGTGCATAAACTATAAAATAACAACAAATAATCTGGTTAAGTGCGTGTCAGACTCGCGCGTTTTTAATGCACTTTTGCGTAACTGCGCGAGTTAGTCTCATTTAGTCACACTCCCATCTAGTTACGCTTAAAAAATACCTATTAAAAGTGCCATCTGATCACGAATCAATTTCGCGGACTGCAGCAACGAAAATTGTTACGGTTTATGTATTAATTTAATTTAAAAAGTCAGGTGAGGAAATCTAGCTTTATAACAACATTGAGTAGAAAAGTCAAGCGCACTCGACTTTACACGACCATAAAAAGTACGTGTCCGACCGGTTTTTTTACAATAACAATAGACGGAGAATTTTTACTTGGATGAAGTTCCTATGGGAAGTAAAAAGAAAATTTTTCTTACTTCGAACTATGTTTTATAGGAATAGTTGTTCAGTTAAACAACCACCCTAGAGGTTTTGCGTATTTGAAATTATTATTTTGTTGATTTTGCACGTTTCGCTATTTACATAATATGTTGTATCAGCTGCCGTATTCTGAAGTGAAACTACGATAATATCACGTCGATAATTAGTCTATAGTTCGGCCTTTGACAAAGAAATTCCCATATAAAGTAAATTTCCGAACGTAATTGTTGTTGTCAATCTGATAATATCGGAGCTCCGATAAAACTTCGGAATACGCACCCAGAACCGTAACTTAGATTTTTTTGTTTCGATTTTATTTGTTGATTATTTTTAGGGTTCCGAACCTCAAAATAAAATAACGGAACCCTTATAGGATCACTTTGTTGTCCGTCTGTCTGCCTGTCTATCTGTCTGTCTGTCTATCAAAACCCTTTTTCTCACGAATGAGAAGAGGTATCAGGTTTAAATTGATAACAAATATTAAAGTCCACAAACCACACAAGATCTGAAAATTTAATTTTTTTGCAACGACGCAAACAAAAGATATGGCTTTTTATGTCCTCATCTCTATACATTTATGCAACAAAGCAAAACCTACAGGGTACTTCCCGTTGACCTAAAATTATGAAATATGGCAAGAAGCTAGGTCTCACAGTACAAACAAAGGGAAAAGTCTAAAATCATTAAATATTTCAATTTTTCTCATAACTAATCGTAACCAATTAAGGTGAGCTCCCGTTTCAAGAACTTTTCTATAAAATAGGGGTCAAGTTGGATGGTCGCGGAGTTTTTAAAATCAAAGAGCAAAAGCTTTTAGTATATCATATGGTAGATAGGTACGGAACCCTTAGGGCGCGAGTCCGACTCGCACTTGGGCGGGTTTTTATTATTATTTATAGATAATTTTATTTAATAAAAGTGATTTTTAGAAAACAAAACAGTTTAAACACTTATTTATTATTTCATCTTTAGAATTTTTTCGACCAAAATTATATCATGCCAAAGTGAGAAACACTTTTCTTTCCAACTGTATTTTCTATTGTTTACCAACAATTAAGGAATTCTTGATCAAATGGCACTTTTTGATAGGTATATTTTAAACGTGACCACATGGGAGTGTGATTAAATGGAACTAACCCGACTGCGCGTCCATAACTAAGACGGTATTTTTACCTTAAAGGTTCGGAACCACTTCGGAACCCTCGGTGCGCGAGTTCGACTCGCACTTGGCCGGTTTTGGTTGATTGTTGTTGTTGGGCGGTGGTGACCACTTACCGTCAGGTGGCCCACCTGCTCATTCGCTCACTTGTAATATAAAAAAAACTGCACCTGTTGTGTAATTTTTCTTTATTTGACTTGTTTTAATGTATTTTTCATGTGTACAATAAACTGTAAAATAAATAAATAAAACTTGGCGGAGGCACTGCGATGAAAGTAGATGGTGATTCATAAGAAACGCTTTTATGTTATTCAAAAAATATTTTCAAAAGGCTGATTCGTCAACCCACAACCCATGCAGGTATATATATTTTTTTTCATTTATAGTTGGAGTAATATAAAAAAACCGGCCAAGTGCGAGTCGAACTCGCGCCCTAAGGGTTCCGTACCTATCTACCATATGATATACTAAAAGCTTTAGCTCTTTGATTTTAAAAACTTGACCCCTCTTTTATAGAAAATTTCTTGAAACGGGAGCTCACCTTAATTGGTTACTATTAGTTGTGAGAAAAATTTAAATATTTAATGATTTTAGACTTTTCCCTTTATTTGTACTGTCATGAGACCTAGCTTCTTGCCAAATTACCCTGTAGGTTTTGCTTTATTGCATAAATGTATGGAGATGAGGACATAAAAAGCCATATCTTTTGATTGCGTCCTTGTAAAAAATTTAAATTTTTAGTTCTTGTGTGGTTTATGGACTTTAATATTCGTTATCAATTTCAACCTGATACCTCATCTCGTTCGTGAGAAAAAGGGTCTTGACAGACAGACAGACGGACAACAAAGTGATCCTATGAGGGTTCCGCTTTTTTAATTTGAGGTACGGAACCCTAAAAAATACTGCAAATAAATAACGATACTTTTTTGAAAAGCTAGCCAGAAAAAAAAAATTCTATTAGCTGCTGCTGCTGCTGCAAACCCCCTCGCTATACTTGCACTCTCGGAATCCCTTTCTTACAATCGCTGGTCGAATTAGGGCACTTTTGCCTTGGCCGATATTCAAAACGTCCTGAATTTGCAAACTGAACCAAACAACAAGTCTATTAATATGAAAAACATTTCCGAAATAACATATTATGAAGAGAAATGAAAAATTAAATTTATTTCTAACTAACTAAACTATTGCCCCGTGTAGTGCCGGCAAATAGTACAAACCCATACATACCCGTAGGTGTCGTAAGAGGCGACTAAGGGTTATAAACTGGAGGATGGGCAACAGCAGCTGCAGCATCCTCCTTTGTATCTTACATCTTTCTTACTGCGGTCACTTACAACCGCGGTCCATGGTGCCAGCCGTAACGCTAACAAGCGAGGTGACTATGGTATTTCCCCTCTACATTTTTACAAAAGCTAGAATTCTGGAGGGAGCTCCCTGTCCTGTAGTGGATATTTCATAGGATGTTATGATGAACTAAACTATTACAGCAAATTAATTGAGGACATCTGCAAAGTGATACGTGAGTGCGGTCACGTGTGATTAAGAGCATCCTACCTGATTGGCATACCTACTTTCACCCCGAGGAGCCCCACTATGGGAAAAAATAATTTCAGCGGCAGCTGATGAAACTGGTGCCATTCGAAAGAGTACTAAAATACAAACAAAAAATGTTGTTTGATAAATTGTCCTAAGTGATAGACTTTCGCAGATATTTTGTCTTTTAAAAAAAAAAAAAAAAAAATTTTTTGTATTATGCAGGACTTCCTAACATACGTTAGCATAAGTATTTACGTATTTTGATATTAATTGGACGTAGTTTAGCAGAAAGGACCCAATCCACACAAAGTCACTTTTGAGATATGACGTTTTGAAGTTCAGACTGATAATCTTCAAGGAAGCTGTTAATCTGGAGTTTTGACTCCATTACATATGGATAGATATTGAAAATTGTTACTACATATCTATATGGTCCGTGAGGTTTTGTTATGTATTTTTTACATATGGAAGGAAAAATGGCAGTTGAGTCCTTTCTGTTAAATTGGTTTTTGTATGACGAGGTTTTTTAATTTAACTATCAAAAGAGACCCAAAATAACAATTGGCTGCAAAAATACACCTTCTTTCATAAAAACAAATTTATTTTACTCAATAAGTATGTGTAACATCACTATCGTCTTCTGGCAACATAGCAAAATCAGGTTTGCAGTATTTTAATGGCTTATGTTTAACTTACCACCAGATATAGTAACATTTTTACCAAATAAATGTTCACCAAATTTTGTTTACCAAAATAAGTAAATGATCACCAAATTTGCTTCTGGCACTTCGCCGGCCGCTGCCGCGGCACGCTTGCTGCGCTCGCTCGGCTCGTGCGTTGTGGTCGCAAGATAACCTAACACAACCTAACCGAACCGGCTAATTTTGACCAGCATAAATTTGGTGATCATTTATCCATTTTGGTGGTCATTTATCCATTTTGTCTGAAGTGTATTGGGGTATAAAAAATTATTTTGAAAATCATTTAATTTAATGCCTATTTTAATTACCCTACTATATGGTTAGTGTTGCCAATAAGTATCTACTAATTAACGATAGGCAGATTTATAGTTTGTAATGAATTTACTGATAAAGCGTCTTAATTCAAGGTTTTCATTAACTTAGTTCATAAAAAGAAACATAATTTTCAAACAAAAAAACAGTAATTCTTCTCAGCTTTTAAGTCGAATAGAATGATTTCTTAACATTCAATTCATTAGAAATGATCCAGACAGTTTGGATCCTTTCAGTTGAATGTTTTTGCAGTTGGTTTATTTTATATACAATTTGGCAGAAAGGATCTAAGTTGTTTGAGTCCTTTCTGCTTAATGTAAAATTCGAGTGTTTCCTATGAAAGGCATTTTCACTGAAACGATCCAGGCGGTCTGGATCTATTCAGATAATTATTTATACTTGCTTCTTGTATACTGAATATATCAAAAACGATTCAAGATAATTAGGTCATTATAGCTAATAAAAAATAAGCACGTCGCTAAGATGTGGATTGGTTCCTAGTACAAAAAAATGCCTTACTATCGTTTTTTCTTGGATCCTTTCTGCTGAAATGAAAGACCTGACATGTAAGACCGCTTTGGTAACACTAACTTATTTTTGACCAGGTTGTGGATTGGGTCCTTTCTGCTAAATTACTTCCAATTACATCACAAATATCCAAAATTGTGTAAACAAACGCGCCATTTTTCTTCTCTTTCTTACCATCTTTACTACAAAGTTCGTCGGATCATAATAAAAGGAAGAGAGAAGACATTTTACCATTCTTTTATATTTATTTGAGGTTTAATTTATCAAAATAAATACTTATACTGACGTGTGTTAAGAAGTCCTGCATAATTAAAATGATGTAGGCAATCATAAATTTAAGTTATAAACAAAGTAAATAGGAAATTAAAACATTAAAAATCGTTCAAGCTTTAAAGAACGAACGAAAAATAATAACTGTAATAAGTCACATGTTTTATGATATTATTTATTTGAGTAGTAAATTGTGCGCGCTTTTATGAAGTTATCCTATATGGAGCAGAAATATAAGATTCATGCGAGGTGATTTTTAATGAATTGTTTGTGAGTTTAAAATGTTCGAAATTTCCTTATTAATCGAAACTCGAATCTTTTTCTTTTATTTTTCTTATAAAATAATCGTGCTGCAGTGGAATCGCGTTCAACGGTTCAACTATGATTTTACTTTGATCATTCAACTTAATTCAAAGTTTAAAGTACACACGGCCGCACATCAGTAGGAACACTTTTGGACCTTATGGCGTGGTAATAAGGTTGAAAAAGTATCTACCGACAAGCGGTTGACCGTACATTACTGCGATGGCCGACAAAAGTATTGAGGGATGAACGTGATAATAAGGACAGAGGTAAAGCCAAGGCCCACATGTGAATGTGACATGCGTAAGTCCTTCAATACCTACCTGGTCCACCTAATTGAAAACTTTCTGCAAACTTTCTTTCTTTCTAAATGGCATGAACGTCAAACGAGTGACAAAATTTAAATATCTGGGACATATTATTACCGAAGACCTTAAAGACGATGACGATATTGAGAGGGAGCGTAGGGCTTTAGCAGTTAGAGGCAATATGCTGACTCGCAGGTTCTCCCGTCGTACTGAACAAGTGAAAATTACGCTATTTAAAGCATACTGCCAGAACTTGTACACGGGGAACCTGTGGGTTAGGCATACTAAGAGGTCGCTGGACTCCATACGCGTCCAGTATAATAATATATTCAGAATGATGCTGGGACTGCCCCGTTTCTGTAGTGCGTCAGGGATGTTTGCTGAGTATCAAACAGATGGCTTTGCAGCCATAATACGCAAAAAAACAGCATCCCTGATCAACAGATTGCGGGGTAGTCGTAACATCATTCTGATGACCATAGCTGACAGATATACGTCGCCGCTATGGAAGTGTCTGGTGCGGAGGGTGATCACAGAAACAAGATCGTTTCTTTGATCGCCCTAGCCCCGGAAGCTTTTGCTAGATTTTTTGTCTTATATAGTCTAACATAGTTTTAAGATATTACTAACATTTCTATGGACCTAAGAAGTCTGAAATAAACAATTTTTATTTTTTTAGCAATTTATTCCTGTTTACATCGCAGTTTTTTATTTTCATATTCTTTTTAATCTGTGTTTGTTTATTTTTACTTTTTTTTGCAAGACAAAATCTTTGATAAATTACCTCTTTGGTTGTTATGAAGTGATGGTTATCTCCTTCCTTCTTACGCTTTGATAACTTACCTCCTTGGTTTTCATGTACATTCCACTTTAAATAGCTCGATAGAAATGAGTTTTCACAATACATTATTCGGCCGCAAAACACAATATTAATGGATTTTTATGCTAACTTTTCCGGCCGGCGCGGCGCTCGCTCGTATCAGTACAGCTATTTAAATTTCTCTCGAAGAAGGTTGTCAAAATAATGATCGAATTTCCTAGCACGTTTGAGAAAAAGAGAACATCCAAGCTTAAGTCAAAATTCCGCGATCAAAATAGTTAGAAAAAAGACATTTGCCACCGATACACATAGAAAAGTATTGACGAGAAACGGTGGAGTCACCTAAAACTATTGAACATTCTCAACATGGAAAGAGACATTCGATGAAACAAGAGTCGCAAGACTGAGGCAACCTGAAAAAATGTGAACTTATTATACTTTAGTTAGGGCATTTAATGAGCTCCCGATATTTGTGCGCTATTGCAAGCACGACAATCATGTCTCCTTTTCACATTTTGTAGCAGATAGTGAACTGTTTGTGATGTCTATATAGGAAAGGACTACTCAGCTCGCGATATAAACCGACTTGAATAAAACCACCGTTAACAAAAATAGGACCATCTATCACCAAATGTGAATCGTATGCGAAAACTGGTCCCAAGTGCCAAAAAAGTTTGCCCCAGTTTCCTTATTGGTTGGGCAACTCATTTGGTGAATAATTTACGTGCGTAAGAATTCGGATATTTATCAATCGTTTTCGTGGTTCGCTCTGCATAAGGAATGTATTTTTTCCGGTAGCAATACATTTCTAAGGAGTTATTTCATTGCTGTAAATTGCAAAAGTTTTCCCGTTGAGGCACATTTTTACAAGGTGTATATAGATGTTATGTTTCTGTTGTAGTCCAGTCAATCTTCAAAACTTTGTTATTTTTTAGCTTATGCACTTTAAAAATTCCAATTTTCACGCTTGTAAGCATGAAGGAAAAAGGGCGCGTAATTTTTTTTTCCTTCATTCTTGTAAGTGTTCCCGTTTTTGCGATAGAACCAAAATAAAAATCGAGCAAAAGTCGCCTTATAAATAAGTTTTTATTAGATTTTTTAAATTTTATAATTTTTATTACTTGTCGTTATAGCGACAACAGAAATACATAATCTGTGAACATTTTAACTGCCTTCCTATTACGGTTACAGACAGACATCGGAAGCATATAAATAGGGTCCCGTTTTTCACCCTTTGGGTACGGAACCCTAAAAACAACAAAGTTTGTGTAGACAGACAGTCTACTACGTTATTTTTATTGACATCCACACGCGTTTTCCGTTAGTTCTGTCACTTCTCTGCAACGAAACGAGCTGGGTTGGGCAGGTCACCAACAGACAGACTCTGATGGACAAACTGTCGCGAAAGAATGGAATGCACGGAATGTTAAATGGAATGAATCGCACAGGATAACTCATCATGACATCCCATGAAACGTCCACTACAGGACAGGGAACTCCTAGGAAATTCCAGCTTTTGCTGAAACAATGTGAAGGGGAGTACCATAGTCACCATGCTAGTTAGCGTTACGGCTGGCACCATGGACCGCGGTTGTTACTCGTACGATATACAAAAGGATGCTGCTGTCCATCCTCTGGTTCTTTAACCCTTAGTCGCCTCTTACGACACCAACGGGTAGAGATGGGTTGGTACTATTCTTTGCTGGCACCACACGGAGTCGGGCGGGGGGTGGATTACATCTAGTAGATCAACAATTTCATACCAGAAAAATAGAGTAAAATTTAAAAGAAAATTACCTACTTATTACCTTGCCTTGCGCGGCTCAACAAATCTGACTCCAGAGTTTGTGAGGTCGGTCGTAGATCTTACAACCCTCACGATTTGATGCCAGTTGCACAAAACTTTTTTTAAATTGCGCATAAATACAGCATAAATAAATACAACTGCGCATAAATATTAGTGTTATATTGTTTAGATGCCTAAGTCTACATAATACTGTTTTTGTTAAGCTCTTTTTAGGGTTCCGATACCAAAATGGTAAAAAAAAGGAACCCTTATGGTGCCGCTCTGTCTGTCTGTCTGTCTGTCTGTCCGTCTGTCTGTCACACCTCTATATCTCAGCAACCACTTACGCTATCGAGCTGAAATTTGGAATAGTTTTAGAATATAGTTGCCCAACTTAATTGCACATGAAATTTTTTTGAAAAAAGTATGATTATTAATGTAAAGGGGGCCAAAATAGGGGGGGCCAAATTTCAAATTGTCGCTACTAGGTCGAGTGGGGTATCATATGAAAGGGCTTTACTTGTACATTTTAAAATATATTTTTTTATTTTTTTAAGTTTCTTAGTTTTCAAGTTATGATGAAAAATGTCAAAAAAAATACCATTCCCCCCCCTTATCTCCGAAGTTTGAGTAAGGGAAAATCTGAATTAATTACAGTTGACAGAGGTTTATGTAAACTTTACAGCAAAAATAAAACGATCTTTCTAAGTTGCACAGTTTTTCAGAAATCTGCAAAAAACCTTTACAAACAAATTTAGTTTTGCGGTCCTGAAAATGGACTTTATTGCTTCCAAAAATACTATAGGTATATCGGAACCCTCGGCGCGCGAGTCCGACTCGCACTTGACCGGTTTTTTTAGAAGTGTATTTAGAAGATTTAGAAGTCCTAAACATTTACTAGAACTCTGTACCCAAAAGCTGTTTTTTCGCGAAACTAAATTAAACTGTATATTTCTTTGTTAAGTAAATAGAAAGAGTCTGTATTATTATTTGAAGGAGCTTTTATTATTAAGAGTCTATGTGCAACTGACAGCTATGGAAGCTCAGACTCGTCATTGAAAATTACTTCAGTGAAAAACTGCATCATTTGATAATTCATTTGGTAGGTATGGGAAGTCAAAATTTATTTTAATTTTTGAAAGAGTACCCACAGAAACCATGATGACTTATATGTAGATACTTATAACAGTATGCTTTTTAGAAACCATAAAATTTATTTCTCATTAGTACGCTAATAAAAAAACTATGCATCGAATCATATATCGATATAAATTAATGTTCCCACTTTCTCTGCGACGACCGTGATTTCGAACAGCCAAATTCACGGACAAACTGGTTGACGGACAAGATTTCGCTTTCTCGACAGAAATGCTGTTTTTAAGGTCAAAAGGAAGCCTTTGATTCGAAATTTTCAGAAACGATGATGCCATCAAAAACATAACTTGTAAAAAAAAACCAAGTCTCGCAACTCAGTTCTTCTACCGTAAAAAGTTGAGAGATCCATGTAATACCAAGTCCGTTAATTTATTCAGTCCCTACTTAAGAATCCTTCTGTCTTAAGTTATTACGTAATTAGCTAACCTAACAACATCTTATAGTGACCATATCAATATCAAAAATCTTTTATGTTTTTAATAAATAGATTGACTTGGCAATCGCACTAAACAATCTAATTTAATATAATATGTATTATTTGTGAGATACATTGTGTTTCCATGCGATGGCCAAGTCAATCTATTTATAAAAAACCGGTCAAGTGCGAGTCGGACTCGCGCGCCGAGGGTTCCGATATACCTATAGTATTTTTGGAAGCAATTAAGTCCATTTTCAGGACCGCAAAACTAAATTTGTTTGTAAAGGTTTTTTGCAGATTTCTGAAAAACTGTGCAACTTAGAAAGATCGTTTTATTTTTGCTGTAAAGTTTACATAAACCTCTGTCAACTGTAATTAATTCAGATTTTCCCTTACTCAAACTTCGGAGATAAGGGGGGGGGGAATGGTATTTTTTTTGACATTTTTCATCATAACTTGAAAACTAAGAAACATAAAAAAATACAAAAATATATTTTAAAATGTACAAGTAAAGCCCTTTCATATGATACCCCACTCGACCTAGTAGCGACAATTTGAAATTTGGCCCCCCCTATTTTGGCCCCCTTTACATTAATAATCATACTTTTTTCAAAAAATTTTCATGTGCAATTAAGTTGGGCAACTATATTCTAAAACTATTCCAAATTTCAGCTCGATAGCGTAAGTGGTTGCTGAGATATAGAGGTGTGACAGACAGACGGACAGACAGACAGACAGACAGAGCGGCACCATAAGGGTTCCTTTTTTTTACCATTTTGGTATCGGAACCCTAAAAACATAAAAGATTTTTGATATTGATATGGTCACTATAAGATGTTGTTAGGTTAGCTAATTACGTAATAACTTAAGACAGAAGGATTCTTAAGTAGGGACTGAATAAATTAACGGACTTGGTATTACATGGATCTCTCAACTTTTTACGGTAGAAGAACTGAGTTGCGAGACTTGTTTTTTTTTTACAAGTTATGTTTTTGATGGCATCTCATTTCTTTTTGTAGGTAGTCCTATTTTTTTTCTCTCCGGTACGTTCTACTCCTTAAATACCAACAACCGATTTTCTTAAAACCTAGAGTAGGTTTCGGTAGGCTGTCTTATGCGCTTTTCTTATTTTTGTAGGTAGTCTTCCTCTTTTTCTTTTCCGGTACTACTTCTTGAGCTTCAGCTACAGTTTTCCTCAAAGCCCACATTCTGTCTCTATGGCTATTTCTTAGAGGCTTTGATGTAACAATTGTTGACAAGTCAGGACGGTAAATGCTTCTTAGTCTATTGTATTCACAAATAGAGGATTCCTGCGCTTTAATACTTTTAAAGTCGACGCCCAGACTTGTAACTCTCGAAAGTGCCACATAAGCTTGACCGGATGTGAATACTGCAGAACCGATATCCATCAGTGCATTATTTAGACTTAGGCCCTGACTTTTGTGTATTGTTATAGCATAGGCTATACATATGGGAAACTGTTCGCGATGAACATAAGCTCTGATAATAATTTCAAATTAAGTTTTGACCGGACCAAGCTCGTAAACATGTTCTTTATTAAATGTTATAGGTATATTTTCTTAATTATTTTTGTATTTTCCGGATCAACCTTTACTCTTTGCACTATACCGATAGAACCATTAACTAAACCAAGACTCACGTCAATATTTCTCCTTAACATGACTTTTGATCCTATTTTTATAATTCACTGATGGATAGTCGTCTTATATTTTTATGCATTCACGAGCTCTTTTTGTTAGGTATCTGGGGCAATCTATGCTATCTACAGCTGTAAGTTTTATTTCAGGATGTGGGAGAGATCTAAGCATTGCAGTATTTAATTGTTGACACATGTTTTTTGTTGGTAATAAGCAAACGGTATCATCAGGAAGTTTCGAGAGGTGTTCAATTATTTCAATTAATCTATTTTCATTTGAATCGGATGTGAGAGTTATTAATCTAGCCGACAGTAGGTGGCGGTCTTTTTGTGTAGTCATACCTAATCTTATTCTATTTAGCATTTCAACAAAGTCAGAATCATTGACCTGTCGCATGTTAATTGTAAGTTCATCGTATATGAACAGTTCAACCGACAGATTCGGCATACTGAGGGAACCTAACAACTTGTTAGTTTCAGCAGTTGATAGTTTTTCAAAAGGTGACTTTTCTCTTACCGTCGGAAGCTGTAAGAGATCCCCGAAACCTACAAGACTACTACTACTAGTATTTAAAACGTACTAATATATTTTAAAATTACCCAAACAATCAGTAAACCAATGAGTAAGCCTTTCAGTCATCAAACTAATATAGCCATTGAAGTATGAACGAAAATCGCAAAGTTATAGGTAAGATTTCTAGGCACATCCGAACAGCAAGAGGACGCTCGCGCCCAACTCGCGCCTATGAGCGCGGCTGTCACTCGCTCGGGAACATTCACCTCTGCGCGCGCCGTTTTCTTTATTTTAAAATATTTCTCTTTTGTCATTAGTTAGTAATATTTAGACAAGATTTAGACCGAGCGAAGCAAGGAGGTCATTATTCTGAGTATGTAGGGCCGCACTCGTCAAACATCTGTTAAAGTTAATACATACATAACAAACATCACGCCTCTTTCCCGTCGGGGTAGGCAGAGACCACAGTCACAACAGTAAATATATAAGCTAAAGCAGTATGGAAACTCGGGCCTTTTTTTGAAAAAAGAACTATTCTGCGTCGGAGCTTCAGGGTTGTAACCCAGAATTTTTGAAATAAGAATAGTATGATGAACTCAAATATTGGGTGCTTTATCAACTTTCTTTCTTTCAGCATGTTTTTGGACCGTAAAACTAAACAACTTTCCGTAAGAAGTCGAAATACGAAATAACATTCTGCGTCAGCCGATAGCGCGTTTAATATGGGGGGGGGGGCATTTTTTTTTCGTCTTTCGACCTAGGTTCCTTTAAGGAAAGTTACACAGAAAATTAAATTTAGCAGACAGTCTTGCATAAAATGTTAAGTCAGAAGGTTAAATCACTTAGTCGCCTTTTATCACATAAGCTTAGATTAAGACACTTAGTCGCCTTTTATGACACAAGGGCAGATTAAGATACTTAGTCGCCTTTTATCGCACAAGGACAGGGACATACTTATAGGGACCCTATTATGTACCTATTTGTTTGTATTATGGTTTTGGCACCCACGACTTACTTCAGCGCGAAAACTGCTTATTGTCCTGTAGCGGTGTGTGCATGTGTGAGTGCGCCAGTTTTGGACGTTTGTTAGGAGTTTCCATACTGCTTTAGCTTATATATTTACTGTGCCACAGTCCTCCACCTGCTACGATCTTAACATACTTCCCTTGCTTCCTGTACTTTCATCAATCCTTTCATACATGCTCGTCGTTTTAGGGTACTTTTAACCTGGCCTTTATTCAGAACGTCCTGAATTTGGTCCTGGTACGTTCGCCTAGGCCTTCCCCTTCCAACGTTTCCATTCACTCTCGCCTGGTAGATCTCTTTCGTCAATCTTCGTTCATTCATCCTCTCCACATGACCAAACCATCTCAGCATCCCTTTCTCGATTTTGGTCACTACGTTTTCTTTTACGCCACAACGTTCTCTTATCACACTATTTCTAATCCTGTCACTCAATTTAACACCAATCATACTCCTTAGCGCTCTCATTTCCACTGCATTAATTCTACTTTCATGCTTCTTCTGACAAAGTTAAAGTTCTGTTAAAGTTAATCCTTATCAAAATTGTTATCTCTCTCATTCACTATAAATACTGTCAATGTACCAAACAGAAAATTTATTGTAACATCAAGCTTAACAAAGGATTCATCATAACATCCCATGAAACGTCCACTACAGGACAGGGAACTCGATTCAAAATTCCAGCTTTTGCTGAAACAATGTAAAGGGGAAGTACCATAGTCACCACGCTTGTTACGGCTGGCACCATGGACCGCGGTTGCTGGTGACCGCAGAATGTAAGATGATATGATAATACGATACACAGAAGAATGCTGCTGCCTATCCTTAGGTTCATTAACCTTTAGTTGTGTCTTACGAAACCCATGGGTAGAGATGGGTTTGTACTATTCTTTGCCTGCACGGGCAAACAACGGATTAACTTGAATTTATTGACATTTTTATACCCATACTAACTGACACAATTTTCGTAAGTTAAATAAAACGAGGTTTGTGTGTATGCCTGCGATATCGCAGTAAAACCCAAAGGTTGCCTGGAAGAAAGTGGCTGCCTTTCCGTGACGGCCGCGGTTATGGTTATAAGTGTTCTTTCTTTCATGGAAATTTAGGATAATTTAGTGTACTTAATAGGTACATTGCGGGATTTTGGTACAACTTCATAAGACATGTCCCATTCTTGCTTTTTCATTCCGTTGACCATTTAACAAGTTACTTTTGAACATAATTATATCTAGGTACCTATCTACACCTATAATTCCATTATATTATACATATGACCGACGATCTGGTCAAGGTCGCGGGAAGCCGCTGGATGCGAGCAGCGCAGGACCGGTCGTCATGGAGTTCTTTAGGGGAGGCCTATGTCCAGCAGTGGACGTCTTTCGGCTGATATGATGATGATGATACATATTCACGTACACTGCTTTATTTACTGCAAATGTAACTTTGTTATCCTATATATTTATAAGGGAATACAAAGTTATTTATGTAGTTGGTGAAACTAGAAAACTGGACGAAAATTTAAAAATATTATAGTTTTTCCTTGATTTATACCAGTAAACAATAACCCTATTCTAAATTTGAAGCTTCTATGTCTGCTAGAAATGCCTTAGAGTTTTGATGATCGGTCAGTCAGTCAGTGACAAAATTAAGAAACTTTGAGTAGTTATAATTCTTAAACTACTGGTACAAATTGCATGAAATTTAAAATATACTGTGTTTATACAATGCCTGCTTGGTTACTGAAAATTCAGGCTTCTAGTTTTATCTATAACGAAGTTATAGGGGGGTCGAAAATGGCCTGAACTGCTTCGAGAAAAGGATGGTACTGCCGTGCCGCTTTTTTTTTCTCGACTTGGTGGGGGCACTGCCGTGCCCCCTAATGTTTAAGTTTTGGTAGTACTGGAACAAACCTTTACCTTCTTACCTTTGTATAGATCAATATATACTACCGCAAGATACTTGCATGAAGATTTTTTACATTTCCTAATTTCCCGACACATATTTCTTAGAGAAAGTTGATCAGTTTAGTCTACTGAGAAAGGCCTTTCAGTTTTTGGTTAACCCTGTTTGTTTACGAGATATTCGCAATTTTTTTTTTATTGTTTATTGTATCAGCCCTGTACATTCAAACATATTTAAAAGAGCGCGTGGGTTTTTACTGTCGCTTCTTAAATTCCCACCATGGCGCCAATTTGTTTGTGAAGCGATGAAGTTTAGCTGACGTCATTAAGAGATTTTAATATCAAACAATGAATAAACTATTTTGAGTTTGAGTTTGAGCCGCAAGGCCAAAGCGTGACGGACAGACCGACCGACCGACCGATCGACCGACCGACAGACGGACATTTTTGGGAGACTTGTTTTTAATTATGTATAAGTGATATACAACACATTTTTGAGAAAAATAGGAAAACTTTTTTCTCGCTCAGCTCGAAAGTAAAAAAATAATGTCGCATTATTATTGCTGAATACATCCCTTTCCCACTTACCCGACGTGCTTATAAGTAGGCCCGCCTGCTTTTATGGACCATTTTAATTTTATTCAAAACGGTCTATTGTGGATAGTAAGCGAGTCCTAAATAAATTTGTTAAATCAGCATAGGCAAAATTTACATTACTTTAATTATGGGTAAGAATGTAAGTATGTTTTAGGAGTAGGTACACACGGCCGCTCGTCGGTGGAAACACTTTGACCTTGAGCGGGGCTCTGGTTTCGGAGTTTGTACGAGTAGCTTATCGCTGGCTCAGCTTATACTGGACTGTTTCTACAAGCTTGCTGCCGTGCGTATCTACCTATAACCCTATTGATTTACCCTGCGGTTCGGTGTGCAAATATTTTGACTCTTGAGTTAAAATATAATTTTTCGTAGTAATTTGAAAATAGGCGTACAGGATTATTTTTGGATCGTAGGTAATTATTAGGGTTCCGTATATCAAAACAAAAAAAAAACGGAACCCTTATAGATATCTTTGTTGACCGTCTGACTGTCTGACGGTCTGTCTGTCAAGACCCCTTTTCTTGCAAACGGGTAAAGGTATAAAAATAAAATTAATATCAAATATGACGGTCTATGAACAATTGAAGGTCTGAAAATTTGAGGCTTTTGCGATGACACAATCAAAATATATGGCCATTTCTGTCCTCATCTATATACATTTATGCACCAAACCAAAACTTACATATACTTCCCGTTGACCTAGAATCATGAAATTTGGCAAGAAGCTAGGTCTTATAAGATAAGTAAAGAGAAAAGTATAAAATCATTAAATATTCTAACTTTTCTCATAATCAATTGTAGCCAAACCAATTTAAGTGAAGCTTCCGTTTCAAGTAAATCCATATTAAAGAGGGGTCAGGTTTGAGTGGACGCGGAGCTTTTCAAATAGTGGACACGGAACCCTTAGGGCGCAAGTTCGACTCGCACGTGGCCGTTGTTTTTTTCTTTCTAGAGACATGGGCCAAAAGAAAAATGTTGGAAGTCCCATAGAAATTCCAATATTGCCATGGCAATGCATGGCATGTGTAATCGCGCTTTCGATCCTCTTTTTAGGGTTCCGATACCAAAATGGTAAAAAAAAGGAACCCTTATGGTGCCGCTCTGTCTGTCTGTCTGTCTGTCCGTCTGTCTGTCACACCTCTATATCTCAGCAACCACTTATGCTATCAACCTGAAATTTGGAATAGTTTTAGAATATAGTTGCCCAACTTAATTGCACAAGAAAAAATTTTGAAAAAAGTATGATTATTAATATAAAGGGGGCCAAAATAGGGGGGCCAAATTTCAAATTGTCGCTACTAGGTCGAGTGGGGTATCATATGAAAGGGCTTTTTTTGTACATTTTAAAATATATTTTTGTATCTTTTTAAATTTCTTAGTTTTAAAGTTATGATGAAAAATGTCAAGAAAAATACCATTCCCCCCCCCTTTTCTCCGAAGTTTGAGTAAGGAAAAATCTGAATTAATTACAGTTGACAGAAGTTTATATAAACTTTACAGCAAAAATAAAACGATCTTTCTAAGTTGCACAGTTTTTCAGAAATCTGCAAAAAACCTTTACAAACAAATTTAGTTTTGCGGTCCTGAAAATGGACTTTATTGCTTCCAAAAATACTATAGGTATATCGGAACCCTCGGCGCGCGAGTCCGACTCGCACTTGACCGGTTTTTTTTCTTTTGCTTTCTTTGGGGAAATTTGCGTCAAAATAATACGTGGTAATTTAATTTTGTGGTAAACGTCATTTTAAAACATTATAAGAGCTTTTTCTGCAGGTCTTCTGGGGATCTTTCCGCGAGCCTCCAATACTAATAAGAGCAACTTCTTAGGTATGAAGATTCTACATAAACAAAAATTGGTAACATCTGAAATAAACTCACCTATTTGATGCTAATCATTACCAGTTCGAAAATTCATCCAACCAACATTCTACTCTATTGTCAGTGATTGAAGTTATGAATTAGACTGTATCGAAGTAGTACCATGTTTATAAATCGAAAGTGGAGAGACTATGCAGTTGACAGCGTCGCTAGCACAGATCAGAAGTCGCTAGTCTTGAAGAATTTTTATTGCCTGTTTGGCAATTTTTTGAAGTGAAAACTTCTTTAGCGGCGCTTGGCACTTTTTAGATGGGTAAAAAATGTTAAATTTACGTCAGATGTCGCGTCAAATCTCGCTCCAGATGTTTAAGTTTTAAAGTGAAAACTTCTTTAGCGGCGCGTCAGATCTGACGAAGATTGTCAATATGTAATATAAATTGTCATGTTTGTCTACGATAGCGCAATAAATGAATATTGTATGTACTTTTATACTGATAAATAAAACAATTCGTGCGAAATTATTCCCTAACCATTCCAAAATATTCAAAAATGCACAACGTTGATGTTTAACTGCCGGGACTCCCGGAGTGCAACCCGTCCTTTTTATTTTTGTTTAATTTTGACCAAAGGCTTAAATATCGCAGTCACACTGTATGGCATATCACAAGATTAGGGTGTTTTTAAATTTCAACTGGATGTCGCCATGTAATCTAAGGAGGTTGAAGTAGCAGCACTTTCTGCTAAGGAGAGAGCCATAATCGTATCCATTTCTTGCAGGAGACCTCCAAACTAAAATGTGTGGATTTGGATTCTTGATGTTTGTAAAACTTAAACGATTATTTGACCGACTAGGTAGTATATTTCATTTTATTTATTTATCATTTAAAAAACAATAATTATTGTGGATGAAGCAGATAGGTACAGTAAACTTATATAAGTTCCTAAAGAAATAGTGAACATAATTTTATTATGTTACTCAGACCATGAAACTGAACAACTTTCCCCAAGGAACATAGGTCAAATTTTTGACCTCCAATAGAAACTGCAACAGCTGATAGCGCATTTTGTATGGGAGGTCAAATTTAGTTTTTAATATTTCGACCTATGTTCCTTGGGGAAAGTTGTTCAGTTCCTTGGTCTGAGTGACATATTAAAATAATGTTTACTATTTCATTCGGACCTTATATTAAATGCAAATAAACTCAACATTAATAACTATAAATTTAAATTAAATGTCAAACTAAATGTCAACTAAATTAAATTAAATAAAAGAAATGTCAATCAAACAATCGCATAATAAATAAATATCAAATAATTGGAATACTTAGCACTAAAATTAATATGTATATAAAAAACAAATGCAATTAAAACTCATCTACAGAATATACACTTTTCCAACAGTATTGCCTTTAATTAGCGTTTAAAAACATTAATATTTCTCATAGTTTTTATTTCTGTAGGCACTTCATTAAATATTTTTACCACTTTTACACTCCACTACCTCATACAGACTATAAATATGACGGACTCTACTTTACTCTGTGATGTAATCAGTGTGGAAATAAATAAGTTAGTTTGATTGTTGTTTTCTTGTAAATAGTTTTTCATGATATTTTATAAGCCTAAAAATATAAATTCAACAGTCGATGCAGGTGTTGAGCTTATTCAAAGTATATTTGACGCCTGGGAGGAGTCAAGTGATGCCATTGGCGTTTTCTGTAACTTGTCCAAGGCTTTCGATTGTGTACACCATGATATTCTTATCAGGAAATTACACCATTATGGAATTAGAGACCAGGCTCTAAGCCTTCTGGAGTCGTATCTAAGTGAAAGGATCCAGAAGGTTGATGTAAATGGGAAAAGGTCACTAGGATCAAAAATTTGTATGGGCGTTCCACAAGGCTCAATCCTGGGACCATTCCTGTTCATTGTCTACATTAACGATTTGCCAAACCTTGTAAAGGACAAGAATGAGATGGTACTATTTGCAGATGATACGTCTTTGATTTTTAAAGTCAAAAGACAACAATCAAATTTTCACGACGTAAATAGTACAATCTCTAATGTAGTTGAGTGGTTCACCGTAAATAATCTTTTACTTAACGAAAAGAAAACTAAGTGTGTTAAATTTGTTTTGCCTAATGTAAAGCCAACTGCTACAAGCCTTTTGGTGAAAAACGATAAATTGAGTCTTGTGGAATCAGCTGTGTTCCTAGGTATTACCTTAGACAACAAATTACAATGGGGACCGCATATTAATAAATTGTCGAACAGACTTAGTTCTGCAGCATACGCAGTGAAAAGAATAAGAACTCTGACGGATGTAGACACCGCGAGGTTAGTCTACTTCAGTTATTTCCATAGTCTCATGTCACATGGCCTTTTGTTATGGGGTCAAACAGCATTTTTTTACTACAAAAGCGAGCTGTTCGTGCAATTTATAAAATGAAGCCTAGAGAATCTCTTCGAAATAAATATTAAGAAATCAACATTTTGACTTTTGTGTCGCAATACATTTATGAGAATTTAATATATGCTAAACGGAATACACATATTTTTGATAAAAATTGTGACAGGCACAGTGTCAACATAAGAAACAAGAATCAACTTGCTTCTCATGTCAGCCGTATTCACAAAATTAGTAAAACATATAAAGGTCAATGTATACGCTTCTATAATAAGGTACCCACTGATATTGAAAGTTTACCGTTAGATAAATTCAAAACTGTAATCAAGCAGAAATTATGTAAGAAGGGTTATTATAAAATATCAGATTATCTAGAAGAGAAAAATCCATGGGATTAGACTACGGTTCTAACAGGCTAATTCGAAATTAAAACTGACTTATGTATGTTGTATATCAACCTTGTACATTCAAACATATTTAAAAGAGCGCGTGGGTTTTTATTGTCGCTTCTTTTTTTTCCCACAATGGCGCCACATTGTTTGTGAAGCGATGTAGTTTAGCTGACGTCATTAAGAGATTTTAATATCCAACAATGAATAAACGATTTTGATTTGATTTGAATTATCAACAGTGATCACGATCAGCGTGCCACCCATTAACACTTAAAAAACGTATTTGACAAATGTCAAGGAAGACACCCTATTCTTTCTTTACACCCTGCTCAAAGCTTGACTCTGAAAGCTTTGTAATATTATGTATTTTATCACCAGAATATGAGGCCATCTTGTATCACGTCCAGGAGACGCCCTTTTGTTGTCCCTTCTCCAACCTACGTTAATTGCTGGTGACATAACTCGTGCCAGTTGGATGATTTTATTTTGGATAAACAAAAGGATAAACTTTTTTACAGTCATTTGCACAAAGTTTCTTTAAAGCTAAAGCTCCTATAAATCTATTGCTGTCACTTTCTTAGTCAACAAAACAGAATGTATCAGCAATAGATTTAAAAGTGATTTATGCAGCTGGCAGTTAATGTTACTAATTGAAGACAGCCCTTTTTGCACCAGCGATTGATTTCTCTCTGATACTTACTGTTCTTTTTGTAAAAACCTGCCAAGTGCGAGTCGGATAGTTTTAACCATTTTGCACTCTCGAGCAAACACAAAAACCAACTTTAGTAGCTACATTTTTTCGGAACAGACCTTACAAAAAACCTTATAATTTAAATGTCTCATGGCCTTACGAGACCATTTCTATCAACTACAAAACATGCAAGGCCAAATAAAAAAAAAAGATAGATTTTACTTCATCGCCAGAACTTCATTTACACAAATAATATGAAAGTGAAACCTGTGTTTGTGCATTCATTTAGATGTATAAGTAGAAAGCTTTTAAAGAGGTCGTAGCTACAATGAGTATTTTATTCTAATACTATTAGCATGGCTCTTACTTTTACCTCCTTTTTGTTTTGTCATATGCCCTTTGAGAGAAATTTAGGCTTCCCGCACGCGACCGAGAATCGGTGACCGATTTTTTGTCGGCATCCCGCTCTGACGTGTTATCACCTGAATCTTCCGCCCTTGTCCTGGCCGATAATCGCCCACCGATTCTCGGTCGTGAGCGGGAGCTCTTACGGTGACATTATAATAGGTCGTTGTTATACAAGGTGTAACAAAAATGGTATAATATTATAACGATCTCATCTGCCCCAGAACCTAAAAAATACCTTATTAACCGGGAGCAGAATAGTAGATTGTATCACAAGGCTGTAAAATAATATTTTTAAGGCGAGGGCGCTATTTTGAATCTAGAGCGAAGTGAAGAATTCTTGAGTAGAATCCCGAGCATGGCGAGCACGGAGTAAAGAAGGTAATGGCGAGGGATTCTAAAGTAGAATCCTGAACGTAGCGAGGGATTCAATAGGTCGCCCAAGGTAAAAATATTTTTGCAGCCGCGTAATACACTCTACTTTTTATCTCCCTCTGTGAGAAAAGAATAAGAGGCTCATTGAGACACACACTCGTCATTAATTTTAAATATAAAATACCATTACAATATTATTACTTGATCAAACAATATAAAAAATTACATTAAGTACATTTATAAATCTATGATTAAGTATTATTTGTAACAACTGGAAATGTTGTTGACATTTTTGTATCAATTAGGAACAGAACCTCTTTGGTTGGTAGTCTTGTTTACATTTCAAGCATATTTCTTTTTGGGGTTCCGATACCAAAATGGTAAAAAAAAGGAACCTTTATGGTGCCGCTCTGTCTGTCTGTCTGTCCGTCTGTCTGTCACACCTCTATATCTCAGCAAACGCTTATGCTATCGACCTGAAATTTGGAAGAGTTTTAGAATATAGTTTCCCAACTTAATTGCACATGAATTTTTTTTGTAAAAAGTATGATTATTAATGTAACGGGGGCCAAAATAGGGGGGCCAAATTTCAAAATGTCGCTACTAGGTCGAGTGGGGTATCATATGAAAGGGCTTTACTTGTACATTTTAAAATATATTTTTGTAAGTTTCTTAGTTTTCAAGTTATGATGAAAAATGTCAAAAAAAAATACCATCTTCCCCCCCCTTTTATCTCCGAAGTTTGAGTAAGGAAAAATCTGAATTAATTAAAGTTGACAGAAGTTTATGTAAACTGTACACTGTAAACTGTACAAAAATAAAACGATCTTTTCAGAAATCTGCAAAAAACCTTTACAAACAAACTTAGTTTTGCGGTCCTGAAAATGGACTTTATTGCTTCCAAAAATACTATAGGTATATCGGAACCCTCGGCGCGCGAGTCCGATTCGCACTTGACCGGTTTTTTATATTCATAATAATTTTAATAGTACAACCAGCCAGTATCATTTTTTATTAAATATTTTGGTTCGACCTCTTTGGTTGACCTAAAATATCCCTATGGTGGACCTAAATTCAAATTCAAATTTTAAATCCCATATTTACCCGCTACGATAGTCTCTTGGAGAAATAGCTATTTTATTCGCCTTTATTGACGAATAAATAGAACCGATCAGCGATTTTCGAATAGATCGGATAAAAAAAATTTTTTTGCAAAGACAATAGTAGATAGGGGATGATTATAGGATCACAAAAAACCATGTGAGACAAAGAATCAGAGCTTAAGGTGATAATAAAAAAAAATGCCAGATAAAAAAATCGGGGACTTTAGCTAAAACAGACCAGCCTGAAAATCTACAAAAGGCCTCCTTGACACAGATCTCCGGTCTAGAAGTGCTCACGTGGTATTTCTTGATCCTCTCATTGTCAACAATGTGAATAAGCAACAATCAATGAACATTTTAATCATCATCATCATCATATCAGCCGAAAGACGTCCACTGCTGGACATAGGCCTCCCCGCAAGATCTCCATGACGACCGGTCCTGCGCTGCTCGCATCCAGCGGCTTCCCGCGACCTTGACCAGATCGTCGGTCCACCTTTCGGGGGGCCTGCCAACGCTTCGTCTTCCGGTACGTGGTCGCCACTCTACGAGTAGAACCCTCACGCCCCATCGGCCATCGGTTCTTCTTGCGATGTGCCCTGCCCACTGCCACTTCAGTTTAGCGATTCTCAGGGCTATGTCAGTTACTTTAGTTCCTCTGCGGATGTCCTCATTTCTGATTCGATCGCGCAGAGAGACTCCGAGCATAGCCCTTTCCATAGCCCTTTGAGTGACTTTGAGCTTTCTGATAAGGCCCATCATGAGCGGCCACGTCTCGGTGCCATATGTCATCACTGGCAACACACACTGGTCAAAGACTTTCGTCTTGAGACACTGCGGTATCACATTTTAATCATCATGATGAAATATTGAATTTAATGAACGTCGATAAATGAATGATCTGAAAGTCTAAAGAGTAAGAATGAATGTCTTTTCTTTTTAAATTTACCTCTTTCTTTACGTTAGTTATATTTATCAAAAAGAGGTAAAAAAACGTAATGATGTGTCTGAAAAAATTAAGGTTCTTAGTTGATTAGGAAACATCCTATTATCTGCTTTGGAATTAAATTACAACTGTAGATCTCCGATGACTTTTATATGACGTTAAAATGAGGATGTGATGAAACACATTTTCTCTTAATATTTCGGTCAGTTAGCTGTTTTTTACAATTTCACCAATTTTTTTCCAGGTACTATGGTAATTTTTTAAATTCAAGAATTGGCTCCTATCAAAAATTGAGAGCTATGTACCTAACTAGTACATAGAAAACAATTGGTGCAATATGGTGCAATTAGGTGAATTTGGTGTTATAAGACTATAAGGAACCGACCGGACTATAATGTCAATTCGATTCGCCACTGTCACCAGTGACAATTTCTATACTTTGCAAACTAGTCAGTGACTGGTTGATTGGTGGACTATGATAGTCATAGTCCACCAATCAACCAGTCACTGACATGTTTGCAAAGTATAGAAATTGTCATTCATAATTTTTTTGTAGCCTTGTGAACACAGCCTAACTATCAACTTAATTAACGAAAGTTAAGATTCGAGGATGCCAAGCTTGACACATTAGAATTTGCCGCTCTTATTTCAATCACCATTGGAGCTAAAGTCGCGCTGAGACTATCAAGCTTGACATGCTCTTGACTGTACATTAGTAATAGCAACATAATTTAGACTAACAAGAACCTTTGGACGCATAAAACCACATACGCAAAATGCCACCTCTGTATGCAAAACACCAACATTGTAAAATACCACTTACGCCAAATGAATAACTTATTAGGTCTTAAGCCATGTCAGAAGCAATTTGGTAACTTGTCAATTCTGAAAATATAATTAGAGAGACTGGCCTGACAGTGTTTTTCAGGGTTTCGTACTCAAAGCGTGAAAATCAGAACCCTATTAAAATGCCTCCGATGTCTGTCTGTCAGCGGGCTGTATCTCATTAACCGTAATAGGTTTAAATAGTCTGTATTTGTGATGCCGCTATAATATGAAAAATAAAAAATAAAGGGGGGCTTCCGTACTTAAAATGCGGCAATTTTTGCTAAATTTTTGTTGAGCTCTATCGTGAGAATGAGATCATTTAGGTACAATCGTGAAAATTGATACCTTTGTAGTGCATTAGCTATGAAATAACAATAAATAGTAAAAACTGGTCAAGTACGTGTCGGACTCGCGCGCATTTAATACACTTCTGCGTGACTGCGTGTCCATAACTAAGACAGTATTTTTATCTTAGTGGTACGGAACCCTTAGTTCGCGAGTGCGATTCGCACTTGGCCGGTTTTTTTTAACAAATTACTCACTATAAACTCATCTACAACAAATGAAAAACAATCATTTTAGCGACCTAATACATCAATAAAAATTAGAGAAACTACAAATGGCACTTGATTATACCATGATGAGCAATAATTTAGCCTCCAATCTGACGGTCAATGTGCTTGGTCATTGAAGTAATGATTTTACACTACTCACTCAGGCGCAATCGGTCAAGAGCATGCTACTGACTGTGGTACTAAGGTAACTCGTTTTTTACAAGCATCTTTCTTTTTCATTATTTCTTCACCTCCTGAAAAACTGTATTACTTTTGTTTTCATTTAGAAATCACCATCATCGCCTAGCCTTATTCTTTTTTGACCAATATATTAGGTGATTTGCGGAGGGCACTGGTTTTTACACAGAGCGACTGCCATCTGACCTCCGCAACCCAGAGAGAAAACCAGACCCAATTCTAGAATACAACCTGGCTATCAGATTTTTCAAGCCGACAAATCATTGACGGTAGTCTTGACCAATGGCTAAACGTGCCTTCCGAATCACGGAAACGCTTTAGCAGTTGTGTCACTAGCGATCACCCATCCGGTTTCTGACCATGACTAACGTTGCTTAATTTTCGTGACCGTAAAATAAGAGCAACTACTATTCGGCATGAGTGCTTCCAAGAAACTTATTTCCGATATTTTAGATGGTACATTTTTCATCATCATCATATCAGCCGAAAAACGTCCACTTCTGGAGATAGACCTCCTAGAATTTAAAACAAATCAAAACTCATTGTAATAATAATTTTAAGTACTTGAGTACTTAATAGCCAAATTTTATAAGTTAGGTCTAAAGTTAAAGTTACAGCTAATAACAGGAGAATATAGTTCAATATTGACAGAAAGTGTACCACAGCCGGCTTAGCACGTTGCAGTTGTCAGTTTATCTAGGCCCATAGATTAAAGACTTTAAGCATGGTCACGGATTTTTGACATCCGAGCAGTACGACACATTTTGAAAGACAAGGACGGCTACAAATATTAGTGTATAAAGTTACGAGTATCTCTGTCTAAAATATCAAAAACGTAATTTGTGGATTTGCTAAACATTTTCCTCCACTAACATTTCTTCGCGCTTGGAGGTGTGTGATAGATTAGATGACATAATTCCTCAATTAAAGAGACATTTCTCCGAGACATATTTTCTCTCGGGCAGCGTGCTAAGCCGGCTGAAATAATCCTACGTATAAACTTCAAGAGTTGTTTACATAAATTGTTTTTGTTTACGCCTCCCTCTTGCGACTAAGAATAGCAAATTGGGTTTGCTTTTCCGTCATCCCGACGCTGTTCGTCAAACTAAATTGGAACATACAATTTCCAATTTTGTACATAATTCTAAAAACATTTTTAAGAAGTCATGATTATTTCAGTTTCACAATAACGTGGTTTCTCTCTGCGACAAATCTAGAAAGATTACTTAAAATATGGGCGTTATTTATTTAACAAAAATTAAATTTATTTGTTTTACAGACTAAAGTCAACATTAAAAATTTCTTGAGTTTAATTGTACTTGTTTTAATTATTCCTTTTCTAAAGAATACGAAACTTCTATTTGTATCGATTCTAAAGCGAAAGTTACTATCTAGTTTAAGACCGTTAGTACCACACCTGCTCATGCGACGGTGATAGAGTGAGATGGAAGACTAGTTTAAACAACCTTCACATTCATGGACATTCACCATCGCAATCTTCCGGCAAAACTTGATAGTCCGCAGAGCACTGCACACGACAAAACTCCTAAAATCAGAAGGTTACTCAAAAGTGACTTTACGGTAAATTTTGGACTAACTGCTTTCTTTCACTTACGACGTTTTTCATCGGTAAAAGTTTCAAGGGGGGGAGTATGTGTGTTTCCGCGTGTCCGTGACAGTGGCAAAGACACCTGTGATGAACTGAATCAACTTATGTGTTACACGAAAACTTGCTGAACAATAATACCGTTTGCTACTATCAAAGTGTGATTAACCTCTAGTGGTGATTTAGTTTGTAAATAATCAGTTTCTAATTGTGTTTTTGCAAGTGTCTCGACATGTTACAATTTGGGTGCATTGGCCGCTGTAAAAGGAGCTAAAAAACTGGGTTTGCAGATTTCTCTTTCTTCAATTTTGCGAACGGATTTTTGGTGCTAGTGCCGATATGGATTACCGTGGTTTATTTCTCATGTAAGTACGTTTTACTTTTACATTCCCTATTGTAGGTAATATTTTCGAAACTTCTAGGTCTTATTAGGTCGTCCAGTTTATCAGCTGTACAGACCGGTTTCATAAGTTTATTAGCCTCTTTTTAGTAGTTTCTAATCTGAATACCATCAAACCTTTTAAGAATCTAACATTTTTAGGAGGTTTATCTTTAAAAGTTATTTCGAAATACATCTTAAGATTTACAGTTCTTCGGATGAGGCAGTTTTTTCATAATTTCATGTGATTTTAATAGTATATAGTTTTGAGTTTTATCATTTCTTTTAGTAGTTCAAGTAAGTCATATTTTAACTCACAATTCTCTCAATTATTTAGAAAGTTGAAAGTTTATTTCTGTAATTTTACATTACAATGTAGTATATAACACAATATTCTACTAGTGTACCTTTATTTTATACGGGCATTTTGATATATACATAACATAACATCACGCCTTGTTACCGTCGGGGTAGGCAGAGACCACAGTTCTCCACCTGCTACGATCTTGACATACTTCCCTTGCTTCCTGTACTTTCATCAATCCTTTCATACATGCTCGTCGGTTTAGGGTACTTTTAACCTGGCCTTTATTCAGAAAGTCCTGAATTTGGTCCTGGTAAGTTCGCCGAGACCTTTTTCCTTCCAACGTTTCCATTCATGTGATTCGCAACGCATCACGTCCCGTTCCTCGCGGGGGCGAAAAGCGGACTACGGAGAGCCGCTTTGCTACGATTTCATACTTAATTTTATTTTCGTGGTTATAAGTATGTTGATTCCACTGTTTCAATTCAGTCTCTATACCGCAATTAGATACGGTCAATCAGTTTGGTGTATCCGCTCCATTGAATTTTGATAGAATTGCCGATCATAATCATTCGTATTCATGCAATTTTCTACATCTTCAACATTGTATCTACGAGCTTCATCTGTGTAAAGAGCATCTATTGTGAGTTTACTTATATTCTTTTTGTACAATTTCGCTCGCCTTTTCTGCTCGTGATTGTCATAATATAAAGAGTCTTTCAAGAAAACTGTGTTATTCTTACGGATAATATTTTAAGTTTCTTGCTCTAATGAAAGTATAACGGAATATTGCTTCATAAAACTAACACAAAATAGAGTTGTATGATTAATGGACGTCAATGGTAAGTTAACCATACATAACAGATTCTAATGAATCAAACGATAGTCTATCCTGTTTGAAACCTATAATTATGTACACACGGCCGCACATCAGTAGAAACACTTTTGGACCTTATGGCGTAGAAATAGAGTTGAAAAAGTTTCTACCGACAAGCGGTTGACCGTACGCACGGTAGCAAATAGGTAAGTAAGTGGTAACATAACCGATATAAGCTTAACCAGCCCTAAGCTACTATCTCCCGAAACCAGAGACCCGGCCCCAGATTTAAGTGTTTTCACTGACTTGCGGACGCTTAGATAACTGGCAATCTTCCACCGTACGTTTTACAAGAAACTTCTTACCACGTACGACCGCACTGTGGAATCAGCTTCCTGCGCAGGTAGGTATTTCCGGACGGGTACAACAAGGCAGCCTTCAAGAAACGAGCCTACAAATTTCTTAAAGGCCGGCAGCGCACCTGTGATCCCCCTGGTGTTGCAGGTGTCTATGGGCGTCGGTGATCACTTACCATCAGGTGACCCGCCTGCTCGTCTGCCTCCCTCTTCTATAAAAAAAAAAACACGATTGAAGTGGAAAGAAAATCAGTAGGTAGGGTGGGTATGCCAGTTCGTCGACCACTGCCTATCTTCGACCATTAGATCCCCCATCCACAGAAAACAACGTTAAATAGCAATACTGCCACTCTTACAGTAATAAAACGTGTTCATGTAGCAACTAGATGAGTAAACGACACGCACACACATGTACAATAATACATCACGCTCGCTGTGTCAAAACAAAATACTAATTAGTCTACGGTTAGCAGCGAACAGGTGAATACGCGTCCGAAAGTACAAAAAAAATAGTGGAGTGCTGCATCTTTCATGGTAAGTTTTCGATTCATTAAATGACATATACAGTTTTTTATCTGTTTTTGGGCCTTAGTAATAGTCTTTCTAACGTAAATCAGAAGTTTAAATGTCAAAATCACTTTTTAAACAGTAAATTTGAGGAGGTCGAGAATTAGGCTACTGTTTTTTTAAAGATACAGTTTTCGACCAGTGTGGTCGAGGAATGGCTTGGCTATGTCCAATAAAGTTGTTTATTATTTGTCATAAAGGAGCAATACGAACTAAATCCTTCTTATGAATTTGAACCTTATGACATATCACATCTTACCTGCCAGATTTCGTCCAACAAATTGATTTTATTTGTACAATTTTAGAGGTTAAAAGAAACTCATGGTCGAAATTAGGACGGGCCTAAATAATGCGCCAGTTCTCGACCGTATTATTTTTAACAACAATAATAATTGGTATTTGTACTAAAAACTACGTATACCATGAAAACTTGAAATCTGATGATGTGTCTTTCTTATATTTTTAACATTGGGTAATATAGAAAAAAATATAAATGTTAGTGATTCATGGTCGAAAACAGGCTAAACGTGTTTAGTTTTCGACCACTTGTAGGGTATAAGGGACAGCCTTCCGAATATTGAAAGAACATGATCGGTCAACGTACCTGAACATATTTCAGTGAATAAAACTTTCAGGAAATGAAAAATAAAGTCGGGCTCTCCATACAAAATTGCAAACTTGATTGGACAGTTTGTATGGAGAGGCCGATTTTGTTTTTAATTTCCTGAAAGATTTATTCGCTGAAAGTTGCTTAGTAACGTTGACTGAAAATACCCTTTCAGTATTCGGAAGACTGTTCGTTACACCATTTATCTGTATAATGTTGGTAACATAAATTGACAATAATTATTATCTTTACCAATTTTTATTTTAGATGAGTTCATCAGAATCTAAAAAGAAAAGAAAAAAGGCTGCTCCTTATTCTGAAGATGCAGGAAAAAAATCCCTGGCTGAAATTCGTGAAAATCAGAAGCCAATTAGACAGGTTTGTAGAGAGTATAATGTTCCAAAAACTACAGTTATAGACAGATTAAAAGGACGTTCAAGCGATAGTTTAAAGAAACCGGGGCCAGTTCCAGTGCTAGGACCAAATGGAGAAAAGAAGGTGGCACAATGGTTAGTAGATATCTCAAAAAAACACGATAATTTCACCACCTGAATTTAGCGAACAATCAAAACAGGAAAATCGAAAAGAGTCACCAACAATTTTGACTGACACAAATATCCTGGAAAAAGAGGATAAAAATGTTTCAAAAGATCCCTTTAAAGACCATCTCGTGCTACCTGAAGTCCTCGAAAAGGCAAAAACAAAAACTCAAAAGACTCCTGCTGCAATTTCCTCAAATACTTGGAGAAAATACTATGAAAATAAAGGAAATATAAAAAATGAAAAGAAGGAAGCAATAAGAAAAAGAAAACTAGAAAGAATTGAGAAACAAAAGGCAAAAAAAAATGTTACTAAAAAGAATAAAAAAAAGAAAGTTGAGAAAGTTAAAATTTCGTGTGCTGAATGCGATTGCACATTGATATCGGACATCGAAGACGATGACGAAAAAAATGTGGGCTGCGATGAATGCATAAGGTGGTTTCATTTAAAGTGCACAGAATTTGCGGGCCAAGAATATGCTCAAGTGCAAGAGCAAGTTTTCAAATGCAATTTTTGCAAATGATTTTACAATCTTACCCACTAAGCAAGCTAAAGTTTCAGCAATATTAAATAAATAATAAATAAATAAATGGTCTTTATTTCAGGCATACGCCCATAGAAATTACAATAATAATACAATAATAACAATTAAAAAAGTAGAATAAAATAATAAACTTGCAGAACCACACATTTGAAAGGTTGTAACTTTCAACTGAAAGCTTGTAACGTTACAGCAACCTCTCACGGAAATTGCAGCAACTTTGAAACGGCGACGCTTTATTTATACAGTGCAATGTTACTTTCAGTGACCATTTGAATGTTACTAAATCTCCTAGTTGTAATATTACAAAAACATTACAACGTTATAATGAATGTTTCTACAATTGAGTGAACAGTACATTGCAAAAACGTTACAAAGCTAAGTTTATGTAACTTAAGGAACTGATAACGCCACAACCTTTTTTTAAATGTTTGTGGAAACTTATCAAACAATTTTAAAAAATAATTTATAAAAACGTTTCCTTTTTTACTTTTTCTGGAATTTAACCTCATAAGACTCTTAATATCTTTCGGGATACAGGAAAATTATGACATATGAGATGAGATAATTCAATGTTAACTTTGTGAAGGTTTCTATTGCAATTTGCTATCAGTTTCGAAAATAGACATTACATTAGTAATATTCTTGCAACACGACATTCAAAACTTACTAGCAAAGTAATTTTATTAAGTTTCTTTTGAATGTTCTGCAACATTTCGTTTGAATGTTCTAAATAAAACGTTGCTGCAATGTTAATTTGTATCATTGCATATTTGAGGTAGCTGTAACGTTTCTTTTCTAAGCTATTACAAGTTCCGAAAATAAAGTTGGTGCAATCTTCGAATTATAGACGGTTTCTATAATTTTTACACTTTTTATTTTTTTTCGTAGTGAAGATCTGTAATTGGCTAATGTATAGATTACTGTATTGGTTTATATTGTATGTATTAATGCTGTAGATCTTAGTTAAATAAATAAAATAAATAATAAATAAAATGCCACGTTTTCCAAGGGAATACATACTTTAAAAAACTGGTCGAAAACTAGAAGCATAGTGGTCGATAAATGGAATTTGTGGTCGAGAAATGGGAAAATCAGTATTTTCACATTTATTGCCATTTAAAAAGAAAACAACAAAACGGGAGACCTAAAACTTAATACGTAATCAAAGTTAAGTATATTTCCAATACCTTTCAGTAGTTTTCTATAAAAATTTAGCAATTAACATTATGCATATTGCTCTTCAAACTTGACAACTCAACTAAATGGTCGCGATCTGGCGTACCTACCCTATAACCCGATTTTTTTAACTGTGCACTTTTAGCCGACAAAATATTAGCTTGATTGCAGTATTGGTAGGGTCAGGATAAACCAAATTTTATTTATTGCAAGTATAGTCAAGAGCACTTCGAGCTTGGCAGCTTGGATTTTGTACCATTCTTACCGTAATAGCTTTAGGAGCTAAAGACATTCAGTTCGAAGTGCACTTCAGTTCGAAGTGCACTTAAAAAAATTGGGTTATACTAAGCTGAAAAAGCGCTGCGCTACACAAACGTCAGGAACTACCCGCTCAAAGTCAAAGTGATTCCACTGACGTGAGGCCATGTGTACGTTTATAAATCTTGTCAGAAAACTTTTTATAAAAGACCTTTTATAAGTCCCAGGCTATGATTACTTTCATTTCTTTCTCATGTCGAGTAACTTCGATTTTGAATTAATTGGCCTTGGCTTTCCCATCTGCATGCGCGTGAACATAATATGTTATGGCTTCTATCACCTCTTTCACTAGTGAAAGAGGTTCAATCGTAATTGATGTTCTTCATGGAGATGCAACATCTTGATTGATTTTGTTGTTTAAAAAGCTATCTAATGCTAATGCATTAGCATTACAATCTAAATAACTTTATTCGACGAAGTTTTAGATTGGCTAATGTGCTGAAGAAGATTGCTTCATTTGATTATAAAATAAAATTCACTTACAAGTTAAATTATTCTTTGAATTGAACCATGCACTCAGAAAATTTGTAGAATGATAATGTAAATAATAATATTTGAATATAAAGAATTACACGCTCGTAGCTTAAGCCACGATCACACCTAGCTGAATTCAAAGACTAATCCGGCATACATAGCTGAGAGGCTTGGTTATGTTAATTGCGATATCCTTACTTCAACGAGCAATGTATGCCGAATTAGTCTTTGAATTCAGCTAGATGTAATCTTGGCCTTAGCCACGATTGTTCTGTTTCCGATCATGAAAGTTGAGTAAGTACCTAATTCCTGGTTTGGTCTGTAACTAGTGAGACAGTAATTAATATTTCATAAGGTATGATAGGATTGATCTAGTATAGTACTCAGAGGTACCTGTATGCTTGAAAACTTTTACAACAAGCTTGACACGAATTAACAAAGATCAAAACTGTAGACACAAATACCTTCTACATTTAAGAAGTTATATGCCAATTCGTTTTACCTGTCGATCCTTTAAATTTAATTTACTTTTTATAACAATTCAGAAAAATATATTATTTTATCAGAATTTTAACAAAATATGTTTTATTGAATATCGAACACTAAATTTGAATCATAAAGAGTCTTCTTCATACATTCAGTAACGATCAGAAATTGTGCTAAAAAAAAGAACCTAGTTACAAGAATTTCATTAAAAATCCGCTCACACGAATACGAATAAAGTGAGGGACGATTTACGCATATTGTATGCGTATAAATATTTGGATCGTGTAACAGATGTACATGTTTGAGCAGTGCGGATTTGCGGAAACTGCTGTAGGCAGATATTTGAAGCAGGATACAACGCATTGTAAATTTTATTAAAAATACTAGACTTTAATTGACAACAATTGAAAATTACCATTCAACCTAAAGATCACATAGGGTCGAAGTGCTCTGAGGTCCACTAAGGAACTCAGCCCCACGTGATAAGATAAGATCGATCTGGTAAGCAAACCGCAGAAAGTCTTCTACTAAACGTCGTATATATGGTAGGTTACAAGAAAAAAACCGGTCATGTGCAAATCGGACTCACGTGCTGAGAGTTCCAATACAGCTTTAGTATTTTTAAAAGCAATAAAGTAGATTTATAGTACCTGAAAGCTAAGTTTGTTTGTAAAGGTTTTTGTGCAGATTTCTCGAAACTATTTAGATAGATCGTTATATTTTCACTGTTAACTGTTAGAAACTTCGATTTGCTCGATACTTACGAAAGGAACGATAAGGATTGTTTACAGGAACCCCATGTCATCGTTACCTCATCTTCTGAATCAATTTAGTTCAAATATAATTTATTATTCTTAAATGGCGCAGGGCGCGGGGTTCTTTTGGTGCTTGAAGATTTTCTTTTATTGTTAGCCAAGATCTACACGCCATACTGTGCTTATTTTTTTGAATTATGTGATTTTGATAAATACGAAAATTAGTCATAAATAAAAAAATACACAATATCAGAACAGGCAAACTAGCTGGATTCGAACTCAAGTCTCTCGGGTCTAACTAAAGTCTACATCTTTGCTCCTGATTCCCTTGACTGCAATTCCCAGCACCAATAATAGTTGCCAGAACGGGCACTACGTTCAGCCACACTCACAGTACTAACACTGAAGTAACTCTCTTTTTAGAGAGTATTCAATTCAGTATTTATTAGGGTTCCGATACCAAAATGGTAAAAAAGGAACCCTTATGGTGCCGCTCTGTCTGTCTGTCACACCTCTATATCTCAGCAACCACTCATGCTATCGACGTGAAATTTGGAATAGACTTAGAATATAATTGCCCAACTTAATTGCACATGAAAGAATTTTGAAAAAAGTATGATTATTAATGTAAAGGGGGCCAAAATAGGGGGGGCCAAATTTCAAATTGTCGCTACTAGGTCGAATGGGGTTTCATATGAAAGGGCTTTACTTGTACATTTTCAAATATGATTTTGTATTTTTTTTAAATTTCTTAGTTTTCAAGTTATGATGAAAAATGACAAAAAAAATACCATTATCTCCGAAGTTTGTCTAAGGAAAAATCTGAATTAATTACAGTTGACAGAAGTCTATGTAAACTTAACAGCAAAAATAAAACGATCTTTGTAAGTTGCACAGTTTTTCAGAAATCTGCAAAAAACCTTTACAAACAAATGGACTTTATTGCTTCCAAAAATACTTTAGGTATATTGGAACCCTTGCGTCTGACTCGCAATTGACCGGTTTTTTTATTTAAGCATTTGAGATTTATGTTGGAGGAGGATGGAAAAAATTTGCTCCATGGAAAGAAAAACAAATTATGAGGTGTTAGATACAGTTACTTAAACAGGAAATGTGTTAGCTAAACGGAAGAGGAAAGAGGATAGTATAACTAATGCGACAAGACTATTTCCTGAAAATTATTCTGGAAATAAAGATTGAAGGGAAGAGAGGAAGAAGAAACCCGAAGCGAAGCTTCTTTGACCAAATAAAAGAAAAAGTCAATGTCGTGTCGTTTCACAAGTAATGACTGGCGAAACAACTTCCAAACATGTGTTTGAAAGTTGCTTCTAGAAATTGAAATCCATTTATTGTCAATGTCAAAGTCTAAGTCAAATTCATTTATTGCAGTGTTACAGGTATAAATACAAGATGAAATATGTATGAAATATGTGCACTGTAACATACCGAAATCGGCGTGCAATGTTTACTATGTCATACATAGATAAAACTTATTTCTAACATTAGAAATATTTCTTACTTCTAGAGAACTTAATAATATTTACACAGTAGTATCACATTTTTATCTTTATCTTTATTTATATCTATTATTATGTATATTTAAGTATATTTACAGCACATTTTTATCTTTATCTAATAAATATTCTTCGATACTATAGTAACATTTGGTATAGAGCAAATAATGTAGTTTCAATTTAAATTTTCTACTGTCTAATTCTTTCATACTATCTGGTAAACTATTGTATAATTTAGTTGCTAGAGCAAAAGCTGTGTTCTTGTAAAATTGCATGTTCGGTTGAATCAAGGGCAAAACATCGATCTTATTTCTTGTTTTTCTAGGATGTCGAGGTTTAACTAATTTAAATTCTTCTAAATTATCGTGGACAAACAAACATGCCTCATATATATACATACAGGGAAGTGTCATTATTTTCAATTTCTTAAAATACGGTACGCAACTATCTTGTTGTTTAGCATTAAACATGGCCCGTACACATTTTTTCTGTGCCCTAAACAACGGCATTATATAGGTTGCGGCAGCATTACCCCAGTGTAATATGCCATACCTCAAATTGGAAGCAACATACGCATGATATGCACACAGTGCAGCCTTCTGCGATATTGTCTTAGTTACATTTCTTAAAACATACACATATCTGCTTAATTTAGATATTAAATCGTCAATATGTTGCTTCCAATTCAAGTGGCAGTCCAGAACAACACCCAAAAATTTTATGTAATTCACTTTTTCAATTCGTTTGCCGCAGTATTCAATATTAACATCTAAATGGTGAGATTGAGGCAGGTTAAACTGCATATATTTTGTTTTGACTAAATTTACCACTAGATTATTATTATTAAGCCAGTCTATAATATTACTTAGCGTTATGTTGATGTCATTCTCGTAGGTGCTAGCTTCAGTGCATTTAATTATAACGGAGGAATCATCGGCAAATAATACCATTTTGTTATTTGTTATATCAGGGATATCATTGATGTAGATAATGAATAGCAAAGGGCCCAATATGCTACCCTGAGGTACACCATATTTTACGGATTTTAAATTAGACTTGGCCGTTATTTCAATATTTTTTTCATCAAGGTAGGTTATATGTGTTTCCTGCTTACGATTTTGTAAATAAGATTTTAATAGTTCAAGGGCTGGTCCTCTAATTCCATATCTATGTAACTTTTCCAGCAAGGTGTTATGTGAAACATAATCGAATGCCTTCGTCATATCCATAAATAAGGTCATTATGGGAGTTTTGCTATTTATGCTTTCAGTAACTGAGAACAACAAATCACGTATTGCAAGATTTGTGGACCTACTTTTGCGGAAGCCGAACTGCTCATTTTTAATGATATTAAATTTTTCAAAAAAGCTATATAATCTATTATAAATGATCCTTTCAAAATTTTTTTAAATAACTGATATGAGTGCTATTGGACGATAATTATCACATATTTCTTTCGAACCTTTTTTAAAAAGTGGTTTAATCACCGTTATTTTTAAGTTATCGGGATATATACCTTGACATAAACATAAATTTATAATGTAACTTAGGGGTGTAGATATCTCTTCTGAGCAATATTTTAAAATCTTTGTTGATATTTCATCAATGCCAACACTATTAGTATTTCTTAAGTTTATGAATATTTTGTTTATTTCTTCTGGGGTTGTTGGCATCAAATAAATTGAGTTTTGTAAAGGTTTTATGTTATTAAAAGGTACTTTATTATTATTTACTTTATTTTTATGTATGTCTACCATATTAATATATGTATCATTGAAAGCATTAGCTATATCTGTAGGTTTAGTTATGAAATGGTCGTTTCCCTTTATCTTGATTATATTTTCTTTGGGTGATTGATATTTATTATTTTTGATAACGTTCCATGTAGCTTTGGTAATATTGGAAGATGAGCATAAATATTTACAATTTTCATGTTTTTGGGACACGTTAACAATCTTTTTAAGTAATTTGTTATACTTAGTATAGCTTTGTTTATCACTACTTTTGATACTTTGCATATATAGATTTCTTTTAGTATTAGTAGATATTTTTATACCTGTTGTAATCCATTTTGGTTTAATTTTAGCATGAATTTTAACCCTTATTTTTGGGAAACAAAGATAGTAAAACATTTTAAGGGTTTCAAAAAAAGTATTATATGCCAAATTTCCGTCGTTAGTTTCATAAACATTGCTAAAAGTTAAATTACGTAAACATTCTCGAAATTTATTCTTATTTTCATGGCAGTAATCACGCATTTGTATATACCAGAATGATTTGCACATATCCCTTTTTATAGGGTGTAAGAACAGTTGGGCAGAATGGTCTGATAATCCTAGGTGTAACACTTTACTGTTGCACCCTTTGCTGTTGTGTGCTATGTTGTCAACGCAAGTACCACTTTCAAGTCTAGTAGCTTCCTTGAATTCTAAACGAAAGTTAAATGACTTTAAAAGATTTATAAAGTCTCGACTTACATTTGAGTTTTCTAATGTATTTATGTTAAAATCTCCACATATGACTATTTTTTTGTTACGAATATTGCTTAATTTGTTTAAAAGTACTTCAAATTGTTGCATAAATGAATTGATGTTGTGATATTTTGGGATGCGGTAAATACAAATAATAATAAGTTTATGAATTAATATTTCTAAAGCACAGCATTCAAATGTAGAGTTAACGGACAATTGGTTAACTTCTGTGAGTACTTTAAAATCAATTCCATTACGGACAAGAATACACGATCCACCACGCTTTTGCGGTCGTGAAAAATTTGTACCAAGACGATAATTGTTTATGTGTAAATTACTCTCTTGACCTTTAGGTATAAAATGTTCGGTTAAACACAAAACATCAATTGTTTCATTTTTGGAGCGGAAATCGTCTAATGCTACTTCCAGATCCGGTATTTTGCTTAGTACACTGCAGATATTTTGATGCAGGACGCGAATATAAGCTTTATCAGTTTGAGTCACGAAAAAACGTTGTAGCAGATGGTTCATTTTCCACATTTACTGTTTCATAGTAGTTATTTTCGATATCCGTGATTAGACCTAGTACATCAGTAAGAATCGTAGTAAACCCTCTTCTATTTATATGTCTACTTACAGTGTTAAACATTTTTGGAGAATATTCAAGGTTCTTATTGCTATCTATAAAGTAGGCATATTGGTGGATTGTTGAGTCTAAATAAAGTAAGTTATTGAAAGCTTCTATACGCTTATTATATAGATTGACATATTTACAACATTTAAAAGTTGGCAGGCAAATAATTACATTTGTATTTTGTACAAGAAGGAGCTTTTCTCGAATGTAGTTTATAACAAGGTCATATCTAAAGTTGTTTTTTGAAAAATCGTGCTCTCCTATAAAAAGTACACAATGGTCTTCATATGTAAAGTCCTTAAGTTTATATTCTATTTCTTCTAGGAGTTGTTTTACACCGGCACCAGGCATACGGTAGTGGCATATTTGGTATTCTGCTAGATATTGTTCCGTAGTTTGTCGGACTTTGTTTTTAGTGTTGCTGCTTATTAAACAAAGTTTTCTTTTCTTTGAGTTAGTGTCCGTCTTGTTTGCTATGGGGTTCTCATCTATGGGTGGTCGTGTTTTGGTTTTCCCATCATCATTCTGTAATATTTCTTTACTATGACCTGACTTTTTTGTTTTGGTAGACGCCTTAGATTTCTTATGTAGAGTTGTAGGAGATTTTTGTTTGCATGTATACTGTGGTGGTCAGATTGTGGTATGTTACAAGTTCTTGATTATATACATAAGGGTCTCACAATCAACCCGGAATGGGCATACAATAGTAAGTTAAATTTAAACATTGAATAATTAATGAATCTAATAATAAAATAATAAATACCTCTAAAATTATGCCAAAGAATACAAATGTCAAAAATATATATTACAATGTCATCTTAAGTTTTATTCTATATTTTTATCTTCTATAAATTCCTTTATCGAGTCATTTTCTCGAGCAGCCATTCTGATAACTTCTTTTTAAATTGTAAGAGAGTACAGTCTTTCAAATGAGATGGCAAATGATTAAATATTCTGATCGCCATACAAAACGCATTATCTCTATATATATTTACCCTAAAGCTTGGCATACACAGGCGATGTTTATGCCTAGACGGTCTATCAGGGAAGGCATCTATGTTTCACAAAATACTCAGGATGCTCCTTTACAAATATTGATATGTGTTTAATGTACATGCACGGTAAAGTGAGTACTTTTGTATCTTTAAATAAAGGCCGGCATGGTTCTAGAAAATGTGCATTGCAAACAGCTCGTATGCTTTTTTTTGGGCTAAAAATGCTCTTTTGGCATCCACAGAATTTCAACTTAACCATAACTGAGAATAGAAGAAACGTGTCCATGGTATGCACTTTGTCATACAAACTTGTCCATGGTAAGCACGTGTCCATGGTACGTACTTTAGCCATAACTGAGAATAGAAGAAACGTGTCCATGGTATGTAGTTAATGCAATATCTCTGGAGGATGTACAGCATAGTCTTCTTAACGCAAAAACATATTTGTCTAGTCGTTCGCACACATTTTCTATATGATTTTTCCAACTGCAAAATTTGTCAATGTGCAAACCAAGAAATTTGTCAGAACGAATAAGCAGTGTTGTGTCATCAGCAAACATAATGCAGTTTTGATTAATATGATTCGGTAAATCATTGACATATAGAATAAACAAAAGCGGCCCTAAAATGCTGCCCTTCATCACTATAAAGAAGAAAAGAATTTGGTGGATATGTCTTTTTATATTTCTGATACTACCACTTATAGTCCGGTCCCTTATGTCTTATATCGCCAAATTCACCAAATTGCACCAAATTTTTTCCAGGTACTAGTTAGGTACATAGCTCTCAATTTTTGATAGGAGCCAATTCTTGAATTTTCTATGGATTTTTTTTGAAATTCAAGAATTGGCTTCTATCAAAAATTGAGAGCTATGTACCTAACTAGTACCTGGAAAAAATTTGGTGAAATTGTAATGCGTGTCTACGTGAAACAGCTAACACTACTTATGTTTCTAAAAGTATTACACATTAGCTACAGCTAAGAAGATCGTGACAGATGATACACACAAGTCGGACATAACAAGTAATCCAGGTGAATGACTGATAGATGAACATCTGATGATAGAACATAAATTACAACACGAATGTAGCACTCAATTACGATCAAACACTTTATTTTTATTACTTCACGCATTTTATCGTTTTACACTTACAGTAGGTAATCAAAAGAAAACAAATACCTAATTACATGGCCATAAATTGACGCCAATATACAGGTACTTTGGAAAATATGAAAAAGAAAATTGTAAAGCCTTATTGAACGGAAAAGAAAATGTTTAAAATGGTAATCGCCTTAGACTCGGAACTAAGTCAATATCAATTTAAATGTAAGAGCTTTTACATAATAACCTCAAAAATTTAACTAAAACCGTTGCCTGTGAGTTCTGAGCAATTTGGAACAGGAAAGAATATCAAGTGAGGAGAAAATCGATCTGCTTGGCAAATCGCCAAAGACATTATTCTCTCATATAAATTGATGCAGCATCAAATGTGGTTTACACGAACCAAATGTAGCATGGAAATATCGAAATGTAAGTAAGGTATTTCGTCAGATAAAAGTATTTTTTTTCGGTATTTTTTTTCTTTTGATGTCTCTGTTTAGCTACACACCAGTGCCTTCTGTGTTACAAAAAAAAAATTTTTCGTCTTTTCTACGCTGTGGTAGTTTACACCTAGGCTCAGCGAGATTGTAGTCGTCTTCGTGTCGTCGGTCGTCTGCACAGTTTTATGAGTTGTTGAGCAAGAATTTAAAAATGTTTATATTTTTCTATTTACTTTAATTAATTATAAGTAATTAAAATTAATAGGACTTAGAAAAAAAACTGAACAACTTTTCCAAAAAATATTTGAAAATCATATTGGTCGACCCGTAAATTTTTAGGTAAAAATTGTAGAGCTAGTCATTCAGTTTTATAATCTGGGGTCTATTACATTAACTGGAACGTACCTATCTGCCATAAGCGAATTTGCAACCAATGATGTTTTATTTCTAAATTTCCTTTCAGCGCCTGAAAAACGGTCCGCGAAATCTGCGAGTTTCCTGGGTCAAAAATAAAATGAAATCCTGTTTGCGTCTAAGAAAGAATCATTTATAATTTATGAAAACAACGTAAATTTAAATTTTGTACGTAGTTTTAAATTTTGTATAATTAATTTAGTGTTAAAAAGTAACTAAACGATGGCAAGAATTATGACGTCATTGTTCAAAAACTTTAAAAAGACTTAAAGTTTAAAAAAAAACTTTAAGTTTTGACGTTCAATAAAGAGTAGGTCAAGTATTGACTAGGTTGGAAACTTGCCGATTAGACTACACTAACAGCGTGTGGTCGTATTTCAAATTAGTTTGACAGGAAATCTAGAAATAAAACATTGTTGGTCGTAAAGGAAATGGGTCGTTTATTGCAAACACGTTCCAGCAACAACCCGGTTGACGTAAATGATCAACTTTGTCTTATTGAAACCGAAAGAAAACTATTAAATCTACCGGAAATTTTTGAGAAATCTACCGGAAATTTTTTGAAGTTGTCCTTTTGGTTTTCAGCAAAACTCCTTACACCCTGTATTTCCGGTTTAGGAATTAAAGAACTAGGTATTCCTTAAAGCTTCGTCCGACACACATTTCATTTTCAAATACGGATGCTAATGAGCCGACAAGTTTAATAATCAAGGTCAAACTAGCAAACGAGGCGTTTCTTTGTCAACCTCAATATCTAGAAACACATGATATGTGAAAATGCTGATATCGCTTTCGAATTTTGGTTTGAAAGAGAATTTCTAGCGTACCTTTAAGAGATGTTGTTTATTTAAATGACTTTTTGGAATCATGGACAAAATGGAGAAGTGTCGGCAGAATTTATGGTTTTATAGTAGTGAAGACTTAAGATAGGTAAGATATATATATTTAATATACGTAAGTATTCGTTGTTAGTTTCACATAAAACATATTACATATTTTAACATAGGTAGTTAAATAGTTTTTAGTTTGGTATGACGAGGTATAAAACAAGCATTTTTAATTTTTAAGTCGTAAATGTCGCGATAATTAGATTTAGTTAGGCCATTATTTTCTCCTGTAATTTAAATAAATCTTTATTGTTTAAAACTATCGACGAGATGTACTTTTAGTTAAATCGTTTCTTAGTAAATCTGTATTTGATCTCCTGCGATACAGGTCCAACCTAGTGCAGGGATCGTTGTTAATAAGTTTCTTGTACTGAACAATCGGACAAATAAATTACTTAGTTTTTTTTTTTTGATATATTATTAAGATTTTTATGTCACAAGTAGGCCACCTGATTGTAAGTGGTCACCAACGCTCATATAACACCCACTGTCTTAATAGTGGCATAACTTGAAAGTAATAAGACAGCAAAGCGCGTTAACCACCCTGAGAGCTAAGATGGTATGTCTCATGTGCCGATGATTTTACTGGCTTCGAATCGAAACACAGCAGTGCAAAGTACTCCTCTACGACAGAAACAGGCAAGGGGGTGGTACTTCCCAAGACGGACTTTGCACAAAACCTTCCAAACATATAAATAGTATACGGGACAACTTTCCGAATAAAGAAAACGAACGATCAGTCTATGAAACTAAACAACTTTCTGTGGATAAAACTATCAGGAAATGTTCAAAAATTCGGCCTGTCTTTTCAAATTGTCCAATCAAGTCCAAACCCCAGCTCGGGGATTTTTGAAATAAATAATCGATAACAGTATTTTTGCTTACAATAATCGCAGTGAATCACATATTGTCAAGTAATAAATTACTTACTTTCGCTAGGACCTAAAAAGGATCTTAGCCTCTGACACTAAAAGACTACTTTGGAGTTGATATTATTATTAGTATTTATTGTCATCGTCGCGGTACCTATGTCATGGGGTCTCATTCCGTACTACGGTTTTTTCGACGGAGTAAATAGCCCGAATTCATTTGTCCCTTTTGTTTCTAATAATTTAACTAAATGTTACTACTAGGTTGATAGGTAAAGGTGTAAACTATGACATTAATTCAATTTTAACATCCAGATATCAATTTATTCTAAGAAAATACCTTATGGAAAAAATAGCCCGAACAATTTTCGGCACAAATTCGTTCTATGACGTGAGGCATCTGTACTAGTATAGTATTATATTATCTGTGCCTATGTCAAAGAACATTGTCAAACCTATGTAAACTTAAATTATTCTTTAATGCTATTACGAATTAATAAGTAATTTTAATAATTTTATGATGAAGTAATTTTAACATCATAAAAGCGCCTTACATTATCGTCCACTAGGCTTTTCCAAAGATGTCCACAAGAAAAATGTGGAGATTTGTGGGGAAAATTCAGTCTTAGCCTATTTTCGATTTGACGGAGTCACCATACGAAATTAGGGGATTTGATAAAGACTACGGTTTTCATACCGTAACTTTAGACAGCTAAAAAAAACTAAACACTAAATAAAATCTAACTAAAAACTAAATAAAAAAAATACAGACCCAATGTTAGACGAGACTTGAAGAAATTCAATATTAAAAGCATATCAAAGAAAGGAGAATTAATAACAATACCTAGGTAGGCTATTAAAACCTAACTGGGTTAAGTATAGAATTTTTGCGGTAAACCGCATACCATCTTTTTATAATTGACTTCATTATAGTTAATACCATCTTCGCTTCTTGATTCCGCAACTTTTCTCTTAGACAACAAACAAAAACTCATCAAACTTATTTAATTAAGTAATTAACAAGGAGTTTGAGAAAAACCAACTCCAAACTTCAATCGAGCAAATTCATTTCCTTACTAATTTGCACGACGTCGGTTAGTTATTGTTTAAAGGCCAAACAAGCCCTTGCATTACTTAATAAACTGGCTTTAAGCCTTTTAATTTGATTTTATGGATTTCTAGTGGTTTTCCCTTACATTCCAACACCGTACAACCAAATTTAAAGTTTTGAGTGGAATATATAATTATTCATAGTTTTGAAAAATTGTTTCAGAATAGTATTTTATCGATATCGTTTCCTGTTTATTATTTGTCGTGATTTCATTATTTATTTGTTAAGCGCTAATGGACCCACAACATCCAAATTAAGAACCTAATGTTACATATTTATATAAATTTAATTAAAATAGTTTTACAATAAAACAATTTTAATTAAATCTGCAAAAAGTCTTTATAAAACAAACTTCGTTTTGCGGTCCTAAAATAGACTTTATTTATATTGGTTCTCGATATTTCGGAGGGAGTCGATGCGTCAGCAAGGAAACAACCGTGCTCCAGGTTAGTTTTTATTCGACTGCCGGCGGGGCGAGGGACGCAGCCACTCGCAAAACAATCTTGACTTACCTACATCACTAACACCCCTCCACCTCTAATTCTTAAAACTAAAAGAACTGTCTGTAATTAACATCTTTACGAGCTCGTCGGGGGTGGAAGACTCTTACAGCGGTTGGTTCTGCAGGTGACGAAGAACGCTCGTTATTTGTCTGTTCAGAGTTATCTGGGAGGAGTCCTTGAGCGGCGGGTTCCGCAGATTTCGCTGGTTGCTCGTTAGCTGGGCGTTCATAGCTCTCTTGGTATAACGCTGTCCAGTTCTCAGGTTCTACATGAGTATCCTCGGTTAGCTGAACAGAACTTCCAGATGCAACTACTCCTGGTTCTACTGCCACGTCGACTGTTGGACCATCTCGTTCCGCTGGTGTAGTAACTATCTCTGTTGAACGAGGTTGTTCATGTCCTGCAAGCTGCGCTCTTGGTTGACTCAACCTTACGACAAAAGGAGGCATTTCTGATTGTTCCGTTCCAACGGACACAAGTGGATTCTCTCTCTGTTCCTCTGTAACTTCTATAACTTCCTCCCCCTTAAATTTCAAGAGCTGATTTGTGTGCTTCTTTACTGAACGATTCGTATCTAATATAAGTACTATATAGACTGACGCGCCTATTTTCTTAATAATTTTTCCTTTTGTCCATTGAAACTTTTGATTTTGAAATATTTTTACTAAGACAATTTCATCAATTGCAAAAGTCGCGTTTCTGTTGCCGCGATATTGTTTACACTGTAAATACTGTTTTTCTTTTACTCTCATGTCTAGTGCAGGATCGGATGACGACGAAGAGCTGGGGAATATTAAATCTAATCTACTTCTTAATTTACGCCCGAACAAAATTTCAGAAGGAGATCTGTCAGTGGTAGAGTGTTTGGAACTTCTGTAATGGAATAAAAATTCTTGTATTTTTAAATTCAAATCTTTATTCTTGGTACCCGAAAGTATAATTGATTTTATCGCTCGCTTTATAATTTTTACGTAGCTTTCAGCTTGTCCATTACTTGCAGCATTATAGGTAGGTGTTGTAACGTGCTTTATTCCATTACGGAGACAAAATTGCTCAAATTCGTCAGAAACAAAATAAGTACCGTTATCCGAACAAATAATTTGAAATATTCCAAATCGCGCCATAACTTCACAAATTTTCTCTATAATAACCCTCGAACTATAACCGCTGGATACATCAAAACACTCAACCCATTTCGAGTACGCATCGACTATGACTAGGAAGGTTTATTATTGATAGGACCAGCCAGATCAATATGAACCCTATGCCAGCTACACGGCGGGTAGGGCCAAGGAGTGAGCGGGGCGCGCGGCGGAGCGGGGCGTAAAGATGCGCACACGCTGCATGACGTCACACAGCGCTCGATGTCTCCTGTTATCTGAGGCCACCAAAACCTATCGCGAGCTTCTGCTTTCATTTTATTTATTCCCATATGGCCTTTATGTAATTCGTCTATAATTCTATCTCTATAGATTTGGGGCACTACCATTTTATGTCCACGCATTAACACGTCATTTTCTACCGCTAATTCATGTCGACATTCGTAATAGGGTTTAATTAACTTGTCATGAATCTTATTTGGCCAACCGTTCATAACATAATGCAACACACGGGGCAAGACGATATCGGTACGTGTCCCTTTAATGATTTCGTCTAGTGATAAGAAGCGCTCACCCTCACAAACAAAGTTTACATACGCTGTCTCATCACTCGGTTGTCGTGTGTTCATAGGAACCGGTTCTTGGGATTCGTTCGTCGATCTACTCAGAAAATCAGCTGAGTTACGCGCGCTGCTTACGTATTCGATAGTATAGTTATAGGCTGACAAAAATATTGCGTAGCGCTGTAATCTATTTGCCGATATTTCTGGTACTCCTTTATCTGGATTTAGTATTGACAGAAGTGGCTTATGGTCAGTCCTGAGAATAAAGGGAACAGCCCGCCCGTATAAATATTGGTGATATTTACGAACCCCAAAAATTATGGCGGTTGCCTCTTTTTGAATTTGGCTATATCGTTTTTCAGCCGACGTTAAAGAACGTGACGCGTATGAGACTGGTTTTTCCACCCCTTCTTCAATTTGTGAAAGGATTCCGCCCAGGCCGGTTGGGGAGGCATCTACTGTTAAAATGAGCTGAGCGTTTGGGTTAAAATGTGCTAGATTCCGATCCGACGCCAACTCTTGTTTAATTTTATTTACAGCCTCCTCATGCAGTGGCCCCCAACACCACGGCTTATTTTTTTGCAATAGCTCATGAAGCGGATTTAATATAGATGAGGCGCTCCTGACGAAATTCCTATAATAATTTACAAGCCCTAAAAAGGATTTTAGTTCCGAAATATTTGTAGGGGTTTTCGCTTCTAAGATAGCTTTAACTTTTTCTGGTGACTTATGTATGCCATTTCTATCAATTTTAAACCCTAAATAAGACACCGACTCCTGGAACAGGGAACACTTTTCTTTTTGTAACACTAATCCGGCTTGCTCTAGTCTACGAAAAACCTCATGCAATCGGTCTAAATGTTCTGTCGTAGATTTTCCCGTTACTAGTATATCATCTAAATATAAAAGAACTCCGTCTAAGCCCGACAACAACGTTTCCATGGCTCTTTGAAAAATGGCTGGAGCGCTGGACAATCCAAACACAAGCCGTGTATATTTAAATAGCCCTTTATGAGTATTTATACACGTTAACATTTGAGAAGGCTCACTCAAACGAAATTGATTATATGCCCTCGATAAATCTAGTTTCGAAAATTGAACACCCCCGTTTAATTTAGAAAAAAGCTCATCTATACGCGGTAACGGGTATTTTTCTATAATTAACTGCTTGTTGAGCGACACTGAATAGTCGGCACAGATTCTAAGTGATTTGTTAGGTCGAATCACCGGTACTATAGGACTCGCCGACTCTGCATACGCAACTGGCACTAATATACCTAAATCGACGAGGCGGTTAAGTTCTTTTTCCACTCCTTCGCGTAAGGCAAATGGCAGTGGTCGCGCTTTGCAAAAAATGGGTTTTGCGCCCTCTTTTAATCGTAAATCGACTGTTAAATTTTTGCAACAGCCTAACCGTTCTGAAAATAAATTTGGAAATTTTGCTGGTAAATCTTCTACTTCCTTTTCAGATAGTTGGTTCACGGAACAAACTCGTAAGTCAAAGGCCGATATAAAATCTCTTCCTAGCAGTAATGGACCTTTACCGCGTACAATATAAACTGTTAATTTACGCTTTTTATTTTTATACGTGAACGGTAAACTAAGCGTCCCGAGTGTATCAATGCGACCACCGTTATAGCCTTGTAAAATAAAATTACTAGGTTTTAATTTAAAGCACGAAAACAATTCGCGATATACTTGTTCAGATATAACGGTCACAGCAGAACCCGTATCAATTTCAAAGTTTAATTTCCTTTCGTGCACTAGCACAGATTCCTTCATGGGCTCACCGCCGAAGGTACGAATATTACAAATTATTCGCTTACCGTCGTCGTCGTCATCATCCGCGTTGCACTCGACATAATGTTGTCGCACTATACGTTTCGAACACACTCTTTTTAGGTGACCTTTTTTTCCGCACTTTTTACAAGAATGCCCGGCAAAACGACACGTTTTCGCTTGATGACCTACATAACCGCACACTGAGCAAGTAACGCCGGTTCCGCCGCTGACGTATTCCCTGTCACGGGACGAGCCCGCCGCCGCTGTGCTCGCCGTTCTGCCTCGCTGCTGATATGCCTGGCTCGACGTTGCTGATGATAACTTTAATACCTGCAGAGGATCTTGGAATGCATTCGGCCCTGCGCTTGTGGCTGATTGACGCGCGCCTAACCGAGCGCTATGCATAGGTACCTTCTGCAATCTCCAATGCTTTACTTAAGGTTAAGTCTTCCAAATTCTTTGTGAACAGCTTATCTCGCTCGGGTCCTTGTACCATTCCCAGTACAAAACGGTCTCGAAGATGCTCGTTTAACACCGACGTGTTGAACCCGCAATGTATGGCCAATCCGCGCACGCACGAGCGGCCCACTCTGCCATACTTTCATTAGCTTGCTGCGTAGCACCGTGAAATTTTGAACGCTCTGCAAAACCGCACTTTTTGGGTTTAAAATGGCCGTCGAGCAAGGTCACCACTTCGGTATAAGATAACGTTGCCACATCCTTGGGTAACGCGAGGTCACGAACAAGCTTGTAGGTCGATTCGGCGAAACTACTTAACAGAATTGCCCGACGCTTGCTACCCGTTTTATCTTGTTCCTCCACAATATCGTTCGCTTCAAACCATTGTTCGATTTTGCCTCTGTAAATCGGCCACTCTTGCACTTCGTGATTAAACGTGGATAAAGATCCGATTGACATTGCCATATTCACACGCGAACCGAATTTTCCGAAGTCGCCAGTATTGGTTCTCGATATTTCGGAGGGAGTCGATGCGTCAGCAAGGAAACAACCGTGCTCCAGGTTAGTTTTTATTCGACTGCCGGCGGGGCGAGGGACGCAGCCACTCGCAAAACAATCTTGACTTACCTACATCACTAACAATTTATTCTAAAAATACTATGCGTATTGCGTATATCGGAATCCTCGGCGCGCGAGTCCAACTCGCACTTGACCGGGTTTTATTTATTTGAGTGATGAAGACTGAAGACTCATGTAAACAAAAAACAAATAAGATTGAATATTCAAAAACGGTCGAGGTAAAAACTTCAAAACGGACAAAGAATGCATAGAGCTATTTGCCTGCCTTAGCATTCAAGAATTTGAGAGACAATCCGCCTGTTAGTATGTCACGGAATATTAGCTTTTTTGCACACGAGGTCTTTTAACAAAGAATCATTAGGATAGGCCTAATCTGTTCTTTTAACATTCAACGGAAAATATATATTTTTTTGGGTGGGCCAAAGCACCCATGGTCTTATTAGTACCCAAGTAGTTCGACAAGTTCGTTGTTCTGGTTCGTAGTGAGCCTGTCTTTCTCGTCGTGGGGCGCGGGTTCGTTCCTCGCCCTGGGAAAACATTTGTGTGATAAACAGAAGTGTTTGTTCTGTGTCTGCGTTTTATTTATATCAGTCTTTGATACCCATAATTATAGAGGCCTAGTTTGGGATCAGATGACTTTGTGTGAAATGTCCCCCAATATGATATCAAATGGCTCAGGGATATCATATAAACAGAGATTTGGTCAAACCCCTAAGCGATATTAGTTATTATATGGATGTTAAAAATAATTTCTAATAACAACAATTAATAATTTCTAATTGTCAGGTTGGCAGTAAGCTAACCTTCTAAAGCTTCTAACATGGGTTCTGATTTTGTCCGTTAGTTGTGGAGAAAATAACGGACAAAATCAGAACCCATCTTAGAAGCTTTTAGAAGGTCGATGAGAGTATTACCTGTCAAACTATAAACATCGAGCGAACAACTCTGTCTTTGAAATGGAAGCGCGCGTAGGTCCGCATATATTCAGTACAAAAGACCCTCAGGAGCACCACGCGAATCACGCGGACGGATGCACGCGGGGGTGCGGGGTAGATTACACGAGGGGCGGAGTTTCTATTCTGTATGATAGTACTATTACTTTATCACAGAGTCACAGTCTGTGTAAAAACTCCGTAACACGGAGGGAATCTAAAGGCAGACAAGTATCTGTACCCACGCCTTCATTTGCATTCAGTTTTGGCTTTAACAGATAATACAAACAACTGAATTGGACCGGTTCAACTCAAAGCTGTGCCGCTTCAAACTTTGTGCTCGCTCAAATTCTATTCGAGTTGACTGTTTTCAATTAAACCTAACTTTGGGGCTATTACGGTAGCGGGAACGTGTTTGCCATATTCGAAACATTCCTTTGCAACATGAATTCCCGCGCAAACCCCGGAAGGGACGCTTATAGTTCTGACATTATAATAATAACTTTTTTTTATGTCACAAGTGGCTAAACGAGCAGGTGGGCCACCTGATGGTAAGTGGTCACCACCGCCCATGACACCCACTGTCTAATTACTGAAATAATTTGACACTAATAAGACGGCCAAGCGCGTTACCCACCCAGAGAACTAAGATGGTATGTCTCATGTGCCAGTAATTTCCCTGGCTCCCTTACCCTTCAAACCGAAACACAGCAATGCAAACACAGCTGCTTCACGGCAGAAAAAAGCAAGGGTGTAATACTTTTTATTCAGACTCAAAGATCGATTGCTTATTCTAATCTAAATCATATAATCTAGGTATTTACTAAATATGTACTGAATATACATTCGTATAGGCTTTTAATTTTCTGAACGTTCGAGAGACAACATGAATGTGGCTAACTTGTGTCTCACAAAAGCATTGAAAGTATTGACACGTGCCTCGAAAAACATTCCCGAGGCACTGCAATAACTATTTAAACTTATCAGGTGTCTAAAACTGTTATTGTATTGTACTCTCATTAGTGCGGTCAGTTAGCTGTTTCACGTAGACACGCCTTACAATTTCCCCAATTTTTTTCCAGGTACTAGTTAGGTACATAGCTCTCAATTTTTGATAGGAGCCAATTCTTGAATTTTCAATGGAATTTTTTTGAAATTCAAGAATTAGCTCCTATCAAAAATTGAGAGCTATGTACCTAACTAGTACCTAGAAAAAAATTGGTGCAATTTAGTGAATTTGGCGATATAAGACTACAAGGGACCGGACTATATGCTATTATGAGACACAGACAGACAGCTGCCTAGTGTAAAGCGACTGACAATAAGTCTTAAACAGTAACGTTTTTACACTGTCGTCTCATTTACGAAACCTTCTAGCCAGCATGTTGCCTACCACGGATACCTTCCTTCTCTGTGTCTCAATATCAACATCATATTTTAGCGACGATGTTACTATGTGACCGAGATACTAGAAAGACTCTACCACTTTAATGGGCTTCTGACTTTAGCTACTCTTATCCGGGGTTTGCGCTGGAATTTTTATTTCAAAGGAAATGGTTCGCATATGGCAAACACGTTTCCGCTACCTTATTAGCGTCCCTTATAATTTGGATAGAAATAAGTAATAATTTTTACCTTAAACATCGATTAAATTGAGTTAGTAATTTGTTGAATACTGTAAAAAACGCATAGACAAATAGAAAAAAATCAACAAGTGATCTGAACGGGTTACTTTTCCAGCGTGCGTTCTCAAACACAATTCCTTTTTTTTTACAATTTGCAGATTGGGTACCTTTACAATTTTATTTTGAGTTTGATAATACCCGTTCAGATTAATATTTTATAAAATTATCATCAATGTCAATTATAGTCCTATTATAAAAAGGGCCTTCTGTAGGACGGGGAGCTTTTAAAATCAAAGGCATATATTATATGTTGAACAGGTACAGAACCCTTAGGCCATGTCCCCACTAGGCTCACGGTAAGCCGACTGACTCTGAGCGGCGAATCGGTCGCTCACTAAATTCGTTCCGTCGGTGTAGTGAGCTGACTGAGCCGCCGACTGGGAGCATAGTTCGCGGCGACTCAGCTGCTCACTGAATGAATCCGCAAGCGTAACGCCGCAAACTGCGTACAGTAAGCACCGAATGGACACTCCGTTTAAAATATAAAGGGAGGCGTACTGGAGACAGACAGTGAGCGGCTCACTGTGAGCCTAGTGGGGACGTGGCCTTAGTGCGCGAATCCGACTCTCATCGCTATTCTATTCTCGTGCTAAATTTCCTTAAAGTTTCAACTTTCTCTGTTCTCATACAAAACATCTCAACATGACCAATTATGAGACAATAAAAATAAATATCTTGAATCTAACATTAAACTATTGTAAAAACTTGGTCAACACTTACTTGAATAAGCGAAGAAATTGACCTCAAACTTGACCCATGACAAATCACTAAATGTGGTCGCACTATAACAATGTTAGCTTAAAGTAGTATTGCCATGTATGATTGTATGTCTTTTTATAGGTAGCTCTAAAGAGGTAATGTGCGTTCAAATTACTTCTTCATGTCGTGCGGTAACTTTAACATAGTAAGGGCCGTTTGCACTAAACTTAAGAATCGCCCCTAACTTGTTTAGGACACTCGTAGCAATAGTTTGACGGCCCGTAGTCAAGAACTTTGGCGATCCTTAAGTTTGGTGCAAACGGCCCTAAATGTTGAAGATGGAAGAAAGGTCCTTGATAAGTAAGTGTACAGTCATCATAAAAAGTTAATATCAAAAATGAAAAAGTAACTTTCTGGTATCCATATACAACGCGTAACTTTAAATACGCAAAACCTCTCGTGGGATAGTTCTACCCATGTACCTGTACCTGAACAACCTTTGTTCTACAAAATTTGAGAATAAAAAAAAAATAATTCTCTTTACAAATTGACCTGATCAGGTTTTAATTTTGTTTTGTATGTAGATTTTTGAAATTTTATTGTCCAAAAGTTGTAGTAACAAAAGTTGTTCCAGTCGTTCGAGCGCTTGGAGGGTTCAATGACAGCTGGTGATACAGTTGCAATATTTTTTGTTTCTTTTTTTTTAGTACCTTTTTATTTTAATAAATAACCCTTATTTAATTCGAAGGAAAATCAGATTTCATGATCACCCAAAAAAAAAAGGATTTTTCTATATTTTTTTTAAATCTATTAGTGATGAAGAATCACCTTTACAAGGATCATGGTACTTTTTATTACATCCAGTATAGACTACTTTGATGCTAACTGTACAATTATAAAACAGGTCTAGCTTGACATGCTAATGGCTGCACTAACAAGCTTCCATCATTATTTGTAGACAATCCTGTTCAATACTCGTACTACAACCGAGCTTATAATCAACTACAACATGTTCAATCCTACTAATCCTACTAATATTATAAACGCGAAAGTTTGTAAGTATGGATGGATGTTTGTTACTATTTCACGTAAAAACTACTGAATGGATTTTAATGAAACAATACAATAATATAGCTTATACATCAGAATAACACATAGGCTAACCTGCGCAAACAAAGTCGCGGGCATCAGCTAGGTACTTCATAAAGGATTTAAGAGACAGATTTACGAAAACTAAAAGGGCATGATCAGTCAATGTAACTGAACAACTTTCATTGAACAAAAATTTCAAGAAATAAAAAAAAAGCATCGGTTTCTCCATACAAAATTATAAACTTTATTGGACTTATGGCGTTTAGGTGGCTTAGTGAACGCAGTAGCTCTCTCTGTAAGTAGAAGCAAGCGACCGTGGTCACTACATCTAGTAGCTAAAACGCGCATCATTCTTTCCGAGAATTTGCTGCATGATTGCATCTGTTCGAGCTTCAGTTTAATATCTCACGTATCTCCTTTAGACTTGGATGGAGAGGCTGTTTTTCTTATAAATGTCCTGAACGTTTTATTCATTAAAAGTTGTTCTGTTACGTTGACTGATCATCATGCCCTTTCAGTTTTTGGAAACCTATCCCTAACACTCTGTATACTCCTAATTACAAGCAAAGATGCGGATTTTCTGATCAGCCATAACAGCTTTACACTCGTTAAGTGAAGGTTCACTTGCTGTCCAGTGACTGGCAGCTCCATTAATAGCATTATCATCATTAATAACAACGATATCATTAGCCCTGGTTTAGCCATCACCAGGTTTTTAACTATTTTCCACACTATCGAGCTCGGTGACAATTCTGTTTCGCCTTTATTTTCAAAATATCAACAGTTTAATTTTTTTTCAACCCACTCGATATGATTATGAATAAATACTGCAATTTAGGAGACATGTCACCAATGAAGAAAGACAAACCTAAACAATTTAACAAGGTTAACTTTGTATTTACAAAACATATACAATATTAAAATATAATTTAAGTCAAAACCTACATTTATAAATTAAAACTTTGTTGATTGTTGAAACGAAAATTTTCTACATTATATAAATATAAATCTAGTAATTCTTTCACGATATTTTAATACAAAATTTTATAAATAAATAAAAATAATACTAACCATAATCGAAACGGTATAGTATTTTATTTAGATAGAAACTAATTCTTACGAGAAATATAATCTTACAAGTATAACGTTTTACTTCGTCACTATGACAATGGCGTTTAACGGGGCCAGCAGTTAAATCCCATGACTATAAATTTCACACAAGGCCACGCAGCATGAAATCGTCGTACGTCTTTATAAACATTTGTAACTATGTTGTGTATATAAAACTCCATGTAAGAATGGCAAGTCATGTTTACTGGGGAGGAATATAACATTTTATAGCACCTATATTCACAAAATGCCATTATTTATAGTGGAGGTTGACACCGAGACAGTCGTAATAATAATTGTTAATCTATTTATTTTGATGACGTATTATACTAGCAAACAAATTCCCCCTGCATCTCATGCTATCGTACCTTAATTTCATGGTAATTTATCAACTAGTTTAACGTATTTGGTATGACAAAATATTTTCAACTCTAAATTATTAAAAAGAAACGTCCATAAACTAATGTTATCATTATTTGTATATGACACGGAAAATAATACAGAATCGTTAATTGATCGATTTCCTAGTAAGTTTATCAACTTTCGAAAAATAATAAATTCGTTAGAAATTCGCTTCTGGCACACGCCAACTGCTGCCGCTGCACGCTCACTTCGCTCGCTCGGCTCGTGTGTTTGGTCGAAAGAGAACCTAACACAACCTAACTGATTGGTTCGGTACCAGGTTCGGGGTCAGACCTTACCTAACGGACCTATGGATCTACGAATTTCTGACGAATTTATGATTTTTCGAAAGTCGATCAATTTTTTTTTTATATCACAACTAGCTAAACGAGCAGGTGGGCCACCTGATGGTAAGTGGTCACCACCGCCCATGACACCCACTGTCTTATTAGTGAAATAATTAAACACTAATGAGACAGCAAAGCTCGTTACCCACCCTGAGAACTAAGATGGTATGTCTCATGCATGTGCCAGTAATTTCCCTGGCTCCCTTGCCCTTCAAACCGAAACACAGCAGTGCAAACACTGCTGCTTCACGGCAGAAAAAAGCAAAAGGGTGGTACTACCACAGACGGACTTCTCACAAAAGCCCTACCACCTCTGAAACTTATGATTCTTATCATTTTCTACTAACATATACACGCTTTAGCCAGAAAAAGCTTTAGGACCTTCGAAATAAATGTAATATGCACTACCGTTATATCAAAAAGCCAGTAAATTTTACCCACAACAAAGTCTTTCTATCCTCGCAGCTGTTTATGAAAGTGGCCTCATTTTGGATTTGTTGTGATGGGTTAGAGAGTAGATTAAATGCCTTGACGTGATGTATGTTATTCCTATTTTCGTGACGTAACATGTAAACATACAGATTTGAAGCGAAGGCATTTGTCCTTTCGGGTATGACTACATTTCTAGCGACAACTTCTTCTTTTAAACTCTTTTTCCTACGAGCTGTAAAACTGAACATAAGGAATGGAGATTTGTTGTGCGTGACATGATTTGTATTAGTAGCAGTTGGACTAATCTACGTCCAGTAAATTTATGTAGTTTTTATTCAAACACATTGAACTAGATGTCTAAGAAACCTGCCTGGTTAGTTTATTTAAATATCATCAGTATCATCACAGAGATTTGCATGTGCATCAATATCAAGGTTAATTGTATCATATGTATGATGATATTAACAAGTTTTATCTGGCCCGTCTTCTAACTGAATTTGGTTTCCATAGAAATATATACCGTAATCATCTGTTGTTAGGTAGTCATCAGAGCACCTGCTATATTTTAATTAAATGTTTTTATTAAAGACTGCAGAGATCCATACTATAATAAGTAAATACCTAACCTAGTGTTAGTACTTAAAATCTGATTGGACTTTGCTTATTATCTTTGGTAAGTTGGTATAAGACTATAGTCTTCATAGAAAACCGTTACTGCGACGCCGCACTTTGCGTAAAGAGTGACATTGTTTTTGAAACTGTATCGTACAAAATCTGAGAGCCAAAGGAATTTCTGGCCTTTAGCGTGGAAAAGTTTATAATTATAATTAAATTGTTTAAATTTTTTACCTCGCCATAATGAAGCGAAAAATTGTGTGTTACGTATGACTGCAAATCTTTTTCGCGTCTCGTGCCTTGAAACCCAGTAGCTCAGGACTTTTTTGAACCACTCGCCCCAAATATCAATTTTGCAGCCTTGGCTAACAAATAACAATTACACTGAAGATTAGTCAACTAGTATATTTTGGAGGAGAAGTACCATAGTCACCACGCTTGTTAGCTTTCACTTTCCGTTGTTTGTGATCGCTGTATGAATGCAAGTAAGATACGCAGAAGAATGCTACTGCTCATCCTACGGCTGAAACTCCCTTAGTCGCCTTTTACGACACCCACGGGTAGATATGTGTTGGATTTTCGTATATTTTATATCAATAATTGTGTCGTTATAATAGTGTTATTAGATTAAGATATGTTGCTGTGCCTGAACAAGGCGTTGCGTGTAATTTGCAATTGGATCAATAAACAAATAAATAACTTTTCTTACGACCAACGACTTATCTGGTATTACATATCTTGAAATTTTCTCATTTAGTCACGGTATAAATAAAAGGTTTACGCCTCCGTGTAATATAACTTAGAAACGGGTTTTGTGTACTTGACCTCTGTAGGCTCGCCTACAACTTTCTTCGTAAACTCAGCTTAGGTATTTACGACACTCAAATGAGTTTTTGCCGCGCGACTTACGTGAAGGTATGCTTTTAGAAGTTAGAAACATCACCGTTACACATGAGTTAAGTTTCGTATACAGGGTGGAATGTTATAAACATGTTTAAAATCTCTCTAACAAATGTGCATAACAAATCACAGTCATCATAACATCCCATGAAACGTCCACTATAGGACAGGGAGCTCCCTCTAGAATTCTAGCTTTTGCTGGAAACATGTAGAGGGGAAGTACCATAGTCACCTCGCTTGTTAGCACTGTTTGGCTGGCACCATGGACCGCGGTTGTAGGTGACCGCAGTAAGTAAGATGTTACATACAAAGGAGGATGCTGCTGCCCATCCTCCAGTTTATAACCCTTAGTCGCCTCTTCCGACACCCACGGGTATGTAAGGGTTGGCACTATTCTTTGCCGGCACCACACGGGGAAAATCACAGTGTAAGCCCTAAAACAAAATTATAATATTTTTATCACAAAATGACTTAATTAATGTTAGTGAAAAGTTTTACGTGCTTTTGAATATTAATAATTCTTCTTGGGCGAAATAATCTTATACGGGTGGGAAGCGTGGGTGCTAAGAAAGGACACATGTAAGAGATTGCAAGCATTTGAAATGTTGGTTCTGTGTAAAATGACCAAGATACCGTGGACTAGTTTTACATCCAACGCCAAAGTCCTGCAACAAGCGAAGTAGCGTAAGCCCGAGCTGTTGTTGACCATTGCCAAAAGGAAAGTGGCCTTCTTTGGGCGCTTGCACAGAGGCTCCGCATTTCAATTCCTGTATCTATTCAAGTCGCGAGTGAATAGGCTTCTTCTGGGTAAGCTCGTTCCATCGTCGACCTCATCTCTGCCTTCAAAACTAGATCGAGCGAGGTCAAGGGTAAGCCCATTTTCAATTAAATAAAAATTACTGCGGACAGTTTTTGAAGGCAAGATACCGAGTAGAAGGCCACCAGGAAGGCCGAGACGGAAATGGTTCGATGACATAAAGGACTGGACCGGACTACAGTACCACGAGTTAAAGAGGGTGGCTCAACGCCGCGACGAGTACCGACTGCTGACTTCCAAACTTCATTTTGAAGATGGCAACCCATGATGATGTTGAAGGAATCTACAAAATAAATACAATTAATTATTTCATTTCAGACGAAAAAGTCAATTTAGTAATTACAATCTGTAAACATGGTTTGGTTTTACCAAGTAGTTTATTAATAAAATTTGAAGTAAAATATAGGAAATGCAACGGATTTGACTTAGGGTGTATAACCTGAAAATTTATCTACAAAAATGACTTTATGATATTGGCAAGAAAATACTTTTTCACTTCTCATGCTCTGAAAGTGCTTTTTTTGTGCAGGATATAGGCTGCACAAAATCGAATTTTGTGCACTAGGGCAAAAAAGTAATCGCGGTGGTGTACGCCCTGCGCGCGGGCCTGCTGCACCCCCCCGCTCCGCGCGCGCGTCAACATATTCTGCAGTTACAATTAAGCCCACGTCACACAGAGCGGTACGAGCGGTAAAGCGGTCCGGGGGCGGACCTGCGGGAAGCGAAAGCGTTCCGGGACCGGTCACACAGAGGTACCGCGCGGAAACCGCGGCGGGACAGCGGGGCGGTAGTGGTCGGTGTGACATTATTTATCTGTGATTATTCAAAAGACGTAAATCCTTTGCTCTAAACAAAAAACCAAACTGATAACCTAAAAAAAAGTCTGCGTAAAGCCGCAAAATTCTTGTAAAAGAAAATACAACGTCAAAGTCCGCGCCCTGACCGCACCGCACCGCACCACGCCGCGCCGCGCCGCTGCCGCTCTGTGTGACGGGTTGCATTGAACGCAATGGAATACAGCGCCCGCTCCCGCCGAAAGTTCGGCCCCGCGCCGCGCCCGGTCCGCGGGGTTGTATTAGCGGCCCGGCCACCCCCGCGCCGCACCGCGCCGCGCCGCAACCGCTTTCAATGTGACAGGGTGCATAAGAACTCATACTTTACAAAAAATACCGGCCCCGGAACGCTTCCGCTACCGCCTCAGTGTGACTTGGGCTTTAGAGAGTAATTTACGTTTTATTTCCTCGCAATCGAAGTGAAAAGCAGAGTTTATAACTCGTCCACAAAACCATTTTATCCTCGACATTACTATCAGCCCTCGCCATCGGCAAGGGCTGATAAAAGTCTCGGAGGAATGGTTCGTTTTGTGCACTTGATGTAAAATCTACTATTTTGCTGCTGTATCCTTTAAAAATTATTAGGTAACGGATTTGAACCTGCAACCTCCGGTCCACCGTGCCGACGCTTTTCCAACTGAGCTACCCTTTTTGTTACACCTTGTATATTTAATACAAGCTTCTTTGCCTTATCATTTTTGTCTGGCACGTAGCCCCAAAACCGGTAATTATAAAGATTATAGAAGTATAATTTGGTAAGTCAGACCACGGAAACCTCCCATCCAATAGCTGACTGCAATCTACATGTATAATGACGGAATCAGTGAAAGTAGCGCGATAGCCGACACGAAAGCCAGGGCCGGATTAAATGTTACAGAAGTTTCTAAACTATTATAAAATCGTAAATCAATTTTGTCTGTATATTAAAGATATTCGAAAAATGAGTTCCCTATACAGCGGGTAAAAGATAGGTTTAATAATAGGGTGTGACTCTTCCCATGAAACTTAATAACTTTTCCCAAGGAACATATGTCATAGAACACAATATATTTTCGACCTAGCTCCCATAGAAATTGCATCATCTGATAGCGCATTTTGAAAGTTGTTCAGTTTCATGAGCAGATTCACACCCTTCAATATTATCACACCTTTCTGTTACAAGTCATAGTATTTTGATGCTTCACAATCCCAATCTCTATTTTTCGGACCGTTTGTCTATTTGTTTGTTTATAATGTTCGTTCAAGCATGAAACAAAAATTACAGAATCGATTTCAAAAAATCATTTTTTGATTCATGCTTATATTTTAAATTTAATTGTGATAAGTACATACTTTATCTCTCCACCATGATGGGAACCGGAGATATAAGAATTATTCGCAACCAAGTATCAGTGAGTGTAATTACTACAGAGTTATTGGTCAGTTTTAAGTCGTTCTAGCCCAATATTCCCCGCGGCCAGTACTAGAAAAATCAAAATACTACTTCCTGAACGTGGTATATAAAAATCGGCCAAATGTGAGTTGAATGCGCGCACCGAGGGTTCCGTACACTTATGTAAAAACACCGTTTTAATTATGGACGCGCAGTCACGCAGAAGCGTATTAAAGAGTACACGAGATATACGAGTCCGACACGTACTTGATCAGTTTTTATTATTTGTTGGTATTCTACAGCTTATGTTGCATAAACGTAGCAATTTTCACTCTTGCAAAAGTCCCCGTTTTTACGATAGAGCTATAACGAAAATGGAGCAAAAATCTCCTAAAAAAATCCTTTTTTAATAGGGGCGCCCCCCCCCCCCTATTTTTGGGTATTTGTTTTTACAGCGGCAACAGAATATCATAATCTGTGAAAATTTCAACTATTGACCTATTACGGTTCATGAGATACAGCCCGCTGACAGACAGGCAGGCAGACATCGGAGGCATACAAATAGGGTCCCGTTTTCACCCCTTGGGTACGGAATCCTACAAACCACTTATAATACTGGGACAATCCTCTCTCGTGGGTAGCTTTTTCCCAACCCTGAACCGATCCCGGAACATTTGGCATAATCCAATGGTGAAATATTTTACCACTAACAATTTCATTAAAATCCTGTTTCACGACCAACCGACCGTAGCGCCAGCAAAACTTTTAATTTTATTAACTGCCACAATTTTGTTTTTCAGTGTGCCTTTTGTTCTCTACCGAAAGAAATGTACTCACAATTGCAATAAAAACAATTTAAAAGAATGTAATAATTCATTTTGCGACGATTTAACGACCATCTCACGAACAATGACCGCCATTTTTCTAGTTTTACCTAAAGTCATTTATTTTTTCCTGGGTGACCGAAATTTGCCCTGTATAACTTACCTCAAGCTCGCTAAAAGATGGCGTTGTAAGGTTTTTGAAACGCGCTATTTTGAACAAATGCTCAAATTAATGGAGAAAACGATTTTTTCTAGACATATAATAGCTCAGCCACATACTCGACGAGTGGCGTGGAAAGTAGCGAGGGAAGGAGGCAGAGAGGTAGTGTGGCCGCGTTACTCGTCATGCCGCACGCATTGCTCCTCGTCATGCCCATCGATTCCTTGATTGTCGGTCTTTGGGCGCGATTCAAAGGACCGGCAATATGAGCGCGAGTAGCCAGCCACATACTCGCGCGTCTCTCGCGAGGACGATTTACAATAATTAATTATCTATTCTTATTTCAATAAATAGATGTCATACATCAACTCCTTTAGCACGGCGTATATTTCTATATAAGAAATTGATATCATAAGCGTTACTAAAAATAGATAGCGCGCATCCTGCCACAGTTTCGACGTCCATCGTGTAGCAATGGCAAGTGACATAGTACGGAGCGTCGCGATTAATCGCGCGAGTAGAGCAGATGTGGCTGGAGAGAGCAACATCGCGGCAGCGCGAGGGGCAGAGCGAGGAGCAGCGCGATGGGCATAGTGTGGCGGCCCTATATGACTCTAAATAAAAATCGACCTGTATTTCAAGTTGAACAGCCTCTGTGGTCTAGTGGTTATAGCGTTTGGCCTCGATCCAGAGGTTTTGGGTTCGACTCCCTTTGAGTACACTGTCAAACAATAGTAGATTTTACAACAAGTGCACAAAACGAACCATTTTCCGAGACTTTTAAGCCCGAGCCGAAGGCGAGGGCTGATAGTAATGTCGAGGATGAAATGGTTTTGTGGACGAGTTATAAACTCTGCTTTTCACTTTGATTGCGAGGAAATAAAACGTAAAAGTACTCTCTAAATGTAACTGAAGAATGAGTTGTTCTGCTTTAGTGAAGAATATGTTGAAGCGCGCGCGGCGCGGGGGGGGGTGCTGCAGGCACGCGCGCAGGGCGTACACCACCGCGATTAGTTTTTTGCCCTAGTGCACAAAATTCGATTTTGTGCAGCCTAAATCCTGCACAAAAAAGCACTTTCAGAGCATGAGAAATGAAAATATCACTTTGTGTGATTTCACCATTCTAGTAAGGACATTGCGGGGTGAAAATCTGATTGTACGAAAAGTTCTTACATCCTCGTTGGTCCCGGCTGGTCGTAAGATGTCAGAGGGTTTGGGTGTCTCAACAACTTTTTTTGATTCCGTGCTTCGGAAAGTACGTTAATTTGTTGATCCCGGCTAATATCTGTGAAAGTAGTCAAGGCTTTTTGTGGCTCAACAACTCTGACACTAGAGTGAGTGAGGTCGTAAAACCCACACGATTATGGTGAGGATGAGTCAGACAACTGTTCAAAATTACTTGATCCCTATGGGACCTTTATGAATTCTCAATACGGTTACCACAACGCCAATGAAATTACGGGCTCTTAACAGAGACACTTCTCATGAAATATTCCAGAATTTAGTGGTAATAACCTGTCTCAGGTGAACGAACTATTAAACTATCGTCTTGAATTTACCAGGGTTCTATTAGAATTAACTCCCATGGAAATTCGAAAATCAATAAGTACTTACGTATGATCTTATACGAAGGTGTAGGTAACTTTAATAGTGAGATTGTTTACTGTACCTACATGCGTTCTGTACCATATAGTTCAAATAAATAGTTAAAAATATAACATTTGAGGTATCGAGGGAAGTATGTCAAGATCGTAGCAAGTGGAGGGCTGTGATCTCGAAGTTTTGACATCTAATACTATAACTTTTTTGCTTTAGGCATTATGTCATACATATTTTGTGTACTAGTTGTGACTTGCGATTTTGTTTCCATAGATAATACTTTAAAGTTCAATTCCAATCCTTTGTCCTATTTGAAACTTCTGAATAGTTCTATAGTAACTTCATGTCCATTCAAATTGTTGTATGAAATGGAAAACTTACAAAAACATTTAGTGCTGTCTATAACAGTTAAAATTGTCTTCAAGCATGTCAACATATCATTAAAATTTATGCATGTGCATCACATGTGCACTTACGTTTGTTAATATTTTAAAAGAAATCAAGTAACTTGAACGTTCAGGGCGTCTATTATAGTAACTGGAACGTGTATGCCATATGCGAACCATTGCCTTTGCAACCAAGGATGTTTTATTTCTAGATTTCCTATCGAACTGACTTGAAAGACGAATACGAAAAAAAAATTAGTATTTATGTTTTCTTCCTGTTTTTGATCAAATCGGTAAGGGATTCGACCAAATCTCTGTTTTTACAATATTCCTTTGACAATTTTATTATTATTTTTTAATAGTAAATGGGCTTAGTCATGACCTCGATCTAGTCTTGAAGACAGAGATGAGGTCGACGATGGAACCATCTTGCCCAGAAGAAGCCTATTCACTCGCGATTTCAATAGATTCGGGTTATATGAACTCGGGAACACAGACGCAGGCAGAGAATTCAACTCTTTAGCCGTGCACATTATAAAAGATGTTTCAAAGCGCTTTGTGCGAATGTGTGGAATATCAACGAAGTAGCTCGAGGCTGTCGGTAACTGGTACAATTGTACCTCAAAAAGTAGAAGCCAGATTGAACGGACTCCTTATTTACTTGATAACAGTTGCTTTACATTTTTTTTAGTCTGAGTTCGTCTCTGACTAGCCTTGAAGAAAGTAGGAACAAAAGTATTTCATAATCAACCAAACCAAATCGTTCACCGGTAAAAGATTTATTTCAGGTAATACGTAACTTTTGTTAAGATTGTAGATAAATGAAATAATTTAAGAATTCGGTCGGTACTAAATCTACGCTTTTCAATTACTTACTTCCATAATAAAAACACACGTAATTTTATTAATTGCTTCGCCTTATCCCGTTTTTGCAAATGGTTTGGAGTCGCCTACCCAACCTATAGGATTTTTACGTGGTTATTTATTACATACGTTACTAAGGTTATTACACAAAGCAACTGTCACCTGACCCCGTGACCCAGATGGCAAACTAGGCTCAATTTTGCTATGTTAGTGGTCAACATGGCTGTCAAAGTTTTAAGCCACTAAATTGTGTCTGACTTGGTTTAACGAGTACTATCATTGACATAGACGGCCGTATCTACATCATCATTATGACGTATGTACATCTTTGTGGGTCTATAGACCTTAACATTTGGTAAGTATTAATTTCAATTTGATTCCTTTACCCGTTCGCGAGAAAAAGGATCTTGACACATGGACAGATGACAACAAAGTAATCCTATAAGGGTTAAGTTTCTTTTCCTTTTGAGATACGGAACCCTAAAAGCTAGTGTCCTCGTCAAATTCCATAATGAAGGTAGCTGATAGCTTAAACGGAATGAAGCTGGGATAATAATAAAACTTACCTAAACCCTTTTCCTCCCATTGACACATTGTTAGCCCTTTTCACGGATTTCCATAAGTAGCTGACAAAACTTTGTCTTTGCTAAGCTTATTTATCAAAGAAACTTTTCTAAAACGACCATCCTGAAAGCCGTACAATTAAACCTTTGTTTTTCGTTTTTCCTCAAAAAGCTTTTATCTGTCTTTGTGACGTCTGGTGAAGTTTGTTAGATTTTACCATAACTCTCTGTTTTTTCACATAGTGCTTATTGCCAAACCATTCGCTGCTTCAATAAACTTCCAACGTCGTTGAAATCTGTCACCAGAGTAACATCATTCAAAAGAATTCTATACGCCTTATTACTCGAAAGATGTTTTTATTCAGTGAACGAGTTTATGACATTTAAATTTGATTCTTAAATACTAAATACCTAATTTCCATTTTTTTGTGTTGCTGTTTTTTTTTTTTTTTAATTTTGTTTCTTGGACATATTAATTGTTATTCCAAATAATGTACCTAGATTAAGTTATATTCAATGCAATATGTATTTTGCTCAGAATAAGGAATAATAATAATAGATATCATGACTGTTCTTATTTCTTTCGTCTTGTCAAGTTTCCTCTGAATATATTTTTTTTCTATCCAGCTGTACTTTATAATAATGCAATAAAGATAGAGATATTTATTTAGTTAATGTTATATTAGATTGATTGTAATTTTTATTTTATTTGTTAACATGTGGTCTATAATTTTAATTTGATAACACGCATATTTTTAACGTGATTTTATTTTTATGATTTTGTAATTAATTAGTATTATTATTGTGGGTTGGGAACTGAGGTGTGGACCTTTAATAAAGCCTAGTGTATGCAATAAGCTTGATTAAATATTGTTTTTCATTAAAAAAATATCTAATCGTATCGTCTAGATTAACTAAGGTTCTGAAAATTTACAATTTACTACTGGTAAGTAATGTGACTTAAAATCACTGTTTGTTTTTACGTTTGCCATGTGCAAATGCAAAATTCTTGCTATATCACAGTTAAAAAGTTTTACGTAATTTGAATAAAGAAGAATAATGATATCTTTAATTAATTAGCAACATTAATATAATTGTTGTTTAGAAAGAAAGTAAGATCTTCGTGCTAATGTTACACTAAAAACCTATAACTCGATTATTTATAGTTATGTACTTCTACTCTCTCTGAATCGAAATCATGCAACCACTTTCGTTTTCTTTATTATGCCGTTGGATGTCTGGGTCAATGTTATTTTGAGTTCATTGAATAAATAAATAATATTAGAATAGCAGGTGAATGACCTGCTTTAGGTTTTTTTTATATAACGAGTAATTACAGGGTGTATTAAAAAGTACGATGATCCTTCCAAGGTTTAATTCTAAGTCACTAATAGATAAAAAATAAAAAAAAAATTATTTGTAGGCACATATTACTTAGCAGCACCTTCTTTGCGACACCGAGTGAGGCCTCCTTGCTTCAGGAATAGACTGGCAGCTAAGTATTTAGATAGCTGTCGATCTGATGAAGCGTCAAGGTGAAAGGACGTCACAACAAGTCATCTTGGTAGATGATGGTGACCGTGCTTTTGCGTTAGACTATTTATCACAATGATTCCTGAAATAATGATAAGTAAGACGTACAACGTTAGTGTAAACTGTAATAACTATCCAGGGTCAGACTGGGCCGGAAGAGTCCGGGTGGCTCACCACAAGCCCGAAGCTCGGAACGTGATGTGACAATAATTGGATCCTGGTTGTCTATACCTGAACCCACAATAATCCTAGATGATTTTGATATTTATGGCCTCCTGCGCCGATATCAGAAGTGGGATAAAGAGACACAGCTCAATATTTTAATCATGTGTGCAAGCATTTCAGTTTCATGGATCTGCGTAAAAGTACAGTCGTGCCGAGAAATTGTTGAGCAGCAAGTACAATCAAGAAAATTAGGTGCTGTACATACATTTTATGATAAAAAGGAATCAAGTTTAATGAGTTTTAATACCTGATATGTCGTAATGTTCAAAATCGTATGCGCTTAGATGGTGACAAAAAGCGTAATTTGCAAAAGTATCGTAAATTAGAAAGGCGTTTATGAATTTTAAAATATGGAAGATAAAGGCGCTTACGGTACATACGAAGAAGACAAGACTTGCTTGTGGTTGTGAAATTATGTAATTTTCGACTTTGTAGAATGGAATCAAAGTGACGGACGGTAGCGACGATGTGTTCCTAAGGTGTTTTTATACAACATTAACCAGATTAACCATATGTCTGTAAAATTAAAATGGAAATAAACGAAATCTGAATCAATACCGATTAAATAAAAACAAAATGAAATGAAACGAAACAAAATAATTTGATCACACAGCTAATGCTGACTGGTTGAAATGGTGATCGCTGTTAGGCATGCTCTGTGACTGAAGGATGCCAGTTGAAACCAAGAGCACTAAATACAAGTATACAAAATAGTGGAGAAGCAACATTTTTGAGTCTCAATGATAATGAGCATCTTTATTAGAAATTTCGTGTCAACTCAGTGCGTGAAAGACTCAGTAGATTCGTATTTGCGTCAATGAGAGTTTCCCAAACAATATCAAAAGATACTACACTAACTGCATATCATGGATATCAGGTCTGTCGTCAGTCCTTAGCTATGGTCTGCTATTTATGGGGACACAGCGTTAATCTAGAGGATGTGTTCAAATTGAAAGATGTTCTTATAGCAAATAAATTATTTGATTGATTGTTTGAAAATCTGTGCTAGACTCGCGATGCTCTACAGGGACGAATATTGGATACTTAATAAAACTATGTAACCAAAATCCACGTAACTGAGATGAAAATGATTAGATGGGCTGGTGGCACTTAATTGGATAGACCCAGAAACGTACATGTTAGTGCAATTTCAAAGTAGCGCTTATTCTAGACAAACTTCAATAGAGTCAGCTCCGGCGGTACGGATTAGGTATGTGATGCGCTGAGAAGAAGAGCACCTCTTTAAGTCTGCGCTAAATATTGACAAAGGGAAACAAGCCGAAATAACCCCTGGGATGCCAAAGAGCTACTTGGTGGTCGAAAATGTAAGAACTTACAAAAAATATTGAGGCCGATTATAACGACAGAGCCAACGGTTGAAAATGTATTCAGGGGGTCGACTCCAAATTAAAATGGGGAGAGGCATGGAGAAAGAAAAGAGACAGGAAGTGTACTGATTTTAATACAAATTGCCCAAAGTATAGTGATTACTGGTGATACTCAACAAACCATTGCCGTATTCTTAACAATATCGAACATATTGCGAATAAAGCGAATTTATTGGAAAATTCTAACGAAGTATGAAAATTATCTGTACATAGACAGATAGTAAAATTGTTGATGATACCTACCTTATGGATATCTGGTGAGCATGTTCCTTATTGTGAGATAGTATGATATTGTGACGCACGTAATTTGAAATTGCTATGTTGATAATATGATTTGAAGTTACTCAGTTGGTTTGGGTGGTTGTAGGGCGATTACTGTTGAGCTGATAGAAAGGACAATGTCGTACGGGCCAGCCCGATTCGTTGGGTGGTTGAAGGTTCGCATTGGTCCAATCTATGTTTGTGGAGTTGATAGAGAGGGCAATGTCGTACGGGCCAGCCCGACTTGGTTGGGTGGTTGAAGGTTCGCATTGGCCCAATCTGTGTTTGCGAAGCTGGTCGGACAGTGGCGGATCCGGTCCATGCCCATCGGGGCTGGTCGAAGGGACACACTGGTCCGGGCCAGGCTTTGTTGATGGTTGGAAGGACAGTGGTGGATCTGGTCACCGTGCCCATTAGGGATGGTCGACGGACACACTGGTCCTGTCCGTGATTTATGTGGGAAAGATGTCATCCGGTCCATAGTGAGATGGTCGAAAGGGTACATGCTTTCAGAGTTGGGTTGAAGGGGCACATGCCTTCAGAGTAACTTCACAATGAGTGGTTTCAGTTTTTTGTGTGATGATGATCTTGATTGTCAGGATAGACGAGCGGATTGCTTGGTGATCTTGTTTTTATTTGTTTTAGGACATTGTTAATGGATTAACGCCCGAGGACGGTCGTGTTGTCAGGACGGCCGTGTAGGCACATATTACTTAGCAGCACCTTCTTTGCGACACCGAGTGAGGCCTCCTTGCTTCAGGAATAGACTGGCAGCTAAGTATTTAGATAGCTGTCGATCTGATGAAGCGTCAAGGTGAAAGGACGTCACAACAAGTCATCTTGGTAGATGATGGTGACCGTGCTTTTGCGTTAGACTATTTATCACAATGATTCCTGAAATAATGATAAGTAAGACGTACAACGTTAGTGTAAACTGTAATAACTATCCAGGGTCAGACTGGGCCGGAAGAGTCCGGGTTCTCACCACAAGCCCGAAGCTCGGAACGTGATGTGACAATAATTGGATCCTGGTTGTTTATACCTGAACCCACAATAATCCTAGATGATTTTGATATTTATGGCCTCCTGCGCCGATATATTCATTCTACACTTGTTTTTCAACAAAAGCACAATAAATGAATTTATACATTTGCAAATAGTAAAACTCTGCCACCTAAACTAAGCTAAGCATAGCCTGTATCTTAGGGGAGATTGTATAAAAAATATCAAGAAATACTTTTTTCTCAATAAAAGTAGTTTTAGATTATGAAGAAGTGCAGCGCCTGGAGGGTTCAATGACCTCTATGATCAGCTGGTGATGCAGACAAAGATGTATTTTTTTATAATATCCCGTCACTAGCAAGTACCTTTTTTAGGGTTCCGATACCAAAATGGTAGAAAAAGGAACCCTTATGATGTCGCTTTGTCTGTCTGTCTGTCCGTCTGTCTGTCTGTCACACCTCTATATATCTCAGCAACCACTAATGCCATCGACTTGAAATTTGGAACAGTTTTAAAATATGGTTGCCCAACTTAACTGCACATGAAAGAAATGTGAAAAAATTTAAATTATTAATGTAAAGGGGGCTAAAATAGGGGGGGCCAATTTTCAAATTGTCGCTACTAGGTTAAGTGGGGTATCATATGAAAGGGCTTTACTTGTACATTTAAAAATATATTTTTGTATTTTTTTACGTCTCTTAGTTTTCAAGTAATGATGAAAAATTACAAAAAAAATACCATTCCCCCCCCTTATCTCCGAAGTTTGTGAAAGGAAAAATCTGAATTAATTACAGTTGACAGAAATTTATGTAAACATTACAGCAAAAATAAAACGATCTTTCTAAGTTGCACAGTTTTTTAGAAATCTGCAAATAACCTTTACAAACAAATTTAGTTTGGCGGTCTTAAAAATGGACTTTATTGCTTCCAAAAATATAAAAAGTATATCGGAACCCTCGGCGCGCGAGTCCGACTCGCACTTGACCGGTTTTTTTAATGAATTACTGTCATTTAATTCGAAGGAAAATCTAATTTCATGATCACACAAAAAAAATGTTCAAAAAAAGTATTTGTATATTTTTTTTACAATCTGTTACTGATATAGAATCACCATTTTTTTTACAACCTGTATTGCAGTGATATAGGACTGAATCTGAATATTAATTTAATATTGATTACGTTTTAGTTCCTTTTCTACATAATATATTAAAAGCTTGTTTTAATTTATTATTTTCTACCATTATTTTTATCTATTTATGTATGTTTACCAGTCTCCTATACCTATATCTTTCCAAAAGGTTTTACCTAGTTAAGGATCAGATTACCTTTTGTAAAATGTCCCTTCATATTTATTTATATTTATTAAACTAGTTAGCTATCACGTTAAAATGAGAAGTAATGTCGAAGTTTTAATCAAGTATAATAAAACACTGCTGAAAAGTTTGATAAATTGCTTACTTATGGACCCCTTGTTAGAAGTTAGTTTTTTAACAGATAACAATTGAAAATCTGTTATAAATTATAATTTTTTTACATCAAAAATCTGTCTTGGTTTTTAGGAAATATTGTCACTGCAAACGTGACTGCAAATTTTGGCTCATCAGTGTATTTATCTTGTTTTTCTTAGAAAACATTGAATCACATTCAAGAATCTACACAGCCGGGCAACTTAGCATAAGCAGGTCATACCTTTCGCTTTCAAGTAGTCTTAAAGTGAAAATTAATTATAATAAATTTATAGTTAGTAAAGTGAAATGGCCGCGAAGATTTATTTTAAGGAACTCTACAAAGTTGCGTTTTTCAAAGAATGTACTTAAGCGTTTTACTGTTTACCCGGTCTTGGTGAAGATTATAAAGATTAATTATATTATAGATGATGATGATTTTGATTTTTACCGACTTCAAAAAAGGAGGTTATTACTGCAAATTCTTTAGTATGTTACAAGACTTGCTCAGACCAAAAAACTGAACAACTTTCCCTAAAACACGTAGCAAATAGAGGAACTCCCACCTGCATTTGTTTAAACGAGTTCCTCTAACCTGAATCTATTCAAGTCGCGAGTGAACAGGCTTCTTCTTGGTGAGCTCATACCATTGTTGACCTCATGTCTGTCGTCAAGGCTGAAAAGAAGTCAAGAGCTAAATAAAAAAAGCAACTGTGTGACTCATCTTATACCTGTCTGCAGGGCCATTCTCGCCCGATTAACATTTCAATGTCTAGTGAAGATATAGTTGTCGCAGGCAAATTTATATGATTGAATTTGAATTTACATTATGCCTTGGCATTTTACAAAATACCGAGACATTTTTTAATTCCCCAACTTACGTCATACCTATGCATTTTAAAAAATGGCGCGTAATCCATTGTAATCCAGGTATAAAATTTTCTTATCCAATAGTCGCATTATAAGCTAACCTTGCTTTGACTAACAGATCTAAACCCATTACAATTTGCCTAGCGTAAATTGCCGGCAGTTTTGAAATGGCAAATTATGCGATTCGTCTGCGAGATAGACACAAATTAAATCTCTATAACTTTGTTTAACTCTTATACTCGTAACTATACTCGTCTGGGTCGAGCCGTCCGCTCTTTAACCGTCATCCGGTGAAGTTGTGAAAGCCACTTAGGCTAACAACAGGAGTCCACTACAAAAAGGACAGGCTAATGCATTCTAGCTTTAATATTATCTTTATACATACATACATCATAACTTTTTGGCGGGAACTCGACGTGGGCTCTTGGCTGCTCGGTTGAAATTAAGATTTTATGCAGTAAATTAGCTACGGAGTTCGCAGCTGATGAAAATTTCAAGCGATCTCTTGTTTGAACCCAGTTTGTGTTGTCTCAAAAAGTCATGGAAGTTTCCTTCGTAAAGTCCACTATCGCTTTACGGGGAGAGCAATGAACAATTTCCCCACTCGACACTGGCGGTTCGCCATATTTTTAACTTCTAAAAAGTGAAGAAATTACAAAAACTGAACAATGTTCTGCAACACGACACTGGCAGAAATGTCCCTAAATATAGGTTGACGATTTCCAAATAAATAAAAAAAAACATACATAATATCACGCCTTTTTCCCGTCGGGGTAAGCAGAGACCACAGTCCTCCACCTGCCACGATCTTGACATACTTCTCTTGCTTTCTGTATTTTCATCAATCCTTTCATACATGCTCGTCGGTTTAGGATGCTTTTAACCTGGCCTTTATTCAGAACGTCTTGAATTCGGTCCTGGTACGTTCTTCGCCGAAGCCTTCCCTTTCCAACGTTTCCATTTACTCTCGCCTTAGAGATCTCTTTCGTCAATCCTCTCTACATATCAAACCATCTCAGCATCCCTTTCTCAATTTTAGTCACAAATTTTTATTTATTTAGTTTTATGCACAAATTCATTGTACAATGGTGCACATAATGCCTAAAAACTAAAGGCATTGTCTGCCCGTCTATCTTTCTATTATTTTCTAACTACATATCTATATATAAAAATGAATCCCTACTTCCCTTTGTCACGGCAACGGCATCACGCGTAGGTGTAGGGTTAGGGGTAGGGTAGGGTAGGGGTAGGGGTAGGTGAAGGGGTAGGTGTAGGGGTAGGGGTAGGGTAGGGGTAGGGTAGGGGTAGGGTAGGGGTAGGGTAGGGGTAGGGTAGGGGTAGGTGTAGGGGTAGGGGTAGCTGTAGGGTAGGGGTAGGGTAGGGTAGGGGTAGGGTAGGGGTAGGGTAGGGGTAGGGTAGGGGTAGGGTAGGGGTAGGGTAGGGGTAGGGTAGGGGTAGGGTAGGGGTAGGGTAGGGGTAGGGTAGGGGTAGGGTAGGGGTAGGGTAGGGGTAGGGTAGGGGTAGGGTAGGGGTAGGGTAGGGGTAGGGTAGGGGTAGGGTAGGGGTAGGGTAGGGGTAGGGTAGGGGTAGGGTAGGGGTAGGGTAGGGGTAGGGTAGGGGTAGGGTAGGGGTAGGGTAGGGGTAGGGTAGGGGTAGGGTAGGGGTAGGGTAGGGGTAGGGTAGGGGTAGGGCAGGGGTAGGGTAGGGGTAGGGTAGGGGTAGGGTAGGGGTAGGGTAGGGGTAGGGTAGGGGTAGGGTAGGGGTAGGGTAGGGGTAGGGTAGGGGTAGGGTAGGGGTAGGGTAGGGGTAGGGTAGGGGTAGGGTAGGGGTAGGGTAGGGGTAGGGTAGGGGTAGGGTAGGGGTAGGGTAGGGGTAGGGTAGGGGTAGGGTAGGGGTAGGGTAGGGGTAGGGTAGGGGTAGGGTAGGGGTAGGGTAGGGGTAGGGTAGGGGTAGGGTAGGGGTAGGGTAGGGGTAGGGTAGGGGTAGGGTAGGGGTAGGGTAGGGGTAGGGTAGGGGTAGGGTAGGGGTAGGGTAGGGGTAGGGTAGGGGTAGGGTAGGGGTAGGGTAGGGGTAGGGTAGGGGTAGGGTAGGGGTAAGGGTAAATAAAATCTGCTTATTTATTGCCTGTAAGGCGGAACCAAATGCGCCGGGTCAGCTAGTTATTATATAAAAAGCAATATCGGCTAAAGCTTTTAGAAAAAACTATTTTGTACAACAATGTTATTCTTTCCGTCACATATACTCTGGTTTTAGTGTCATGGCTGCAAAATGTGTTGGTAAGCGTTGGATAAAAAAAAGTGGAAAATAGGATGGTGTAGAGATAAGGGTGGTTTTCCCCTAGTGCATGGCGCCACCTTTATTGTAAAGCAATGTAGTTTAGCTGACGTCATAAGAGATTTTAATATCCAACAATGAATAAACGATTTTTGATTATGATTTTTGCTGTACGAGCCTTGAGCTTGAAATATCCAAACAAATACGATTGCGAGGTTTTTTGATTTCTTCAGTAATTACATTCCAAAGCAATACAGCTTGTATTAAAGATTGGTGGTAGCAACCGGGCCGGTAAGAAGGGCAAAGAAGAAGCAGATTGTCTGTACAGCGGCAACTGCCATGAAAATCTGAGAGGAATTGGAAACGCTCCTTAAGTGTTTAAAAATCTTCTATCTATATGGTCCAGTTTTTTGCGTCTTCTTATTATTGCTTGTTTTATAAAGAGTACCTGGTCGACCAAGCTTAGCTCTATAATAGCCGGTTTAACATTAAAATATCATCGGGTGAGCAAGCTATGCTACTCGCCAATAGATGGCGCTGTAGCTATCTGTCTAAAACGCGGTATTTAAAAAAAAATGATTACAATTACAGGCAAAATGAATTTTCTCAGACATAATACCTAGCTAGATCGATATTTCGCCCCAGAAAACCCCTGTATGGTGAATTTCATCGAATTCATTAGAGCCGTTTTCGAGAAACTGTTTACGAATATACAAATATATATACAAAATTTTGCTCGTTTAATAACATAGGATTCTTAGATTCTCGAAACGGAAGCAGAAAGACGGAAGGCTCGTTACTGCCAACAATGGACATAAGATAATTCTGTCTTTCTGTCCTATCGTTCACGGGTCACGCATTGTTGTCCACAAAATGGCCTCTTCAGGCCAACCGGCCCGTAAAGGTGGTTTTACAAGCCATTAGCTCCGGCTCAACCATTTATTTGTCCGCAACTAGACTGTGTAAATAAAATGGTTGTACAAACGCTTGTCTGCGTAAAATTGTACAAATTATCTAGCAACGCCTGTAGTTGTCATTTGTGTTAAAGAATTAGTTGTAGTTTGTTTAGTGTCCACTACAGCGTGTACAAGAAAGGTGTGATAATACTTAAGGGTGTGAAACTGAACAACTTTTCCCAATGAACATAGGTCATAGAACAAAATCAATTTTGACCTCCCATAGAAACTGCATCAAGTGATAGCGCATTTTGTATTAAAGGTCAAATTTGGTTTTTTCGTATTTCAATGTTCAGTTTCATTGGCAGATTCATACCTTTCGATATTATCACACCTATCGGTTACACGTTGAGCATTGGCCACTTGAGTTGTAATTCTAATTGTGCGTTGGGCTATTTTCCGCAACTCGGCGCCTATTTTGCGTGTGGGTAGAACAGCTTCTCCACTTGTGTTGATAGCCTTATCTTCCCGATAACGGAAGTGAAGTAACTTTGGTTCTTCTGGTAGGGTGTAGCGGGGAAGGAATCACGCACGTGTAACTGATGTTCTTTTTCTTCCCCCCTCCAACGGCGACATGAAAATAAGAACGCGAGCTGGAAAGTAAACGTGCATCTTGACTTCTAAAGCCAAGAGTAGTAGGTAACTCAGGTTGTAATTGAAGTGCAGGACACGTTTTCGAAACGCTTGGGGGTGACAGAAAGACAAACGACCTAATTTGTTTAAGTGTCGGGTGTTTTCTAATAGTGTTAATGTTTTATTTTGTATACCATGCTCTAGGGAGAAAACATGCTAAGTGCGACAATCAAGAACAAGAAGAACAACGCACAATGGTCCATATAGGAATAAGTGCGGAAACCATACACTTAACTTAGAACTTATCAAGAACAAATCGAGTTTGACATCGGCGCCACTTTCGCTCCTACTGTTGTTGAAATAATAACGGTTCAAACTCCAATGTAGTTTGATTTGCTCTTGACTTGAAAAAAAGAAATATAAATAAAAAGTAGGAAGGTGACTCAGAATAAACTGAACTTTCGCTAATGAATATGAGGAAGATATGAGAAAATCAAAATGTTATTCGTCACTGGTCAGGAAGAAAAATATTTTGTCCTCTTTCGATTTTTTTTAAAGTTGTTCAGAATCACCTTTTTTATAAGAATAATCATACTTTTCATAGTAAATTGAACCCGACTTGCACTTGATTTTTAATTGATTTTTTTTTTTTTTTTTATTCCCTTCTCAAGTTTTTTATTTTATTTTACGGGCTGCAATAGTGGATATCATTATGGTCACATGTGTTCTATAAAACTCACAAATAGCTACCTATTATGTTTCACAAGTTACAGACCAGTTAAGGATGGCCGTACGATAAATACAAGGTGTAAGGGACCGTAGGGACTGTGTACAGAAAACTAAACGGGCGTGGTCAGTCAACGAAACTGAACAACATTCCCAAAGAAAAATTTTTGGGAAATGAAAAAATGTCTACCTCATCACGTGGGGTAATGTAAGATAGGTTTTTTTAAAATAATGTGAGTTTGCACAGAAACATTTTCGATTTTGCTCGAATCGTATTTGAATATTTTTTTGTTGGAGTTGAGTGTCTATCCATGTCATTGAGTGTCAGTTAACCGGTTATTGAGTGTCAGTTAACCGGTTAAATATGACGACATTAAAAGAAAACTATCACAGCTAAGTAAGCTTCACAGGTTATTAAACTATAGCCGAAAAAACTGGAAATAATAAAAATTGCAATATCAATCTGGCGCTAGGACCTTACTCCGGGATTAGGATTGCTTACTCTGAGCGAACAATTTGGAACGGCCTTTATATTAATTTTCCAAAAATGATTTTTTGGAAAAGTTGTTCAGTTCCGTCGACTGAACAAACCTTTCGGTACACCGTCCAGTATACCCTGTATATAAAGTCCAGTAATTAATTAGACACGTCGGAACGAAACTTTTGGGTACGAAACTCTGAAAAAACCTTTAAATGTTGCCAGCTGCTCATCAACCTACGCAAATTGCATGGTCAATCGCACGTTAGTGGAAACATTTGCAACTCTATCACCATGCTTTAAAGGCCAAAGTGTTTCTACTGACGTTTTCTTGGGTTTATCTGAGGGATAAAACGAAAGATATCCCGTTTAATTACAAATCGATCAAATTTCAATTTTGCCAGAAGTAATGATACCGAGGTATCGAGAATATTTGTGCATGAGTGCTGTACTACTAAATGTAAATTAAAATGAAATTAAAAATTCATAAATAAATTCAATTTAAATTCAATTACTAGGCAAGTCTCGTATAGTAGGTAGTTATCGGAGAGAAATGATAAGCTCAGGTTTTTGGAATAAACCAGCTTTTAATCACAAACCGTATGTTATCGAAACCCTGAGGTCTCTAGATCAAAACCCTGATCTAGAGACTCTTCTCGGTTAAGTTAGGTTAGATTCGGCTTAGTGAGGTTAGAAATATCACACAATTTGTAAGTTGTTCTTCTTCCGTTTTTTTATTGCAAAGCTTAGCGTTTTCACCAAATCTCTGTTTACATCATATGCCTGCGACATAGTCATCAACACATTATGATCAGCAACTAGCTTCAATAGCTGATGAAATCTAGGTCAAGTAATAAATGGCTGGGTATGTAGATTAAAACTTCAAAATTCATTATGCAAACCTTTTATTTTACTAAATAAACAGTAAATTCTGTACAGCGGTCATTTAAGTATATTTTACTTGCTTTATCATGTGGAAAATTAATAAAACTAGTTCATATAAATGGGTCATTTTTTGCTAAGCCTTGTCAAATCAAACCCACGCATAACGAGAATAGGTACACTCAAGAGCAGGTCAAACTTAACACTCGCAGCGCGACAAAAAAAACAAAAACTATCTACTTATATTACTACTAGAAAATGTATTTTATTTTGTCATAGCAACACATAATATTGGGTCGCATACACAGCGGTTGCGATCAGACTTTAGCTATATTTGTTTTATAAACGTCACTGGTGTCGATTCTGGCAGACCCAAACTAAAACTAAACTAAATTTGACAGGTCTAAAAATGATGCTGTCTTTTATTAGTCTGTAGGGAGTAACACAGACAGCAACACTTTTAGACCTGTAAAATTTAGTTTAGTTTTAGTTTGGGGCTGCCAGAATCGACACCACTGACTCGTAACATCCTGTATTTTCAAGTTACGCAACGAATACCTTTAACTTTGTGACATTTTAGCAGGAAGTTGACACACGGTCGTTGATATGGGTTAACTCAAATGTCAGTGATTTAGTGGGTCTAAAATTAATCTCATTTGCGGTGAAGGCTGGTTTTAGAAATTAATTTAGGTACGAGTATACGTGTGAATGTCGTTAATTGTTTGAATAACCCTTTTGTCAAAGGCCTGTGACATAGCGAGCTTAAAGACAACGATCTAAAGTAGCTGAGAACTTTCACTTTAACTCTTTCAAAGAACGAAAAACGTTCTTATACAAGGTGTAACAGAAAGGGCATACCAACCCTGAAGGATGTGATTTTGCCCATGAAACTGAACAACTTCCCTAAGGCACATAGGTCGAAATAAGAAAAAAAAATTTACGTCGCATACAAAGTGCATTATCAGCCAGTTTGTATGGGAAGTCAAAAAAATTTTTTCGTATTTCGACCTACGGCGCAGGCCAGACAGAAGAGGTGCGCCGCACGGCACGCCTTCAGCGCACCTCTTCCGTCTGGCTTGCACCGCGTCGTTCTCCTACATTTTGTATGCATGTGATTTGAACAGGCGACGAGACGGCATGCCTAAGGCGCACTGTCGGTGCACCACCGGCGCACCATCGGCGCACTGTCGGTGCACCACCGGCGCACCATCGGCGCACCGCCGGCGTGAACGCAGGCAGCCGAAAAGTGTACCACGGGGGCGCTCGAAGCGCGCCTCGGGCGCACCCGAAGCGCACCTCGAGCGCACCCGAAGCGCGCCGCGCCCGTTCTGTCTGGCTTGGACCTATGTTCTTTAGGGAAAGTTGTAAGTTTCATGGGCAGATTCACATCCTCCAGGGTTGGTGTACACTTTTTGTTACATCCTGTATAAAATCAGAATTTTTTGTCTCTTAGTGCCTATAATTTTCTAGGGTTCCGTACCCGAAGTGTTCAACCAGAGCCCTATTGCTGTCACTCGCATGTCCATCCGTCGTCTGTCACACATAGTAACACTACAAATTTGCACAATGTACCTATTTTATTTTTATTTATTAGGCTTTCCAACAACGAGCGCACATTGATTACATAGGTTGCTTACAATTTACAAGAACAGGTGCCTCATCACTTACAGGAGAGCACAGCATGCACAAATATGTCCAACGAGTTTAGGAACAAGAGAAGAGCAAATTTAGGTAATAGTAGGTATGTGATTGAGAGCACATAGAAAAGTTACTTTGTACTCTCAATCAAATAGCCACTGATTGATACTGCAATACAATTTAAAGTTTAAAATTTGAAGTTATACCAAACATATTATTTAAAAGGATAGTTTACACTAACTGAACGAACCTTACAAAACCAATAGTATTTTCTTTTTAAAATATAAAATATTGTCATGAAAAATATCAACATTTGCAGTCCTAGGTAAGGAATAGGTAACGAATAGGTACGACACCTTCATTGCATTTACAAAGATAATAGGATTATGTAATTTGTTGTGACTTCACATCACACTTTTTTTATGTATTAACCATCCCTAACTTGTGTTGTGTTGTGAAAAATTGATTCTTTAATCCTATTTCTATAACCAATATTTCTTTAAATGTAGTCTTCTAAAAAACATACCTTCAATGTTAGCGTTTCTTTATATTGAAAATTTGCTGAAATTTTGAATGATTCTATAGCAGAATACTCGGTAGACCATAATTTCTTTCCAGATACTTTCCAGATTAATTGAAACCGCCATCTAGTTTCGATAAGTTTTATGCTTTTCCGGGTTTCGTTTTCTAGTATGGGGATTATCAGTCCTAAAACGTTGACAAATCATGCCCTTTCAGTTTTAAAAAAACCTGTCCATTACATCCAGTATTATTTCTACACAGGGCTATAACAAGCTTATCCGTGTTCATAAAAAGAAAGTATCAAGACTGTTCTCATATAAACGGTATGAACACAATCCACGTTCACATTTAAGCATCTTCGGCTTTACAGTCTTTACACTTCAAGTCTGATACATTGGATTTTGTACCGTTTTATTGCAAAGCGTTGGAGTCGCACTCCAAGTGAAAAAGCTAAACTGGTCTAGACTGTACTGCTCAATTTTAATAGTTCACTCGGCCCATTTAGTATACTTTGATTTGAGGGAAAGAGGTAGCACTATAGACCTACATATTATGCGAGTTTTTAAAGTGAGCGAAGAAAGTTGTTGCAACAATTGGATAGTTATTTTGAAATAGTAGAATTAGAACCATTGAATATGTCAAAAAATATTCAAAATTGTTTAAATTAGTTTGTTCAAATGCAAAGTCATTTTTTCTTCGGAAAAAAATACAGTCTGCTGATAACAAAATTAAGGCTGTATGGAATGTTATAAACAGTGAAACTGGAAAAGTGAAACCGCGTGACAATCAAATCACACTTCATACAAATCGCGGAACTATTAGTTCAAACGTAGAAGTGGCTCAAGAATTCGAAACCTTTTTTACTAATATTCCTTTGAAAACAACAGAGTCACTCAATTCTTCATCTTCACTTGCTAGCGATTTACTTCAAAAGAATGTGGACGCCTGCGAAACTGAATTTGGGTTCAATCATGTCACCCCTAACGAAATTATTAAAGCCTTTAAAAGTATTAAAATGAAAACTACTGAGGACCTATGGGGAATGTCAGTAAAAGTCTGTAGTGCGATCATTGATACTATATCTCCATATTTAGCTGTTATATTCAATGATTGTGTCGATCATGGTACATTTCCTGACTTAATGAAAAAAAGTAAAGTAGTTCCATTATTCAAAGCTGGTGACAAAAAGGATCCCAGTAATTTTAGACCAATATCAGTCTTACCTGTACTTAGTAAAATTTTTGAGAAGGTCATACTCAATCAAATGCTTTCACACTTCAATAGAAATAACTTACTACATGACCATCAATTTGGTTTCACGAAAGGGCGCAGTACAACGGATGCCGGGACTGCACTTTTAAAATACATCTTTTGCGCGTGGGAAAAATCTGAAGATGCTATTGGTATCTTCTGTGATCTATCCAAGGCATTTGATTGCGTAGATCATAGCACATTGTTGCTAAAACTTGAACATTACGGTGTTAAGAATAATTCACTTAAACTACTTAGGTCATATTTGGAAAACAGGATTCAAAAGGTACAAGTAAACAGGACGAAATCACTGGGATCTGTTGTCAAAATTGGCGTACCTCAAGGGTCCATATTAGGGCCATTTTTATTCCTTATTTATATTAATGACCTTCCTTCTGTGGTGAAGAATCTGTCAAAGATTGTGTTATTTGCTGATGATACTTCATTAATATTCAATGTAAGTAGGAAATCACAAAATTATAACGAAGTCAACGATGCACTTGGACAGATTCATGCATGGTTTACTGTTAACAATCTAGTCCTAAACGCCAAAAAAACTAAATGTATTAAATTTGCACTACCAAATGTAAGGTCTACTTCACATAACATAGTATTGAATAATGAGCCATTAGATTTTGTAAATAGTACAGTTTTCTTAGGGTTAACACTAGACTCTAAACTTCAATGGGGCCCTCATATAACGGCTCTTTCTGGTCGATTGAGCTCGGCTGCATATGCTGTTAGAAAAATCAGACAACTTACTGATGTAGCTACTGCAAGGCTGGTTTACTTTAGCTACTTCCATAGCATTATGTCTTATGGCATACTGCTTTGGGGCCGAGCAGCTGATATACATTCAATATTCGTTTTACAAAAGAGGGCTATAAGAGCAATTTATTGCCTGAAGACTCGTGATTCCCTGAGAGAACTGTTCAAGGAAATCAACATTATGACAGTGCCATGCCAGTATATCTATGAAAATATAATGTATGCTAGAAAGAACATTCATCAATTACCAAAAATTTGTGACAGGCATAATTTTAATACTAGAAATAAGCATAAAATTGATCAACCATATACTAGATTAACTAAAGTCAATACATCTTTCGTTGGTCTGTGTATACGATACTACAACAAAATACCTGACAATATAGTGCAATTACCTGAGAGAAAGTTTAAAGAATGTGTAAAGCAAACGTTATGTAAAAAAGCTTACTATAGATTGGATGACTATATGAATGACAAAGAGGTATGGTGCTCTGATATTCCAGCGAAACACAAGAAACACATTGTAAAAAGCCGACTCTTAAAGTAGGCCGTGCTGCAGTGGTTTCTTGCCGTTTCTTTTACGCTGCCATAGCACGATCCGAAACGGCGTAGACTCGCTCTATTTGCATTGTATTCTGCATGACATTCAATAAGTATTCTGTAAAGAATCTACATTGAATAAAATTATCTGAATCTGAATTATCTGAATCTGAACCCGGTATAAGTATAAAAAGGTTATAAAGACGTAGTAAAGGGATACGCGTAGGTTTTATAGCCGATCGTACGATGCTCTTGGGTGGCAGTTAGTGTGAAATTTTAGTTGAAGGTTTCTTGTACATTTTATAGTGTCTCTTAGTGGCACTTTGAACTTTTATTGCTTTATTGCTGCAAAAAGAATAGTATGTATAAACAGAACATAAATAGGAACCCCACGGATCATCACAACATCCTATGAAACGTCCACTACAGGACAGGGAGCTCACTCCAAAATTCCAGCTTTTGCTGAAACAATGTAGAGGGGAAGTACCATAGTCACCACGCTTGTTAGCGTTACGGCTGGCACCATGGACCGCGGTTGTTGGTGCCCACAGAATGTAAGATGATACGATACACAGAAGACTGCCCATCCTCTGGTTCATTTACCCTTAGTCGCCTCTTACGAAACCCAAGTACAGATGGGTTGGTATTATTCTTTGCCGGCGCCACACGGATACTGAACATTTTACCTAGAACCTAAAAATGTAGATCTTAAAATATAAGTCTATTTCATATCTAGGAATCAAAGAGGTGATTGCGCAAAGAAACTTCTGGAACTTACTTCACCCCAAAGAGAACTCTTAAAGCTAAGAAGAAAGTTTAAGTTCAACTTAAAATCCCATTAATATGTTCACTGATAATGATCAACAAGAAGTTGCTGCAGAACAAAATTTTTCGTCTGCCCATAGTAGTATAGTGGTCACGTGATCGACTCATTTTGTATGGGCGAAATTTTTTTTATTTTATATTTATTTATTCGGTAAAGTTGCTTATTTTCATGAGTAGAATGAATGACACATTAGACTTTGTATCGCTCCTATTTCAATAGACGTACGGGCTACAACATAACTCTGGCTGTGACCGTTAATGCGCAGAAGTCAAAAAAGTGAGTCGTGGGGGTGAGCGGGGCAGGTGGGGGGAGGCGCGCGAATCGTCCATTGGTTCTTCGCCTGTCATCCATGCGCAGAAAAAACCCGTCAGAGCCAAACTTATCCTGTTCACGCTATACGTAAATTCGTGCTAGCCACCACCACATTTAGCGTAATATTATACAGGGTGTTAATTTAATTGCGTGCCATAGCTTAGGGGGTGTTTCAGTAACCATTAAGGAACACAAAAAAAAAATCCTATTTCAATATTTTTCAAAATAATATATATATTTTTTATCCTTTATTAGGTATTGCATTCTGAAAGTTCTAAGCCCGTTCATGTATGAAGGGAAAATTGGAGCCATAAACAAAAAAATAAATACTACCTTTACCACTGAAACTCGCGCGCTGACTCGGTGATATCGCGGTGCTCATTGCCCTCCGCGTTAGTTAAGTTTCAATGGAGTTTTAGTTTTTTTTTAAGGAGGATTTTTTTAAATATTTTTTTATGTTCCTTTATCGTTACTGAAACACCCCCTACGCTATGGCACGCAATTAAATTAACACCCTGTATATTCTTTGACCACGTTTAGAGATGGAGTGCGGTGCCGGCTAGAATAGCCTAGCCATGCCTTAGACAGAATGTTTTAGTATATCTTTTTCCCCTTACACCAACGTGAAAGAGGATCCTTCATACTTTAATTAGTTTTCCGATCTTTTCTAGGAGAAAATTGATATCTACACTCTATTCCGATACTCTTAGATCTTTCTCTTACTATACTAGAAAATTGATACCTACAATCTGTTCGATACTCTTAGATCTTTCTCTTACTATACTAGAAAATTGATACCTACACTCTGTTCCAATACTCTTAGATCTTTCTCTTACTATACTAGAAAATTGATACCTTCACTCTGTTCCGATACTCTTAGATCTTTCTCTTACTATACTAAAAAATTGATACCTACGAGTACACTCTGTTCCGATACTCTTAGATCTTTCTCTTACTATACTAGAAAATAGATACCTTCACTCTGTTCCGATACTCTTAGATCTTTCTCTTACTATACTAGAAAATTGATACCTACACTCTGTTCCGATACTCTTAGATCTTTCTCTTACAATACTAGAAAATAGATACCTTTACTCTGTTCCGATACTCTTAGATCTTTCTCTTGCCCTCTTCTCTTGAACAATATTTGCTTTTGTTATTTAAAATAATGTAGCTTTCATGATGAAAGAGTTCATAATAGACGGTGAGTCTATGTGAGCCATAGGGGGCGATCTAGCGTGGCCGCTAAATTTATGATTAAAATTTGACAGGTCTAAAAGTGATGCTGTCTTTTTTCAGCCTATAGACGGTAACAAAGTTAGCAACATTTTTAGACCTGTAAAATTGGGGATGATTCTATCGTGGCCGCTAAATTTATAATTAAAATTTGACAGGTCTAAAAGTGATGCTGTCTTTTTTCAGCCTATAGACAGTAACAAAGATAGCAACATTTTTAGAACTGTCTAATTGGGGGTGATTCTATCGTGGCCGCTAAATTTATAATTAAAATTTGACAGGTCTAAAAGTGATGCTGTCTTTTTTCAGCCTATAGACAGTAACAAAGATAGCAACATTTTTAGAACTGTCTAATTGGGGGTGATTCTATCGTGGCCGCTAAATTTATGATTAAAATTTGACAGGTCTAAAAGTGATGCTGTCTTTTTTCAGCCTATAGACAGTAACAAAGATAGCAACATTTTTAGAACTGTCTAATTGGGGGTGATTCTATCGTGGCCGCTAAATTTATGATTAAAATTTGACAGGTCTAAAAGTGATGCTGTCTTTTTTCAGCCTATAGACAGTAACAAAGATAGCAACATTTTTAGAACTGTCTAATTGGGGGTGATTCTATCGTGGCCGCTAAATTTATGATTAAAATTTGACAGGTCTAAAAGTGATGCTGTCTTTTTTCAGCCTATAGACAGTAACAAAGATAGCAACATTTTTAGAACTGTCTAATTGGGGGTGATTCTATCGTGGCCGCTAAATTTATAATTAAAATTTGACAGGTCTAAAAGTGATGCTGTCTTTTTTCAGCCTATAGACAGTAACAAAGATAGCAACATTTTTAGAACTGTCTAATTGGGGGTGATTCTATCGTGGCCGCTAAATTTATGATTAAAATTTGACAGGTCTAAAAGTGATGCTGTCTTTTTTCAGCCTATAGACAGTAACAAAGATAGCAACATTTTTAGAACTGTCTAATTGGGGGTGATTCTATCGTGGCCGCTAAATTTATGATTAAAATTTGACAGGTCTAAAAGTGATGCTGTCTTTTTTCAGCCTATAGACAGTAACAAAGATAGCAACATTTTTAGAACTGTCTAATTGGGGGTGATTCTATCGTGGCCGCTAAATTTATGATTAAAATTTGACAGGTCTAAAAGTGATGCTGTCTTTTTTCAGCCTATAGACAGTAACAAAGATAGCAACATTTTTAGAACTGTCTAATTGGGGGTGATTCTATCGTGGCCGCTAAATTTATGATTAAAATTTGACAGGTCTAAAAGTGATGCTGTCTTTTTTCAGCCTATAGACAGTAACAAAGATAGCAACATTTTTAGAACTGTCTAATTGGGGGTGATTCTATCGTGGCCGCTAAATTTATGATTAAAATTTGACAGGTCTAAAAGTGATGCTGTCTTTTTTCAGCCTATAGAGAGTTACAAAGATAGCAACATTTTTAGACCTGTCAAATTATAGCCTTAAATATATCGGTCACACTAGAATCGCCCATTATAGGCTTAAATTTAGCGGTCACGGTAGAATCGTCCCCAAAATCCATTTTGCACGAAATTACGCTACTAACGAAAACATAGACTTGTCCACGTCAAAAAGAAGCAATTTCATTTCTGGACAGATAATTTTTATTACCCGTCTGGCAAAAAATAACTTAGTAACAGCCTATCAAAAAAATAAGATTGAAACGCTAAAATTCAATCGACACTTTTTATTACTTTTCATTTCCATAAAATGTTACTTTTTATAACTAATGTTCATATTATTTGACAGAAAATAGCTTCAGTTAAAGACGCAATATTTTGTTATAAGTATTAATTTTCCAGCTCTTTTCATGACATAAAAGTGGCCATTATTTATATTTAAGCTCTGAAATATGAAGTTATAAGTACCACGAATATTATAGTAGGTATAAGGGACGGTGTACCGAAAACTGAAAGGGCGTGCTCAGTCAACGAAACTGAACAACTTTTCCAAAGAAACATTTTAGGGAAGTAAAAAAGATTTTGACCTCTCAATACAGGGTGTTAATTTAATTGCGTGCCATAGCTTAGAAAATGTTTCAGTAACCATAAAGGGACACAAAAAAAATAAAATTAAAAAAAATCATATTTAAAAAAAAATTAAAACTCCATTGAAACTAAACTAACGCGAAGGGCAATGACCCGGACGGAGCACTGCGCTATCACTGAGACAGCGCGCTAGTAAGGTAACTGAAACTCTTTCGCGCGCTTTTGATAGGGTTGTGCGCCGGGTCATTACCCTCTGCGTTAGTTTAGTTTCAATGAAGTTTTATTTTTTTTAAGTAGGATTTTTTTATATATTTTTTTGTGTTCCTTTATCGTAACTGAAACACCCTCTAAGCTATGGCACGCAATTAAATTAACACCCTGTATAAATTGTTCGATCAGAATGAGCAATTTGTATGGATAGGTCACATTTTTTTTTCTCTTACCCAGAATGTTTCTTTGGGAAAGTTGTTCAGTTTCGTTGACTGAGCACGCCCTTTCAGTTTTCGGTACACCGTCCCTTACACCCTGTATACTTTAGCTTAGGAAATGATAGATGGAACAGCCATATAAAATGTTATATCTTGATTTGATTATGTATAGTACACCCAAAATTACGTCAATAGAAACACTTTCGACTTTATGGCATGGTAATAAAGTTGTAAATGTTTCCACTGACTTGCAGTAGAAGTACCACACCAACCCACCTACAAAATACCGGCCAAGTGCAAGTCGGACTCGCGCACCGAGGGTTCTGTGTCTTTAATATAAAAATACCGTCCTAGTTATGGACGCGCAGTCACGCAGAAGTGTATTAAATGCCCGTGAGTCCAACACGCTCTTGAACAGTTTTTATTATTAGTTGTTATTTTATAGTGCACTTATAAACATACCAATTTTCACGCATGTAAAAGTTCCCGTTTTTATGATAGAGAAAAACACAAAAATCGAGCAAAATTGCCTTAAAAACATGTTTTTAGTAGGAAAGCCCCTTTAATTATTATTTTTATTTTATAAGTTGTTGTTGTAGCGAGAAGAGAACAGAAACTCATTAACATCATGAGATACAGACCGCTGACAGACAGACATCGGAGGCATATTAATAGGGTCCCGTTTTTTACCCTTTGGATACAGAACCCTTAAAAGTAACAAATGGTTTTTTTACCGGAAGATGGACAACAGTATCCTTGTGCTCTAGTTCGACTCGCACTTAGCCGGTTTTTACATTAATAAGTTAAATTGGATTACCTGGGTATCCTTGAGTAATATTTTGTAAGAAACTTACTCCTATCTTTATAAAAGATCAGATGTAAATCGAAGTATTAAATCTTCTGGCTCACATAATATTACGGTAAATCCTTCATGTCAGTTTGTTTGCATATAAATAACAAGGGGATTTGAATCTGTCTGTGTCGCAGCTAAAGTTGGAACTGCGGACAAAGTTTAAATTCTCCGGAAACCAAGTTTAGTAAACGGATTAAGATTGCTCCAACTACAACTAAGCGTAGTACCCGACGTAATCCAATAATTTATCGTGGTTTATACAGGTCCTTATTATGAAGAGTCACCTACACACAATTAAAACACTTGTAATATTTTCTTCTAAGAATATCGAAACTAGAATATGTCAGTTCATAAATGTATATTTTTTGCAGGCATATAAGATAAAGAAATACACTTTCAGGGGGGAGCCTTTAATTTTAATGTTTTTTTTTATACAGCCTGCTGGTTGTCCCACTGCTGGGCAAAGGCCTCCTCCTCTTTTCGCCATCCGTCACGGTCCTGTGATGCTAACTATCAGTCCGTCATAAATGCATTATGCTAGTTCGTCGCGCTATCTCCTTCTGGGCCGACCTCGGCGACGTCGCCCGTCCTCCGGGATCCAGTCCAGTCCAGATGTTTACGAGAAATATGACCTGCCCAGTTCCATTTTAATTTTGGTGACATTTTACCAATGTCTGCGATGCCGGTTTTGGAGCACTAAGTGGTGTTCCAGGTGCGATCTGTCCTCTTGACACTTAAAATGCTGCGCTCAGTGGCACGCTCGCAAACCTTGAGTTTGGACTTTTGTGCTTCTGTCAAAGACCATGTTTGCGCACAACATGTTGCTCCATGTTTGACCATGTTTGTTTGTTGGTTAGGATGAGAAGACTTAAAATTAAAACATCTCCATTGTTTAACAGAACTTACAAAAATATACTAATTGTTTAAAGAATATTAACTTAAATTAGTATTTGTGCAACTGAACAATTTTGTTTAACGACTTAGTAAAAAACCGTTAGAAAATATTTTTTTGAATTCCTAATCATTTCGGCTCGTTTTGTGTGAAAAACACGGGTGAAAAACTATTTTAATCGCAAGTCATTTTTAGGAGGTTTGTGTCCCATCAGACATTCAGAATACGAATAAAATTACCACTTTATAATCATAATCATTTTCATTTATTTGCTTTAAATGGGGTACAATAAAGATGTTTAATAATAAAGGACATTTCCACATTCAGCTAGTAATAAATACTAGCATGCAAATACTTATAACAACTAAACAAGAAACTAAATGCAACAAAGCTCAGTACATTTTAAATAAAAATTCTTTGACAGAATAAAAGGTTTGCTCAAGAAGCCAGTTATGCAGAATCCTATTAAAATTAAAGTCAAAGTCAAAATCGTTTATTCATCGTTGGATATTAAAATCTCTTATGACGTCAGCTAAACTACATCGCTTCACAAACAATGTGGCGCCATAGTGGGAAAAAAAGAAGCGACAATAAAAACCCACGCGCTCTTTTAAAATATGTTTTGATATACAACAAACATAAGTCAGTTTTAATTTTGAATTAGCCTGTTAGAACCGTAGCCTAATCCTATGGATTATTCTCTTCTAGCTAATCTGATATTTTATAATAATACTTCTTATATAATTTCTGCTTGATAACAGTTTTGAATTTATCTAACGGTAAACTTTCAATATCAGTGGGTACCTTATTATAGAAGCGTACATACATTGACCTTTATATGTTTTACAAATTTTCTGAACACGGCTGACATGAGAAGCAAGTTGATTCTTGTTTCTTATGTTGACACTGTGTTTGACATTAGTAAGAGTCAGTTCTCTAATAGACTGTGGTAGATTGTTATAAATAGCAACACACATGTAACCGCAATTGTTTTTAAAGTTCGTAGTTCGCGGGGAACATTTTAATACTAATACATTTTATTACTTTTAAACTTTTACCGCTACTATGCTGCATCACCACAACTTTATTTACCTAAATACTAATAAAACGTGAACTCTGTCTAGTCAACTGTCTGTACCTACTAGACATAATACGTCTGGCGGACCACATAATACAACGTATAACCCAAGGAGGTTTAAGTAGCAACTCTTTCTGCTAAGGAGGGAGCCATAAGCGTATCACTTTCTTGCGAGGGACCTCCATACTAAAATGTATGGATTTTTATCAAATCCTAAAAACGTTAAATTTGTATCTTTCTCTCTGAGAAATATGTGACATAGGACTAATAAATGCTACTACCACAGTTTTTCTGGTGAAAACACTTACCATTCAGGAAAAAAAGGTGTTAATTAAAAATCACGCATAAAATGGCTATTTCGGATTATTTACGCTTCTGTTATTAGTAATAATGATCAATTCACAAGTAAAAAAAAGATATTTTTTCACTTTCGCAAACAAAGTTTATACTAAAACTTTAGATTTTTGAAGATTTCTTGATTTTTGTAAAACGTAACTGAGTTTTTTGACCGACTGGTATAGGCGACAGTGAGACGCTTTACACTTCACTAGTTCATACAGAATATGTATAAACGGACTCTATAGTTTTTTACTCTGAGGTATAACCACTATTTTTTAATCTGTGGTGTAACGGAAAGGTGTGATAATACTGAAGGGGGTCAATCTGCCCATGAAACTGAACAACTTTTCCCAGGGAACATAGGTCGAAATACGAAAAACCAAATTTGACCTCCCATACAAAATGCGCTATCAGCTGATGCAATTGCCATTGGAGGTCAGAAATTGATTTGGTTCTGTAACCTATGTTCCTTGGGAACAGTTGTTCAGTTTCATTGGCAGATTCACAGCCTTTGTATTATCACACCATTCCGTTGTAGATACTGACTAAAATATCGAAGATACATCTCAAAATAGTAGTGAAGACATGATTCGAACCAAGGACCTTCGGCTTGGCAGGCAGGGTCACTTACAACTACACCAATCCGATCGTCAATCTCTGGCTTAATTCCAAACCAATGCAGATTCAAATCTACTGGATCTTAAAATTCTAATTTGATAAATATTTTCGCGTTGTTGGTTTTCTTTTCCTTAGTATATGTTTTTTTTTTCAGTTTCGTGTTTACTATTATTTAATCTGTGGTTTGGTGTACTTTGCATTTGGATTTTACACATTTTTAGGGTTCCGATACCAAAATGGTAAAAAAAAGGAACCCTTATGGTGCCGCTTTGTCTGTCTGTCCGTTTGTCTGTCTGTCACACCTGTATATCTCAGCAACCACTCATGCTATCGACTTGAAATTTGGAATAGTTTTAGAATATAGTTGTCCAACTTAATTGCACGTAAAAGAATTAAGAAAAAAATATGATTATTGATGTAAAGGGGGCCCAAATATGGGGGTCAAAATTTCAAATTGTCGATACTAGGTTGAGTTGGGTATCATATAAAAGGGCTTTACTTGTACATTCTAAAATATATTTTTGTATTTTTTTACAACTCTTAGTTTTTAAGTAATGATAAAAAATTCCCCCCCCCCCCCCCTTATCTCCGAAATTTGTAAATGGAAAAATCTAAATTAATAACAGTCGATAGAAGTTTATATAAATATTACAGCAAAAATAAAACGATCTTTTTAAATTAAACAGTTTTTTAGAAATATGCAAAAAACCTTTACAAACAAATTTAGTTTTGCGGTCCAAAAATAAACTTTATTGCTTCCAAAAATACTAAAGGTATATCGGAACCATCGGCGCGTGAGTCCAACTCGCACTTGACCGGTTTTTTTTAAATGCGTTCGAACTACACCATAGTTTTATCAGACGTTTTCCTGGCCCTTTTTAGCTGTCCAGTAGGCATTTTTGACCTATTCTTCAGGTCGATCAGTTGTATTCACATAATAATTTTGCCCCAGCAGCCCATTTCATGTCTTGAAGGAGAATATCTCACCAGCTCATGAGTTACCATGTCTGACCTGGAAGTTTCAGACTCTGGACTCCGGTTGGTCGGTGCAAGGTATACAGACACAGGGATTCAATGATGAGATAAACCAATCTTGCTAGTGCAGACACTCCCCGCAGAGCATGGGGTGAACTAAAGCTACTTGTAACGCTGTCTATAAACATTGAGCCAACTTTATTCGACTGGATTTGCCTTGGGGATTTGCTGTGTACTCGATAAGAAGAAGAAGAAAATTACTTTAATGTATTTCTTACTTTAAACAATGTTATGTAAACACATAGTAGTTCGAGTACCTGGGCGACCGAGCTTCGCTCTGCAATAACCGCCTCAACATTAAAAATGAGCAAGCTATGCTACCTGCCAACAGATGGCACTGTAGGTTTGGGTTCAAAACGGGGTATTTTATAAAAATGCTTAAAATACGGGGAAAACGAATTTTCCTAGACATGAGACCTAGCTAGATCGATTTTTCGCCCCCGAAAACGCCCGTACGGCAAATTTTATCGAAATCGTTAGAGCCGTTTTCAAAAAACCGATTACAAATATATATAGTTATATATATATATATATATATAAATATTGCTCGTTTAATAGTATAGGATGACAAATACAGTGCATACTTAATGTCAAACATTTACTCAGTAACTGTTACAGCATTAAAAAAAACAGCAAAAAACTTCGTCCATTGAATTTCAATAACGGAACGCGGCAAATACATTCTATAGATACAGACGCTTGCTTACGTGAAACGAAACGCGATCGCACTTTCGCTGTATCCCCGTTCTTGCGTGAAACGGAATACTGATGGAAATTTTATCCTCTTTTAGTGGTTTTAGTGATACATTCTAAATAAAACTTTACTAGCTGTTGCCCACGAGTTCAACTATGAACAATTTTCAATACCTGGCCTATGTCTCGTTTAAGTGTTCTTCGAAATTAATTCAGTTCACCGGTCTTGCTACAATCGCGTATCGGATAGAGTTAGTTTGTGATAAAATAAGAAAAATTTTACGAGTTGTATAATACGCCCTATCCTTCTATATCTTGTGTGTGTATGTCCAGCCGGCTTAGCACGCTGCAGTTGTCAGTTTATCTAGGCCCATAGATTAAATACTTTAAGCATTGTCACGTTTTTTGACATCCGAGCAGTGCGACACATTTTGAAAGACAAGGACGGCTACATGTATTAGTGTATAAAGCTATCTCTGTCTAAAATATCAAAAACGAAATTTGTGGATTTGCTAAACATTTTCCTCCACTGACATTTCTTTGCGCTTGGAGGTGGTAGATTAGATGACATAATTCATCAAATAAAGTGACATTTCTCCGAGATATATTTTCTCTCGGGAAGCGTGCTAAGCCGGCAGCAACCTTCAAAAGACAAAAACTATGTTTTTATAGTCCCTTCTGGTATAAAGCTGTACTCTTTGTTATAGTCAGAGCCTGTACTGGCGGCTAGTAACTTATTATTATTGCTAACGCTAGTGGAATATAATAACAGCTATCATTTTATAATACATTTCGTTATTTTATTCTATTCTACTGACGTTCACAATAGAAAAAGGTCACTATTCTACGGCACCTGTTAAAAAATCGAATGAATGCATTTTGTTCATTCAGTCATTAAAAATACACGTTTATTCATTCATTCAAAAATCTCATTAATTCTAAAGCTTGGTGACAGTAATCCATTAGGTACAGTCCACCGCAAATTGGTGGGAGCACTTTGACCTTGAGACCACAGAATTGAGTCCGTCTCATTTACATAGCTGTATCCTGCTGATGTGCAGTTGACTGTAAGCTGGGTACCAGACCCGGAACTTCAACTCAAAAGACAGTTACACAACTGATACACAGAAACGTTTGCCTCAATGATTTATAATCTGTTCTAAAAACTAAACTTCTTTATCTTCCCATTGGCTTAGGATGTGTCAAAGTGTCCAGCTGCCAGAATGATTTATTGTACTTTATTCTAGAGTTTGGTTCTTTGATTTTGTATGTGTACTTCATCTTATATCCTTATACTAGTAAACGAGTAAGTAATATTTTGTATTCGGTTACTCGAAAAACAGTTGTAACGATTTCGATGAAATGTACTATTCTGGGTGTCTACTCTCAAAGTCCGATATATCGAAACGATACTACTCGAAACATGCAAATGCAAAACTTCGTCCCTTGACAATAGAGTAGAATATTGGTTGGATGAATTTTCAAACTGCATCCAACCAATATTCTACTCTATTGTCAAGGGACGAAGTTTTGCATTTGCATGTTTCGAGTAGTATCGTTTCGATTTATCGGACTTTGGGAGTAGACACCCTGGGATTTTCGGAAGCGAAAAATGTATATAGTCTAAAACTATTCCAAATTTCAAATCGATTGCGCGAGTAGTTGCTGAGATAAACCGCTGTGACAGACGGACGGACAGACAGACCAAGTCGCACCATAAGGGTTCCGTTTTTTGCCATTTTGGTTTGGAACCCTAAAAAGTACAAAAACGCGTAAAGTCATTTTTCCTTTTTCTTTTCGTTAAAAATACCCTATTCTAAACCTAAGTGGAAATGTTGATTAGTAGTATTTTGTTTATTTGTGTAAAAATTTTGCTCACATCAAACACAACAATAGTTGTCAAAGTTCTTCCTAACTTTAACAGTGTAACTTGCTGAAAATGGACTAAATTGATCAATAATTTAACTTTTTTTGTTCTTTATTTTTTGTTTAAAAGAAGTGTAAGAAAAATAAAATGTAAAAAAACCGACATGTGCGAGTTGGACTTTCTCACCGAGGTTCTCGATTTGTATTATTATTAGGATGCCAAAAAGTACTTCATTATTAGAACTGCACGACTAGGTTTCTTTGTTAAAGATTATCTCTGATTTCTTTAAAAACTTTGATATTTAGACATGTTATATTTTTTTGTGCCGGCAAAGAATAGTACCAACCCATACATACCCGTGGGTGTCGTAAGAGGTGACTAAGGGTTAACTGGAGGATGGGCAGCAGCATCCTCCTTTGTATCTTACATCTTACCTACTGCGGTCACCTACAACCGCGGTCCATGGTGCCAGCCGTAACGCTAATAAGCGAGGTGACTATGGTACTTTCCCTCCACACTTTTCCAGCAAAGGCTAGAATTCTGGAGGGAGCTTCCTGTCCTGTAGTGGACGTTTCATGGGATGTTATGATGACGATATTTTTTTGTACTATTGTAACTGATATAAAAAAAACTTGCCTGGTAATTCTTAGGGCGTATGCACGCGCACTAGCGACGCGACGCTAAGAAAAATCGCTAGTGCGTCCGCGGCATAAAAATTTAATACCTTCTATCTTTTTATCTGTATTTCCAATCAAAATCTTGGAAAGACAGTGTAATTATGCTTTAAATTAGTTGTTGCACAAACAATGTCAAACTATGGTTAGCAAGGTTTTTGCATTATGCTCTCCTCCCCAAAGAGAAACGTGGGTTAAAACCTCCTTGCTAGAGCGACAAGCATCTATTGTGGCTGGGTACATGGCTGGGGGATAAAAACTTAACTGCCAACGTAAGAAGTCTGTTTTGACGTGTGCTTAACACCAACGCACAAGGTTCATTTTACATTGCAGTTCGTAAATGACAGCTCTCAGAAGGGACCTTTTACGGTGGCCTGACTTTAACCAGAGAGGAGGTAAATCCAAAGAGCTAAATCACCATAATATTTTTTTTTCACTTATTCCAACTCTTACCAATACATTTTCCGACTATTTTAAAAACAATCGGCTAAAGCTGTCAGAAAAAACAAGTTTGTAATAGTAGATTAGTAGCGAAGGACTGTAAAGCATCAATTGCAGCCCGAGATATTTAGGCGCACGAGCGCAGCGAGGGCGCCTATAGTTCGAGGGTGCAATTGATGCTTACACCCGAGCTAACTACTCTGCTTTACATCTCGATTGTGACGTAAGTAGGTCCTTATTACCACCAAATTGTAGATGACCAATTAGCGCTCTAGGGTAATAATGTAGCTAGAAAAGCCCTAGGGCGCTAATTGGTCACCTACAAGCCCCATTTAGGGGTAATAAGGACCTACTTACCGAATATGAGAGATGTAAAACAATGTAATGCATTCCGTCAAATATACTCTGGTTTTAGTGTCATGGCTGCAAAATATATTGGTAAGCGCGTCCAACACTGTTGGAATAAACGAAACGTTGGACGGAACGAAATGGATTTTACGTAATAGAATTTACGCCGCTGCCATTCCATGGAAATTCGACACTTACTTGATGAGCAAAATTACTGACAGTGACAGGAGACCATTGTCCTCTACCGTCGATTTACGGTTTCAATTCAAAATTTTCATTTGATTTTCAAAATTTTCATCCTACTATCCTATCCTAACTCCTATCCTATCATTCCTACTTCCTATCCTATCTTACAAATTTATAAACGCGAAATATGTTAGTATGGATGGATGGATGGATGTTTGTTACTCTTTCACGCAAAACCTACTGAATGTAATTTAATGAAATTTGGCACACATATAGAATTTTTTTTCCGCTGAGGGTGGACACCCTCAGGGGGACTTTATTAGACAACAGCACACACAATGCTATAACATTTTACAAAATTTTAACTATGGAACTACGAGTAAGTCCTCGCTATTTGATACGGGCGGCTTGGTTAACACATTAAGTAGGTAGGAAAGAATAATAAGAGTTTACATTGGTGACTTTTAGCTTATTTTAGTTAGATATTTTACATTGTGTGTCTATTTCAGAAAGAGGATTGACTTAAATTAGTATGTTCCATTGTAATCTTTTATGGTTGAGACGATATAAGTATTTAACAAAGTTGGTGAAAGAGTTAATGCTTGATTCTTTTCTTATAAGCTATTGTATCATAAAAGGATCTACATTTAACATGTTGCAAAGTAAAGTATGTCTGGAGCGTTCTGCGGTATACCTAGGGCAATCCTTGAGCAGGTGATTTATGCTTTGGACAATCAAGTCATCACAAGGACATTTGTCGGATGGTATAATTTTGAAGCGATGTAAGTATTGCTTGTGGTAGCCATGGCCCGTCAGTACTTGAGTCATATGGAAGCTGGGCTTAATTTAAAAAAAAAGTCATCAATTGAGTCAAGGCACAGTAAATATATAAGCTAAAGCAGTATGGAAACTCGGGCCTTTTTTTGAAAAAAGAACTATTCTGCGTCGGAGCGTCAGGGTTGTAACCCAGCATTTTTGAAATAAGAATAGTATGATGAACTCAAATATTGGGTGCTTCTATCAACTTTGTTCCTTTCAGCATGTTCTGGGACCGTAAAACTAACTTTCCGTAAAAAGTCGAAATACGAAATAATATTTTTTTTGGAAAGTTACACAGAAACTTAAATTTAGCAGACAGTCTTGCATAAAATGTTAAGTCAGAAGGTTAAATCACTTAGTCGCCTTTTATCACATTAGCTTAGATGAAGACACTTAGTCGCCTTTTAGCACCCAAGGGAAGACTAAGCCACTTAATCACGAAACACTTAGTCGCCTTTTACGACACAAGGAAAGGTTAAGTCACTTTGTCGCCTTTTATTACACAAGGGCAAATAAAGACACTTAGTCGCCTTTTATGACACAAGGGCAGATTAAGATACTTAGTCGCCTATTATCGCACAAGGACAGGGACATACTTATAGGGACCCTATATTATGTATCTATTTGTTTGTATTATGGTTTTGGCACCCACGACTGACTTCAGCGCGAAAACTGCTTATTTTCCTGTAGCGGTGTGCGCATGTGTGAGTGCGCCAGTTTTGGACGTTTGTTAGGAGTTTCCATACTGCTTTAGCTTATATATTTACTGTGGTCAAGGGTAGGTAGCCACTGACGGGTGTGTTCACCTTGAGGTAATATGTATAATCTTGCTGACTAACTAAGCGGTTACGAGCTTTTACTTCTCGTCGCGTCGCACGTAACTGATTGGGAAGTGAGCAAAATCTGGTGGCTTGGATAGAGAAGCGGCGGTTTTTGCTGCCTCATCAGCCTCCTCATTTCCTACAATACCGACGTGGGCTTTAGTCCAAATAAATGAAACAGATCCGGTATTAATATGGAGAAATTTATGGATAGATGAAACAAAACTATTGGTTGAATCTCTGTTGCTGATCTCTAGGACTTCTAGGAGGGCTGAGTAGCTATCTGACAGAATGACCACGTTGGCTTGTGAATTCTCGTAAGACCCTTTAATTGCTTGTTCGATTGCTAACAATTCAGATTGGAACACGGAGCAACTGTAGTGTAATTTATATTGTTTGGAAATAGTACTGCCATCAGGTTTGTGGATAACGAATGCGGCACCAACATCGCTATCGCCATGCTTACGGCCATCGGCTCGGATTTAGGTCTTGAAATAGCACATAGGCTACTTTTTACCGCGGGAAAACACTTCATTCCCACGGGAAAACGCATTTAATGCGGGTGAAACCGCAGGCGGTAAGCTTGTTAGGCGGAAAGTTGACCGGATTTCGGAACGGTATTTTCGACCAGTAGCCGGTAGTGATAACCTTTCCTACATCACTATCACTACATATTATAAAAGAAAGTCCCCCGAAACGTTTTTCTGTCGTCATCCATCATGTTTGTCTGTGAGCGCTAAACTCAGGAAGTACTAGGTATATCGATTTCGATCCGGTTTTGACTAATAGATAGATTAATTCAGTAGAAAGGTTCAAAGCTATAATTTATAAATATTGAGTGCAAATTAACTGAACTGTGAAGAAGTTTGTCGATCGAGTCGGAAAAAAAAGTGCCTCTAGAGAGCTTTCTGGGCGTGCGCTGCGTAAATGGTTTCATTTATATGAAAGTTATGTACGAAAGAATTGTTGCTCTTTAAGAGTTCTAAAGAAAAGTCCGTGATAGTATTTGTCTATCTTTTAAGGAAAACCCACACTAACCAACTCTTTATAGCAAAAAAGTAGATTTTCAAAATAAGGTATTTTAGAACGTATTTTTGCCCTCAAGGTATGGATCCTTATCTAATTTAAAAGGTTAGTAATAATAATCAATAAACATAGATCAAAATTGTCCTTTACACCATGTTATTTAAATGAATATCTTGGAAGATATCACAATATTAAAATCACTCTAATTAAAGTCCTAGAATGAGCTTCAAACTCGATGCGTATTTCCGTTGATAGCCGAACGTAGCCCAGAGTTTCCGAAGTTAATATCAGCGAGCCAGGAACCCGACGGGGCCCGCACAGAGGGCACACGTCGTTGCGACTGATCGTCCGAAGCCTGATTTTTAAAATTTTAGGTATATTCTTTTGTGTTTGTCGTTCTGAGGTACAACGAAATATTATAGAATGTTTTATAAATTGTGTAGCAAGTTGAAGCCTACGTCATATATCGCAATAAAGGACACCACCTCTACCCGTAGATTAGTACCCGTGCGAAGCCGGGGCGGGCCGCTAGTTTGTATGATACGATAGTGAGAAGTGAACTCTAACACAAAGACACAGAGACATTTTAAAAGAGCTTGAGATGTATTGGAGGAAAATGGAAGGGATCAGCTGGATAGAAGGAAACACGAATGAGAATATGACAATAAATGGACACTCAATACTTGACATGACACGAAACTTTCATTAGTAATAGCTTGCTTTTAAAGGTGGAAGGGCTTTTGTGCAAAGTTCGTCTGGGGAAGTACCACCCTCTTGCTTTTTTCTGCCGTGAAGCAGCAGTGTTTAAACTTCTGTGTTTCGGTTTGAAGGGCAAGGGAGCCAGGGAAATTACTGGCACATGAGACACACCATCTTAGTACTCAGTGTGGGCAAAGCCCTTTGCTGTCTTGTTAGTGTCAATTATGCTACTAATAAGACAGTGGGTGCTATGGGCGATGGTGACCATTATAGTGCGGCCGATTAGCTGTTTCACGTAGACACGCCTTATATTTTCACCAAACATAGCTCTCAATTTTTGTAAGGGGCCAATTCTTGAATTTTCAATGGAAATTCAAGAATTGGCTCCTATCAAAAATTGAGAGCTATGTACCGTACTAGCCCCTGGAAAAAATTTGGTGCTTTTATAAGGCGTGTCCACGTAAAGGCGATATAAGACGTTAAGCGACTGGACTATTTTCCATCAAGTGGCAACAAGCTCGGTTGCATACTTGTTACAAAAAAAAAGTATAATAATATGTTGAAGGCACAGAAGACTTATTTTAATCAAGTAAACGAGAGGGTAAACGTCGGACGTTAAATCGTTGGCAGGGGACAGAGATAAATGCAGATTTCTTTGCCGGCAAGAACGCGACTCTTAAATATAAAAAGAATAATATTTTCAACCTCACGTGCTCACCACTTGCCCATAAAACCGTATTTTAATACCTTTTTTCTGTTAGACCCTACGTTAATGTGTGTACCTATCTTTTAATCGTATCGGAATATCATTACAATTCTCATTTGGACACGATGTGAGGGAATTCGAGAGCTATTGATTTTATTACGGTCTGATCTAAGGAGGATTTACTCTGCAGAACAAGTATTGGATATTGATTTCCTAAATACTGGAGATTGGAGTGAAACACCAATGTAGAGGAGTTTTTAATTTACTCCTCACAGAGTCCTTCTTCCGAGCCTCTTCGTAGAGTTTTCCCTCCATGCTCTCTTGTAAGGAATATTTCCTCCTAGTCCTTCCCTCTGGAACCTCTTAGGTGAAGTCTTCTCTCCCAGCACTTTTCCCTCTAGCACCTCTTCTACGGAGTCTTCCCTCAGAGCACGCTTTCATTTCGAATTTTTCAACAAAATTTTCCCTCCGAGCACTCAGAGACCTCTTGTACGGAGTCTTCCCTCAAACCCTCTTGGATTGCCTCTAAGGTCTTTGGACATCTTTTTCTTCCTCTTGTTCCTCTTTTTAGGTTACTTCTCAATGTACTACGGCGTAGCCACTTGGTAGCCCATGCTACTCGTTCCCGAAAATTCTAGATTCATTTTTGACTTATTTTTCACACAGTTTTATTTTTATTTATTTTATTTTATTAGGTCACTGACAGAATGTACATTAGCAAATTCTTATTATTCTTTTAGTTATTTTTTATTTTAGCTATATCTTCTTTCTTTTAGAATGTTCTAAACTAATGATAACGATAAATAAAATAATCGGGACCCGGCTGGATTTGAACCGTCGATTATCGACTTTATAAACAAAGCCATTGCCTTATCCGATGGATCACGAGGCTGTTAGTGCCTGTCCAGATGAGGCGTTTTACGCGCGAGTCGACTCGCGCGTATACAGTCGCGCTTTTCCGAGATACTAGAGCTACATATATTCCGTCCAGATGATGCCGCGCGTTTCCTCAATCGCGCGTGACTCGTGCCTATATGGCTGCGCGCTAAAACGCGCTATCTGGACGCAATATAAATTGAAACGCCTCATCTGGACAGGCTCTTAGCATTGTTGATGAAATTATGGATTCGTTCCTGCTTTTGGCTGCCGTTGACTCCATGTTATACTCATAACAAGACCTCAGATAAAGGACAAAGGACCGAGCGCAGCGAGGTTCAAATCTGTTTATTGAAAACACATGCACAGATTTGAAGGGGGCCAACATAAAAAAAACTTAGTATTTTTAAAAATACTTAGTATTTTTTTTTTCAAATTTCTTAGCATATGGATGACGGTGACAGGAGTGCGCTGCTGTCATATATTTGTCTCTTAAAGTGTCAAATTCCCAAGGCAGCAGAGGTAGTTCCAATTTTAATCACCAGCCAATGGATCTTTGTTGCTCTATACGAGATTTTTAGAGGAAAATATCGTGAGAAAGTGGAGATAAATCATTATGATTTGATAATAGGTCTTTACCTATGAAATTGCCGAAATTTTCTTACAGATTAATGAGATCATAATTCCTAGAATTCTAATGCTATTTTTTTCATTTGAATTATATTTGAAAGTTGACTTCAAGGTTATCAATTTACGCATAAAATAAAGTTTTTATTTTTAGTTTGATATATAAAGTTAAAGGTTCGAAAATTGTTCGTCTTAAATGTCGTCCGATTTCATCATTAGATTTGTTATATTTTTTTACAGATAATATTTCTCGAAAATTAAATTTAAGCTCCTGGTAGCTTAATGTCTTCCCAATAATGCTCAAAAAAAATTTAAAAAATTGGATTTATAATTCCTAAGAAAAATGCAAAAATGTTAGTACTGAAAATTGAGCTTACCTAAAATTCGCCATACAAAACGGCAATTTCATAGGTAAAGACCTATTATTATGTACTTAAGTACCGTAGTACATCCAACAGCACGTCAGTAGTAACACTTTGGATTTTAAAGCATGGCAATAAAGTTGCAAATGTTTCCACAGATGTGCGGTTGACCGTATAATATAGGATTTATTTCACACTTTATTATCTTTGCAAAATTATAATAAATATGGTAAAAAATAACGTGTGTAAGGAGATAAATATCATTATAATTTGAAATTCTGATTTGTTTTTAGATCATAATATAAAATTTTTTTGAAGAAGCATCATTTTAGTCAAAAATATAACTGTATTCGTGTGTTTCTTGAAGCGTATGAAATAAAATAGATACAACCAATTAGGAACACAAACAAATGTTACAACTCTTGTTTTCAATACATCAGTATTCTTTGATATACCAGGTGTGTATATTTTACCAGTAAAAGGAACAAAAATAAAGCTTGCTGTTTGATCTTTATTTTATAAAGTTGTAGAATAACAATGTCACAAACTAACGTAATGTACGAGTAAGTTTGACAAAAATAACTATTATACAGCATGTGAAAATAAAATTGATTCTTCATACAAACTGACCGGATCGGATAATAATTTTGCACGGAGATTAAACTTTTTTTATTGTAAATTCCAAAAGTTGTTCCACCCGTATAATTATATAGGTGGAACCTGTTTCATGTATTCTATGGGTGGAACAACTACTTGAGATTTTTCATATTTAGTTGAAGTCACAGATCATAATATGATTATTATAATACTAGTAAACTGTGGAGTTTGGACTTTTACAGTATAAGTACAGAAACAACTGATAAACTTACATGTTGCACGAGAGTAAGCTAAACACGTTCTTGAAAACCTTGATTGAATCGATTTAGTAGTTTGTGAGTTATTGTTGGACAGGCAGCTTGACAATTAACGTTAGTGTAGCTTTTGATTAAGTAAACCGATTTAAATGAAACACAGCCTATCTATATCTTGTTCAATCTATCCGTGAAAACCGCGAGAAAATTCAAACAGTAGTTTCTGAGATTAGCGTAAACAGACAGTCAGATATATAATAAAATATTTTTGTTTGCTGTTAGTCCCTTCTTATCGCCTAAGTCACTCATTTTTTGATAAGCAAAATTACAGACACACGGTTTCTAATGTTTTATTATTATGTATAGATTATATTCAATTAAATGTGTCACAATCCTGAGGAAAATGAATCTGCCCGTGAAACTGTACAATTTCTCATAAAAAAAAAAAATCTCGTAGAATCCACATCAGCTGATTATGGGAGGCAAAAAAAATTTATTTTTTTCGTATATCGAACCCCTGGTCTGGTATGTCGATCTAAATATCGATCTAAGCAAAGAACAGTTGTACAGTTTCATATGCTGATTTGCATACTAATATGATAAACTTTTCATCAATAGTAGTAGTAAAGGGTGTTTCTTCGGAAGGTTGTCTCAGTTAAATTAGTATTATAAAACTATTGTAAATGACCATGGTATTGGCATCGCTGGTCTGCCATTTGTGTCTTAGCAAAATTCCCTGAATAAGGGCACTATTGGGCGCCATCCCCAGAAGTGATATCATACGGTATTGCTTCATGTTTATATAGGACCATCTTGGTTTTAAAGTTAAATAAGTCACACAAAATTGGTGATTGTGGGCATGGTATTGGCATCACTGGAAAGATGTTGGTCCGCCAAATGTGTTTAACATGGTTTTATGCATATGGGCACCACCCCAAGAAGTGTAATAGGTTATGTTTAAAGCACCATTACGCGACAATTTATGCTCATCTATTTTTTCTGCAATCAATTGATTTTGTTATGTTCTGTGGACATGTTGCACCTTTTAAGCTATTCTACATCAACGCCTTTTTTACCTTTTCTCGTTCGTGTTAAAAAGGGTCTTGACAGACAGACAGACGGACAACAAAGTGATCCTATAAGGGTTCAGTTTTTTTAATTTGAGGTACGGATCCCTAAAAACACCCTTTATTTGTAGGTTTTAAAATGGCTAAAAAAATAAATCAAGTTGTCCTTGCAAATTTAATAAAAAAATAAAGAAAGTATTTTATTAGACCCATTTATAACAGATTTGGAGGTAAAGTTGGATCACGGATTAAGATTTAGACTAAAGACGTTATAAATTAAGGTACTATCAAGATTTTAATGGTCACGAAATACATTAAGATTAAAAATCATACTTATTATAAGTATTGACTTAAATATACAGGGCTTCACTTTTTATTCTTTTCTTCCTCTTTCTTTTTCTTTGTTAGGGTTCTGTACAAGACGGGTGCCAACGGGACCCTATTACTAAGCCTACTCCGTCTGTCTGTCTGTTCGACCTTTAAGGGGCTGATAAGAGCTAAATTAGCTTCACTTGAGCAGTTTTTTTACGAAAACTGATGAATATATGGCCGTGTAAAAAAATTGTGATAATTAAGCGTCTTTTCAAGAAGGTGGCCGACTCTCAAACACGATTAAATATATTTTTCTCAAACGTGCTTGGAAATTCAATCATTATTTTGACAACCTTCTTAGAGCAAAATCGAAGTATCCGTACTGGTAAAAAACATGCGAGCAGCGGCCGGGAAAGTACGTATGAAAATCCATTTCTTCCGTGCCAAACGGTCGGGAAAACTACTATGAAAACTCATTTCTGTCATCTAATTTCAAAATAGAACCAGCTTTTTCTCCAAAGCATGGTAACCAAGAAGATGGCATCCAACAAAAGAGTTCTGCACAAGAAGGTCACACATCGTTTATTTCGCGCAAGACCGTAGTAACTAGTATATAATCTGTGGCGCAGGGTCCTAGTTTTGAACTCATCTAATGACAAAAATAATTTCCCCATAATTTCCCTAATTTTAAATGGCTTGATCAACTCTAAAAAAGTAAATTATAATTATTTGTGTTATTAGAAATCAAATATTATTTCATAATTAACAAATTATTCTTTAATTTTATAAATTTGATTAAGATTTTGTTTTTATTCTATATATATTAATCACTAGAATAGGTTCAAGAATAGGTACCCCGAACATCATTCTTTATTAAAAGTTGTTAGCGGGAACATCATATTAACTTATTGTATTTAATTTAGTGCAATTTAGGTTGTAATTGTGAATAAAATTAATAAGTCAATGGAATTGAGAAATAGTGCCTCAAATATCATGTATGTCATGACTATTTAAAACCTCATGAGAATTTTTTCAATGGCAAAAAGAGAAGAGACTGAAAATGTAAATAATTTATGTAAGAATTTGAATATCCGCGCATTGTTTGAGAAAAGCACTAAGTATACTAGCCTTGGCCAAAACCAGGTATTGATGGACTCACGTATGTGGGCCTCGGCTAACGCCTCTGTCCACATTATCACGTTCGTCCCTCAATACCCGTTTTTTCGACCGCTGTAGTAATGTATTATTATACGCCATAAAAAATATCCAAAGTCACCTCCGCTTTTTGCTTTTATACCTTTTTAGGGTTCCGTACCTCAAAAGAAAAAAACGGAACCCTTATAGGATCACTTTGTTGTCCGTCTGTCTGTCTGTCTGTCTGTCAAGACCCTTTATCTCAAGAACGGGTAAAGGTATCAGGTTGAAATTAATACCATATATTAGGATCCATGAACCACACAAGATCTGAAAATTTAAATTTTTTACAACGACGCAATCAAAAGATATGGCATTTTATGTACTCATCTCCATACATTTATTCAAAAATGAAAAACCTACAGGGTACTTCCCGTTGACCTAAAATTATGAAATTTGGCAAGAAGCTAGGTCTCACAGTACAAATAATGGGAAAAGTCTGAAATCATTAAATATTACATCTTTTCTCACAACTAATGGTAACCAATTGTGTTGAGCTCCCGTTTCAAGAACATTCATATAAGAGAGGGGTCAAGTTGGATGGTTGCTGAGGCGATTTTTGTTGTAGTTCTATTTAAAAACGGGAACGCTTACAAACTTGAAAATTGGTATGTTTATAGGGCATAGGCTATAAAATAACAACAAATAATAAAATTTGGTCAAGCGCGTGTCGGACTCAAAAAATCTAGCACATTAACTTACTGAAATTTCAACTAATACAATTATGTTTATGTGGTGGTACGGAACCCTCAGTGCGCGAGTCCGACTCGCACATGGCCGGTTTTTTTCTTAAGTACCTACTCATTAATCTATGATGCTAAAACTTTTACACATTATTCAATATACTTTGCATTATCATCTAATTGTCTTATAATTAATATTATGGGTACAATTTTTAGAAAAATGCAAAAATGAGCGAAAAACGTAAAACAGCGTGAATCCGCTCCGTTCTAACACGCGCATTTTGTCCTTTGTTAGAAAGGGATGTAATTAAGCTCTTATCAGCCCATTTTTTAAATCGTAGTAGCTATTATGGTTGAAATTTTCATGTGCGTTATTGCGGCGGATTATCTAACAAATAATAAAAATAATGAAATTTGCATGGAATGACAAGTTGTCTTTACAATTTCTTTAGTTATTCAAGACTAGCGGTCCGCCCCGGCTTCGCACGGGTAGATAGATGTTCTTGTTGCGTCGAGGGTTACTAAAAAACCGGCCAAGCGCAAGTCGGACTCGCACCGAGAGTTCCGTACAACTAAGATAAAAATACCGTCCTAGTTATGAGCAGTCATACCGTCTTAGTCACGCAGAAGTGCATTAAATTCGCTCTAGCCAACACGCACTTCATCATAACCATCATAACATCCCATAATACGTCCACTACAGGACAGGGAGCTCCCTCCATGATTCCAGCTCTAGCTAGAAGAATGTGGAGGAGAAGTTCCTTAGTCACCACCCTTGTTAACGTTACGGCTGGCATCATGGACCGCGTTTGTTGGTGACCGCAGTATGTAAGATGGTGCGATACACGGAAAGATGCTGCTGCCCATCTTCCGGTTTGTAAACCCTTAGTCGCCTCTTACGACACCTACAGGTAGAGATTGGTCGGTACCATTCTTTGCCGCTACCATACGGAACGACACGCACTTGACCAGTTTTTATTATTGGTTGCTATTCTATAGCTTATGCACTATAAATATACCAATTAACACGCTTGTAAGTGTTCCCTTTTTTACGATAGAGCTAAATCAAAACTCGAGCTAAAATCGCTCAGAAAAACTAAACGATAGTTTACTTTTATTTAATCTTTGGAAAAACACGTTTTTAGTAGGGGAGCCCCCCATTATTTATATTTAGTTTTTAGTATTTGTTGTTATAGCGGCAACAGAAATAGATAATCTGTGAACATTTCAACTGTCTACCTATTACGGTTCATGAGATACAGCCCGCTGACAGACAGACAGATATTGGAGGCATATTAATATCCGTTTTTCACCCGTTGGGTACGGAACCCTAAAAAGAGTACATTTTAAAGAAAATTTGGATAATATTTTGAATTAAATGTTTAGGTATGTAATAGACAAAACTAGATTTTTCATCATCACTAACACTGTTTGATGCCCTGCCTGCCTACCCCGTGAGGAAGGGATATAGGCGTGAGATTACACTCAATTACACATACAGGAAAAATAAGCCAAATTTTTCGTGTCTATTCTCTCTTGTAGATAAAAGCATTACAGTAACTTAGAGCGCTGTTTCTTTAATTTCAATTTTGATAACGATTACACTCATGATAACTTTTGAATGGTATGCCCGATTTGAATAATTCAAAAATTAATTTACAGGTACTGATATAGCCTTGAATAAAAAAACATTTATTTGGATAAGGATTAATAGGTACGAATAATGTAGCCTATATAGTTTGTACCGGCGTTACTATTGCATATTTAACATGAAAAAGTAGTTATTGTGACATAACTGTAACAGTTACATATATGATATCATCAACTTTTTTGTAGATATTAATGTCTTCTATAAACCTGTGGTACATCACTTTGCTCTATTGTTAATAGTTTCGCCAGCGTACGCGATATAAGGATGCTATTTGGTATTTTTTTCACACCTTGGGTTACATTATCGAAGTTTTCATACGGAACCCTAACTTTTTTGAAAACACTTTATAGCCTATGTTCATCACAAATAATGCAGGTTTCTAATGGTGAAAGAATTTTTCAAATCGGTCCAGTAGTTTTGGAGCCTATTCGATGCAAACAAACAAACAAACAATCAAATCTTTCCTCTTTATAATATTAGTGTAGATTTACAAAAGACATGACAATACTCATAGAATTATTTATGTAACAGGTGTTAAAGTAAACAGTGTGATCCTGTGCATTCAGATCATGGAACTGAACAACTTTTCCCAAGGAACGTATGTCGAAACACGAAAAAAAAAAATCATCCCCCATACAAAATTGGCAATCAGCTGATGCAGTTTCTATGGGATGTCAAAAATTTATTTTCGTTATTCGAAACGTTGTTTATTTATAGCTGGTATACCATTTTTGTTACACTCTGTATACAATGGTCTGTTTATGGGATGGTTGTAAAATTTTGTTACTACCATAGTAACAGTTGCTTCTGTGTCAGGCTTTATACACAATAGGTAAAGAGAGTCCCCGTCATAATAAAAGATAATTTAGTTTATACAGGGTGTTAGGGTAAACACTGTGATCCTTGAAACTGCGCATTAAAAAAAAGTTAAAGCGGTGCTTACCATCTATTTAATTTTATTTATAAAAAAAACCCAGTCGTGTGCGTTCAAGTCGGACTCCTGCGCCGAGGGTTTCCATATACCTATCTATACACGTGTTAATGGAATAAGCGAAACCCCAACTGATTTTTATTAAAATAACTCAATTTCCGTAAAAAAATCTTAAAATAAGTTTCTTTTATCTAGATACTGTTATTTTAAAGTTTCATCATTGTTCTAGTTTCATCGTTGTTCTAGTCCGCGCATTCCGCGCACGCCACGCCCACGCGCGTCGTCACTGCAAAAAGAAGCGGCAAAAATTTAAATAATAAATAATTTTTATAATTTTGAGTTAAGCTCGCCATTGTTATATGTTTTCACTTGTGCTTGTTTTTGTTATGTATTCGTGTACAATAAAGAATAAAGAAGAAGAAGGAAAAATTACCCCAATCAAAAACTCGTGAAATTGATTCTACTCTCGATTCTGAACAAACTACTTTCTCAGTTTCGCTTATTCTGTTAACACGTTGTAGTATTTTTATAAGCACTTAAGTCCATTTTTAGGACCGTTTAACCAAATTTCTTTGTAAAGGTTTGATTTCTAAAAAATGAAGCTACTTATAGAGATCGTTTTATTTTCTTGCAATATTTTCATAAACCTCAAAAGTTAACTTGGCCCCCTTTTACAATAATTATAATAATAGTATTATTGTAATCCTTTCATTTGCAATAAAGAAAGGCAATCATATTCTAAAACCATTCCGAATAACAAGTCGATAGCATGAGTGGTTGCTGAGATATATGAAGGTTGGACAGACAGAAAGGCAGAGAGACCGACAGATTTTGGTTCGGAACCCTAAAAATGGTAGCATACCAACCTCAAAACTCCATGTATAAAACTAAAGATTAGACCTCTATTATAATTATGCTAAATATAAGCAGTGTTGAACACGCAACAGAGCATTTAAGCCATAAAACTGAAAATTAAGACTGAAATCGTACTAATTACGTAGTGAAAATTTAATCGTTATTCCTTAATATCTTAATTAGAACAGAAAGCTTTTGAAGTAATTTAAAAAGAATAAATTATTTATAAATGGTAATTTGCGGTTAATTATTTATAAAGCACCTTTACAAGTACAATTAGAAATGTAAAGTTCAATTAAATATTTTACTTTTGGATCGAGCAATTTTTCGGCGTTCCTTAGCTCTCTTACAGCATAATCTTAATTTTATAGTTCTCCACCCTTTGACATTATATAAAGCTACCTAAGATATAAATGGTGCGGTCAACCGCTTGTCGGTAAAAACTTTTTCGACTTTATTACCAAGCCGTAAGGTCCAAAAGTGTTTCTACTGATGTGCGGCCGTGTGTACGTAATAAACGCCCACCAACCACCTTTTGCCGTTTAAGATACCTACCACTCTTCCCCCGCGTCTCAGGTGGCCATAGCTGGGATTATATAAGATATTAGGTACATCTAACGACAGGTCAAGCTTGACACTCGCAGTGCAAATCAAACCCTTACGACCATTGAAATAAGAACGGTACAAAGTCCAATGTGTCAAGCTTGACGTGCTCTTGACTGTACTTTCTAATCAAATGCGAATATTTGAGAATGTTACTCGGATCTACTTCGTCTTGGGATTTTTTTTTTTGGACAATTAAAAACTATTCTAATGTTTCTTTAAGAAAGTTTCAGTTTTACAGTCCAAGAAACATATTACTCTCAAATACGAGTATTGCAGTTAGATTCGATTTTATTATCACACATTATCAAATTTAAGATTTACACAAATTGTCAAGATGTCCAAGTATAATGTGATTGTCAAGAATACAAAAAAAAAATAATTAAATCATAATTCTACAAATAATAATAATGCTGTCAAGATAAAATAATATACATACATGTCCATACGAAAAATTTGTAAAATACTAAAAAGTACTAAGAAAACCTGTACTGACTGATTTAAGGCGATTATAGCCCTCAGATTAGAAGCTACATGGTCAATGCATATATCGACCTTATTAACATTATATCGTTTACATAAGATTGCTTTTCAACGTAGCTGTTACAACCAACGATGAGATAGAATTTTGGCAAAAATGAGAAAAATCTTACTTTTTCGTATGAAATATAACAGAAAAAAAAAACGTATGTTGTACTTAAAGAATAAAGGCTTTTTAATTTATTAGTGTAAGTAACATATTTCCAAATATCATAGCGCTGTAGGAGCAGTAGGGAATTAACGTCAAAAATCGATGTACGGTCAACCGCTTGTCGGTAGAAACTTTTTCAACTCTATTACCACGCTACAAGGTCCAAAAGTGTTTCTAGCGATGTGCGGCCGTGTGTACCGTAGTTTTTTTGTTGTTAAATATAGAATTACAAAGACATGCTTATGAACCTTGAAATAAATAAAATTTATTTATTTATAAAGAAAAAATTAATGTACCAAATGTAATCCTTGAACTGATGTGTCAATTATATTTTTTTCAACTTTTCAAGACCAGCTATAAATGAGGAGTAGGCTTTACAAAATGCCCATTTGAGGGCTATATATAATCTCCTTAGGGGCTTCCCCCTAGCTAACTAGCGCCCCCATTAGTTAAAAAAATAATATTACTCTTTAAATGCAAAACTTATCGAAAATCTGTCTTACAAAATTGAAGTAAAGATTATTATATTTTTCATGATTGATAGGTTCTAAATAAACTAGGGTACCTACCTTTACTTCAATCTTGTAAAACAAATTTTCGATAAGTTTTGTATTTAGCGAGTTATAGGCGCTAGTTGGCTGGGGGAAAGCTCTTAATTAGGAAGCTCTGTATATAAATATTATACTATGCGCAAAGCAAGGCCCCCCATTTTTCCGCACGATGAGTGTATTGTCTTATACACTGTCACGACAAAGAAGACTATAACGAAACTATTAATATACAGGGTTATTTTTGGACCTCTAGCCAAATTTTAGTTTACTTCAATCTTGTAAAACAAATTTTCGATAAGTTTTGTATTTAGCGAGTTATAGGCGCTAGTTGGCTGGGGGAAAGCTCTTAATTAGGAAGCTCTGTATATAAATATTATACTATGCGCAAAGCAAGGCCCCCCATTTTTCCGCACGATGAGTGTATTGTCTTATACACTGTCACGACAAAGAAGACTATAACGAAACTATTAATATACAGGGTTATTTTTGGACCTCTAGCCAAATTTTAGTATGTTGCTCAGAACATGAAACTGAACAACTTTTCCAAAGAAACATGGGTCGAAAAACGAGAAAAAATGTAGGTCGTCCCATACAAATTCCGCTGTTGCTGGGGCAAGGTTTGTATGGGAGATACAAAAACAAAATTCGCGTTTCGACCCATGATTATTTGGGAAAATCGTTCAGATTTGTATTCTGAGTAACATATCAAAATTTGGCTACGGGTCCAAAAATAACCTTGTATAATATAACGGCTTCTTAACAGATTATTAATGAACACTCTATCTCACTACCATGGGTTTGCTGGAAGAAATCTCTTTTAGAGATAAGCCCGCCTTTGTTGATGTCCTTTTGTATATAACTTTCTGTTTGTAAAATTGTGCAATAAAGAATATATTATATTATTAGGGTCCCGAACAAATATGGTAAAAACGGAAGTCTTGATGATGCGACTTTGTCTGTCTGTCACACCTGATTGGTCACACCGGCTGGAAATTTGGAATACTTTTAAAATATGCTTGCCCTACTTTTTTGCTGATGAATACCTCCTGATGATAGAATAAAAAGATTTTTCAATTATTATTACTGTAAATGGGACCCAAATGGGGGCAAAATTTTACACTTTCCAAACTTTTGATTGCTATCCAAAGGGACATTAAATGGTTTTAGAGGAATTATCGAACGAGCGGCCCTCTAGGTTTCAGGCGTTTGTAGAGTAGCTCTGGTTCACCTTACACTGGTCTTGCTGACAATGCGTACGTACTGGCTTTGCTTAGTTTGGGATAATTTTTGAAGCGTTCGAACTTCATTTCGCATTCGAATTGGCAAGATTCGTATACGAATCCGTAAAATCGCAATTTTTGAATATTCATACCTGTGAATTCTGCAACAAGTGGTCCGACCCACTCGTTTTGCATTTCTACCACTCGAAAGTATGTATTATTTAGTATTATATAGTCTAAGGTATTATCTATTATATAATCTAAGGTATTATCTGTGATGAGAACGACATTGACGTTTCCTTCCCACATGACATTGTGCTGACATATCAACTTTTTAATTTGCGTTTCAGTACCTCGAAATTCATTACCGGTTTTTTAAATCAATGAGTGATTGCTTTCCGGTTTTTACTTTTCCTGCGTGAAAAGAAAATTGTTTAAATATTGTGATTTATTGGCAACATTACTTTCGAATGATTCAAAAATGCGTAAAATCGAGTGCATTAGAAATTAAATTCGTACACGATTCGTTTTCGTATGCGAACTAAAGATTCACTTAGAACGCTTCAGAAATGAGTCTCCTGCAAATTCGGGTGAAAATGTCCCTTATAAATTATTACGCCTATTAGTGTAGCGACACATCTGTGACGCGGAATATTCCGCTCTTTACGAAATTCAATTTGACTTAATTTTTATTGTACGAGTATCAACCCTGTACATTCAAACATATTTTAAAGATCGCGTGGGTCTTTACTGACGGTTCTTTTTTTCCCACCATTGCGCCACTTTGTTTGTGAAGCTATGTAGTTTAGCTGACGACGTCATGAAGAGATTTTAATATCCAACAATGAATAAACTATTTTAAGTTTTAGTTTACTATCGCAACGCTTTTTAGGTTAGATACACAAGGCAGAAAGTACTTAGAAACAATATTAAAGTAAAGCCACAGAAAGCCGTCGTAATAGGTCTATTCGGACAGCTGTCAAATGTATAAAAATAACGACCTGCAAAGAAAAATGAACCCTGTGCGTTTTGACTCAAAACGGACTTCTTACGGTGGCCTGACTTTAAAGTAAGGCCATCGTAATAGGTCGTTTCTGACAGCTGTCAAACGTATGCAAAATTATTACCTGCAAAGAAAAATTAACCCTGTGCGTTGGTGATAAGGAATCGTCAAAACGGACTTCTTACGGTGGCCTGACTTTAGTATAAGCTGAACCAATGCTACGCAACAAACTCCCCGAACCAGAGTGCTCATGGTCAAGGTTTTTTCACTAACACATATCTACGAGTATGACACAGAATAAAGTAATAGTACTGTCATACAAAAAGCACACTCTCCACCCCCCTTGCAATGCACCCCGTAACCCCGCCCCGCGCGCACCAGCCTGCGAGATTCTCGTGGTCCTTCTGAGGGTCTTTTATACTGAATATGCGAGCCTTCACGACTCTCCAATTTCAAATTCGCCCTTCATGTATGTAGTGTCCAGGGTGTGACTATGACACATTCCTATGGCGGAATTTCCGCTGATGTCATACTTAAGGGGCTGACAAGACCTAAATACACTTCACTTGAACAGGTTTAGAACGAAAAGTGATGAATATATGGCCGCGAAAAAAAAAAGTGATAATTAAGCATGATACCCATATCAAATGGAAAAATCATATTAAAAAAATAAAGTCTAAGTTATCAAGCTTCACGTTCGCTCTCCGTAAATTGGAAAAAACCACCGATTTAGCAACTGCCCTTTCGGTTCATTATGCATATATGCACTCAAGATTAACCTACGGCATTATTCTATGGGGCAATAGCACAAACGTATCAGATCTCTTCATATTACAAAAAAATGTATACGCATATTAGGAAATTTAAAAAATGATGAAAGCTGTAGGTCGACCCTTACTAAATTAAAAATTTTAACTTTAACCTCTCTATACATTCTAGAAGCTTGCAAATTTATTAGGAACAACCCGCAGTTCTATGAAATGGAAGATAATCAGCGCCGACTGTACCCTCGCAGGTATAAAACAAATAAAATCAATAATATACCTTCAAAATTAAAAATACATAGTTCTGGCCCTTTAAGTGTATCAATAAAAATATATAATCATCTACCGCTAAATAAAAGAATAGAAAATTCTTATAATGAGATGATAAAACTATTAAAACAATACCTAATAAATAAAACTTACTATAATTTAAACGAATGTTTCAGTGATATAAATAAATAAACTAAAAAAATATACCTACATTATATAAATACATAATTAAATATTGTTGATAACTAATTAAAATCTCGGTGTATCTCATTGATTGCAATGCCTCTGAAAATGGGCTCATATGAGATACCTTATTTATAAAACCATCTTGTTATGTACCATATGAAGGCAATAAATGTATTGTATTGAGTATCTTTTCAAGAATATGGCCGACTCCGAAACACGATAAAACATATTTTGTAGGCCATAATAAAATCTAAAGTTACCTCTGCTTTTTGCTTTTAAACCGTTTTTAGGGTTCCGTACCTCAAAAGAAAAAAACGGAACCCTTATAGGATCACTTTGTTGTCCGTCTGTCTGTCTGTCTGTCTGTCTGTCAAGACCCTTTATCTCACGAACGGGTAAAGGTATCAGGTTGAAATTTATACCATATATTAGGATCCATGAACCACACAAGATCTGAAAGTTTAAATTTTTTACAACAACGCAATCAAAAGATGTGGCATTTTATGTCCTCATCTCCACCTAAAATTATGAAATTTGGCAAGAAGCTAGGTCTCACTGTACAAATAATGGGAAAAGTCTGAAATCATTAAATATTACAACTTTTCTCACAACTAATAGTAACCAATTGTGGTGAGCTCTCGTTTCAAGAACATTCATATAAGAGAGGGGTCAAGTTTGATGGTCGCTGAGGCGATTTTTGTTTTAGTTCTATTTAAAAACGGGAACACTTACAAACTTGAAAATTGGTATGTTTATAGTGCATAAGCTATAAAATAACAACAAATAATAAAATTTGGTCAAGCGCGTGTCGGACTCAAAAAATGTAGCACATTAACTTACTGAAATTTCAACTAATACAATTATGATTATGTGGTGGTACGGAACCCTCAGTGCGCGAGTCCGACTCGCACTTGGCCGGTTTTTCTTAAGTACCCATTAATCTATGATGCCAAAACTTTTACACATTATTCAATACATTATGCATATTAATTATAGCTGTTTCATAATTGATATTATGGGTACAAATTTTGAGAAAAATGCAAAAATGAGCGAAAAACGTAAAATTGCGCGAATCCGCTCCGTTCTAGCACGCGCATTCTGCCCTTTGTTAGAAAGGGAGGTAATTCAGCTCTTATCAGCCCCTTAAGTGATTTTTCGGTCGCGGAACTATCGGCGTCGGAACTTTCGCAGGTGTTTCACTACACTAAATCTTTATTTTGAGATCACACCATCTTCAAATTGTTCAAGGAAATCGACTTGGATCTTACATCTGGTTTTATCATGTTAATTGCCTATTCGTTTTGCTTAACGTATTCGCCTTCAAGCCCAGGATGGGTATTCGTTGAAATCTTCAAAGGTAGTTGATTACGTAGTGGAATTTCACAATAATAATTATCTAAGTTACACAACAGTAAACAATTTGTAACATAAATTAATTATATTATAATTACTACTAGCTGGTGCCCGCGACTTCGTCTGCGCAGGTTTATAAATTGTATTAAAATCCATTCAGTAGTTTTTACGTGAAATCAAGAGTAAAGATACAGATTCTTTATTCATAACCTGAAAGTTAATTTATAGTATCCGCCTATGTATAAACGCCATACGATTAAATAAATAAATTCATAACCATTGTTACAAACATACTTCCATACATGTTTACAAACTTTCGCGTTTATAATATTGGCACAGAATAGGTAATAGTACTAATATTTTGTAGGATGTATCTTTCATATCGGGTTATTGTTTAATCACTAGCCTTGACGTTATTTATTATATTACTTAACACTAACAACTATACCAAAAAAACATGGGTCTAAAACATTTTTTTTTATTTTCGTTTTTTTTTTAGGGTTCCGTACCTCAAAAGAAAGAAAGAAAGAAAGAAAGAAAAACAATTTATTCAATGCACGACAATGAGTGTTATAAACCAAATAGGATGTACACAGAATATCGTGCGATGAAATGGCACTAGACTCAGCATTTGTCACAAGTACCAGAGAAGTATTTGTGACACTGATTTTCAGCCAGCACCAGAGTGGAGGTTACGCTAAACAAAAATAATAAAAACCGTGAAACTTACGCGCTAGACAATACACTCACGCCAATATTCTTCTCTACGCTGACGATGCAAAAATCTTTAAAATAATTAGAAATGAATCAGAATGCATCTCGCTTCAAAGTGACATTACGGCTTTAGCAGAATATTGTTCAAAAAATCAATTGTATCTAAACTGTGATAAATGTTTCATTATTAGCTATACACGTAAAAGAAATTCATTAATATACAATTACAAACTAAATGACTGTTCTTTGTCACGAGTTAAAAAAATTCGAGACCTCGGAATCATACTAGATGACAAACTGTCTTTTAAAGATCACTATGACCACATAGTACAAAAAGCCTTTAGACAACTAGGCTTTCTGTTGCGTACATGTAAGCCCTTTAACCTCCTACCTACATCTGTCCTATACAAAGTACATAACAATAAAAAAATTACGTTACCGTTTCTATGAATGGAAACACCAAAAGATTTTGGTAGTACCGTCTACGGACTGTCAAAAGCTGTATTAAAAAGTAAAGGTGTCAATTACAATCTGAAATTTTATAAAAAATGGCGACGGAGGATAGGCGTGTAAAGGCGCTCTTGCGCAGTCGTAAGTTAATCGTTTGTAATCTTATTGAAAACTTAAAAATTATTAGATTTATCATGATTAGTAAGTAATTGAAACTCTAAAATAATAATGTACCGTGTTATTTTAGCAAAAATCTCAAATAAAGTGGAAGATGCGCTAAGGTTATTTTCTATGTCCTTTTCAGAGTACAATTGTAGGCAAATGAAAGTTTTGATGGTTTAACTCTCAATGTACTTTGTAAAGTACATAGTAAGTTTTCTACCATCATTTATGGTTGTTTTAGCTTTAAGAGATAAGGACCTAACAGAAGCATTAATTGACTCTGAATTGGACTTCTCGGGAGAAGACTCAGATGTTAATCTGGAGTATTTCCCCGTAGAAATATCCCAAAGATCCAATGACCTTCAGAATAGCGAGTTTAGCAGTTTAAATGAAGAGAATAATATGTTGGTTACTCCAGCTGCTTTTCCAGCGCTATTTAGTTATTACGATGTCTTCTCGTCATCAAGGAAGGACGGTAAAATTGTTATTACGCAGTGCCTGGTTGGTTGTCCAGCCACTGCGTAATACCAAATTTTGATGAATTGATCGGTGTTGATGATGTCCACATGTTATTGTGATCAAGACCATGACGAGTGCCAGCGAAGCGATGGTCCAAAAAAGATAAACGATATGAGAAAGTCAGAAGGAGTATCTTAATAAGGCTTACAACCACAATATGGGTGGTGTGGACCTAACATACCGCATGTTTTCAATCTGTCTAGATCACAATCGGACTAAAAAGTGGACGATTCGAGTTGTTTCACATCTTGTCGACGTGGCAGTGGTAAATGCATGGTTGCAATACAGAATTGTACAAGCTGAAAAAGAAATACGCAAGAAACTACACTAAGCAGCTTCGCGAATCCAAGTTAAGTTTGGGTACTAAACTTATTGCCGATAATGAAGAAAGTGCCGATGGAAATGAAGGTGAGGAATATGATGAACTGGAACCAAAACATAAGAAACGCAAATTCCTTATCTATCCAATACTTTTCAAGGAACTCCGTACAAAGACTGCTGCCTATTTGCAAGAATATGAAGCAAAATAATCGTGCTGTTAGAAAAGTGAATGCACCTATAAAACCAGAGTTTTCAGCAAAAAATGTGACATATACCTCTGTTTCCTGCCAGATCATAATTGTAAATACTGGTTTTCATCAAGATAAAGATAATTTTATACTATATGCATTACTAAACTTAATTTACGACTGATAATTATTACTTCAGTTATAAAGTTTTATGGATTATGTTCAGTTTTTTTTTGTTGTTGGAGAAAATCCTTAATTTGATCATTTAGTTGTAGAAAAACGTTTATTTTCTGTTTTTTTGGTTCAATTTTGTAACAAATATAATGTCAGACGTTAATATTAATTTTCGATTGCTTTTAATCCTTCAATAATCTCTATTCGTACCCTAAAACTATTTTATGTCCTATACAAAGCACATGGTAATAGCGTCACTTTGTCCTATATATAGTACATAGGGAAAAACTGATTTTCCTATTGTTAGATTTTTTTTACTATTTTTCCTACAGGTCTTAATGTACCAACATTACCCTAATAAATTTTCTAATTAATAGCTTACAAAAAGTGTCTCTGGTAGGCAGGAGGTTTAAAAGATATAACCTACAAAATTCTTTATTTCAGTTTAGTTCGATCAGTGCTGGACTTCGGTTCTGTAATCTGGAATCCGTTTTATAAATGTCATAACAATCGTATCGAGAGAATACAAAAAATATTTTTGAGGACTCTGGAATACAGAATCGGCTCCGAGCGCATATCGTATACAGATTCACTATTAAAACATAAAATGTTACCTTTGAACCTAAGGCGACAACAGTTCGATCTTATGTTCCTATATAAAATTATAAATGGTGTTATCGATTCCCCTGGCCTTTTAGAAAAGATTTTTTATAAAGTTCCTATTAAAAGTGTTCGCAGAAGTAACTTTCTGTTTACTGCTGCTACAATTTCTAAGTCAAACTATACTTCAAATGCATTTTTCCATCGCTGTCTCGCACTTTATAACAAAGAAATGTCCCACATAGATCCCTTTCACATGAATATTTTGAAATTTAAAAACAGTCTCATTAGCCACCTAAACTCTCAAATTAAGCACCCAAAAAATAATTAGCAGTACACTAAATTCTTTATCCTAAGTTTAATGATAAGTTTTCTACCTATTTGTTAGTTTATAATTAGAGTCATTGTTTAAGTGGTAACTGTAATCCCATTGGGAAATCATAGATGGCGCTGTAGCATAAGTGATTAAAGCTGCATCGCGGTAACAGTGTGTCTACGTAGTTTTACGACCTTGCTGATATATTCCTTAATCGGCGTTCTTTTCTTCAATTGTAACGTTTGTTTGCAATATACTTTTGGAACTAGAACAGTGTTTACTTTCTAGTCTTCTAAGAGCTCCCCTCCCTGACCTAGGTCTCATGCTCTGATACTAGACATGGTCCTTCGAGCCGGATCTCAGCAGGTCAAATCTTTTTGAGTACCTTCCCCTCCTCACCCCACACCTCAGTTTGGTAGTGGATCGCTACCGAGGTCACCAGAGTCACGTGTTCGTGTGCACACGGAAGTGCAGCGGACAAGGCGTGTCAGCTGGTCTACGCAGTGAAGGCAGTGCAGCGGCAAAGCAGGCTTTGCTGACGGCAGGTTGCAGTCACCGTCTGGAGGGTGTCCAAGGAGTGTGCTGGTGTGCACCTCCCCCCCCCCACCACCGAGGAGCAAGGAACGGAAGGAAGTGGTACTATCATCATTGTGCAGTGAGTGCGAGTGAAAAGGCAATAGTGAGTACATTTTACGTCATATACGTCACACCTCAAGATTTCATTCAAGCTAATTTGAACTTTATTAATATAAGCATCTAACACTTAGAAAATTTAAAGTAACTTTTAGACTTAGAAAATTTTCATTGTAAATTGCATGGACATAGACTAATTTGGTTAAGGTTCTGGGACTTAGAATAGTTTTCATAAAAACGAAGGTACGGGGAATCCATGCCCGATTTTGCCTAGAAGTTTCAAACACTTGTAAAATTTTCGAGATCATAGTTTTGACTTAGAAAAATTTCGTCAAAAATTAACTTTGCAAATTTTTAAGTTGTGTTTACTTGTGTTGTTAGTTGCAAGTCTTTTGACTTTATTTGTTCAACATGGAAGAACTAAGTGCTGATGAAATTTGCAAATTACAAAACAGTCTCAAAACTACTATTCAAAAGAATTTAAGTAATTATAAGAAGTCCCCTAAAGATAGATTAACGCAAGAATATGTAGAAACAAGGTTAGAAAGCTTAGAAAGTGATTGGAAATCGTTTCGTAACAATAATAATAGATTAATTCAAATTGTTGATGAGGCTGATTTGGAAGAATCAAAGTATGTATTTGACGACGTTTACGGTCAAACTGAAGAATTGTATTTTTGTTATAAAAGCTTGATGAAAACCGAACTAAATAAATTTGTCATTCAACCGAAAGCGGAAAATCCCGACGGCAAACCAAAGAAATCAGCCGTGAAGTTACCCGATATAGTGATACCTAAATTTTCAGGCAACTATTCAGACTGGCCCACATTTAGAGACTTGTTTATATCTTTGGTTCATCGGGATTCTTCGCTCGAAGATGTACAAAAAATGCAGTATTTGAAATGTCATGTCACAGGCGAAGCTGAACAATTGTTAAGGCAATATCAGGTCACAGAGTCAAATTACTCTGTTTGTTGGGCTTTACTTGACAAAAGATACAATAATAAAAAGTATCTATGTAACTGCATTTTGAGCAGATTGTTTAGTCAGAAACGGTTGATGGCAGAATCTGGAAGCGGTCTAAAACAGTTGTACGATACGACAAACGACTGTTTAAGCGCTTTAACCAATATAAATATTGATGTGACTACTTGGGACGTAATAATTATACATATGTTGACGTTTAAGTTAGACCCTGTTACAAGGCGCGAATGGGAACTTCAGGTACAAAATGATCCATCCACTGAGCTACCTACGTACAAACAATTCAAGTCGTTTTTAGAAAGTAGGTACAGAGCATTGGAGAGTTTGGAAAGAAAGGTTTCCTATTCACATCAAAACACTTCTAAGGAGATTCACGCCAAAGTCCATTTGAGCACTGGCGAGGAAAGTTATGCCTGTGAGTATTGTTCACAATCTCACAAACTGTGCTTCTGCAAAAGGTTTGCGAAGCTTAATTACAACCAAAGGCATGACTTCGTAACCAAGAACAGGTTGTGCTACAACTGCTTGGGTGGAAATCATTCCATCAAGCAGTGCGACAAAACCACAACGTGTCGACTATGTAAAGGGCGTCATCATTCACTTTTGCACAAAAGGAAAGAAGTATCAGCGCATGAAGAGGAGAAGAAAGGCCAGGGAGAAAGAGCTAAAAAAGGAAATACAGATCAGGCTAGTGGTTCTTCTGAGGATACCGCTAAGCCCAAAACGACAGCGAACAACGAACAGGTTGTTCTTCTGTCCTCTGGAAAACAACAGCAACAAAAACGTGTGTTGTTAGCTACAGCTCTCGTGCGAGCTCAGACCAAAGCCGGCGATTGGCAAGTAATACGTGCCTTACTTGATCAAGGCGCTACGGCTTCGTTCATTAGTGAACGTGCAGTTCAACTTCTTCGTTTGAAGAAGTATTCGGCCAATTGCCAGGTATCTGGTCTTGGAGGTGACAGTTCGTTAGTGTCAAGACGAATGGTCACTGTCAAGATTCAGTCCCTTGTAGAGCCAGAGATCACACTAGAGGTGCCATCACATGTGCTGTCAAGCATTACGTCTTACCTTCCTGACAGGGAGATAAGATTAAGTGAGTGGACTGATGCTCAGCACATGCACTTTGCAGATCCTAAATGTAACTCCTCTAGCAAAATTGATATTTTGTTAGGCGGGGCAGTTTATTGTAGGATTTTAAAGGAAGGTTTGAAGCGTTCTACGACTGAAACGCTTATAGCTCAAGATACTTCGTTTGGATGGATAGTATCTGGTGAAGCCTCATCTAAAGAACCACGCATCAGTAAACATGTTGCTTTACACGCACATGTTAAAGAAGACGACCTCTTGAAACGGTTTTGGGAAGTCGAAGAACAGATCACCAATGATGAAGTGTTTCTTACAGAGGAAGAACAACAGTGTGAAAATCATTTCGCATCTACTACAAAGCGTACCGAAGATGGACGCTACGTGGTCAAATTGCCGTTCAAGGATAAGAATCCTCTTATTGCTGGCAACAATTCTCGTGAGATTGCGGCTCGGCGATTCAAAGCCTTAGAAAAGAAGTTCAGTCGTGATCCTATCCTGAAAGAGAGATATACCGAAGTGATTAACGAGTATATTTCATTAGGTAAAGGAAGATAATAAAAAGAGCGACGTCGCTGTATACCTACCACATCATGCGGTAGTCCGAGAGGACAAAACGACGTCAAAATACAGAGTCGTTTTTGACGCCTCCTGTAAATACGATGCGGGAGTGTCGTTAAACGATACGCTTATGGTTGGACCTACCTTGCAACCCGATCTGCGTCACATCATTCTCCGATGGAGATTGCATCCCATTGCTTTGGTAGCAGACATAGTAAAAATGTACCGGCAAGTTCGGATAGCAGAAGAAGATCAGGTGTTCCAGCGGATATTATGGAGAGAAAATCCTGAAAGTGATGTGAAGGATTATGAGTTACTGACCGTGACATTCGGGACAGCCTCAGCTCCATATCAAGCCGTCAAAGCGCTGCAGCAAACATCACACGATGAAGGAAAAAGTTATCCACTGGTGAGAGATAGAGTTTTGGACTCATTTTATATGGATGATTTGCTGACAGGCTGTGAAACGACCAAAGAAGGAATCGAAATATACACGCAGATGCAAGAAATGCTGAAAAAAGGAGGGTTTCAACTACAGAAATGGAACAGTAATGACAAAGAGATAGTAAAAGAGATCAACAGGAAAGAACAGGACAACACAGGACACCAAGGAAATCAAAAGGATAAGGACAAGGAAAAGAGTATTGAGATCAAACTGGAAACTACAGTAAAAATACTTGGACTTACCTGGAGACGCGATGAAGATGAACTGCAGTACACGGTGAACCTGCCGGAGAAAACGGAACCTGGAACAAAAAGGACTATATTATCAGACATTGCACGTCTATTTGATCCACTTGTAGTATAGGGAACCAAACGCAATTGGAGTTACAATATCTAAACGCAAAGTACAGATTCTTTTAAATCACATGATTAACATTATTATCCATGACAGCTAACCTCAAATTGCGTGTGGTGTGGCAGTACAGACGGTGTGGAATGCTTTGTGCATTCTTGGTACAGGGGCAAGGGGATGGGTCCTTTGTTCGATCTGTAACGTGTCATCGTGTGCTTGTAAAGAAGAAGTAATAAAACCACTCCAAGTGCTTCATCAAGTCTTTTAATTAAACAATACCATCTTTAAGGAACAATACATGGCGCAGCCGCTTATCGAACCAGAAATATTGAAAAAGTAACGAGAAATTAATGAACGAACAAGACGAAGAGAAACTTCAAGAAATGGGATCAGCAGTTGAATACAAGATGCCATCACCTCTACACCTTGATTCTCCTGGTGATTTGCTGCAAAAGTGGAAGCAATTCAAACAGCAATTAAGAATTTTCATAGCAGCGTCAGGCTTAGAAAAAGTATCAGAAGCAAGAAAATCAGCCATTCTACTGAATTGCATTGGTCAGGAAGGTCAGGATATCTACTTTAATATTCTAAAGAAGGATGAAGACAACATAAAATATGAAGAATTAATCAAGAAGTTTGATGAATACTTTGAACCAAAACAGAATGAGCTTGTTAACACCTTCACTTTCAACAATAGAAATCAGGAAGACGGGGAGACTTTTGACAGTTTTTATTCAGAGATAAGAAAACTGGTAAAGTATTGTAACTTTAAAGACTTAGAAGATAGGATGCTGAGAGACAGAATAGTGATGGGTGTTCGTGATGCCAATGTACAACGCAAACTTCTAGAAAGCAGTGAACTAACACTAGAGAAAGCAGTGGCAGTGTGCAGAGCAGCAGAGTTGTCGAAGGAGCATGTAAGGGTTCTTCAGAAAAATGTTGAAGCGCTGCAAATGGATGAAATAAAAAAACATCAGACTACGAGGTGGTCACAGAATGAAGCTAAGTATAAAAATAAGTACAATAGGGTAAATAAAAACAGCTATCATAGTAGATTTTATCGTTGCAGAAAATGTAATAGGGAACATGGCCCAGCACAGTGCCCTGCTTATGGGCAAAAATGTACATTGTGTAACAAAATGAATCATTTTGCAGTAGGTTGCAAAAATAAATCTGTGCATTCTGTTGAAGAATCAAATGTTAATGATAATTGTGAAAATCAAGATTTGTGACTAGTAAAAGTATGCCACTCAATTGGTTATAGAAAACACAGCAGTCACAATGAATGGTTAATAACATTAAAAACTGAAAACAAACCGATAACTTACAAGTGTGATACAGGGGCACAGGTTAATGTTATTTCATTACAAGATTTGAAGGAAATTGTCGGTGATGAGAGTCCTGAATGGTCTGAGACAAAAATTTTACTAGAAGCATTTGGAGGTTATAAAATAAAACCAGTTGGAAAAATTTGTTTGAAAATACATGTGAATGAAACAAAAAATATTAAAACAGAATTTATAATTATTAAAGAAAAAGTACGTCCAATTTTAGGACTTATGTCTTTAATAGAACTAAAACTATTAAATTGTAATATTAACAGCCAAGACAAGAATAATATTAATATTAACAGCATAAACATAGACAACAAAGACTTAATAATTAATAAATATTCCGAATTATTTCAGGGTATCGGACAATTTAACACACCTTTGGAGCTGCACACTCAGCCAGACACGTTACCAGTTGTAAAGCCACCTCGACGAGTTCCTCATGCACTGATGGATCGTCTTGCAAACAAACTAAGAAGTCTGGAGGAACAACAGATTATTGAGAAAGTCGAACATCCAAGGTCGTTTGTAAGTAATCTTGTAATAATAGAAAAAAGTGATGGAAACCTCAGGATATGTCTAGATCCACAAGATCTAAATAAGGTTTTAATAAGAGAATATCATCTAATTCCAACATTAGAGGAAATCGTAACAAAAATGAGCAATAAATCAGTTTTCTCAGTACTAGATCTATCAGATGGTTTCTATAACATAAAATTGACAGACAAATCAACAGATCTATGCACATTTAGTACACCATTTGGGTGTTACAAGTTTCGTCGATTGCCGTTTGGTCTCTCAGTAGCACCAGAGATCTTTCAAAAATATAATGAAAAAACATTTGGTGATATACCGGGCGTTGTAATTTACTGTGACGATCTGATGATTTGTGCTGATAATGAAGAAGAACATGACAGAATATTAAAGTGTGTTCTTGAAAGAGCAAAGGAAAATAATGTAAGATTTAATAAAAAAAAGTTTCAGTATAAACTGAAAGAAGTCAAATACTTTGGACATATTTTCTCAAAAGAAGGAATGAAAATAGATCCAGATAGAGTAAAAGCAATATTAAATATTAAAAGTCCGATAAATAAAAAAGAGTTACAAATATTCCTGGGAATGATAAACTATTTAAGAAATTTTATTTTCAAATTAGCTGATTGGACAGCGCCCCTAACAAAGTTATTAAAGAAAGACGTTTCTTGGCTTTGGACAGAAATGCATGAAAATGCTTTTTGTAATATAAAAAAATGTATTAGCACAGCACCGGTTCTAAAAAATTTCAATGCAAAATTACCAGTAACAATACAGTGCGATGCAAGTAAGGACGGTCTTGGATGCTGTTTAATGCAAAATGGGCAACCGGTGTGCTATGCATCTAGAAGTCTTACCAGCGCAGAAAGAAATTTTTCACAAATAGAAAAAGAGTTACTGAGTGTAGTTTGGGCAACTAAAAAATTTCATTACTATATTTATGGTAAAAAATGCACTATACTAAATGATCACAAACCACTAGAAAGTTTACTAAAAAAGGGAGTACATGAAATACCTTCTGCGAGATTACAAAGATTAAAATTAAAATTATTAAAATATAATATAGATTTTAAATATTTAAAAGGAAGGTTGATGCACATCGCAGATTTGTTGTCACGCTCATATCTGAATGAAGTAGATGAAGATCAATCTTATATGTATGAAGTTATACATTGTATTGGCTTGGCAACATATATGCAATGTACAGACAAACAGAAAAAAGACATAATATTAGAAACTAATAAAGATGAGGACTTACAGAAACTATTGACTTTTACACAAAATGGGTGGCCTGATCAACAAAAAAATGTACCAGATAATTTAAAAGCCTTTTATAAATGTAGAGAAAATATCACAATTGATCAACAACTCATATTTATGAATGACAGACTCATAGTACCCAAGTCATTAAGAATAAAATTTTTAAATCTTTTGCATGAGGGACATATAGGTATAACAAAAATGAAACAAACTGCTCGTAATTTATATTATTGGCCACAAATAGATACACATATTGAAACTCTTGTACAAAAATGTTTTGTTTGTCAGACATACCAGTGTAACAATGTCAAAGAACCACTAGTGTCACATTCTGTACCGACTTTACCATTTTCAAAAATAGGAATTGATATAATGGATTATAAAAAAAAAAGTTATTTAGTTTTGTACGATTACATGTCAAAATGGTTAGAAATTAAAAGTATCACGACTAAGTCAGCTCAAAGTATAATAAATGTATTAATAGAGGTTTTTACATGTTTTGGCATACCATCAGAGGTAGTGGCAGATCATGTTCCATTTGATTCCATTCAATGCAGACAATTTGCAGACGAATGGGGCTTTAAATTTAATTATTCAAGTCCGAGATACCCACAATCTAATGGTATGGCAGAACGGGGAGTGCAAATAGCAAAGAAAATGTTAACTAAATGTAATGAAGATAAAACTGATTACAGAATAGCTTTACTACAATATAGATCATATCCAGTTTCAGGCACCCATTTCAGCCCATCACAATTAATGATGGGTAGGAATTTAAAGACGAAATTACCATCTTCTTATAATTATTTACTCCCCAAACAAAATGTTAATGTACAAACGGAATTTGATAAAGTGAAAAATAGAAATAAAAGTAACTACAATAAAAATACAAGAGAAAAGCAAAATTTTAAGCTCAATCAAGATATATGGTTTAAAAAAGATCCCTTAAAAAATAAATGGTCACAGGGGACAGTTATTAATAACAACAACTATCGATCATATGATGTAATAGATTGTAATGGATGTATTTATACAAGAACTTCTTATCATATTCGACCTCAATAATCTGGTGTTATTTAACGGTTAGAGTGTGCAGTTCAAGGATTGTTGTATAACATAGTTATATATGCATAAGTTTTAATTAAGTAATACCTTTCTGGATATATGGGTAAAATTTTGTTTGTTGTAAGGGGAAAGAAAAGTGTAAGATTAGAATGTGTTTTCTTTTTGAAATGTACTATCAATAATTATTGTTAGTAACTTTTTTTTTATTATTTTTTTTATAAAAAGGGTATGATGTAGTATAGGGAACCAAACGCAATTGGAGTTACAATATCTAAACGCAAAGTACAGATTCTTTTAAATCACATGATTAACATTATTATCCATGACAGCTAACCTCAAATTGCGTGTGGTGTGGCAGTACAGACGGTGTGGAATGCTTTGTGCATTCTTGGTACAGGGGCAAGGGGATGGGTCCTTTGTTCGATCTGTAACGTGTCATCGTGTGCTTGTAAAGAAGAAGTAATAAAACCACTCCAAGTGCTTCATCAAGTCTTTTAATTAAACAATACCATCTTTAAGGAACAATACACCACTAGGCTGGATTGCGCCAAGTGTGATAATTGCAAAGATGTTTATTCAGAAGCTGTGGCTTGCAGGAATCGGTTGGGATGACGCTGTTCCTTCAGAACTTTTAGAAGAATGGCTGACTTACCGTAGTCAACTAATGGAGCTGACGAAATTTCATCTTCCTCGATGGATGGGTACAAGAAAAGACGATGCAATGGTTGAGATTCACGGATTCTCAGACGCGTCTAAGTTGGCTTATGCCGCGGTAGTGTATGTGAGAGTGGTGAGATGTAACGGAGATGTTCAAGTCTCGATGCTGACTGCAAAAACTAAGGTTGCTCCAATAAAGCAGAGAAGCATCCCTCGTCTTGAGTTGTGCGGGGCTTTGTTGCTCACACACCTGCTGATCGAGGTGGCAAGGGTACTATGTGTGCCTAAAGAAAATCTCCACGCATGGACAGACTCCACAATTGTGCTGGCTTGGTTGAACAAGCATCCGAACCAGTGGAAAACCTTTGTAGCTAACAGGGTTTCAGAAATCTTGATGAGACTGGATTCTGGTCAATGGTCTCACGTGGCTACAAAAGAGAATCCTGCAGATTGTGCCTCGCGAGGAGTGATGCCGTCTGACTTGGCAAACACCACGTTGTGGGTAAATGGTCCAGGTTTTCTGCTAAAACCGACGGTGGACTACAATAAGCCAAAAAATTTGAGTACACATGAAGAACAAGCAGTCCAAGTTCACGTCTGCGTTGTAGAGAACACGCTGATGAACAAATACTCTTCATTGAGAAGACTGCTGAGAATAGTGGCCTATTGTAGGCGCTATCTCACTTATAAGAGGGGTGATAAGCTGACAAAGTACCCCAAGAAAACAGAAATAGACGACGCGTTGGAGTGTTGCGTGAAGACTTCCCAGGGCGATAATTTTGCGACGGAAATTGCTGATCTGAAAGAAAAAGGTTGTGTTAGGTCAAAGGACAGCAAGTTGAAATCGTTAGCACCTTACCTGGATGATAAAGGGATCCTGAGGGTTGGAGGTCGGTTGCAAAGATCCAGCCTGGAAGAAGGAGCCAAACACCCCATTGTCTTGTCTCATGATAGTCCATTGACAAAGCTTTTAATAAGGGAGGCGCATGATAAAACCATGCATGGTGGGCCACAATTGATGATCAATTGGTTACGCACTGCTTATTGGATCGTGGGAGTAAAGAACCTCGTGAAGCAGCACGTTCGTCAATGTGTCACCTGTGTAAGGAACCGCGCCGATATCAAGAACCAATTCATGGGTTCTTTACCATCAGTTAGGGTCACACCGGCCAGACCATTCTTACATTCCGGTGTAGACTATGCCGGTCCAATTAATGTGAGAACAACAAAAGGACGTGGATATAAGTCCTACAAAGGTTATATCTGTCTTTTTGTATGTATGAGCACTCGTGCCATACACCTGGAGGTGGTGAGCGATATGACAGCTCAAGCTTTTATCGCAGCATTTAGGCGTTTTGTCGCTCGTCGCGGCCATTGTAGCAAGCTCTTCAGCGACAATGGCACTAATTTTGTCGGTGCTGCCAAAGAGTTGCGAGAGCTAGCAGACATTCAGCAGTCCATCATTGGGCAGCTTGAGGTCAGTGGTACCGAATGGAGTTTCATCCCCCCCATGCCCCAAATTTTGGGGGTCTGTGGGAAGCGGGGGTGCGGTCCACTAAGCACCACTTGAAAAGAGTAATAGGCGACACTTCTTTAACATACGAGGAGATGAGCACCCTGTTGAGTCAAGTTGAGGCTTGTCTCAACTCCAGGCCGATGACGGTCATTAATACAGAAGATCCTGGAGAGCCTGAACCCTTAACACCAGGGCACTTCTTAATAGGTCAGCCACTAGTTACGGCAGTTGATGCATCCTACGAAAATTCAAAGATGAGTTCCCTAACTAGATGGCAGGCAGTGCAAAAAATGCTGCAAGATTTCTGGCGCAGATGGTCAGAAGAGTACTTGACAACGTTGATGCACAGATACAAGTGGAAGTACCAAGTCCCCGAGCCTGAAATAGGCGATGTTGTACTTATTAAAGAAGACGGCTTGCCGCCGAGTCGTTGGTTGTTGGGGCGTGTAATGGACAAACACCCGGGTCCAGATAATGTTACCCGAGTAGTCACAGTCAAAACCAAAACATCAGTCTTTAAGAGACCAACATCCAAATTGTGCATTCTGCCAGTTGCAGACTAATTTGCCTAGTCTGTTGTTGTGTTCTTATAGTTTTTAAGTTGCAAGTTGATATTTTAGAGTTTAACGTATATTTTTTGGAGTTCATCCTATCAGATTTTATGTTTACCTTTGTTAAGATCTTTTGAGTTGATTTTACTTAAAAATTTATTAGTGTGTTTCTTTTTGATAAAATTTACAAGTCTTTTCAATGTCATTTTGGAAAATCAAGACTGTAATTTCTTTAAGTTAGTTGTAGCACTGTTTGTTTGATTTCATGAGTGTTAGTGTCACCCAGCAATGACGATCATTCATTTTTTGTTTCGATCACCAGTCCTGTTTGAAGGACATATTTCCTCAATGATGTCCTTGGTGGGCGGCATGTTTAAGTGGTAACTGTAATCCCATTGGGAAATCATAGATGGCGCTGTAGCATAAGTGATTAAAGCTGCATCGCGGTAACAGTGTGTCTACGTAGTTTTACGACCTTGCTGATATATTCCTTAATCGGCGTTCTTTTCTTCAATTGTAACGTTTGTTTGCAATATACTTTTGGAACTAGAACAGTGTTTACTTTCTAGTCTTCTAAGAGCTCCCCTCCCTGACCTAGGTCTCATGCTCTGATACTAGACAGTCATATATTTCTTACTATGCTTTATTATTAAGTTATTCTTATTGTTATCCGCACGTCACTCTCTCTGTTTTGATATCCTTATAATATGTTAAGAACGCACTTTTGGGCACTCAAGGTTTTTCTTTAACTCATAAGAAATTGTATAAATATTTATGTACACAACTGTTTGTTGCCAAAATAAAATAAAATAAAATAAAAAATAAAAATAAAAAGTAATAAAACAAACTAATATGAAAACTTTAACAAATCCGGGTGTTACACAAGTAAAAAAAAAATAAATAAATAGAAAGGCAATTCAAGTTAAACTAAAAATTGCAATGTACCTATAGTTGCAGTTGATGTATATTTTTGAGGAGGCATCAGACTAACGTGCATTCCTACTTTGCTTGAGATACTATCCTTTGTTAGGCAAGAAGATATTCCCTGTATTGTTTCTTGAAGCTCCATTTGGACTTGATATTTCTAATGGGTGGAGGGATGTTATTCCAACATTTGGAAGCACGGTAGCTGAAAAGAAAAAAACGGAACCCTTATAGGATCACTTTGTTGTCCGTCTGTCTGTCTGTCTGTCTGTCAAGACCCTTTATCTCACGAACGGGTAAAGGTATCAGGTTGAAATTAATATTATATGTTAGGGTCCATGAACCACACAAGATCTGAAAATTGAATTTTTTTACAACAACGCAATCAAAAGATATGGCTTTTTATGTCCTCATCTACATACATTTATGCAAAAAAGGAAAACCTACAGGGTACTTCCCGTTGACCTAAAATTATGAAATTTGGCAAGAAGCTAGGTCTTACAGTACAAATAAAGGGAAAAGTCTGAAATCATTAAATATTACAACTTTACTCACAACTAATGGTGAGCTCCCGTTTCAAGGGGTCAAGTTGGATGGTCGCGGAGGCGATTTTTGTTTTAGTTCTATTTTAAAAACGAGAACATTTACAAACTTGAAAATTAGTATGTTTGTAGTTCATAAGCCATAAAATAACAACAAACAATAAAATTTGGTCAAGCGCGTGTCAGACTCAAAAAATCTAGCACATTAACTTACTGAAATTTCAACTAATACAATTATGATTATGTGGTGGTACGGAACCCTCAGTGCGCGAGTCCGACTCGCACTTGGCCGGTTTTTTTTAAGTTTACGACTAAGCAACGCAAACTTAATATGAATATCGAAGTAAGCCAAAATCTAAAACGATTAGTCGGAACAAAATACTATAATTATTTAAACACATCGTGTATGTATGTTGCGACTCAGATGCAGAGTGTCTTTTCCTGATATACAGGGTGTTGCGTGACATAGCTCAGGGGCGGGATCAGTCTTTTCCTGATATACAGGGTGTTGCGTGACATAGCTCAGGGGCGGGATCAGTATCAGTAACCGAACAACTTTTTCCAAGAAACACAGGAATCCCATTGAAATTGCATCAGCTGATAGCGCATATTGTATGGGAAGTCAAATTTGGTTTTTCGTATTTCGACCTATGTTCCTTGGGAAAAGTTGTTCAGTTACTGATATACTGCTTGCGCCCCTGAGATATGGCATGCAATCAAATTAACACCCTGTATATGTTGCAGGCAAATTGTATAACTCGCCGTTTACAAACGGCGGACAAAGTCTAAACGGTTGGCAAATTGTAAAACGGCGGCGGTAGTTTGTAAACGGGTTTAGACCAATGGTGCGTTTCAGGTTCGTTAGCCACGGTAAACTCAACCTAACCGACTGCACCACCACAACGCACGAGCCGAGCGAGTGAAGCGAGCGGCCGGCGAGTGCCAGAAACGAATTACGCGCCGTTTTGTGCATTGTCGCGGCATTATGTAAAATTACTAATTAGAATTTCTCGGTATTTTGTACAATGCCAAGGCATATGGTAAAACGACGAATTATTCAATTTGCCTGCGAATATATTTATAAGTAAACAAAGGTCAATCTGGTATACTATACAAAAACCTTATTCCTGGAGTTAGTTATTAAAAGATGATAATACCTTTCAAATCAAATCAAATCAAATATTTTATTGTATAACTATAGGTATAAAAAAGGTATAACAATTTATTACATGGGTCCACTATAGCTACCTAATTAGGTGTACAATATTGTAATTACAATTATTTAACACTTTTAACGAATGTCACAATACAAATTCAATTACTAGCTGATGATAATTATAATTTACCGCGGTTCTCCAAAAATTCATTAATACTGTAAAACAATCTCGTTTGTAGCCAGGAATGCACCTTTTGTTTAAATTTAATCTCGGTTAAGTCTCTGAATTCATCAGGAATACTATTGAAAATTGACACAGTCATGTAAAATATACTTTTATGATAAAATGCAGAAAGGTGCTCACCAGATTGCAACAGTTTGTGCTTACCTCTCAGATTTCTATTAAGCTTACTTTTAGTTTCATATAGAGCCTTATTTTTCTTTACAAACATTGCAACTTCTTTAATGTAGAGACACGGAAGGGGTAAAATCTTGTATTTTCTGAACAGCGGCTTGCATGAGTCAATTTGGGCTAATCCTTCTAGGGCTCTAACGCAGCGCTTTTGTGCAATGAATGCATGTGAAACATCAGAAAAAAAGAGCTTTTTTGAGTATAATATGTTCTTGGTTAGCAGATTGTATTCGTTTAGCATACGAGTAGTTAGTTGACCAACTTTTATGTAATAGTATAGAGCGACCAAATCGGTCATGTGGCTTCAGCTGTATTAAAACTCCGTTAGCTACTTCCCTGAACAACCTTTTCCTATAATCTTCGTGCTGGCAGGCCGCGGGCGGTGGGTGTGGGTGTAGTGGGGTGGGGAAAAAAAAATGTGGGCTCAGCGACTCCAATTTTTTTTTTCAAACAGTTGCTCTGGTGGTGGGAAAGGGCTGCCAGCGTTAATTAAAAGTACCAAAATAATAGTAATTTTCGTGTGGGCTCAGCTGTATTGGCTTTTTTTCTGACGCGAGATTAATCAATATGTAAGCCCCAAAAAAATTGCCATGCAAAAATATCGGTGGGTAAGGTAAGGCAGAGTTTCGGAATTATCTGCTATACGGGTGTCGATCTGCGCATTCGGAGAACGTGGCGTGCTTGAAGCACGAGGCTGGGGATTGACCTTGGTGCCTGCTGCGGAAGCGGCTCGTATTGGGTTCGGATCATCGCATCGACACCACAGTATACATTATAATTTATTATATTTTAGTGTATTTTATTGGACATCACATATTCTTGCACACTGAGAGTAGGTATACCTCCAAATATCCATTTCGACTCGTCGCGACCACGGGAATCTCACTGGTAAGTGATTTGCATATTATTATAGAATTTTGGTAAGGTCGGTCAAGCGCGAGTCATCTGGGGCACGTTGGCTAAGTATTGAAAGCTAAGTACTCCAAGCCGGTTGGAGAGGGTTTATTGCGTGATGATAGTTCCTTGGGCGGTCGTAATTAGGGTGCGTGTATACTAGCGGCAACGGGTGCCTCCGCAGTGGGACGACGGGGGTTACTCTACACGTAACGGGTGTGACCCCGGTCACGAGCGTACCATCTTTGGTACGATACGCTACCACTTCATAGCTACGTAAGAAAATTGGGCCCAGCACGCGTGGTGGACCCGGACCTCGGGGCGCGAACAATATAACTGAAGCCACATGACCGATTTGGTCGCTAGCTCTCAGTCTATAAGTTTTATTGGCCTGTTCATGATAATACCAGTTTCGTGTCTCTTTGGTAACAATTTTTCATACCCTGTATCAATATTTTTTTACTTTTTGATTCAGCATTCTCTCACCTTCAATAGGACTGATTCAGCCCCACTTCGATTTGGTTCATTAGTATCACAGAGCACATAGATTATAGAGACATTAATCGGACAAGTTTTTTTGCTAAACGGTCAAAAACAAAATCAAAACTTTCTTAAAAAACTAGAATTACGAGATCTGCAAACATAAAGGAAAAAGTCTTAAATTATTAAATATTATAACTTTTTTTACAACTAATTGAAACCAATGAAGGTGAACACCCGTTTCAGTTACATTCATGTAAAGAGTTGGGTGATCGCGGAGTTTTTAAAATCAATAGGCAAAAGCTTGTAGTGTATTGCATCCCACTAAAAACGTTTCATCATGTTTCATGTAAAATTGGTCGCCAAAACAACATTGCCTCATACATAGTAAAATTGGTTGCCCAAACAACATTGCCTCATACCTACAGCCTCCGTGGTCTAGTGGTTAGAGCGCTGGGCTCTCGATCCGGAGGTTCCGGGTTCGATTCCCGGTGGGGACACTGTCAAACAAAAATCTCTTTGTGCGACCTCCCCAGTTTGGTTAGGGCATTGCAGGATGAATCACCTGATTGTCCGAAAAGTTAGATGATTCCGTGCTTCGGAAGGCACGTAAAGCCGTTGGTCCCGACTACTATCTACGGATGTAGTCGTTAATGAGCCATGTCAGAGGCCTTTGGCGGCTCAACAACTCTGACACCAGGGTTTGTGAGGTCGGTCATCGACCTTGCAACCCACACGATATGATGATGACCTACATAACGCTTTCACGTTAAAAAGTTATCAAATCCTACGTAGACCTAACTCTACAAACCTAAACTCTACAAAACGTACATTTTGGTCATAAAGTATGGCACCAAAACATTTTTAGTAAGTTACAGATTTTTTTGTTTTACCGTTGTTTGTGTGCAAAGCTTAGTCTGCACACAAAATTTTGGGTTTTTAGGTAGACTTGAGGAAGTATAAAAAAGGTGATCATAAGTAAGTGGTCGAAATTAACGATTTTTAGGTATTAATCAAATCTTAAGTATAAAATCTAAACAAATGAAACTCGGTAGGTTTGATAAAGCTGCTAAAATCATCCTAACCTGAAAATTTGGACTCTAGTTTTATCCAGTTCTATGATATGAGGGTTCGAAAATAACACGAAACGTTTTGAGAAATGGTCGTAGTGCCTTTTGGCTTCCTAAATGCGCTATCAGCTGACGCAGTTTCTATGGTAGGTCGAAAATATATTTTCGTATTTCGACCTATGTTCCTTGGGGAAAGTTGCCCAGTTTCAGGGTCTGAGTAAAATACTAAAATTATGTTCACTTTTTCATTAGGACCTTATAATTATACCGTGCCCCCAGATCAGCTAGTTGAATGGCCTGTTAGCGTGGTCAGTAGTGTGCCTGCCTTCTACGGCCAGTATAAGAATGTTTAAAAATATCACGTATGAGTTATTTAATATTGGATCTCTACAGATAATGCGTTCGAAGATTGTTCCCAGAGGCGTAGACTAGGTGACAGATCAAAACCTATCTATCAAGGGTCTCTCAGTCCCTAAGCAGAGTCAAGTGCCTTCTACAGCCAGTATATGAATGTTTAAAAATATCACGTATGAGTTATTTAATATTGGATCTCTACAGATACGAGTAATGCGTTCGAAGATTGTTCCCAGAGGCGTAGAATAGGTGACAGATCAAAACCTATCTATCAAGGGTCTCTCAGTCCCTAAGCATATTCAAGTAAAGTTTGCGAAGGTTAACGTACACTCAACAGCACAACAGTAGAAACACTTTTGGGCTTTATCGCATGGTAATAGAGTTGGAAAAGTTTCTACTGACGTGCGGTTGACCGTACTGATGATGAAGATGTTTATTATTATTATATTTGAATGAATTTCTTATATATATATATCTATTTATGTTCATGTTTTAAATCCAACACGGATAGTGTATTTAATATAATTTATATTTAAATGTTTATGAAATGTTTAGTGTCAATTTCACCACCTTACTATAGCATAAACAAATTACGCTCTTGGAAAGGGTGCGTATACATATTTCAACCCACCCTCGTTAAATAACATCGGTTCACAAACAAAATGGCGTCATGTACAATAAAAGAAAACAATCTATACCGTCTCCTTTGAACGATAAAAAAATCACGTAATTACAAGCGGTATACTTAAACCCACGCAGTAAAGATGAAATAAATCAGCCCATCGACCTATATTTAGACCCCTTCCTATTATTTTCCTCTGATTCTTATCAGACCGCTTTGCGTCGGTGGGTGTATTGTAGCGTAATCGACAACGATTTTTTATAATGAAGATGTCTTTTGTGACAAATTAGGTTCGGATTTTTAGACTAACGAGATTGGACGAACACTTGGCCGAAAATAAACAAAACATTTTTTTTAAAGAGGTCACTTCACACAATGTCATCTGATCACAAATTCACAAACTAGGCAAAGCGGGTATCGTTACCAGACACTGATATCTCACTAATACCACTAAAATTATAAATGCGAAAGTATGAATGTTTGTTTGTTCCACTATCACGCCTAAACGGCTGAACCGATTTTGATGGAATTTGGGGGGTAGATATATCCAAGACAAAGGCTACAATTTATCGCGACAAAGCCATAGTTCCTGTAGGATTTAAAGTTTATTTTCTAGAGCAAGATTTGTCAGTAGTTTTTGAACTAATTTTTTATTTACAACGGTGAATTATTAGATTTTTATAATTTGTCTTGATATTAGTGGGCATTAGTGCCAATCCCACGAATAAAAAGCGTAATTTGGCTTTGCGGTCGAAATTGTTAATGATTTGGTAATACCAAGGAGAATTACCATAGACAGACTTGACTTTGATTTTTGACTTGCATATTTTTTTATTTTGAACATAATTTAATGAATTCTTTTATTTTCAGGTAAGTACCGCCAACTTCAAAAGTATATTTTTATGTAAGTAAATGACAACAGTAAATGAATACTCAGCATAAATAATTGGTAAGTATAGCACATACATAACTGCCATGGCCGACAAAAAAGGTATTGAATGACGAACGGGAGAATGTGGGCAGAGGCAAAGCCGAGACCCACATGCGTAAGTCTGGTCTGGCAGTGCTGGTTGCGGCCAAGGCTTGTACAGTACTTTTCTCAATAAATTTCCAAAAGTCGTAGAACAAAAGTTGTTCAGTTTCATGTCCAGAGCTACCGCCCGAGAGGTTTTACGTTATTTACCTAAAACCTTGTAGAACAACAACAAATAATAAAAACTTGCCAACCGTGACTGGGCGTCCCTGTCTAAGACAATATTTTTACCCCAGTGGTACGGAACCCTTGGTGCGCGAGTCCAACTCGCTCTTGACCAGTGGAGCTATCCTATTAGTTGAAATTATTCCAGCTCACTGTTTGGCTATCTCGCAAAGCTTTGGTGGAAAGTCACCCTAAAGCCCTTTAACGAAACCTTAAAAACTATTCTATGACCACCTTCAACATTTTTATCTGATTTTTATAGAATGAACATAATAACCTCTTTGTAAGCTATATTTTCTACTTGTAACAAGTTATGAATGAAATCAAGATCCACGTTAAAAGCCGTTAAACCGGTTTTGTACTTTCGGTTTCTCCTCCAGTGAAAATTTGCTAAAGCTTTAAACACAACAGGTGGAAAGGTCTACGTCATGTTACTAGGTCAATTAGTTATTTAAACCATAAACTGTGTGAGAGAGAAGGATATACATACAGTCATAGAAATATAAGGGTAATAGAAAGAAGATCAATGAAAATATGTGACACAAGGTAATCTGACATATATTCAGTCATTGTAAATACGGCATAGAATTTTTTTCTTTTTCGAATGTATCCCGAAGTGGACATTGTATTTTTTTTACTTATTTATCGTTCATTATTACAATGTTCGCCTAAAACAAAGTTAAAAACTTAAATTATTGGGCATATTACGGTAAGGTATTTGAAGACTAATATAAATTACTTATTATTCTTCTTCTTCTTCTTTTCGTATCAATGGCAAATGATTTTATAGTAAGTTAGCCCAAAATGTGGCTACAGCAATAGCTCTTTGGTTGCCTTCAAAAAGGTCCTCCCTGGTGCAAGAAACTGAGGAGGTAGGGAACGAAAGCAAGTGTGTCATGGATTGCAAAATGCCGCATTCACACTCGTCATTATCAGAGAAGCCCCACCTCTTCTTCAGTTCTCCGCACCTGCCTGCGCCCGATCGCAGTCTATTAAGTGACTTCCATATGGGCCAGGGAAGATCATGTCCTGGTGGAAGATTTTCGGCAATGGGGATATATGGGCTATCAGGGGGGTACCTTTTTGACCACAGTTCTATCCTAGCCTTTGATGGATCTGATTATAATAGAGTATTAGACGAGCAACATTTTCTTCCAGCCATGTTTGTTCCAAGTCTTTTGTCAGAATGAAAATGCAAATGCTTATAATATTCACTTGATGTTTCAGTTTGAGTTTCTCATATTTTCAGCAAAATTCATTTAAAGTTTTACTTACTTTGAATAGTTAATCATAATAATAACCCACGAAACGTCTGCTGCAGGACAGCAGTTCTTTCCAGAATTCCAGCAAAAATAAATAAAACAGCAAGATACTTTGGAGGGGATTTACCACAGCGTTGCGGCTCGACCGCTGTTGTTGGTGACCGCAGTATGTAAGATAGTACGATACACAGAAAGTTGCTGCTACCCATCCTCCAGTTCATAAGCCCTTAGTCGCCTCTTACAACACCCACGGGTAGAGATGGGATAGTGCTGTTCTTTGCCGGCACACGGACAAAGATAGTAGTAGTGAAAGTAGTTAATAATGCACGTCAAAAAGTGTAAAAAAATGTAATTTGTACAATTTTATTAGTTCCATAGAAACAGTTTCTTCTGTGTTAAGCTTTAAACATACTCGTACAACAGACGAAAGAGTCTCCGTCATGTTACAAGATAATTTAGTTTATACATAAATCATTCTATGAGTATTGTCATGTCTTTTGTAAATCTTGAATAACTGAAGAAAGTGTAGGTGCTTAACTTAAGTACAACTTGTCATTCCATACAATGAGATAATTTTCATTTGTTCATCTTGCTTATGGAATAGGGTAAAAGACTTGCTGCCAGTTGCCCAAAGCGTTTTAAAGTTCATTTAAATCTATAGCTGTCACATTCTGTTTTGTTGACAAAGAAAGTGACAGCAATGGATTTTAAGGAGCTATAAGTTTAAAGGAGCTTTGGGCAACTGGCTGTCGGTTGAATATTTCAGCGCAATTTTTTGTCCTTTTTAGGGTTCCGTACCTCAAAATAAAAAAACGGAACCCTTATAGGTTGTCCTCACTTTGTTGTCCGTCTGTCTGTCAATACCCTTTTTCTCACGAACGAGACGAGGTATCAGGTTGAAATTAATAACAAATATTAAGGTCTATAAACCACACAAGATCTGAAAATTTCAATTTTTTACGACGCAATCAAAAGATAAGGCTTTTTATGTCCTCATCTCCATACATTTACGCAAAAAAGCAAAACCTACAGGGTACTTCCCGTTGACCTAAAATTATGAAATTTGGCAAGAAGCTGGGTTTCACAGTACAAATAAAGGGAAAAGTCTAAAATCAATAAATATTTTCTCACAACTAATAGTAACCAATTAAGGTGAGCTCCCGTTTCAAGAACTTTTCTATAAAAGAGGGGTCAAGTTGGATGGTCGCGGAGTTTTTAAAATCAAAGAGCAAAAGCTTTTAGTATATCATAAATGGTAGATAGGTACGGAACCCTTTGGGTGCGAGTCCGACTCGCACTTGGCCGGTTTTTAGGGTTCCGTACCTCAAAAGAAAAAAACAGAACCCTTATAGGATCACTTTGTTGTCCGTCTGTCTGTCTGTCAAGACCCTGTATCTCACAAACGGGTAAAGGTATCAGGTTGAAATTAATACCATATATTAGGATCCATGAACCACACAAGATCTGAAAATTTAAATTTTTTGCAATGACGCAATCAAAAGATATGGCATTTTATGTCCTCATCTCCATACATTTATTCAAAAATGCAAAACCTACAGGGTACTTCCCGCTGACCTAAAATTATGAAATTTGGCAAGAAGCTGGGTTTCACAGTACAAATATTGGAAAAAGTCTAAAATCATTAAATATTACAACTTTTCTCACAACTAATGGTAACCAATTGTGGTGAGCTCTCGTTTCAAGAACATTCATATAAGAGAGGGGTCAAGTTGGATGGTCGCTGAGGCGATTTTTGTTTTAGTTCTATTTTAAAAACGAGAACACTAACAAACTTGAAAATTGGTATGTTTATAGTGCATAAGCTATAAAGTAACAACAAATAATAAAATTTGGTCAAGCGCGTGTCAGACTCAAAAAATCTAGCACATTTACTTACTGAAATTTCAACTGGTACAATTATGATTATGTGGTGTTACGGAACCTTCGGTGCGCGAGTCCGACTCGCACTTGGCTGGTTTTTTTTTCTTGCATGGCGCTACTTTGTTTGTCAAGCGATATAGGTAAACTGTTAGTTCTTTTAACAAATATAAATTTTTTGTTTTGGTTTTTTATGTTGGTATAAAGAATTTTTTTTGAAGATCTTTATTATGAGAAGGTAGACAATAAAGAAGTGGGGGCCCCTTCGGACTCACGACTGGGCCCCTAGGTAGAAGGTTCACTTGTTTCAGAAGAAAAAAAAATACAAAATCTGTCATATTCTGACCTGTCCCTTAAAAAATGGTCATCTAACTGAATTATTTTATTATTAACGTCGTTTATTTAGTTGTTATAAGGTAAGAGAAAGTAGTATATTCCTTGACGTAAACCACACTGTAGACTTCTATTAGGACTTTGGGACTTCACTTCTCATAGTGAAGATATAAGGTCTGACCACCATTTGAACCAAGTGGCATCTTCCTATCCACTCGAAGATCAGATCGCGAGGTTAAATGAATTATTTCCTGGATTATGGTTCATATTTTGAAATTACTTTTGATTGGCGAAAGTCAATACATCTTTCGTTGCTCTGTGTGTACGATATTACATCAAAATACCTTACATTGTAGTGCAATTACCTGAAAGAAAGTTTAAAAAATATGTAAAGCAAACGTTATGTATAAAGATTACTATAGATTAGATGATAATGACAAAGAGGTATGGTGTTTTGATATTCCAGTGAAACACAAGAAACAAATTGAAAAAAGCCGACAAATTGAAAAGTGGGCCGTGCTGCAGTGGTTTCTTGCCGCTTCTTTTACGCTGCCAGAGCACGATCCGAAACGGTATAAACTCGCTGTATTTGTATTGTATTCTGCATGACATTCAATAAGTATTTTCTAATGAATCTACATTGAATAAAAATATCTTAATCTAATTGTGAGAGAGTATATAAATCTCTAAAGATAATAGGCCTCCTGGCATTCATTAAATGTGCGTTATAATTTCGCTCGCATCCATTATCTACAATATTGCTAAACCCATTACATAAGTTATAAACTAACTGTTAAATCTCACTTAGATAACTGAGGGACAAAGCGTTTGCGAGTTTAGATGAGCTTAACTCTGATATTGTTGTAGATTAGATTTTAATCTCGTGCGAATTACTTTATGAACTAAATATGGCGAAGCTTTAGATGACAGTGTAACCAGGCCGTTTCTCCACTACACTACTTAAATATTACTAAATATACGAGGTGTAAAAAAAATTGACATTATTTTAGCGTCTCTATTAGACCGCGAATCTGAACAACTTTTCCTACGGAACATAAGTAGAAATACGATAAAAAATAATTCATCATCGCATAGTAACTGCACCAGCTGATTGAACATTTTGTATGAGATAAAAAATGTTCGTATTTCGACAGTTGTTCCTTAAAGGAAATAGTTTCAGTTTCATGATCTAAGTAATAGGTTAAAATAAACAGTACCTATTTTCGCAAAATAATTAAACGACACTTATCTTATACTAATGACATTACATAAGATAAAGCTCGTTGATTTGTATGTTTACTTTACATTACACATATATGTAACCACAATAAAACACAATTCCATAATAACAAATAATTTCGCTTTTTAGTGTGCAGTGCATCCCTATCGCACTTATACAACGTGTTCGTTTGTGTGAGGAGGGCAATCGTTTCTTGACTACATGCGCATTTAAGTCACTCTAATGTAGTCTAATTTACGAGAGTTTCTCTGATATTTTTTAGTTTTCTATTAGATTTAGCACCGCGGAATTCACTAAAGCATGACTAAGTAATAGTTATTTAAATAATGATGAGCTAGGTTTCCTCATGTGACCTACTACCGCTACTTTCGCTCGAACTTGACTTTAAGTTGGTTTAATTTGTAAGTGGAAGCGATCTTATTATTTTTAATTTCAACCGTAAGTTATCATAAAAGAAAAAAAAAATGGGTTGGTTCAAAACTACTGGGACAAGTGAACTGAGTTATGAATGAATAAAGATTGTGTTGTGTATGTTTAAATACTATTTATTCCGTGTGGCTATCGCAACTGGTTCGTTGTTATATTATTTTGGTAAATTATATCAAGTATGAAGCTTGATGTAAAATCCCTCTTTAATAAGTATGTGTTTTGTATTATTACGTTGCCTGCCATGCAATCTGTTCGACAAATAAAATTATGGGACAGTTCCTTAGTGTACGTATGGTGGATTACCTAAAAAACAATGTATACTTAAATTTTTAGGATATCTTTATTTGGGTTCGAAATCCTGAAATGAAGATTGATAGTACAAAGAACCAATATAAATTAAATGTTTTTGCTTGACAAATATTTGAAATCTTAAATGTTAACTTTATAATAAATGGAAACTCTCCACGTCTATCGAACGGTTTGGGTGGCTAAGGCAGACGTGTTATAACTTATTTTATTATAATATAATCTTATTTACAATCTAATCTAATTTACATTGCATATTAACAAATTTAAAAGTAAAAAAAATGGAACTACAGAATAGAAAATTATAATTTACCAGCGTTTCACCTACGGCCTTGCCTGCAACATACGAGTACATATTCATTGCCCTGCAAAAACTATCACAGAAATAAAAAAGGTGGATTTATTTTTAATTTTTCAGTAACGCAATTTTTTTAATCCGAGTAGTAGGCAAAGTTTACAAAACAATGTTAATGTTCGGTGAAGATCGCGAAAGTGAAAAGACCTAGACTAAAAACTTTTTTTCTTATTCTTATGAATTGTGGCAAACTAAAGAAATGGCGCATGCACTCGTGGCGCCGATGAATGCAAATGATCCACTGGTCAACTGCTTTCTATCACTAGGAGTTCATTTCCACTTGGTGACGAGATTTTTAAATTTTTATGGTCTAATTCAGAGAATTAACTTATCCGGGATTAATAATTGCATAATATTACATTTTACAGCAGTGGGTTCATTTGTAAACATTATTTAAAAAAATATTCCTTGCTTGTAATTCAAATTTTGTTCTTTTTGATGTGTTAAGTAAGTAGTATCTTCCTTATTTTCGATAATTTGTATATTTAATTTCTATTCGTGATAGTACTCAAGCCCATGTCCATCATTTTACAATTTCAACTATCAGCAAATTACCTACCTAGATCGCTTGGGGGCTCTTCTACTGACGCCGAGAATATTGGTCATTTTGACCAAATCGGTCCGGTATAAGTTCTATGGACGCTCAAAGTTAGGATTTTTGAAGATCGATTTACTGTTTTTACTATCAGCAAATTTTATATCTTAATCGCTTGGGGCTCTCCTACTGACGAATAGTCTAATTGCATTTTGCTCAAATCGGTCCGGATAAAAGGGTTTATGGACGCTCAAAGTCGGGACTTTTGAAACGACTTTTGGGACTTTTGAAACGATTTACTGTTCCTTTTTTAAATATCTATATTTTATGATGTAAAAAGCAGTAGTTTTTCCAAATAAAATATTGGAAATCCACGAGTACCCAAAGGTTGCCTATAGCGGGACCATAATATTACTTTTCTGTCTGTCCGTCCGACTTTTAAGGGTAGTATTTTGTAAAAGAAAGAAAGAAAGAAAGAAAGAAAGAAAAATTTATTCGGTATAACTGTTAAAAATTGCTACAAGTAAAATCGTAATTATAATTTAACTTAAATCTAACAATTATACCGAAACGGTTCCAACTCAGCATAATGCCATAGTCGGGACCATGGCGCTGGTTTTCAGTTGGAACCGGATCAGAGACCGGTAATTTGACAAAATAAGAAATTAGTAACCTAAAAAATTAAAATAAAATAATAAACAATAAAAAGCAAATTAATCATAGAAGTGTTGATGCATGGGTTGGAGTGTGTGCATTGCATGTCATGTAGTTGGGAGAGAAGAAGGAGCGTTAAAGCTTGCCTGTTGAAATTTCAAATAAGGAAATACAGGGTGTAAATGCCAAAGCAAGTTTCCTTTCAAGGGTGTGCTCAGACCACGAAACTGAACAACTTTTCCATAGAAACATGAGTCGAAGTCGCAGAATTTTTTTTGGCTTCTCCATACAAACCTTCATTAGTCGACAGTGCAATTTGTATGAAACACCCACAAAAACATTCCGATTTCGACCCATGTTTCTTCGGAAAAGTTGTTCAGTTTTGTGGTCTGAGCATTCCCTTAAAAAGAAACTCGCTTTTGCATTTACACACTGTAGGTATAGTTTTTGTGGCGGATGATCCTAGTCTCAGAATTATAAGGGTTATAGAAGCAGGATTATAGAAATAATTCGTCACAAGTTAGGGATGTGTGACGTAAAGTCATAACAAATTACATAATCCTATTATCTTTGTAAATGCAATGAAGGTGTCGTTCTTTTAATTTGGTAGGGTGATCGATGATGATGTGACATTGCATGGCAAATTAAGGAGATGTTACATGCTGGCAGATGTCATCGGGAAATAATAATGGTTCCGAAAAACAAATTAATCTCCAGCGATCTGTGGCCGAATATTATTCTAATTAACCAGCATAATTACCGACAAAAAACCCAAAACATACCGAAAAATTATTTCGAATTTAACAAACAAATAAGAGCGTGTTCTTCCGAATAAAATACTGAACCTCCGACAAGATTACTAAGTTACCGACAGCAGAATTTTTTTCGCGCCTCAAGTAGGGTATTGTTGCACATTATATACTGTTTAGGATTATATGTCAGTTAGGTAAGGCAACAAAACAAACTTAACCGATCCCGAGAGGGACACTCTATAAACTGATGCGATTTCTATGGGTTGTTGTAATTTTTTTTCGTATTTCTGCCTTTTTTCCTTAGGGAAAGTCGTCTAGTTTCATGGTTAGAGAAACCACCCAAATATACGAAACACTCTATATAGGTCGTAAGAGACGGTGTTCGGGTGGGGTGACTCTTGTAAAAAAAAGAAACATTTCCGGGAAATGAAAAAATATTTTGACCTCTCCTTACAAACTGTTTGATCAAAGATCAATTGGTATGGAGAGGTCAAAATTATTTTTCATTTCCTGAAAATGTTTCTTTGGGAAAGTTGCTCAGTTTCGTTGACTGAGCACGCCTTTTAAATTTTCGTAACACCGTCCCTTATCATCATCATAACATCCCATGGAACGTCCACTACAGGACAGGGAGCTCCCTCCAGAATTCTAGCTTTTGCTGGAAAAATGTGGAGGGGAAGTACCATAGTCACCTCGCTTGTTAGCGTTACGGCTGGCGTTACCGTCCCTTATACTCTGTATATTTTATTAAATGTCACTTAGCTTATAGGCACTCTTGTTAGATTACTTCAACCTCGTAATTCTAAACCTGGCACAAAGTAGGTCTTATCTTATCTCCTGATCATAATTAGTTGGGTCCTTTCCTTACAAGAGTTTTCCTTCTGCTTACAAGCTATTCTTGGAGATAACTGAAATTAGTTTGTCTTTTTGTACATACAAATACTTATAATGCGCTTTCTAACGGCGAATATTTGAGAATGTTACTAGGACCATAAAACTTAACTACTTTTAATGGAATGGGATAAAGATTTTTCTGCACTGTCTCAACAATAAATTTTAAAAGAAAGCCTACGATAGAAGAAACATACAATAATTAATAACCACATCGCAAGAAGAACCGATGGACGATGGGGCGTAAGGGTTGTAGAGTGGCGACCACGTACCGGAAGATGAAGCGTTGGCAGGCCCCCCACAAGGTGGACCGACGATCTGGTCAAGGTCGCGGGAAGCCGCTGGATGCGAGCAGCGCAGGACTGGTCGTCATGGAAATCTTTAGGGGAGGCCTATGTCCAGCAGTGGACGCCTTTCAGCTAATATGATGATGATGATGAATTAATAAGCATTTCTTGAAACTACCTCAAACTGTACCTAGGATAGTTTTGTTGCTGATGTTACTTCATGTAGAGAAATTCCTTCCATTCAAAATTTAGGTTTATTAAAAGGTAGTGTTTCGCCCGAACGGGCGAACGCGGCTCGGGCGAAACAGTGAATACCTCAGCTAGTCAGATGAAATCAAATTTTGTTTATGAAAGAAAACGCTATCATTTTTATAGTAAAAGAAGTCGCGGGCAACAACTAGTATAATATATTTCAGTTTTAACGAACTTTATTTTTTCACAAGAACTTTTTTATCGACGCGTTATTTCTACCCAGAAAAAAGATAAAAATTCCAATCTGAACTTTTTCGTAGTAAACTAAGTCGAAGGGTTACTTTTTAACATTTAAGATGATCCGTTTTCCATACAAAAATTCAAATGACTTGCATTCTTACGCGGGACATAAAATTTTGTTGAAAAACGAACGAATACTGCTATTTTTAGTTAAATTTTTCGCTAATTAATACAAAAATACAGTTAAAGTACTCAAAGTACTATTTTTGTTAGCAATTTTTGGTTCAATATTACGATTGTATATTCTCTTTTAGAGATAAGCTCGCCTTTGTAAATGTTCTTTTGTATGTAACTTTCTGTATGTGAATTTGTGAAATAAAGAATATATATTGTGGGCGTGCGGTCAAAACTGTACGGTTGTGTTTGTGTGCATGTGTGAGTGATCGTACTCATGTAAACACGGACTGACGAGAGTAATTGACTTAAGTGGACATATGGAGATATTTTTCTTATCGAAATTGTTGTTAGGCGTTGAAGTTACACGATGAAATTTACGCGAATTAACTTTTTGCATATATATAGTTGGTACTTATTGCATTAAAAAATAAAACCTTATATTTGCAGCAGTGGCTCCATCTAGTTGCGTTCGGGGCTAAGCTTGCCGTCACAGATCACCTTAAGCCGAACAGATAAATTCAAACCCAAAAATACAATAAAAATCCCATCTATAGAAATAATTCTAAGGTTGGAAGGGTAATTTTCGATCTACCCTCAACATAATACCCTCTAAGGTCCATTGTTGCTGACTCTTTACAACCCTCTTTATTATACCTATTACAAAGACCTTAAATCTTTATGTTCTTTTCTCTGTTGGTCCGTTTGTCTGTCAGAAAAAATGCTAATCACTTTTTTTCTAGATTTCTGCTTTTGTTTAGTTATTCTACAGAATTTTAGATGATTACTTCATTCGTGTGATAAAAAAAGCGTCAGAGAAAATAATAAATATGACAAACGATGCAGTAGTAGTACTTACACGGTGTAGTTATCCCTTAAGGTGCTGATAAGAGCTAAATACGCTTCACTTGAGCAGGTTTTTAACGAAAAGTGATGAATATATGGCCGTGAAAAAAAATTATGTGATAATTAAGCATCTTTACAATAATATGGCCGAATCTGAAACACGATTATAGTACATTAAGATGCACGTGCGCTATTTTGGATGAGGGCGTAATGGAGCCGAGGGTGTAATCACCAAAGCGCACAAGCTTCTTACGAAGTTTTTCATCACATTTGCGAATAAAAACGTATCATATACGCCTTTTTTTCCTAAGAAAATTTCGTAGACGTTTTCCTCACATTTCTACGACACCCGATACACCGGACTTGTGATTTTGTTCAAGTATTTTCGACGTTCTACACTTATCACTGTTTTCTTTATTTGTAGAAGTCATTTATTTTTTAATTACATTAAACACATTTCACAACAAGAAATATCTGTTAAAATGGCGCGCGTATTACTTTTTTCGAAGACACAGATTATACATGCGCGCGCAGGAGACAATGACTACACTTTCAAACAGACTACTTTTCAAATGATTAAAATTTAATATTTTGTTACTTTAAAGACATGATTAAAACCAATATTTTCGTTTAATTAACGTTTATATATCATATTATCGAACACAGTTTCCTAATTCATTAAATTATCATGAATGTTATAGATATAGAAACTCCTTGCACCTTGCCGTAATAAAAAATAAAACACTAACCTGCCAAACAGCTTACTCAGCAAGGAGGTCTTTGTTCTGAGGTTCACTCCCTTGAATTATTTAATATTGAATATTTTGTTACTTTAAAGACCTGATTAATATAAGTATTTCCATGTAATTAACATTTATTTATCATATTATCTAACACAGTTTACTTATTCATGAAAATATTATGAATGTTATAGATATAGGAACTCCTTGCATCTTCCCGATTAAAAAAAAAACCGGCCAAGTGCGAGTCGGACTCGCGCACTGAGGGTTCCGTACTACCACATAAACATAATTGTATTAGTTGAAATTTCAGTAAGTTAATGTGCTAGATTTTTTGAGTCCTACACGCGCTTGACCAAAATTTATTATTTGTTGTTATTTTATAGCTTATGCACTATAAACATACCAATTTTCAAGTTTGTAAGTGTTCCCGTTTTTAAAAAGAACTAAAACAAAAATCGCCTCAGCGACCATCCAACTTGACCCCTCTCTTATATGAATGTTCTTGAAACGGGAGCTCACCACAATTGGTTAGCATTAGTTGTGAGAAAAGTTGTAATATTTAATGATTTCGGACTTTTCCCATTATTTGTACTGGAAGACCTAGCTTCTTGCCAAATTTCATAATTTTAGGTCAACGGGAAGTAACCTGTAGGTTTTGCATTTTTGAATAAATGTATGGAGATGAGGACATTAAATGCCATATCTTTTGATTGCGTCGTTGTAAAAAATTGAAATTTTCAGATCTTATGTGGTTCATAGATCCTAATATATGGTAATAATTTCAACCAGATACCTTTACCCGTTCGTGAGATAAAGGGTCTTGATAGACAGACAGACAGACAGACGGACAACAAAGTGATCCTATAAGGGTTCCGTTTTTTTCTTTTGAGGTACGGAACCCTAAAAATGTCGTGGCAACTCTAGTTGTCTTCAAAAATCGCCATATACAGGGTGTAAAGCGTGTACATAAAGTACGATTTTTCCTTTTTTGAACATGCAACATAATTGACAGATTTTTCAAAAGATAAAAAAAGTGTGTGAGGAAGTGAAAGACGTTAACGATCAGCTGTAGGTTTATCATTGTAATAGTATCCAGGAAGTATTAAGAACCAATTGATTTAAATTATTCACTGTACTGTAATTCAAAGTAATTTAAGTATCCATATCGCCCTAAAAAAGAAAAACAAAAAACCTGGCTGCTGAGATAAACAGGTGTGACAGACAGACAGACCGACGAATTCGCACCATAAGGGTTCCTTTTTTCCGTTTAGACAATTTTGGTTCGGAACCCTAAAAACAACGTTGCCAGCCTTTTAATAAATAAAGGCGTGCTCAGCCAACGAAACTGAACAACTTTCCCAAAGAAACATTCTTGGGAAATGTAAAAAAAAATTGACCTTACAAATTGCTCACTCTGCTCGAACAGTTTGTATGGAGAGGTAATTTTTTTTTTCATTTCCCAGAAATGTTTATTTGGTAAAGTTGTTCAGTTTCGTTGACTGAGCACGCCCTTTCAGTTTTCTGTACACCGTTCCTTACAGCCTGTATAAGCTTCATAAGTTCAGAAATACTAAATTCTGGAAATACTTAACAGATTTCTCCAAGTAATAAGATAACTTCGTTTATGATCTAAACATTTCATCGTTGTCACTCCAATTTCCGGACAACACAAAAAATCTGTAACAAACAGTTTAAAACTCTGTTCATTTCATGCTTGTATTTATGAAACAAATTTTGGAGCCAGCTGAAATTCGTTGTACATCGGAGTTTTGGCAAGGCATGTCTAATAAAACAAAAAAAATGTATATAGGTTTATTGGTGGTATGGCTTTTGCGCAAAGTCCGTCTGGAGTAGTACCACCACCTTTCCTTTTTCTTCCGTAAAGCAGCAGCGTTTGTACTGCTGTGTTTCGGTTTGAAGGGTAAGGGAGCCAGTGAAATTATCGGCTAATGAGGAGTAACATTTTAGTTCTTAAGGTGGGTAACGCGCTTTGCTGTCTTATTAGTGTTAAATTCATAAAAAGTCAGTGGGTATCAAAGGCACGGCGGTGGAGACCACTTAGGCACTTACCGTCAGGTGGCCCACCTGCTCGTTTGTATGTATGAAAAAAAAAGAAATATATATGAAAGATTAACATTTTTTTAAATACATATCATGAAACTTACTAACAAAAAGCTTAGTGTTTTCCTTGACGTCTGTCAACTAAGTTTTTTAAGTGTCGATGGGTGGTACGCTAATCACTGTTGGTAATTTCTTTTTTTAGACATAGTAAAATGTATAAAAACTTTTTACATGAAAACATATGACAGGCATTTGATAGAAGCAATCAAACTGAGTTAACCTTTTTAATATTGGCACCATGATGGTTTTTCCTCGTGCTGATTTGTAGCGCCATCCAGTGGACATTTCAAAAGATGGTTGAAAACACCCTATTGACTGAAAACAAAAATAAGCTCTACGGTTTATTCAAGTCGCGAGTGAATAGGCTTCTTTTGGGCAAGCTCGTTTAATTTTCGACCTCATTTCTGTCTTCAAGACTTGATCGAGGACAAGAGGAAGGCCATTGATATTAATTACACCCGGAACCATACACTCACGACTTGAATAGAGCTTATGAATGTGTAGATATCAAGTAAATGAGGGTGATATCCTGTGGCGTGAATTCGATATTCCTATAAAACAAGTAATATTATATTTCATTGCAAATATTATTACTATCATCTCATCACACCTACTACTACTATCTAAGGATGTAGTCGTTAATGAGCCTTGTCAGAGGCCTTTGGCGGCTCAACAACTCTGACACCAGGGTTTGTGAGGTCGGTCATCGACCTTGCTACCCACACGATATGATGATGATGATCACACCTTCCAACTTTGTGCGGGTCGTATCTAAAGTAAGGCCATAGTAATAGGTTCATTTTGACAGCTGTCAAACGTATGAAAAAATAAAACCTGCAAAGAAAAATAAACCCCGTGTGTTGGTGATAAGAAAAGGTCAAAACGGACTTCTTACGTTGGCCCCATAGATCATGCGAGAAAGAAATTTTTTTCGTATTTCGACCTATTTCTGAAAATTTGATCAGTTTTATAAGCTTTCATAACATCCCATGGATCGTCCACTGCAGCAGGGAGCTTTCTCCATATCTACAATAAAAACGCGTGGTACTTAAGAGGAGATTTACCATAGTCACCACGATTGTAAGCGTTGAGGCTGGAGACCGCGCTGTTAACCACAGACCACTGTATGTAAAAAAACCACTGTTTGTTAAATAAGGGGTTGGCAGACGCCAACAAACTATTTTATAGTTTGGCGGAACTTGTATGTAAAATTTAAACTGTTTTTTATGTGCAATAAACGATTTTTTTTTTTTTATGTAAGATGGTACGATCATACCTAAGCTGCCGTTATTCATAATCTAAGGGTACGATACACAGAAAGATGCTGCTGCTCATCCTTTGGTCCATAAGCCCTTAGTCGCCTCTTACGACACCCACGGGTAGAGATGGATTGGTACTATTCTTTTCCGGCACCACACGGAGTTTACGGTTTCATGTATTCTATGGTGAAGGTAGATATTCAAAAACCTTTTGACGTATAAGATCAGTAAGGTCACGCGCTGTGTGTGCTCATAAAATGTTTCATTCTCAAAAAGTCCGTTTGCAAAAAAATGCATTCGCAAAAGTTCCATTCAAACAGATGATTTTTTAAATTAGTTCTTTTTTATCAAAGTTTTATTTTGTTTCATACATTTTTCGTGTAACATGTGCTCGTAATTTCATAGTTAAAGCAAATCGAACAAAAAATGTGTAAAATATAACGCCAATGTACACTTACCTACCAGTTAATAAAACTCCGTTGTATCAATCTTTATTTGAAAAAATTGTAAACCACGAAATTCTTCGTAATGTCTGCCTGTGGACTTTTTAATTATACTCTCAAATGTTAAAGCTCCCTCGATAGGTGACCCCTTGTAAACTCTAGGGTTCTCTAGGGTAAATTATATTGGAAATATGTTTTATTTTAATTATTCAGTTATAGTATAAAGTTTTTGCGGTTAAGTGGTTTAGGTTAGGTTAGTTTTCAAACAACAAATCTGTTTTGCTCAAACTAAAGTTGAATGCGATAATAGCTTAATTTGAATCTATTTACTTTATTGAATTCACATAATCAGATTTTGCTCTACCTTCACCATCAAAACCATTATAGACCAGTTGGATAAGGCCTGAATGACACTTATAAGGCATACAACAAGGGCAAGGGGCAGGAGAAGGCGCGTTGCTACACCAAAACTTCTTCAAACAAAATGTATAAAACCAACGCGTTGTAAATGATACTCGTAGAGACAAGCGACGCGTCCTTACGCCTTTTTTTACAGGGTTATTTTTGGACTCGTTTCCTTTTTCGACCTATTTTTCTTAAGGAAAATTGTTCAGATTTGTGTTCTGAGTAACATACAAAAGTTTGAGATCTAAAACTAACCCTGTATGTAGGTACTTATAATCAGTGTTCGTTCGTGCGATATTATCTGTCCCACGCCCAACCAACCAACCGAGTCGTCTGCGTGTAATCTTGAATTGGGGAGCCCCCCGTGTCCCGGGCATTTCTCGCTGGGCATCTGGCCCAGCCGTAATGAGTTGTGAGACATTGTGTCTCTAGGTCATTTGGCGATTTTGGTGGAACTTTGTTGGGTGGTTGGTTCTGCATTTTTTTTTGCCGAGCTCGTGCCGTGTCTACACCTCGCCTGTTCATTCCCTTGTCGTATGCCCTTACTGTGTAAATCGGTCTTTTTTCGATTTCGATTGTCGGAAAATTTTTGTTTTCTTGAGCAAGGAAAATCACTGGGCTTCGGGAGCATTTCCAATGAAAATTCACGCAGTATTCCTACTCGATGAAAGCATTTTTGACAAAGTTCAACATTGATGCTAAGACAAATTCGCCCGTGTGGTCCGGCAAGTAGTACCAACGGCAGTATACTGGTATGATGCGCAGAATCAAGTCAACGACAAGTCAAGCTTGACACTCGCAGTGCTACTCTCGCCCGTACGTCTATTGAAATAAGAACGGTACAAAATTCAATGTGTCAAGCTTGATGTGCTCTTGACTGTATATCCCCAAAAATACATTAAACATTTTTACTGTGAAATTCTCGAGGTTGCAGTGGACATACTTTCTGGAATTCAAAGGAAATAAAAATAAAGAAAGGGAAGGAAGAAAAAAAAACCGGTCAAGTGCAAGTCGGACTCGCGCGCCGAGGGTTCCGATATACCTATAGTATTTTGGAAGCAATAAAGTCCATTTTCAGGACCGCAAAACTAAATTTGTTTGTAAAGGTTTTTTGCAGATTTCTGAAAAACTGTGCAACTTAGAAAGATCGTTTTATTTTTTCTGTAAAGTATACATAAACCTCTGTCAACTAATTTTAATTAATTCAGATTTTTCCTTACTTAAACTTCGGAGACAAGGGGGATGGTATTTTTTTTTTTGAAATTTTTCATCATAACTTGAAAACTAAGTAACTTAAAAATATATTTTAAAATTTACAAGTAAAGCTCTTTTATATGATACCCCACTCGACCTAGTAGCGACAATTTGAAATTTGGCCCCCCCTATTTTGGCCCCCTTTACATTAATAATCATACTTTTTTACAAAAAATTTTCATGTGCAATAAAGTTGGGCAACTATATTCTAAAACTGATTCAAATTTCAGGTCGATAGCATAAGTGGTTGCTGAGATATAGAGGTGTTACAGACAGACGGACAGACAGACAGACAGAGCGGCACCATAAGGGTTCCTTTTTTTTACCATTTTGGTATCGGAACCCTAAAAAGATAGGAATTTTAATATGATCATGAACTTCAAAAACTAATTAACGTACGCAAATATTGTGTATTTTAGACCAAATTACATAAATACGGGTCGAATTGATAACGTCCTTTTTGAAGTCGGTTAATAAAATTAAAAACACTTGTATACAGAACCCACTCTTTATAATTTGTATCGCATAGCACTTTTCCCTCTCGTGCTGAAAGTAGTAAAAAGTATTATTTTTCAACACTTAACCGCACTTGATGGGGCATAAAACGGTTATTACTGGACCTCTGGGCTCGTTACTCGCAACATTGTGACCGGAGCAGTTTTTTTCTCAGATGATATCTTTTTAATTGGGAAGTAAATGGCTATTAAAATTCGCTTGGGTCAAAAAAACGTGATTTTTGGGAGATTTTGTGCCGTTCTTGTAATCTCTGAGTTTATAATACAGAGTGTTAGGAGAGATATAAATCCATAGTATTAGAAAAAGAAAACTTAACCTAGGGTTAGTAAGTAACTTAATTTAAACTTGCGCCGGGTTCGGATAAATTCCTTGCGCTTCCTTCAAAAATGTTCTGCCCATGTAACTGAACAACTTTAAACCTCAAATACAACCCCGTTTGTACTTCAAATACAGGGTGTTAAAAAAATCTGCCAATTGCGAGTCGGATCGCGCACTAAGGGTCCCGTACTTGGGCACGATATGATAATGGTGTCGATTCTGGCAGACCCAAACTAAAACTAAACAGAATTTGCAGGTCTAAAAATGATGCTGTCTTTTATTAGTCTGTAGGGAGTAACAAAGCCAGCAACACTTTTAGACCTGTCAAATTTAGTTTAGTTTTAGTTTGGGTCTGCCAGAATCGACACCATTATTATATTTACTTTTATTTTAAAATCTCTGTGTCTCAAACTCAAACTCTGCACTTGAAATGGAAGCTCACTTTAATTGGTTTTAATTTGGTTGTGAGAAAAGTTGTAACATTTAATGATTTTATACTTGTTTTTTTGCCTGTGCTATGAGACCTAGCTTTTTGCCAAATTGCATGATTCTAGGTCTACGGGAAGGTTTTAGTTTGGTTCGTAATTGTATGTATAGAGGGACTTGAATGGCCGTACTTTTTGTTGTGTTGTTGTAGAAGCTAACAATGTTCACACCCTCAAGAGTACATGGACTTTTTTGTAACTTCAAATTAATACCTGTTATTCGTTCATGAGAAAAAGAGTCTCTACAGACAGAAAGACCGGCCGATAGACAGCCAACAAAGTGATCCTATAAGAGTTTCGATGTTTTTTCCGTTTGAGGTACGGAACCCTCATCACTCGACCTTACAAACCCTTGTGTCAGAGTTGTTGAGCCGCCAAAGACCTCTGAAATGGCTCATTAACGACTACATCCATAGAATGTAGTCGGGACCAACGACTGACGTGCCTTCCGAAGCACGGAATCATTTAACTTTCGGATAATCAGGTTATTCATCCTGCAATGTCCTAACCAAACTGGGGAGGTCGTTAAAAGGGATTTCTGTTTGTCAGTGTTCCCACAACCATCGAACCCAGAACCTGCGAATCGAGAGCCGAGCGCTCTAATACCCGTCTAACCAGGCATTGCCCGTGGTACACCTGATCACTTTTGAAATAGAACTAATTCAAAATTATCCCCCGTGATCCACCTATTGTCTATGGCAAAAATCTTTGTCACAGGGCCGCACTAATCTACTATAATACTAATTATTTAATTTATTTATTTATTTTATTGTAATTATTTAATTATCAATAAATTGTATTGTAATCAGGCAACCACTAGACTACGGAGGCTGTTAACCGAACGAACCCTAACGGAAAGAAACCCTAAAAACATTGCGTAGAGTTTATTACTGAGATCCAACATTGTTATTTTTCAATATTAGACATTATTAAGGTCGAAGCCCAAAAGTGAATTTTCCCCAAAAAATACGCAGAAAATATGATAATATAAATAGCAAGTAATTTATCTTCTGCTATTCTGAGCCCGCAATCCTTCCGCGACCCGAATATAAGAAAAAAATATGATTTATTGTATACAGAATATTAAAAACAAGAGAATAAATAAAAGAAAATGATTACCTTAGGTTTCCTTTATGGTGAAAGTAGTCATCATTTTTATTTATTTTTAATAGTCTAAAGAAGTGTTGCCCCCTGGCCACGTCGCAAAATCATCACAATATCTGTAAATTCTTATTAGTTGGAAACAAAACAAATGATTAGCTTTAAAGTTAAAACATAATTTACAGGCTGAAAAAGTTAAGTTTACCTCAGTCAAAGAGGCTGTGCGTTGCGAAAAACGGATGAAATAACCAAGGGTTCTTTTTTACTTCTGGTCCTGTGTGGATGTCTGTCGATTTACAAGCAGATGTGTAAAGGCCCATTTAGCGGCCAGAAGTTATAAAATTTCTGGCCGTATGAAGCTAAAAAACGTATTTAAAAAAACGGAAATCTTATAGAATTGCTTTGACCGTCTCTCTGACTGTCGATCGGTCTGTCAAGACCTTTATTGGTCGGTCTACGAAAAATAATACCAGAAATCGATCTACAGAATTGCCGTTTGGTACACAGGTACTTTATGTTACAACAATAATTTTGAGCGGCAGCTCTTAAAAATAGTCCCCGGGTGGGGGCAACTATGACGTCATAAATCTTTTGTATAGGATTTGTTTTTTTTTTTTTATCTTATCGTGTGTGATATCGAAAGGGCTTCATATGCCGGTTCCGAAAATGATTGTTATAACCTAAAGAACCTGTGTACCAAACGGTAATCCTGTAGATCGATTTGCGGTATTATTTTTCGTAAACCGACCACTAAAGGTCTTGACAGACCGATCGACAGTCAGACTGACAGACAGAGAGACGGGCAAAGCAATTCTAAATTTTGATGTTTCAGTCAGTTTCGTGGTATCTTATTTTGGTGTCCTGTTACAAAAGAGCCAGCTATAGATTTAAAAAACCGGCCAAGTGCGTATAGGGCCACGCGCAGTATAGGGTTCCGTAACTTATTTACGATTTTTTATCGCAAAGCAGGTTTTGATTAAGTATTTCAGTACGTTTATGACATAACATTTTTACCTGCTAATGCTCAGCGAGATCCTAGCGCCTGATTACTCTTGCTGTTTTTATTATTTCCAGTTTTTTGGCTATTGCTCATTAACCTGTGAAGCCTTCTTAGCTGTGATAGTTTTTCTTTTAATTTAATCAAATCAAATCAAAATCAAAATCGTTTATTCATTGTTGGATATTAAAATCTCTTAATGACGTCAGCTAAACTACATCGCTTCACAAACAATGTGGCGCCATTGTGGGAAAAAAAAGAAGCGACAATAAAAACCCACGCGCTCTTTTAAATATGTTTGAATGTACAAGGTTGATATACAACATACATAGGTCAGTTTTAATTTTGAATTAGCCTGTTAGAACCGTAGTCTAATCCCATGGATTTTTCTCTTCTAGATAATCTGATATTTTATAATAACCCTTCTTACATAATTTCTGCTTGATTACAGTTTTGAATTTATCTAACGGTAAACTTTCAATATCAGTGGGTACCTTATTATAGAAGCGTATACATTGACCTTTATATGTTTTACTAATTTTGTGAATACGGCTGACATGAGAAGCAAGTTGATTCTTGTTTCTTATGTTGACACTGTGCCTGTCACAATTTTTATCAAAAATATGTATATTCCGTTTAGCATATATTAAATTCTCATAAATGTATTGCGACACAAAAGTCAAAATGTTGATTTCTTTAAATTTATTTCGAAGAGATTCTCTAGGCTTCATTTTATAAATTGCACGAACAGCTCGCTTTTGTAGTAAAAAAATGCTGTTTGCATCCGCAGCATGACCCCATAACAAAAGGCCATATGACATGAGACTATGGAAATAACTGAAGTAGACTAACCTCGCGGTGTCTACATCCGTCAGAGCTCTTATTCTTTTCACTGCGTATGCTGCAGAACTAAGTCTGTTCGACAATTTATTAATATGCGGTCCCCATTGTAATTTGTTGTCTAAGGTAATACCTAGGAACACAGCTGATTCCACAAGACTCAATTTATCGTTTTTCACTAATAGGCTTGTAGCAGTTGGCTTTACATTAGGCAAAACAAATTTAACACACTTAGTTTTCTTTTCGTTAAGTAAAAGATTATTTACGGTGAACCACTCAACTACATTAGAGATTGTACTATTTACGTCGTCAAAATTTGATTGTTGTCTTTTGACTTTAAAAATCAAAGACGTATCATCTTTTTTTTTTTTTTTTTTTTTTATTTATTTATTTAACTTATTTACATTACACAAATTTGCCTTATCTAAACATCGCCAAACTGCAAAGCAGTTTGTAGGCGTTGCGCTCAAACCATACAGTTTTTATCTTATAGGCTAACTTAGGTACTATCACTATTACTCGATAAAATCATTATTTAAATATTATTACATTTTACTACTATTAATATCTTATTTACTATATAATAACATTTTTAACATGCATTCCTTGATCTTCTTTTTTAATGTAAATTTACTCAAACTTTTGTTTTCATCTAAGAGTATTGGAAATTTATTACATAATTTAGGAACCATATATCTTCTTGTCCTCTCCCCGTAGTAATTTTTTGCCCCTACTTGTACTACCTTCCCCCCAATTTTAGATCTTATATTATGCTTATGGTCAATTTTAACTTTAAACTCGTCACTGTAGTATGATTCTATTGCTATTAAATATTCTATCTTTTTGTCTATAGGTAACATTTTACAAACCGAAAATAATTTGCTATAATCATCTTTGTATTTTAATTTTACTTTTTTGTTTACTAATTTTTTTAGAAATCTTATCTGTAATTTCTTAATATCCTCTAGATAGGTTTTAAATGTTAAACCGTAACAGGTCAATCCATAACTAAGTAGGGAATCCACCAGTGCGTAATAAATCATGTACAGGGTGCGCTTGTCAACAACATTTTGTAGATGATAAAATTTACCAAGAATTATTCTTAATTTATTACACACGGTATTCACTTGCATCTTCCAACTATGTCTGTTTTCAATGGTCAGACCTAAATATTTGATATTATCTACAAACTCTAGACTTTTACAAATGCAAGATATTTTCTTATTATGTAAGCATTCATAAGAATGACCTATGATTCCCAAATTACTGTTTTCTATTTTCTTAGCTTCTCTATTGTAGGGTGAGTAAATATGCATACATTTTGTTTTGTTTGTATTTAATATTATGCCATTATCATGGGCCCATTTCGTTATGTTTTCAAAGTCAGTTTGTAATTGATCTTTTATTTTATTTACGTCTTTATCAGCAATAACTAAACATGTGTCATCCGCGTACATAAAAACCCTACAATGATTCACCACATTGACCATACTATTAACATGCATGATATATCCTACCGGCCCGAATACCGATCCAGTAGGTATACCCATCGTTACATCCGCTTCTGCTCCCGTTGTATCAGACACAACGACGCAGAGCTTCCGGTTACTTAAGTAGCTACGGAAGAAATCATTGGTGGGACCACGAATACCGCACTCTTTCATTGCCTTCAACAGCTGTTCATGATCTAGCGTATCGAACGCTTTCTTAAAATCAATGAATAAAGCGAGAACCTGTTTACCCTCATTGAGTTCCTCATTAATAAAATCATTAAATTTAGTTAGCGCTGTATTCGTGCTCCTGCCTTTACGAAATCCATGTTGACAATCTGTTATAACATTATATTTATCCAAAAAAACACTTATTTGGCCAACAATAACTTTTTCTAATATTTTATTTATTACTGATAATATTGCAACGGGTCTATAGTTTGTGTAATCTAAGTGGCTTCCTTGTTTAAATATAGGCCTAATTATAGCTTTTTTAAGTTCGTCTGGGTAAGTACCTTTCATAATGCACATATTCACAAAATTTGCCAAAACTTCACTAATTCCTTCCTTGACATACTTTAAGTCTTTCACTCTTACCTGATCACATCCGGGCGCTTTACTATCTTTTAATTTATCAATAATTTTCCTGATAGTTTGTGCATCTACTCTTCTGTAGCGAAATGACACACTTACCTCCTTTATATACGTACTTCTATCTAGTAATTTACACTTACATTTGTGCTTAATTTTAATTATTTCCTGAGTAAATGTTTTTGCAAAATTACTACAAATATTTATCATATTGTCTGTCTTTCCTAAATATTTTTTTATCGTACTTTCAATAGTTAACTTTTTCCTACCTAGCCATTCGTTTATATTTGCCCATATTTTTCTAAAATCTCCTTCACAGCTCACTAATTGTTTCTGTCTATACTTGTTTTTAGCTATATTTATTTCTTTATTCACTCTGTTCCGATATTTCGTATATTCTAGTCTCTTATTCATATTATTCGGTTCTGCTTTCCACGCTCTAAACAACTCACTACGTCGATTCATCATTGTTACCAATTTAAGGTTCACCCATGGTTGTGCATCCCGCTTTCTATAAATATTTTTTTCTTCTAAACACTTACTATAAATAAGGCTAAAAACAAAACATAATTTGTAGTACAACAATATAGGACAGTTAACTAGTAACATATCTTTCCATTTTACATTATCCAATTCCTGCCTAGCTAACTTATTATTTAACACTTTACGCACTTCTCTTTGGTTACTTTGTTGACTTAAACCGCATGCCAGCCTCGCGCCAATCATACGATGATCCGACAGGTTGCATGTGAATGTGTGCGCGGCTATACATTGACTCGCACGGCTCGCTCGCACCCACACATGGTCAATCAACGACACTTGCAGCTTGCCATCTACTATCGCTTCCCGCGTTACCGCTGTCTCCGGTATGACGCAACTCAGGCCACGTTCACACAGAGTGGTTTTGTATAACTTTACTGCAGCGTTTGTTATTCCTTTTAAAATGTTTATATTCATATCTCCAATGCAAATTAAGTCCTCTCGACTTGGAATACTATGTATTATTTGCTGTAACTCTTGTATAAAATGTGTTTTATTCTTATTAGGAGGTCTATACACACAAATAATGTTCAAAGTGCTGGATGCTATTGTGAGCTTTCCTAGGATTATTTCCGATGACGGTATTGACAATGTCTGTGCCTCAAACAAAAGGTCTTTTTTTACATAAATTAATATTCCACCTCCCCGCATATTTTCTCTAGTATATTCAAAAGCGTTAAATCCATCTATCTGGTACAAAGGTATTTCTGAGCTTTTTACATTTATTTCCGATAAAATTATAATGTCTATATTTTGATTACATGCATTTAGAAGTACTAGGATTTGGTTGTAATTTTTCCTTAATGAACATATATTTAAATGTACTATGTCTAAATCTTTTCCTAAACGTTTATTTTTTATATAGCTACTCCAACCGATTACATCACGATGTTCCGAGAATTCACATTCTCGTTCTTCTATTTCGCTGTCGAATTTTATTTGTAAACAAAATCACGCAGTGTAATCTGGCCCTATATGAGCTTTGTTTACTACTTACTACCTGCTTATTTTTTATTTACTATATCTCGCAGCCGATGTATGTCTTCTTCACAACGAACGGAATAAATTTTTTTCTCAGTCTCACTGGCTGGCAAATAGTACTATCTCATTCTTGTCCTTTACAAGGTTTGGCAAATCGTTAATGTAGACAATGAACAGGAATGGTCCCAGGATTGAGCCTTGTGGAACGCCCATACAAATTTTTGATCCTAGTGACCTTTTCCCATTTACATCAACCTTCTGGATCCTTTCACTTAGATACGACTCCAGAAGGCTTAGAGCCTGGTCTCTAATTCCATAATGGTGTAATTTCCTGATAAGAATATCATGATGTACACAATCGAAAGCCTTGGACAAGTCACAGAAAACGCCAATGGCATCACTTGACTCCTCCCAGGCGTCAAATATACTTTGAATAAGCTCAACACCTGCATCGACTGTTGAGCGACCCCTGGTAAAACCGAACTGTTTTAGGTTCATCAAGTTGTTGCGATAAAAGTGGCTCTGAACCTGATTTAAAATTATCTTTTCAAATATCTTACTAAGAGTTGGTAGAACAGAAATAGGTCTAAAATTAGTGGGGTCTGATTTACTACCAGCTTTAAACAACGGAATAATTTTACTATGTTTCATCAAATCAGGAAAAACACCATCATCTACACATTTATTAAAAATACTAGATAAGTATGGTGCAATGCTTTCTATAACGGCACTAATAATTTTAACTGACAGGCCATCTATATCGGCGGTCTTTTTCATTTTAAGTGATTTAAAGGCTTTAATTATAACGAAAGCATTGACGTAACTGAATTTAAAATCTACATTGCAAACATCTACGTGTCGTTCGAGATAAGATTTGGCAAGAGTGGGAGATGAGTTCAAGGTTTTGGTAGTTGAATCTGGAATATCCGTAAAGAAGTTTTCAAAAGCTTCAGCAACTTCTATATCTGTACTTATGATCTGATCATCAATCTTAAGCTGGAAGTCATTCCGAGGAGCTTTAGATCTTCCAGTTTCACTATTTATAGTTTCCCAAGTCGTTTTCGTAATGTTGGAACTATTTTTGATTTTATTTTTAATGAAATTTGATTTGGCTGCAGCACAAACCCGTTTGAATGTTTTTGAATAATTCTTTACAAATTGCGCAAATGCATCACTATTGTTATATGTTCTTTCCTCGTAAAGTTCATATAACCTTAGCCTGCTTCTGTGTATTCCCACTGTGGCCCAATCACTAAACATTAGATTCTCATTTACAGTAATTTTCTTTTCCTTGAAAATTGCATCGTACTCACTTTTAGTTAAAGTAAATAGAGACTCATACAATTTATTTGGATTATCACAATATGGTAAGTTTGGCAGTTTTTCTTCAACACTACTTTTGTAGCGGATAAGTCTACCTTCATTGATAGGTACGCACGTGATATCCTTTTTCAATGCTTTTTTAGTCGTGACTTTGAAAACTGCCAACTGGCCAGAATGATCAGAGCCCAACTTATTGATAATTGATTTATCTACTGGTTCTAAATTCGTAAAAATGTTATCAATACAAGTAGATGAGGACGCTGATATTCTGGTGGGCACCAAAAAAAGATTCACAAGATTGTAGCATAGGAACAAAGATTTCAATCTATTGCACACACTGGATTCTTCTAAAATGTTAACATTAAAATCTCCACATACTATAATGCCTTTGTTGCTGTTACTAACTTTAATTAAAGCTTCATCCATTGTTTTTTCGAACATATCAAATGATGAAGCTGGAGGTCTGTATACGCTTATAACAATAAGGTGCTCAAATTCTACACAGGCCAGTTCAATAGTTCGCTCAACAGACAGGCACACAACATCTGTACGTTCCTTACACTTTAGCAACTTATTGGCAAGTATTAAGGAGCCACCGCGTATCGCATTGTCTCTGCTGAACGAACTAACAAGCTGGTGTTTGAAGTTAAACATGAACTGATGCTTCTTAAGCCAGTGTTCTGTCACGCACAAAATATCAATTTTACTACAGTTCATGAATAATCATCATAATCATATATACTACTACTTTAAATTGAATTTTTACACATGACCAATAACAGCCGTTTAGCCGGCAGGGCGGGGGAACACTCGACTCCAACAAAAAATTACTCTTTCGAGCTTTATATTTTGCAAACGGATCCCTAAATCGAAAAATGATATAAGAAGACTTACGTTAATTTTAAAAGACCTATCTAACGATACCCCACACTATGGGGTAGACAAGAAAAAAAATTTCCCCCACTTTACTTTTAGGGGGGGAGGTATCCTAAAGAAAATATTTTTAGTTTGTAGGCGTGGATGATATGTCCTTACTTAATTTCAGCTTTTTAGTTGCGGAAAAACAGACAGACAGACGGACATGACGAAACTATTAAGGGTTCCATGTTGACTACGGAACCCTAAAAATGAAAATTATCTAAACAAGTCCGTATTAAAATCGTTAAACGTTGTCATGTTGCGGCTGTCACTCTTGTTCATTTATCTCATAAAATGGCTGTAATTTTCTATTTTGCAGAAGTGCTGACACATGTCTGAATCATCCACTAATGTTACAGTCCCACAAACTCAATTTACAAGGAGGGTATTTCTCGAAGATTCACTTGACTTACTACTGTACTTTATAGTAGAAAATATCTTGCTCCTCTCGCGCTGAACTTAGTAGTCGATTCTGGCGTGATATTCTATTAATACCACGTAATAAAATAAAACTCTAAACTCAGCGAATTGGTATATAAAGAAAATGCGCAATATAACTTTAAGTTAATTAAACATTAACGGAACGAATTCAAATATTGTTGGAATTTTTGTCCGTTCATCTGTTTCTTTGTCCTCGGTTCGCTTACAAACCAATTGCGATTGAAACGGTGCTAAAACACAGGAATGCAAAAGTTTAAAGTTTAAAGTCATGGGCTTACTCTTGACCTTGATCTACAGGGTGAAATTGAAACATTGGACGAATTTTAAGATTGAGTTCAGACCGCGAAACTAAACAATTTTCGCCTAGGAACATAGGTCATCGGACGAAAAAAAATTTTACCCTTTCATAGTAAAGTCAGTCAGCTTTCCATACATTTTGTATGGGAGATCGATGTTTTTACGTCTAACGACCTATGTTCCTTGGGGAAAGTTGTTCAGTTTCGTGGTCTGAACTCAATCTCAAAATTTGTCGAATGTTTTCAAATTCACCCTAAGTCTTGAGGACAGAGATGAGGCCGACGAGCTTGCCCAAAAGAAGCCTATTCACTCGCGACTTGAATATATTAGTGTTATATGAACTTGGGAACACAGACGCAGGCAGATAATTCCACTCTTTGGCCGTGCGCATTATAAAAGATATTTCAAAGCGTTTTGTGCGAATGTGTGGAAAATCAACCAAGTGTGAATGATATCCTGCGGTGCGTCTGGATTCCCGATGTTTAAAGGTAGATAGTGAAATGAGCTCGTGGAGCTCTTGAAATATTGATATAATTAAACTGCTTCTGGAACAACAACCCAACGTGAGTCTTGCTGCTATACCCGGCGACACAACACTAGTACGGTATCGGTTTTAACCTTATCAGAATGTGCCAAACGCAAAAATCATGGAATTTCATTCTCATTAGCTAGTTATGCCATGAATAGGGCAGGGCTCAACTTCATAGAATTTGCGTCGAAAAACGAGATTTGTTTTTTATTTTCCTATACAAACCTCACGTCGCAAAGGGATAATTTTATGTGAGACGAACAAAAACCTTATTGATTTTCAAACCCAGTTTCATTTATCAGGAAGCATGGTATGCAGCTGAACCCATTGGACTACACTTTATAAGTTTGTGGCACTATATATATAACTTCCAAATAACGATCAGAACTCAGAACAATCCTCATTTGAATAGAAACACAATCCCTATATTTGATATTCAAAGACAGCTGTCTACACAAAACTGTTTTGTCAAAACCGAGAAGATGTTGTAAGTAAATTGACCAAAGCCATAGAAACTTTCTATTTATTCATTACTAGCTTTCAGCCTGCGGTTTCACCCGCATTCAATGCGTTTTCCCGTGGGAATGAAATTTTTACCCAAGGTAAAAAGTAGCCTTTGTGCTATTCCAGGACCTAACCTTTATGTGTGCCAAGTTTTATTAAAATCCATTCAGTAGTTTTTGCGTGAAAGAGGAACAAACATCCATCCATCCATACTTACAAACTTTCGCTTTTATAATATTAATATAGTAGGAAGTAGGATAATTTATTTATTTGCTAGGAATCGTATTACCGATTTTTATTATCGGATCAAAAAATAATACCAGATGTAATAAAGACCAATAAACTGATCCACTTTTGCCAAGAAACACCGGTCAAATGCGAAATAATAATTTACCTCTATTGGCTTATGCAGTTTCAATAAAAAATATACTTCGATCTATGTTCTCAAGAAAAAGTTGTTCAGTTTCAAGCAAATTCACACCTTTCTTCTGTAATCTGTACATTAGCCTTAATTAGTTATTATTCTCAAAAAAATATTATTCTCAAGAAAAAGTTGTTCAGTTTCATAAGCAAATTCACACCTTTCTTCTGTAATCTGTACATTAGCCTTAATTTGAAATTTATTTTGATTTAATTTTTTTTAATAATTAATTATAACGATGCCTGCCAAAATATTACAACGATAGAGAAGCTCTAGCTTGTCGAACATTCTCATGATAAAGACAAATTTAGCAAAAAAAAAACCAACACAAGTCATTTGGGCTAAAATTAAACATAGTGATGTACACAATGTATTTTTGTAGCTTTTATAGTCGTGTTTGTATATTTCGAGCCTCTTTCTGAGGGATTCTTATTAAGATTGTTACAAATTAGCTGTCCTTCCCTCTTGACGTTTATAGAGCGCCTTTTTAAAATTACATCATTAATTTTCCAAGTAAATTGAAGTAACCGAAGACTTCATTATAGTAAGGGAGATGAAAAATATTTCGCTATATGATTTGCACGTATTTCATATCGCTAGAGATGATAGTTTACATTATTACAAATTGATTTGGTTCAGTAAAGTTTTTCTGTCCGTCGCTGCGTTTTTGAGTTTCAGATTTTCAAAAATGTAAAAAAAAGAAGGGTACTAAATCATTTGCTCATGTCTGCCAATGGAGCTGCTGGTCAGAAACATCCTAAAAATTAAAGAAATCGAAGAGGCAGACGTATAGGGGTCTGCATTATCACGGGAAGTACTAGTAAATATGTAAAAAAAAAAGGCTCTACTAAACCATTTGCTCATCATTCTAGTTGCTTTTATTCGCTTCATTTGGTTTCACTGAAGACAACAAAAAATTGGCAGACGATTTACTCACTGATTTTAAGAAATATTAATTTTTATAAATTCGTACTAAATCAATCATATCCCCAATATAGGGTGCGTCCTAATTCACTTTCTTCTTTCAAGTAGACAAGGCTTATAATGAACGCGGGTGGGGGCGCTGGCTTGTATAAGGAGAACACTCAAAAGCTTAGACTATATAATACTAACGTATAAAAGACAGATTGTATTGAGCATTAGTTCATAACCACGTTTTATCTCACTTCAACTAGAAGTGATTCATCGTAATAGAAAGAGCTAGAAATATATCGTCTGGTTATACTCGATTCTCCCCCGCCACAGGCATTTTTTGGTCGGATAATAAATGATAAGCATAATCCGACTAAAAATGCAGGATCCATAAACATAGGACAAAACCCCTCCTGTAAGGTGTCACTTAATTTGGAAGGTTTATGCCTCCATTTTTCTGTCAGACTGTGAAAGTTGTTGTTTATTTGCTTACTGGGTGTTTTTGCAAAATTTTAGTATAAAAGTGTGTTTCAGCCAATGTTTTGAGCTCAGAAATTGCTCAGAAAGTTAGTGACAAATGTTTTGTTGCGTATTAGGCTGCAATGCCGTGAAAATTACAAAGAAAACAGTGCCGAAGTCATATCGTATCATGCGTAAGTATTTCTTAGTTTATTTTTGATATTACGCAATATTTTGCATCACGAAATATTGTGTAGTACTCAATACATTGTGGTATATTAGGTGTATGCTCAATATCGCATTTTATTTGTAAATTTTACATAAAAATATGATGATAAACATTGATATCAAAACATGATATAGTGATGGGATTTCTTACATCGATATATTTTTATCCAACTGAGGCGAAGCACAAATCTCGTACCTACCAAATGGCTTGATATATTTTAATTTTATGAGGTGTCATAAGGCTGTTCAGCTAGGTTTTAGTTAAATTTTAAACACTGATGCCATATTTTCAACCGATGGTATTGTACATAAAATACGTTTTGTTAAAGGCTATTATGATTGTTTATCTATATTGAAAAAGACAACTGTTGGTTGTAACAATATCGTAGCCTGGGAGACCAACAAACTGAGATACACCCTTAACCCTTTGATAGCATAGTTTATAACTTCTGACTTTGTACATAAAAATACATTATGTTACAGGTTAATCATTGTTAATCAATAAGTACATAGTGAAAAAGACAACTGATGGTGGAATCAATATTGGAGCCTGAGAGGACAATAAAGTGAGTTATGTTTTAATAGTTTTTAACGGCAACAAATTAAATGATTCCCAAAATATTTTTTTTTATACCCCAATACACTTCAGACAAAATGGATGAATGTACACCGAATTGGCTGAACGTACACCAAATTTGGGTACGGTTCGGTTAAGTTGTGTTAGGTTATCTTGCGACCACAACGAATGAACCGAGCGAGCGGAGCTAGCGTGCCGCGGCCGCTGCCGGCGAAGTGCCAGAAGCAAATTTGGTGTACATTCATCCATTTTGGTAGACAAAATTTGGTGGATATTATTTGGTAAAAATTTACTCAAATTTGGTGGCACGTTAATACACCCGTTTTTAACTTATGATATTGTACATTAAAATGTATTTTGTTACAGGTGTTTATGTTTGTACATTTTAAATAAGGAGAGAAAAAGACAACTGTTGGTGGTATTAATATCGGAGCCTGGAAGGCCAATAAACTGAGTTTTGTTCTAAACCCTTTAATAGAATCGTTATGATGATGTACAAAGTAGAAAATTGCAAAAATTTTACAACCAAAGGAAGGAGGAAGTCTAGTACAGCTAATGCTTACTAGGTGGCAGCACCAACGCAACGTTGAAATACGTATAGAGATCGCAAATTTTACAACATCATGCGGGACCCTGAGCCTAGTTGGTAAAGCGTCTCCGGTACTGACGGAGAAGATGCAGGTTCGAATCCTACCTGTGGTTGTGAAATTTTGCAATTGTCTACTTTGTAGATCTATCCGAACACAGGAAGTGTTAAAATAAAATATTCTTGTGATATTGTACTTAAAAATGCGTTTTGTTAGAGATTATTATGATTGTTAATCTTGAGTACGTAGTGAAAAATACAACTGCTGGTCATGAAGAATCATGAGTGAAACCTGTACTAATAATAGCTTTTTGTACATTTTATTTAAGTATTAGTAGTATTATTAAGTATAAAATACACTGCCTAATGGAAAATAATAAAATGATTATCCATTGTCATAATGATAGTTATTGTTAAGGATACCTATGGATCTTTTTTCTTTAAGCTAAAAATAAAATTATAAACTTAAATTAATAAATAAATAAATAAAATAAAAATGTGTTTATTGAATACAAATAACAACGATGGTCATTAATTCATTACAGCCAATTATAGTCCCACAAACCGAAAGAGTTTGTGGCATTATACAATGTTGAATAGGCCATCACAAACAGGTTGTGAGACCCACTGAACTAGTTTGCACTGTATCTCAGTGGACCTCTCTTCCCGTTGGCATGACAAAGGCAGAGGTGACATGTTTTTGACATCATTATTATGCAATAACTAAAGTTAATTAACTTACCATAAAGTTAATTAAATTACATAAAAACAAAAAGGTATATCAAAGTGGCCATGCGTTTAACTAAGATGAAAGAGAAACAACATGCACTAAGTGAAACATAAAAGTGTTGCTTCCCGCCTTAGATTAATTTGAGAAGCGTTGGTAGGCGATTTAACTGCTACAATTTTCTAGCGTGTTGTGTTTGTAGATTGGTATGTTTGTGTATGAGTTTAATGTTTGTTAGAGTATATGTGACATGAGTGTATGTAAAAGAGTGAATTTGAAGTTTGTAGATGTTACTGGTTCAAATAAAATGGTCAACTTGAGATCTTAAGAAGCATTTCGGTATCATTATAGTTAAGACCATTAAGGTATTTTCGGAGGACCAATTTACAATTATGCGCTGTTTGAACTCTGAGGTTGAGGTGATCATTAAATTTGTTATAAAGAAAGGGTGCCAGAAAAGGTAAGAACTTTTGTGCAAATGATGTTCGACATGACGGCTTTTTGTATACTTTGTTTTGTCTTCTTAGAGTAGAGTCAAAGTCGGGTACGTTTTTATGTTGATATAATATTGCATTCAGAATATATAGTTGTCTTATTGTCAGAACTTCTGTAAGTTTGTACAATTCAGTAGTAGAGAATCTAAATCTTTTAAATGTAATTATTTTGAGAATTGCTCGTTGAGCTCTTTCCAACGATAGGATTGTAGTTTTAGGGCATCCGCCCCAAGAAAGTATGCCATATGTACATACAGATTGACATAGAGCATAATATACACTTTTGAGTAATGTAAAGTCACAGATATATCGTAAGTTTCGGAAAATATAGAAGAGTTTCCGTATACGACCAGAGAGCATGATAATATGTTCCGTCCAATTAATGTGCCGGTCAATAATGATACCCAGATACCGGATAGAAGAGACGGTAGTTAATTGGTAGCAGTTACACGCAGGAGTATCTACGCAGGTATGAGCCTTGATATTGAGGACACCAGCACTTGGTTGAGTATTCGACCGTATGCTATAAGGAATAATTTTGGTTTTGTCCGTATTCAGTGTAAGTAAGTTGTTGTGTAGCCATTCAGTTATAATTTTAAAACCTTCTTCAGCTAGTCTGTTAACCTCATGCCAGTTTTTACCAGTAAAAGAAATAACAGTATCATCGGCATATGTTATTGTGTTCGCGCCAGGTATTACTAAGTTGGAGATATCGTCAATATATATCAAAAAAAGAGTAGGTCCAAGTGTGCTTCCTTGCGGTACTCCAAAATCGATATTTTCTTCTGCACTTATAATATTTCCCACTTTGACCATTTGAGATCTACGAGTCAGATAGTTTTTAAAGAGCTGGAGAGGAGTGCCACGGATACCTTTGAGTTCTAATTTCTTTAGGAGTATGGGGACAGAGACAGTATCAAAGGCTTTCGCGAGATCTAAAAATATACTTAAGCATTTTTTGTTATTGTCAATGTTTGATGTTATGTATGAAATTAGTTTTACAATTGCGTCATTAGTAGATTTATTTTTTCTGAAGCCAAACTGATTTTGTGAAAGCAAATTATTTAGTTCAAGATACTGTAAGAGACGTGAGTTAATTAATTTTTCTATTATTTTAGATACTACTGGGAGTAAAGATATGGGCCTGTAATTAGAAGGGCTGTCTCTGTCCCCAGACTTATGAACAGGAATTACAATTGACTTCTTAAATACGTCTGGGAATATTCCAGACTCAAAGCAAGCATTACAAATTATGGCTATAGGTATGCATAAAATATGGGCAAATTGTTTTAGGAAAAATGATGTAATTCCATCCCAACCGCAAGAACGTGTGTTTTTTAGAGCCATAATAGTAGTAAGAATTTCCTGTTCATCCGTTGGTAGTAAAACGAAGGAGTTTAGTGGTGATACTGATGTGTCAATGTTGTTTGCTAATTTTTCTTCGGTTGAGTGCATTTTACTAAGAATGTTATGAGCAAGATTTCTACCAACGCCAACAAAATACCTGTTTACCTCGTTCAATGACTCTACTGGATTCGATTTTAAATTGATGAGTTCAGTTGTTTGGTTTTTATTTGTAGGAATATTGCTTATGTCTTTGATAATTCTCCACTGCCTTATTAGCCTTTTTGTTTACATAATACAAGTTTAAAAATAAGTAATCCATAATGATAAAAAAAATCTGATAGTATTTGTTTTTTTTTTCACAAATTTCATCGATATAAAAATCGACAATACCTCATCACTACTTGATTATGACAGTTAAACAGTGTGACGTCACAAATGTCAGGCGCTGAAAGCATTTGAGACGGCTTACACGGGGGGTTTGCTCAAAAGTGACGTTTCACAAGGTGGCGGTGTTAGTTCCTTTTTTTGCCACGTTCATAATAAGCCTTGTCGCACTTGTACATAGATAATTTCGTTTCACTTCGAAAAGAATAAACACCGGAAAGAAATCATTCATTGATTTTAAAAACCGGTAATAAATTGCGTAGGAATGGAACGCTAATTAAAAAGTTGATATCTCAATGGGTCCCCGCACACGTTAAATCCGCGATCCTGCGATCCGCTGAGATGCAGCTATAAGAAAGAGAAAGCTATAGGACCATAGACTAGGTGTATCTATGGTGTCTCTATGGTCCTATAGCTTTCTCTTTCTTTTTTATAGCTGCATCTCTACCGGATCGCAGGATCGCGGATGTTACGTGTGCGCGCACCCAATGTGTGAAGGAAACGTCGGGTGCCCGCACACGTTAAATCCGTGATGCTGCGATCCGGTAGAGATGCAGCCATAAGAAAGAAAGAGAAATAATAATGATCGCGAAGTCTGATCGCGAAACTGTTTGACCATGTGCGGGGGACCCAATATCGTTCTTATCACAGATTAAATATACTTTCGAGTGGTAGAAATGTTCAATGGTAGAAATCCAACACGGGCTCTACACGACGAGCCGCAAACGGCGTTCACACGTTGGCCGTGCCTTTATTTCAAATAAGTGCGTAGGAGCAGAGGGACGTTTTATTTTATTCTAAATAAGTAAAAATATTTTTTAATTTTTTTCAAATATGGTGCAGCTGGAAACAAAACTTAAAAGCAATGTATAAGTATATTTCAGCGGCAGCGATAGTCTCCGCGTATACGTCCATTTTGCTTGCTTGACAGACCTACACGGAATGAGCCGCACCAACAACATGTGAAAGCTGTCAACAAGCTTGCCGAGCCGGCGCGGCCAACGGTTGGGCCAACGTCTACTGGGTGCTCAAAACGAGTGGGTCAGACCCATTGACGTAAGAAAAACGCTGCGCTTCTAACGCCCCCTGGCGTAATTTCCAAAATCTTTGGTCAGACAGAATTCACAGGTATAAATATTCAAAAATAGCGATATCACTGATTCGTATACGAATCTTGCCAATACGAACGCTTCAAAAATGCGTCTCCTGAGACTGCAACTGCTATGTCTTTGATTGATGTCATCCATTCAAATCTTGACAGAACTTTGAACAAATGAACATGAAAAAATTATGTATCAAAATACCAGCCAGCATCTTACTAAAAAGGTTGCATTGAAAGTAGCCGATGCTTTAAAAAAAACCGGCCAAGTGCGAGTCGGACTCGCGCACAGAGGGTTCCGTACCACCACATAATCATAATTGTATTAGTTGAAATTTCAGTAAGTTAATGTGCTACATTTTTTGAGTCCGACACGCACTTGACCAAATTTTATTATTTGTTGTTATTTTATAGCTTATGCACTATGAACATACCAATTTTAAAGTTTGTAAGTGTTCCTATTTTTAAAATAGAACTAAAACAAAAATCGCCTTCGCGACCATCCAACTTGACCCCTTTCTTATATGAATGTTCTTGAAACGGGAGCTCACCACAATTGGTTACCATTAGTTGTGAGAAAAGTTGTAATATTTAATGATTTCAGACTTTTCCCATTATTTGTACTGTGAGACCTAGCTTCTTGCCAAATGTCATAATTTTAAGTCAACGGGAAGTACCCTGTAGGTTTTGCTATTTTGCATAAATGTATGGAGATGAGGACATAAAATGCCATATCTTTTGATTGCGTCGTTGTAAAAAATTGAAATTTTCAGATCTTGTGTGGTTCATGGATCCTAATAAATGGTATTAATTTCAACCTGAAACCTTTACCCGTTCGTGAGATAAAGGGCCTTGACAGACAGACAGACAGACGGACAACAAAGTGATCCTATAAGGGTTCCGTTATTTGAGGTACGGAACCCTAAAAATAAAAAATTAGAGGCACAGTAAATACATGGGCTTATCAGGAGTATGGAAACTAAGCCTAATTTTAACCGACTTCAAAAAAGGAGGAGGTTCTATGTTCCACTGTATGTATTTTTATGTATGTCCACCTATTTTTCCGTCAGGTGTTAACGATTTGCAAAATTCCTTTTTTATCCGAAAGGGTATACTCCTGAGGTGGTCCCATTGTCACCAAGTCAGGATCTGATGATGGGATCCTAGGGAAATCGAGGGCAACACTCAAATTTTATAGGCACGTATAACGTTTTTCATATATTTTTCAAAGCTACACAAGTATTTGCGTCTGGTATTCATCATCTCATGTTGATGGTCTGATGATGGAAGGTCCAACTCCTTAACGGTTAGGAGTTGGAGGATTATTCTTCAAAATTTTAGTCACGTATTGATCGAAAGTTTGAAGCGCTCGTGGCTAAGTGGAAGTTGGTCTTTCTTTGCCATCTCTAAAATTAAATAACGTTAGTCGTGGTGTGTGACCGCTAGTGGCACAACAATTAGAACGTTCTGTCAAATAATAGAACGATTTTCAAAATTCCTTTTTTATCCGACCAAACATACTTCTGAAGTTGTCCCATGGCCACCAAGTCAGGATCTCATTATGGGATCCCAGGGAAATCGAAAGCAACGCTCAAACTTTATAGGCACGATTACCTACGTGTTTTTAAAACAACGCGTTAGGTAAATAATGCAAAATCTCTCAGGTGAAAGCTCTTCACAGGAAATTGAACATCTTAGAGATGCCATGCCATGGAACGCACGGCATTGTACACGTAGAGACAAAACCAGTGTAACCTGTAGTCAGCCGAACCAGCGCTACGCTGAACTTGTTTACTATTATAGTACCTGGGCGACCGAGCTTCGCTCTAGAATAGCCGCCTTGACCTGACAATATCATCGGGTGAGCAAGCTATGCTACTCAAACCCAGGTGGCGCTGTAAGTTTCTTAAACGCACTAAAACGCGCAAAGAAATGATTAAAAAGACGGTGAAAACGAATTTTCCCAGACATGAGACCTAGCTAGATCGATTTTTCGCCCCGAAAACCCGTATAGTAATTTTCATCAAAATCGTTAGAGCCGTTTTCGAGAAACCGATTACAAATATAAATATTGCTTGAATATTCTGTGGCTACGTTACAAACGCCTTAAAGAAAATACTCGCTCAAGGTCAAATTGTTTCCACCGAAGTGCGTACCTGTCTATAAGTTGGTTACTTATTACTGACCATCAATTTTAGAGACTATCCATGAAATGCTCGAACTTTTTTAGAGACATCATGATTGTAGTGATATGACAACACTACGTCATTCGTGCTTCGGAAGGCCTTTCAGTCGTTTGTCCTTACCACTTTGAAGGAGTGATCATCAGGTCAGTAATTTAGATCAGTTAGGGTTACCAACCACCTTTAGGTGCCTGTACCTTACGATGTTTGCTTAATACTAAAACTTGTAAAATAAAAATATTTGTAACAAAAACTACACACCTCTTTCAAAGTATTTCAAGGTTTCTATTAGCGCTAAAAATTACAAAATAACCGTAGCAGTTTATAACCAAGAACTAAGTGAAGTATTTTTTTTGTAATTTTTTTGTCGTACTTTAGGGAAAGTTGTTAAGTTCTATGGTCAGAGTAACACACTCAAAGGAACGCAGTTGATTAGGAAGTACCCTATACAAGGTGTTAACAGAATAAGCGAAACTTTTTGAGCGAAACTGAGAAAATAGTTTATTCAGAATCGAGAGTGGAATCAATTTCACGGGTTTTTGATGGGGGTGATTTTTTTAAATTTTTATTACTTAAATTTTTGCCGCTTCTATTCTTAACATTTCTGTGGATAAGCGCGCTGTCGACCGGTGCCGCGCGGACCATAAGCGGTAAAGAGGGGAGGGAAGCGTGCGCGGAGTGCGCGGGCTAGAACAACGATAAAACTAGAACTATGATGAAACTTTAAAATAACAAAATCTAGAAAAAAAAAAAAATATTTTTTTTTTACGGGAATGGATTTATTTTAATAAAAATCAGTTGGGGTGTATGAGGGTTTCGCTTATTCCATTAACACGTTGTATAGGGTGACTTTTAATTAGTTCTCGATAGCAAAAGATATGCATGTACATGATGTACTCATGATACTGAAAAACTATTCCTAAGGAAAATTGGTCGAAATACGAAATACCCAATTTGACCTCCATCACCATCCGCTGATGCAGTTTCTTTGGGAGATCAAAACTTGATTTTCGTATTTCGACCTATGTTCCTTGGGGAAAGTTATTCAGTATCAATTCATACCTGTTTCTATCAAGAACTAATTAAAAGTCACCCATTTACTTATATTTTAGTACTGGCCCATCGGCACGTTACACTGTCCCCAATTCGTTGGTCCACAATCTGACATTGTGGACTAACAAATGTCAATCACAAATTGTCAACTTTATCTGAGCGGACGAGCAAGGAGATCTTTGTTCTGAGGAGCGGACCACGCAAAACGCGCGACTACATACAAAAATGCCAGCCTGTTGCATAAAAGGGTGCACTAACGATGATAGAAGAAGTAAATAAAGCAAAAGATTTAAGATGTAAAAAGTAAATAAGTAAAAATGTATCAATTAATTCGTGTAAGACGCGATTTTTAATAAACAGATGTAAGTTTTCCAAATAAAAAACAACAAACTTACTAATACAAAAATGAAACGATGATTCATTTTTTTAGTTAAAAAATTACTTACTTTTATTGTTTTTTACTATTATCTAATAAATAACACTGAAAAACCAGGCCTAAGTCACGTATAAACAGTAAAGACTTTGTTTCCTCACACCTCAGAACAAAGACCTCCTTGAAGTACTACACTACGTAGTTTACGCGATCTTTCACAGATGGCGCTTTTTTTTCTTGTATGGGGAAATTTTGAACCGCTTGTTCCCAAGACCCTATCTTGACTATATAAATCTATGAAGTCACCCTATATATAAGACTATGAATCAAATGGTCTGCCTTTGGTAAATCAGAGGTCTAGAGGTCTGCCTCTTCGATTTTTATGGTTTTGAGGATGATTGTAACCATCAGTGCAAGCGGCAGACGTGAGCAAATGATTTAGCACGTGTTTTTTTTTTACATTTTTAAAACCCTGTTAATTGATAACGCAGCGCTACCAAGGTGGCAGACTATTTTTCTGTTGTTCTACTCATTGTTTTTAATCGAACGATCTATGTCTGCCACATGAGCAAATGATATACACGTTTTAATATCATAACAAAAAACTAAAAAAAATATTCCTTCAAAACGCAGAGGTGTGGTGGTCTGCCTCTTCAACTTTCATCGTTTTGAGGATGATTCTGACCATCAGTGCAAGCGGCAGACATGAGCAAATGATTTAGCTCATGATTTTTTTTTACATTTTTAAAGCCCTGTTAATTGATAACGCAGCGCTACCAAGGTGGCAGACTATTTTTCTGTGGTTCTACTCATCGTCTTTAATCGAACGATCCACGTCTGCCACATGTGCAAATTATATAGAAATGCTGGACGCCATCACCCTATCTATTAGAAAGAAGTAGATATTTATTAAAACAAAAAGAACGTTGGAAAGGTTAAACACAAAATAATTGGGAAATTCGTAACGCTTTTACGTTCAGTAGGTACAGTCAACAACAAGCAAAGCTTGACTCTAGCCCGTACGTCTGTTGAAATAAAGACGATACATAGTTCAGTGTGCCAGGATTGATGTGCCCTTGACTGTACCAAAATTTTAAATTTGCGAAATGTTGAATTTGCAAAATGATAAATCCTAAAATTCATAATATGCAAAAAGTTAAACTCTGACTTTCAAAAATGTTGAAAGTAATTTGATAAGAATGACGGCCGGATGGAGCTAAGCGTAAGAACAGGACAGAGCGATATGTATCTCTGTCACTTGCGCATAGTTCTGCCCTGACACTGCTGTCATACTTACCAAACTATATTCGACTAACGTAGTGCAGCGAACTCCTATAGTTCGTCCGTCTGAATAATGCAGTGAGTCATCGCTTTGTTATTTCGACTAGCGTAGCGCAGCGAACTCCTATAGTACGTCCGTCTGAATAATACAGTGAGTCATAGCTATATTATTTCAACTAGCGTAGAGCAGCGAACTCCTATAGCTCGTCCGTCTGAATAATGCAGTGAGTCATCATTATATTATTTCGACTAGCGTAGCGCAGGAAACTCCTATAGCTCGTCCGTCTAAATAATGCAGTGAGTCATCACTATATTATTTCAACTAGCGTAGCGCAGGAAACTCCTATAGCTCGTCCGTCTAAATAATGCAGTGAGTCATCACTATATTATTTCGACTAGCGTAGCGCAGGAAACTCCTATAGCTCGTCCGTCTAAATAAAGCAGTGAGTCATCACTATATTATTTCGACTAGCGTAGCGCAGGGAACTCCTATTGCTCGTCCATCTGAATAATGCAGTGACTCACCGCTATATTAATTCGTCTAGCAAAGCGCAGCGAAGCGAAGCGAATCCTTATATTTCGTCAAACCCCGTAAACAATCAAGTCTTGGCTTGGAGAAAGAGAGCTGGAACTATAGGTCTGTGATTTTGACTATAATATATTTGGCAGCAAATTTATAAAACTAAATGAAAAACAAATTTTTACAGACAAGTTAAATGCTGTGAAAGTGCTCGAAGTGTCGAATTTTAGAACTAGGCCAAATTGTCAGCGCCATGTTATTAACTTTAAGTGACTTTAGTATACGGACAAAATTTATTTAATTAATATATTTTAAGTGAAAAGTGAAGTTATTTACTTAGTGACAATTTATTTTTGTCGTTACTTAGAAAAGTCTTAAGGTATTCCTTGAAAAGCACTCTAGTCTAAAAGTACTAGTCTAGTATTTAATTTTGTTACTTATAAGCTACTTTTGAAGTTCTTGTCTTTTTCAAGTTTCGCAGAAAATTACCTCGTAGAAATTACCAATTACTTGATCATTAAAATTGAAATCATGCACGAATATTTTTAAGTGGTTGTTATTTATTCACGATGATGGCAAAAATTTAAGTTTACCGTGGTCATATTTTGGATTTGTGACCACTACAAGCAAAATACTAACGACTAGTTCGAATTCGAAAATAAATCGTTTCATGGGCGTAGACAATGTAAGGGGAGAGAGCAAGGAGGTTTTAGTAGCAGCTCTTGCTGCTAAGCGTAGCACTTTCTTGCGAGGGACCTCCATACTAACTTGTATGGATTTTTTTCAAATCCTAAAAACGTAAAATTTTTATCTTTCTCTCTGACAAATATGTGACATGGGACTAATAAATGCTACTACCACAGTTTTTCTGGTGAAAACACTTACCATTCAGGAAAAAAACTGTGTTAAAAATCACGCATAAAATGGCTATTACGGATTATTTACGCTTCCGTTCTTAGTATTAATGATCAATTCACAAGTAAAAAACTATATATTTTCACTTTCGTAAACAAAGTTTATACTAAAATATTAAATATTTAAAGATATTTTGATTTTTGTAAAACTTAACTGAGTTTTTTGAGCGACTAGCATGGGCGACAGTGCGACGCTTTACACTTCACTAGCTCATACAGAATATGTATATGGCGGACTCTATAGTTTTTTACTCTGAGGGAGAGAGGGTCAGTTTTTAACAATGCGACAACGCTTCCTAAAATGTGATAGGTCCCTACACGTCATGGGTTCCCGAAGTTACAATAAAGTTCCTACTGAAATTCAGAATTTTTGCAGCTACATGAGCTTTATTCGGAAACTTAAGATTTGGCTTGCCCAAAAGGCTTTTTATTTGGTACAGGAATTCCTTGGAACATAATTAAATAAGTAAAATGTATAATAATGTATATTTTGTATATTGAACGTATTATAATGTATGTTTCTTATTTTTTGACGATGTATGATTAGAACTGAATAAACATGAATATGAATAAATAGATCATTTATGTGCAGTTTTTGATTCCCAACTATCACCATCTATCACACATATTGTTCATTTCAGAGGCCAATTGGCGTTAAAAAAAATGACATCAAGGTTAGTTACGGCAACTGACGACGCCTAAACGACAAAGAATTGGTAGATTGTACTTTGGAGAGTATGCTTATTCTGCCAAACTCTTTCTACTATCGGGAGTCCAGACGCATTCTAGGATATCACTTATATTCCACCCACACAATCCCACAAACCACTTCGCAACATCTTTTATTGTACGCACAGAAGAGAGGAACTCTCTGCCTGCGTCAGTGTTTCCGAGTTCATAAAACTGAATGTATTCTAATAGCTTATGTATTCTAATAGGCTTCTTCTGCTCTGTCCTCAGGGTTAGATGGATGTCAATAACAAGTCCATTGATACTTAGTAAAAAAGTGGCGGACTATAGTCTGAAGGCAACCTCTGTACCCCACGGCGAGACGGGGAGGGAGGGGGGGGAGCATCGCTCGTCACCGCTCCCGGCGGCGGCAACTAGTTCTAGCTCTATCCTTCCTACTCCCCCAACTCCCCACGCATACCTAAGGCGCGGTACAGCGGTTGCGGTCAGACTATAATAGGTGGTGTCTTACTAATATCTATTTCATAAGTGTATTTCCATGGAACTTTTTTTACTAAATAAATCCCTGGCTATCTGTAACCTTGATACGGTCCATAAGTTTTACGTGGAAACATCTATGTGGGTAAGAACAGTCAAGAGAACGGCGAACTCCCACTCAGTACATCTACTCACACCCCTCTCCCCTCACCCCCTTCTTCTCATCCCCTTACCCTCCCGCTCAACCCCACCCCTTCTTCTCATCGCCTTACCCTCCCCCTCAACCTTTCCCCCTTCTCCCCCCTCACTCCACTCACCGCACACCCCTCCTCTAACACGCTCACTCTATGACTCAACTAAAGCTCGATATAAAACCAATTCCATCAAAAACGTAAAATGTACAAAAATTTCAAGTCTCGCAACGGACATCTTCCGCTGAAAAAAATTGTGAGATCTCATGTCAAACCAGGTCAGTTATTTTAGTTAGTATAGAAGTAGTTAAAAGACGTAGTGACCAAAATCGAGAAAGGGATGCTGAGATGGTTTGGTCATGTACGAGTAAAGAGGATGAATGAACGAAAACTGACGAAAGAGATCTACCAGGCGAGAGTGAATGGAAACGTTGGAAGGGGAAGGTCTAGGCGAACGTACCAAGACCAAATTCAGGACGTTCTGAATAAAGGCCAGGTTAAAAGAACCCTAAACCGACGAGCATGTATGAAAGGATTGATGAAAGTACAGGAAGCAAGGGAAGTATGTCAAGATCGTAGCAGGTGGACTGTGGTCTCTGCCTACCCCGACGGGAAAGAGGCGTGATGTTATGTACGAGTATGTATGTATGTATGTAATCTGCCACTTTATCTTAATTTGTTTCCTAATTAGTTACGTTAGCATATTTTACAGTGACTGTATTAACATTTGACGTAAGTATTTATATCTGGGGGCACGTGGCCGTGCCCCCAGATTATTGCCGCCATAGGGCCCATATCCACTTTTCACGAAATTACCCCCAAACGAAAGTGTAGACGTATCTAAAGTGTCATTTTAAATGTGTCATGATAAAATAAATAAATACCACGAAAATGTGCTGTAATTATCGCAAAAGTAAGCCGATTGAGACCAACATAGCAAACAGACCCGCCGGGGTGTCAGTAGTCCGTTTCAAAATAAACTTCAAAAGGGACAGTCCACTTACAGGATCCGTAATTTACCCCAAGCTTTTAGATCGAGTGAATTCGCAACAATATTGATACACATTAAACAACTAGATGAATGGTTTGTTTTAGACTTTCGCACTTTTCAATCATGTTTATTTTGTTCCGGGTCTTAGCGCAAAGAGAAGGCTTCAGAGGTAAGCAGACAATCAGCGTTCCTACCATATTTGAAAGGTGTGACGGACAAAATTGGATCATTGCTGGGCAGATATTCAATTCGGACTATATTTGTTCCACACACCAAAGTAGCGAATCTGGTGCGTACACCGAAGGATGTTATCCCCTATCAACCACCGGGGGTATACAAAGTTGACTGTAGCTGTGGAAGCTCATACATCGGCCAAACAAAACGCGCTATCGCCGAAAGAATTAAGGAGCACATTACGGCAGTAAAAACCGACAAACTTACAAATCCGCAATAGCCGACCATCTGCTGAACTCCGGAACTAACCACTGGATAGAGTTACATGCGCCGAAAGTTCTCTCCACCGACCGTCAATATTTCCCTAGAATGGTCCGTGAAGCTATTGAAATAAAGAAATACAAAACTTTCAATAGGGAAGATGGTTTTAAATTATCGGTGACATGGAACCCAGTGATAGATCGCATAAAACCGCGCGTAGCATCTTCGGACCGGTCCGCGGACGTTGTGAGTGTTGTGTGTCGTGACTTTCCTGTGCGAGACAATAACAATTTTAGTTTACCCTCACAATAATTGGATTGTCGATGGCGCTGCTATCCGTATCAGTTCATCTCTACGTTTAAATATCTTTAAAAATACCTAAATAGTTGAGTTTTAACAAACCAAGTGGTTTTTATTGTTACTAAGAGTGCAAATAATCTGGTTAATTGTTATTAAGCGAAAATGTTAAATAATTATTAAGATTTTAACGGGAACATAATAGTGCAGTGAAACATTATAATTACAAAATATTGCTTAAATGTGTGTCTAATACAGGATAAATAAAACCCTAATTAACTGAAATTAAACATAATAGTGAAAGTATTAACAGTGGAAGTGCCAATATAACTATGAAAATATTATAAATGCTAGAAAGAACATTCATCAATTACCTAAAAAAATGTGACAGGCATAATTTTAATACCAAAAATAAGTACAAACTTGATTAACCATATACTAGATTAGCTAAAGTCAATACATCTTTCGTTGGTCTGTGTGTACGGTACTACAACAAAACTCCTGACAATATAGTGCTATAGGTTAGATGACTATATCAATGACAAAGAGATATTGTGCTCTGATATTCCAGCGAAACACAAGCAACACATTGTAAAAAGCCGAGTCTTAAAGTAGGCCGTGCTGCAGTGGTTTCTTGCCGTTTCTTTTACGCTGCCATAGCATGATCCGAAACGACTAAGACTCGCTCTATTTATTTATTATTTTTATCATATTCAAGGGAAACAAACAGTTTATGTTATTGAATAACAATAGGTAACTTAACTTAAGAAAATCTTAAACCTACAGTTTCCACAGACATTTAAACATGTTGTAAAACCATAGCGTAACGCATAACTAACAACCACATTATAGATGAGAATGATTAATAAAAAACAGAAAGTAATATTATTACGAATTTGTGATTTCTAACAACCTCATTTATGAATTTATGTATTCGACATGACACTTATGTATTCTGCATGACATTCATAAAGTATTCTATAAAGAATCTACATTGAATAAAATTATCTGAATCGGAATCTATGGGATGACATCTGCCGTTGTGTCCCAAGTTGAAATGTCAAATGTCATCAAACGTGATTTAACATCCTCATACAAAATTTACTGAACGACGCCTATGCCGTATTTACAATGACTGAATGAATGTCAGAGTACCTTGTGACACATATTTTGATTAATCTCTTATATTACCCTTATGTTTCTATACTGAAGATCAAATTCCGAAAAAAATTGTTTCGGGTTCACGTTATTCATTTTCTAATTTTCTATGCAACGTCAAACCTTTTTTAATGTTTTGACCTCTGTAAATACCGATTTAAGTAGATTTTGTAAATTCGCAGAGTCTTAGAGGTTAAGATTTCTCAATTGCACCCACAGTTTCTATTTTTGAGAGATTTATTTTACCCTATGTGTTATCAGATTCCAAAAGAAACATAATATCAGTATTGAAAACCTCAAATTAATGACAATATATTGGATTATTTTTACTGTATATCAATGGAATCCCAACAAAATTTTGTACAGGGCTATGTCCATTGTGTTGGGAATTTCAGTGAGTAAAAACAAAGGAATCTGTCTGACAATTTGAGTGCAAAACTTTTTATGTTATGTAGAGACTCACTGTTGTCCAGATTTGCTGTTTCAATTTGATTGTCCTTCTCATAGTCAGAACGGGAGCAGTTTTGACAACAAAGGTTTTTTAGGGTTTGGGACATTGCAAAACTAATAACTCAACGTTGTCAATACAAAGTCCAGAATTTGAAATTCATTGGGACTAACTATAGGCTCAGTTCCAGCAGCTTGTTTAGAGTTAATCAGTAGTAATTGCAAACTTAAGTCACTTCTTACTCTTAAATTAGGAGCTATATGCTCCCTTCCCTATAGGTTTTGTTTTGGTTCATAAATGTGTGGAGATGGAGACATAAAAGGCCGTATTTTTTATTAGTCTGCTCTATGGTCCGGGCAACGAAGCGGATCGTTGTATGAAGACCCCCGCATTAAATCCTCAGTCGATGAAACTTTGCTGGGGTATTTATTACACTACATGAGACAAACCTTTTATAAAAAAATCCAAAAAAAAATCGGTAAGGTGCATTCGGGTAATCACGCAACGTTTTTAGATAAATTGATAGGGTGACAAATCATAACTGACTAATAAAAATGTGGTTGAGTTTTTAGTATCAAACTCATAATAAATGGGTTCTTGAATATGTAAACTAAACCACAACTTGCAGTTAGTTTCCAAAAATTAACCGAGTAAGTAGATCTAAATGTTTTAAAATTTGGTTTTCATATCATTGCACGAGTTCAATTCCGAATGACACGCGGATAATTCCGAATGACACTCAAAAGTAGTCTTTATTTTATTGTACCATATGGAAAATATTGCTTTTTCATTCGGGTTTACACTCCCAAAAAATATTTATCGTAGCTGGTCGTTGAGTAGCATAAACATATTTATAAGATAATGTAATTCGGAATTAAACGTCAGGAATTTTGTAGGCATTAACTATGAAATAACGGAATTACCCTCGACGGCTAAAGACGAAAATATCTTAAAATCTTAAGGTAGAGCGTTTTGAATCTAATTCACAATGCACAAAAACGAGAATCTATCGAATGTGGAAACGTGCAATTTAAAAACTTACCAAATAAAGAAATTGTCAACTGGGCTGGAGTGTAATTCCGATAATGTAAAAAGTGCGCCAAAATTGCGTCGATGACAGTAATGGCGGCTCCACAACGTACGCTCGCTTTTAGCGACCGGAATCAACCAAAGCAGGGGAGCGGGTTAAGTTGGCCGCTAGGTAACGTATACGAGCACAAAAAATAAGGGCGCGTTTGGAAGCAAACATTATTGGAATTACCCGATGTTCGGACATAGCCGAAAACACCTTCCTTTTAATTTTTCTATACAAAAATTACAAAAAATGTATGATTTTTTTTAAAATTTTTTTTTTTGGATATTTTGAATTCACATTTCATTCATGATTCTTTATCATCCTGTCGAATAAAATCTGCCTGAGACATTAATGTTGGGGTCAACTGCTTCGTTGCCTGCACTATATTGTGTTGTCGTAATTTTTACAGCTTCAAAGGTTTATGGACTAATATTTTATTTTAATTTCAATAACCTTTACCCATTCGTGAGCAAAAGTGTCTTGACAGACAGACAGACGGACAACAAAGTGATCCTATAAGGGTTCCGTTTTTAGGGTACCGTACCTCAAAATAAAAAAAAACGGAACCCTTTTAGGATCACTTTGTTGTCCGTCTGTCTGTCTGTCTGTCTGTCAGGACCCTTTTTCTCACCAACGAGAAGAGGTATCAGGTTGAAATTGATAAAGAATATTAAGGTCCACAAACCTCACAAGATCTGTAAATTTCAATTTTTTACAACGACGCAATCAAAAGATAAGACTTTTTATGAAGCTACAGGGTACTTCCCGTTGACCTAAAATTATGAAATTTGGCAAGAAGCTAGGTCTCACAGTACAAATAAAGGGCAAAGTCTTAAATAATTAAATATTTGATTTTTTCTCACAACTAATAGTAACCAATTAAGGTGAGCTCCCGTTTCGAGAACTTTTCTGTAAAAGAGGGGTCAAATTGGATGGTCGCGGAGTTTTTAAAATCAAAGAGCAAAAGCTTTTAGTATATCATATGGTAGATAGGTACGGAACCCTTAGGGCGCGAGTCCGACTCGCACTTGACCGGTTTTTTTTTTCTTTTGATGAACGGAACCTTAAAATAAGCAATTCATTCAGCCATGAGCACACAGAACGAAATTGTTTCTTTATGTATCCATCTTTACCATTCTCTTTAATGTTATTATTCCGTAAGGACAAGCGTGACGTAATTTGAAACATCAATTTATGTTGACATGTTACACACTGATGAACACAAAAACCGAGGCGAAGTAAATAATTTGTGTTTTCGGAGAAAGTCTCTACATGAGCAAAAAACTACGTATATTTTAGGGTAACCATAATATACAGGGCACCCCCTTAGTTTAGCTAGGTGGTAAGGTACGAGCGTACGCACGTCTTCGACGCCCGTTACGTCTGCGGCGGTTTGTTTTAGTCAGTAAGACTCTGACATAACACTGTCGTTCCCCCGGACGGCAGTGTATCCATGACGGATTTCCCCGTGTAAAAAAAAAAAAGAAAAAAAAAAGGGTAACCATAATATGAAACTATTAATTTTTACTTTTTTAGAGATCTTAAAGCCACAATTTCCACTATAGATAAATCCAATAAAATTATTGATTTATTCAAATGAGACTTAAGATAACTTTTGTTGGTTAATGTACCTAAAAATCTAATTTTATTTCTTTTTTGTTACAGATCCTCGAAACACTGAAACTGCAAGTGACGACTAAGAAGACCAAGCGGTGATGAAGTTAGAAAAACCAAGATGGGCACAGAAAGCAACCAGCTCAAAAAGAAAACCTCTCAAAAACACATATTAGTCACCCTGTATATATTCAGTTACATAGTACAGAGCCAATGTCAAACTGTACATACAGACAGTCAAAACACCACCAGAAATATAGAAAATATAGATATAGTAACCCCATGCCATAGTTGTGCAAGTAGTACTAAAAATAATAGTGCAGAAAATATTTTCGAAGAAGTAGTTAATACTATAGGAACTATTACAAAAGAATATATTCTTGTTAATAAAACAGAGAAACAATTAGAAAATGCATTTGAAGCTCTTTTAGATGACGTTTTAAATAGAGATAAATATGAAATATTCGATGGTGTTGAGATTAAGAAATCGAATGAAACGACTAAGAGAAGTAGAGCTTTCGAAGGCAGAGCAATGTTTCCAAAATACTCTTATGAATATAGATTGTATCAGAAAGTCAAAAATTTTATAGACACGCATATTTTGTCTATCAATTTACCTAAGGCAGCGAGATTTGTGGCATTCAGATGTAAGTATTCAAATCCATAATTTTATCTACACAACAAAGGCTTTTTTTGATGCAAATAAGACTTATTTACGCATGATTCTGTTTGTAAATTTTCGTTCATTATTTCAACAAAGCATACGTAGATAATCAGAAATCATTCAGATAACAAAGAATTGAGAGATGATCAAAAAGAAAAATCTTCTTTCGGAATTTGCGTTTTGATCAACAGAATTAGATTTTTCTTAATCATCGATGTAAATCTGACTGATTTTATGACGATATTTCCAAAATTAAATAAATTGGCTTGTATTGGTAACAGTAACGAGTTAACAGCTCCAAAGTATTTGGGGTCTCCCATTTTTTTGTCGGGTTTACCTGCGTCACTTGAAAAGAAGAAGTGCGCACTTGTTCGTGCCAGAAGCCGCCTACAAAATCTTTCCCCACACGTTGCCCTGGTCCTTCTTAAAATATGTTTTGCCTTGCCACAGGTGACATATTTACTGCGGACTTCCCCCTCGTGGTTGTGTCCAACCGAGGTTTGGTCATTTGACGATGGCCTTAAGCTAACACTTGAGGCGATCGCGAATGTAAGGCTCACTGATGGCCAATGGGATCAGGCAACATTACCTGTAAGACATGGGGGGCTGGGTGTTCGGCGTGTTCAGGATGTGGGTCTTCCCTCATTTTTGGCGTCGGTGCATGGGTCTACGGAACTCGTCGCTCGCATTCTTTCTGTAAATGGTGATGAGCTTCGTATACCTTTTGTTTCCGACGCCGAGAGTGCTTGGACGTCTCTCGGCCTGGATAAGCCGGATACCCCCCAAAGGCAACGCTTCTGGGACGATGTCGCGTCCAAGTCTACCCTAGATAGACTTGTAGGGGAGGCGACGGGGGCTGATTTGGCAAGGCTTAGAGCTGCCTCTAAGCCGGAGTCTGGAGCCTGGTTGCACGCAGTACCATCGCCGAACCTGGGCACCCTTCTTGACAGCGATTCGCTGCGTATTGCCGTCGCTCTCCGCCTGGGCTGCAGTGTCTGTGAACCCCATATATGCATTTGCGGCTCTAGAGTGGAGAGTGATGGTTATCATGCGTTAAGTTGCTGTAGGTGCTCAGGTAGGTTCCCACGTCACCACGCTCTGAATGACATTATACGCCGGTCTCTCGTATCAGCCAACATCCCATGCATGCTCGAGCCCCCGGGCCTCAGTAGGACAGACGGAAAGAGGCCTGACGGCCAAACGCTTGTGCCCTGGGAGATGGGTAGATGTCTCCTCTGGGACGCGACCTGCGTAAGCACCTTCGCTCCATCTCACTTGGCCCAAACGACAAGATTGGCAGGTGCTGCCGCCGAGGAGGCGGCCCGCCTTAAACATTCTAAATACGCTGAACTGAAGCGTGGTTATAAGTTCGTCCCCTTCGCGGTGGAGACAGCTGGCTGCTGGGGGTCTGAAGCCAAGTGCCTTGTGCAGGAAATCGGGCGTCGATTGCGTGACAAGGGCTGTGACTCTCGCTCCGGGGCATTCCTGGTGCAAAGGCTGTCTGTGGCTATTCAACGTGGTAACGCGGCAAGTGTCATGGGCACCTTTGTACCGGGAGTGTCGAGGGGCGGGTTATTTATTTGACACTTTTATAGTAATAAGGTTTAGTATGTAGTATTTGACATTTAAAGAAAATGCAATTAATTTATTTTACATTGACATAGATAATAAAACAAACAATCAAGTATTATTGCAGTGCCCTAACAATGTGCAGAGTTTGAGGATTCATTTAATTTTTAAAAGCAATATACAGAGTGAAAGGAACAGGTTGAAACTGATAAACTGAAACTGTTATTTTTTGTAACATACAAACGTAGTATAATGCAATTTTTTTTTAAACCAAGTACGGTTCAATCTAGACCATTCCTCAATGTATCTTTCTAGTCCAGGCAATCCACGGAAGTTTGAATGAAGACGGTTGCATTAAATGCACTTTAGGGGATAATTCATTAAATTACCAGTAAAACATTCAAAAATTTAAAACGACAGTAATCACCGACATAACATTGATATTCTAAAAACCAGTATAAGGTGAAATCAACCTGTATGATATTTACCATGTAGCACAGGTCAGTTATACGTTTACATGTGTTTTTACACAATTACCGGATTCAACTTTTTACAGCTTCAAATAGCAATAACTAGCAATAGGAATAGCTTATCACTTTTAAAATTAATTTCACTAAATGTGCATTTAATGCAACCTCATATCATAGATTGACTGGACTATACTTCAACAAGCATTCGTAGTTTGGGAAATATAATTATTTATGTAAGTGATTGCCCAGTGATTGCTAACTTTAGTTCGCCGCCAGTGGTTAGTCTGGAATCAGAATAAATAATTGATTGAGAAACTAACCTCTTAGTAGCAAACCAATTCAAGTTTATTTGTTAGAAATACAGACCGGTCCTAAAATAACATTTTTGCTGATTGGTTGAAAACCTATTTCTTCTTGAAATTGTTTTAGTTCTCTACTTACATAAAGACGAGATATTTTTCTAATACGAAATGGTCCTTATGTAAGAAACTTCAATTATGTTGTACAGTCAATAGCAATTCAAGCTTGACACTCGCAGTGCGAACTTAGCTCTTGCGGTGACTTACGAACGGTATAAAATCCTATTTGTCAAGTTTGACTCGCCGTCTTTGGAGCAGCTGTGCAAGTTTGCTGGTAATGGCATTAGACCAGATGATGAGATGCTATGGTGAAATAAGATGACAGCCTATAGGTAAAGTCAAGAGCCTGTCAAGATTGATACTAGCAGCGTGACTGAAAACACGCAAAGACTTAAAGACTGACATTCTTTATTCCGTTGACGTTCTTCATTACATTTATCTAGAATGTATGACGATATTTTTTTATAATTTAATTTAAAGTTTTATTAATTGTATTATTTATTTTTGTAAAAATCATGTTTTGTAAATTATTATTAGTGACAAATCGTGTTGATGCTACAATTTCCAACACAATGGATATTGTTAAGGATTAATAAACTATGAACTATGTTCGTGAAAGAAATAAGAACAGCAGGATGTCCAGTGCGCCTTTGCGCGCAATAAATTTGTGTGCAATAAAGAGTTTCTATCTATCTATCCAATCTGTCAAGTTTCACGAGCGTATGACTGTACCACCCTTTTTGCACCGCTTCTTTGCAATTTCTTTCAAATAAGCTCTATATTTTAAGTTGGTTGGTACACACAGCTGCGCGTCAGTGGAATTACTTTGACCTTAAGCAGGTCTCTGGTTTTGGGCGTTTATATTGTAGCGATACTTCAGCTTATACTGGTTTCTTTTTTCACTTTCTTGCTGCTGTGCGTAGGTACAAGCATGAGTCTCTTTTCGATTAATTTCAAATTATTTAAATCATAATTACCTTAGCCATTGTTTTTGCGAAGTTGGTTAACTTTCGATGTTTGAAGGGGCTGTTTAGTCCCAAAATGACCACTTCCCAAAATTACCACTTCCCAAAATTACCATTCCTAAAATTACCACTTCCGAAAATGACCACATTCCCACAAAGTCCAGGGCGCTGGTTTTTACTCACTTCAGCAGCCTGAAGGGTAAACCAGATCCAATTCTTGATTAGATTTTATCAGGTTAGGAGACAACCACTAGGTCACGAATGCTTAATTTTAATATGTGCAGTTCAAATTCAAAAGGGCGGGATGCACTATTGCAAAGTTTAAAAGTATATAACACCATATACTTTCTGACTCAGAATACCACATGATTTTCTTTTCATTTAATATTTATAATCACTTAACTATTTATAAAATCACTTCCAGCATTTGGGCTGAAGAAGTTCTTCGTACCTCTCCTCATCGGAGCTCAAGTGTTCAAGAGCATCCTCCTCGCAATGTTCCTGCCAAGTATCCTGGGCAGCTTCGGCAAAATACTTGGAAAAGGTAAGAACTATTCATAAAATCTAAAATAAATGGGTGTTGGTATAATGGGTTTGCAGTATCTGCACAGGCATGTTAGTACAACGTTATTTATTTAATCACCCCGTGTATTTTAAGAGCTGGTTCAAGCCATGAAACTGAACAACTTTTCCCAAGGAACATACGTCGAAATACGAATAAAAAAAATTTACCTCCAATACATAATGTGCTGTCAGCTGATGCTGCTGCCGTACTCCGAAGTGAAACTACGATAATATCGCGCCGATAATTAGTCTATGGTTCGGCCTTTGACAAGGAAATTCCCATACAAAGTAAATTTCCGAACGTAATTGTTGTTGTCAATCCGATATAATCTGAGCTCCGATAAAACTTCGGAGTACAGGCTCTGTTTATAGAAAGTCGAAAATAGTTTTTTTATGTTCCTTGGGAAAAGTCAAAGAATATATTTTCATGTATTCTATGGGAAAAGTAGTTTAGTTTCATGGACAGAACCACCTGTTAAAATATCCTAGGTAATAAAAAAGTAGTTTATTTTCATGGACAGAACCACCTGTTAAAATATCCGAGGTGATAAAAAAGTAGTTTAGTTTCATGGACAGAACCACCTGTTAAAATATCCGAGGTGATAAAAAAGTAGCTAAGTTTCATGGACAGAACCACCTGTTAAAATATCCAAGGTGATAAAAAAGTAGTTTAGTTTCATGAACAGAACCACCTGTTAAAATATCCGAGGTGATAAAAAAGTAGTTTAGTTTCATGGACAGAACCACCTGTTAAAATATCCGAGGTGATAAAAAAGTAGTTTAGTTTCATGGACAGAACCACCTGTTAAAATATCCGAGGTGATAAAAAAGTAGTTTAGTTTCATGGACAGAACCACCTGTTAAAATATCCGAGGTGATATAAAAGTAAGTTTGTTGTGTATTGTATTTAAGTAAAATCAATTTCATGACATTTCGAAAAGAAGTTTTATATTTATAATAACATCCCAGGAAACGTCTACTACAGGACAGGGAGCTCCCTCCAGAATTCTAGCTTTTGCAGGGAAAATGTAGAGGGGAAGTACCATAGGTGACCATAGTCACCTCGCTTGTTAGCGTCACGCTGGCACCATGGACCGCGGTTGTAGGTGACCGCAGTACGTAAGATGTAAGATACAAAGGAGGATGCTGCTGCCCATCCTCCAGTTTATAACCCTTTGTCACCTCTTACGACACTCACGGGTATGTAGTTTTATATTACGGGGATAAAATTAATAATTTTACCAAAATAAGTTAGTCGTGAAAGTGTAAAAAAATTGATGGAGACTGACGGATAAAAAAAAATAATTTTGCTATGGGTGTTTGGGTATATCGAAGTATGACAATTTGATTTTCATCATTGAATAAGCTTTTTCAGTGATATCAAAAAGTTCGCAATATTTTCCGTTTGTTGGAGGCAATAAGACACGACAGATTTGGTGCTGTATTTCTTAGGATTTTCTCTCGAGATCTAAAATTGTGAACATTTGAATTTTACTGTTCGACTGCTGCTAACTAAAGTGAGTCGAATCACTCTTAACAGTTGAATGATTCAGAAATATGAAATTTCACATTGCGAAGAAAGAATACCTGTCGTTCGACTACAGGATGTCTAGTCTGCTCTCAATTTTCGATAAATCGAAACGATACTATTCGAAACATGCAAATTCAAAACTTCGTCCCTTGACGATAGAGTAGGATATTGGGTTTTAATTATCACTGCCAATAAGACAGTCAATCCAAGTGGCGAGCGAATCAGACATAGACAATGATTTGTGATTGCCGATCAATGATAAGATTCGGATTTAGATTACTTTCTGCAATGAAGATTATTTACAAAACACTTATTGAATTGTATAACATGCAGAACACAATGCTAATAGAGCGAGTCGACTACCGTTTCGAATCGTGCTATGGCAGCGTAAAAGAAACGACAATAAACTACTGCTGCAGTGGCTGTCAGTCGCTTTGCAGCACTGCCTGCTTTAAGAGTGTCGGCTTTGTGCGATTATTTTGTGTTTCGCTGGAATATCGGAGCACCATACCTCTTTGACATTGATGTAGTCATTTTATCTACATTAAGCATTTTTACATAACGTTTTCTCTTAGGTAAGTGCACTACATTCTAGTTTTCTTGTCATACTTCCGTCCAATCCTTCATCGACACGATAAATCGCAATAACGGTTTCACAAATCTAACAAATTATAAAATGATTTATAGAACTCAAAGAAAGAGACATCAGTTCAAAACAGCTTAAGAAATTCAAACTTTTCGTAAATGAGGTGCAAAATTCAGAAGTTGTGGCCGGAGGTTTGTTAACATTTTCAAGAGATGTTTCCAAGTTTGATATCTCTTAACTGACAAACAACTTTGGGTGTTTAAGGAGTTAAATGTCTTATTCTGAAACTTTATTTATCTGTAAATCGTTTCACATCAGCTACAGACTTTCAAAGTTATGACCACGTTCTGCGTTGTAGATTTGTATTGAGACATTTTTTTAATATGGTAATTAATAGTGTTCATAAACATTTTGTTACCTTTCTTATTCTTATCATCATTAATCACCGAATGGTGCCGGTTAAGAATAGTCTCATTTCACTTCTACCCGTGAGTATCGTAAAAGGCGACAAAAGGATTTGTAATCGGACGGTGGGCAACAATGTCCTTCTGCGTATAGTACTACCAATATATACATTCTGTAGTCACCAACTGCAACCGTGGTACATTGCCAGCCGCAAAGTTAAAAAACGGAGACTATGTTACTTCACCTTTAAAATTTAACACGTATTAATGCTGTAAATTAAGGGAGCTTTCTGTCCAGCAGTTGTCTTTTAATGGGATTATATGATGATGATGATCAAACACCACCCCCAGAGGAAGACTGTCAAAGTCTGATCTGAGTTGATCTTGGTGGAGTGGAGGGTATAAGTACAGGTAATAAAGTTTATAGATACTTTACTGTTCAGGCTGACAAATGGTGTAGTAACGACGCACTACTACAACCTTGACTACAACTGTCACTAATAAAAGTGACACCATGCGATTGACGAGAGCGACGCTACTGCCTGAAGAGCTACGTGTTAACGGAATAAGCGAAACTGAGTAAATAGTTTGTTCAGAATCGAGAGTAGAATCAATTTCACGGGTTTTTGATACAGGTAATTTTTTTGCCGCTTCTATTCTAAACATTTCTGTGGATACGCGCGCTGGCGGCGGGGAAAGTGGGCGTGGCGTGCGCGGTGTGCGCGGACTAGAACGGCGATGAAACTAGAACAATGATAAAACTTTAAAATAACAATATCTAGATTTAAAAAAAATTTTTTTTTTTTACGGGAATGGATTTATTTTATTAAAAATCAATTGGGGTGTATGAGGCTTATTCTATTAACACGTTGTATAAGCCGGTGGCAGTGTAAGTGTCTATGTAGTCTTATTCAATTATTGGTTTTGACCGATAATTTTTTTTTCCAATATAAACCTGCTTTTTCTCTTTTCCAGGAATATCCCAACTCTCAGCATCATCAAGTCAAGCCAGCTATCCACCTGTCCAACAGACTGTAGACGAGCAAGGCTACACAATGGGTGCTGATAACATGGGCTACGAAACGAACCCCGCAGGAACCTTCGCGTACCCTCAAGATGGGATGTTTGTTGTTGATGGCAATGAAGTTAATGACCTTTCTAATGTCGACATGTCTAGGTTAGTTCCTAATAAATATTGATAAATCATCATCATCAAACCGACGAGCATGTATAAAAGAATTGATGCAAATACTGGAAGCGAGGGAAGTATGTTAAGATCGTATCAGGTGGAAGACTGTTCATAGTGGTCTCTGTCTACCCCGACAGGAAAGAGGCGTGACAACAAATAAGTAAGATGTATATATGTTATCTGAAAACGATACGGAATCGTAAGTTGATCAATTTCTAAGGAAGTTGATCAACTTTCGAATATAATATAACGAATTCGCATCTCGGTCGAAAGAGAACCTACCACAACCCAACAGATAAAACGAATTTCCTGCGAGTTTATTATTTTTCGAAAGTTTATAGAAACGCGATATTTTCTCACGTTTCTATGGCCACTTTCCGTCTCCATCATCAGATCAGCTCCAAGTTAAAATACTATTGCCATCCGATTAACATTCACAAGCAAAATTTCAACTCAATCGGAACCGGGAAATGGGTCAAAATAGTGCGAAATTTGGTTACAGACAGACAGACACCGCGACAAGTGAAACTAAATAAAAGCTTTTAAAAATTTGTTTATTTATTCCATTATTTGTAATAAAGTTTGGCAAGCATATTCTACAACTATTTCAAGTCGATAGAGTGAGTAGTTGCTGAGATAAAAGACAGACAAAGTCGCACCATGAGAGTTCCTTTTTTAGCATTTTGATTCGGAGCCCTAAAAAGACGATCCCGAATCACAAGTTGATCCCAAATCGTTTAGTGCTTACACAGAACAAATCAGATTCAATTTATTAATTCGATGTAGAGTCCATATATACAGTCTTCATGCAGAGTACATCATAGTTACATAGAAGCGCAGCGTTTTTCTTACGTCAATGGTGTCGAGGTAAATTTTAATCTCTTCAAATGTTTTTGTATCTTACTTCTAAGGTTATAAGGTTACTTTATAAGGTTTTAATTCATTCAAGTGCATACTTATGACAGCATAATATTGCAGCATGACGAAGCACGAATCGACTTGAAAATATATTTCATCGAATTCTTTTCAAAAGTATCAACCTTTTTTCACACTATTTGAATCTGAATAGCAAATCAGAAACAGATGAAGTAAATTGGTAAAAATGTATAAAAGTGCGATTGAAATCAGCTATCCAATTTTCTTGGAGGTAGAACTAAATTGGTTGCAAATTTTATTTGGGAACTAAATTGGACATGCCCGTACTTCTAACCGCTTTAGAAACTCGATGTTCTTATTGAGTAACTCTAGCACCAACTGTGATGAATTTCATCATTACCTGGACCAGGAATGTAGCAGACATCCGCATCCGCAATTACAGAGCCACCGTATCGATAAGAATATCTGCATTCGCATCAATCAATGGTGCGGGTGTTCAAACGGATGCAGAAGTACCGCAGATCGAGATAGGAAAGACAGGGCAACAAGTGGAGCGTGGCAAATCTTCTTTTATGGTGACGCTTATAAATATTGTCAGTAACAGCTCGCAGATTTTATCACCATTACCACCTAGCGTTCCGAGTGAGAAGTTGTTCGGTTGCACGGGTTCAATTTCTGAACCTCTGCAAATCAGGCTTTTATCTAAAAAGGAAGCGATATCATATTTACTAAATAATCGAACAATTTTTGTAAAAATATTTTTAAACTGCAATTTTTCATTTTATTTCTGCCACCAAACCAAGCAGATAAGTATTTTCTTAAAAGATTCAGATTCAGATAATTTTATTCAATATAGATTCTTTACAGAATACTTATTCAATGTCATGCAGAATACAATGCAAATAGAGCGAGTTTAAAGTTTTAGGATCCGCAATAATCCGCATCCACTTCCGCGGATGTCAAAAAATCTGCATCAACAACATTCCTGATCTAAATCATTACGCAAAACCTCTCGGGTGGTAGCTCTGAACATGAAACTGAACAACTTGTGTTCTATAATCCGTTCCACGAGTCAATGCAATAGCTTACCAACACATTTTGCAGCCGTAGAACCAGACGAAGTATGACGAACCAGACGAACCAGAGTATATTTGACGGAAAAAATAAAATTGTCTTACAAAATTGTTTTTTCTGACAGCTTTAGCTGATTACTATTAATCATGGAGCACAATAGCCTTGATATAGCTGCAAAATGTGTTGGTAAGCTTTGGCATTGACTCGTGGAACGGACTATACGACTTTTTCAAATTCGCAAAGGAAAATTGCTTTTTGAGCTGATTGATTTGTATGAAAATTGGGCTATTATTATCTTTTTAACTCGCAGATAGAAAAAGTCAGACACGTTGCTCAGTTCTTGCCCTAATCCCCATTGCGACAGGTATTCACATCAGAAATTCAGGGACCCGGTCGCCCTTATTGTATTCGTTAAGTTAACTTGATAAATTCCCCCTACTTCAAATGCCAGCTAAATCTGATTTGAACAAACTTCCACGGACGTAAATATTTTTGAAGAAATATACTGAAGTATTTCGACTTGGTACGGTTTATATACTGAAGGAAAAAATATTCTCAGTAACAGTTTTCTGAATAAAGAATGAATAAAGAATGTTTTTTTTAGCATTTTCTGAGTATTTTATGGTATTTTCTCATAACATGACTCGTAAATGTTACAGATGATAGAAATATGATGTGACTTAATATTTTCCGGTGTAATTTAATTACTTTTGTGGAATATTTTTTTGGTTTTTGCTGTCGCACGTCAAAATTGTTTACATGGTTATATTCACACCCTTCAGTAAATTACGAATACTGGCTGTCAGGAGGCGTTATTGAAACTAAACAGTCTTTGAATTTTAAAAGACTTTATAAAATGTTCTGCAATTAGAACTTACTTATTTACTTTCACTTAGAAAATGATCACGATCGATCTTAGACTTATGTCCTTTCGCTAACCACTTGCGAAACACCGCACATTAATACGTCACTTGCAAAGTCAGCAGATTCCTGGATCAGGCGATCATTATTTGGAAAACACTGTGATTCATTGAAGATTGCGCAATGTAGCCAGGTTCAGACTATTACACGTTTTAGAAGGTCCTAATGATATAGTAAACATAATTTTAATATGTTACTCAGACTTGTTTCTGCTCTGTGACTCAGGTCATGAAACTGAACAACTTTCCCCAAGGAACATACGAAAATTAATTTTGACCTCCCATAAAAATTGCTTCAGCTGATAGTACATTTTTTATGGGAGATCAAAAATTGCTTATCGTATTTCGACCTTTGTTTCTATGTTTCTAGGGAAAAGTAGTTCAGTTTCATGGTCTTAATAACATGCTAGAATTATGTTCACTATAATTTATGTAGGACCCTTTCAATATTGATGTAAAATTTTAATAGTTAATGGAATCAAAACCAAAATAATAAAATTATAAAGAATTTCATGTATTCTTTCAGATTTGGAGCGGGTGGACAAAAAGTTTCGTACCTTCCAACTAGGAACGACTACTACAAGAACCAAATGGGTGCCAACAATAACTACAAGGTTAGTTGTATTTTGACGTGGGGGGTCGTTCGTTCGTTTGGAGGGTCATTTTGTGTTAAGTGTATACAGGCCCTCTGGCGACAATATTTGGTACTTTATCGAGATTTAGATGATTCTGAGGATGAATGCAGGGGTGGGAGGGGAAGGGGAGGAAAGCGGTTGAGTGGAGGGGTGTAACTACCTACACAGACGTATACACGTAAAACTTATGGCCGTATCAAGGATTCGGCCAATCTGGGATTTATATGAACATTGAGATTTTGCTTAGGATATGAAACTGAACCACTTTCCCCAAGAAAATATTTGCCATCCCTATACAAACCTCGCGCCGTCATTGAATTTGTATGGGATGACCAAAAAATATTTAATTTTCAACATAAGTTTCTTGGAGAAAGTTGAAAATCAGTTTGAAGTCCTATTAAGCAGTAGTCAGACATTTCATTATCACGCTGTATAGGAAGTCAAAAAATTCTTCGTACTTATTTCCCTTAGGAAAATTGGTTTATCAGTGTCATGGGTCAAGACTTACGGAGTGCTTTTTAACACACTACCTTCAACGGACTCTGGTTTCTATGGCTTTTTTCCGTTATACTGGTTTTTCTTTTACTGGTTATCATCATCATATCATGCGAGTTGTAAGATCAATAACTGACAACCTCAAAAACCCTGAATTCAGAGTTTTTAGCTGCCGAAGGCCATGGCAGACATAGCCCATTAACGACTGCTACTTCTTACATTTTTTTTTATGTCACACGTGGGCAATCGCCTGATGGAAAGTGGTCACCACCGCCTATGACACCAACTGTCTTATTGGTGACATAATTTGACACTAATAAGACAGCAAAGCGCGTTGCCCACCCTGAAAACTAAGAGGTATGTCTCGTGTGCCAGTAATTTCTTTGGCTGCCGTACCCTTCAAACCGAAACACAGCGTTACTATAATTTACTCGTAATCTGGGACACAACAATGCAAACACCGCTGCTTTACGGCAGAAAAAGGCAAGGGGAACTTCCCCAGACGGACTTTGCACAGAAGCCCTTACACTATGACCACCACTATTTGCCGCTTTTACGCTGTTAAACTCAAAGCACGTCCTCGTTCTTAAATGAACCATTTATTGAGACATTAATGAAGCCATTTTTTTTCCAGGTGTTCCAGAAGATTCCAGCCTCATCTATGATTCTGAACAACTACGACCCATTCTACTCTCCTTTGTTATCAAGACTGGACGGGATTTTCGCCAGGCTCGGTAAATATGCCTTCCTCTTTTCTGAGAAATTGTATGCCAGTAGGTTTCAATATTGTTAAAGTTGGAGACTCCATTGTGTTTTTATTTATCTTTATCTTCGTGATATGAGAGTTGGTGGGTAGGCAAAGTTGTATTTTTTTTGTTTACCAAGGGAACCCTCTTTTAATAATAAATCTGAGGTGTTCTTACGCTATTACTGTAAATTTTTGTGCAATAAAGGGTTTCTATCTATCTATCTGAAATCTTTGGTTTCAGTCTATCTTACTAACTTAACTTACAAGGACAAGGACAGCAAGGACCTTATCCATAACCAAATTTTTTGTCTATCAATTGTTAAAAAATAATGAGAAATGTATCCATATAAATCAACAAAATTCAAATTATGATTAAATAAAACAACAACAGAGTATTTGTCAAACAAACTGTTTCTTGGAGTTCCCGGTGCAAAAGTGCCCATAATGGATAGGTGAGGTGGATGTGGATAGGTGGTCTTCTCCATTGTTGCAGAGATGGCTCCAACTCCACAAGCCAGTAAAGACAGACGTTGTCTGGTAAATTAAATTTGAAATTTTTATGACATTAATTGTAATATTGTGATAATTTTTTTTTTACTATGTAAGATACTAACTTAGATTAAGCTTCTACTAACAAATTCTGGAATCCAATTTTCTGAAAATAAATTGATTGAATTGAATTGAATTGAAATGATCGCGATATTACTATGTTAAATGGCTATGGCACATCACTAATTGGCAAATTGGAAGGTCGCGTAGGCTCGCCTATCAGTTCAAAATACCCTCAGAAGGACCACGAGAATCTATATCCTGCGCGAATTTAAATTGGAAGGTCGCGTAGGCTCGCATATTCAGAATAAAAGACCCTCAGAAGGACCATGAGAATCTCGCGGGCGGGAGTTGCGAGGTAGATTGCAAGGGGGGTGGGGAGTGTCCGTTTTGTATGATGAAATACCAACTAGCCGCTCTAGACTTGATCGATCGCAGAGCCAAGAAGCTCGTTGGTGATGAGATGCTAGTGAAAACCAAGTTTCACAGCCTAGCCCACCGGCGCAAAATTGCATGTCTGTCGGTCTTTTACAGATTGTACTTCGGAGAGTGTGCCCAAGAGCTCCATGAGCTTATTCCGCCATCCCCCTTCTACCATCGGGAATCCAGACGCACCGCAGGATATCACCCATATCTGGTTGATATTCCACACATTCGCACAAAGCGCTTTGAAACATCCTTTATAATGCGCACAGCTAAGGAGTGGAATTCTCTGCTTGCGTCTGTGTTCCCGAGCTCTTATAACCCGAATCTATTTAAGTCGCGAGTGAATAGGCTTCTTCTGGGCAAGCTCGTTCCATCGTCGACCTCATCTCTGTCCTCAAGGCTAGATCGAGGTCAAGAGTAAGCCCATACATAGTAAAAAAAAAAAATAGTACTATTACTGTATTCTGTGGCTATGGCCAGTAATGGCTACACTGTTAAAATAAATAATTGTTACTATAATGAGCCTGTTGTGTCCCACTGTAGGGCAAATGCCTCTCTCTCATTTTGCCACATTTTCCTTTCCTGGGCCATCTTCTTCCAATTTTTCGCGCAAATGTCGAGCTTGTCACGTCCATACAAAATGTGTTGATCAGTTACGTGACTTTTGAAGTTGAAATTAAATTGAAAATTGTTAGCAAAGTCATAAAACAAAAGCTGTAATAAGTGGGCAAACGAATGTCATATCAGGTACAAAAAATAATACATAGTATAATCCTAATCCTAATCATAGTGAGAGTGTTAGTTGCGGACTGACGTGGTGTTGACCTAAATTGGGTTAGTTCGAGTAAAAATGCTGTTTATGAAAACTGCAATGAATACTATTAAACGAGCAATATTTGTATATATATTTGTAATCGGTTTCTTGAAAACGGTTCTAACGATTTCGATAAAATTTACCTTACGGGGGCTTTCGGGGATGAAATATCGATCTAGCTAGGTCTCATGTCTGGAAAAATTCGTTTTCCCCGTGTTTTTAAGCATTTTCGCTTTAGACAAAAATCTATAGCGCCATCAGTTGGCGGGTAGCATAGCTTGCTCACCCGATGATACTTTAAGGAGGCTAAATAGAGCAAAGCTAGGATAGAGCGAAGCTCGGTCGCCCAGGTACTAAGCATTACATATGCTACATATTCTCACAGATTTTTTTCCTTTTAAACAGGTCTAGCACCTTCAGAGAATGCGATCAACGATGGTGGAATGCAGATCGGTGGTCAGAGTCTGAGCGATGTGAAACTGGAAGCGTGTAGAGAACAGCTCATCTGCTTCATGTACGCGAGTCCTGCTAAATACGCACCCTACAGCAATCTGATTTCTGCACAACTTAGCAGGTGCGTGGTGATACTGTTTATTCTTAGAATGTAACGTATGCGCAGGGTGTGTTGTTCATGCTAGCGTCGTTAAGGATACTATTGGTTAGTTCGAGAAGTAAAAGTCATGTCACCTTCCATAAATTAACTTTTTTTTTATAACCCCCGATATTTTTAGAGGTGTTTCTGCCCATGAAAGTGAACAACTTTTCCAAAGGAACTAAGGTCGAAAACCGAAAAAGAGTTCCCAAACAAAATGTGCTGTCAGCTGATGCAGTATTTATGGGCAGTCGAAAAATTCGCATAGGAAACGTATACATGTGTAAAGTACCTCGAAACTTGGCTCATAGACAGGGATAAAAAAAAATATCGATGGTAGAATGAAACGTAGCCATTGGCCAGTCTTAAAAAAAAACTGACAACTGTTCTAAGTAGTCTGTGGTCGGTTTAGCCAGCTGTTAGTTTTTTTAATGATAGGCAATGACTACTCATCACATTCTGCCATACGACCTATCCATATTTGACGAAAACGATTTTTTTTAAACCTTGTCATTTATGGCCAAAAAAATTAGTATTTTTTATTTATCTTTAATGATCCTATTCCTGTTTATGAGCCAAGTTTCAAGGTACCATACATATAAGTTTCCTTTGCGAATTTTTTGTTTCGTATTTCGACCTTACTATAAAAAAATAAATTTTTCAGTTGTCCATAAACCTCTTAAAATATCAGGGGTGATAAAAAAATTGCGTGTATTTATTATTTACGAGTACATGTCATTTACTGAGACACAATATAGCTTACACGCTAAGAGGTATTGACCGGACTACCTTACCTTGCCTTTTACTTTACAATTTACAATCAATAACTCTTTCAACCTTCCTACCATCGACATGTAGCTAACTTCACATCACGCTGGCTGACGTTCGATTGGTCGGGCGCTGCCAGCCCATGAGAAAGAGGAAGCTAGTATTGTTCAAAATCAACTAAAGTAACCGTACTATTGACTGCCAACAAATCCAGTTATTTAAATAATGTTAGAAACAATATGATTTAACTACAAATATTTTTTTACTATAATTTGAGAAAAAGCTGACAGTTCGGAAGAAGACACGGGTTGATATGCCTTCAGAAAGAATGCTCCCGTGATTTCTTTCGCCTTGATCACTTTCCCGTGGGAAAGAGATGTTTTCCTATAGTAAATAGTATCCTATTTCATTTAACATTAGTGTAGTTTCCAATTGTTGACCGAATTTTTGGAATCGAGATGATTTTCCGCGGTAAAAGGTGACTTATACTCACTTTGAAGGTGTACTTTAATTAAATAATAGGTCTTTACCAATGAAATTTCCGAAATTTTCTTACAGATTAATGAGATCATGATTCCTATAATTCTAATGAATTTTTTTTCATTTGTCTTATATTTGAAAGTTGACTTCAAGGTTATCAATTTACGCATAAAATAAAGTTTTTATTAGAGTTTTTCCGGAAATGCTACTGTACCATCTGAAAATAGCGAGCAACTGTCTTCTGAGACCAATTACTTAACTGAGAAAAGTTTACGTGAAATTCTTAAACAGGAGTTTGATACGGCAATTACAAAAACCATTAACGAACTAGTTTCTTCGAAACTGGTAAGCATCAACGAAACAATGAGTAGCTTTCAATCTTCTATAAGCGGATTCCAATCGTCCATTAGTTTTGTGAATGATCTTTTAGAAAAAATGAAAAGCGATATAAAAAATAAATCCGATGAAATTTCCACCCTAAAGACAGAAAACGACACACTGAAGACAACTGTGTCTGATTTGCAAGGTCGTCTAAGTACAGTCGAAATGCACATGAGAGAATGTAACCTGGAAATAAACGGAATCCCTGAGAGTCGCTCAGAAAATTTACATGAGACAGTTCTTCAACTAACTAAAGTAATCGAAAACGAACTAACTTCCGACGATGTGCTACATGTAACCAGAGTCGCCAAGTTATCACCAGACAATGATAGGCCGAGAGCTGTGGTTGTCAAACTACGTAGTCCTCGTGTGCGTGATTCGGTGCTGGCAGCTGTTACCAAATTCAACAAGAAAAGTCCCCAGAAAAAGCTTGACTCTCATCATCTTGGATACGCTGGTTCAAGAGCCCCTGTCTACGTAGCAGAGCATCTCACACCTGGAAACAAAATCCTACACGCGGAAGCGCGAAAAAAGGCAAAGGAGTTGTCGTATAAGTTCGTCTGGGTACGGAACGGACGTATTTATATGCGTAAGGATGAAACCCATCAAGCCATTTTAATTAAAAGTCTGGATCGTGTGAAACAGCTTCGCTGATATGTTTGTTCTACTTTATTTTAGTGTAAGTATTAGGATTTTTTGTCAGAAATGCTTGATATTTACTATCAGAATGTTCAAGGTCTGAGGACCAAAACTAATGATTTATTTAGAAATGTTTTCACTAATAATTATAAAGTTATCGCATTTACTGAGACATGGTTAAATTCAAACATATCTAATAACGAACTATTTGACAGTAAATACATTGTTTATCGCAGAGATCGAGAAAGCACAAACAGTATAAAGAAAGACGGTGGTGGTGTATTGCTGGCGGTTTCACGCGACATACCCTCTACACGAATGCTTAGCTGGGAAACTGATTCGGAAAACCTCTGGGTAACTCTAGAATTGACAACTAATAAAACAACTAAGAGATTGTCTATTTGCGTTGTGTACCTGCCTCCACCCGTTAAAGCAGCTAGTCTGTCACAATTCTTGTTAAGTATTGATAACGTCTCCCCTCTAACTGACGATCTTATTATACTGGGTGACTTTAATTTAAACTTCATTGACTGGAAACCTAAAGACAGTCTTACTTATATGGTCCCAACTAATTATGATTCGTCCTTAGGACATTTGCTAGTTGATTTTATATCTTACAATAACTTATACCAGATTAACAGTATCGGTAATAGCGATGGCCGTTTTCTCGATCTCATTCTATGTAATTTTCCACTAGCGTCTGTGACCACTCCCATTAATTATCTTTCTAAATGTTACCAGAATCATCCTAGTCTATTGTTAAACATTGTTTATTCTAGTATTAATTATCTTCGTCCAAAGATGTCAAATAAATTTAATTACTATAAGGCAGATTATGAGTCAATTATAAATGAGTTAGGTAAAATCAACTGGAGAAGTAAATTATCTTGTTTCGAAAATGTAAACGAGATGTTATCGGAATTTTATAGCGTCTTGTACGCTACTATTGAACGATTTGTGCCGAAGAGCAGATCATCAGAATCTAGCAGTCATTCATGGCTCAGCAACGCATTTTGCAGGATATTTGCAGAAAAAGAAAAAATTCGTATAAAATACCGAAAGTATGGCAACCCACGCGATGAGTTGGAATATCAACTTTTAAGAAATCGATGTCATGATATCTTTGACAAGTGTTACAGTAATTACAAAAACACGATTGAATCCAAAGAAATTTGACCTCATATAGAAGTAATATATAAGAAATAATTCGTCACAAGTAGGGATGTGGGCATGCTTTCATCTATCGATAGTCGATAAGTTACACAAGGACAAATCGATGTTTAAACTTTGACCAAAAAGTTGAAGTACTAAACTTTAATAAAAGGCAAACCTGTTAAAAGCAGTGATTAAATTCATTAAAAAAAAATACTTTTTGCATTTTTTACTAAAGGTGATTTCTTACGTAGGTGTTTTAATATTAAAGATACCAAATTTCTTACTTACTTACTTACTAAAAGTAATGGACGGTAGCGGTGGAGGCAAGAGGGGTAGGAGGTGTAAAGGTTGTTTTTTTTTTTTCATGAATATCTCTAGCTTACATACAAATAATGTAGGATTTTAAAACAAACTTTTATCCCTCAATTCAATCCCTTTGGGATGGTTTTGCAAAAATGCTGAAATACGGGTTTGTGTTTTTCTTCTAAATAGCTCAAATCAATTTTCAAGCAAAATTTCGTGTATCTTATCTTGCCTTATAACGTGGAGCTGAGTTCCTTATTGGACCTTAGAGCACAAGGAGCCTGTAGTCTTCTGGTTTCGGATAAGCTTGACCCAGAATCTTCATACGCTTGTGAGCCAAAGCGTTGCATGAGCACAAGAATTGCTTGTCAGAATTGTTTGTAGCGAAAAACTTTAAAACCTTTTTTGTAGAGAATTTTATATAGATTAATTTAGTATTTTTATTAATTTTCTTACAATTTGTTGATTCAGGATGATTCATGCTGATTGAGACATTTCAATTTGGCGAAGACACACAAAGTTATATTTGTTTGACAGTGTCCCCATCGGGAATCGAACCCAGAATGAAAACAAAACGCGTTGAATGTTGTAAAATATAATAAATGGTACAGCAGCACTGCACTTACTTTCTCGCGATATGCAAGTAGAACTGTCAACCGCAAACTTAAATTTGTAATACCATACCTACACATAGTATGGAATTACAAACGTTTATTAAGGTTTTTCTGAAAAATGTTCTACCACATGAATTCGAAACTCGAATTGTAAAATATTAAAACAAACCAACCGTAAACGATTTCGAACAAATCACATGTTCAAATTTTGGTAGTACTGGAACACCTTTTATATGAATTTTCACAGATTTTTAAATTTCAAAACTCTGTTTCTTATGAATAGTTGTTCAGTTTTGTCGACTGTAAAGCTCTTTCAGTTTTTGGTACATCCATGTACTAAATTTTCACAAAATCCAATCAAATTGAATATCCATTCAGGTAGATAACCAAAACAAAATTAAAATTATAGAAAATAATACAAACTTAATGGAGTCAATTAGGGTCAATGTAGGTACCACTAGTTGACCATTTAAGCGGTTTTATAACAAAATTCATAAAAAAACTAAATTATTAGTTCTACTTTCAGTCACTTCTAAAAGTTCGACTATTAATTAGTTAGGCTTGTGATATAATAAGTGTTAAGGACTTTACAAAATATGCTCTTAAAGTTTTTTTTTTTTTCAAATGTTACATTGCATGACCACTTCGAATAAACATACTAAAGTACTAGCTAGACAAACCCATAACTTTATTGTAAGACGCCAACATAGTTAAATTCTATATAAAATCGCGGTATTTTTAAATTTTCTTAATTTCAGTTCAAATTTAAGTTTTGGTCAGCTATTGGTGCTTGGTCATCTAGTGGTGCACTGATCCTATGAGTAAATCACAAGTTTACGTTTTGGTAGTACAGGAACACCCCTTATATGGAATCACACAGACAAACTGATGATGGCGCAAGATACCTTGCATAGAGATGCTTAGTCAAGCAAAGTTTCATAAAAATAATTTGAACTATTTTAAAAAAAATCAATTCTTCATTTTTGTTGAATGACAGCTACCCTCAAAATGAGAGCCAGCAAAAAACCATTCGGAAATAAAAGTTAAATTAAAAATATGGTGTTAATAGGATCATTCGTTTAGCCGCTAGGCCAAAGCGTGACGGACAGACCGACCAACCGACAGACGGACATTTTTAGGGGACTTGCTTAAGTGATATAGAACACATTTTTGAGAAAGTTTGTGCAACTTTTTTCACGAATACAATACCTTTCTCGCTCAGCTCGAAAGTAAAAATACTACCTACTATCGATAAAAAATACATCACTCATAAACTCCAACATGATCCCACAAAAAACGATAAATTACAGTAAAATACGTAACAATTTCCATATTATCTGACTGTAGAAATGATAAGTTGACATTTTTTTATGCAATATTTGTGATAATAATCCACAAACATGAAAAATACTGAATAAAACTTACAGATGAAAAGACAAAATTTCTTTGCAATTTTCGTTTTGTTGTTTTAAAGATGTACAGCCATCAACTACACACGTTATTATTAAAAAGAACAATCACTAATATGGAGAGCAACTTAAGAATAAATTCACGATATTTTGAAGTTATTCACTACATGTTTTTTATAATTTACACATTGTTTACAACATATAATTCAGGAAATATTTTCAACCGTTAAAATCCCAACAAGTTACAATAATCCTATAAACTTTGTAAATGCAATGAACGCGTCGTTCATCTAATTTGGTAGGATGTGATCACTGACCACTTGACATGGCATGAGACATGCTAGCAGTTGTCATCCCATACTGAAAAAAAATAGCATGGTTTCTTCTCCGAGCGAAGCAAGGAGGTTTTTGTTCTGAGATTGAATCCAATATTCCGAAAAACCCGCGAGCGTTTTGGAATTTCATAAAATACAAAAGAGGCGGTAGCTCTACAATTCCAGCAACTATGAAAATGGACGAAAAGACTGCTAACTCAGGATCAGATATTTCAAATTTATTTGCCGATCATTTTCACTCTGTTTATTCCTCGGATCTTCCCTATGAAATCCCTGACAATATTCCTCAATTAGCTACGAGTATAAACAGTCACATTTCTACCGTAAACATAAGTGAAAGAGATATATTAAAAAAAACTAAAGATATTGATATTTTGAAGGGTGCAGGACCTGATTCAATTCCACCACTCTTTGTCAAACGTTGCCGTACAGTATTAGCTCTTCCTCTGTCCATAATTTTTAACCATTCTCTAAAAAAAGGTCAGTTTCCTGATGTATGGAAAAGGGCCCGAATTGTCCCTGTTTATAAGAAAGGAGATCAAGCTAGTGTTAAAAATTATAGACCCATATCTCTCCTGTCATGTTTTTCTAAACTATTCGAATCACTTTTATATCCCACAATTTCTACATTTATAGATGAAAATTTGTCCGAACACCAACACGGCTTCAGAGCCGGTCGTTCTACTCTTACCAACCTCATTCCCTTCATTTCCGAGCTTTCGACAGAGCTTGACAATGGTTCACAAGTCGACGCTGTTTACACCGACTTTAGTAGCGCGTTTGATAAAGTGAATCACCACATTCTTTTACGAAAGCTAAACTTATTCGGTATTGGAGATCCACTGCTTCAATGGTTCAAGTCATACCTTAATCATAGACCTCAAAGTGTCGTTATCAACGGTTACGAATCGAAGAAATATTTCGCTGAATCAGGTGTCCCCCAAGGCTCTCATTTGGGACCTCTACTTTTTTTAATTTTTATTAATGACATAACATCACAAATAAAACACTGCAGTAAATCTCTTTTTGTCGATGACTTAAAAATCTTTAGACCTGTAAAATCGCAATCAGATGTAATGCTAATTCAAAATGATCTAGACAACATAAAATCCTGGTGTGACTCAAATTGTATGACTCTCAATGTAAATAAGTGTTACCACATTAAATACACCCGTAAGAAAAAACCGCTTGTTACAAAGTACGAGATTGGTGGCGTGGCATTAAATGAGGTTAATGAAATCCGAGATCTGGGTGTTATCATTGATAGCAAGCTCAAATTCACATCACATATAAATAAAATTGTGACTAAAGCGGCCCAGTTGCTTGGATTCTTAAAACGTAATACGGTTGGTTTTAAAAAACCCCACACCAAACATCTTCTCTTTAATGCCCTCGTACGCAGCCATCTCGAGTACGCTAGTGCATCGTGGAGTCCTATCTATGCAATTCACTCGCAACGTATTGAGAGTATTCAACGAGCCTTTACCAGGCACCTCGCTTACTGTTCTAGTGGTTTCTCACATAGACAACCCTATCAACAGCGTCTAAAAAAATTCGAAATGCTGAGTCTTCGTGACAGACGAAATTTTCATGGCTTGTGCTTCCTGCATAAACTTATCAATGGTAAACATAATCATCTCATTAACCAAATTTCTTTAAATGTACCTTTTAAATATCCTAGAAACAAAATCCAAAAAATATTACATATTCCTAATACAAGAACTAATCTTGTCACACCAATAGCCAAAATCTCCAATTATTACAATAGTATTAGCAATAAAATAGATCTCGATGTTTTTCATGACTCACTCTCTGTATTTAAAACTAAAGTTAATACATACCTTAAAGACAATACATAAGTGATCTAACTATAATTACTTACTTTTGTTATTTTTTATTTTTAAAATTATGATAGAAAATGCTATGTACGCCTGAATTTTCCTAAGCATCAGTTATCTTACCTCTTTGCTATGTTGTAGTTATAGTTTAATGTTTAAGATGTGGCTGTACTATTTTAAATAAAATAAATAGATATATAAAATTTAAGGTTTGAAAATTGTTCGTCTTAAAGGTCGTTCGATTTCATCATTAGATTTGTTATATTTTTTACAGATAATATTTTTCGAAAATTTAATTTAAGCTTCTGTTAGCTTAATGTCTTCCCAATCATGCTTTAAAAAAATAAAAAATAGGATTTATAATTCCTAAGAAAAATGCAAAAATGTTAGTACTGAAAATTGAGTTTACCTAAAATTCGCCATACAAAACGGCAATTTCATAGGTAAAGACCTAATATTGGCGTGGAGAGGTTTTGGACATTACTTCTTACATTGATACTTTAAAATTTATACATATAAGGTCCTAATGAAATAGTAAACATAATTTTAGTGTGTTACTCAGACCATGAAACTGTACAACTTTCCCCAAGGAACATAGTTCAAAATACGAAAATCCATTTTTGACCTCCTATAGAAACTGCATCAGCTGATAGCGCATTTTGTATGAGAGGTCAAATTTGGTTTTTCGTATTTCGACCTATGTTTCTTGGGGAAAGTTGTTCAGATTCATGGTCTTAGTATCATACTAAAATTATGTTCACTATTTCATTGGGACCTTATTAAATATTTTGAATTAGGACGATTATACAGCGTGTAACGGAAATGTGTGGTAATACTGTAGAATGTGAATCTGCCCATGAAACAGAACAACTTTTCTCAAATACGAAATTTGACCTTCCATATAAATTGCTGATGCAGTTTCTATGGGTGGTCAAAAATTGATTTTGGTCTATGACCTATATTCCTTGGGAAAAAATTATATATCACACCATTCCGTTGCACGCTCTATAGTAAACTATACAACGTGATTTTGTAATGCCTGACTATACTTGAATATGGTACTTAGTACATGAAACTGAACAACTTTCCCCAAGAAACATAGGTGAAAGATGAGATTTTTTTTTTGGTCGTCCCATACAAATTCCATTATTGACGGCGCAAGGTTTGTATGGGGAAACCATTTTTTTTTTTTAATTTTCCAACCTATGTTTCTTGGGGAAAGTTGTTCAGTTTCATGTACTAAGTACCATATTCAAGTATAGTCAGGCATTACAAAATCACGTTGTATTTGACTATTTTGACTAACCATCCTACATAAATGCTTTTGTTTTATCTCATTACATTTTAAAAGATTTACCAAATCAGTAACCCTAAGAGAAAAAAACTCGTCTTAAAACTTACTTGAAGTAAAACCAGGATTAAGAAGCTTGACTAAGTTTTCAACCTTGAATAACTTGCTAACTTCATACCGAAGTTCCTAAGTTAGTGCTTATACTTCAATGTTATTCTTCAACAAGTTATCTCGGATCGTTTTGGAAACTTCATTGTTTATGTAAAAGTTTACTTCCTACTTCTTCACGTCTATGTATTTCTCCTCAGAGAGAAAGGTATCAACATTTTTTTGCTGGTATGCGTTGAAATAAACGAATAAATAAATAACTAATAGGTGGAGAACTGTGGTCTCTGCCTACCCCGACGGGAACAAGGCGTGATGTTATGTATGTATGTAATAAATAAATATTGGGGGACATTTCACACAAGGCCACCTGATTCCAAACTAGGCAAAGCCTGTATGATCGATCGGAATCAGACTGATATACATACATAATTAGATAAATAACACCCAGACACAGAACAAACACTTGTTTTCAACACATAAATGTTTGCCCTGGGCGGGGATCGAACCCGCGGCCCACAGCGTGAGAGGCAGGCTTACTACCAACCACACCAACGGGCTTGTTGTTTCTATAGTGTCTGACACTATATTACTTTTAGTGTACTATGTTTAGTAGGTCCTCACCTATGAAATTGGCGAAATTTTCAAGTATATTAATGGGATCTTAATTCCTATTCTATTTTACATATTTTTTCTTTATTTGTTTCATAGTACTTTAAAGTTGATTTCAAAGTTTTCAATCTACGCATTAAAATTGATCGTTTTAAATGTCTGCTGAAAAAAAATAGCTGCTGTAAGATTGATGTCTTCCCATTCATACTTTTAATAAAAATATGGATTTGTGATTGTGTACTGTAAATTGAGTTTATTTAAAATTATCCTATCTATTATGTGTGGTTCCAGCAAACCAACCAACCCATCTCTACCCGTGGTTGTGGTAAGAGGCGACTAAGGGTTTCTAAACCGAAGGATAGCCAGCAGCATCTTTCTGTGTGTCGTACCATCCTACATTCTGTGGTCACCAATAACAGCGGTCACCAGCCGCAACGCTTACAAGCGTGGTGAATATGGTTAAGCCCCTCCAAAGTACCATATGTTTTTACTGGAGTTCTGGAGGGGGCTCCCTGTCCTGCAGTGGACGTTTCATGGGATGTTATAAAAAAATCTCTGTGTGCAATAGCACCTTTTTAGGGTTCCGTACCTAAAAAGAAAAAAACGGAACCCTTATAGGATCACTTTGTTGTCCGTCTGTCTGTCAAGACCCTTTATCTCACGAACGGGTAGAGTTATCAGGTTGAAATTAATACCACATATTAGGATCTATGAACCACACAAGATCTGAAAATTTATTTTTTTTACAACGACGCAATCAAAAGATATGGCATTTTATGTCCTCATCTCCATACATTTATTCAAAAATGCAAAACCTACAGGGTACTTCCCGTTGACCTAAAATTATGAAATTTGGCAAGAAGCTAGGTCTCACAGTACAAATAATGGGAAAAGTCTGAAATCATTAAATATTACAACTTTTCTCACAACTAATGGTAACCAATTGTGGTGAGCTCCCGTTTCAAGAACATTCGTATATGAGAGGGGTCAAGTTGGATGGTCGCTGAGGCGATTTTTGTTTTAGTTCTATTTAAAAACGGGAACACTTACAAACTTGAAAATTGGTATGTTTATAGTGCATAAGCTATAAAATAACAACATATAATAAAATTTGGTCAAGCGCGTGTCGGACTCAAAAAATCTAGCACATTAACTTACTGAAATTTCAACTAATACAATTATGTTTATGTGGTGGTACGGAACCCTCAGTGCGCGAGTCCGACTCGCACTTGGCCGGTTTTTTATTCTTATTTATTACTTTTCTGGATGATGTATTTTTGATTGCATTTTGGGTTTTGTTATCGTCCATGGTGATTTGAGTTATTATACGTCCCTGAGCTCCAAAAGGCATTTTTCTGATTACCAGCCCTAAAGTTACAGTCTATTAGTACTTTACCGCTAACAATCTCCAAACAAAACAGCACTTTTGTAGAAAAGGCCCTTAAATGGATAATGGATGTCACATGTCTTTTCCAGTCGTATTTGACCAGTCAAAGTTATATTTTACCAGTCAAAGTTATATTACCTTGGTCTATTGAAAGGACAATAGAGAATCTACCTTCGAATCACAATATTTTGACACAATGTGAACACAAAATTATACAAGAGAACAAAAGCATTGTTATTTCGAGTTCCGAAAAGCAAATTTCTGTAATCCTATAACAAAAAGGTAACATTGAAAGTGGACCCTACATAATGTTTGAAACCTCCTTCGAATAAGCAATGAGGGCGTCTGAATCCGAAAGTCTGTTCCGCAATGGTACATTAGCTTTGAGGTTTTAATTGCAAAGATAGCGTTTGTTTTATTTTTGACCTGTAGTTTTGAATTACCAATAAATTGTATTGTATTGTATTGTATTGTATTGTATTGTATTGTATTGTATTGTATTGTATTGTATTGTATTGTATCGTATCGTATCGTATCGTATCGTATCGTATCGTATCGTATCGTATCGTATCGTATCGCATCGCATCGCATCGCATTGCATTGCATTGCATTGTATTGCATTGCATTGTATTGTATTGTAGGGGTGTAGGTAGGGACGCCGCGACGCATGCAGACGGGTGATTATGACTGGTGATCTACCCACAGCTCCAACAACAAATTTGAGTGCGGTGCCTCCCCACAAACAATATAACTCCTGTCCTATGTACGCGTAAAGACTGTTCAAGCCACAAAATATACAGTAACTGTGACAAAGTTAGTGCTACAAGAAAATATTATTATGCCTAGCCTATTATTATTGTGTCCCACTGCTGGGCAAAGGCCTGCCCCTCCTTCTTCCACTTATCACTCACGGTCCTGTGCATATGCCATCAGTCCCAGCGGAAGGCGATCGTCACTCCATCTTTACAAAAAAAAATGTATTTTATCGAGAGATTAGGAAGAAGAAGTATTTTGTTGAAATCGATTAACATAACACGTCTTCTGTATTTTTTATATGAGTTACAGAAAGACTTGTACAATACAAAAACAATTTCTGTTAAGTAGAATTCACTTATGTGGAAACTTCATGCAGTGATGTCGCTATTTTGTTCCTGAATGCGGGTTCCTTCTAAACTTAACATCTGTTTAGCTAAAAAAAATAATTTATCTGATAATCTTGATCACAAAATGTCTGTATTAAAAAATACTTTTTTCAATGGTCCTCAGTTTCCTGTAGTTACAGATAATAGCAAACAATTAAAGTAGATTTTGCTTAAAGTAGTCACTAGGCCATGTTGCAGTACAGTATATTATATATTCTTTGGTACAGTTAGCGTTTTAAAAACTCTTGACATAGCAGAAGGCAAACTTTACTAGCTAACTTCCACGAATCAAAATGATGGTGTTTATCATGGATGAATGATAGATGAAGTGTATCATTCAAGAATAAACCAGATTTTTGACGAAAATACAGGTAGAAGCTCACGCTTGATCTAATTTCATTCTGCCGTGCGAAATCTCGAAAGGTTTTTGAGACATTCAACAATCTAACGAATTATGCGGGAAACCTGAGTGAAGGGTCGAGTTTCGGTTCCATAAAAAAGATTTCCCTCATAGGTTCTGTTTTGATAGAAAATGTATTCCTTGCGAAATTCTTGAAATAAGATAATTTCCGGTGCATATGGAGCTAATAATCGTGCATGCCAGACATCGTGGACCTTACGCAAAATCACTTGGTACGCACTGCAGAAAGCACGTAGAAACAAAACCAATATAATCTGAAGCAGCGCTACGCTACAAACACCCGAAACTAGAGACCCGCTGAAGGTCAAAGTGTTTCTACCGACGTGCGGCCGTGTGTATCTATCAAAATTATGTCGCTGTACTGACTACACCTGTCCGGTACAGCGCAGGACCGGTCGTCATGGAGATCTTTAGGGGAGGCCTATGTCCAGCAGTGGACGTCTTTCGGCTGATATGATGATGATGACTGATAGCAGCATCATATTATGCAATAACGGATTTGGATGCGGGAGAGGTGTAGTGGTAACGGAAATTGTGGGGGCAGGAAATCAAGGAATATCAATTTTTAGGGTTCCGTAGTCAACAAGGAACCCTTATAGTTTCGTCATGTCCGTGAGTCTGTCTGTCTGTCCGCGGCTTAGCTCAAAGACCCTTAGTACAAGAAAGGTGTAATTTATTACGGATATGGTTTCGTTGGATAGATCTTTTTTAGGGATCCGTTTGTGAAATATTTAGCTTAAAAGCGCAATTTTTTGTTAGAGTCGAGTTTACCCCCAAGCTGAACGGTTGTTATTGAAAACGTGAAAAAATTCACGGTAGTAGTAAATGATGAAATTAAAAGAAAACTATCACAGCTAAGTAGACTTCACGGGTTAATGAGATAGAGCTGTAAAACTGTAAATAATGAAAAAAAACCGGCCATGTGCGAGTCGGACTCGCGCTCTAAGGGTTCCGTACCTATCTACCATATGAAATACTAGAAGCTTTTGCTCTTTGATTTTAAAAACTCCGCGACCATCCAACTTGACCCCTCTTTTATAGAAAAGTTCTTAAAACGGGAGCTCGCCTTAATTGGTTACTATTAGTTGTGAGAAAAATTTAAATATTTAATGATTATAGACTTTTCCCTTTATTTGTACTGTGAGACCTAGCTTCTTGCCAAATTTCATAATTTTAAGTCAACTGGAAGTACCCTGTAGGTTTTGCTTTTTTGCATAAATGTATGGAGATGAGGACATAAAAAGCCATATCTTTTGATTGCGTCGTTGTAAAAAATTTAAATTTTCGGATCTTGTGTAGTTTATGGACCTTAATATTTGTTATCAATTTCAACCTGATACCTCTTCTCGTTCATGTGAAAAAGGGTCTTGACAGACAGACGGACAACAAAGTGATCACAGACCCTGACCCTGCGGGTTCCGTTTTTTTATTTTGGGGTACGGAACCCTAAATTTTTTTTTTTATTAAAATGTCCACATTTCTCTTAAATATAAACCTTAAATAACCACACTAGGCAGGGTCTGTGACGTGGTATTAGTTTCACATACATAAGGACTTATTACCGGGTTAATTCATACAAATTGTTCGATCAAAGTGAGCAATTCGTTTGGAGTAGTAAACTTTTTTCCCTTTCCCAAAAATGTTTCTTTGAAAAAGTTGTTCAGTTTCGTTGACTGAGCACGTCCTTTCAGTTTACGGTACACCGTCCTTTGAAACTTACGAGTATATGTCCATAAAATTAGAAGAACCAGTTTATTTTCATCACCTGCTCTTCAAAGGCTTTGTAGTACCTGCTTAAAACTTTTGGGATCAATTTCAAGGGAGCTCAAACATTTTAATACAAAAAGTTACTTGATTCCAGCTCGTTGGAGATTTACTGCAAAAAATTGAGCATTGTTATTTTTGGATTAAGAGAAAACAAATAAATTCAAACGATTAAGAGCTCTTGCTTTGGTAGTTGCTCGTGCTGTTGTAAAGTGGCCTTCTTTGGGCACTTGCAAAGAGGCTCCGCATTTCAATTCCTGCGGACAATTCTTGAAAGCAAGATACCAGGTAGAAGGCCACCAGGAAGGCCAAGACGGAATGGACCGGATTACACTACCAAGAGTAGAAGAGGGTTGCGCAACGCCGCGATGAATACCGATTGCTGACCTCCAAACTTCATTTAGAAGATGGCACCCCATGATGATGCTTTGGTAGGCACGAATAACCGTTGGTCTTGAGTCGACTTAGATTAGCCATTTTTCGGATTAAAGTATCTTACAGCCAGTTGCACAAAGCGTCTTTAAAGTTAAAGCTCCATTAAATCTATTGCTGTCACTTTCTTTCTCAACAAAACAGAAAGAGTCAGCAATAGACTTACAGCAGCTTTAACTTTAATAACACTTTTTGCAACTTACGGTAATTATAATTACAGAGTTAAGCACTCAAGTCATGCCGTTAAAACTAGTTTAGACGTTTCAAATAGGATTTTCATCAATATTAATCAAATGGCAAAATTTTAAATTGAGTTCGTATTTATTTAAATTTCAATTATTCCTCTGTTATTATTTTATTGTAATTTTTAATTGTTTGTAATGTTTTTATTCGAAAACAAAAGATATTGCTTTAAAAAAATATATCTGACACAAAACCACTCTACTTTCTTAAATCCTATTAGTAGTTTGATCTTATTCCAATATACAAGGTGTTCGGCGATACAAGTTGTTCAAATTAAATTGGTAATTTCAGGCCATAAAACTGAACAACTTTCTAAATAGAAATAGCAAAAAAAAAATTTCTTCCATACAAAATGTGCTTTAAGCTGGTGCAGTAAACTTACTAGTATTACATAATCTGTGGTGCAGTATCTATGGGACGCTGAAATTTTTTATTTCTTATTTTGTCTGAAGTTTTATTTTATGTTCTGCATCCATCGTTTTAGTATTGTCACAGTAAATATATAAGCTAAAGCAGTACTCTCTCTCGGGCCTTTTTTTGAAAAAAGAACTATTCTGCGTCGGAGCGTCAGGGTTGTAACCCAGATGTTTTGAAATAAGAATAGTATGATGAACTCAAATATTGGGGTGCTTCTACCAACTTACGAGTAGTTCCTTTCAGCATGTTTTCGGACCGTAAAACTCAACAATTTTTTCCGAAACCCTTAGTCGCCTTTTACGACACAAAGAAAGGTTAAGAAGTCACTTAGTCGCCTTTTACGACACACGGGAAGGTTAAGTCACTTTGTCGTCTTTTATGACACAAGGGCAGATAAAGACACTTAGTCGCCTTTGATGACACAAGGGCAGATGAAGACACTTAGTCGCCTTTTATCACGCAAGGGCAGATTAAGATACTTAGTCGCGTTTTATCGCACAAGGACAGAGACATACTTATAGGAACTCTATACAGGGTGTAAGGGACAGGTTGGAAAATACTGAAAGGGCATGATCAGTCAACGTAACTGAACAACTTTCAGCGAACAAAACTTTCAGGAAATGAAAAAAAAAATCAGCCTCTCCATACAAAATTGCAAATTTGATTGAACAGTTATTTGCCAACCTGTCCCTTACATCCTGTATATGTACCTATTTGTTTGTATTTGGTTTTAGCACCCACGACTTACTTCAGCGCGAAAACTGCTTATTTTCCTGTAGCGGTGTGCGCATGTGTGAGTGCGCCTGTTTTGGACGTTTGTTAGGAGTTTCCATACTGCTTTAGCTTATATATTTACTGTGGTATTGTCCACGTTGCCCCGAACACCCTGTATTTTTATTTTTTGCCTTATTAGAGGGAGCTAATCTACGAGTATGAGCTGGAAAAGCTCTGTGCTGTATGCTAATCAAATTTTGTTAAAAAAGTAATAGTTAAATGTAGTTTTTCTGAAAATAATTAATCTGTCACAAACTGGGAGCTGCCTACGCTTCGTATTCCGGTATCCACTGTAGAACCCACATCGGCCATCGGTTCGCCTTGCGATGTGCCCTGCCCACTGCCACTTTAGTTTAGACGATCTGGTCAAGGTCGCGGGAAGCCGCTGGATGCGAGCAGCGCAGGACCGGACGTCATGGAATTCTTTAGTGGAAGCCTATGTCCAACAGTGGACGTCTTTCGGTTGATATGATGAAAAAACAATTTTCACTTCTGCTTCACAATGTTTTAGTAATACCATAGTAATACTCATTAATATCTGATATAAATTTATTTTACTTTATTTATTTTCAGAGAGTTGAACGAGCTACGACGGCCTGTTTCAGACAACCCTGAAATACTCAGATTCTTCCGTTATATGAGAGCAGCGAGAAGGGGACAAGAGGTATGAATATTTTTTTTATGTGATAACTATCACATCATTCATTCATTCTTCAATGAAACGAAACGACCACAGTCAAATCTCGGACACTTCATTTATTATTCGCCACCCCGTATTATAGGGCCCACAAGAGGGGGAGAGATAGCTGATGCCTTACCGTCCAAAACGCAAGGATAATGTCATTTCTGTATGATTAGAACTACCTCTTCTGTGCCGCAGGCTAAGCACATATCATCGAAAGCTCTTGATTCCACATTCATAAATAATCATTTCAAGAAATATTCGGCGAACGTACCAGGACCAAATTCAGGACGTTCTGAATAAAGGCCAGGTTAAAAGTACCCAAAACCGACGAGCATGTATGAAAGGATTGATGATGGTTCAGGAAGCAAGGGAAGTATGTCAAGATCGTAGCAGGTGGAGAACTGTGGTCTCTGCCTACCCCGACGGGAACAAGGCGTGATGTTATGTATGTATGTAAGAAATATTAGTGCTACCTTGGTGCTACAAACACAAAATGTAGAGACCTGTTTATACTGGCTGTAAGGAAAAGTACCGATTTCCTTTTAACCATGTGTTCTATAAGTAGAATAAAGAACAATAAGCAAGTTTAAATAATAAAAAATAATATATTTAAAAAATTACTATTAAAATTTAATTGTATCAACCCTCACCAGACTCAAGACTATCGCACCGATAAGCGTGATATGAGTATTTGCCTCATATGTCGTCCTTACGTAGTGTTCTATCTCTTATCTCTGTTGCACGCTAGTGCTAACTTAAAAAATCTACAAATAAGGTGAAAACCATGTGGAGTATAGTCAATGAAAGAACTAATAAAAAACGTAATAAAGAAAAACATAATTATAAAAATAAAAGTCAATGATAACCCCATAACGGATCCCAGACAAATTGCAAATACTTTCAATAGTTATTTTGCATCTATCGGTAAGGAGAGAGAGCGTTCTCCCGACGGCACCATAGTGAGAGGTTACCCAGTACTTTGTCCTACTGAAAATACCATGTTTTTGACCCCTGTAGATTACAAAGAAATACATAATATAATTAAGAATTTAAAAAATAAGTACAGCCATGGAATCGACGAACTCCCTCCAACCTTATTAAGACAATGTGCAGACGAATTAGCTTTACCATTAACTATATTAATAAATCAATCATTTGAATTTTCGATTCCTCGCTCGACAGCGCTCGTGAGCGGACGAGTGCACTGACTTCGCGACACTTTAATTTAATATTTGTACTTCCTAAATTGTGATTGGTGAATTATTGTAAATTTTAATTCCTTGTTGTTCCTGTGAGACTTAAATGACAAGTCGCCGCCCACTGGGCGTGTCAAAAGTGAGATAGACTGTGTTTTGTGTGTTACTGTTTCCCCACCGGGATTTGAACCTGTGCCCACAAACGCTGAGCATCGCGTAGTCGGCCGCTTACAGCGCGCGCCACTTCTACTTAACGGCAAACGTCGAAATTTTGTATCGTCTCGCGCTCCGGCCGGTTGTCGCGGCGAACGTAGCTTGCGGCTACGCCGGCTGCTACACTCCCGAGTCTGCGACATCGTCAGCGTTGCATTTTGTTGCGTTCAGTGCTGCGAGTTTTTATTGTATTGGGCGCTTTGGAATTAATCTCCCACTAGTACTTAAAGCATGCCGAAATTACGTAGAACGCCACCTAACACCCCGACAGTGAAGCCTGAGGACAAAACAAACCCGAAAGGGCGGGATGATCAAAACGTCACAGTAACTAGGGGAAGCCGTTGTCAACAGGATGAATCACCGTGTTTCGAAGCTAACCAGTCTTTTTCTTCTGCCTTTGCTGACTTTAAGCAAGAGATCTTAGTTATGCTTACGTCGTGGAAGGCTGAAAATAATAACATGCTGTTATCCTGGAAAAAGGAGCAAGACGCGGCACTTTCACGCCTGGCTAAGGACGTAGCCGAATTGAAAACGCAATGCCAACAAAATCAGACAGTTACCCAGGAAATCGAGGCGAGTATTCAGTTTGTGAATGATCAGTATGACGACACGAGACGAAGAATCTGTCTGTTGGAGGAAGCAAAAGCTGAAAATGCTGAAAAGATCAGAAGTGTTGAACAACAAATACTTGATATGAAAGTGCAGTCACGGCCAACCACGTTGGAAATTCGTAATGTACCTCAATCCTCAAGCAAAGAAACTTCGGCGGATTTAACATCAATAACTCTGGCTATTGGCAAAGCTGTGAATAGGGAGATACAACCGACTGATCTAAAAGATATCTATCGCTTGCCTGGGAAATCGACAACATCAAAGATACCGCGACCAATCGTAGCGGATTTTGCTTCAGCTAACATAAGAAACGATTTCCTTTCTCATGTACGACTGTTTAATAAGGCACGTGAAATATCTGATAAGCTGAATACCTCAACCATACATCATACAGAAGAAAAAAATCCAATATATGTTGATGATCACCTAGCACCTTCTGTAAAGAAACTACTGTATGAATCTCGGCAGTTGGCTAAGAAGTGCGGATTCTCTTGTTGGTGTTTTAATGGAAGAATTTACATACGCATTAAAGAATCTGAAAAGCCAATTATGATCCTCTCTACAAAAAGTTTAAAAGATATTGAAAATTCAAAATGACTAGGCCGTGAATATTCAGTTCCTCCATTGTTGATTTATATCTCTAAAATTCAATGTTTTAAATGTTACCTCTTTTTTATGATTTGCATGCGTAATAATACATACACAACTACACTGTCACAACACACAAGAGCTCATTTTCTGTTTCATGAATTCCGGTCTTTCGTCTATGTACCAAATAATAATAAAAATGGCCAATCACATAATTAACAATATTGCCGACGTAATAGATAATTTACCTATTGCAGAATCCTTCACCTTCTGCCCTGATCAGTGTTCAAAATTTCTGCAGCAAAATAATCTTAATATTATACATATAAATATTCGTAGTATTAAAAAAAATTTTGACAATCTAATTACTGTCCTTTCTACTACAAATATTAAATTTGATGTCATAATTCTTACAGAATGTTGGCTAAAGTTATCTGGCAGCCTGCCCTTACTACAGGGATACTCTTCTCATTTAACCAACAACAATCAATTACAGAATGACGGCGTTGTCATCTACATAAAGAATATCTTTAATTACGCTATTTATGAACCCGGCTTTCAGGACGCAAACTGCTTAGTATGTCAAGTAAACAATGTCGCGATTGTTGCAATTTACCGTTCTCCATCTTATTTGGACTTATCAAACTTCACTACTAGCGTACAAAATACCATTTCAGCCCTAAAATCTTTTAAAAATATATTCCTGATTGGAGACATTAATGTCAACATAAATCCAGGTAAACTTGACGCGCGTTCTAGTGATTACTTGACCTCTATGGCCTCATTAGGATTATTACCGGGTCATTCATTGCCTACCAGATACGGTAATTGTCTTGACCACGTCATGATGAAATTTACAGGATCGGCCAAGATTGCAGTACTCGACACAGCCATTACAGATCATCAACCTGTTGTCTTAAGTCTGCAGCTGAAGGTTCACAACTTGAAGGATACTTCAAAGGTTGTTAACCGAACTGACTTCCAAGCGGTGCGAAATCAACTTGACCAAACAGATTTTACTCAAGTCTTGTCCGAGAATGATCCTAACTCAGCTTCTGATCTATTAATTAGCATTATTCAGACCATAATCACTAAATATACTCGGATTGTAACTATCTCCAATAAATGTAGGCTTATTAAGCCTTGGATGACACAAGGACTTTTACGCTGCATTAAAAATCGTGACCAGATGCATCTAAAGACCAAAAAAGAACCCAATAACAGCATACTTCAAATAACATACAAGCGGTATAGGAATTTCTGCAATACTTTATTAAAAAAACTTAAAAAATGTTTTGAAAAAAGTCAGTTTGAAGCCGCTAAAAATAACATAAAAGCCACCTGGCAAGTTATAAATTCAATAACTAATAATAAAGTTCAGAAACGTGCTCCTATAGAGTTGTTGAACACCTCCACGAATCCTCTAGACTCAATTAACGAAGCCAATAGTTTTTTCGTAAACATCGGAAAAAACCTTGCGTCAAAAATTCTACATAACCGAAGCGCTACAGCCAACATCTTCAGTTCCGTTTCTCCTTCCCCTTGTAATTCTCTCACAATTTTACCAGTCGATTCATCTAAGGTTGAACAAATTATTAAAAATTTGCGTTCCGACTGTTCCACAGGTTGGGACAACATCCCTGCCAGAGTGATCAAAAATTCCTGTTTTGTTCTAACACCTGTCATGACGCATATCTGTAACCTGGCCATTAACTCGGGAATTTTTCCAAACTCATTTAAAAAAGCTGTGATCCATCCTATTCACAAGGGTGGAGATAAGAGCAATGTCACAAATTATAGACCAATCTCAGTCTTGAGCACTCTTTCAAAGATCCTTGAGCGCATTATGAATACTGCTCTAGTTGATTATTTAAATAAATTCAATTTAATCGCCAAAAACCAATATGGGTTCAGACTAGGATTTTCTACAGAAGATGCTATCACAGACTTGACTGAGTTAGTGGTCCAAAAGTTAGATGAGAAACTTAAATGCTTCGGAGTATTCCTCGACCTAACTAAGGCCTTTGACACTGTCTCCGTCCCCATCCTTGTGAATAAGCTGGAACTCTTAGGTGTACGGGGTGTCACTTTAGATTTATTCAAGGACTACCTATCAAACCGCAGTCAAAGATTAAAGATTGAGTCAACTTACAGTGAAGACCTGCCTCTCAATTTCGGTGTGCCACAGGGAAGTATTCTTGGCCCTACCCTCTTTCTCGTCTATATCAACGATCTGTGTCTCACCAAGATTGATAATACTTGCATCTTTGCGTATGCAGATGACACAGCGTTGATAGTCTATGATAGGTCTTGGGAGGAGGCAAGAATACGTGCTGAAACAGCTCTAAGCACGGTCATGGGATGGCTCAACAATAACCTTCTAACAGTCAATATTGAGAAAACCAAATTCATTCGTTTTTCTCTCCCAAACATAGGTCCCATAACAGGCGACTCCGGTGAATTGAAGGCACACACTTGTAATGATCGCAATACCTGTAACTGCATGTCTCTCTGTATGGTAAAACATATTAAATATCTAGGTGTTTTTATGGACGAGAATCTAAACTGGAAAATTCATATGGAGATGCTTTGCAACCGTGTAAGGAGACTAGTTTACATTTTTAAAAATTTGCGCCTATCGGCCGACTGGCCAACACTTAAAACGGTTTACTACAGTCTGTGCCAATCAATCATTACGTATTGTATTTCCATATGGGGTGGCACGCATAAAACTACGCTTATCACGCTGGAACGAGCTCAAAGGGCAATTCTTAAAACCCTACTTTTTAAACGCAGAGACTTTTCAACTAGGGACCTCTACTCTCAAACTAAAATGCTTACTGTCAGACAGTTATACATTTTAAAATCAATAATTCGACGACATTCTAAACTTCCATTTATGGAGAGTAAGTCAACACGACGTCCAGGTTTTCCCATCTGTCCTAATGTTCCCTGTCGCACAACGTTTGCAAGGAGACAGAACAAGGCCCTAAGCTCATTTTTATATAACAAAATCAACAAATATCTATATATCTACCCTTTGCTACATCGTGAGGTTAAGAATAAATTGTCTGAATGGCTTCAAACAAAGACATACGACGAGACCGAAGAACTCCTAAATCACGTTTGCTAGTTCAACTCTTTGCTCTTATTACTCTCAATTCAGTCGCTTACTCCAAACACACACGCACACTCACTCACACACACACACGCACACTCACTCACACAAACATACATATACACACGCAGTTTTATACTCTCTCGCTTATTACATTCACTTTTGTTTTATGCATGCTAATTTTACGTACCTATCTGCCCAAATTGTTTAACTTTCTTTCTGTACAACCTTCCTTGCACTCGTCTGTTCACCTCTTATTTCTAAAATTTTGATTGTGGTAATGACATATTAGAGGAGGTACATTAATCAGTTCCTATAATACAGGTTAGTTCCTAGTTTAGGAGTTGAATGATGTCCTGACATCTTTCTGCCCACTGTACAATCAATAAAATTGTAATTAATACTTATATTACTGAATGTTAAAATATGTTGTTGTTGTACAAGTTTTGGAATAAATTTTATTATTTTTATTAAAAAAAAAAAAAAAAAAAAAGAAGAAGGCGAATTTCCAGAAAAATTGAAACATGCAATTATTAAACCTGTGTACAAGAAAAATGATAAATCAGACCCTAGTAACTACCGCCCAATTTCCCTTTTACCAACAATCTCAAAAATCTACGAAAAATCTATGTTTAACAGAGTTTATACTTTCTGTGAAAAGTACAAAATTTTCGACGAAAGTCAAAATGGATTTCGCAAGAAGCGCTCAACAACGTTAGCAGTTTATAAATACATACAAGAAGTTCTAAATATTCTCAATAGTAAAACTTATGCCATTGGAATACTCTTGGACATGACTAAAGCCTACGACAACGTACAATATGACATCCTACTAAACAAAATGTAGAAATAGAACACGACGACGAACAAACAAAAGAAATAGAAATTGTCCGATCCGAAAGTCTAACACTAAATTCATCAATCCCTCAAGGTAGTATTCTGGGGTGTCTCTTATTTTTGATATACGTAAATGATCTGCCCAAAATCATATCCGAACACTGCGTATTGTTTGCAGATGACATTTCATTATTAACTTCTTGTCAAAATAACATAAACCTTCAAATAAAGCTCACTTCTATACTTAATGTAGTTTCAGATTGGATGACGAAACACAACCTTGAAATCAATTTTTCAAAAACTAAAATAATGACCTTTCACCCGCGTCAAAAAACATCACTAGACTTAAGTTTCACGTACAAAGATGTTCACATGCAAACTGTAAAATAATTCTCACTATTAGGCGTAAATATAGATACACATATCAATTGGAAATCCCATATTCAAAAATTAGCAAACAGAATCTCTAAGTTTACTTACGCACTTCGCGAAGTTAAGAAAACAACGGATTTGGAGACTGCTCTTGTCGTTTATTCGGTTTTCATATGCCATAATTCTGTGGGGAAACAGTACTGACGCTCCTTCACTCTTTATTTTACAAAAGAAACTCATTAGAATCATAACAAACATAAAACAGACAGAAAGTTGTAAGCCGTATTTTCAAAAATTAAACATTCTTACCCTACCGTGCATCTACATACTGGAATTGTGTAAATTTGTTCGAAATCACCCAGACTATTACCACAAAAGAGAAGATATACTTTGTTACTCACTCCGACACAAAAATAAATTAATATTACCAACATCACAGTTAAATTTACATTCAAGTAGTCCATTTGTAATGTCAATACGAATTTACAACAAATTACCGAAGTATTTACAAGAGGAAACATGCATTAAAACTTTCAATAAACGTTTAAAAGAATTTTTATTAAAAAAAAGTTACTATAGTATAAATGAATATTTAGAAGATGAGTTATAAAATTACAGATTAGTTCAATATATAATGTATAGTCCTCCTCTCTCCTTTGTTGAATTGCGGTGCCCTAATGGCAGGGTCCACATTGTACTGGATTAACTTTATTAGACCTTAAGAACAACATTGTGGAAGCAAATAAATTGAAATTGAAGTTCTTTAGTTAATGGCAGCGATTCTTAGTAGGGTTGGCAAATTGAACTTTGTTTTTTATAGGAAGTATTTTATTTAATGTTTTTAAATTTATGTACTTTAAATAATATGTTTTATGTATTTTATTCCACTTACACAACATATGGTCAAAAGGAAATAATATTCTGTTTCTTACCTGGGCTAGGACCGTGACATCTAACCACAGTACAAATTAATTGTAGCTTTCGAGTAAAGCCCTAGTCAATCCGTAAGGGCGAGCAAGATTTTGGTATAATATGTTAATTAGTCTCTGAATTTAGGAAGAATGAATAAGACTTAAGACTGAATATAATTTTTTTTTCTACGATGTCTTGATACTTTTAAAAGAATGTGACTGAAAAGTGTTCAGTTAATCCTTAAGATTCTCGAATTTCAGAACTCCTGGTACTGAGTTTGTAAATATTCATTCATGCAACAAGGCGGGTTCGATCCCCGCTCAGGGCAAACATTTATGTGGTGAACACGATTGTTTGTTCTGTGTCTGGGTGTTATTTATCTATTTATGTATGTATATCAGTCTCTGGTACCCATAGTACAGATATTGCCCAGTTTGGGGTCAGATGACCTAGTGAGAAATGTAAAAAAATGCTTTAGATTTGATGCTTTTGAACCTGGCTAAGTTTGGCATACAATACAACTGAGTACTGAACTCTATGCGCGAGTTCAGTTCAACTCGCATATGGCTGGTTTATTAGATAATGAACAGCTTCCGTGGTCTATTGGTTAGAGGGCTCGGCTCTCGATCCGGAGGTTCCGGGTTCGATTCCCGGTGGAGACACTGTCAAACAAAAATCCCCTTGTGCGACCTCCCCAGTTTGGTTAGGACATTGCAGGATGAATTACCTTGTTGTCCGAAAAGTTAGATGATTCCGTGCTTCGGAAGACACGTTAAGCCGTTCGTCCTGACTATTATCTACGAATAGACGGTAGTCGTTAGTGAGCCATGCCAGAGGCAGCTCAACAACTTTGACACCAGGGTTTGTGAGGTCGGTCATCGACTTTGCAACCCAGACGACTTGAATGAAATTAGATAATGTTATTTTCTTTACAGGGAGCGGATTGTGCTCGTGTCTTCCACGCCTGCGTTTCAACCGCAGCTCCTCAGCACGCAATGATATCTGCTTACCACGACATCAACAAACTGGTTACGGCCAGAAAACTTCATAATAAATAAATTAACTAATTATGTTTTTAAACTAGTTAATTAGTTATGTCTTCATTTAAGCAAGGGCTAGATCTTAGCCTTACTGCCGGGACAGCAGTGCTAGAATTGAAACTAAATTGGAATCGTTTTATGGCGTAATGGGCTCAGCAGACGAGAGAAGGGCAGATACGGGCAGTCACGGACATAGTCCGTCAGTATGGCGGGTATTGCGAAAATTATAGTTTTTATCAGAATAAAATTCAAACATATTTTTTTAAATTGCTTTACGTTTTATACTAAATAACAATCAATCATTTCGACTAAATAACTCTTTGAACTGTACATGCTTTTTTCCTTCCAAATTAAAGATTTTGGAAAATACGCGCATAGAAACGACTATAATAATACGAAAATAATTGCAGTACCGGCCACACTGGCGGACTGTCAGAACAAAAAGTCTGCCGTCTGCTGTGCTAAATGGGATCCAGCTTCATACCATTTGCGTTTGACAGCTTTCAATCGGTTTGAAAATGATTCCAATAGTTTCCAATAATTAATTTATAAGCCCAGGACGCGCACCACGACTTTCGAAGACGCACGATACGTCTGAATGGCGCGCGAAGACAAAAGACTAGCAAGTCGAATTGTGCATCCTAAGCTAGCTGGTCCATAATCTTGAGCGTATTCTGGCCAATATATTTGAAATCCTCCCTGGTAAAATTTTTGTATTTCACTCAGAGCACTTACCTTTCCAAAGAAAAATGGGCCGAAAAACCAGATTGTGTTATTTTTTGTCCTTTACAATCTTGCGCTGGCAAAAGTGAAATGATGACCAACATTTTCTCGTATTTCCACCCATGTTCCTTTAGGAAGGTTGTTCAGTTTCATGTTCTGAGTAACATACTAAAATTTGGCCAGGGGTCAAAGAACTGTTGTAGGTACTGTCACGAGCAAATCAAGCATAATACTTTAGAATTTGAACTGGTTTTATTTTAATGCCGTAAAAACAGAGTCACACTGCAAGTGTGAAGCTTAACGTGTTCTTGATTGACCAGGCGTATGAACTCTAAATTAATTCCCATTTTCATCCCTCAACGAGAATTTTTAAGGGGGATAATGGGAATGATCCATTTAAATGAGATCGTTTGTATTTTTGAGGCTGCCAGAAAAAACAACAGTACCACAAAATTAACTACAGTAGAATTCGGTTATAACGACACTCAAGCAAGGGACCGGTGATGTTACGTCGTACTTATCCAGACTCTTACTAAAGAAGTAATTTTTTTACGTTATTTCTTTACAAATCAACGAAAAATATGCGTCGCTAAAAGCAGTTGGTCGTTATAAGCGACGTTGCACTAAACGGATTCTACTGTATCTGACTTTATGGCCTAATCTTGAAATTATGCTATCATAATACAGTGTTTTTTCGTTGGCTTCTAAGACAGTTATGTTTGTAGCACTTTAAACTGAAATGACAACCGTCTTAGGGTAGATTCTTGTCACTTTAGTTATCTAAAATCAATGACTAATTTCAACATAAATGTTAAAAATTACAAAAATTCTCATTATCATTTGTCGTGTGTTTCTAACTAGCTATTTCTTGAGAATTTTTAGTAATTAATTTTATGTCGAAACTAGACTTTATGTCGAGAGAAATTACCTTGACCATAAAATACTACTTTCTTGTTATCATTTGTTAAATAATTTGTGACAATTTTTAAGAACGAAACAGAAATTTATTAAATATTTCTATATTAGTTAACGTACGAATGTAATTTATTGTATGAATGTTTTCTATTGTATGGTTAAAAATATTTAAAATATTACCTTTATTGTCTATTTCTTATTGTTTATACGAATGTTGAGACTTTATTACTATTTAAACATAAGCTAATTTATTTATTGCGTGTAGTACGTACTTTAATTTTAAATACTTTCATTATTGCTATATATTCACTCATTTATACAAAATACACTTTTGTAGATAGTTTTCGACTTATTCTTTTATACCATTTTTAAATAAAAAAATTAATATCATGACTTATTAATAATATAATTATTTAAATAGAGAAGACGGACCCTAATTAAATGGGAAGAAAGCCTAATAATTTAAATTTTCAACATTTTAGTCATAGTTGTAGAGAACGGTAAAAGAAAGTCATATTTTTTATAAAATATTAAGAAATATATTTTCTTTAGGGTTTATTGGCATTTTGTGTAATAAATTAGGTTTTTAAAGAACTGTATTTATATTTTCTTATTGTAATAAATATAAAGTAAATGAGTTCTAACTACAATTTGCTTCATTTTCCCTTTCCACGTAGTTTAAAAGGTTAAAGACCAATTGAAAAAAAAGTGCTTTTTAGGGTTCTGTTGTCAACAAGGAACCCTTACAGTTATAGGATTTATGAACTGCAGCAAGACGTCAACATGTTCCACCCTACTATGAGCAGATTTATACTTTTATTTATTATTGAAAATGGGCTTACTCTTGACCTCGATCTAGTCTTGAAGACAGAGATGAGGTCGACGATGGGACGAGCTTACCCAGAAAAAGCCTATTCACTCGCGACTTGAATAGATTCGATTATCTTATCTGTGTTACAGTGGCTATTAAACATCTGTTTTACAAGATTGATGATTTTGATTACAGTAGGCTTTTCCATAACACTACATGGATTTTATCAGGCCTCCAGGGAAAACCCACGGTTTTAGAGGGGCTCTCTACAGGGTGTTAATTTAATTGCGTGCCATAGCTTAAGGGGTGTTTCAGTAACGATAAAGGAACACAAAAAAAATATTAAAAAAAATCCTGCTGAAAAAGAAAAGTATAACTGCATTGAAACTTAACTAACGCGGAGCAACGTCGTCGCTAGCGCGCGAGTATCAGTGAATAAGGTAGGCACATCATCATCATATCAGCCGAAAGACGTCCACTGCTGGACATAGGCCTCCCCTAAAGATCTCTAAAGATCTCCATGACGACTACATAACGCGCCCATTCGCGCGGTTTAGTTTCAATGGAGTTTTAAGTTTCTTTTGTAGGATTTTTTTTTATATTTTTTTTGAGTTTCTTTATCGTTACTGCACCACCCCTTAAGCTATGGCACGCAATCAAATTAACACCCTGTATATTGGGGATTGTTAAAAATGAAGTATCAAGACTTTTTTTTTTATTAGGTTCACAAACTGGATACAGCTCAAGAAAATGAGATAATAAACAAGCACAAATAAAACAGGTTTTAGAACGTACCCTACTATGAGTGAACACAGCATGCAAATAACAAATATACACTAGTAAAAATTATTGCTTAGTAACTAACAACAACGATCTTAACTACAAACTTAAACAAATATCAGAGAATTAATCTGGTTTAGGTCTTGTGAGGCAAGACCTAACGGACTTCTTAGCAGAAACCACAGAACCATTGAAAATATCAAAGTCATATCTAATAGCATTATAGGCAGTGCACATGCGATGCAATGGGCTATGTTGACCTAGGTTTGTTATACAGGCAAGGGCTGAGAAGTTCGTACGATTATGCACACGACTACCAACACGAGGAATAGTGAAATTAAGCTGTTGCAGAATATCCGGCGCGTCAATGAAGCCATGAATGAGTTTAAATAGAAACATCAAATCAAGCAGTTTGCGACGAACATGTAACGAAGTGATGTTGTAATGTTTTAAACGTAATTCATAAGAATGTAGTTCTTTACATTGAAAGTCATTATATGTTAAATGATAGATGAATCTTTTCTGAATACGTTCAATTCTATCAGAATGTACAGCATAGCTAGGACACCAAACAACAGAACAGTACTCAATTATGCTTCTTAATTAAGAATTATAAACTACAATCAAAATTTTAGGATTTTTGAAAATTTTCATCTGTCGTGAAACAAAACCAGAGAGCCTAGATGCCCTACTGATAATATTATCGATGTGATAACGGAAACTTAGACTAGAATCGAAGAGAACTCCAAGGTCGTGAATGGTATTTACTTCAGTCAATGGTACACCGACTTCAACAACAAGTTTCTATGCGCGTATTTTCCAAAATCTTTGGTTTGGAAGGAAAACAGCTTGAATAGTTGTTCAGTTCAAAGAGTTATTTATTCGAGAAGGTTGTTCAGATTGATTGATTAACAATGATTATTTGGTTTACAACGTAGAACAATTTTGAAAAATGATAAGTTTGAAATTAATTGTGCTAAAAACTATAATTTCATCAATACCGGCCACACTGGCGGACAAAGACCGTAACTGCCCGTGTCTGCCCGGCTGTCGTCTGCTGAGCCTCTTAGGGCTCCCGCACACGACCGAGAATCGGTGGGCGATTATCGGCCAGAACAAGGAGGGAAGATGCAGGTGATAACACGTCAGAGCGGGCTGTCGACAAAAAATCGGTCACCGATTCTCGGTCGTGTGCGGGAGCCCTTATTGCACAGTCAAGTGCTTTTCAAGCTTGACACATTGGACCACATTAGACACACATATGACATACCTATACATGTTTTTATCTCAATCGCCATTGTAGCGCTGCAAATGTCAACTTTATTGTGCACTCAACAGCACGTCAGTAGAAACACTTTTGAACCTTATGACGTGGTAATAGAGTTGAAAAAGTTTCTACCGACGTGCGGTTGACCGTAGCTACTATCGCAGCCACTCTTATGCCACTTTTTTGTCTCTACATTTTTGTTTGACTCAAAAATTAAAGCGATGGTCCCTAATTGGTGACCCCGGAAAGTAAAATTTCTTGGGCAAAACGCGTCTTCCCTCTAGCTTTATTACAAAGAAAACTAAAAGAAAGGAATACTGTTCTGTGCTGTGCTGCCCTGCGCCGTCTGCGTCTCAGCTTACGCCCTGCTTTAAAAGTACAGTTTATTAACAATACAGTATGTAAAATCCATTTTTTTCTTCGTTTATTCCAACGCTTACCAACACATTTTGCAGCCATGACACTATAACCAGAATCATCATCATCATCATTAGCCGAAAGACGTCCACTGCTGGACATAGGCCTCCCCTAAAGATCTCCGTGACGACCGGTCCTGCGCTGCTCGCATCCAGCGGCTTCCCGCGACCTTGACCAAATCGTCGGTCCACCTTGTGGGGGGCCTGCCAACGCTTCGTGTTCCGGTACGTGGTCGCCACTCTAGAACCCTCACGCCCCATCGGCCATCGGTTCTTCTTGCGATGTGCCCTGCCCACTGCCACTTCAGTTTAGCAATTCTCAGGGCTATGTCAGTTACATTAGTTCTTCTGCGGATCTCCTCATTTCTGATTCGATCGCGCAGAGAGACTCCGAGCATAGTCCTTTCCATAGCCCTTTGGGTGACTTTGAGCTTTCTATAACCAGAATATGTTTGACGAAAAGAATAAAATAGTCTTACAAACATGTTTTTTTTTCTGCAAGCTTTAGCCGATTGCTTTTGCGTTTGAATAAACGAAAAAAAAATGAATCTAAAAAAAATCGCGTAAACTAAAACTATGGACTCAGATTAACAAACTGATTTTTTTCCTCAACGAACATACTAGGTTAAAAACTTAAAATACAAAAAAAAGTTTTTACTTTACATAGAAATTGAGTCTCGTGAGCTATCACGTAAATTTAAATAAAATACTTTATAATTCGTTCGCTCGCTAGGTCGCTTAAAATTATAAAGTCAAATGCACAATGACTAACTGAAGGCAAACCTTCGTAAGAAGAGGTAGTTTCCTTTGCGACTTATCTAATAAGTAAAGGAAAAAGAGATAAAAATAAAAAGAAACAATTTTTTTTTGCATTTTACCTCCATTGTGAATCACCTTTACCCTGCATTTGCATTAATGACTTAATGCAATCTTAACGCGGACGAATAATTTTTTTTTATTTCTATTTTCCTATTTTTCTAAGAATAAGTTGTTTAGTTTCACGATCTAAGTCCACAGTTTTAGTTTTCGATAGATGTCTATTTACACCCTGTTTAAAACAACTGTATACTAAGTGTAAATAAAATTGATCTGCTGGTATCAAACTTTATGTGCACTTGACTGTTCTTAGTTACTAAGTGCGAGTGAACTAAATATTTTCCTTTTGAAATATTTTATAAGAAAGGTGATTAACACAAAGCATACTAAAATTGGGCTATTCCACATTGCACCATAATCAACGATACGGTAAGGGAATCCCAAACAAGCTCCACGAATTGATTATGAAACTGCGACGTTCGCGACCAGGATCCGACTTGACGGCCACTGGCTTGGTTAGTATGGAAACCGTTTCTATAATAAAATAAACATGCAGTCAAAAGCAGGTCAAGCTTGAAAATGGGTCTCTAACTATGAAATTGCCGTTTTGTATGACGAATTTTAGGTGAACTCAATTTTCAGTACTAATATTTTTGCATTTTTTTAGGAATTACAAATACAATACTTATACTTTTTTATTCTTTTTAATCATGATCGGAAAGATATTAAGTTACAGAGAAACTAAAAATAATAACTTTATTCGTAAATCGATAACCTTGAAGTCAACTTTCAAATATAAGACAAATGAAAAAAATAGCTTTAGAATTAATTAATTATTAATGAGAAAATTTTGGCAATTTCATAGTTAAAGACCGATTATTTAAAAAATTTTTTTTTTCGAAAATACAAATCAGTAAAATTGGTGATAATACACTAAAACAAAAGCAGCTGTCTTCAGTTTATTTTTTGAAGACCATAAACTTCCACTACTCCTAATTATTGTAAAAATATTTTTAAGTCACTTAAATCACATGATGACACTTTTTTTGTAAACAAAACCGAAAGTTCAAAAAATTTAATAAAGCTTTTAACTTCAAAGACGCTTCCTGTAACTGTTGGTTGATTAAAATAATAACATCCTATGGACGTTAATCCTATACATTAACCATGATGAAGAGCACTTCATCATGGTTAATGGCCAGCTAACTTCTATCAAATTTGGCCCATCTACAAAGTTGATCTCCACACAATTTAGCATTAAACACTCACTTGGGGATACCCCATTGCACTAACTTCATTCAAAGTTAAACTTTAACTTGATTTGAAAATAATCAAAACACAGTTCTAAACCTTTCAACTTAAGGCCTACAATCGCTTGACATCACTTTTAGTTAAGCACGAATGGTTTTTGCCAATGTTCTAAATGCATCAATGTAGAATGATCTTTTTTCGTAAGACTTTAAGCCTTACAATCGTTTGAAGTATAAAGTATAGTAGAATGACTGTTGAACGACTCAAAACAAACCTTCAAGTTATTTGAAAACCGTCTCTATTGGTTTCTAATAAAGTTGAAAATATGTTTGATGAAATTCTTTAGTACATTGCGGATCTGTAAAGTTTATGCAATTCTTAAGTTGTTATTATATAAGATAGTTTGAACTCTATCTGACTGTCCATTTGTGTTTGTACTGTAGTGCAGTTGTGAACTAGTTTCGGTGGGCGATAAATCACTGTTTTGGTAAGTCGTTTGTTAACAACTGTAAAGGAAGGAAAGCGGGTCAATTTCTTGAAGAAATTAAAGGCTTCAAAAATAGGAAAAACCAAGCATAAACTAATTAAAATTAGTATTTTGCTGGCAGCCCTTCTGGCTGTACACAGCTTCAACTCAACAAGATAGCAAAGGCCTATTCACCTATCTAGTTCGGAAAGCTTTGATTTAACGGTTGGAATCTGCGTGCAAAAGACATTTTTGGCCGCTAGCGTGGAAAAAGTTTTCCAAACTCATTAGCATTTTCCTCGCTGTAGTGACAAAGCAACAAAGCCTCTCTCGGCAACAAAGTTATTTCGCGTCTCGTGCCTTACCCTCGTTTTGCTCAGGGTTCCTCTTTTGAACCACTCGCTTGCTGGAATTTCAATACATGACACACGCACCAAATAACAATTGTGCTGCCTTTGTGTCTTGTTATTTAAGACAATAACATTTATGAGCAAAAAAAGCAGGAGGACCACGTGATAGTAAATATTCAACATCGCCTATAGCATCTGCACTAAGTACATGTGGCGAACTGTATGTTTAATTACGTTTTTGTTATAATTATTCAGTAATACTTATATAGTTTTTAGAGGTAAGTTACATTGGAAGGCCTAAATACTGAGTGCACTTTCGGCAACAAACTGATTTTCAGTTTGGCGAATATTTTCAAAGTTTATAAATGTAATGTTTTATTTGATAAAAAAAAATCGACTGTTAAGGCTGACATAAAATATTGCTGATATCGTAATTATTTCAAATACTACCACGTGTTACATCGCTCTACAAGTGACATTCTCGATGTGCTCTTGACTGTACAATGAAAATATTTATTACGGAAAACTCCGAATAAATATTAAGACGGAAACTCGCTTTTTATATGATTGACATGCAGCCGCAGCCGCCGCAACGTTTATTCATGAAATGAAATAATTTATTTGCATTAAATGTAGTACATAAGTTGATGTCATCCGGATAATTTGTCTCATACATTTAGATTTATTATGAAAAAAAGCATGCAAATGTCAAATGTTGCATTAAATTTAAATGTCAATACAAAAAATTACATTAAATTAAAAAAGAAGATACATTATTATTATTTAAATTCGTAAAATTCCTTAAAAGTATAAAAACAGTTTTGACACAGCCAGTTGTACAATCTTTTCTTAAATATTATAAATGGTAAATTTTTAAATGTCTCAGGTATATGATTATAAATTCTAACTAACATTCTAGGACATTCTAGGATTCATACAAGATAACATTAGTTTTCTACCATTCTGTTTTCTTATAACATTTCTTTCCATCTTTTCACTTTTTAATTCCGTCTTATCAATTTTGAAGAATATTTTAAAAATATTTACTAATATGTATTTTACATTGTTATGACTGTTTTGACATTATTGTGATGGATTTTAATTGTATTTCAATTTTTTTTTGTGTTTTAAATGTATTCCTTTTCTTATCCTATTAACCGAGCAATATTTGTATATGGTTTCTCGAAAACGGCTCTAACGATTTCGATGAAATTTATCATACAGGGGTTTTAGGGGTTAGAGGCGAAAAATTTACCTGGCTAGGTCTCATGTCTGAGAAAAGTCGTTTTTCCTGTGTTTATGTGCATTTTTTTAAAATACCGCTATTAAGATAGAAACCCACTACACCATCTGTTGGCGGATACGAGTAGCATAGCTTGCTCTCCCGATGAAATTTCAATTTTAAGGCGGCTATTAAAGAGCGAAGCTCGGTCGACCAGGTTCTTATTGTTAATGTCAGTAATAATAATGAACTGATTTAATTTAAAGTACCTGGGCGACCGAACTATGCTCTATCGGGTGAGCAAGCTATGCTACTCAACAACAGATGGCGCTGTAAGTTTCTGGAACGCACTAAAACGCGCTAAGAAATATTAAAAATGACGGTGAAAAAGAATTTTCCCAGACATGAGACCTAGCTAGATCGATTAATTGCCCCCAAATACCCCTGTATACTAAATTTCATCGAAATCGTTAGAGCCATTTTCGAGAAACTGATTACAAAATATATATTCAAATATTTCTCGTTTATTAGTATAGGATGTAGGTACAAACAATTAGTAATATATTCATGCTAATTCGTTATTGGAACATGTACACACGACCGCATATCGGTAGAAACACTTTTGGACCTTATGGCTTGGTAATAGAGCTGAAAAAGTTTCTACCGACCAGCGGTTGACCGTACTACCCAAAAACCTACGAACTCTGTCAACCTCAGAACAAAAACCTCCTTGCTTCGCTCCTGTCAACCATTTATCTTTGCACAAATAGATTTATCGCTATCTCTATCTTCGATTAACACTTTCTTGGAAGTTCTCCTTAGAGAAAAATAAATACTTTTCAACCTGTCAACATAACTGAAGGTTTAATTAAATAGTTTGCTTCGAGAATTTTCTTCAACAACTTTCTTGGAAAACTTAATAATATCCGTTTGAAAATAGCTGGGATTATAAGCTTAGCCATCCGTTAACGATTAACGATTCGATTCGATTAACGATCCGATAACGGTTCTCTACAAAATGTTACCAACCATAAGTGCAGCGACACACTTGCGAAAATTCCGTGTCGGAACGATCCGCGACGGATCTTTTCGTCAAGTCTGGCATACTACTGGGTGACTTTGAAAATTCGACAAATTTTGAGATTGAGTTGAGGCCACGAAACTGAACAAATTTCCCCAAGGAACATAGGTCGTTAGACGTAAAAAAAAATCGATCTCCCATACAAAATGTATGCCTTGCTGACTGACTTAACTATGAAAGGGTAAATTTTTTTTTCGCCCGATGACCTATGTTCCTAGGCGAAAATTGTTCAGTTTCGCGGCTTGAACTCAATCTCAAAATTTGTCGAATGTTTTCAATTTCACCCTGTAGATCGGAATTTCTGCGTCGCAACGATCCCCAACTACGAAGCAAGTTGCAAGCAAGCTTAGTTCCGACTCAGAAATTCTGCTCAAGAATGTTAGTGGATTGTTCCGATGCGGAATTTCGAGAGAAATGAAAAAACAATAACGTATTCATACAAACTGACCGATCGAGTCACCTTATTATAGGTACAAAATGTGCTGATGCAGTTTCTATGAGACGTTGAATTTTTTTTTCGTGTTTTTACTTATGTTCCTTAGGAAAAGTTGTTCAGTTTCATGGTTAGAGCAACCACCTGAAAGGTTTGCAGACGTTTACCAAAGACCCTGTATAGTTTTACATATTTTCGACCGCAATGTGATGTGACAAACTATTGTCCACCTCGCAGCATGCGCACCGTGCCACACATTATTATTTCTAATCGGGACGCCGCCGCGGCTGCGCAGACGGGTGATCAGATCACGTCTATGGATCTATTTCACCCACTATCCCAGCTGGAGACGGACAGCGTGGGTTGTTTCGCTTCAAGCCCCATCCAGGATGACGGCCAGTTATATGTGGCGAGCCGCTCTTTTGGCTTCATGCCATACACTATGCACGCTAAAGCTACGAGGCTAGGCCTTATGCCTCCTTGTTGCCAAATATTGGTTCAAAAAAGTGTAAATATTGCCACAGACATGAATTAAGTCGATGCATTGACTAACTTGGGCAAGGTAATTTTGAGCCTACAACCAAAATATCGCCTATCAAAAATACATATATAGGTTGACTTTTAATTAGTTCTTGGCCGACTAGTCGGTAGTGCCGATCATCCTTATTTCGTACTTGATCCCAGTAATCTGCAGTTTTTTTGAGCCGCAATGAGGTTACAATTTTTACTAGAAGTTTTAAGATTCCTTGAGCAACGACGATTGTGATGCACAACTTATGTTATGGCTAAGTACAGAACATAATAAATATTCGGATCCTGTATTTTTATTTCATACTTTTACTGCCGAATAATCGGCGCAGTTTTTACCGATTAGTCGCCGATTAGTAACCGACTATAAAATATGCCGAATAGTCGGTTTTACCGACTAGTCGGTGTATAGACGGCCCGTCTCTAGTATGAATGTACTCATGATACTGACCAACTTTCCCCAAGGGACATAGGTCGAAATATGAAAATCAAGTTTTGACTTCCCACAGAAACTGCATCAGCTGATAGCGCATTTTGTATGGGAAGTCAAATTTGGTTTTTCGTTTTTCGACCTATGTTCCTTGGGAAAAGTTATTCAGTATCATGAGTACATGCATATCTTTTGCTATCAAGAACTAACTAATTAAAAGTCACCCTATACAAGGTGTAACAGAAAGGCTATATCAACCCTGAAGGATGTGATTCTGCCCATGAAACTGACATAGGTCGAAATACGAAAAAAAATGTATGAACTCCCATATATAAAATGCGTGATCAGCTGATTCAGTTTCTATGGGAGGTCAAAAAAATTTTTTCGTATTTCGACCTATGTTTCTTGGGGAAAGCTGTTCAGTTTCATGGACAGAATCACATCTTTCAGGGTTGATATACCCTTTCTGTTACACCTTGTATTGTACGGTGGTATAGAATCCTCTGATGCTTGAGTTTGACTTTCACTTGACTGGTTAAACTATTCTATGAGCAAGCATCAGCAATAAGCCGGTCCTATGCCCGCTGAGCTAGTCTAACGACCTGCAGGCATTCAAAAGAGATGTTACCCACCACTGCACCTAAGATCACCCGTCGACTACTCAGTCTCAACCGAACGAACCTCCGAATAATTGTGACCACATTGCGGGACACATCTCGCTCAACAAACATTTATTCACAATCGGCGTCACTGACAGCCCTCTATGTAGGGGCTGCCTGGACGCAGAAGAGACGGTCAACCACGTAATCCTGGAGTGCCGTGCGTTGGCCGACCAACGGGCCAAAATCCTCGAAGACACGAGGTCGCTCCGAGAAGCCTGTGAATGTCCCAGGAGACTTTTGAGCTTTTGGAAGGAGCTGGGCTGGCTTAAATAACCAGCACAACCTGTACGCAAAAAGGACCAAATCAGTGTTTAATTGCAGAAACAGGAGCCCACTAACTAACTAACTAAGCCGGTCCTAAGTGCATTTCGTTTCCTTTAGTAGCTTTTTCCTACACCCATGGAAAAAGGCAGAACATAATCTAATCAGAACCACAATGTTACTTAGCTACGCGTTGCATAAACTTTTCTTCTTATTTCTAAGAGCGTTTTTGCACTGTGTTTACGATCCGCATCCGAGAAAATATAGATCCAAAAACTCGTATTGAAACCGGATATCAATTAAGCGTCGACTACGTCCAATCCGATAGATGTCATGGAAGGAAGTTACCCATCATTGCCCAGTGTTATTCCGTCTTTACGGAGTAGGCTGTTAATTTTGAGGATTTGATTGGGGATCTGACGTAAGTTCCCATACAACATTTCGTCAGCCTCCTCAGATTTTTTTTTATTATGTATGGGCTTACTCTTGACCTCGATCTAGCCTTGAGGACAGAGATGAGGTCGACGATGGAACGAGCTTGCCCAGAAGAAGCCTATTCGATTCGGGTTCAGATTTTCGGGTTCAGAATTCTATGACTACTTCGGTCCGTTAGTTTATGTCCGCAACTGGAGCTTGTCGACTTAGGGAAATTAAATTTGGATCTAATGTGTCACTGTTAAGGGCTCCCGCACACGACCGAGAATCGGTGGCCGATTTTTTGTCGGCATCCCGCTCTTACGTGTTATCACCTGGATCTTCCGTCCTTGTCCTGGGCGATAATCGGCCACCGATTCTCGGTCGTGTGCGGGAGCCCTAATACTTCGGACCGATATTTCTCGAATCCGGATCGGATGAAGTGCATAAACTCTCTAAGGAAAGAGAAAGCTGAGTAGGTCCTTAACGTTTTGTTTTGAGTCATTGTCGTGGATGCATAAAATTACTTTGAAGTTTGGATGTGACTTAACTCTTGGAAAAAGGTTACTCAACGTTTTTTTTTTGGATCATGGTTTAGTCGTTTAGTCAAATTTGGACCAAGCAATTAGGACGAAGTATTTTTTAGTTATGAACTCAGCAACGGAAATTATTAAACGATCAACGTGAAAACCATATCATAGAAATGATCGATATTTGATTCTTTTTCCACAAAATCACGAACACTATCAAGAATTGGGTCTGGCTTACCCTTTTACTATAAGACTTCATGTGACTTTGGCTAGCTGTGGCTATGTGTAAAAATCTATGCCCTCGTAAAAGAAGTCCATTTTGACAGCTGTCAAACGTATGAAAAATAATGATTAGCAAAGGAAATTGAACCCTGTATATATATTAGTGTTAGAGAAACGTCAAAACTATGGCCTAATCTTAGTTGGCAGTGTCTGTAGACTGAGGCTATGGTTTGTGGGATTAGTCTCTTAGGACAATGATGATGAAAATTACAAACATAATCTATTTGGTATTCAAATAATGTTACAAATGTAAAGGTTAAACTCATAAAAAGCTTTTTATCTAAATAATAATATAGTTAGGTTCTCTTTCAGTATTTTTTCAAAATACTACTATCCGATTTTTTTAAACTGGAGGACAATATAGGTCAATGCCGTGGATGAGTGACACATAAGATACGTAATAAAATGGAGGTGATATAACAGTGCAAAGACCTGACCGCAATCGTTCTTGTGTCTTAGCTCCGGCTTGCATTGCTTAATCTGGGGTACGAATGACTCATAAGCACTTTACGTGTTAAGAATCGTTTGCAATATTTTGAAACCTTCAATGTAGGTATCAGTTTCAAAAGTTGCTGAAGTATTTACGAGCTTTATGTTTGTTTAAATTTATTAAGTTTTTAAGTTATAGTAAAAACATAACATTATGTTTGTTTAGCTATCTAAGGACTCATCTGAAAGGGTGAATAGAGACTATGTAATGGCAACGAATGTAGATGGAGTGTGCTGGTTTTCCATAAGGTAGGCAAACCATGTCAAGGTCGAGGGAAGCCGTTGGAACCGTACGACCACACGACATACCGCATAGGACTGGTCTTCGTAGAGATACTCAAGGGAGGCTTACGTCCAACTGTAGCATGAGTATATATAATCTGTATGAATTGAGTAGCCACATATAAATATTACTATTTCGCCTCTTAACATCCCATGAAATGAAACCTTTTTTTGGGTTAAATCAAACTGTTGTTAGCCCTAACATGTGATGTGATGGTGTCATCAGGATCGGAAAGATAAACAAGCAAGGAAGTCTTTAATCTGAGGTAAAATCCTGCTGCGGGTCAGTTGACAGTTGTTCTGATTATGCAGTGACGTGCCGTTCCAATTTATTTCAAATGTCTAATACACGCTCTTTGTATGTAATGTCCGGGTGTGCTCTTACGACACTCACGAGTATATAGGGTGACTTTTAATTAGCCCTTGATAGCAAAAGATATGCATATACTCATGATACTGAACAACTTTTCCCAAGGAACATAGGTCGAAATATGAAAATCAAGTTTTGACCTCCCATCAGCTGGTAAAATTTTGTTTTTCGTATTTATACCTGTGTTCCTTGGGAAAAGTTGTTCAGTATCATGAGTACATGCATATCTTTTGCTATCAAGAACTAATTAAAAGTCACCCTATGGATGTATTGGTATTATGCTTTGCAGGCACCACATTGGCTATTCTGTTTTCTTGATATTAGGTAATTTATTGTGGGTCCCAGGTGCCTGAAGAAACAAAAATTTTATTTATTTATATTTTGTTTATACAGCGTGAATTTTCATTGATTTTGCTCCTGAGGCCCAGTATTCTACTCAAATAACAAAGAAGCTCAAAGCCCAGTGATTCTACTCATTTTACTCGAAAAAAAAATTTCTTGCCCCCATAGTAAAGTGGTCACGTGATCGACTTATTTTGTATGGGAAGGCGGAAAAGTTTTTCGAGTAAAAAATTTTTTTCTTCGAGAATTTTGCTTGTTTTAATGAGTAGAATCACAGGGCTTCTAGAGCAATACCAAAAAGCAATATTAATAAAAAGTCATGCTGTATTTCACCTTACATGATGATATTTTAAAACCACATCTACTTGTTCAAACATTTTATTCTCACTTCCACCCACAGAATACATAAATAATTCCCATCACGTAGACGAAACGTCTGACTAAGGAGTTCCATTGTGGAGGCTCAAAGTGATAAATACAAAGAGTCTAAATAAAACTTTGTCTTTATTTACTTGTTTACTACAGAATTCGTGATGAAAATAAACGTTATCGGTATTGAAGTTAGGTAATAGATTTTATTTACATCCCACTTCTAAAAACAAGCGGTGTTATAAGTTTAACGCCTGATGTCTTTCTGTGTGTCTTTCAGTCTATCTGAGGTGCGTGGATCGACAGGCGAAGTCAGGTAGGTGCAATGATACAAAAAATAATTAAAACATAGATTTATATAGTCAAGATAGGGTCTTGGGAACAAGCGGTTCAAAATTTCCCCATACAAGAAAAAATAGCGCCATCTGTGAAAAATCGCGTGAACTACGTTGTGTAGTACTTCGGTCGGTGCTAAATACACGGAACGGAAATAATAACGCGGGAAAAAACAAAACAAACTTTTTACTGTTTATATGTAATTTAGGCCTGATTTTTCAGTTTCATTAATTGGATTATAGTCAAAAACATTAATAAGAAATAACAATAATTATAACAAGAGTATATTGTTTCTTCAACTAAGAACATTATATTTTGTTGGTAAGTTTATTTGCATTCAATATTGACAACGACTGACATTTGTTGGTCCTAAACGTCAAATTTCGGACCAACGAATTGGGGACATTGTAACGTGCCGATGGGCTAGTACTTATATATAAGTAAATGAATTAAAAAAATAATAGGCATATTCGGTTATTGTAATCAAGTCTTACAACACCATGGATTGTTAACTTAACAGAAAATATTACAATAGAATTTTGGTTAGCGTGATGGTATCGTTTCGTGTCGCGAGCCAAGGAGGAAAAAGGCAGATGACAGCTGTCAGTCATTGTCAAATAACATCTTCATAATGTTACTAGGCAAAGACCTTACGTTATAGAGCTTACTCTTATGTGAAAGTAAAATGAATTCTAAAAAAAATATCTATGTCACCGAAAAATAATAACAATCGTAAATTGATCAATTTCCGCGTGAGTTGAACAACTTTCCAAACATAATAAACTCGTAGGAAATTCGTGGATCCATAGGTCCGTTAGGTAAGGAAGGCAAACACGGGATGGGATCGGTAAGGTTGTGTTAGGTTGTCTTTCGACCAAACGCACAAGCCAAGCGAGCGAAGCGAGTTCGATTTTGATGGCTCAAAGTGATTAATACAAAGATTTTAAATAAAATTTTGTCTTTGTTAATTCTTTACTACAGATTTTTTTATGAAATAAGCGTTTACTTACTTATTATTATTTATTTTTAAAAAACGATTTAAAAAACAATGGGAATTATAAGTTAAACAGCTGATGTCTACCTGTGTGTCTTTCGGTCCAAATGTTGCAACTTTTAACCTAGTAAAGAACGAGATATTTTAGATATTATATAGGTATGTTTATAGAAAAAATTGGTTTTTAAAAAAGTTGTGATCGTCACAACGTCGTCGTCGGGCGAAAAGTTGTAAACGTCACTAGACTTCAAAATCAATGGGACTTGACTTGTTCTAATTTCCAGCCAGGAAAGTCGAAGTCATGCTCCGGTTTGGACAGGGCCCGTTATCCAACACCGTCGCGTGCGCAGGCAGTACACGAGCGATTGTCATGCGTCTCGCTCGCTCGCTCTACTTCCGCGCTTCAACAGGTGTCAAAGAAGAAAGTAATCGTACATTGCTGCGTACGTCCTCATAACCGTTCAATTGTTAAAGAAACTACGCGACGTACTTAAAATTTTAAGTTTTCGTGTTGTTTTTTTTAACTCTGAATAATTGTTCTCCTTTTTAAAACAAACAAATGGTGTGTAAAATACAAGTGACGGTTAAAAAAGAAAATAAAATAATGACGGATTTTAACAACTTTACTGTGACTTGAAGTTCGAGAAAGTGTACCGGTAAATAACTTAGGAATTTACTACTACTAAACAATGCGGTAATCACTGCCAAGAGCACGCCAAGCTTGATTTTATACCCTTCCAAATTCAAAAGTGTCAAGCTTGATATGCACTTGACTCCACAGCTAAAATGTATCCTACAATATATCCAGCTCTAGAATAGTTATTTTCAATTATTTTCAAATCGTTTTAAATTTAGAATAATGTACTGTGATATGATGATGATATATCATACTTAGATGATAAGAAAACTTTTCATAAGTACCAGGTAGGTAGATTCCTATAAGTAACATAAAAATAAATAGTCATACCGCTACATTCTTTATAATATGACACTTGGCAGCATATTTATAATTGTGAGAGCCTGAGAGTAATTATATTTCTTATAATGGGTTCATAAAAAATATGAGTTTAAAAAAAAATAACAGTATTGTCTACTTCATACAGGGGATTAGAAAAATTAAGTTCCTGCAACCGTTTTTACTTACAAAAAACTTTACTTAATACGTCAATTTTCTACACAAATTTATTGGTCACTTACATTAAGGTCTGCTGGAAGAAATTTCCAAGCTGAAATAAGCAGCACCTGTTGTGTCTGTTCTCTAAATGTTTGTTTTATTTGTATTTTTATGTGTACAATAAACAGTTAAATAAATAAATTAATTAAATAAGAAACCGGCTAAGTGCGAGTCGGACTCGCACACAGAGGGTTCCGTACCACTACGGTTAAAATACCGTCTTAGTCCGGAACGCGCAGTCGCGCAGAAGTGTATTAAATGCGCGTGCATGACTAGTGATATCTGATAATTTATAGCTTATGTTTCATAAATGTACCGATTTTCACGCTTGTAAGTGTTCTCGTTTTCACGATAGAGCAAAAACAAAAAAAGCAAAAATCGTCTAAAAACACGATTGTAGAAGAGAAGTCCCCCTTCATTATTAATTTTTTATTTTAAGGGGCTTATAAGAGCTGAATTACCTCCAATTCTAACAAAGGGCAGAATGCGTGTGCTAGAACCAGCGGATTCGCGCTGTTTTACGTTTTTCGCTCATTTTTGCATTTTTCTCAAAATTTTTACCCATAAAATTAATTATCAAATAGCTATATTATTATGCATAATGTATTGAATAATGTGTAAAAGTTTTGGCATCATAGATTAATAGGTACTTAAAAGAAACGGTTTAAAAGCAAAAAGCAGAGGTAACTTTGGATTTTTTTTAATGGCGTACAAAATATATTTAATCGTGTTTCGGAGTCGGTCATATTCTTGGAAAGATGCTTAATTATCACATAATTTTTTTTCACGGCCATATATGCATCACTTTTCGTTAAAAACCTGCTCAAGTGAAGACAGAAATACTTTATTTTTTTCATTTATTTTCCAAAATAGTTTTTTTATACAAATTATTTAAAACTAGCCTAACTAGGTACTAAACAAAACCCTATATCGGGTTTATGTGTAGGGGCTTGAGTCGCCGTATCTCACAGCTTTTTTATAATTTCATTTAACAATAAAAATAAATAAAAATAGGTAAAAATGGGTACAGTCTAGAGCAGATCATGCCTGATACTCGAAGCTTAACTTTACCATCTACGGCCATACTGTGTGAAAATTTCAACTGTCTACCTATGACGGTTCATGAGAAACATACAGCCCATGACAGACAGACGGACGGACATCGTCAGCATATCAATATGGTCCCGTTCACAGAAAAACGATAGAATACGCATGGACTTCAATGCTCTGTGGTCCCGTTTTTCACCCTTTGGGTACGGAACAATAAAAAGTGAAAATAAAAGCTTTAAAAAATCGTATTTTGACCTGTTTAATGGGTAGAACAAAGTTTAAAGGCTCACATTGACTTTCCAAACACCCTGTATAGCTGTACAATAGAATCACTTACTATAGATGTAGAAAGTGCATTCAATACAGTAAAAGCAGGAAGCGACGGAGCTGGACGGAGCGCATTACCTGAACTGATGACGACAGTTCGAAATAATGTATCGGTTTGTTTTCCGCTCTAGACATACAATAGTAGATTGTATCACAAGGCTGTAAAATAATATTTTTAAGGCGAGGGCGCTATTTTGAATCCAGAGCGAAATGAAGGATTCTTGAGTAGAATCCCGAGCATGGCGAGGGGTAGCGAGGGATTCAATAGGTCGACCAAAGTAAAAATATTTTTGCAGCCGCGTAATACACTCTACTTTTCATCTCCCTCTATGAGAAAAGTATAAGAGGCTCATTGAGAAACACACTCGTCATTAATTTTAAATATAAAATACCATTACAATAAAACAATACTAAAAATCATATTAATTATTATTTGTAACAACTGAAAATGTTATTGACATTTTTGTATCAATTAGGAACAGAACCTCTTTGGTTAGTAGTCTTGTTTACATTTCAAGCATATTTTGTTTTTATATTTATAATAATTTTAATACTACAACCGGCCAGTATCATTTTTCATACAACATTTTGATTCGACCTCTATGGTTGACATAAAATATCCCTATGGTGGCCTAAATGCAAATTCTAATTTTAAATTCCATTTTTACCCGCTACGAAAGTCTCTTGGAGAAAACAGCTATTTTGTTCGCCTTTATTGACGAACCGTTTAGCGATTTTCGAATAGATGGGATGAAAAATAATAGAGTTTGGTCCATAGATTTTGTAAGTAAGATTTATTTATAACTAACTGTGCCCACGACTTCGTTTAGTTCGTTAGAGTTTTAACTTTTATAGTATACACAAACAACTGGACTAATTCAAAAGGGATTTATAATAACAAGCCAAATACGTTATTAAAAACCCTGTTTGAATCGGTTCAGTACTTTGTGAGTTATTGGCGCTGCCACTTGAAACTCTACGTAACTTCAAGTTGAGTAAACCGATTTCAATGAAACATAGTTTATATGTTGCAAAAAAGTAAACAAAATTACTGAAAGTTTCGTTTGAACCGGTTCCGTAGTTTGTGAGTTATTGGTGCACACATACTTTGCGTACGGTCAACCGCACGTCAGTAGAAACTTTTTCAACTCTATTACCATGCCATAAAGTACAAAAGTGTTTCTACTGATGTGCTGTTGAGTGTACGTGCAGTTTATCTTTAAGTGTACTGTACGCACGGCAGCAAGCACGTGGAAACAAAACCAGTATAAGCTGAACCAGCGATACGCTACAAACGCCCGAAACCAGAGACCCGCTCAAGGTCAAAGTGTTTCCACCGACGGGCGGCCGTGTGTACCAATTGTAATAAAAAGCTTTTTGACCTCCCATACAAAATGCGCGATCAGCTGATTCAGTTTCTATGGGAGGTCAAAGTTTGTTTTTTCGTATTTCGACCTATGTTTCTTAAAGAACGTTGTTCAGTTTCGTGGGCAGATTCACCCTTTCTGTAGAACTTTTAACTGTCATCGTAATTTTGGAAAACTCATAAATATCATAATTTACTTGAAATTTAAGAAAACAATTCTATCTATCTACAGGTTCCCATTAAAAACTCCAGGATGTACGAATCAAGATGGCTTCTGATGCTGATGCTAATGGCCTTGGCGCTGCAGACGCGGGCTGACGGTGGCATCAGACTTCCTGACCAGCCCCCAAAAGAAGAAACCGAAGGAAGGTCGCTAAACTTCGGTGGTGATGACCGAAGTCGATCGGTGAGTGGAGAAATAAAAAAACCCAAGGGCTTTGTGGGCAAAATGGCTTATGAAAATTCGCAAAAAGTTGGCTCTCCATAAAAAATTACCAGCTGGTAAAAAAGAAAAAAAAGTCGTTTTTGTTTTGCGAATATCATTGTCTTATAGTTCGTTAATGCAGTAAGTCATTAATGGATGCAGGGTAAAGGTGTACTCGGAATGTAGCTAAAATGCAAAAAGTTTTACTTTCGTTTTTAGGTAACACACAAAGGAAACAACCACTTCTTTCGAAGGTTTGCCTTCACTCCTTCAGTTAGTCATCGAGCATTTGTCTTTATAATTTTAAGTGGCCTGATTGGTTACGGGGCTTGGGAATTTCGTTTCGTATTTCGACCTATATTTATTGAGAAAAGTTGTTCAGTTTTATGTTCCACGTAGGTAACATGCTAAAACTATTTGTACAAATTCATTAGGACCCTATACATACGTATTGTTAATTTGGGTCAAATCCGATTCCGTCGTCCTTTTCAGAACATGAAGTTGAACCTTCTATGAACTTCTAAGTACAGTCAAGAGCACATCAAGCTTGACTCATAGGAATTTGTACTGTTCTCATTCTTTTCAAACTTGACCTGTCATTGACTGTACCTATTCAATTCTCTATCGCCTTTATTTACATGACTAATGTGATTTTTATATAGGGTGACTTTTAATTAGTTCTTGATAGCAAAAGATATGCATGTACTCATGATACTGAACAACTTTTCCCAAGGAACATAGGTCGGAATACGAAAAACCAAATTTGACCTCCCATACAAAATGCACTATCAGCTGTTGCAGTTTCTATGGGAGGTCACAACTTGATTTTCGTTTTTCGACCTATGTTCCTTGGGGAAAGTTGTTCAGTATCATGAGTACATTCATACCTTAATCTATCAAAAACTAATTAAAGGTCACCCTACATTTGCAGCCTCATGCCGAAGGTCGAGGTCTGCTGGACTGGATAGGCCTAGGCGAGGATCAGGATCCGTACATCCAACAAGCAACCAACCAATGCATCAACGGAGACCTGGCTGACTGTTTCAAAGCTCAGGCGTTGAGATCTTTCGACGATTTCTTCGATAAACAGGCCTACCAGTAAGTCACCTTGCGTAAGAACAACAGTCAAAATATAAAGCTTGAAACAGAAGTGTGAGAGCAGGACGGAGCGATGCGCTACACATAGGACCAACAAAGACACGTATCACAAAGTTTGTTCTGTTGTCATTCTAATTAAGCTATGTTATTTGACTGTATACAATTTCTCAACCAAGCACGATTGCATTAGTCCAGTACCTACTAGTTGTAGTTCATAAATTGTCTACTTTAGTAGTTAAGTTTAAATTCAATTCGTTTGTGTTTGCAAAAGGTGACTATGACTTGTTCAAAGAAAAGGCTGCATACATTATATCGTGCTATGGATGCCATTTTTGATAAAAAATCAAACTATAGTTCCCATTGTTTGTGCAGTCATGTCCTGTGTGGTGTCGGCAAAGAATAGTACTAACCCATACGTATACCCGTGGGTGTCGTAAGAGGCGACTAAGGTTTATAAACTGGAGGATGGGCAGCAGCATCCTCCTTTGTATCTTACTTACTGCATTCACTTAGAACCGCGGCCAGAGTTTGCAGAAGGTGACTATGACTGAATCAGAGGATAGGCTATCGGGTTTTTTATGTCGTGCTATGGTTGCCATTTTATATAGTTGCCATTTTATTTATTTACTATTGTTCCCACCGTTTGTGCAGTCGTGGACGTTTTTTAGGGTTCCGTACCTCAAAAGAAAAAAACGGAACCCTTATAGGATCACTTTGTTGTCCGTCTGTCTGTCTGTCTGTCAAGACCCTTTATCTCACGAACGGGTAAAGGTATCAGGTTGAAATTAATACCATATATAAGGATCCATGAACCACACAAGATCTGAAAATTAAAGTTTTTTACAATGACGCAATCAAAAGATATGGCATTTTATGTCCTCATATTCAATCAAAAGATATGGCATATTATCTGAACATCGGTATGAATATTTATTAAATACCATAGTTTGTACATAACAATTTCAGATGACAATATTTTCTTGTTTCATACTTTTTATTAGACCAAGATTTGCCAGTAGTCGGGTTTTAGTTTTTGAACTGATTTTTTATTTCAATTATTTTGGGGTTGTAAATACATAAAAAAGCTAACAATATATATATTTTTGAAATGTGCTCACTAAGCCCTTTCATTTGATACCTAACAAGGTACGGTTAAATTTTTTTTTTATTAGTCCTTGACTTAATCTGCTCTAGAGGGCGCCACATACAATTAAACGAAATTTCTTGTATCCTATAACCAGCGGATAATTAAGACGCTTCTAACGACATCTCATTTGTCAAAATATGATAAGTAGTTTAGAAGTTATGATGGAACAGATGAACATACATACATAGCCTGTCAAAAAAATAACCCTCCTTTTTCTTTGCCGTAGTCGGGTAAAAATGCAAAACCTACAGGGTACTTCCCGTTGACCTAAAATTATGAAATTTGGCCAGAAGCTAGGTCTCACAGTACAAATAATGGTAAAAGTCTGAAATCATGAAATATTACATCTTTTCTCACCACTAATGGTAACCAATTGTGGTGAGCTCCCGTTTCAAGAACATTCATATAAGACAGGGGTCAAGTTGGATGGTCGCTGAGGCGATTTTTGTTTTAATTCTATTTTAAAAACGGGAACACTTACAAACTTGAAAATTGGTATGTTTATAGTGCATAAGCTATAAAATAACAACAAATAATAAAATTTGGTCAAGCGCGTGTCGGTCTCAAAAAATCTAGCACATTAACTTACTGAAAGTTCAACTAATACAATTATGATTATGTGGTGGTACGGAACCCTCGGTGCGCGAGACCGACTCGCACTTGGCCGGTTTTTTTTTTACCTATTATAATATTACGTTAATCTACATTGCAGGTTATCAGATAACGCAGTCCTGGTAAGAGTGGAATCCCAAGCAAGAGCACTTTCACGTCAACCTCCAGAGTTCAGCTCACAACCAAGAAGCGAGGATTCTGATTGGGATGCTCTTGTCAAGTTTGGGATGAGGAAGATTGAGAGGTAGGTAATTTTCACAGATAAAGAAAGGTAATTTTGTCTGCCATCATAATTACTACGTCAAAAGAATCTTACAACGCCTACCAGGCATCGTAATAGGCCCGTTGTGACAGCTTTCAAACATATGAAAAATTATGACCTGCAAAAAGAAAAATGAACCCTGTGTGTAGGAAACGTCGAAACGGACTTCTAATGTTGGCCCATTAGTTATCATCACAAAACCACCCTTAAGGTGTCAAAAAGCTAGCACGACGATCACCTATGGTTCAGAACTGACGTTGTATTACTTCCGCGCTTAGAAAATAGATTCGCTGCGCTCCGTCCAGATACCGCCGAGCGAATCATTTATCTAAGCTTCCGCGATTGAAAAAATTGAATCAATCACCTATAGCACACCCCGGACTCTAAAACAACTGGCGCTAATTTAAAATTTGAAATTGGAAGCGCATGTAGGCCCGTATATTCAGTACAAAAATCCTCTGGAGCACCGGGCAGGGAGCGCGGGGATTCAGGGTAGATTGCAAGGGGGCGGAGAGTGTCCATTCTGTATATTACTGTATCCTGTGCCTCGGGCTACAAGAGTTTCCAAACGTTAAAAGGAAATAAATGGTACCTAAATTTGAATTAGCGTAAATAAAATGTCGCCTTTGTTTTGAACAACTGCTTGAACTTTGAACTTGCGATATAATCTTCTTTCAATGGTTAAGTAAAATTCAACAAAGGAAGGATCAGGTATATATAGATAAGAAAGGTTTATCTAATTTAAAATAACAGACCAACCAATCCAACACTCAACATCAAATCACCAGCCAATACGAATGTAATTTTACAATACCAATGTTAAAACAAATATTTACAGGTTTTTGAGGTCAACAGCCCTTGAAATGCAACTGGATAACGAAGTCACAGCCGACGGCGTCTTAGCTCCAAGGTTCATCGACGAGATTGCTGATGAAGTTGATATTATTGAGGACAAAAAGGCGCCACCTTTCCGTAAGTTCTTACAAAATTCATTTAAAAAAAAAAAATTACTCTATTATCTGTTTCTGAATCTGGATTAGTGTTAGTGTGTTCAGCCAGTTACTATAGTACAAAAAGGCCTTTCCAACCACATGAATAAACAGAGGCCAATATCAAAACTAAAACTAGTAGGACTTAATTGAAGGCACTTGGTTATATGATCAATACCAACTATAACTTTTTATAGCAAAATAAAATGAGCGCGCATGGTTTAGTCAAAAAACTGTTTATAAATTTAATCATCACCATAACATCCAATGAAAAGTCGAAAACGCGTGGTTGAGTTTGATGGGGAAGTACCATAGTCACCATACTTCTTAACGTTGCAGCTGGCAACATGGACCGTGGTTTTTGGTGACCGCAGTATACAGGGTGTTAATTTGATTGCGTGCCATAGCTCAGGGGCGGGATCAGTATCAGTAACTGAACAACTTTTTTTAAGGAACATAGTTCGAAATATGAAACACCAAATTTGAACTTCCATACAAAATGCGCTATCAGCTGAAGCAGTTACTATGAGTGGTCAAAAATTGACTTTCGTAATTTGACCTATGTTCCTTGGGAAAAGATGTTCAGTTACTGATACTGATCCCACCCCTGAGCTATGGCACGCAATCAAATTAACACCCTGTATAAGATGGTACGACACGTAGAAAGACGCTGCTGCCCTTTTGAAATTTGTTTTCCATATCAAATTATTTTTATTTTGAATATCAAGTTAACTAAAGTTACTGTTATCGTCTACTATTTTCAGGTCGCCACAAGCTCAAGAAGCTGATCATCCCGATGCTGCTGATCCTGAAACTATTCAAGTTGAAGTTGCTCCTTTTCTTACCCCTCATCCTTGGATTGGCCAGCTTCAAAAAGTTCCTTGGTTTTATGGCTCTTATTATCCCAGGTTAGTTTTGAAGATGGTTATTTGTAGCTCTCATATATCATATTGTCAGTTAACGGAACAACTACTTCTACTTTCTTATATATATCTTACAAAATTTATAGTGGAAGTAAGTAAAAAGCAGGTCAAACGTTGCCTTTAGTAGCCTTTTTTCAAATTTTTATCGATTTGGACGAAAGGTGCCTCCCTTAAACCATTTCGTCCAAATCGATAAAAAATTGATTTGTCTCGATTGGGGGAAATTTTCACACAAGTTCGCCTAATCCTAATCTGGGCAAGCCCTGTGGGTTACAGAGACTGATATACATACAAGAATAGATAATTAACACCTATACACAGAACAAACACCTGTGTTCATCAAACAAATGTTTGGCATATGTGGGGATCGCAACCGCGATCTTTGGCGCAAAAAGAAGGGGCACTTCCAACAAGATCAACAAGCCAGTCAATCATAACACAAAATATAATTGATTAATAAATTTTCCAGGTGTGATTGGTTACTTCAAATTCTGCAAACCGAATTCCTCTCCATTCTCTTCAAGCCACTATACTGGTCCTCAGTACACTCCAGCTGGAATTGGCTTAGGACCTTACAGGGAGCATCATCAGCAGCCTCAGTTTGCTGGAGCTCAGTATGGCGGTGGACATTATGAGAGTTATCCTGTAAGTCTTTGATGCTCAAAAACTTAATAACGAATTTTTAAAATTTTGTAATATCAGAATCATAAGGATTAGAGAAAAGAGTAACTTACCCACCCAAGTAACCGTGAAGTACCACATATTATGACTGACGTTCTGACTGAAAGTTATAGCTAAAGTTATTTCCTTACCAAAGCTATTAACTTAATCCAATGAATCAGGTACTTGCTATTAAACATATTTTATGGCATTTTCAGGTCAATAGTTATAATTAATGTGTTTGCTACAGTTAATTTGATTAGGCTCTTCTCAGTTGCAGTAAGTTAAGTTAGCTTTACAAATGAGCAAAAGTTTGAGATTAACTCATTTAAAGCAATTGGGTTGCTCAGGGAGGAATACTGGGCTAAGCCTTATTTACATTTCAGAACTATTTGGATCACTTGATAATATTTATTTATTTCCTCCTCAGCACAAATATGGTTCAGGTGGAGTAGCGTTCAGGGACCATGAGCACGTAGCCCAGGACTTAGCATACCAAGGTTGGGAATACAGAAACAAGAAGACCGAAGGGGAAGAAATTAAGGCGGAGCAGCCATGAGACTGACTAAGTACAGGATGTAAGATATAGATAGTGCAACAAAATGAGTAACAAACCATTCTTAAGGAGACATACTGCCTGTCTACAGGAGTAATGTTGTATGAAGAGGTCTGATGTTAAGTTGATCAAATTATTATTATGGCAAAGAAAGTCAATGCAATTGTTTCATTTAGAAATACATAATCTCGAGTTTATATCGTAGTATGAGGAATAAAGAGATCGTCATAAAATTCCTTTGATTGAAGACAATGTGTCGATAGATACTTTATCAATTTGCATTTGGCTGAATTTGACCGCTTCAATGTATTGTTAAAACAATCGATTTTGTTTTTATATTATGAAATTAGATTTGAGTCAACAGGATATTTTTTAACTATTAACAATGGTTGACTGATATCACTTTTGAAGTTTTTGTTTGATGTGTATATAAAACGTTTTAGTTTGAAATGTATATACAACACATTGAAAACTATATAGGGTGACTTTTAATTAGTTCTTGATAGAAAAAAGTATGATTGTACTCATGATACTGAACAACTTTCCCCAAGAAACATAGGTCGAAATACGAAAATCAAGTTTTGACCTCCCATAGAAACTGCATCAGCTGAAAGCGCATTTTGTATGGGAGGTCTAATTTGATTTTTCGTATTTCGACCTTTGTTCCTTTGGAAAAGTTGTTCAGTGTACATGCATAGCTTTTGCTATCAAGAACTAATTTAAAGTTTAAATAAGTCATCAGCCAATGTCGAGTGTATAACAGCGTGTAACGGAAATGTGTGATAGTACTGAAGAGTATAAATCTACCCATGAAACTGAACAACTTTCCCCAAGGAACATAGGTCATAGAACACAATCAATTTTTGACCTCCAATAAAAACTGCATCAGTTGATAGCGCATTTTGTATGGGAGGTCAAATTTGTTTTTTCGTATTTCGACCTATGTTCCGTGGGAAAAGTGGTTCAGTTTCATCGGCAGATTCGAACCCTTCAGTATTATCACACCATACCGTAACACGTTGTTTATTATTTTAAGCTGTATTATATTAGTATTTTAACATTCATAGTATTTAATTTAGTATAGACTTGTAGTTTTTAATATATCTCTGTTTTTGTTGTAAATGTCTTATTTTGTTTTATGTTATGTAAGTTTTTCTGAGCCATATCAGTAAAAGTCATATCATTATAATTTTTTTGTACTATGTCTAATGTAAGTATAGTGATATTAATGAAAATATATACGCATAATGAAAAAGTCGTTTTTAAAGTTACATACACTGATTTTCAGTAAATTCTTGGTGGAATGATTCGTCAAATTTGACAATGATAAGAACCTTACAAGGATATATCGATTCGACAAGTGTTTGACTTATATTCGACTTGAATTTCTGATATATCGAAGTAGTATTCTATCGTTTTGATGACCAAAGTTAAGACTAGCCTTGGATAACGTAATCGATGGTACTTAGTAGAAACGGGATTCTTACACATTTTGAATTCCAGTTTTGTGGTTGAACAGAATTAGTATACATACGTATTCGATAATAACGTTATTTGTTATTAGTTACATAGAATGTGTAGTGTATTTTGCATTATATATACCTGAATGTTTAATTTATTACAAACAATAAATCAGTTTATATAAAATTGTTTAATTTTTATAACATCACAGTCCTTATTTCTACAATAAGTAAATTAAAGAAAGGCAACGGGTCCTCTTTTCCTTTTTTACCTAAAAATGACATTGCATTAAAAAAACTAAAATAAACTTGCAGGTGAGTAGCAAGATACCTCATAAAAATCGTGTTGAAACACTCTCTTCATAAACAAAAAAATAAAAAGGAGGCACGCGCTGTAACATGACATAACTAGCCATTAATAGAATCAGGCGTTATCTTGCAAAGCCTATATTCCTTTGGCCTGGATCAGTGCGACGAACAGTGAAATATATGAAGCCTACGCAGTTCGTTCAGTGCTTGCACAGCGGATCCAGAGCAGATAGATCTGCACTGGACTGAGCGGACTATACTTAGTGTTAGGAAAAGTACCCATTTACTTTTAACCACATAATGTATAAGTAGAATAAAGTACATAAAACATATTGATAACAAATAAATAACATAAAAATAAAATACTTCCAAAAAGTTAAATTGGCCAACCCTATTCTACAAATCACAACGCTCACTTCTAAACAAGTAACATGCGCGCCGCCCGCCGTTGACAAACGAACGCAATTCACTAGCGTGCAACAGAGACAGGAGATATAAAACTACGTAAGGACGACACTTGAGAGATAAGAACAACTAGATTATCAATTGTATGTTCGTTACGAGTATGCAAATTCACACGCTTATAGGTGCGATCTAGTCTTGAGTGTGGTAAGGGTTGACACAATTAAATTAATTTTTTTTCTGTTATTTTTTAAACATGCCTATTGTTCTTTATTCTACTTATAGAACGTGTGGTTTAAAGCAAATCGGTACTTTTCCTAACACCCTGTATAGGCTTCATACATTTTACGGTCCGTTGCGAACATCCGCGGCGCACTGATCCAGAGGCCCTACCGCCGAACTCAATCGTTAACGAATCTCTCTTTTCTTCTTGCATAGAAAAAAAGAGAGAAACGTTAACGATTGAGTTCGGCGGTAGCGCCTCAGGTCTTAGCTTGGTAACCTGTTTAGCATCCATCTTTGGTGCAGAGGGACATAATATCCGTATATTTTATTTCAATTAACAAAAGAGATAATTGCTATAATTAGGAACACTAAAAAAGAAAATATTTACCAATACTTCTTGACATGGGCTTTGATCGCGTTTGTGCCATCCTCGTCACTGAAGAACTCAATTTCATCCAAATCTTCTAAAATATACAAATCCCGACCTGGTTCTATTTCTCTCCGTATTCTATGATGTACGTCTTTCTTCGATAGCCTCTGGAATGGCAAGTGGTAACTCGGGTATTTAGAACTCCATTTTCTAATTTTCTTCTTGTGCGTTGCCTTTGTTGTGGTCGTTGTCTCCTCTTTGGACTTTTCCATGAGTGTTGGTTCGGTTCGCATACTGGTTTGCTAAACAAAATTAGACAAGACTGGTTGAAATCGAAGAAGAAAATCACAAAATTCACAACCTTAGGCAGGAATTAAACCTAACCTTTCAACTACGTAGCTAAGTAGCTATAAAAGATCCACCCAATAGGATTGCTCCATTTTCTTAGCTTGTCAAATGGAGCTGTCATATGGAGCTATCACATTGAATTAGGAATTGAACCTAACCTTTCAACTACGTAGCTAAGTAGCTAGAAAAGATCCACCCAATAGGATTGCTCCATTTTCTTAGCTCGTGATATGGAGCTATCACTTTGGTTGGAATTTTCTAGCTCACTGCTTAGCTACCTCGCATAGCTTTGGTGGAAAGGCACCCTACCTAATACTCAAAAGCGTTAAAATAAGTTTTTTTTAAGGGAAAAGTGTAAAAAATAATTTTGTTGAAACGAATTTGCCCAGTTATGGCTTACTGGAAGAACAATTTCAGATTTTTTTTGTTATAAGGAAAGTGAATTGAAAATTTTGAAGGTGGTAGGGCTTTTGTGCAAAATCTGATCACCAACTGACTATTTTATTAAAATTACACCTAGGCAGACCAAAAGAATTTTGCATATCCAGAGAACAAGGATGTAATTCCTCATGGACTGATCTCAAAGGCTTCTCTATCCTTCAAATCGAAACATAGGAAGTAGTGCTGCCTGCAAAAATTGGCTCAAAGTGGTCTTTCTCCAGGTGAACTTTGCACAAAAGCTTCGTCTGAAAGATAACTTAATAATTCTGGAGAGCAGATCATAATTGCTATTCTTTTTATAGTTCTTATATCTTCCACTGTTGCATATTGCTCTCCGGAAAGCCAGAGCGGTATATAATTTAGATACCTATTCGATTTGGGAGAATTTCCATGGTCACTTGACTAAGACTAGTTGATCCCGCGGGATTAGATGGGGAGATGCCATTTCAACCTCATAATAAGTTGTTTTTAGGCCAATGACCTTTGATATTTCAGGTCAATGATATCTCAGACATAAGCCGGTTCAACAGCTTGACTTGCGCTTTTGCTAGTGCTTTATTCATATGATCTAGGATGCCAATTCAGTTCGCAATAAGGCTAGGATATTGACATGATATTCATTTCTAATCACGACACGACTTCACGACATTCATTTGACTTCACGACATTCATTTGTTCAGATTTGGATACGGTCTTTAGTTTTGGTAGTGGAAAGATCCTAAGTTGAAATAATGTAGCTTGACTAGAATGAGAGCAGGACAGAGCTGTGCGCGCGATATGTGTCTTTGTCACTCCGATACTTTATGCATCGCTCCATCCTGCTCTCACTGTTGTCATTCTACTGAAAGACTGCAGTTACCTGACTTAAAAATTTTCTGCTCTTCTTATGTTTCTTGATGATCTTCTGTACAGTTGTTTTTGGAGCTTTTTTCACATTTCTTTTTTTGGGTATTATGTTGTGGGATCCCCGCATATTAGGCAAGAGTAGAGTAGTTTCATCTTTGTCAGTGATTGGCAATAAACTGTTGTGTTTTTTCTGCAATTATAGATAAATATTTACTTTAGCTGTTTCATCTGCTTTTCATCATAACATCACATGAAACTTCCATTGAAAGACTGATCCCTCCTAATTTCCAACAAAAACACGTGGTACCACAACAGCTCATCAGTAGAAACACTTTTGGACTTTATGGCATGGTAATAGAGTTGAAAAAGTTTCTACTGACGTACGGTTGACCGTACGCAAGGCAGAAAACACGTAAAAACAAAACCAGTACATATAGGGTGACTTTTAATTAGTTCTTCATAGAAAAACGTATGAATGTACTCATGATACTGAACAACTTTCCCCAAGGAACATAGGTCGAAATACGAAAATCAAGTTTTGGCCTCCTATAGAAACTGCATCCGCTGATAGTGCATTTTGTATGGGAGGTCAAATTTGGTTTTTCGTATTTTGACCTATGTCCTTGGGAAAAGTTGTTCAGTATCATGAGTACATGCATATCTTTTGCTATTAAGACCTAATTGAAAGTCACCATGTATAAGCTAAAGCAGTGCTAAGCTACAAACACCCGAAACCAGAGACCCGCTTAAGGTCAAATTGTTTCCATCGACGTGCGGCCGTGTGTACAATTTGGAGGGAAAGTCACCGTGCCACGCTTGCTACTGGCACTGCGTGACCGCAGTATACAAGGTGTAAGGGACAGCTCTCCGAATACTACAAGGGCATGATCAGTCAACGTAACTGAACATATTTCAGCGAATAAAACTTTCAGGAAATGAAGGAAAATATCGGCCTCTCCATACAAAATTGCAAACTTGATTGGACAGTTTGTATGGAGAGGCCGATTTTTTTTTTCGTTTCCTGAAAGTTTTGTTCACTGAAAGTTGTTCAAATACGTGGACTGATCATGCCCTTTCAGTATTCGGAGGGCTGTCCCTTACACCCGTTTTAAGTTGGTACGATACACAGGAAGACGCTGCTGCCCAACCTCAGATTCATAATTCCTTAGTCGCCTCTTAAGACACCGACGGGTATAGATGGGATAATACTCTTCTTTGCCGGCACGGCACGGAAAATCTCTTAATATATAGCAATATTTTTAGGTGTGGTGCCGGCAAAGAATAGTACCAACCCATACATACCCGTGGGTGTCGTAAGAGGCGACTAAGGGTTATAAACTGAAGGATGGGCAGCAGCATCCTTCTGTGTATCATGCCATCTTACTTACTGCGGTCACCTACAACCGCGGTCCATGGTGCCAGCCGTAACGCTAACAAGCGAGGTGATTATGGTGCTTCCCCTCTACATTTTTCCAGAATTCAATTCCTCCAGAATTCTAGCAAAATGTAGAATTCTGGAGGGAGCTCCCTGTCCTTTAGTGAACGTTTCATGGGATGTTGTGATTGATTTTAGGTGTATAGAAGATTGGTATTTACAGTTTTAATTAATGTTGCTAAAGAGTTGTGTACGATAGAGGGTGATTCTTTCTTTCCATTGTTTTCCTGAAAAACAAAAAAAATCAGTAAAATTTCAAATGTTTACTACAGGGTGACTTTGAGACATTCGACAAATTTTGAGGGTAAGTTCTGTTATCGATATACTCGTAGATCAATTTTGGATACGTCTATGGATATTTGAGGTAATATATTTTTTTTGTTTTATTGAATTAAACATACTTGAAATCGATACACAAAAGTACTTGCATAAAAATAAGATCATTAAAATAAGCATAACTTTTGCTAAAAAAATGAAAATTCATCATTTATGCTCATTTAATCTTTTTTAGGTAAACAAGTACGTTTGTGTATCACTTTCAAATTACAAAACAAAAATTTTGACTATTCCAAATTTCCTCAGACCTATACAAAATTTAACAGAACTTTCCCTAAGGCCGATATTTCACTGGGACACCATGGCGGCGCAAGTATTAAGGGCTATATTGCAATGGGAGCGGTAGTGCGACCAGCATCGGAGCTGGTCGCGCCGCCAAATTGGTTGCGCGACCAAACGGACACCAGGTGAGTAAGTCTCTATAGAGCTGTATACATTTTGTTGGTAGCGGCGACTGGTTGCGCCGCCATGGTGTCCCAGTGAAATATCGGCCTTAGAAATTGTTGAATGTCTTCAAAGTCACCCTGTAGTAAAAAAAAATCCGGTCAAGTGCGAGTCGGACTCGCGCGCCGAGGGTTCCGATATACCTATAGTATATTTGGAAGCAATAAACACCATTTTCAGGACCGCAAAACTAAATTTGTTTTTAAAGGTTTTTTGCAGATTTCTGAAAAACTGTACAACTTAGAAAGATCGTTTTATTTTTGCTGTAAAGTTTACATAAACTTCTGTCAACTGTAATTAATTCAGATTTTTCCTTACTCAAACTTCGGAGATAAGAGGGGGGGGGGGGGAATGGTATTTTTTTTGAAATTTTTCATCATAACTTGAAAACTAAGAAACTTAAAAAAATACAAAAATATATTTTAAAATGTACAAGTAAAGCCCTTTCATATGATACCCCACTCGACCTAGTAGCGACAATTTGATATTGGCCCCCCCTATTTTGGCCCCCTTTACATTAATAATCATACTTTTTTCAAATTTTTTTCATGTGCAATTAAGTTGGACAACTATATTCTAAACTATTCCAAATTCAGGTCGATAGCATAAGTGGTTGCTGAGATATAGAGGTGTGACAGACAGACAGAGCGGCACCATAAGGGTTCCTTTTTTTTACCATTTTGGTATCGGAACCCTAAAAAATCGCTGGTTTGTTGTATCCTTGATACGGCCGTAAGTTTAAGGTGGATACGTCAATGGTAGGTACAGTTAAGAGAACGTCAAGCCCCCACCTACGTCCAGTCACCACCCCTCATCCCCCTCTTTCTTCACCCCCTTGGAAAAAATTTGTTGACAAGCTGATATCCTTTTGCTATCTCAGACATGGTCCTGATGGACAACAAAAAAGGGACGGGTTGCACTCCGGGGGTGCCGGCAGAAGTGAAAACTTGCATTTTTGAATATTTTGCTTTCTCTAAGGGTCAATCGCGCCATTGCTCGCGTACTTCTTTGATGTCCTGACGCGACATCTGATGCGAGTTTCACATTTTTTACCCATCAAAAAAAGTGCCAAGCGCCGCTAAAGAAGTTTTACATACATACATACGAGTACATAACATCACGCCTTGTTCCCGTCGGGGTAGGCAGAGACCATTTGACCCCGATCTTAACTCCTGGTAAGTAATGATGGGATCGAAGGTGCTAGCATGCTTGTCTCAAAAATGCCTGTCCACGCATGCCTTGAAAAGACCCAAATTATATTTTTCGGGGAACAGATTGACAGGAACGGAGTTCCACTTCTTGACTGTGCGCACTAAGAATGAACAAGCAAAGCGCTTCGTGCGGAGAGATGGTAAGTCAACATAAATAAATAATAAAAAAAATATTTTCTTTCACAAACAACATTAGAGTTAACACGCAATATTTAAATTACACTAATTAATAGAGAGTAGAGTAACTAAAATAAGCATTTAACAAGCAAAAAATTTAGCTTGTGAGAGACTAGAGCCTAAACTAGGTTTTGCACCTGTAACTTAGGTCTCCAGGACCCACTCTTGCGGAAATCGCTCTAGCAAAAAGTACTAACTGATACTAACTTGTGTACTAACAAAAAACAACTAATGTACTAACAAAAAAACAACTAATGTACTAACAAAAGACAACAAGTTACTAACAAAGACAACTAATTTGCTAACAAAATAACAACACACATGGCATTGGTACACCAATACTTTTTTTATTGTTACTTAAAATAATTTATTTTTAGGAGTGGCATCATAGGGGTGGAACTCTAACCGACGTCTAGTTCTTCGGAGATGGAAGGGGGAGGGACGGTGGAATAAGGTCGTGCAAATCGGACGCGATTCAGTATCCTGTAGAATACCGACAAGCAGGCTATTTTGCGTCGGTGTTCAAGGTTCTGCAGCTTTGCCTCAACTAGAGACTCGTTACCTACAAGCTTTCTGGCACGCTTGTCAATTTCAGCTCCACGAGTTTATTACACCATCTCCTTTCTACCATCGGGAGTCCAGACGCACCGCAGGATATTACTCATACTTGGTTGATTTTCCACACATTCAACCAAGAAACATCTTTTATAATGAGCACGGCTAAAGAGTGGAATTCTCTGCCTGCGTCTGTGTTCTCGAATCTATTCAAGTCGCGAGTGAATAGGCTTCTTCTGGGCAAGTTCGTTTCATCGTCGACCTCATCTCTGTCTTGAAGATTAGATTGAGGTCAAGAGTAAGCCCATTGACAATAAAAAAAAAATATTGAACCAACATTGACTTTTTAGCACCATTGACGATAAATTTTATTTGATTTTATCTGAATTGAACTTACCTGATATGACTTAGCAGAAGCAAAAAAACTTAGATTAAATACTAAAATGGCAACACAAGGTAGAATGAACATGATAACAGAATCACATTTGACCTCCCTAGCACAACTGATTTCAATTTAGCAAGACCTATAGTTTTATAAACTACTAAAAGAAATTTATTTTCTTGAATCAAATGTCAACATCATTGTTCGTGAAGGATTGTAGTACTTAAAAAAAGATTACCTTAGTCGGATATGTAACATCATTTTTCGTCCAAACTATTGTGAATCAATGGGCTATCATCTCACAGGGTTACTGTTAAAAAGTCCTTCATTGTAGGCGATTGTATGGAACATAGTACCCAACTTGTAATAGAAATTTCTATAGCGGTGATAATACTGTTCAGTATGTTACAATGGGTTAAGGGCTTCGTGTTTTGGCTCTGAGAATTTCCGATTGTCACGTTTTTTAGAGTATAAGAGTTCCGTGACCAAATTGAAAATTTATGTTTCGCGTTCGCTTGCAGTAGCGATACTGCAGTTAAACTGTAAAATGTGTGGTAGTGTTTTGCTGCCATGTTCCACTCTACCACACCCCGGAGACTACATACACCGATTGGAAGGTCGCGTAGGCTCGCATATTCAGTACAAAGACCCTCAGAAGGACCACGAGAATCTCGCGGGTATTGCAAGCGGGGTTGCGGGGTTGATTGCAAGGACCGGGGGGCAGAGTGTCCATTCTGTATGATAGTACTGTTACTTTATTCTGTGACTCAAGTACTTTATTCTGTGACTCTAGTACTTCATTCTGTAACTCTAGTACTTTATTCTGTGACTCTAGTACTTTATTATGTGACTCTAGTACTTTATTCTGTGACTCTAGTACTTTACTCTGTGACTCTAGTATTTATTCTGTGACTCTAGTACTTTATTCTGTGACTCTAGTACTTTATTATGTGACTTTAGTACTTTATTCTGTGACTCTAGTACTTTATTATGTGTCTCTAGTACTTTACTCTGTGACTCTAGTACTTTATTCTGTGACTATAGTACTTTATTCTGTGACTCTAGTACTTTATTCTGTGACTCTAGTAATTTATTCTGTGACTCTACTACTTTATTCTGTGACTCTAGTACGTTATTCTGTGACTCTAGTACTTTATTCTGTGACTCTAGTACTTTACTCTGTGACTCTAGTACTTTATTCTGTGACTCTAGTACTTTATTCTGTGACTCTAGTACTTTATTCTGTAACTCTAGTACTTTATTCTGTGACTCTACTACTTTATTCTGTGACTCTAGTACTTTATTCTGTGACTCTACTACTTTATTCTGTGACTCTACTATAGCGATATGAAGTACTAAATAAAGTAGCATGATTAGATTGACAGAAGTGTGAGAGCAGGACGGAGCGATGCGATACACATTGAAGCGACAGAGACAAATATCTATCCGACCTGCTCTCTCGCTTAGTTTTCTTAGTTCTCCTTCTAGTCAAGCTACATCAACTATTTCGACTGTATCTCAATCTATATCGTCCTGGAAAGGACGTTACTTAGCTCATCAATTTTATTCATATAATTTGGGAATCCCCATTGGTTTTGCTCTTGAAGGCCAGTGATTCTAATAAAGAGAAACAAGCAACATTCCCGAAGAAAAAATAATTTACTAAAGGCGTAAAAGCAGTATTATTGAATGAAGAGCCTGATTACAATTGTCTTAAGAATTACACGTCCCATCCTCATCTGTGACATCCACGAAAATGATGAAAGTAGTTGCAACCCTTTAGCAGTGTTTTTTTTTATTTTGAATGTAACTCTGACGTAACCCTAATTGGCGAATTTGTGAAGTTTTTTTTTATGGCATGTTGTATACTATTAGAAATGAGGTGGAGTTGAGAACTTTTGAAGGCATTAGAAGACCTCGATCGCTTTTTTTTTATTATGAAGCCTTAACCCAAGTTAATAAAAACCGGCCAAGTGCGTGTCGGACTTCGCACATTTAGAGTTCCGTATCAGTGGCGTGCCGCCATCACCCACATCCTATACGCATTTAATTTAGACCAAGTTGTTTGTAACAGGAAAAATGAAGGAATTTCGAAAAAAAAAATTGAGTTTTTTATGTAAAATTAAATTTAACCGTGAGGCATGGAAGGTGTTAGAAGGGTTAAATGGATAGCAATACTTAGGTAATTAGAATTACAATTTATTTTGGTCCACCATGCGCCAAACACTCTGTATAACGTACACAGTGTGGTGTTTTTTTTGTTCCCACGCTTGTATGAACAATCTCGCCCAGTGTTTAAATATACTATTTTGATAGATATTATCAACAAAGGATATTACTCGTACACCTTATTCTTTTTCATAATAACGTTGTCTAACTAATTACAACAAAAAACTTATATCGTCCTATCCTTCGGTAACGTATTTGCAAGGATACAAGTATTTCAATATCAGATTATTTTCCATTCAGTGTTCTTCAACTATGATTTCAACTGGAGTGAGAGGTGAGCAATGAAACGGGTGCTTACTAATAGCATAACAACTATTTATAAAAGTGTTTTTTACTTTCGAGCGGAGCAAGAAAGGTATTGTATTCGTAAAAAAAAAAAGATTTTCTAATTTTCTCAAAATTGTGTTCTATATCACTTATACATCATAAAAAACTAGTCTCCCAAAAATGTCCGTCCGTCGGTCGGTCGGTCGGTCGGTCTGTCCGTCACGCTTTAGCCTGGCGGCTAACGAATGGTCCGATTGACACCATATTTTTAATTTAAGAGTTTTATGCAAATCCATCGAAGGGCTTAGAGTGGTTTCCTGCTGGCTCTCATTTTGTGGGTAGCTGTCATACAACGAAAATAAAAAAAAATATTTTCGTAAAAACGGCTCATATAATCTTGATGAAACTTTGCATTACGGCAGTATCAATTGGTCTGTAGAAATTCATATAAGGGGTGTTCCCTTACTACTAAAATTTAAAAATGTGATTTACTCAAAATCGGTTTCGTTGAGCTTATTTTGATGTTCTACAATTTGGATTCTAAATTGGTTTTCTACCTGACTGCATATTTCATTAAATCATTTTTACATAAATCTAGTAGAGGTAAGTTTGTGTTTTTATATTATTTGTATATGGAATTACAAACTTAAGTTTGCAATTGGTACTTATTTACTCATTACTATCCGCAGCCTTTATAATATAGTAGTTAGAGCATTCGGCTCTTGATCCGGAGGTTCTGGGTTCGACTAACGGCGGGGACACTGTTGAATGATGACTCTCGTATATCGCGAGAAAGTAAGTGCAGTGCTGCTGTACCATTTATTTATTCTATGTCTGCGTCTGTGTTTCCTAGCTAGTATTATAACCTGATTCTGTTCAAGTCGCGATTGATAAGGCTTCTTCTGGGCTATTTTCTCCCATTGTAAATTTTTGAACATTTAAAAGCGTAGGTACTTGCTATGCTCACAACTTCATTTGTGTCGTGTTCATTTTTTTTTTCAGTATACACAATTTACTGAACCGATTCAAACGGCATTTTTAATAATATATTTGTCTTACTACCGTGCAATTTATAAGTTTTGTTTTAATGCAATAAGTTTACCCAAATAGACGCTACACGAATGCAGATTATCAAGTGGATTCGCAGCTTGAAACAAGGTAGCTAAGATGCTGAGGTAGTTAGCTACCTTGTTTCAAGCTGCGAGCTGGGAAAATTCCAACCAATAGAATTGGTTCATTTTCAAGCACAGCTCTAAGCGAGGAAAATGGAGCAATACTATTGGATGATTTTTTCCCAGCTCACACCACCTAGCACAGCTGTGGTGGAAAGACACCCCTATAGGTTGTAGGTCTAAAAGCTTTTTTGGGACAAGTCTTTTTTTGAAGTGAAAACTTCTTTAGCGGCGTTTGGCACTTTTTTAGATGGGTAAAAAATGTTAAACTCACGTCAGAAGTCGCGTCAGATGTTTAAGTTTTGAAGTGAAAATTTCTTTAGCGGCGCGTCAGATCTGTCGATGATTGTCTATATGTAATATAAATTGCGTAATTGTCATGTTTGTCTACGATAGCGCAATACATGAATATTCTCTCTCTCTTGTCCTAGCCTTAATCCCATTATTTGGGGTCGGCTCTCCTAGCTATTCTTAATACATGAATATTGTATGTATGTACTTATATACTGATAAATAAAACAATTCGTGCGAAATTATTCCCTAACAATTCCAAAGTATTCAAAAATACACAACGTTGATGTTTAAGTTTTCACTTCTGCCGGCACTCCCTGAGTGCAACCCGTCCTTTTTTTTATTGTCAATTGGCTTACTCTTGACCTCGATCCAGTCTTGAGGACAGTTGAGGTCGAAGATGGGACGAGCTTGAAGCAGCCACTTCACTCGCGAGTTGAATAGACGTCATTACCTATTTTTGGAGTTAAAAATTGGTGTTCATCTATTTATAGATAAAGGTCAGTTGTATCAGTGATTTTATAAGGGAGCGAAACGGGGTTATACTTGTAAGTTTGTTTATTCTTACGGGCGTAAAAGTTTGTGCTAATGCTAAATATAGGAATTGGTGATTTTTTTAGGCTTCTGTTATTTATTACTTATATAAATTAGCTTTTACATAAAATTTCTATTTCAGAATTTTGGTACAGCCATAAACGAGAAGCTTTTAGAATATACCTGTTTGGCGCCTTTACAAAGGTACGTTGACGGTACTAACCAAGACATAAGAGTAATATTAAAGACAATGAAATTTATACGTGATTAGATGTAAAAAAAAGTACGATGATCCACTCATGCGCAGCTACCAATATTGCAAGTACACCCCAACACGACAATAGAAACACGTTGACATGGCAAGGTAATAGTTAAAATAGGCAGTAAAGCTGCCGTTATTCATAATCTAAGGTTAAAATGTTGCCACTGACGTCTGTTGACTCTACTAGAAAGTATAATACGTTCATTCATGATGCGCCTTAAATGGATTGCAAATATTAAAGAAAAACCGGCCAAGTGCGAGTCAGACTCGCGCACCGACGGTTTCGTGCAGAAAAAATTTTTGACCTCTCCATACAAACTGTTTGACCGGAGTGGGCAATTAGTATGGAGGGTCAAAACATTTTTTCATTTCCCAACATATCTTTCTATGGGAAAGTTGTTCAGTTTCGTTGACCCTTTCAGTTTTCAGTACACCGTCCCTTACACCCTTTATAAGTAAAAGTTATGGTATTTTCATTGCTAAAACATTTTATTATGTGATGTAACTAAAAATTTCAGGTTTTCGTAAATTTTCCTGTATGTGTGCTATAAAACGTTGCTTCATGCCAAATTTAAAGACGACTGAAAGTATCTGTTAGGTTTTGATTCCCTTGCGAGTAGTTGCGAGTTTCAAACTATAAAGAAAGAAGTTTGATTTTGTTACAGCTTAAGGTGATTACAGCCCTCAAATTAGAAGCTACGCGATCGTCAATGCAAATATCGACTTTATTGACACGTCAATAGCATTCATATACGAGTAAGAGTGCTCTTCAACGTGGCTGTTACGACCAACGTTGAGACTCTCACCCATAAAAAAGGGGGATTTTATTGATTTTATACCACACTAATAATTATTTTTTTAAATTTTTTACTTAAATTTCAGTAACTGTAAAGTTTTGAATTTTTGAGTGGAAGAAGCATCAAAATCGTTTTAGACGTTTAGGAGCCTTCGAAGAAAAATAAAAGGAGAGAGAAGATTTTTTTCTGGCAAAACTAACAGTTATAATAAAAATAACCTACTAAAAAAATATTGTTTATCATATTGTTTAACTCATGTATATTTTTTGTAACGGTTGGACCATCCGTTTGGGAGAAGTTTGCCTTCAAAGTTAGCTCATAATTGCAATTAGAGGGTTACAATCGTCTTAAAGGTATTATAGACTTGAGTATTTGATATGAATTTCAATATAATACCTCTACGCGTTCATGAGGAAAAGGGTAGTAAGTTTACAATTATTAAAAATATTTTTATTCTATGATCTAACCAAAAATTTATGCTTTTCGCAATTTTTCCTTTATCTGTGCTATAAGACGTTGCTTCGTAACAAATTTCAAGATTCTGAGTTCTCGGAAAGTACCCTGTAGGTTTTGATTCCCTCGCGAGTGTCGAAAACTTACTTCTTAAGTATTTGTTATGAATTTCAGCTTGATACCTTTACGCGTTCCTGAGAAAAAGGGTCGTGACTCGTGACAGACAGACGGACATCAAAGTGATACTATAAGGGTTCCGTTTTTTTCCTTTTAAGGTACGGAACCCTAACAAGAAAAAAAATTGTAATCATTAAATTAAAAGAAGAAATCATATTTAAATATGTCACAAGTGTTCAAAACCACACAACATTAAAATTGAATTGAAAAAGACTTTAAATTCATTACACGAAGTTATAATGAACCTAATTTTACTTACGGAACCTATAAGCAAATTAAGAAAACAGTCTTTTTGGTTCAATTGCTGTATTTTTTTTTTATCCGATAAAGAGAGAACTGCTCATTCAATTGCCAGTTACTATTACAGTTTTCTAGAACGATTCAAATATTTGAACTCTTAATTTTTTATTGTTTTTATAAGAGTTTTTTTTAAACAAGTGCGTTTTTTTTAATAAGATTGTGATTTCAGGAATAAACAGGTACCTCTATTTTGTTAAATTAATTTTGGTGAGTATATTGTAGCATCTCTTCCTATGGGTGTCATAGGATGGTAGGTAATTACATTAGGGCGATTACTCATGGTGCCGTCGCGGCAGCGTTTTTCATCGCCGCGGTGCCGCAGCCCTTGCATTTACAAATATGGATCGATCCGGCGAAGAGTCTTCACTGCGATGGTAGCGCCCAATGGTATTGTAGTTCTCAACTAATGTACGGTCAACCGCTTGTCGGTAGAAACTTTTTCAACTCTATTACCACGCCATAAGGTCCAAAAATGTTTCTATCGATGTGCGGCCGTGTGAATGTTTTAGTTAATAGTTTACACACGGAGTCAAAGATCGTTGCGTGGTGCCTAACATAGATTTTTTTGCAAAAATGCCATACCAGAATTTATTTAAAAAATACAGCGTAAATTTGTAGTGGTTTCGCACGCGAAGCCCAGTGATTCTACTCATGATAACAAGCAACTTTCCTAAAGAAAAAAATTATTTACTCGAAAAAAATTTTTCGCCTCTCCATAGTAAAGTGGTCACGTGATCGACTAATTTTGTATGGGGAGTCCAAAAATTTTTTTCGAGTAAAAAATTTTTTCTTCGGGAAAGTTACTTGTTTTCATGAGCAGAATCACTGGACTTCGGGTGCGAAACCAATACAAATTCACGCTGTATAGATATGGACCAGTTTATCTCAGTACATCATCAATCATCATCTCTAGCAATACTGTTCTACGTTGGCGTCACATAAGCCGCAGTCTGGTCACTGGTTCTGCTGAACCGCGGCGGTGAAAAACGCAGCCGCCGCGGCGCGGGGCCATGTATGTATGACCAACCGCTCTTACCGCCAGTTGCACAAAACGTCTTTAAAGTTAAATTTCCTTTAAGTCTATCGCTGAATCTTCCTTTTTCGTTTACAAATACAGTGACAGCAAGCAATAGATTTAAAGGAGCTTTAAGTTTCAAGAGTCTTTGTGCAAATGGCTGTTAGACAGACAGTCGGATCCGCTGCGCGTCCGCGCCGCACTGATCCAGGACTTATTATTTCTTAAAAGTCTAAGAAGCTACAATTTTGAATAACCTGTGGTTATAACTCAACTCAAAACAGTTTATTCATTGTTGGATATTAAAATCTCTTAATGACGTCAGCTAAACTACATTGCTTCACAAACAAATTGGCGCCATGGTGGGAAAAAAGCGACAATAAAAACCCACAACAATTTCTATATTTCCAAAATTTAATTAATTTGTAGTGTTATCGGGATGTTTTAAAGGTAGGTCTACGAAATGAATTTTGAGTTTCAAAACTTATTTAGATCTTATTTTTAACACAATACTGACCGATGATTAAATCGTATAAAAATCTTAATTGCTATGGTATAATCGGAAATAGGTAACATATATGTATACATACATACATACATAACATCACGCCTCTTTCCCGTCGGGGTAGGCAGAGACCACAGTCCTCCACCTGCTACGATCTTGACATACTTCCCTTGCTTCCTGTACTTTCATCAATCCTTTCATACATGCTCGTCGGTTTAGGGTACTTTTAACCTGGCCTTTATTCAGAACGTCCTGAATTTGGTCCTGGTAAATTAATAAAAACTTTAACGTTCTTCAAAAAGTTATTAAAATAAGGTCATAATCAATACACTTAGCTCACTGCTATGTAATGATGAAATTAAGGCTCAATTTTATAATTTGTCCCTCACTTTATCATAATCTTGCTAACTGCGGGGGCAAAGAGTGATCGATCTGTTACTTTATCTCATCTCACTAATATTATAAATGCGAAAGTGTGGATGTTTGTTCATTAAGTCTCGTATTGTCGCTTTTTTGTTAATGAAGTAGAAAAGGACTACATAAGACTTTACGAAAAAGATACTTTGAGTGACGTATATAAGTACGGCAGAAAGAATCGCCCAAGTTCTTGCTTAAGGGGCTGATAAGAGCTAAATACGCTTCACTTGAGCAGGTTTTTAACGAAAAGTGATGAATATATGGCCGTAAATAAAATTTATGTGATAATTAAGCATCTTTCCAAGAATATAGCCGACTTCAAAACATGATTAAATATATTTTGTAAGCCATAAAAATTATCCAAAATTACCTCTGCTTTTTTGCTTTTAAACCAAACCGTTTTTTTTTAAGTCCCCATTAATCTATGATGCCAAAACTTTTACACATTATTCAATACATTATGCATAATAATATAGCTATTTGATAATTAATATTATGGGTACAGATTTTGATAAAAATGCAAAAATTTGCGAAAAACGTAAAACAGCGTGAATCCGCTCTGTTCTAGCACGCGAATTCTGCCCTTTGTTAGAAAGGGAGGTAATTTAGCTCTTATCATCCCTTTAATGTTAATTGACCTATTTGCAACCAATGGTTGTTTTTCTTTCAGAAGAGTAAGTGTCAATAAACTCAAGAAAAGTAAAAATCTATACTTCAACACTTAATACAAAAAACTTGTGATATTGGACATATAAATTATTTCGTATTGTAAAAGAAGACGTGTGTAATGTGGTCTAGAGTAAGTATTATTATGAGTAAGTATATTAATATTATCATAACATCCCATGAAATGTCCACTACAGGACAGTTCCCTCCAGAATTCTAGCTTTTGCTGGAAAAATGTGGAGGGGAAGTACCATAGTTATCTCGCTTGTCAGCGTTAGGCAAATAAGTACCAGCCCGCTTAGCACGCTGCAGTTGTCAGTTTATCTAGGCCCATAGATTAAAGACGTCACGTTTTTTTGACATCCGAGCAGTGCGACACATTTTGAAAGACAAGGACGGCTGTATGTATCCTATCCTACTAATATTATAAACGCAAAAGTTTGTAAGTATGGATGGATGGATGGATGTTTGTTACTCTTTCACGTAAAAACTAGTGAATGGATTTTAATGAAACTTTACAATAATATAGCGTATACATCAGAATAACACATAGGCTACAATTTATCCTGCGCAGACAAAGTCGGCACCAGCTAGTTAGTGTATAAAGCTATCTCTGTCTAAAATATCAAAAACGTTATTTGTGGATTTGCTAAACATTTTCCTCCACTGACATTTCTTCGCGTGATAGATTAGATGACATAATTCCTCAAATAAAGTGACATTTCTCCGAGATATATTTTCTCTCGGGCAGCGTGCTAAGCAGGCTGGTCGGTCGCCCAGGTACTTTTCGTAATCGAGAGGCAAGAGTTGGAAAGCAAGAGTGCTACTACTTTAAATCTTGGTGTTCTCTTTGATTCTACACTTTCCTGGTCTAACCACATCTCTCAAGTAAGCAGAAAACTTTTTGCAGCTATTGGGGCACTTAGGAAGTGGAAGAATTTGCTTCCCGTGCGGACCAAGGTCGAACTTGCGCATTCACTGCTTCTCCCTATTTTAGACTATGCAGATGTTTCTCTTATAGACCTCAATGAAGAATTCCTTAGCAAGCTCGAACATCTTCAAAACATCTGTATCTGATTTATATATGGGTTGCGCAAGTTCGATCACGTGTCTGAATATCGGAAGAGACTGGGATGGCTCCCAATCAGACTACGGCGGGAAGAACATGCTCTTGTGCTTCTTTTCAACGTTTTGCACGATCCTCGTTCTCCGTCGTACCTGAGGGAGTGCTTCGAGTATCTAGGTTCGAATCACGGGCTAGCACTTCGATACTACAGATTCCATTCACTCGATCCGGTTACTTCAGGGACTCCTTCTCTGTGAGGTCTGTTTCCTTCTGGAATGACCTTCCACGAGAGATTCGTCACTCAAAATATCTTGCCATTTTTAAGTCTAAGTTGCGTCATCATCTCCTTAATAAAATCGTTTAATATTCCTATTACTGACATAAAATATTTATTTATTTTTATTATATATGTAAGTATATATTTAAATTTATTTATTTATTTACTTATTTATTTATTCATTAATATTTATTTAGTTTTTATTATATATTCATTTTTACTTATTTGAAATGTTTCTTTGTTTATTTATTTATTTAATTTATTTTTATAACTTTATAATTTATCTTTGTTTTTTTTTTCAATACACGCAGTGCTCCTACTGTATATCTATCCTATCTTCAAAGGTTGCCTTTAAAAGATCGCTTGCAGCGATAAGGCCGCCTTTGCCCACATAAGTTTTAAGTTCTCTTTCCTGTACAATTTTATTTATTATTATGTGTGCAATAAAGAATCAATCTATCTATCTATCTATCTACTTTATTTATTATACACTCTCATTTTTTCAGGTTCTGTTATTATTCTGGACATTTCATACAAAAGTGACGGAAAGTTCTAAAGTATTTGACTGGGGCACAGATAATGTCGATTCAAAGAAGTATTGTACTAAGCCTGACAGCAATGGATGCCCTGATGGGTCACATGTGATGTGCATGTATTATCATCCTGTACGTATCTCTACATGTTGAAAAAAAAAACGGCCTATAGTTGGTCCATCTTAACAATGCAGTGAGTCATCGCTTTCCGCCGCTGGTAGCCAAGCCCCGTAATCAATCTGGTCGCTTAAAATTATAAAGTCAAATGCAAAATGACTATCTGAAGGAAAATCTTCGTAAGAAGAGGTTGTTTCCTTTGTGTGTTACCAAAAACGAAAAAAAAATGCAAACAAATTTTTTTTTTGCATTTTATCTCCATTGTGAATATACCTTTAACCTACTTTTGCATTAATGACTTACTGCATTATTGACGCGGACGAACTATAGTATTAGTAAGGGTGATGACGGTCAAATTTCTATATCATTTGCTCATGTCTTTGTCTGATGATAAGAAGCATCCTCTAATCTAAAAGCTACAAAAAATATTGGCAGACATCCACACCCCTGCGTTTTTGAGGAATTAATTTTAACAATTTTGAAATTTGACAATGAAACGTACACCTGGCAGACTATGACTGTCCGATTAAACACAATGTAGAGGACCCCAGAAAAATAGTCTGCCACCATAATAGCCCTGCGTTGTAAAGTTACAGCGCTTTAAATGCAAAAATTCACTACTTCGTCCCGTGATAATGCAGAGCCCTGCATGTCTGCCTCTTCGATTTTCTACATCTTCAGAAATACTTGAAACAGCAGCCACAAAGGCAGTCAAAAAAAACATTATTTAGTATCTTTTTTTTTTTTGCTTCAACTTAAAAACGCAGCGACGCACAGAAAAACTTGTTAGGACCAAATCGATTCGTATTGAGTTGATCTATCATCCCTATTAATATGAATCATGAACAAATCATATACCCAAATTGCAGCCAGCACCCTAACTTTAAATAGTGCGTGGCGGGCCACGTGCAATGTAGGGTTCCGTAGTAACTTTGCTTTAGGAATAATAATTTTTTAAGCAGTTTTCGATTTATTCATAAACTTTTCCAGTCCTAACGACGACCAGCGAAGCCTAGCGCTTGATTGCTATTTATATTTCTATCATTTACAGTTTTTCGACTATGAAGTTGTTTAGAAATTAATTTTTATTTGCAGAAACAAACCAGTGGCCCAAATTGCTACAATTTTCAAAATATTAAAATGGTTCCGGAGCTATCGGAACTAGTATTGGCAATGGTGAATGAGTAAGTTACAAGTTAAATTGCCGCACTCAGAGACATAAATAAAAAAAAACTTTCATTAAGTCTCGTGTTGTCGCCTTTTTTGTCAATGAAGTAGAAAAGGAAAACATGAGACTACGAAAAAATTACTTTGAGTGGCGTCTATAAGTACGGCAGAAAGAATCGCCCAAGTTCTTGCTTAAGGTCTATCAAACTATTGCTAGGAGTGTCTTAAACAAGTTAGGGGCGATTCTTAAGTGTAGTGCAAATGGCCCTGAATCTATTTTATATACTACAACCTATATAAATGGAGATTTTAAGTATTTGGCTTATTTCCATGTCATCATCATCATCCATTCATCATCATATCATGTGGGTTGCAAGATCGGTCATCGACCTCACAAACCCTGGTGTCAGAATTGTTTAGCCGACATGGCTCAATAACGACTACATCCGTGGATAGTAGTAGTCGGGACCAACGGCTTAACGTGATTTCCGAAGCACGGAATCATCTAACTCTTCGGATAATCAGGTGATTCATCCTGAAATGTCCTAATCAAACTGGGGAGGACTAGTAATTTTTATTTGACAATGGGGATCCCAGAACCTTCGGATCGAAACCGAGCGCTCTAGATAACCATGTAAGATAATAATTTTTTTTTTAGTTCCATTGCAATCGGTTCACTCAAACATAAGCTACACGAATGCAAAATATTCTCTGTTAAACCGATCCCAATGAAACTATACTTATGTGTTGAATAGAAATAAGCCAAATAAATTATCAAAAACTTAGTTCAACACGGTTCGGTCCACACAAGACTATCTCAATTCGTTGTCCACACGTTCAGGATTTTATGAGTTATTGGCGCGATGTTATGTATGTATGTATACTACAGCAAATGCATTTTGTTTTCAGAATTCGAGGTAAAGTAGCAATGGGAAAAGAGACGGTTGGTGGGGGGAAAACTCCCGTTCCCAGAGGCTATGGCATATTTAAAGTGGTACGTATTCATCCCAATCCGTATAACCCAAACAGTTTGACTCGAAAGAAGAAGAAAATGCCCAGTCCAATCTGGGTACGGTATAAACTTAAGTGGCAAGTCTGCCACCTGGTCACAAACTGCAGAAGACAACTTTTAAATTCACTGCGAATATGGAGCTCCATCTCAGTATTTGAAGTGAAAACTTCTTTAGCGGCGCTTGGCACTTTTTTAAATGGGTAAAAAATGTTGAACTCGCGTCCGATGTCGCGTCAGATCCGTAGCCTGATCGAAAAAGCGTCAACTGTCAACCGTATTGTTATTAAAATACGGGTTTTTATTCAGTGACGTCAAAGAAGTACGCGAGCAATGGCGCGATTGACCCTTACAAAAAGCATAATATTAAAAGAATGCAAGTTTACACTTCTGCCGGCACTTCCGGAGTCCAACCCGTCCTTTTTTAGGGTTCCGATACCAAAATGGTAAAAAAAGGAACCCTTATGGTGCCGCTCTGTCTGTCTGTCCGTCTGTCTGTCACACCTCTATATCTCAGCAACCACTTATGCTATCAACCTGAAATTTGGAATAGTTTTAGAATATAGTTGCCCAACTTAATTGCACAAGAAAATTTTTTGAAAAAAGTATGATTATTAATATAAAGGGGGCCAAAATAGGGGGGGCCAAATTTCAAATTGTCGCTACTAGGTCGAGTGGGGTATCATATGAAAGGGCTTTACTTGTACATTTTAAAATATATTTTTGTATTTTTTTAAATTTCTTAGTTTTAAAGTTATGATGAAAAATGTCAAGAAAAATACCATTCCCCCCCCTTATCTCCGAAGTTTGAGTAAGGAAAAATCTGAATTAATTACAGTTGACAGAAGTTTATATAAACTTTACAGCAAAAATAAAACGATCTTTCTAAGTTGCACAGATTTTCAGAAATTTGCAAAAAACCTTTACAAACAAATTTAGTTTTGCGGTCCTGAAAATGGACTTTATTGCTTCCAAAAATACTATAGGTATATCGGAACCCTCGGCGCGCGAGTCCGACTCGCACTTGACCGGTTTTTTTTTATGTTACGGGAGAGCAAACGAGCAGGTGGGCCACCTAATGGTAAGTGGTAACCACCGCCCATAACGCCTACTGCCTTATTCGTCGCCACTATAATTAGACAGCAAAGCGTGTTGCTCACTTTGAGAATTAAGTTTGTACGTTTTTTTTTTTTTTATTGAAAATGGGCTTACTCTTGACCTCGATCTAGTCTTGAAGACAGAGATGAGGTCGAGGATGGAACGAGCTTACCCAGAAGAAGCCTATTCACTCGCGACTTGAGACGTAACCCTCGGTGCGCGAGTCTGACTCGCACTTGGCCGGTTTTTAAAAGAATATATTTTACACTGAATAGACGGATTGTTCATGCCTTTGTTTGATTACTTTTTATCTATTCTTATAACATTGTTTTTATTTTTGGGCTAACTAATATGTTTTTTTTTTTTTTCAGAAATGGGATGATACTTTGGCAAAATATGCACAAGTTAAGGCAAACATGTGTATGTTAAAGTTTGATTTGTGCAGAGCGACAAGTAAGAATTATTATCTTCTATACACTCAACTCGCCCTATCTACTTCATAACTTATGCTGACTCAGCGACCCGAAGAGGATCTTGGCCTCCCACACAAAGAGCCGCCATTCTTCTCTGTTGTGTACAGCTTGTTGCCAGTCGGCTATTTGACGCTCCAACAGGTCTTTCTTGACTTGGTCGATCCAACGATACCTAGGACGTCCAGCGAGTCGGGCTGACTTGGTCTCCCCAATGATGTTAGGCAAGGCTATTTCCTTGTTCTTACTGACCCTCCATGTTCCTTCTTCTCTCATTTCTGGTCCTAGAATTTTCTTCTCCGCTACTAAAAGTTTTTCTTCCTCCTTCAGCGTCAGTGTCCAAGCTTCACATCCATAAATCAAGATTGGCCGGTCTTATAGACCCGAATCTTGGTTCTTCTGCTGATAAGCTTGGACACGAGAATTTAGTGACGGACTGCCAATCTCGCCCTATCTGTATATTGAAAATTTTCGTAAAAATATAATATTTACAACTGAACTAAAAAGTTTTCACAGTATCAATTTTTCAAATAAAAGTGTGTTTCATCCATAGATGGTTTCATCAGCTTTTATTATTATATATTTATTGCCATTATATACAAATAATAAAAGATGTTATTATGGCATACCACCACTAGTTTTAAGTCTTAATTTTCAGGCAGGCACCTATCTCAAAAACATAATTATTCCTTTTTATTTATTTTTCATTACTTTTTTTTATTTTAAGTCGATCAAAAGAGAGTGTAATACACTTGAGACCTTTGCTTGAGACTGTGATAAGTTTTTAGTTTTTTTAATAAAAATCTTAATAGTACATTAAGATGCACGTGCGCTATTTTGGATATTACGGCCGAGGCTCAGAAATTGCAGCCCGAGCCGCAGGCGAGGGCGTAATGGAGCCGAGGGTGTAATCACCAAAGCGCATAAGCTTCTTACGACGTTTTTCAACACATTTGCGAATAAAAACGAATCAAATTCGCTTACCTGCCTCCATTTTTCGTTCTCTCAATACTTTTCAACATGGAATAAATACACCACAAAGAGCTAAGTTTATACTTATTTGCCAGCTCATTGAAATAAGCCAAAAACACATTCTCTGAAAACAAAATGGCATTTTTGCTGTTCCTCCATTCAATGAACTTTTCGTAGGCAAGAATTTACCTATTTTTCCTTTGATTATGCTGGAAGGAGACTCACTTGCATTTTGTGCCCCAGTAATTATTTCCTGTGGGGTTAAATTAAGTTCTTCTTCATTGCTTGAAACCGACGAACGACATTGTTAGTTAGTCACAAAAATCAAAGCAAATGAAAATACTTCTGAAAAATGGCGCGCGGAATTCTTGTTGCGCGCGCATTTCTTTTTTCAAATGAGGAGCTGTGACGAAGCTGTGGCAATGCTCCCAAACAGAGTAGTCATTGAAAAAGTACAAAAACTTTAAATTTATTGCTTACAAAATCAATTAATGTTAATATGTTGTCAAATTTAACTAATCTCATGCAACAAACTGTTTATATATTATATTTTTATCAACATTAGGTATATATTTACGAAAATGTCATAAATATTTTAGACATTAGAACTCCTTGCTCTTTGTTAATATAAAAAAAACAAAAATTATATAACTAGTGCTGTAATATATAATGAGAAAAGCACGCGTTTTTAATAAGCTGGATTATGGACCTAAATACAGTGCAAATAGAGCTGTTTTATAAGCAAATGTGTTGAAATAGTACATTAAAATGCAAGTGCGCTATTTTGGATATTACAGCCGAGGCTCAGAAATTGCAGCCCGAGCCGCAGGCGAGGGCGTAATGGAGCCGAGGGTGTAATTACCAATGCGCACAAGCTTTTTACGACGTTTTTCAACACATTTGCGAATAAAAACAAATCAAATTGGTTACCTTTAAAAATTCTAAACTTTGCTAACCTTACGTCCACCGCATTTTGTCGGCTGCATATGTTCATGTTTTCCTTTAATTTCACCAACTTTCAAAATTGTATTTAGTGTATGAGTATTTTCGACGGTTCAGGAACAGTTTTTTATTTGTAGAAGTCGACACTTTTAGAAATATTACAATAATAAACACTACAAATATATGTAAAATGGCGCGCATTATTTCTTTTTCAGCGGGCACAGATTATAAGAGGAGACCCAAAACATTACCAACTGTGTTATCTTACACCATCAATCTTTTATCAATTATTAGTCAATCTAGTAACCAAGCTATAAAAAAAAGCAATTGTCACTCGGTACCCAAACATCCTATTCCATTAACCTTGAAATAAATGATCAAAAATTGAATATCTTGTTACGTAAATGACAAATGTATTGTTAATTAGTTAATTACTATAAATAATTTCATAAAATCAACATTCATTTATATTTTCTCGAAGTCAACTTGAAAATTTTAGTAACATATAAAAACTCCTTGCTCCTGGCCGATTAAAAAAAAACACAATTAAAACACTAGTTAAGTAATATTAGGAAAAAAACACGCGTGTTTAATAAGCTGGATTATGGACCTTAATTCAGTACAAATAGAGCTGTATTATGAGCAAATGTGTTGAAAAAATATTAAATATATTTCTTAATTTTTTGTCATGTATTTCTTTGTTAATAGTTTATTATTTAAGACTGCACTCTGCGCACACTAGCGCCCTCATCAGAGTTTAATTAATTTCTTTGAATTGGAGACCAAAATGAAAAATTGAAGAACGGCTAAGTGTTCTTTGTCAGAATAGCGTTATTTTAAACTATTACAATAAGCTTTATGTTATCCTGTTTATTCAAAATCCTTTGAACGGAACGCGGTGGCCACCAATTTCCGTTTTAAGGATTTTGAATAAACAAGATATAATAAAGCTAACTGTAATAGTTTAAAATAACGCTATCCTGACAAAGAACACTTAGCCGTTCTTCAATTTTTCATTTTGGTCTCCAATTCAAAGAAACTAATTAAATTCTGATGAGGGCGCTAGTGTGCGCAGAGTGCACTCTTAATATTTCTTTGGAAACCTTTGTCCCTAGAAACGTTCAAGAACCCTGGGCAACTACTATCGGTAGTCCGATTTTCGTTAGATTGGATTCCTGTTGAAAATAAACAAAATTTAATATTCAATAAGACAAATACACCTACATTAAACGCAATGAAATATGCAGTGAGGCAAGTAATAGCGTCAATGTATGGTCAAAAAGAACAGGTCAGCTTGAGTGATATCAAAGTATATCCTGATTACCAAAAGTGAGTTATTTTATTTTTCATATTACGAGTATTGTGACTTTGACGATTGCTTATAACGGGTGTAAGGCACAGCCTTCTGAATACTGAAAGGGTATGATCTGTCAACGTAACTGAACAACTTTCATAAAATTTTCAGGAACTGAAAAAAAAATCGGCTTCTCCATACAAAATTGCAAACTTGATTGGACAGTTTTTATGGAGGAGATGATTATTTTTTTCATTTCCTGAAATTTTTATTCGCTGTAAGTTGTTCAGTTACGTTGACTGATCATGCCCTTACAGTATTCGGAAGGCTGTCCCTTACACCCTGTTTAGTACTAGCGGTACGTCCATTATTTTTTAAAAACACTGCTATTTTATAAAAAGCAAGCCCCTTGACCAGTAGTGGTTTTTTGATTCACCCCTTAGGGGGGGTTTTGGGTTGAATACACACAGTCATTTTCGTAATAAATAATAAAATTGTGTCCCAATTTAAATATCAAATCATAAAACGTGATTTGACATCCTCATACAAAATTTACTGAACGACACCTATGCCGTATTCACAATGACTGAATGAATGTCAGAATATTCATTAATCTTCCTTCTATTACCCTTATATTTCTATAATATTTCATATTTTCAGATTGAAAAACAAACAAGGCGAAAGATACTTGCAACTGATAAATGCTAAACTGACTCATATTGGATGTGGTATTTCCGCCTATACCGACTACTTACAAAATACGAATATATTTTCAAATAAGAACCTAATTTATAACGTAAGTAAAAATCTCCATAATCACAGAATAAAGTAATAGTACTATCATATACAACGTGTTAAGGTGGTTTCTGAGCAGAGGTGCTGCCACTTTGAGAAATAAATTTATTGCGTAATAAATACAAAACATTTAATAAGAATTGTTTGTTTGGCGGCAATTTGGGGTAGTTCTATATTTTATTATCCATCACATCACACCTTAGCTTATCTTGAATAGCTTTGTATTGCAAAAGTGCCAAAAACGGCCACTTTTAGCACTTTACCAATACAAAGCTATAAATGATAAGCTAAGCTATGATATTATGGGTTATAACATATATTACTATCCCATATTGCCGCCAAACGAACAATACGAATGAAAAGTTTTGTATTTGCGACGCAATAAATTTATTTCTAAAAGTAAGGTGCTGCCACTCAGCGACCACCTTAACGGAATTTTTTTAGGGGTATTTTTTTTATTATTTAAAATTTTGCTGCTTCTGATTCAGATTATTTAATCAATGTAGATTCTTCACAGAATACTTATTGAATGTCATGCAGAATACAATTCAAATAGAGCGAGTCTACGCTTTTCGGATCGTGCTATGGCAGCGTAAAAGAAACGGCAAGAAACCACTGCAGCACGGCCTACTTTACGAGTATTGTTTGTGAAGCGATGTAGTTTAGCTGACGTCATTAAGAGATTTTAATATCCAACAAGAATAAACGATTTTGACTTGACTTGACTTGACTAGAGTCGGCTTTTTACAATGTGTTTCTTGTGTTTCGCTGGAATATCAGAGCACCATACCTCTTTGTCATTCATATTATAGTCATCTAATCTATAGTAAGCTTTTTTACATAACGTTTGCTTTACACATTCTTTAAACTTTCTCTCAGATAATTGCACTATATTGTTAGGTATTTTGTTGTAGTATCGTACACACAGACCAAAGAAAGATGTATTGACTATAGTTAATCTAGTATATGGTTGATCAATTTTGTGCTTATTTCTAGTATTAAAATTATGCCTGTCACAAATTTTAGGTAATTGATGAATGTTCTTTCTAGCATACACAATATTTTCATAGATATACTGGCATGGCACTGTCATAATGTTGATTTCCTTGAACAGTTCTCTCAGGGAATCACGAGTCTTCAGGCAATTAATTGCTCTTATAGCCCTCTTTTGTAAAACGAATATTGAATGTATATCAGCTGCTCGGCCCCAAAGCAGTAAGCCATAAGACATAATGCTATGGAAGTAGCTAAAGTAAACCAGCCTTGCGGTAGCTACATCAGTAAGTTGACTGATTTTTCTGACAGCATATGCAGCCGAGCTCAATCGACCAGAAAGAGCCGTTATAATATGAGGGCCCCATTGAAGTTTAGAGTCAGTGTTAACCCTAAAAAAACTGTACTATTTACAAAATCTAATGGTTCATTATTCAATACTATGTTATGCGAAGTAGACCTTACATTTGGTAGTGCAAATTTAATACATTTAGTTTTTTTGGTTTTCTATTCTAAATATTTCTGTGGATACGCGCGTGGACGGCGCGAGAAGCGCGGTTCATGAGCGGTGAGGAGGGAAGGGAAGTAAGCGCGGAGTGCGCGGACTAGGACAACGAAGAAACTAGAACAATTGTGAAACTTAAAAATAACAATATCTAGAAAAAAATATATTTCTTTAAGATTTTTTTTAACGGGAATGGATTTATTTTAATAAAAATTAGTTTAATTAAAATTAATTTTATTTTAATAAAAATGAGGGTTTCGCTTGTTCCATTAGTTGTAGAACGGGCACCCGCCCTGCGAGATTCTCGTGGTACTTCTGAGGGTCTTTTGTACTGAATTTGCGGGCCAACGCGACCTTCCAATTTCAAATGTCAAATTCATGGTGTACATGTTTCGAGAAATTCAGTTTGGCAAATTGCTCTGATACCTACACTTTCTTTGAAGTCTAAATAGTCTGTCTATCTCAACGCAGTTTCCCCACAGAACAAGTGCATAATTCAACATTGAGGATATATAACCGTCATCATATGTCATCAGAGCCGCTTCTTTTAAGACTGTTTGTGATAACTGTTTTGAAACAAATACAAATACGTTTAATTTTTGGCAAACCTCACTCACATGCGCTATCCAGTTGAAATGTTTGTCAACCGTCAAACCTAATAGTTTTGTGTCATTTATACCATTTCTATTATAGTTTCATTCTGTTGTATATGTATTGGTATGAGATTTCAATCATATGGAAGAAGTTGCATTACTTTAGTTTTATTAAAATTTATATCTTAAATTATTTTTGTCCACCCGATCTGTTACCTCATCAATAGCGTTATTTAGCATTGCATTCATAAATTTTTGAGTCTCTACTATTTATGTTATATTGTCAGCAAACAATACTGATTTGAAGCTTAGGGAAACAGGCAAATCCTTAATGTAAATGAGGAATAGTAGGAGCCTATGGATGCTCCCTTGTGGAACTCCTATTTTATTTAGTTAGCAATCAGATCGAAATATTTGTTTACTTTAAATTTCATTTTTTTCTTTTACAATTTTGTACACTTCTGTGCATTGTTTCCTTTGATCTAAATAACTTTTCAACTATTGTTTTTTTTTAGACAATCCAAGTAGTATGCAATCTCTCCTCAAACCCAGAGAAAGGAAAGCCCGTATTTGACATTAACAGGAAAAGCCCGAACGAATTGTGTCCAAATAACAAAGATAGAGATATCTGTCTGAAAGCATATAACTCAAAATGTGGTTGTCCAGCATACATTGGAGAAGATGACAGATGCCTCTGTACCGATCCTATCACTTATCCTTATGTCGCTCCTCCTGGTAAGTAAGAAAAAAAAGAAAAATATACCCTGTTTTTTATATTCTGTAATAGGTTCGACCCAATCCCTGATTGGCACCTATAATCCTAGATACAGTGGTAAGTTTTACATGTTTTTTTGTGAACAAGTGAGCAAATGAGCAGGTGGGCCACCTGATGGTAAGTGGTGATGGTAAGTGGACTCCACCGCCCATAGCACCCACTCTTTTATTAGTAGTAGACATACTTTGACGCTAATAAAACAGCAAAGCGCGTTGCTCACTCTGATAACTAAGATGTTATGTCTCATGTGCCAGTAATTTCACCCTTCAAACTAAAATACAGCAGTGCAAACACTGCTGCTTTACGGCAGAAATAGGTAAGGGGGTGGTACTTCTCCAGACGGACTTTGCACAGAAGCCCTATTACCTCTAAAAGAAGGTACAGTCAACGACAGGTCAAGCTTGACACTTGCAACGGGACTCTAGCCTATGCGTCTATTGAAATAAGAACGATTCAAAGTCCAATGTGTCAAGCTTGATGTGCTCTTGACTGTATGTCGAAGTATAAAAAATGCAAACACTTTTACATATTTCCTAAAGGATGTTTTTCATCTCCGGCTATCTCTATCTACACCAGCTGTAAAAACTTTTCGTTTATTTATTTATTTTTTATTTATTAAAAATAGTACAGCCACATCTTAAACATTAAACTATAACTACAACATAACAAAGAGGTAAGATATCTGATGCTTAAGACAATTCAGGCGTACATAGCATTTTCTATCATAATTTTTAAAAAAATAACAAAAGTAAGTAATTATAGTTAGATCACTTATGTATTGTCTTTAAGGTATCTATTAACTTTAGTTTTAAATACAGAGAGTGAGTCATGAAAAACATCGAGATCTATTTTATTGCTAATACTATTTTTTAATTTAATTAGTCATATCTCATTTATTATTTTATTAGTTTAATACATTGTATTTAGTTTAATTTTGCTATTAGTTTCTTCAATTGTAATCTTATTGTTAATTCCTGAGCAAAGTACATAATGTAACTGATTAAAAGCTCCCACAGGACAGGCCTTGCCTAGTGTGGGAGTTTTCGCCAATAGCTAAATGAGACCAGGATTTAATCAATTAATTTGTAATATTTATACTTAATGTTCTATTTTTGTAAATCTCACAATATTTGATTGATTGATAAATAAATTATTTATTATTTCTTTATTATTATTATTGTAATAATTGGAGATTTTGGCTATTGGTGTGACAAGATTAGTTCTTGTATTAGGAATATGTAATATTTTTTGGATTTTGTTTCTAGGATATTTAAAAGGTACATTTAAAGAAATTTGGTTAATGAGATGATTATGTTTACCATTGATAAATTTATGCAGGAAGCACAAGCCATGAAAATTTCGTCTGTCACGAATTTACGAACAAATTCACGAATATTACCCGAATATCCAAAATAAGCTCATTCGTACGATAGGACTCCGCAATGTTCATGTCTCAGTGGTCCTACTAAGCAAAATAAAACTCAAAACAATTAAAATGTACTATTAGCTTTTTTACATACAAAAGTCACTTCAAATGTCAATTTCCACCATATTGTGTGTTGCCAGTATGGTCGATTAATGGAAATTCGGGTTGTTACGAGTATGTAAACTATGCCGAGTTAAACAAAAATCAAAACATATAGACGTTCTAATAATACGCTTTGAAACAACTTTTATAGTGCGCATGGCTAAAGAGTGGAATTCTTAACCTGCGTCTATTTTCCCGAGTTCATATAACCCGAATCTCTTCAAGTAGCGAGTGAATAGGTTTCTTCTGGGCAAGTTCGTTTCATCGTCGACCTCATCTCTATCTTCAAGACTAGATCGAGGTCAAGAGTAAGCTAGCCCACTGACAATTTAAAAAAATCTATTTAGAATCAACTGAATTCTGTACAAAGACAAGGCCAGGGTCCCAAAGTAATCTGAAACTTCTCCTTAGTATGTATTATCATACTTACCGATTTGGTTCACTTATGCACCAACAGATGGTGTTAGTGCATAAGCTCCTGTTCACAAAATGATGCATATTACAAACGAAAATATAGACGTTTTTGTTTTTAAAAGACTGGGCCATAAACACATAACAGGCTCTTTATGAAATGTGATCTCCTTGTCCGTTTTTCCCGTTCGTGTCTCTTCTGAACTTTAAAGCGTGATTTTTTCTTCAACAAAAAAAAATTGAGGGATGATTCTGCCCATGAAACTGAACAACTTTTCCCAAGGATCATAGGTCGAAATAAATACGAAAAACCAAATTTTACCTTCCATACAAAATGCGCTATCAGCTGATACAGTTTCTATGGGAGGTCAAAAATTTATTATCATTTCTCGTCTCGACCTATGTTCATGAAAATGAATGAAAATGAAAATCATCCCTTAACTTTTTTCTGATGAATAAAAGATCACGCTGTATTGGCGTCTAATTTGTTCTCGTTCAGGCCTTCGGATGCCGTCGTTAGCCAAGTAGGGGGGGGGGGTCTACCGCGTCCTCGCCTCGTCATTGGTAAGTCCAAGGCCACTTGTACGAGTACCATGTGATCTTTAGGGGTGTGTAATAGATTGTATAACAACTTTTAATTTAAAATTTTATTGATATAACAACGTTTCATATAATTTTGTTTCATATAATAATTATTTCATATAATCGACATTTAACATATTTTCAGTTCTTATAATTTCAAAACGTATAATAAAAATTTCCTATAAAAATGTTTCATTTAAACATCATTTCGTATTTATTTTTTATTTATTTATTTATTGTAGGAAGACCAACAGCTACTACAATCTTACAATAAACTTATAAAAAAACAGAAGGGCCAATTATAGGTCTCCGCAGGTAAAAACCAACTTAAAAACAGAAGGAAGAAGACAATTACGTTGAGACAGCACATTATGCATAATACATAATAACATCACGCCTTGTTCCCGTCGGGGTAGGCAGAGACCACAGTTCTCCACCTGCTACGATCTTGACATACTTCCCTTGCTTCCTGAACCTTCATCAATCCTTTCATACATGCTCGTCGGTTTAGGGTACTTTTAACCTGGCCTTTATTCAGAACGTCCTGAATTTGGTCCTGGTACGTTCGCCGAGGCCTTCCCTTTCCAACGTTTCCATTCACTCTCGCCTTGTGGATCTCTTTCGTCAATCTTCCTTCATTCATCCTCTCTACATGACCAAACCATCTCAGCATCCCTTTCTCAATTTTAGTCACTACGTCTTCTTTTACGCCACAACGTTCTCTTATCACACTATTTCTAATCCTGTCACTCAATTTCACACCAATCATACTCCTCAACGCTCTCATTTCTACTGCATTAATTCTACTTTCATGCTTTTTCTGCCATACCCAGCTTTCACTGCCGTACATCAGTGTTGGTACTAAAACGCCTCTATGAACAGCCAGACGAGCCTTGTGAGACACCTTCTGACTCTTCATAAAAGCATGCAGAGCACCATTCACCATGTTTCCAGCATTCACTCTTCTTTCGATATCACTTTCACACTTTCCATCTCTCGTAAACTTAGAACCCAGATACACAAACTCCTTCACTTGTTCGACTTGTTCACCACCTATTAATATAGTACACTCTGTCATACACTCTTCTCTTTCAAGTACCATTACTTCCGTCTTGCTTACATTAACTTTCATTCCTTTCCTATCAAAAGCCACATTCATCATTGTTACCATCTCCTGTAACTCGTCAGCAGATGACGCAAGTATAACTTGGTCATCAGCGTAGAGAAGACATTTGATAAGTAACTCATTCATTCTCAGTCCACACATACTCTCTTTCAGATCAGTCAAACAATTATCCATGAATAGGTTAAACAGCCAAGGTGACACTACACATCCCTGCCTAACACCTTTTTCGATGCTAAACCATTCAGTGTACGCCCCGTTTATTCTGACGCAAGCACTGGAATCCTCATAGAGAGATTTCAGTGCTAGAATCAGATGACCGTTCACCCCATACATAGACAATGCCGACCACAATTCATTCCTCACCACTCGGTCATAGGCCTTTTCCAAATCCACGAACGCGCAGTAGACTTTTTGGTTTTTGGCCAAAAACTTTTCAGCTATGCACCGCAAGGAAAAGACCTGATCTGTATATCCCATTCCCTTTCTAAATCCCGCTTGTACGTCCCATATTTTTTCGTCAGTATCTTTCATCACTCTTTCAATGAAAACCTTTGCATACAGTTTGCCGACGACACTGAGAATAAGTTATAAGTAATCAATAAAAATATATATATATCAAATTAATTTTAAAATGAATTTTATATGAATTAAATTTTATATGAAAGATATTTAAGTGAAATGATAGTTATGCCACATGTTAGTATAGAAAACGTTCATTATAGTAAATGTTACGTATGTCAAACAAAATTATGCTAATAGTTGTTATATGAAACGATCAGATTAAGATAATTTATTCAATGTAGATTCTTTACAGAATACTTATTGAATGTCATGCAGAATACAATGCAAATAGAGCGAGTCTACGCCGTTGTTTCGGATCGTGCTATGGCAGCGTAAAAGAAGCGTTTATTATATCAATTGAATGGTATTGAAAGGTTGATATACGAAAAATATTTATACAAAGTGATGCGCACCCGATCTTTAGGGCGTCAAAGCACGTGTCCGTCCATACCACCGTTATCTTCTCTTTTATTTTATCGATAGGTAATGAAGGCTATAACTTTTAACTTTAACTTTTTTCTTAAACGTGACCAACTTTTAAAAATTGTTTCATTCTTTCGTTGGTTTATTTCTTCTTCTTTGGGTGTCTCAAGTGTCTCAATCTAAACGGATGTCAGCAACTACGGTCTGAAACACATCTTCCTTTTTCATGTAAGTTTACCTGTTTATCTCGGAAGAGAGGTGTCTCCTATTACAAGCATTGTATGCTTAAAAGGAGGCATCATGTTCCTTACCTAATTACGTATCATTTATTGTTATTATTATCTATCTCAGGAAGACTGATCCTTCAAGGGCAATAAGCGGAAACAAAGTATGTAAGCAGTCTGAGATGGAAAGCCAAATCAAAGTTATGCATAAGTCAACACTCTGTATATCTGGATTTTTTTCACCGTCTCTGGGGTTGCTCTTGACCTCGATCTAGCCCTTGAAACGGTAAAAGGAGCTTGCCCAGACAAAGCGTATTCACTCGCGACTTTAACTGATTTGGGTTATATGGGCAGGCAGAAAGTTCCACTCCTTATGTGCGCACTATAAAACACGTTGCGAAGAGCTTTTGCGACGTATAGTTATCTGTTATGCAAAACAGAAATTTTGTTATTTGGCGCGAGTGCCTTGTAATAAAACTTGAGAAAGCGAGGAATTCTACTTGTTGTCTACTTTGTTGTCGAGCGTAAAACACTATTTCTTACCTCACTACAGTGACGAAATAGCACCAGTACCGTAAACCATAATTCATCATTATACAGCGTGATATTGTATACTCCACTCATGAAAACAAGCAACTTTCCCGAATAAAAAATTGTTTACTCGAAAAGAAATTTTCGACTTCCCATACAAAAATTTTTACGATTAAAAAATTGTTTTCTTCGGGAAAATTGCTTGTATTCATGAGTAGAATCACTGGGCTTCGGGAGCGAAACCAATAAAAAATCACGCTGTATTCTTATTCCAAAAATGACGTTTGCTCACAGATAGTGTCTGATTAAAATTTCGAAAACCTTTTCCACGCTAGCGGCCAAAAATTACTTTAGCACGCAGATTTCGACGAATGAAGTAAAATTTTCCGAGCTTGCGAGGTGAAAATATATTTGTAAGGGGCTTTAAAAGCTGAAATAGCATAGTAAAAATGAAAAACTGGAAATGAATAATAAATAAGCACTTATTGTTAACTTTATTAGACAGTTTGTATGAAGAACCAGATTATTAGTATCCTGTATACGTGGTGTAAGGGTTAGGTTTTCGAAAATTAAAGGGGCATGATCAGTCAACGTAACTGAACATACAAAATTGTAAACTTGATTGGATTGTTTGTGTGGAGAGGCTGAATTTTTCGTTTCCTAAAAATTTCATTACTGAAAGTTGTTCAGAAACGTTGAATGATCATGCCCTTCCAGTTTTCAGAACCTGTCCCTTAAACCCGGCTTGCCTTAAGACCTCGAGGAGGAGTAACAAGCTAGTCTTCTATTGTTTACAGCTCCTTGTGGCAAAGATGAAAACTGTAAGCCCGCTGTGGTTTTGCTTCCCATCTTCACCGTGGACGATGCACCTCAAAATAAATTAACAAGACGCATTGGGTTTGTACTCTATTTCGTATAATAATAACCTCAAATTCATGTAAAAAATGTTAAAATGTGGATATTTCGGACTAGCTGTCATATAGTTGACTTCGTCTGTCTGTCCGTCTGTCTGTATGTCACACCTGTTTATCTCAGCAAGTTATCACGCTGTCGGTTGAAAATTTGGAGTACACTTAAAATATTCTTGTCCAATTTTATTGCAAAGAAAAAATAAAGCAAATATTTTAATGATTATTTCTAATGGGGCCCAAATAGGTCCCAAAGGTAGTTATAATGAAAAATGTCTCAATAAATTTCCTTCCTCCTTTCTCTGAAGTGCGCCAAACGAACGAAAAATCTGAAAAAATTATATTCGATAGAAGTTTATATAAATATTACAGGAAACATAATAACATAATAAACCTGCAAAACACGTATTTCGGGCCTACAAATGAGTTTTATTGCTTTAAATAATACTATAGGTAAAATCGGGAATTCGGAACCCTCGGCACAAGAGTTCGAATAGCACTTGACCAGTTTTTATTTTATTTTTCAGGGAGTCCACAGGACCATTGTCTGATCATGAAGATGGACCTAAACATGCAGTTGTTGTCAGTTCTGGTGAACTATATCATAATGAAATTGATGGCACCGTACCACAGCCTAGGAGGAATAATTTGGCGTATTCCCCTGTATGTATATTTTTTTTTGTTCTTAGCGGTCTTTTGTCACGATGACGAAAGATTTCTGGTATGTTTCCTTGTACAACTGACGCAAAGGAATTTTTCTGGCCCTGAAAAAAATTAACAAGTGCCTTCATCTCTTTCTAATTTCAATACAAGGCACTCGCGCCAAATAACAATTTTGCTGCCTTGCATAACAAAAACCTATTTGAAATTTGCTTTATCAGTTAAAATATGCGTGCAAAAGTCAGTTTCAGCCACTAGCTATGGGTTCAAATGGGTTTGACCCCCGATTGACGACTTCGCGTCCAAGAGATTCACCATGGCTCTATCAGGCTGCAACTAGCGTCGAAAAGGTTTTTGAAATTAAAACGTGATGAGGCATTTGGTTTTAGGTACTTGCGTTATTCGTTAGCATCTTCCTCACTGTAGTGAGGTGAAAAAATGTGTATGTCGCTCGGCAACAAAGTTGTTTCGCGTCTCGCGTGCTTTGACCCTCGCTACGCTCAGGATTAAGCCCGCGTCACACAGAGGCGGTAGCGGAAGCGTTCCGGGGCCGGTATTTTTTGTAAAGTATGAGTTATTATGCACCCTGTCACATTGAAAAGCGGTCGCGGCGCGGTACTTTGTTCCCGCCAAACCGCCCCGGACCGCTTTCGCAATCATACCGCCTCTGTGTGACTTGAGCTTTATTCTTTTCATCCACTTACTTCACGCTTCACGCACAAGCTTTGCTATCCGCCAACCGATGGCGCTGTAGGTTTCTGTCTAAAACGCGATATTTTAAAAAATGCTTAAAAAATACACGGGGAAAACGAATTTTCCGAGACCTATTTTGGCCCCCGAAAACCCCGTTAGGGCCGTTTTCGAGAAACCGATTGAAACCGAAATATTGCTCATATAATAATAGCGTGAATTTGTGTTGGTTTCGCACCCGAAGCCCAGTGATTCTACTCATGATTACAAGTAACTTTCCCGAAGAAAAAAATTTTTTACTCGAAAAATTTTTTTCGCTTCTCCATAGTAAAGTGGTCACGTGATCGACTCATTTTGTGTGGGGAGGCGAAAACTTTTTTTCGAGTAAAAAATTTTTTTCTTCGGGAAAGTTGCTCGTTTTCATGAGCAGAGTCACTGGGCTTCGGGTGCGAAACCAATACAAATTCACGCTGTAGGAATAAGTTGTGTTACTTTTTTTTTTGTAAATATATTAATTGTTTTTATTAAATTAATTGTTTTCAGAAACAGAACCTAGACACAAATCCACCTCTATTATCGTCACAAGAAACGTAAGTTTTTTAAAAGGACTATTTCTTTACAATTTTCTTGAATAAACATTGGACAGCTTTCCGAAAACTGAATAGTAGAAGATCCAACAAAGCGAATCTTGCGCAGAACTTGGCACGATTCAAGCACATACCTAATAGGTAACACATAGGAAGTGGTGCAGCCCAGCAGAATGTGTCAGGGACCTAATATAGTGGGGCAAAATGTCAAAAATATGTCGTTTAATTTTACTAGGTTGAAAGTTGTATCTTTTGAACCTACATAGGTAGCTGGTTTAAAATTTCACAGAATATGTGTTTTTGAGACAAATATACCACCTAATAATAAAAATCATGAAATTTAGTTCACCAAAATGGCAATAAAATTACATGTCCCGAATGATTGATTAACTGACTGATTACAATCGTGCCAAGTTTCATCCCAGCAGGTTTTGCGCAGAGCACCCCACCCAAACTCGTACTAGAAAGGGTATGATCAGTAAACTCAACTTTCAGTTACAGAAACTTTCAGATATTGAAAAAAATCAGCCTCTAATAAGGCAGTGGGCGCTATGGGCGGTAGTGACCACAAGTGGCCCACCTACTCGTTTTCTCAATTGTAACAAAAATAAAACCGATGTCATGAGATGCTGATAAAAAACCAAGATTCACAGTCTAGCCCACCGTCGCAAGGTTGCATGTCTGTCGGTCTTTTACAGATTGTACTTCGGAGAGTGTGCCCAAGAGCTCCATGAGCTTATCCCACCATCCCCCTTCTACCATCAGGAGTCCAGACGTCACCCACACTTGGTTGCACACATTCGCACAAAGGGCTTTGAAACATTTTTTATTATGCGCACGGCTAAAGAGTGTAATTCTCTGCGTCTGTGTTCCCGAGTTCATATAACCCGAATCTATTCAAGTCGCGAGTGGATAGGCTTCTTATGGGCAAGCTAGATCGAGGTCAAGAATAAGCCCATTGACAAAAAAAAAGTTGAAAATTATTTTATTTTAACACTTCCTGTGTTTGGATATATCCACAAAGTAATAAATCGCTAGACTTCACAGCCATAGGCAGGATTCGAACCTGCGTCTTCTCCGTTAGTTTCTTAGCAAAAGATGTTCAGTTTTATTGACTGATCATGCCCTTTCTGTTTATGCCAATATGTGCCTTAAACCCTGATATTCTAAGTGTTAAAAATTGTGAGCATCATTAAACTGAACAACTTTCCATAAAGAACATAGGTCGACATACGAAAAAAAAATTGTTTGGCTCCCATACAAAATGCGGAATCAGCTTGTGCTTTTTGGCAAGTTGAAATTCTTTTGTCGTATTTTGACCTTTGTAGGCAAAGTTGTCAGTTTCACGGTCTGAGTGATATGTTAAAATATGTAGGCTAAATATTTTACGCCTTGTATTTATTTATTTTTTTATTGTACACAGTCATGAAAAAATACAAAACATATTTTTTTGTTTCAGATACAACACTCATCAATCGTTCATTATGCAATCGCTTGAGTAAGTTATCACAAGGAATCATAGACCGTGTTACATAATGAAGTAATAGTACTTATATCCGCCCCCTTGCAATCTCCCCCGCACTCCCGAGCGCACCCGCCCGCGAGAAATTTGTTGTCCTGCTGAGGGTCTTTTGTACTGAATATGTGGGGCCTACACGACCTTCCAATTTCAAATTTTAAATTCGCGCTCGATGTATAGTGTAGTGTGTGTCAAGGGTGTGTGTGTGTGTCAAGGGTGTGTGTGTGTCAAGTGTGTGTGTGTGTAGTGTCCGGGGTGTGACCGTGTGATACTGGCAAACAATATTACCAACCCATCTCTTCCCGTGAGTGTCGTAAGGCGCGACTAAGGGCTTATGAACCAGAGGATGGCAGCATCTTTCTCTGTATCGTACCACCTTAAAAACTGCAGTCACCAACAACAGCGGTCGTCAACCGCAACGCTTACATGCGTGGTGGTTATGGTAAATTCTTTTAAAAGCACCACGCGTTTTTACTGCACTTCTGGAGGGAGCTCCCTGTCCTGCAGTGGACGTTTCAAGGGATGTATAATGATAGTACTATATTGATACAGGGTTATTTTTGGTCTTCTGAAGAACAAAACTGAACAATTTTTCTAGACAGATGCATCGAAAAACGTGGACAAATATAGTTTTTTAGGGTTCCGATACCAAAATGGTAAAAAAAGGAACCCTTATGATGTAACTTTGTCTGTCTGTCTGTCACACCTCTATATCTCAGCAACCACTCATGCTATCGACTTGAAATTTGGAATAGTTGTAGAATTTGGTTGCCCAACTTAATTACACATAAAAGAATATTTTTTTTTTGTATGATTATTACTGTAGGGGGAAAAATTTCTAATTGTCGTTACTAGGTGGAAGGGGGTAACATATGAAAGGACTTTAGTTATGAAAGGAAGTTTGTAAAAGGAAAAATTTTAATAAACTACAGTCGATAGAAGTTTATGTAAATATTACAGCAAAAAAAAACGATCTTTCTAAGTTCCACAGTTTTTTAGAAATCTGCAAAAAACCTTTACAAACAAATTTAGTTTTATGGTCCTAAAAATGGACTTTTATGCTTCCAAAAATACTATAGATATATCGGAACCCTCGGCGCGTGAGTCCGACTCGCACTTGACCGGTTTTTAACACTATTGTCGTTGCATGGTTTGTTTGGGAGAGCAAAACTGACTCGTTTTTTGATCTATGAATTTTTGAGAAAACTGTTTAGATATGTGTTCTGAATATTACACAAAAAGGCTAAGGGTCCTCAGGTGATCCAATGTAATTTTTTATTAATTCCTTTATGTGTTTTAGGCCGCCGCCATTGACGCAGAATAAAAGTCCACATATAATGTTGGATCACGAAGACGCTGGCCATGGTGTTTATGAAACACACAATAACGTTAACTATCGATCAAACGTCAAACGGGTAAAAATTTTTTTAGCATTTTCAATGTTTTTTCTTTAAATTCTCTTGATAAATGATTAATGAATTGGCAAGCGTAAGTAACAGGCAGAACCGTAAACAGAATGTATGCAAAGAATAGTGTACCGAAAACTTAAAAGACAACTAAGAAACATTTAATGGAAGATGATTAAGAAAACAACTTTTGAATACAAGCTGCTCGAACAAAGCTATAATTTAGTATTATAGGTTGATTTTTGTCGTTTCCCGCAACATGTTTCTTTTTTTTTTTGGCAAAACTTTTTTTTTTAGTCTACCGAACAAGCCCTTTCAGTTTTCGGTACACCGTCCCTTTCACCCTGTACGAAGATTCGGAGATCGAAAAACATACCGAATAGCCTGGAAAAGCTTTTGGACCTTGTGATGGTTCATAAAATGTCACTACATTATATTACAAAACATCAAATTCATAGTCATATTTTTATCATTTGCATGCTTCCTATCAAAACCTACGCTTTGAACGATAACGCTACGCAATCTTCGCTTTTTTACTATAATAAGTCCAAATTCAAAGTTAGTCTTGCTCAGATCGTAGTCGGCCCCAAAAAAGATGATGCAACAAATTCCAACAAATGCCATATATGGGCAATGGTGGTTTGTACTATACGGATGAAGAAGGAAGGGAGGCTTTTTTCCTGCAAAGGGACTTTTCTATGCTAGCATAATATTATTCAATAAGTTATTATTTTCTGCTTATCAGTTTGGCTAACATTTGAACATGACAGAAGTTTTAATGACAAAATAAAATGTTTTCTTTGAGAAATAAAGGTTCCACCTGTTTCAGAGATTTGATAAGAAAGAAAGTATATTTGCTAGAGCACCAAAATTTGAATTACACAATACTGGCGATAGATCATTCATGCATGATTCAAAATCAATATTGCGTAATCTGAAAAAGGATGTGATTCCGCGAAGAGATTTCTCTAACGCAAAAATGGCTCTTGACAAATACTTGAATGAACAACGTTATCAAGATGTAATGAACCACGACATTCATAACACACCCTATGAATATCATAATGAAAATGTCATCAGTGATGCCTATAATAAAGCAGTTGTAACAATAAAACCAAGATTTCGAAATTTCGCAACGAAATCTAGTGCACATGATTATCCCAACAAAACGATTTCACAAACAAAATTCTTAGACACGAATCGCTCCACGAAAAGTAAATTTCCTTATTCTGATTTTCAACAAAATGAAAACGTGGTTCATGAAGACGAAGAACACCAAGCAGAAAGCAATATAAACGAAGATTTAGACAAGGACAAAAAATTCATGAATTTACTGAACACTCTCGAGCAAGAAGTTAAAAATATTGATCTTAAAGCAGACGAGAAAAAAATTTTCAATGAGAAGATGAAGAAAATTTACAGTTCCGTTGTGCACACAAATTCACATAGCACCGATTTTAAAAACTATGATACTGACGATTTTGCTTTTAATTCTGATAGCACTGACATTCCTACTAAATTAATGCTTAAAAAAACAATACACGAGGTAGAAGACGTTGTTAAAAGATTAAAATCAAAAGCTGCTAAAAATTTATACACGAGACCAGTACAAAGAGATCAAAGTGCATTAAGACCGGTTATAGATAAAAATATCGATTTAGAATTTCGAAACACTTATAGTGACGCCGAAGATTATGAAAACAAAAAATATTACAATAATTTTAAATTAAATCATAAAGGCAGCCAGGTCATTGAAAAAGAAAACGAAGTAAAAACTCTTCCTCAGAATGTGCATTACAATAAAATGAAAAATGGGGAATACGAACCTCCTTTCCGAAAAAAGAATAGAATTATACACGATAACCTTAGAAGTTCAGAGTATAATACCTTTAAAGATAATAAATATTTTGGGGAAGAATTTAACAAAAGAAATAGAAACTATAATCGAGAATCCCATAAAGCTCGTTATGAAGACGAAATCATAAATGACTATGAAAACAAGCCAAGAAGCTTCATCACTAGGAAGGAGTATGTTGATTACGCAGATGAACCACTAAGTTCTGAGAGGAGGAAATATTATCAAGAAAAATTGGATAATATTGAAAGATCGAATGGTCACTTGTCATACAACAAACCTCTTAGCAATGTAAGTAATATTCAACTAGCTGATAAATAGAGACTTTAGCAAAGGTATTTCCCGAAATCTCAACAATAAACTAAGTGGTGTAAGTATGACGAAGCATCACTTGAGAACGTTTCAATAGATTTTTCTAAGTTTTTTTTTTTGGGTTCATTATCGTCAGGACAAAGTTCTGATGTAACGAAAAATTTTAAATGTTTACCGGAAGATTAATTGGCACACAACCTGAAAATATTGGTTTTAATTGGGTAGACAGAGACGATAATAATATCTGTGTGAGTGCAAAATAAAAAAAACTGAATGCTGAAAAAATATCGTAATATTTGAAATTATAAAATACAAACTAAATTTTCTTATCCACAAAACTGTTTTCACAGTTTGACTCTCTATGGTTTGACGTAGGATTACTCTAACTATAATCTCAACTATTAGTTTATTTAAAGTAAGATAAGGTAAAGTACACAACAACTCAGGAGTGCGGACGGTGTCGTTACAGCTAAAGCTCCGGCTGCAGCGCCTACGCCGGACTACTGCACGGCGGCGCCGCGCCGTGACTCATAAGCTAGTTTCTGCGATTTTAGTAGGATTTGGTCTCTGATTATTTTGCTGAATTACGTATATGATCAAATTAATATCTCGACGAGATCTATCATTCGTCCCAGCACACGAGTAGTCTAAGGTCAATCACGTTATAGCGATTTTAAGTTTGACGGCTGTGAAAAGAATTAAAGATCTTGACAAAATCTATCATTTCTCAGAACATACGATTAGTCTACTGATAGTAGTCTCCGAGTTATAGCGATGTTAAGTTTCACAGCTGTTAAAATAAATAAAGACCTCGATCAGATCTATCATTTGTCCTAACATACGAGTAGTCTAGGAACAGTGGCATCAGAGTTATAGCGGTTTCAAGTTTGACAGTTGTCAACTGAAATAAAGATTCGACGAGATATATCATTTTTCCAACCATACAAATAGTCTAATGACAGTACTTACAGAGCTATAGCAGTTTTTTTACGAGTACACTTGAAACAGTTGTATCAGAGTTATAGCGGTTTCAACAGACAGCTGTCAACCGAATTGAAGATCGCGACGAGATCTATCATTAGCAAGGAACATATAATACTCACCTACGTCATTAGCAAGGAACATATAATACTCACCTTCATTAGCAAGGAACATATGATACTCACCTACGGCGAGAAGAATGTCGACATAGAATACAAAAAATGCGACAGTTTTTTTTTTCATACTGGCTTCATATCATTAGCAAGGAACATTATAATACTCACCTATCATTAGTACGAACGTACTATAGTCTAGCAACAGTAGTTACAGAGATAATATAGCGGTTTTGACAAAATGTCAACTGAAATGAAGATCTCGTCGAGACCTTGATTTTTAGTCTTAGAGACAAAAACGCTAAGATCAAGTTGATCTGTTCAACAGTTTCCATGATTCCAATTAAATTTTAAAATAATTCTATTCTAGTTCAGTTCAGTTTAATTTCTGATATCTTCCCACTAGTTTCCTTATTTCTTTGTTAGACATACATAACATTTATTCGGTCGATTTTATTTATATGTTTCAGCATATGGACGCCAGTCAACGATACGGAAAACAGCGTGTTCCGAGCATTCGAGTCAACGAATCGAATGGTTTCCGCCGATACTATCTACCTAATCGTGCCCTATCTCGTCCTTTACACGGCTACTAGAATTAATTTCCTACTAAAATAAATTCTATACAGGGTTATTTTTGGACCCCATAGCCAAATTTTTGTATGTTTCTCAGAACACGGACCAAAGGAATATGGGTCGAAAAACGAGAAAAATTTTTGCTCATCCCTTACAAATCCCACTATCGCCGGCACAAGATTTGTGTGAGAGGACCAACATTTTCTTTAGTTTTTCGACCCATATTCCTTTAGGCCTTTAGGCAAGTTTTTTAAATATGATGTTTTGAGCAATATAATAGAATTTGGCCAGGGGTTCAAAAATAATCCTGTATATAGGGCCTTAGGGAAAACAGTGAGTCCCTTCAAGTAGGTAACATGTCCCATATTAAAAGGAGAATGGGCTAAATTGTATTGGGCTTGGGCTCGGTCGGCCTTATGCCGTTTAAAACGAGAGTTTATCCGTCTAAAAACATTATTATGAGTGAATCGCAGCCAAGAATAAATTTGTCAATTTATTGATATGGTTTAGTAAGTCCTGCAATCCGGTGTAGAAGTTTTATCGATGTACTTACAAGACTCATAAACATTAATTTAATTTTTTGCTAACTTATCTATATATCATACTATATTTAATCGTGTTAGTTAGTAAGTTATGTTTCGAATAAAAAGTACTTTTACATCTCTCATATTCGGTAAGTAGGTCCTTATTACCACCAAATGGGGTTTGTAGGTGACCAATTAGCGCGCTAGGGTAATAATGTAGCTATAAAAGCCCTAGGGCGGCAAGTAAGTACTGATCTAAAAGCCCTAGGGCGGTAAGTAAGTAAGTACTTACCTCATAATCGAGATGTAAAGCAGATAACTTAAGCAACGAATAATTTGTGGATGGAAAAGTTGAAAGCAGAAAGTTTGACTAAGGAACTTTGTTTGGACTAGTTAGGAGATAAACATACTAAAAGTCCTTGCCCCTCCGAGGTCTGCTCGAGGGGGGGGGGCACAAAGAAGGTTGCATTTTTTTGTTTTTTGCTTACATCTCAAAAACGGTGCGTCGTACGAAATTTTGTTGTACCATATAATGAAAGCTGATAAAATTTTCTACAACTTTGCCTTTCACTTTTTTAATCTATCTCCAATCGTTGCCTAGTTATGAGCTCCGAAAAACAGCCAGGAAAGAGGCTGAGATTATGAGACCGGACATACAGAGTCAAAATTTTTTATATTTAGATGTGTATCCTGAAATCTACGGTAGCACTTGAGAAAAGTTATGAAGCACAAAAAAAACGTAAGACTATAGAAAACATTTTTGAAAATCGACCATTTGTCGAAGCTCATAGGTAGGCAAAGTTAAGAGATAGATAAAAAATGTGAAAGCCAAAGTTGTAGAGAATTTTATCAGCTTTTATTATGTAGTACAACAAAATTTCGTTCGACGCATCGTTTTTAAGATGTGTAAACAAAAAATAAAAAAACGGGTGCTTCTTTGCCCCCCCCCCCCCCCCTCGAGCGGAGGGGCAAGGACTTTTAGTATGTTTATCTCCTATTTAGCCCCAACAAAGTTCTTAAGTCAAACTTTCTGCTTTCGACTTTTCCATCCACATACCCCTTGTGATCACTCATTGGCCATACTAAGAGTAGTTAGCTCGGGTGTAAGCATCAATTGCACCCTCGAACTATAGGCGCCCTCGCTGCGCTCGTGCACCTAAATATCTCGGGCTGCAATTGATGCCTTACAGCCCTTGGCTACCGATCTACTATTGTTTGCCACTAGTGTCGTAGTTCGCTGCACTAGTGTCATTAATAACCGCTAATGCCTAAAAGTGCCCATCCTCCTTTATAATATTTTTCATACTTTAAGAAGAAAAAAGTTGACTTTTTGAAGAAAAACCTTTTATAACAACCTGTATTATGATTATAGAAATACAAATTATTGTAAGAAAATGTGTGTGTGAGTGTATAACTGCTAATATCTTTTTGTTTAATTGTTGTGTACAAACCGTGTGTAAGATATTTTGTATAGTATTAACTTTAAATTTATTATGAAGTATAAACTGATGATTCTTTTTATTTGACACCCTATACAACGTGTAAACGGAATAAGCGAAACTGAGAAAATAGTTTGTTCAGAATCGAGAGTAGAATCAATTTTTCGGGTTTTGGATAGGAGCAATTGATTTTTATTTTTATTACTTAAATTTTTGCCGGTTCTATTCTAAATATTTCTGTGGATACGCGCGCTAGCGGCGGCGGCGCCGCGCCGGTGCGGTGGAGGGAAGTGAGCGTGGCGTGCGCGAAGTGCGCGGACTAGAACAATGATAAAACTTAAAAATAACAATATGTAGATAAAAAAACTTTTTTTTAAGATTTTTTTTTACGCGAATGGATTTATTTTTATAAAAATCAGTTGGGGTGTATGAGGGTTTCGCTTATTCCATTAACACGTTGTATATATTTGCATATTACATATTATATTACGATTTATTAAGATTTTTGACATTGTAAATGTCTTTTCGTTCGTTCCAGTAGAGGCCCCGTTTAAAGGCCCCGTTTTCACGAATAAGTGCGATCCCCTTATATCTCGGAGAGTTGTGAAGAATTAATATTCAAAAAAATCTTGTAAGACGCGTATTTACAAGAGCTATAAGATGCAAAAAGAATTATTCGAGAAAATCAAAAGCTAAAAAAGTTATGGCTGAAATAGTGCCAAAAAAAATTCAATTCTTTCCGAATTTTTTACTTTGGTGCTCGATATTTTGGAAATGAAGAATGATATCAAAAATTTGAGAAAAATTTCTCTGGACAATTTAGTCAGCTACAATTTGAGCCTAAAACAAAGACGATCGGATCAAGGGTTTGCCCTGTAGCCTAACCTTTTTATTACAAGCTTTTATTAAACTTGCCTTGTTAGTGTGGGACAAATCTAGTAATAGAATTTTAGACCAGTTATCATTATTCGATCCGGCTGAAATTTAGCATACTTATGTAAGTTCGGTGACAATACAATGTTATGGTATCATTGAGCTGGTCTGGTAATGGAGACGGAAGATGGCCATAGGAACTTCTAAACGGAACAACGTAACCCCATCAAGTTCGGGTTCGTTGGATTTGGTGTACTATATACATTGTTGTAGTGCTTTAAATTTCTGTCGTGTAGCCTCCTTTTTTGAAATAAGAACACTGTTTATGGGCAAATAGGAGAAAATAATTTTATGCAAGAGTCGTGCTGATAAATGTTAGTTATGTAGATAAATATAATAAAATAGATCGATCGAAATCATGCATACAACTTTATAATATTCAATGGCATCAAATTATTTGAAAGCTTACAAAGCGCAAATAAAAAGGGGGAATTATAACTATAAAAACTTCATACCAAGCTTACAAATCGTTTGATGCCATTGAACATTTTAAAGTAGTATGCATGATTTCGATCGATCTATTTTATTATATTTATCTATAGAACTAATATTTACCAGCACGACTCATGCATAATTTTTTTTTAATATTACCACAACGGATTTTTAAATAAAAGCTTGTTTTTAAAAAAGTTTTTTATTAATATTTTATGAATTTTTGTTTCGTATTCGTTAGATTCATTTCCAATGTGCTCGATACTCGTGTAAGACACGATATCTGTGAAATTTTTGTTTATATTCTGAAAGTCTGATTTACTAAAAGTTGTTCAGTTACGTTGACTGATCAGATCATATCCTTTTAGTTTTTGCCAACCTTAGCAGTAGACGTTTTTCGGCTGATACGATGATGATGGATGACCAAACTTGACACTCGCAGCTTGATGAAGGTACAGTCAGTATCAAAAGTAGCTAAGCGTTTCAGGACCATAATAGATTCACACATTCAAAGTGACCATTATTTAACTCTAATATTCAAATTATTGTTGGCTTTCTGTACAATAAAAGGAGCTCATAACAATTTAAAAATGTTGTATACAAGGTATAACAGAAAGGGTATATCAACCCTCTCGGTCTGTCTGTCCTTCACGCTTGGACCTATAGCGGCTAAACCATAGAAAAAGAAAAACCGGTCAAGTGTGAGTCGGACTCGCGCTTCGAGGGTTCCGATATACCTATAGTATTTTTGGAAGCAATAAAGTCAATTTTTAAAACCGCAAAACTAAATTTGTTTGTAAAGGTTATTTGAAAATTTTTAAGAAACTGTGCAACTTAGAAAGATCGTTTTATTTTTGCTGTAATACTTACATAAACTTCTATCGAATGTAATCAATTCAGATGTTTCCTTTTACAAACTTCGGAGATAAGGGGGGGACAATGGTATTTTTTTTTGACGTTCTTCATCATAACTTGAAAACTAAGAGTCGTAAAAAAATGCACAAATATATTTAAGAATGCACAGGTAAAGCCCTTTCATATGATACCCCATTCGACCTAGTAACGATAATTTAAAATTTCGCCCCTCTATTTGGGCCCCCTTTACATTAATAATCATATATTTTTTTAACCAAAATAGTAAAAGCTGAACCCTTATGGAGTGACTTCACCTGTCTGTCTGTCTGTCACACTTGTTTATCTCAGCAACCACTCATGCTATCGACTTGGAAGAGTTTTAGAATATGAACTTTATTGCAAACAAAAGTAATTTAAAAATATTATAATCGTTACTAGGTCGAGTGGGGTATCATATGAAAGAACTTTATGTATAAGTTTGTATGTTTTACAACTCTTCACTACATAGTATAAAACAAAGTCGCTTCCCGCTGCTGTCTGTCTGTCTGTCCCTATGTATGCTTAGATCTTTAAAACGACGCAACAGATTTTGCAGTTTTTTTAATTGATAGAGTGATTCAAGAGGAAGGTTTATATGTATAATACATACACAATATTGTAGAGAAACACTGATAATTTTAGAGGTTTCAATTTTTTTGGGCTTACATTGCAAACGCTGGCTGAACCCTACGAGATAGATGAAAATAATATACTACAGTATTGTACACCTTAAAAAGGTCTACAAAAAGTCCGCAATGGTATATGTCTATCTCTTAGGGATGACCCAAAATAACAATTTTTTATCCTTTATTTTTTTACGAAGCGATTTTAAACAATACAACATTAATCCTTATCCAATTAAGTACCTTAAATACATTGTGCATTTAATATAGATCAATATGGCCCTTTACAGCATGTAATTTAAATGAATATTTTCGAAGATATTACAGATTGCGGCGGTACCGGCCCGGGCGTTATTATAAATACCTGGGCGGTCCCAGAAATATTCGACCTTACTTACTTACTGGCAGTTTTTATTTGATTAAATACTCTTTTTAGGAAGCGTGAACATTAAGAAATTTAAATTTAGAATTCGAACGCGCTAGGTCATTTGGCATTTGTTCTGAAGCATACTTAGTGAATGTTGTCATCGAATTTTTCAATAATGGATAAATTGGTGTTCGTTACGTAATTCAATACTTTTATTTGAAAGGTCTCAGCCCAACTAATATCAAAGTGGAGCTTGATTCTACTTTGGGGGAGTCTGCTCCTTCATTTACAACAATAAAATATTGGGTGGCAGAGTTCAAGCGCGGCCGCTCGGGCTGCCAAGATGAACATCGCAGTGGACGACCAAATGAGGTGACTAATCCAGAAATAGTAAAAAAAATCCACAAAATTGTACTGGATGACTGTCGACTGAAAGTACGCGAGCTAGCAGATATGGTAGGCATTTCAAAAAGTGCAGTCCATCGTATTTTAACAGAAAACTTGGACATGAGAAAGCTATGCGCAAGATGGGTGCCGCGATTACTCACAGTAGAACAAAAACAGCGCCGTGAGGATGTGTCAGTCGAATGTTTAGCAAAATTTCGCAGCAACAAAGCCGAGTTTTTGCGTCGATTTATCACCATGGATGAAACATGGGTTCATCACTTTACACCTGAGACTAAGGAACAGTCAAAACAATGGACTGAAAGAGGAGAATCAGCTCCAAAGAAGGCAAAAACAGTTCCATCGGCAGGAAAAGTCATGGCTTCAGTTTTCTGGGACGCGCGTGGCATAATTTATATAGATTATCTTCCAAAAGGAAAAACCATTAATGGCGAGTATTATGCCAACTTATTGCAGCGTTTGAGTGAAGAAATAAGGAAAAAACGGCCTCAGTTGTCAAAGAAAAAAGTTTTGTTTCATCAAGACAACGCTCCCGTCCACACATCTGGCATTGCAATGGCTAAAATCGAAGAATTAAAATTTGAATTGCTTCCCCATGCACCTTATTCACCAGATTTGGCCCCGTCAGATTATTTTCTGTTCCCAAACCTAAAAAAATGGCTCGGCGGGAAAAGATTTTCGAGCAACATAGAGGTTGAGTCGTTGGTTAATGGCTATTTTGAAGAGTTTGACAATTCCTACTATAGACGTGACATTGAAGCTATAGAGCACCGCTGGGAAAAGTGTATCGAGCTACAAGGAAGCTATGTAGAGAAATAAATATAGTTTGTCCCATTTATTTTGATTTTTCTTGGTTAGGTCGGCTACTTCTGGGACCACCCTCGTAGTATATTTAGTATCAGCATTGCACCCGTGCGAAGCCGGGGCGGGTCGCTAGTAGTTCATAATGAAAAATTTATACACAAAATACCAACCTCCCCTCCCCCCCGTTATCTCCGTAGTTTGTGAAAGGAAAATCTAAATTAATTTTCGTGGACAGAGGTTCATGTAAATATTGCAGGAAAATAAAAAGTTCTTTCTAAATAAAACAGTGTTTTTAGAAATCTGTAAAAACTTTTACAAACAAATTTAGTTTTGCGGTCCTAAAATGAACTTAATTGCTCCTTATCCAATTAAGTACCTTAAATACATTGTGCATTTAATATAGATCAATATGGCCCTTTACAGCATGTAATTTGAATGAATATTTTCGAAGATATTACAGATTCAAAAAGCAGGGACATAGCGGTTGCGGCGGTACCGGCCGGGGCGTTATTATAAATAGTATATTTAGTATTAGCATTGCACCCGTGCGAAGCCGGGGCGGGTCGATAGTAGTTCATAATGAAAAATTTAAACACAAAATACCAACCTCCCCTCCCCCCGTTATCTCCGAAGTTTGTGAAAGGAAAAATCTAAATTAATTTTCGTGGATAGAGTTTCATGTAAATATTACAGGAAAATAAAAAGATCTTTCTAAATAACACAGTGTTTTTTAGAAATCTGCAAAAATCCTTTACAAACAAATTTAGTTTTGCGGTCCTAAAATGGACTTAATTGCTACTAACAATACTATAGGTATATCGAAACCCTCGGTGCACGAGACCGACTCGCACTTACCGGTTTTTAGTTAAGATATTGCAATTTAATGTTTTTAAATTTGTGATTTTATATGAATATTTAAAGCGTTAAAACTTCATTAGAAAAGCAGCGACTTCACACATCAATATGACCCTAAGAATGTATAGTTTTTCGAAGTACTCGTACTACACCATTAAAAAACCAGCTACAATCTAAAGGAAGCTTCTATTCACTGTAATTTTATTTGTTGCTTCATGATTCATCATTGTTCTGAATAAAGTCTAGGTTTATTTTTTTAAGATTGTGAGTCTAACAATGCGTCCATTGAAGTTAAGTACATTCTTTTTAGGGTTCCGTATCCAAAGAGCACAATGGGACTTTATTACTTAGCCTCCGTCGTCTGTCTGTCTGTCCAACCTTTAAAAGTCTGTGTCTTTTGAACCGTATAGAAGCCATATGGTTGAAATTTTTAAAGAAAATGTGTTATGATACCGTATTATCTAACGAAAATCAATGAAAAATTAAAATAATCTATTGTTTTTGTTTTGTATTAGCTCTATCGTAAAAACGGCAACACTTACAAGCGTGAAAATGTGTATGTTTATTGTGCATAAAATGTATTGTGCATAATGCATATGGAATAAAATAATAAAAAATTGGTCAAGTGCGAGTCAGACTTGTGCGCATTTAATACACTAACTTAGCGAGTGCTCGTTCCTGACTGACAGTATTTTTACCTTAATGGTTCGTAACCCTCGGTGCGCGAGTCCGACTCGCAATTGGCCGCGCTGTTTCTAGTTGTCCAAGTGTAGCTATACAAACTTACTGTGTAAAAAAAACTACATCTCTTTGCATAAGCTTAGTAAAATTTTCGTTCATAATGTAAAGAATTGTTGTGTGTATCAACGTCCATGGTATCAGTGAAGAGTAAATTATCATTAGAAGTTACGTAGACAAGCTGCTTTGAAGGTATAAAAAAGGAGTACTTAAAATGGATTAGCAATTTATTGAAGCAAGAATAAACGATTAAAACAAATGATGCGGTTGAAGGTAATTAATAACTATTCTTAAACTGAAAAATTCAAAATAATTTAAATTTAACACACCTGCGATAATTCCGCATCGGATCTTTCCGTCAAGTATGACACACTATAGCGGAATTTTCGCATTGGAACAATCCTTAACCACAAATGAAATTTGACAAGTGACAAGACCTTGTGGTAAGTTTCGACGCGGGAATTGCACTTTAGTATGTGATACGTGACGGAAAGATCCGTCGTTACAATCAGTCCTCCCATGGTCCTCCCCCATGGTCCACCTGCGTAGTCCAACACAGAAATTATTGATATAAGTTTCATGATTTATCTAAAACCAAGAACTTTGAGCGATTGATTGAATACTTGGCCGAAACTGCATCTAAGAATCTAGGAATACTCTCCAAGGTCAGGTGGTTAGTTCACACCGGCGCAGATTTTACTACTATATGAAGCACACGTCCAATCGCCGCCTTTAGGATGAGTCTGAAAAGTACCAGCTGGCAGATAGTTACAATCAACAAGTGTCCCAATCGCTAATTGGTGACGAGACTCCAGTTAAGACAAAGCTGCAGAGCCTTGAACACTGTCGCAAAGTTAAATGTCGTTTTTCGACCAATGTTCCCTAGAGGAAGTTGTTCAGTTTCATGGTTAGAGCCACCAGGTGAGAGATATGCACATATTTATCAAACACCCTGTGTATACTTAGCTGGCAACTCAGGGTCAAATATGCCATAATATGCAAGGTTAACAGAAAGGGTCAACTTTGATGTGAATCTGCCCATGGAACTGAACAACTTTTGGTACAAGTTGTTCAAAAGAGGCCGTTTGCACTAAACCTAAGGATTGCCCAAGTTCTTGCGTAAGGACCGTCAAACTATTGCTAGGAGTGTCCTAAACAAGTTAGGGGCGATTCTTAAGTTTAGTGCAAACGACCCTTAGTCGCGTAGAGTTTGCCGGTTTACTCAAGCCGAAGCTACAGCTACACGGATGCAAATTTGTACTCACACATCTTTTGCTTAAATGAACCGACTGCAATGAAACAAACCTTATATGCTGCACAAGAGTATAGCTTGACCATATAAAAAATCTGTTCTGATTGCGGCACTTTCGCTTTTTACTTAGCAACACTGTGTGTAGTCATGCCAGTGTGAATTGGCATCGCGTATTTTTGGATTGTGAGTTTATCGTTGTATCGGTGACAAACAAGCCAACAGACAAACGGACAAACAAACAAAAATTTCGGAAATGACCCTAAGCCTATTAACTTTTTGTATTGGAATTTTTTATTTTTTGTATTCCAGGTTTTGACAATATTTTGGACCCTATACCTGAAGTTTACCCGGGCTTACGCGGACTACAATGACATAGACTACTCCCAAAACATTTGTCAGCACAATTTCTTATTTGAGCCTGGATGTACCAATGTCGATGTTAACAATATTTCTATGACTCCGGAGTACATTGATATTGCTCTTGACACGATCAATGAGTAAGTTAAAAATATTATTAAGATTATAAAACGTGTTAAGTCATCATAACATCCAAACGTCCTAACTCAAGGTTTGTCAAAGAGCAATGGAACGCAGCATTCTACGTATTAAACGGATTGACCGAGTGCGGAATACTACGCTGCGTTCCAAGACAGGAATAGCTGACGTGGGTCGAAAAACAGGCAGACTTAAGTGGGACAGGGCTGGACATATAAACCGAATGCATCCGCGACGGTGGGCGAGAGTCGTCACCCAATGGATACCGCAGAATGGCCAACGACGCAGGGGTCGACCACGAAAAAGGTGGCGTGACGATTTAGACTCGTTCCGTCGCGATTGGCCAGAATTCGCTATGGACCGTGAAAAAAAAAACATCCCATAAAACGTCCACTGCAGGACAGGGAGCTCCCTCCAGAAATCCAGCAAAAACGCGTTGGAGAGGATTCACCATTGTCAACACGATTGTAAGCGTTGCGGCTGGCGACCGCTGTTGTTGGTAACCGCATTATGTACGATGGTACGATTCACCGAAAGATGCTGCTGCCCATGCTCCGCCTAGTCTTCTCTAGCGGCCTCTTACGATACCCACGGGTAGAAATGGGTTGCTACCATTCTTTGACGGTCGGCACCATACGGGTCACGTGCTAAATTGCGCAAAATAATCGGGTGGAAGCTCTGGACTTGAAACTGAACAACTTTTGTTCAACGGCTAAAGAAAGTTGTTCACTTTTATGGCCTTAATTCACAGTTTCAGTATAAAATGTTTTATTTTTGTTTGTAGAATACGAGGAAATATTGCGATGGGACTTTTGACGGGAAAAAATGATGTATTGTTACCAAGAGGCTATGGATTGCATAAACTGGTAAGTTCAAGTTTCAACAAGTTGACATTGCACGTTGAGAATTGTAACTGGAGGATGGGCAGAACTTTTGCGTATATTGCGTGCACAATAACTCTGTCTGTGACCGTTATAAAATGAGTCGCGGAGGTGAGCGCGGCCCCCCACATGCCGCGAGTGAATCGTTCATTGGCTCTCCGCCTGTCACCCATGCGCAGAAAATAACCGTCATAGACAGACTTGTCCTGAACGCGCTGTATCATACCATCCTACACACTGCGTTCAAAGGTACCAAACGCAACGCTATCAAGCGTGGTACTTCCCTTCCAAAATTTACCAAACATTCATCATAATATCCCATGAAACGTCCACTACAGGACAGGGAGCTCCCTCCAGAATTCTAGTTTTTGCTGGAAAAATGTAGAGGGGAAGTACGATAGTCACCTCGCTTGTTAGCGTTACGGCTGGCACCATGGACCGCGGTTGTAGGTGACCGCAGTAAGTAAGATACAAAGGAGGGTACTGTTGCCCATCCTCCAGTTTACAACCCTAAGTCGCCTCTTATGACACCCACGGGTATGTGTGGGTTGATACTATTCTTTGCCGGCACCACTCGGGACCAACCAACCATTATTGCTGTGAAATTCTGAAGGGAGCTCCCTGTCCAACAAAGAAACTTTAAGTACCTATTCACCTTAGCACCTTAGCACCAGAGAGCCCTGCAAAAACACGTGGTATTTGGAGGAGAAGTACCATAGTCACCACGCTTGTTAGCATTACGGCTGGCACAATGGACCGTGGTTGTTGGTGACCGCAGTAAGAGAGATAGTACGATACAAAGAAGGACGCTGCTGCCCATCCTCCAGTTCATTATCCCTTTGTCACCTCTTACGACACCCACTGGTAGAGATGGGCTGGTACTATTTTTTGCCGGTACCACACGGGTAATTAAAATTATATGATGATATTTAAATATTTAATGCTTCTGTTTACAGATGTGGAACCATGAGTTGGCCAACATTGCTCAAGCATTAGCGAGTGATTGTCAGCTCTTGCTCAATCTTTGTAAAGAAACTAGTAAGAATGCGATTTTTTAAATATCTCTCATTTTTTAAATCTCTCTTTCTTTTTATTTCATATTTTACTTTTTTAAGTGCATAAGGCCTGGATCAATGCTAAGGCTACGCGGATGTCTGACGCAGATGTCGGCTACGGACCGTAAAATGTATAAGATAAAAAAAAGCGGTTACATGGTGATTCTGGCATCAGTTTGACTGATGCCAGACTGATGGCAGATGCTAATTCATGATTGATGGTATACTGACAGTATACCATCAGTCAGCCCACAAAAACAAAAACATAGCGACTGATGGAAAAATTCTCATCTAAATTTGATCTAAATCTCCCATCAATCTGACTGATGTCAGAATCACGGTGTAACCGCTAACTCAGGCCTAAACTGTCCGTTCAGTCCAATGCGGACCTATATGCTCTGGATCCGCTCCGCAACGCACTGAACGGACTGCATAAGCTTCATACATCGCATCGCACTGATCCAGGCCTAATTCTATGTTTTCTATAGGGTTCATTTCTCGTACATGAACTAATGCACTAACGCCATGGTGATGGTGCATAGGTGAATGAAGTTAAAAGTGTTAGTATTCTTCAATTGCCAGCTGCTTTACTTCCTGAAACGCCATGACATTGTCCTTTTCTCCTCTTTTCTTCATTTATCTACGACGATTTACGGATGCACGCGACGAATCGTAAATGTTATGAAGCCTATACAATCCGTTAAGTCCAACATCATCATCATCATCACGGCATCCGCGCCGCACTGATCCAGGTCATTATGTTTTTCAAGAAAATTTTGTGCCGTATTACGTTGCCTGTTAATTTCCTTAGGAGGAAACATCTACCTGACTCCTTGAAAACGGAATAAAACTAGGCTAGGGCAATGATGATGATGATGATCGTCGGTCTGGTGCCGGTAAAGAATAGCACCAACCCATCTCTAACCAAGGGTGTCGTAAGAGGCCACTAAGGGCTTACGAATCGGAGGACGGACAGCAGCATCTTTCTGTGTAACAACAGCGGTCGACAGCTGCAACGCTTGCAAGCGTGGTGACTATGGTAAATGCCCTTAAATACCATGCATTTTTGCTGGAGTTCTGGAGGGAGCTCCCTGTCCTGCAGCGGAAGTTTCATGAGATGTTATGATGAATTTTGATGTAAATCTATTACGATTAAATAAATGATAATAATGATGATGATGATAGAGATGATGATAATGATGATGATAACGTTGAAGATGTTACTTTTACAGGAAATGTGTCTTATCCCGGACAGATTATAACTATGACACTCTTCACGCAACATGATTGGTTACCTGTACAACACAAGGACTTATTTAATACGAAAGGTCTTACAGATGAAAAAGTCAGATACGCTATAGAAAATAATATTCTGTACTTGTATTCCCAAAAAGTATTTGTAAATGAAGATACCGTCAAAAGAATACCCGATTGGCTCACGTAAGTACTTTAAATTAAAGAGGTTGAGTGGACAAAAACAAAAAATCCGCCAGTGCTGCAAGTCTAGTATTCTTTTCTATAATATCTAAAGTACGTGATATCGCACCATACGCTTTGCGAGATATACTCGTACTACGTATCAGTACGCACTTTTGAGAAATGGGCTTAACCTAAAATTAAATATTTTTTTCTGCTGATGATGTTTTATGAAAAGTCCAAAATTATTAAAGTTGAGTTATTTTTCTGTCATTTCGAACTCAACTTCCGAATATTAATAATACTCTGAATAAAATAATTATATCGTCGCTTACGATGGGCTTTATTATGAAGCTCACCTACAGGGCTATTGGAAAGGGCTACGCTCGGAGTCTCTCTGCGGGATCGAATCAGAAATGAGGAGATCCGCAGAAAACTAAAGTAACTGACATAGCTCTGAGAGCTGCTACTTTAGCTCTCAGAGTCAGTGGGCAGGGCACATCGATAGACGGACCGATGGCCGATGGGGCGTAAAGGTTCTAGAGTGGCGACCACGTACCGGAAGACGTAGTGTGGGCAGGCCCCCCCCATGGTGGACCGACGATCTAGTCAAGATCGCGGGAAGCCGCTGGATGCGAGCAGCGCAGGACCGGTCGTCATAGAGATCATTAGAGGAGGCTTATATCCAACAGTGGACGTCTTTCAGCTGATATGATGATGATGATTAATAGTATTTAGAGGAAGGTAGTTAAAATGTTTTTTGTATAAAATTTGATTTGTAAGATAGATTTTAGACTCGAAATAATGTTTATTTCTTAAGATAGTTCAATTTGTTAGTTATTCAGTAAAAAAAGTTGTTGAATTTTAAACGGTTAATAAGTTTGAATCTTATTCAGATACTTTTGCAACACCACCGGCACCTCTCGGCTCTCGGTCCTGTTTTTTATTGGCTTTCCTTTATAAATAATGTTATGTTATGTTACACTAGCTGTGCCCACAAACAACTCAACCAATTCGAATGGGCTTTTTAATTTCGTTCAAAATAATAACTTTTTTTCATTGCAATCGGCTTAGTCAAACAGAAGCTACACGAATGAATAGTGTGAGTTATTGGTGTACAGGCAGCTTGATAATTTTTCGTTCGTGTAGTTTCAGTTTGAGGGAACCGATTGCCATGATCTAATGCTTATATGTTACACTAAAATAAACCAAATACGATATTGAAAAGCCCATTTGAATAGGTTCTAAAGTCTGTGAGTTATTTGCGCCACTAATTTAAACTTGGCATATCTTCTGTTTGTGTGGACCGATTGCAATATTTGCAATGATCTAAAGCTAATACGAGTATTTTGCACAAAAGTAAGCCAAATACGTTGGGGAAAACTTTTTTTAAGTCGGTTAAGCAGTTTGTGAGTTATTGGCAACACCTTCGCATATTTTCTGTTTGAGTGAACCATTTTCAATGAAACAAAGCTTTCATGCTGCATAAAAGTAAGTCAAATACACGATTGCAACTTTAGTTTAAATCGGTTTCCTGGTTTGTCAGTTATTGGCACCACGGCTTGAAATATCGCACATCTTCTGTTTGAGTGAACCAGTTGCACGAAACATTGCTTGTATGTTGCACAAAAATAAGCTTAATACATTCCTTCCCCCCCATCTGAATCGGTTTAGTAGTTTGTGAATTATTGGTGCACACAGGCCGCTCAACGATTTTTATTCGTGTAGCTTGTGTTTGAGTGCACCGATTGTAATTATCTAAAACTTATATGTTACACAAAAGTAAGCCTAACACTAAATCGAAAACTTCGTTTGAATCTGTTCGGCAGTTGGTAAGTTATTGGAGCCGCCGATTTAAACTTCGGATATCTTCTGCTTAAGTGAATTGATTGCAATGAATCAAAGCTTATATATTGCATGAAAGTAAGCCAAATACATTATTGGAAACCCCGTTTGAGTCAGTTTAGTACTCAGTTCATCACTGAAACTGCAAACAAACTGCACAAACTGCTTTAAAATATATTGTGCTTTGAGTGAACCGGTCGCAATGAAACAGCTAAATAAGACCAATCAATCAAAGTAAAATTGAATAAATTGAAATTGAATAAATTGAAATTGAAAACCCAGTTTAAATCGGCTTCTCGCTGCTTGAAATTTTGTACTCGTGTAATAATATCTTCTTTTTGAGTCAACCGATTGAAATAAATCAAAGCTTATATGTTCTACAAAAGTAAGCCAAACACAATATTGAAAACCCCGTTTGAGTCTGTTCAGTAGTTTCGAGTGAATCGCAGACAGCAGTTTTAAACTTTGATATTGAATTGGTCCCGTGTGGTGCCGGCAAAGAATAGTACCAACCCATACATACCCGTGGGTGTCGTAAGAGGCGACTAAGGGTTAACTGGAGGATGGGCAGCAGCATCCTCTTTTGTATCTTACATCTTACTTACTGCGGTCACCTACAACCGCGGTCCATGGTGCCAGCCGTAACGCTAACAAGCGAGGTGACTATGGTACTTCCCCTTCACATTTTTTCCAGCAAAAGCTAGAATTCTGGAGGGAGCTCCCTGTCCTGTAGTGTACGTTTCATGGGATGTTATGATGATGATGATGATTGAATTTGAACCGATTGCAATGAAACATCCCCATATAATACAACAAAATAAGATCAACCCATCATTAAAAACCCCGCTTAATAATTGGCTTCTCGCTGCTTGAAACTTTGTTTTCGCATATCTTCTGTTTGAGTGAACCGATTGCAATAAACCAAAGCTAATATGTTTCAAGAAAATAAGCCAAATATAATTTTGAAATCTCCGTTTGAGTCTGTTCAGTAGTTTCTAAGTGAATCTCGGACAGCAGTTTTCAATTTTGATTTTAAATTTCCTGTGTTTCAGTGAACCGATTGCAATGAAACATAGCCTATATGTTACAACAAAGTAAGATCAACTTATCATTTAAAACCCCATTTAAATGGGTTGAGTGGTGTTTGCGTGAATCGCGAACAAAGAAACAGACAAACGGACAAACAGACAAAAATTCCAAAAATGGTTTGAATGGGTTCTATTACTGATAAAGGGTTCCCTAAAGTTATATTTTTGCAAATGATTTCAATGTACAGATTCGCCGAGTTTACGATTTTATTATATGTATAGATTATGAATATTTTTCCAAATACAAGTATTTCAAGTATTTCCAAGTTTAAAGTCTGAGTCTTGCAGTTAATCATAGGAACTCTGCCTGTCAGCTGGTGACTCCTCGAGGAGACGCGCTGGACACGATATTTTATCTGTGACGGACGTTAGTTATAAAGTGATTATTATCGTATTATACGGTGACATACTTTCAATAAACTAAATAATAAGAATTTTTACAGATTTCCAAATGGACAAGGTTTTGTACAAATAGCTTATGGGCGCGCAACGCACATAGGGTGTGGCATAAGTGCGTACGAAAACACTTTACAAACAGAAAGTCCATTAAATGTAAGTAGCTTCAAAAGGTTGCAATTAGGTACTCTGAAAGATGTGAATCTGCTCATGAAACTGAACAACTTTAGAAATAAACCAAGTTATTCGAAGAATGTCACAGCACTTGTTGTTAGTGATATACCACTTATCAAATCACTACCTATCTGCTCACGCGAAGACCTTTACAATACCAATTAAAATGTTACCGATAGTGCTGTCTGCGAGGCCGAGTATTGATCCAATAATACATCACGCCAGAATAGACTCGAAAGAAGAAGAAACATGTACTCGTATTAGATTAAATTCGTCATTTAAGGTGGTTGATGAGCAGAGGTGCTGCCACTTTGAGAAATAAATTTATTGCGTCATAAATACAAAACATTAAATAAGGATTGTTTGTTTGGCGGCAATTTGGGGTAGTTCTATATTTTATTATCCATCACATCACACCTTAGCTTATTGTGAATAGCTTTGTATTGCAAAAGTGCCAAAAACGGCCACTTTTAGCACTTTACCAATACAAAGCTATAAATGATAAGCTAAGCTATGATGTTATGGGTTATAACATATATAACTATCCCATATTGCCGCCAAACGAACAATATTAATGAAAAGTTTTGTATTTGCGGCGCAATAAATTTATTTCTAAAAGTAAGGTGCTGCCGCTCAGCGACCACCTTAAACCTTCACGTTTGATACAAACCATCAAGTTCAATGAACGTGGTTAGTTATATTTACGATATTGACACAAAAGCCACGCCAAAAACTGTTTGATAAAGGAAAGTTTTGTAAATGTATATTTTAATATACATATTTGCTTGTCAAAGCAAAAAGCTTTCAGTTCAACAATAAACAAGGTGTAGTAGTGACAGGTTGGCAAATACTGAAAGGGAATGATCAGTCAACGTAACTGAACATCTTTCAGTGAATAAAAATTTCAAGAAATGAATGAAAAATCGACCTCTCTATACAAACTGTCCATTAAGGTTTGCAAATCTGTATGGAGGCTAATATTTTTTAAATTCCTGAAAGTTGTTCAACGTTGACTATTAGTGTTTGCCAACCTGTCCCTTAGGGCCTGTCCGCACAGTGAATTATATTCCGCTATTTCAATAGCAAAAAATCGCGATTTTTTTCCCGCAGTGCGAATACTCCTAAGGATTCAATGTGTTACAGAATTGCGAGAAAAAATCGCGCGGGATATAATTCGCTGTGCGGACAGGACCTAACACCCATAGCGTAAGCTAGAACCCCCGCAGAATATATGCCGAAATATAAAAAAAAAACCGGCCAAGTGCGAGTCGGACTCGCGCATTGAGGGTTCCGTACCACCACATAAACATAATTGTATTAGTTGAAATTTCAGTAAGTTAATGTGCTAGATTTTTTGAGTCCGACACGCGCTTGACCAAATTTTATTATTTGTTGTTATTTTATAGCCTATGCCCCATAAACATACCAATTTTCAAGTTTGTAAGTGTTCCCGTTTTTAAATAGAACTAAAACAAAAATCGCCTCAGCAACCATCCAACTTGACCCCTCTCTTATATGAATGTGCTTGAGACGGGAGCTCACCACAATTGGTTACCATTAGTTGTGAGAAAAGTTGTAATATTTAATGATTTCAGACTTTTCCCATTATTTGTACTGTGAGACCTAGCTTCTTGCCAAATTTCATAATTTTAGGTCAACGGGAAGTACCCTGTAGGTTTTTCATTTTTGAATAAATGTATGGAGATGAAGACATAAAATGCCATATCTTTTGATTGCGTCGTTGTAAAAAATTGAAATTTTCAGATCTTGTGTGGTTCATGAATCCTAATATATGGTATTAATTTCAACTTGATACCTTTAACCGTTCGTGAGATAAAGGGTCTTGACAGACAGACAGACAGACAGACAGACAGACGGACAGCAAAGTGATCCTATAAGGGTTCCGTTTTTTTCTTTTGAGGTACGGAACCCTAAAAACGGTCAAGTGCGAGTTGGGCTCGCGCGCCGAGGGTTCCGATATACCTTTAGTATTTCCGGAAGAGATAAAGTTCATTTTTAGGACCGCAAAACTAAATTTGATTGTAAAGGATTTTTGCAGATTTCTGAAAAGCTGTGCAACTAAGAAAGATCGTTTTATTTTTACTGTAAGTAATACTTACTTAAACTAATAATAATAATAATCATAACTTGAAAACTAAGAGTTGTAAAAAAATACAAAAATATATTTTAGAATTGACAAGTAAAACCCTTTCATATGATATCCCACTAGACCTAGTACCGACAATTTGACCATCCTCTTTACATTAATAATCATATTTTTTCTTAATTCTTTCACGTGCAATTAAGTTGGACAACCATATTCTAAAACTATTTCAAATTTCAAGTCGATAGCATGAGTGGTTGCTGAGATATACAAGTGTGACAGACAGACGGACAGACACACAAAGCGGCACCATAAGGGTTCCTTTTTTTACCATTTTGGTATCGGAACCCTAAAAAACTACTTCCTGCATCTGCTGATGGCGCATTTTGTGTTACGAGTATAATAGAAGTTGAAAAAAAAGTTATTCAGTTTCATGGTCGTCAGCATATTATGCCATACAAAACAAGATGTCACAGAGAGGGTGTGACCATTAATAACCCTTCAGGGTTGATGTACCCTTTCTGCTAAACGGTCAAACATTAAGCATAAGTATGACCTTATCTCTCACTGAAGGGTTCCTTGGAGCAGAGATTTCCCATACAAACTAACTTTTGCGATAACTTCTAAACTACAAAACTGGATAAGATGAATAAGTTTTCAATTGAAAAAAATATATCAATATGAAGATAGAGGGAGCAAAATTTTACATAAACATAATTTCAAGTGTAATTATGTTTATATTGATTAGTTAACATATTTTAAACCTTAAAAAATCTTATCCAAATGTGTGTACAAAATTTTGTCATAATGTGATTTGTAGTTTAGAAGGGATCTCAACGTTTTGCATAACTGGCTTCAGTCAAACTTACTAACAGTATCAATGCTGCGAAGACCTCCTATATTATGTTTAAGGCCAAAAATAAGCCTTTACCTCCCTATAAACCCTTAACAGTTAATAACGTCTCTTTAGAAGAAAAACACGTCGAAAAATATTTAGGCTTGCTGTTAGACAGCCGACTAATGTGGAGTACTCATATAGACCACATAAAGAAAAAGCTTTCTTCTCTGATGGGTTCCTTACGTGGCATAGTTCGTTCCCCGCCTCGGAGGGTTCGTATGTTAATATACAACTCTCTAGTTAAGTCACAACTTACGTATCTCATTGAATTATGGGGTAGTGCTCCTAAAACCAAGCTGTCCGAATTACAAGTTATACAAAACAAACTCATTAAAATGTTATTCCACTATGCGTATCTAACTCCTACTCATAAAATATACAAAGAAACTAACCTTATGAACATTAAACAACTTTACACCTACCACACATGCATACTTATACAAAAAATCCTACATAAATCCATCCATACATCAATCTCACTTACCCAAACCAAAAATGTATCTAAACGCAGCACGAGACGGGCCAGCTACCTAGTATTACCGGTGTCCGTCTCCCCAGCAACCCGTGCGAGATATAGCCAAGTGGCATACACCAAAATTTAGTGGAAATTGGTTCATTCCATCAGTAAAGTGTCAGATTCAGTGCATCAAAACTGATGACACTACGAGGTGAAAACTTTGGGTGGCTGTAGAGACGTCTCGTCAGCCAGCCCATTCTATACAGGGAAAACTACGAAGATTACATAAAAGCAAAATAGTTCCACATTTACTGCATGTCTAGTGCAATTGATTGTAAAAAAGCCGAATCGAAAATGTCCATATGGTAGGAGCACTTCATCAATAATTATGGGTGGCTGGAGAGACGTTTTCCTAGCCAGCCCATGTGATATCTCGGAACATATAGTAGGTAGGAAGATGAAACAAAGCTTAATATTTACTACCTACTCGGAACAGTAGGAAGCAAAGATTTCAAAATCCTAGCTCCACTAACTTTTGAGATATTTGTATTTTTTCATGGGCTTGCTGGGGAGACGTCTCGACAGCAAGCCCATGCTGTAACTCAAAAAGTACTGCACGTAGAATGCTGAACGATATACCAATAGAGAGTGCATATTTGATGCAATAAGCACCAAGAAAAGTGAGTCCTTAGGTCTTATGGTTTCGATGCTAGAAACAAAAATCATTTTCCCGCTGAAAATTTGGAATGCATGATGTGAAGTGCAACGTTGCCGTTCTGTGCAATTCTACATGTTGCTGTTAGAGCATTCAAAAATCAATCTTGTGTCCTTATAGTTAAGAGGTCCTGTAGACGCACGTGTAGATTATTTGTAATTTGAGAATAGTTCGGGAGACGGTGTACTGAAAAGGCTGATTGGTTAACAAGAAGTTTTTATTTATTTGTGGACAACATGTGAAGAACAAAAGACATAATATGTATTTTGGCTCACGTATTTATTTAATGAATCAGTTTTCTTAACTTATTAATTACAGGACAATTTAAGAATACTTTAAAAATTTTAGTTTGTTACTGAGACCATTAAACCTACATCTCCTCCTAGAATACAGTTGTCACGGTTGCTAAAAAGAGATTGAGGCACCAGTTAGTCTTCATACATACATACATAACATCACGCCTCTTTCCCGTTGGGGTAGGCAGAGACCACAGTCCTCCACCTGCTACGATCTTGACATACTTCCCTTGCTTCCTGTACTTTCATCAATCCTTTCATACATGCTCGTCGGTTTAGGGTACTTTTAACCTGGCCTTTATTCAGAACGTCCTGAATTTGGTCCTGGTACGTTCGCCTAGGCCTTCCCCTTCCAACGTTTCCATTCACTCTCGCCTGGTAAATCTCTTTCGTCAATCTTCGTTCATTCATCCTCTCTACATGACCAAACCATCTCAGTCTTCACGTGAGCTAAAATACATATTATCTCTTTCGTTATTAACATGTCGTCCACAAATAAATAAAAACTTCTTGATAACCAATCAGTCTTTTACTAAGTACACCGTCTCCCGAACTATTCTCAAATTACAAATAATCTACACGTGCGTCTACAGTACCTTTTAACTATAAGGATACAAGATTGATTTTTGAATGCTCTAACAGCAACATGTAGAGTTGCACAGAACGGCAACGTCGCACTTCACATCATGCATTCCAAATTTTCGGCGGGAAAATAATATTTGTTTCTAGCACCGAAACCGTAAGACCTAGGGACTCATTTTTCTTGGTGCTTATTGCATCAAATATGCACTCTCTATTGGTATATCGCTCAGCATTCTACGTGCAGTACTTTTTGAGTTACAGCATGGGCTTGCTGGCGAGACGTCTCCCCAGCAAGCCCATGAAAAAATACAAATATCTCAAAAGTTAGTGGAGCTAGGATTTTGAAATATTTGCTACCTACTGTTCCGAGTAGGTAGTAAATATTAAGCTTTGTTTTATCTTCCTACCTACTATATGTTCCGAGATATCACATGGGCTGGATGGGAAAACGTCTCTCCAGCCACCCATAATTATTGATGAAGTACTCATACCATATGGACATTTTCGATTCAGCTTTTTTACAATCAATTGCACTAGACATGCAGTAAATGTGGAACTATTTTGCTTTTATGTAATCTTCGTAGTTTTCCCTGTATAGAATGGGCTGGCTGACGAGACGTCTCTACAGCCACCCAAAGTTTTCAGCTCGTAGTGTCGTCAGTTTTGATGCACTGAATCTAATACTTTACTGATGGAATGAACCAATTTCCACTAAATTTTGGTGTATGCCACTTGGCTATATCTCGCACGGGCTTGCTGGGAAGACGGACACGTATTACCGAGGCATAGAACGAACTATGGCAAGCGAATGTTCACTTATGAGGGTGCGCAACTGTTTAACAACTTACCGTCATCTCTAAAAAAATTAATTCAATTATAACATTTAAAGCTAAATTAGCTAGTCATATTATCAGTAAGTCCATGTAATGATTTAATTGTTACAAGTGATTTTAGGTTGTGAAAAGGCAGTTAAATTTTAAGTTTTTAGTGAGCATAAAAGTGTGTAACTTCTCGATGCAAAACGAACGATTGTTAACCTTGTTTTATTTTTTGTTCTCATGTAAGTGACGTAAATGTCTTTAATGAGAAATAAAGTATCTTTAAACCTAGTTTAGAAGCTACCGCAAAATTTTGTTTGTATGGGATTGCTCTAAGCAATAAGGCCGCCTTTGCGCGCAATTAGATATAAGGTTTCTTACGCAATTACTTTTAATTTGTGTGCAATAAAGAATTTCTATCTATCTATCTACAGCTCCAGGGGGCCATAGGGTTATAAGTCAATATTTCTATCCAGATCTTTTACAGGCTATTGTTTTAGTTTGCAACATATTACACAAACCACGACCTGGCTCTCCATTATACAGAACAAAGCTTGGCAATCCTGATGCATCATGTAAAAGTGCAAACTGCATCGAATACGACTCCAAATGTGGTTGTCCGCAAGGCACTATAGAAAACAGGGACTGTTTATGTGAAGATCCTATCCCAGGCTTACGTAAGTACAAATATTAGACATATTTTTTTATTTCAAAGAAGAAGGATGAAAATCACCCCACATCCAACAGCAAAGAGTACTATCTCAAAAAAATATTAAAATGGAGTGTAAAAAGATGGTATACTTCTGGTTACTATACTTACAGTCTAAAAAAAAATTGCTATGAAAATTACTTCAGGGGCAGTATATAAAATAAACAATGTACTAAAAAATATTGAGTAGTGATGCGTGCTAAAAAATATCTGAGAAATGTCAGAGGCCTTTGGCGGCTCAACATCTCTTACACCAGGGTTTGTGAGGTCGGACATTGACCTCAACACCCCCACAACTTGATGATGATGACGAATAGGTATATATAATGTAACATAAATGTGATTACAACCCAGATTCTCGATTTTTCTCGGATTTTTGACCATTCTTACAAAATTTCATGTGGCAAAGGTGTGTGGCATTGCTACCGATGTGTGTCATTAAAGGCGACTAAGGATTTATGAACCGAAGGATGAGCAGCAGCGTCCTCCGGTGTATCGTGCCATTTTTACTTTCGAGCGGAGCGAGAAAGGTATTGTATTCGTGAAAAAAAAGTTTTTCTAACTTTCTCAAAAATGTGTTCTATATCACTTGTACATCATAAAAAACAAGTCTCCCAAAAATGTCCGTCCGTCGGTCGGTCGGTCGGTCGGTCGGTCGGTCGGTCGGTCGGTCGGTCGGTCGGTCGGTCGGTCGGTCGGTCGGTCGGTCGGTCGGTCGGTCGGTCGGTCGGTCGGTCGGTCCGTCGGTCGGTCTGTCCGTCACGCTTTGGCCTAGCGGCTAAACGAATGGTCCGATTGACACCATATTTTGAATTTTGAAGTTTTATGCAAATCCATCGAAGGGTTCTAAGTGGTTTCTTGCTGGCTCTCATTTTGAGGGTAGCTGTCATACAAGGAAAATGAAAAATTGAAATTTTCTCAAAAACGGCTCATAGAAGCTTGATGAAACTTTACATCACATTGAGTTTATTAAAATATTCTATAATATTAATCCTAGGTTGGTTGTCTACCTGACTGGATATTCTTTACGATTTTTTTGAATAAAATTTAGTACACAGGGTGTACCAAAAACTGAAAGGGCTTGCTAAGTAGACTAAACTGAACAATTATCCACAAGGAAAATGTGTTGGGAAATTAAAAAAATATCCATGCAAGTATATCCATTGTTCTGTGAAAATTAATATAAAGGATGTTCCGGTACTACCAAAAGGTAAACATGTGATTTACTCGAAATCGTTTGAGGTTTGTTTGTTTTAATGTTTGACCATTTGAATTCTGAATTGATCTGTATATTTCATTCGAACATTTTTTTGGAAAAACGTAAACAAAAGTTTGTATTTCCATACTATGTGTTTAAGTATAAATTAAAGTTTGCGGTTGATAGTTTTTCCTTGAGTATTGCGAGAAAGTAAGTGCAGTGCTGCTGTACCATTTATTCATACTGCAGTCACCAACAACAGCGGTCGCCAACTGCAACGCTACAAGCGTGGTGACTATAATATAAATATGAAAGAAACACGAGTTTTCCCTGGAATTCTAGAGGCAAATACTGTCCTGCAGTGGACGTTTAATGGGATGTTACTTATAATATGCTTTCAGCTGTTGCAGATTATTTACTTATTTTTTATTTATTTTTTACTTATATTCCTTGAGATTAAGATTCGTTGTATACGTCGCACAAAATAACTTTGACCTTGTCATTGATGCGCAGAAGTCAAAAATGTGCAAAAATGGGCCATTTTTTTCTTCTGCGCATCAATGACAGGGCCACAGATATTTTGTGCGTCGTATACCTGTTGTGTTTGGTCACATTGTAGATCTCAATATTTTAAGTAATTCTCAATATTCAAATTTTTTTTTTTTTTTTTTTTTTTATGTTGAATTATCAATTTGCTTATTTACTTAGATAAATGATTCGCTGCGCTCCGCTTATTTATTAATTTTTTCAACAGTTTCAAAAGAAGAGAATGCTCAAACACGAAGATCATCCATCGTCCTGACTCCAACATTTTCAACTGACTATTTACGTAATTACGAGTAAGATCCTGTAGTTTTTTTTTTCATTGTCTATGGACTCGCTCTTGACGTCGATCTACCTATTGGCAAACTATTAGTCTTGATGATAGAAATGAGGTTGAAGATGTAACGAACATGCCCAGAAGAAGCCTATTCATTCCAATAATCAGACGCGACTTGAATTGAGTTATAGACCGTGTGGTGCCAGCAAAGAATAGTACCAACCCTGTACTATTGGGTGTCTTAAAAGGCGACTAAGGGCTTATGAACCGGAGGATAGGCAGCAGAATATTTCTGTGTATCGTACCATCTTACATACAGCGGTGACCAACAACAGCGGTCAAGCGTGGTGACTATGGTACATCCCACAGGTACATCCCCTGCTAAGTACCACGCGTTTTTGGTGGAGTTTTGGAGGCAGCTCCCTGTCCTGTAGTGGACGTTTCATGGGATGTTATGATGATGATATGAACTTGGGAACACAGACGCAGGCAGAGTATTCCACTCCTTAGCTATTGGCATCATAGTCGCGAAGCATTTTGTTCGAACGGTTACAATATCAACTAAGTGTCAGTGATATCCTGCTATAGTACATCTAGACTACCATTTGTAATGTCGACTTTGTGCGTGCATCAATCAAAACTAAATAATATTTACCTCGATACGGACCCAAGAAATCAACATTGGGTGCCTGTTCATTGACGCGGAGCGAGCTGGCGGAGCGGAGAAACGAGGAAATATTAACCAATAGGATTAGGGTGCCTGTCCATTGACGCGGAGCGAGCTGGTGGAGCGGAGAAACGAGGAAATATTAACCAATAGGATTAAGGTTCCTGTCCATTGACGCGGAGCGAGCTGGCGGAGCGGAGAAACGAGGAAATATTAACCAATATGATTAGGGTGCCTGTCCATTGACGCGGAGCGAGCTGGCGGAGCGGAGAAACGAGGAAATATTAACCAATAGGATTAGGGTGCCTGCCCATTGACGCGGAGCGAGCTGGCGGAGCGGAGAAACGAGGAAATATTAACCTATAGGATTGCAGAGCGATTGCGGAGTGGAGTTTTTATGCAATCCTATTGGTTAATATTTTGCTCGGCCAGCTCGCTCCGCGTCAATGGACAGGCACCCGTCTCGTCCACGGCTCATCCGGCCAGGGCCAAGAATGTAGTGGTGCGGGCGGTGGCACTGAGCGGTGCGCAGCGCATGATTGGCATTTGCGGCATATGCTTCCAAAAAAATCAAATCAAATATAGTTTATTCATTGTTGGATATTAAAACTCCTAATGACGTCAGCTAAACTACATCGCTTCACAAATAATGTGGCGCCATGGTGGAAAAAAAGCGACGGTAAAAATCCACGCGCTCTTTTAAATATATATGAACAGGGTTGATACAATTCATATAATAAACATAATTCAATTTGAATTTTGAATTAGCCTGTTAGAACCGTAGCCTAATCCCATGGATTTTTATCTTCTAGATAATCTGATATTTTGTTATTACCTATAAATTTTTGCTTGATAACATGTCAATATCTGCTTAATTTCAGAGGTCATCCGAATCAACGACGCCCACGGTCTTACGCAACTTATCTGATGTCAAGGGGACGACGGTAAGACACTGAGTTTTCAGATTTCAGATTTATTTATTTTTTTATTTTCATTGGGAAGCTAACAGGTAAATGAGGCTAGTTTACAAAATATTATTACAAGTGCCAATTCTACAAGTATAAAAAAGAATATTAATAGTAGTTTAAGATACAAGTTCCGTAAGTAGGGTTATTACAAACGAGTTGACGTTTTGTAAGCCCGAGACGAAGTCGAGGGTTTACCATCGGCACGAGTTTGTCATAACCCTTACGGACGTGTATCTTACGACGTTTTTCAATACATTTGTGAGAAAACAGGTATAAGTAATACACTTGGTAAATGAAGCAACCATGGGTACTGTCAGCCTCTTGTCGATTTATGTTCTCCTGGTACTCTCCATTTTATTTTAAATATAAAAAAGTCACCACTGTTGTATTTTTACAAAATAATTTTATAATCAGAGTGTAAAAACTCCTTGGTATTATACTTATTTTACTTACCGCACTAGTTCGGTAAGTAACTACTTACTTACGAGCAATGTTTACGTCCTTGTAAGTACGTTTTTCGAGCAAATGTATTGAAAAAAATATATTATTTATTTATCAATTTATTTAAACAGCCTCCGTGGTCTAGTGGTAAGAGCGCTCGATTCCAGGTGGGGCACTTAGTATGGTGCAGATAGACCCAGACCTAGACATCCAAAGTAAAAGTATCATTCCAGCTCCAAATTATTCTATACAATCCACATATTCTTTGGTAAAAATTACAAGAGTTTTAGCGTCGGGTTTGGGGGGGAGGGGGGCGAGAAGTTGGGTTTTGTAAGTTTTTCTTAAATATTTCAAAAACTGTGCGGTTTAGCGCAAAAATGCCAAGGACAAAAGTAATTAACTTTAAATTGCTAACAAAAGTGGTTTATGGCGTAATTTTGCTAAAGTGAACGGTTCCAGAGTTACGGGGGGTTAGTCAAGGCCCATTTTTTTGTAGGACCATTTTTTAGCAATTTTTTTTTTGCGCTCAAATTATACACAAACGGCTGAGATTATGATGAAATGGCCTATTAGCGAATTTATCCTCGTATATTTACCTAAACAATGATACCTCATTTAATATCTGGAGTGTAGTGATTTCCAAGTTATAGCTGTCGGCGCAATAGCCTGCGAAGTACAGTGGTGAATTTTCATACAGTTTGGGTATTTTTTTCTCTTTGATATCCTACAAGACGCTTAATTGAGATGTTGAGGACATGAATTATTTCTTCTGATGCTGGCCACGTGGAAATTGTCACTTCTCTGAAATGACTCTGGTCACTCGATTTTAAATTATTTGAATCTATTTATCGTTTTTAAACAACCTGAAAGTCGATGTCATGTCAAAAGATGTAGAATATAATGCAAATACTCGTATTTGCATTATATTAAAAAAAAACCTGAGATGGTAATAGACTCTCTCTACGAGTAGAGAGAGTCTATTACCATGTGTTTTTTTTTTTTTTTAATTTTTAACTTAACCTATTTATGACGCAGATTCATCCCCTAAAAAGACCGTCATATTTTTTACAACCTGTATATGTGTCGCAGGCGAATTGTACAATTCGCCGTTTACAAGATGCCGAAAAATTTTTAAATTCGTCATTTTACATAATGCCTCGGCATTTCACATAACGACGCGTAAATCGTTTCTGGCACTCGCCGCAAACCTAACCAAACCGATCCCGAATGGTTTACCTTAACTAATCTATAATGCACCAGTACTGATCTAACCCCGTTTACAATCTGCCGATGCCGCTTACAATTTGCCGAACGTATACAATAAGCCGGCCGATTGTAGACGGCAAAATATACGATTTACGTGCGACAGTATGCACCGATGGCATACAGCGCTAAAATGGCGTCAATCCACATATACCACAGATAATATAATACTATACTGTGACACACACACCGTCACCGCCGATATGGCACCGATTCTAGGCGCTATTATTTTGTTCTATCCATAGAAATATAAGAGTAATAGAAGGAAGATTATTGAAAATATGTGTCACAAGGTTTTATGACATTCATTCAGTCATTGTAAATACGACATAGGCGTCGTTCTGTAAATTTTATATGGGGATGTCAAATCACGATTGATGATTTGACATTTCAACTTGGGACACTATGGCAGATGTCATCCCATAGTAAAATAAATTAATATTCCTTCTTTTCCGAGTGGAGCAAGGAGTCCGAATTCTTTAGTTCTATCGCTATCGATACGGTGACGGCGTTGTGGCGAGCCTGGGTGCGGGCAAACAAAACGAAAAATAAAAATGTTTCCATTTATAAACAAGCCATTGACCAATTATTTTATTTCAGCTTACTATACAAACAGCCAGTACCACTCATTCCAGAAAAAACTAGAAAAAGTTTTCCTTGGAATGGTAATAGTCACTTTATTTTACCGGTAAAGGTACGTACCTAATACAATTTTTATTGTATTATTAATATTATTATACAGGGTGTAAGGGACGGTGTACTGAAAACTGAAAGGGCGTGCTCAGTCAACGAAACTGAACCACTTTTCCAAAGAAACATTTTTGGGAAATGAAAAAAAAACTACCTTTACATACAAACTGTGCAATCAGAGGAAGCAATTTGTATGGAGAAGTAGTTTTTTTTTGTTATTTCCCAAAATTTTTTCTTTGGGAAAGTTGTTCAGTTTCTTTGACGGAGCACGCCCAGTCAGTTTTCGGTACACCGTCCCTTACACCCTTTATTTTGTAGTCATCATAAAATAGGGAGATTCCTCCAGAACTCCAGCAAAAACGTGTGATACTTAGGAAGGGATTTACCATAGTCACCACGCTTGTAAGCGTTGCGGCTGGCGACCGCTGTTGTTGATGACCGCAGTATGTAAGATACACAGAAAGATGCTGCTGCCTATCCTCCGGTTTATAGGCCCTTAGTCGCCTCTTACGACACCCACGGGTAGAAATGTGTTGATACTATTCTTAGCCGGCACCACACGGTCATATTTTGTACATACAACAATTACATAAACAACAACATAAAAATGTAAAAAAAGCTTACTCCTCTTGTATATTGTTAATCAAGACAATATGGCTGATATCTTGTGTTATGTTAGGGACAAGAGGAGTATAGTAGATGTCAGTACAAAATGAGTTCGGCTGACGATGGAAAATTCTGATAGTTATGCAGACCTGAACAGGGTGAAAGTGAGGTGGTTCGGATTTAGTTTAGGTAGTTAGTTATTCATAAAAAAAAAATAAACACGTCTATTTAGAGTTCATCTGTGTCTATGTTTTAGAAATCAGGAGCACAAAAAGCTAAAATCATTGACAGACGCAAACCCAGTATATTTGCAAGAGCACAAAAATTTCGTCTGAAAAATTTATCTCAAGTAGGTAAAAAAATATCAGATGTCATTCCAAGAAAAGACTTCTCTGGTGCAAAAGATGCATTAGAAACTTATTTGAAATTAAGACGAGAAAATGATCGAAATGATGCAGTAACAGAAGATACTCATGATGCAAATGATATTATTATTATAGGAGAAGAAAAAGACCCTAGAGAAATAAAGGGCCCGAATCCGATCCCTACTTTGGAAAATCATGGAGAAGTTTTTACTCTGATAGAACCAGTGGAAGTAAAGGATAGAGATCTAAATGAAGAGGGTGATTTTAAAAGTGAGAAGAAAATATTATCTTTAATTAGTGCGCTAGAAGAAGAGCTTCATAGTACGCAACTAACAGCTAAAGAAAAAGATCTTATCGATGCAAAAGTTAGCAAAATTTACAATTCGCTAGTTGAGGGTAAAAGAAATTTCTTGAGCGATTTTGAAACTGAACATATTTCTTACAAAAAAGAAGCAGACGATGCTCATGAAATGCGGTTAAGGCCAGATAAAGTGCTACTTGATGATAGAATTGTCGAACATTTTACTGATGTTAGTGCTGAAGAATTAAATTTAAATCCGTACAAAAATATTAATCATGATAAAAGTTATATTCGGCCTATATTCGATAGCCATGACAAATTGCACTCTCAAATTAGTAAACAAACACCAGAAACCGAAATAATTGATTTAGATACAACAAAACATAGAAATACAGTTTTAATACCAAACTATAACATAGAAGAACGAAAAAAGTTTTATGAAAGTCCTGACCAAAATCCCAATAAATTTGAATTTTCTGATAACGAATGGGATTTCGAGGAAGACCCCTTAGGACTCGATAGAAGAAAATTTTATCAGGAAAAGTTAAATGAACTCAAGAAAAAAGTATATCGGCGTAACAACGTGAGTAACTACATTTTAAATTTTTAAAAGCTTTTATTTAGTTTCACCTGTCGCGGTGTCTGTCTGTAACCAAATCTCGCAAGTTAAATTTGACCCACTTCCCGGTTCCCGATTGAAATGAAATTTTGCATACGTATGTGAATCGGAAGACAATGCAATATTATTTTAATTTGGAGCTGCTCTGACGATGGAGCCGGAAGATATCTATAAAAAAGTGGAGATATCACCGCGTTTCAGAAACCCACAGCGCCATCTATTGGTGGATAGCATCGCTTGCTCACCTGGTAATATTTTATTGATAAAACAACTCTGGGAGGTTTCGTTATAAAATATTTGGGTTTAGCTAGGGTTTTTGGAAAAAATTCTCTAAGTTTTAACATATAGCAATGACGAAATTTCCCGTGGATGCAGCATTCATTACTTTTGTAATTATACTGTAGTTTTTCTACTCCATACCAGAGGCACCGTTGCAAAAACTTACAGCGCCATCTGTTGGTGGGTAGGGTCGCTTGTTCACCTGGTAATATTTTATTGATAAACAACTCTGGGATGTTTTTTTTAAAATATTTGTGTTTAGCTAGGCCTTTTTAAAAGTTTTGACATAAAAAGAAAAGTTTTAACATACAAAGCAATGACTACATCTCCCGTGCAAGATACAGCATTTTTACTGTAGGTTTTCTACTCCATACCAGAGGAGCTCTTTTAGGGTTCCGATACCAAAATGGTAAAAAAAGGAATCCTTATGGTGCGACTTTGTCTGTCTGTCAGTCCGTCTGTCTGTCCGTCTGTCTGTCTGTCACACCTCTATATCTCAGCCACCACTCATGCTATCGACCTGAAATTTGGAATAGTTTTAGATTATAGTTGCCCAACTTAATTGCACATGAAAGTAGGGGGGCCAAAATTTCAAATTGTCGCTACTAGGTCAAGTGGGGTATCATATGAAAGGACTTTACTTGTACATTCTAAAATATATTTTTGTATTTTCTTGCGTCTCTTAGTTTTCAAGTTATGATGAAAAATGTAAAAAAAAATACCATCCCCCCCCCCCCATCTTATCTCCGAAGTTTGTTTAAGGAAAAATCTGAATTCATTACAGTTGACAGAAATTTATGTAAAAACTAGCTGACCCGGCAAACTTTGTTCCGCCTTACAGGCAATAAATAAGCAGATTTAATTTTTTATTGAGTACAATTTATTGCCCTGCCCCTGCCCCGACCCCTACCCCTGCCCCTCCCTTGCCCCTAAACCTGCCTTTACCCCTACCCTTACTCCTGCCCCTGCCCCTTCCCTACCCCTACCCCTACCATCCTATGTCCTTCTCCTGGTTCTAAGCTACCTCCCCACCAATTTTCAACCAAACGGTTCAGCCGCTTGAGTTATAAATAGTGTAACTAACACGACTTTCTCAGCCATTCTCTTACCCCTACCCCTATCATCCTATATCCTTCTCCTGGTTCTAAGCTACCTCCACACCAATTTTCAACCAAATCGGTTCAGTTGTTCTTGAGTTATACCGTTCTCCTACCCCTTCCCCAACCCCTACCATCCTATATACTTCTCCTGGTCCTAAGCTGCCTCCCCACCAATTTTCAACCAAATCGGTTCTGCCGTTCTTGAGTTATAAACAGTGTAACTAACACGACTTTCTTTTTATATAGGTAGATATGCGTTTTCCCGTGGGAATGAAGTGTTTTCCCGCGGTAAAAAGTAGCCTATGTGTTATTTCAGGACCTAACCAATGTGCCAAGTTTCATTAAAATCCATTTAGTAGTTTTCGCGTGAAAGAGTAACAAACATCCATCCATCCATCCATACTTACAAACTTTCGCGTTTATAATATTAGAAGGATAGGATAGTAGGATAGGATTACAGCAAAAATTAAACGATCTTTCTAAGTTGCACAGTTTTTTAGAAATCTGCAAATAACCTTTACAAACTTTGGTTTTGCGGTCCTAAAAATGGACTTTATTGCTTCCAAAAATACAAAAAGTATATCGGAACCCTCGGCGCGCGAGACCGACTAGCACTTGACCGGTTTTTTGATGTCGACTACCCAAGGAGGTTTTAGCCCACGCTTCGGCAAAGCGAACCACCAGCGACTAAAACTTCCTTGTGACTAACTAATTTAACCATACCTTACGTACGGTCAACCGCACATGAATGGAAAGATTTGCAACTTTATTACTAAGCTCAGAACAAAAACCTCCTCAAATTTCTTTGTTACGAGTACTAAGTATGTCACAAAGTCCAAGGTGTTTTTACTGACGTGCTGTTGCGTGTACCTAGAAAAATATCTTGGGTTTGGGCTCTAGGGTGTGTATATAGTTGTTTTTAGGGTTCCGTATCTCAAAATAAAAAAAACGGGACCCTTATAGGATCACTTTGTCTCACGAACGGGTAGTAGACTTTAAGGGCACTGCATGTTATCCTACGTCATCGAGCACACGAAATTTGCAATTTTGTAGCGATAGTAGTGGCCTACTAGGTCCACAAAACGTTGGTGCCGAAACTATTGACAATAGAGCAAAGTGATGTACTACACTCTTATAGAGGACATCAATATCTACAAAAAAATCAGTCTGCTTAGCACGTTCTCCGAGAGAAAATATATCTCGAAGAAATGTCACTTTAATTGAGGAATTATGTCATTTAATATCACCTCCAAGCGCGAAGAAATGTCAGTGGAAGAAAAATGTTTAGCAAATTCACAAATTACGTTTTCGATATTTTAGACAGAGATAGCTTTATACACTAATACATGTACCCGTCCTTGTCTTTCAAAATGTGTCGCACTGCTCGGATGTCAAAAAAAAACGTGACCATGCTTAAACTCTTTACTCTATGGGCCTAAATAAACTGACAGCTGGAGCGTGCTAAGCCGGCTGGAATACCATATGTCTAACTATTACAGTTATGTCACAATAACTACTTTTTCATGTTAAAACGCCGGTACAAACTATAAAGGCCTAATTATTTGTACCTTGGTATTAATCCATAACCAAATAATCTACTACGTATTCAATGCTTTATCAGTACCTATAAATTACTTTTTGAATTATTCAAATCGGATGTACCATTCAAAAGTTATCATAAGTGTAATAATTATCAAAATTGAAATTTAAGAAACTGCGCCCTAAGTGACTAATGGTTTTATCTATAACAGAGAATAGACACGTAAAATTTGGCTAATGGTTTCTGTATGAGTAAATGAGTGTATCATCATGGAGCATCAAAGAGTGTATGTTATGATGAGAAATCTAGCTTTGTCTATTGCAACCTAAACATTAAAATTAAAAATAATATCCAAATTTTCTTCACAAAGTACTCTTTTTAGTAACCCCCAACTCATAAAGAACCTATATCTACCCGTGCGAAGCCGGGGCGGACCGCTAGTATTAAATAAGATTGTTTAGTGCGATTGCCAAGTCAATCTGTTTATTTAAAAGATAAAAAATTTGATATTGATATGGTCACTATAAGATGTTGTTAAGTTAGCTAATTACGTAATAACGTAAGACAGAAGGACCCTTAAGTAGGGACTAAATAAATTAACCGACTTGATATTAATTAGGTACTTACTTTTTATGCCTTTTGTATTTCATGGCACTTGTGATCGCATGAATACTTGCAGAGCTCTGTTTATGTATCCCTAACATCAAAGGTTGCCTGTAAGAGATCGCTTGCAGCGATAAGGCCGCCTTTGCCACCATTAGGTTAAGTTCTCCATGTACATTTGTTTTTTTTTTTTGTTGTTATGTGAGCAATAAAGTGTTTTTAGGGTTCCGTACCTCAAAAGAAAAAAACGGAACCCTTATAGGATCACTTTGTTGTCCGTCTGTCTGTCTGTCTGTCTGTCTGTCTGTCTGTCTGTCTGTCTGTCTGTCTGTCTGTCTGTCTGTCTGTCTGTCAAGACCCTTTATCTCACGAACGGGTAAAGGTATCAGGTTGAAATTAATACCATATATTAGGATCCATGAACCACACAAGATCTGAAAATTAAAATTTTTTACAACGACGCAATGAAAAGATATGGCTTTTTATGTCCTCATCTCCATACATTTATTCAAAAATGAAAAACCTACAGGGTACTTCCCGTTGACCTAAAATTATGAAATTCGGCAAGAAGCTAGGTCTCACAGTACAAATAATGGGAAAAGTCTGAAATCATTAAATATTACAACTTTTCTCACAACTAATGGTAACCAATTGTGGTGAGCTCCCGTTTCAAGAACATTCATATAAGAGAGGGGTCAAGTTGGATGGTTGCTGAGGCGATTTTTGTTTTAGTTCTATTTAAAAACGGGAACACTTACAAACTTGAAAATTGGTATGTTTATAGGGCATAGGCTATAAAATAACAACAAATAATAAAATTTGGTCAAGCGCGTGTCGGACTCAAAAAATCTAGCACGGTAACTTACTGAAATTTCAACTAATACAATTATGTTTATGTGGTGGTACGGAACCCTCAGTGCGCGAGTCCGACTCGCACTTGGCCGGTTTTTTTTTACAAGTTATGTTTTTGATGGCTATGGCTTTTTATGTCTTCATCTCCATACATTTATGCACTAAAGCAAAACCTAGAGGGTACTTCCTGTTGACCTAAAATTATGAAATTTGGCAAGAAGCTAGGTCTCACAGTACAAATAAAGGGAAAAGTCTAAAATCATTAGATATAAAAAAAAAATCTCACAACTAATAGTATCCAATTGAGGTGGGCTCCCGTTTCAAGAACTTTTCTATAAAAGAGGAGTCAAGTTGGATGGTCGCGGAGTTTTTAAAGTCAAAGAGCAAAAGCTTTTAGTATATCACTAGCGACCCGCCCCGGCTTCGCACGGCTGCAATGCTGATACTAAATACACTACAGAAAAACTGTGAACGTTGTATATAATTCAAAGTGCTATAGGGAAAACCGCGGCCTCAGACGCGCTATTTATAGGCACGCTCTTGCCGCACCGGGCGGCCGGCCGGTACCGCCGCAAACGCTACGTCCCGCAATTTTTAAATCTGTAATATCTTCGAAAATATTCACTTAAATCATACGGTGTAAAGGGCCATATAGATCTATATTAAATGAACAATGTATTCAAGGTATTTAATTGGTTAAGGATTAATGCTGTATTGGTTAAAATCGCTTCGAAAATTAGCCATTATTTGACGTAAAAAGTAAATGACAATAAAAGTTATTGTGGGTTATCCATAAGAGATAGACATATACCATCACGGACTTTTCTGTAGACCTTTTCAATGTGTACAATACTAAGTACATTATTTTGATAAAACTCGTAGGGTTCAGCCTGCGTTTGCAATGTAAGCGGAAAAAATTTAATTATTTACGACATCACATTAGAAACCTCAAAAATAACAGTACTTCTCCACTATTTAATGGATGTTATTATACATATAAACCTTCCTCTTCAATCACTCTATCCATCAAAATCCGTTGCGTAGTTTCAAAGATTTAAGCATACAAAGGGACATAGGAACAGAGAAAGCGACTTTGTTTTATACTATGTAGTGATAGTGATAATGGAAGATAGGTACGGAACCCTTAGGGCGCGAGTCCCAGTCGCACTTGGCCGTTTTTTTAGTATTTTACATCATAAATACTAAAAAATTAAAAATAAAACTATGGTTTTTTTTTTCTACAAACAGTTTTGTACATAAACATTTATACAATTTCTAATAGTTTAAAGAAAAACCTTGAGTTCCCAAAATTATTTTCAAAACAAGCTTTTATTACACGTAGAAAAAGAATTAAACGTTATCTCAGTCTCAGATTTTCAAATAAAAGCCTGTTACAAAACAGACATAAAGAACTCCGGCCAAGTGCGAGTCATACTCGCGCACCGAGGGTTCCGTACCACTAAGATAAAAATACCGTCTTAGCTATGCTCGCGAGTCCGACACGCACTTGAGCAGTTTTTTAGTTCTTTCTTTGATCGATTTTATAAACTTTTTGATTGTGTCAACAACTTACTCTTAAACTAGTAAATTAAATTAATTAAACGCACAGTGAAGATCTCTACAATTTCTTTCATTATTATGCCATTATTTCGTTTATTTCAGGAGTTGCAGCACTTCATATCATTTGTACGTCAGCCGATGCACACTCGTGAACGGATGGAAAAGCTGCGCTCAAGGCATGGTGACGCAACTCATTACTACAGCCCTGAATGGTCACACTTCCATCGATATTAGAACAAAATTTAAATTGCCTAGATGCTTATGAAACTCTTCAAGGTGTAAAAGTATGCGAATCTGAAGGATGTGAACTGAAAACTATTTTAAGGGTTCCGTACCTTAAAAAACGGAACCCTAATAGGATCACTTTGTTGTCCATCTGTCTGTCTGTCTGTCAGTCCAGATTCTTTTTCTCACGAATGAGAAGAGGTATCACGTTGAAATTGATAACGAATATTAAGGTCCAGAAACCACACAAGATCTGAAATTTTCAATTTTCTACAACGACGCAATCAAAAGATATGGCTTTTTATGTCCTTATCTCCATACATTTATGCAAAAAAGCAAAACCTACAGGGTACTTCCCGTTGACCTAAAATTATGAAATTTGGCAAGAAGCTAGGTCTCACAGTACAAATAAAGGGAAAAGTCTAAAATCATTAAATATTTAAATTTTTCTCACAGCTAATAGTAACCAATTAAGGTGAGCTCCCGTGTCAAGAACTTTTCTATAAAAGAGGGGTCAAGTTGGATGGTCGCGGAGTTTTTAAAATCAAAGAGCAAAAGATTTTAGTTTATCATATGGTAGATAGGTACGGAACCCTTAGGGCGCGAGTCTGCTTGCACTTGACCGGTTTTTTTTATGTATCAAACAAAATACGCCTTCAGCTGGTGCAGTTTAGGGAATATTAGAAATATTTTTTTCGTGTATCGACGCATGTTCCAAGGAAAAAGTTAATTTCATTGGCAGATTCACATATTTCACGGTTGTACTCTTATTAATTGACGAAAGAGATCTACCAGGCGAGAGTTAATGGAAACGTTGGAAGGGGAAGGCCTAGGCGAACGTACCAGGACCAAATTCAGGATGTTCTGAATAAAGGCCAGGTTAAAAGTACTCTAAACTGACGAGCATGTATGAAAGGATTGATGAAAGTACAGGAAGCAAGGGAAGTATGTCAAGATCGTAGCAGGTGGAGGACTGTGGTCTCTGCCTACCCCGACGGGAAAGAAGCGTGATGTTATGTATGTATGATTTTGATGAAAGGTCTAAATGAATTCATTAGGTACGCTTTACTAGTTTTTTACCCAACTGCAGCGAAGCCCATACGAAGGGTTTCCCGACTGCGGCGATCACAAAAAATACAACTTATACGTTTAAACAAATGTTTAAGAATAATTTGACGTAAATCTAATACTAAAAAGTTGGAAATAAAAAAATATTTTAAAGCAAAAACCCGACTGCGTAACAGAAAAGAAGAAAGTAAGCTCTAGGATCTGAGTAAAGTTGAATTTTATAAGATATTGCAGGCGGTGACGAACAAAATTATGGGCAATTATGAGAAGGTATGTGAACCACCCTAAACAATAAAATATGGATCTTTTCAAGGCAACAGTGAATAGGCATCTTCTAGGCAGGCATGCTACATCTTCAACTCCATTGTCACTTACCATCAGCCGGCATAGCACGCTTCAGTTGTCAGTTTATCTAGGCCTTAGGCCCAGTTTGTCTAGATTAAAGACTTTAAGCATGGTCACGTTTTTTTGACATCCAAGCAGTGCGACACATTTTGAAAGACTAGGACGGCTACATGTATATAGCTATCTCTATCTAAAATATTAAAAACGTAATTTGTGGATTTGCTAAACATTTTCCTCCTCTGACATTTCTTCACACTTAGAGGTGATAGATTAGATGACATAATTCCTCATATAAAGTGACATTTCTCCGAGATATATTTTCGCTCGGGCAGCGTGCTAAGCGGGCAGGTGGTATAAGAGTACTACCAGGATTACATAAAGAAAAAAAGAAAAACACCTCATAACGTATTATTGTCTCCGCCTGCATTATCTTATAAAATGCAATATTAATATTCTAGAACTTGTTTCCTCTTTACTTATACGTAGACGGGTCTTTTTTTTACCGTTTTTATCATACGACATAGACCCAATATTAATTTCATATTTATAATAATTTATTAATCTTATAATTAAAACTTAATTTGTAACTTAAAATGTTTATAAACACGTGTTGTTTTACTTTATTTAGTCAAAATAAAAAAGTATAAGCAAAAATTGGGCTTTTCGTTAAAAAAAATCTATATTAAAATATAAGGCGTAGTTTCTCTTCTCTTCGATTCGTATTTGATTCATAATTGACAGAAAACTGAAAAGTTAGTAGTTGAGACGCCTGTTTAAGGCTGAGAATGTACTGCAGACTGCAGGAGGCTTTCTTAGCGCCAGGCGCCTAGAGCCTGAACAAACGATATAAACCTTCAGGATTGCTAGAACTGTCCACACTCTCTGCAGGACTGGTGCCAGATAGTTGCTTGCGAGTTGCTTATTTAAGGCTACACCTTCCCTAATATTAGTACCTACACGCTCGTTAATGTTCATTTCGACCTCATTCACACGTCAATAAGGTTCACATAAGCGTGCCTTGCACCGTGGCTGACCCCGAATTTCACAAAATTGACAGAAAAGTATTTTTTCTATGTTGTTTCAAAAATGTCAAAAATGTAATACTACTACATTATTAAATATTGTTCTGTGGAAAATATTGTAAATGTTCATGTATTTCTGATAAAAAATGTAGCAGTAAAATGGTTACAAATGGGAAAAAATGGACAAAATAAGGATCATTTTAGATTTTTTTTTCTTCAGTTATGTAAATTAAATTCTGTTAAGAAATGTCATATTTAATGTAAAAAGTGGTTACGAAGTTATTCAGTCTCAAGGTCATTCAGGAAGGATTACTCTTAAGCCGCTTATTTAAGGCTGAGAACGCACTGTAGACTGCAGGAGGCTTTCTTAGCGCCAGGCGCCTGGTAAGACGCCTTGATATCGGTTTAACAAACAAATGATATAAACGTTCAGGCTTGGTAAAACTGTCCACTCCCCCTGAAGGACAGGTGCCACATTAGTTGCTTGCGAGTAGCTTAGTTAACCATTGTCTACAAGGTGTAACAGATAGGGTATATCAACCCAGAAGGATGTGAATCTGCCCATGAAACTGAACAACTTTCCCCAAGGAACATAGGTCAGTTTTTTTGTTATATTTCGGCCTATGTTTATTAGGGAAAGTTGCTCAGCTTCATGGGCAGTCAGCATCCTTCAGGGTTGGTACATCCTTTTTGTTAAACTTCTTATATGAGTGTAGACTCCAAACCTTCAGCGCAGCCATCTTCGGTTCTAATTCAAATAAATGTTTTATGTATGGCACCAAAAAGTTATAATAAAAATCCAAAACAATCAAGATATTTAAAATCATTATTCAAAAACAAAATTAAATAATGATCATTAAAAATCTTTAAGATTATTTTATTTTATACCTTTTATTTTTTTTTATGTAAGTAAGGTAATTCATTCGGGTAAGGCATTCGGGTAATTACGATACGTTTTTAGATAAATTGACAGCGTGACAATTTATATCTGACTAATAAAATTGTGGTTGAGTTTTTAGTATCAAACTCAAAATAAATGGGTTCTTGAATATGTATACGAAACCACAACTTGAAGATAGTTTCCAAAATTTACCCAGTAAGTAGATAAAAATGTTTTAAAATTTGCTTTTCATTTCATTGCACGAGTTCAATTCCAAATGAATTTAAAGTTTAATTTTAAAAGTTTTTATTCTATTGTGGTATAATAAACATATTGCTTTTTCATTGATATTTAGACTCCCAAAAATATTTAATCGTAACAAGTTATTATACAGCTTAAACGTATTTATATGATATTTACAATTCGGATTCACCCGACATGAAATCTGTGGGGAAAATCTATTGTTGTTTTTTTTATTGTCACTTCTATTATTCCTACTATGGCGCCAATTTGTTTGTGAAGCGATGTAGTTTAGCTGACGTCATTAAGAGATTTTAATATCCAACAATAAATAAACTATTTTAACCTGAATTTGACTTTGATTCGGAATTACCCGCGTCTGTTAAATCTGAAAATAACTAAATATCTTTGGCTAGACCGGTCTAAACGCATTTAACCAATGCAATAAAACGAAAATCTAGCAAATGTAAAGACAATCAATTTAAAAACTTGCCAGAGATAGAAATTATCGACGTCCGGGTAATTCCAAAAATGCACAAAATGCGGGAAAATTTCGGTCGAGGACTTAATGGCTCGTCGTGGCTCGCGTTTAGCAACCGGAGTCAAGTGAAGCGGGGGAGCGGGTTAAGATGGCCGCTAGGTAAGGGAAGCCAGAACAAAAAATAAGGGCGCATTTTATAGAAATGAGACATTATTGGAATTACCCGATTTTCGGAATTACCCGAATGCACCATAAATGGTAATGTTATTAATATTTATTGACTTTGAATACATTTGATATACGTATTTAATTTCTTCGTTCCTTCCTTCAAGTCATATTATTATAAAATGGTAAGCCTGTATTTGGTAAACTGCATAAATGCTTTATGCAAGACACATCAGCACTTTTATGTATTTACCTAGCTATAAATAATACAACAAACAATTTGAATGCTGGCGAGAAACCAGAAGACACAATGGACTCCAGACAGGAACATAACATTGAAAACTAAGCCTAATGAGCACTTCAAAATGTAGCTGCATAAATTGCCTTTAAAGTAAACGTAAACATACCATATTTTGGAAATATTACAATGGTATACTTTTGTAAACAAAATAGCCAATCAGCGATAAGTCTTGGAATTGAAAAGATTTTGAAATCGGAATGGTCTCTAAACGAGCAAACTTGGTCTATGGTTCTTATATTCGATCGATTTAAGTGTAAAAAATAGGGAAAAAATAAACATACAAATGAAACATTTAAAATGTTTGGTAGTTTGTTTAACTTTATGTTTTTTCATAAAATATTCGGACTCGAATATATTATACTCTGTTTTTAATAAAAAAGATATTAATTTGGAACCTGACGAGGTAAGCATTTAAAAACTATTTAATTCATCGTTAGAACTTTATTAGAACAGTCCGATAATAGTCAAAATTAAAACAGTCCAAACTACATGAACGATTTTGTAATTTTGAGAGTTTATTTTTCTTGCTTGACTCTACGACCTAATTTCTAACCAAAATGACTAATCTACCAACACAGCTGAAACCACTGATCGGATGCTGTTTGACACTTAGACTCTGTCCAGAAAGGTCGCCGCGAATTGTTACGCGCGAGTTTCTACGCACGTAGGCGAGGTACTAGGTGTCAATACATTGCGTCCACAAGCATCGCGCGAAAATTCCCGGCTCGCGCGAGGCTCGCGCGAGTCGAGATACTAGGAGCGCCTTGTTTGCGTCCAGATGAACGCGCGAAACACGCGCGAGTAAGTCGCGGCGAATTCGCCCTTTCTGGACAGGGTCTTAGATATGCGTAGGAATCCGCTAAGAAGACAATGTTATGGGCAATAGCTAGTTTTAGACATTATTATATTCTTCATCTTCTAAAAGTAAAAATTAATAAGTAAAAAAAATCTTTTTGATTCTTTGATTGGTTAGTGGTAAGCAAGAGGTGGTTTTTAAGCTAACTTGGATGATTTTGCTTAGTTAACTTTTGAAGTAAAAAATTGTGTTATTTTTTTCAGGATATTCAACCATTTTACCATTATAATGGCGAATCATTTATTTGGGACATGAAAGCTGGACTAGAAAATGAAAGACTTAATAGAGTAAGTAAATAATACAAAAATAATAAGCAAAGGATGGATCATTAATAACATGGTTTTGACATTGGAAATGTCTTTTCATTCGTTTCAGTATAGGCTCCGATTTCACGAAAAAGTGCGATCCCCTTATGTCTCGGAGAGTTGTGAATATATGACATTAAAAAAAAACTTAAAAGACGCGTATTTACGAGACCTGTAAGGTGCAAATAGAATTATTCGAGAAAGTTTAAAACGAAAAAAGGAAAAAAAAATCAAAATTTTCCGAATTTTTGATTTTGGCTCTTGATATTTTGGAAACGAAGAATGATATCAAAAAATTGAGAAAAATTCTTCTGGACAATTTCAGTTACAATTTGAGCCTTAAACAAAGAACCTTAAGAGTTTGTCCTGTAGCCTAACCTTTTTGAAAAAGGTCAAAAGATCAGAACGATATTTTTTCGAATTCCGTAGATTAATTTCTAATGTGCTCCATGGACGTGTGAGGCACGAAATCTGTGATTTTTTTATATAAGCAGGATTTTAATAGGTACAATGAATTTAACCTAAACGTGTGCAGATTTTTGATATAGAAACCTCAGGATTCCTTTCAAAAACCCTTTTATGATAAAAATCTTATCTTTTATTCAAAACGTCATTTAAGGGTCCAATTCTTGGATATCACTTTTGAGACTTTTAAAATTCAAATTAACCCTAGTACGAGTAAATGGTTAAAAGATAAACTATATCATTAAATTAATGACATTAACAATCATACACTACTAACGAATACTACTTTTTACCTTGAAAAGAGAAACATTTTTAGGTGTTATTTTTATCATTTATTCAAAAATTTGAATCCACGCAGGAGAAAAAAACCGGTCAAGTGTGAGTCGGACTCGCGCGCCGAGGGTTCCGATATACCTATAGTATTTTTGGAAGAAATAAAGTCCATTTTCAGGACCGCAAAACTAAATTTGTTTGTAAAGGTTTTTTGCAGATTTCTGAAAAACTGTGCAACTTAGAAAGATCGTTTTATTTTTGCTGTAAAGTGTACATAAACTTCTGTCAACTGTAATTCATTCAGATTTTTCCTTACTCAAACTTCGGAGATAAGGGGAGGGGGAATGGTATTTTTTTTGACATTTTTCATCATAACTTCAAAACAAAAATATATTTGAAAATATACAAGTAAAGCCCTTTCATATGATACCCAACTTGACCTAGTAGCGACAATTTGAAATTTGCCCCCCCCCCCCCTATTTTGGCCCCCTTTACATTAATAATCATACTTTTTTCAAAAAAATTTCATGTGCAATTAAGTTGGGCAACTATATTCTAAAACTATTCCAAATTTCAGGTCGATAGCATAAGTGGTTGCTGAGATATAGAGGTTTGACAGACAGACAGAGAGACACAGCGGCACCATAAGGGTTCCTTTTCTTTACCATTTTGGTATCGAAACCCTAAAAAGTGCTCAAACCCAGCATTCGGATATTTGACCCGGATATTCGAACACGTGCTTTCGGCTTGCATCAGTACCTACTATGGTACTAAGTAGAAAAGCTGTAAATAAGCAGAGCCGAAAAACCACTTATTTGTAAACTTTCATTTTAATACCCTTTTGGTGAAGTTCTGAGAAAACACTTAAATATATTTCTCATTCGTAGAATAATAAGTTTCTTTGGAATATTTACCAGTTTCCTTAATTATTTCGTACATCCTCTGCACCACTTAGCATCTTGCTTATGCTTATACTAGCATTATTATGTATATGTATATATTGTTTTATCTATTTTTATGTATTGGTATGTATTATATGTATTATTATATTTTTATGTGGATTTGTATTATTTTATTTATTATTGAGTTGTAGCTATTATTTACTTTTATTTCTACAATTTTCAATGCACTTTTGTGTCCCGCTAATTAACATTCTCTCTCACATCTATGGGTTGGCTGGAAGAAATCTCTTGCAGAGATAAGCCCGCCTTTGTAAATGTCCTTTTTTTTGTATATTTCTATGATTTAATTGTGCAATAAATAATATATATAATAAATGGTTTCAAAGATCTATGTTTCTTTTAGCGTCGCAGACACTTAAAACTACCAACTGAAAGAATACCAGACAAATTCCTTAGACGATTAGGTAATGGACACCAAGGCATGGAACAGCTTAACAAGGATGCCTTCCTACATCAGGTGATGATTAAGTTACATGAAAAAATGGACAATCCAGAAATACATAAAAGGACATTAACCAATAAAATACTGAGTAACTACAACGGTTTAGAAGAAGACAGTAGTGAGGAGATTTATGAACCAAAAGAGATCAAAACAAATTCTCTAAGTTTAGCTTCAAACGAAGAATCTGATTCTGAAGAAGATTCAAGCGATGAAAGTGAAGAATTAGACGTAGATGATTAAGCCAGACAATACTTTTTTTAGGTAAAGTAATTTGTAAATAAAATATATCTTGATTATTAAACCAATGTTATCTTTCATTTTCAGAATAAACCCTTGCGGAAATTAATCCAAAAAATGGCCCTAAAATTTAACTTCAGGAAAGGAAATGCCGGGCACAATAACATTATGTCATCGATAATAAATAAAAGTAAAGGCCTAAAACATAAACATAAATCAACATGGATAAAGAATACAACATAATGTTTTATGTCCCTTCAGCAGTTACTACTTGATTAAAAGCTTTTATTTGTAATAACTGTTTCAATTCTTAAAATATAATTTGTCGTTCACTGACTGTTATGCTGCTCTCACTGATTTCTTTTAAAAAAATAAATAAAATTAATAACTTATGGCGCTTTCATTTATTCTTTCATTTTAATATGTACAATAATATCTACAGGATTTCGTGTTGTAGATTCACTGGTTAATGGATGGTTTATGTGATTGAGGGTTTTAAAAATAGGCATAGTTTTCTTTGTTTTACTTGATGGCTTAATTTTTAAATGTTTCCTTTTTTTGCTAACGTTCCCGTTCTTTTTTCTTTGCGATGACCTTCTGCGGATTATTTTTTTCTTATTTTTCTTTTTATTTTTTTGTTGTCTGTTATGATTTTTGTCAATTTCCGATGTAATTCCATAGTGGTTTGCAATTACCTTCACAATTTTTCTGGTGATCTGTTTTTCTTTCTCTGCTTTCGTCAAACCATTAGCCGTTCTGGTTCTTGTATTTGAATTATTTTTCAACTTTTTCTTGCATTTTCTCTTACCAGACTTCTTTGTAGTATTTCGATGATTCATTTCCTGAAAACATCAGCATTTTATTTGTTGAACAACATTTTCTTCAAGTTATATAGAAATAATTGGTATCCTGAACCTATCATATACTAAAATGATATCAATAGGTTATATTTTGTTTTGAAAATGATAGTTCTTTGAATTAAGTTTAGTAAATAAACGTAAATATTTTTGTCATTGTCAGTAAATAACTGCTAGATTTTCAAATAGTGATAAATTTAAAATGAAATATTATGTTGAAAACATAACTTTATTGGTTATCTAAACTACTCTTTCATTTTGATGTGTACTGTTATGTCCACTGGGTTCTTATCTTCCGAGTCTTCCTTTTTACTATAAGTTTTTTTGGGAAGAGTTTTCCAAAATGTTAGCATTTTTTCACTATTTTTCTTTTGGCACTTTTTCTTTCTTTTATTTTTCTTTTTGCGGCAATCTACCTTCTTGAGTTTTCTACTCTTTTTCTTGATTTTGAAGTCATCATCTTCGCTGCTATCCTCAGCGCGTTCTTTTCGTCTTTTCTTCTTTGTTCTTCTCTTGTACACTATGGTAGGTGGTTGTTCTGTGCCATCCAGGTAAACTATACTCGTTCTTCCTTCTTGTCCTATCCTGACCTGAACACAAAAAAGATACATTTTAGCCACACATGAAATAGAAAATTATAAAAATACTCTACATGCGAAATATTTATGCAGTCTTCGGAAGATGCTTCTGGAGAAGAAGCTAAAGACTGAGGATGGCAGAACCGTATCATCCTAGCCTGAGCTACTGGGAGAGATAGAAAAGTTCTACTGACATTTATACACGTCAAACGTCCCCCTGTGGCTAACGTTCCAAGAGCTATATAGACTAATCCGATATCATATCGAAGATATACCAGACGTTAGCTTGTACGAGTTTACCCAGACAGCTTAGGAACAACAAGGCACCCGAGTATGTGGTGGAATTACCGCTGCGTTACTGAAAGCAAGCGGAGGGCCAATGCTAAAAGCTCTTCGAAAGCTGTTTCTATTCAGTCATCCACAGGCATAGCACAGAAGTACATATGGTGGTGCTGTTCTTCAAAACGGATGAAGAATAACAGACCCATCTCTCTTCTGAGCCATGTGTATAAGCTGTTCGAGAGTCATTTCTTGACGAATTCCTGCGTCCCGTATACAAGCCGCTTTCCATAAAGGCTTTAATACCATAGATAGACCACGGGTCGCTTACGATAGGCCTTATTAAGAGGTCAAAGTCACCCAAAGGCTTGTGGAAATGGCTATGCTTGGAGTCTCTCTGTGTCGGTGGTTAGCCACAGGTGGTTAATGGCGGTTGGCAGGGCGCAATCAAGACTAACAATGGCCGATGTGGACGTGGCGACCACGTGCAGAAAGACCTAGCATAGGCAGCCCCCCCCCCCAAACTGCACTGGCGATCTATTCAAGTCCGCGGGAAGCCGCTGGATGCGAGCAGCACAAGACCGGTCGTCACGGAGATCGGGAGGCCTATGTCTAGCAGTGTACGTCTTTCAGCTGATATGATGATGACCCTAAATGCGCAGGTATAATTTAAACCGTGAACCTCTGCCAGACCCAATAAAAAACTTAAGTCGTAAGAGATATCGTCTTGGTAGGTGCCTTAATACAGTTAAGTGAAGGATGATTTTGTGAAGTGTTGATAATGGTAAAAGTGGTTAGAGTTTGCGTTGTATGGAAAGAAGAAATATTTCTCTAAAGTATGGATGATTCGAACCAATTTTAGTACTTATGTTACTTATGGTTACAACACAAATCTGCCAGAGAAACATTTCTCTCTTTTTATATAATTTTTTTCCTGGCAATCTACCTTCGTTCTTCTGGCTTTTTTCTCGATTTCGAAGTCATCTTCCTCGATGTCATCCTCATCGCGTTGTATTCGTTTTTTGTTCTTTGGTCTTCTCTTGTACACTATTGTGGGTGGTTCCTCCGTGATATCAAGGTAGACAATACTTGTTTTTCTTTCTTGGTCTATTACCTGACCATAAAGAATAATAATTTTAGAGACATAATTACTTGAAAATGATTTTATTTTAACACTTCCTGTGTTCGGATAAATCTACAAAGTAGTTGTGAAAGTGGTTGTGAAATTTTGCGATTTTCTACTTTGTAGACATAATTACTTGTTGATGATGATGATGAGCTTTTCCTAATATTCTTCTTCATGTACTAATAGTGTTATTTGGGCAGTCAATCTTCTTGGCTGCCAGACCTAGGTATCCGAAATGGTAGGAGTACCTCTTAGCCAGCGGTGCTAGCAAAAAAAAATACCCGTAGGTGTCGTAAGAGATGACTACTGGAAGGACTACTGGAACTGGAAGATGGGCAGCAGCGTCCTTTGTGTATCGAACTATCCTACATGCTGCGGTCACCGACAACCGCGGTCCATGGTGCCAGCCGCAATGCTAACAAGCGTGGTGACTATGCTACTTATCCTTCGAATTATACCAAGCGTTTTAGCTGGAACGTTAAAGGGAATCCCCTGTCCTGCAGTAGACGTTTCATGGGATGTCATGAATGTCATGATGATCTCTTATCATCAAAGGTTGGCGGTTCAAATTTTTGTGAAGGTAGAAGGGCTTCTGTGCAAAGTCCGTCTGGGGAAGTACCACCCCCTTGCCTATTTCTGCCGTGAAATAGCAGTGTTTGCACTACTATGTGTTTCGGTTTGAGGGGTGAGGGAGCCAGCGAAATTACTGGCACACGAGACACACCGTCTTAGGTCTCGGGTTGGGTAACGTGCTTTGCTGTCTTATTAGTGTCAAGTTATGCCACTAATAAGAGAGCGGGCTCTATAAGCGGTGATGACCACTTTCCATCAGGTGGCCCACCTGCTCGTTTGCTCACTTGTCACATTAAAAAAAAAGCACTTTTGAAATTTCTCTCATTTCCTACTTCATGTAAATTATGTAAATTTTGATTTACTTACTTGATAATTATTCAAAAGACTCAGGCCTGAGTACTGCGAAAAAAAAATACAGCTCAGCTTTATTACAATACATATAAGCCCCCTTTAATTCATTACAGATAATTTATTTTGTCAACTAAACAAAAAGTATCATCAACAGATTAAACGGAGACTTAGCTTTAAATAAGCTTTTTGCTCCATATAATTATTAATTATTTCTTGAACACCAACCAAATTCTACTCCCTCAAAGATACATAGGTCAATAAAGGAGAACAGTTTTAGTGATCTTATAAAAATTTTGGGTACAAATCGATACTTATTACAAATACTTATTAAAAATCTATGTTCTTTAGGGTAATTAATTATTCAGATTCGCGATCTTGAAATTCTTGATATTGAAATTCGCTTGGAACATACATAGACTAGATTGAAAAACCGGTCAAGTGCGAGTCGAACTCGCAGGCATATCTCGCGGGAAGCTATAAAGTCCATTTTTAGGACCGCAAAACAAAATTTGTTTGTATAGGTATTTTGCAGTTTCCAAAAACACTGTGCAACTTAGAAAGATCGTTTTATTCTTACTGTAATATTGACATAAACTTCTATCGACTGTAATTAATTCAGATTTTTCCTTATACACACTTCGGAGATAAGTGGGGGGGGGATGGTGTTTTTTTCGACACTTTTCATCATAACTTGAAAATTAAGTCATAAAAAAGGAAAAAAAATATATTTTAGAATGTAAAAGTAAAGCCCTTTCAAATGATACCCCATTCGACCTAGTAATGACAATTTGAAAGTTTTCCCTCCTACTTGGGCCCCCTTTACATTAATAATAAAAAAAATATATATTCTCTCATGTTCAATTCAAAGTCAAAAGTCAAAGTCAAAATCGTTTATTCATTGTTGGATATTAAAATCTAGCTAAACTACATCGCTTCACAAACAATGTGTATGGTGGAAAAAAAACCGGAGAAGTGCGAGTCGGACTCGCGCGCCGAGGGTTCCGATATACCTATAGTATTTTTGGAAGCAATAAAGTTCATTTTCAGGACCGCAAAACTAAATTTGTTTGTAAAGGTTTTTTTTAGATTTCTGAAAAACTGTGCATTTTAGAAAGATCGGTTTATTTTTGCTGTAAAATTTACATAAACCTCTATCAACTGTAATTAATTCAGATTTTCCTTACTCAAACTTCGGAGATAAGGGGGGGGAATGGTATTTTTTTTGACATTTTTCATCATAACTTGAAAACTATGAAATTTAAAAAAATACAAAAATATATTTTAAAATTTGCAAGTAAAGCCCTTTCATATGATAACCCACTCGACCTAGTAGCTACAATTTGGAATTTGCCCCCCCTATTTTGGCCCCCTTTACATTAATAATCATACTTTTTTCAAAAAAAATTCATGTGTAATTAAGTTGGGCAACTATATTCTAAAACTATCCCAAATTTCAGGTCGATAGCATAAGTGGTTGCTGAGATATAGAGGTTTGACAGACAGACGGACAGACAGACAGACAGAGCGGCACCATAAGGGTTCCTTTTTTTAACATTTTGGTATCGGAACCCTAAAAAAAGAAGCGACAATAAAAACCCACGCGCTCTTTTAAATATGTTTGAATGTACAAGGTTAATTACTCGTAAGTTGGGCAACCATATTCTAACACTAAGGAAGGCTAAAAGGTTTTGTCCGGGAATCAAACCCAGAACCTCCCGAACCTGGAACGTAGAACCTCCGGAACTATCGTTATTTGACGGTTATTCAAAACAAATTAATTTCAGCAACCTTACCTCTCCATGAACTTGTTCTTTGTCAATAAAATTTAAAAATAAAACTAAATTAACAGTCAATACAAAATTCCCTAAATTCATTTTAACATGGCGTCCGTCACTTTTGAGCGCTTCTGACAAAGGAAGTGGCAATCGCTTATTTTGCAATGGGCTTACAATGTTTGTAAATTTTGTGTCGAAACATACCTAGCTGTATACTTTATTTTTATTTGCAAAAAATCTGTGTTTGTTTTTTCATTCACTTTGTTCGATGGAGTGTGACTACATGAAGACCGCTTTTGGATTTTTAACTGAAATTAATTAATTAAATTATTGTTTCTTTATTGTTCTATTGAATTTAATTGTTAAATTTATTTGAATGAAATTATATATATTTAATTTAATTTTATTTCATTTATTAATTTAAAATGAATGTATCATCCCATTCAAAAAAGTGTTATCAATAATTCAATTTATTAATTATTACTCAACTGGTTCTACTATTTGCAAATTATAAGTATTTAAAATAATTGTGCCAATTTTTGAAGCAAAAAAGCGCTTTACAAAATAATATTTTTCACCTCACTAGCTCCGAAAACTTCTAGACAGCAAAGTTATATTGCGACTCTTGCCTTTGCTTCGCTCAGGATTCTATTTTTAAACCACTCGCTTTGCTCGTGGTTGAATCATAGAATCTTTGAATAGATTCGGGTTATATGAACTCCTGAACACAGATTTAGGCAGAAATTTCCACTCTATAGCTATGCGCTTTATGAAAGATGTTTCAAAGCGCTTTGTGCGAGTGTGTGGACTATCCACCAAGTGTGGGTGATAGCGGAAAAAGCACAATCAGTTAAATCGGCTAAAATAACAGATAAACACACTTAATATTTCCTATATAAAATTATCCAGTCTGTATTGTTTAATTTAGTTTTTATTAGTTGCTAAAACACAAAACAAAGAATAATAAAAAGAAAATCCAATATAAAAATACCCCTTATTCAAATTGTATTAAAGACAAAGTTTCCATTACACTGGTGAGATTTTATTAAATTTTTGAAAAAAATATACAACAACAAAAAGGTTCTACTGAAATAGAGAACATAATTTTAGCATGTTACTCAGACCATGAATCTGAACAACTTTCCGCAAGGAACACGGGCACAGATAAGATAATAGTAAACTGAAGTTTAACACGGGCTGAAAAAAAAATTTACGTCCATAGAAACTGTATCAGCTGATAGCGTATTTTGTGTGTAGGTAAAAATTTATTTTTCACCTCCAAAGATCGGAAACATTTGTTTTGTCGGTTAAATTCTGCGGCCAAAAGCGATTTTTGGCCCCTAGCGGGCAAAAGGTTTTTCTGCGGCCAAAAGCGATTTTTGGCCGCTGGCAGACCTCCATGCTGCGGTACTGGCTGCTTCCTCGCTTTAGTGAGGTGAAAAATTTTGTGTTTCGCTCGGCAGCAAAGTTATTTTGCGTCTCGTGCCTTGAAACCTTTGCTACGCTTAGGATTCTTCTTTTGAACCACGAGCGAAGCGAGTGTAGTAGTATCCTAGAATTCTTCACTTGCTCAGGTTTCAATACAAGACACTCGCGCCAAATAACACTTTTGCTGCCTTGCATAACAAATAACTATTTTCGTATTTCGACCTATGTTCCTCAGGGAAAGTTGTTCAGAATCATGAGTACATGCATACCTTTTTCTAACAAGAACTAATTAAAAGTCTCCCTATATAGGTCAAGTTTCAAAGTCCCTTACATTTGGATTTACTGTTGCGAATTTTGAAACAATTCAAATCTCTTGAGGCATGGGCCACAGAAAAATAAAGGTAATAGAAGGAGTATTAAAAAAATAATTTGTCACAAGGTAGTGAAGGCGTCGTTCTTTGAATTTGACGGGTTATTTTGAATATTTCTTAGCGATCATTGACGATGTGACATTTAAATTTGGGACATGTTGGCAGGTGTCATCCCATAGTAAAATAAATTATCAAGATATCTATTCCGAGCGAAGCAAGGAGGTCCGAAATCTTTGGTATGGGCACAGTTCTGTTTATCACAGTAAATAGAAACTTTCCTTTAAGGATCCTCAAAATAACTGTAAAATTTGGTCCTTTGAACCTTCGGTCATTGACAGTCAAATCTCGCACTGAACCGCTAATAATTATGTTGTCTCACTCACATGAAGGCATTGAACTTCAAGAGGAAAAGAAATGATTTCAAACGGTACTTGTTGGCTCGTCGCTAGCTCTCAGTCAAGGACGAATGCACTCAGCTTTTCACACTTGAAGAAAAGAGACAACGTCATATGCGGAAAGGAGATCAAGATACATTCTCAACACATTCTCAAGTTAGAAGAAAAAGAAAGACAGTCGCGCGTCCACGTTGCGCGAACGCCAGTTTTCAAATTTGTATTTAGAACGCTCTTCATAAGTTTTAAAAATATAATAGATTTTTATTTAAATTATAAGCCTGCACGTAAACAAGTGTTATTTTTTTGTGATAGCAACACTGAATTTTAAATTAGCTAAGACAGTATACGTGGTTAGTTCGCAGTAACCGGTGTGCATTTTTTTTATCTTTTAATGATTACATCGCGAATGTGATTAAAAGTAAAACTATTAATTTACTTGCTTAGTTATTACCAAATAAATTGAAGTTTTAATACTGTGATATTAAAAATTTTTTTGGAATCCATCATCAGGATTTTTTTAATATTGAGGGTAAGTTATTCACGAATATTTATTGTTAAATATTTATGTTATGATACTTACCTAATAAATAATATTTTATAGAAATTTTTAATGTTTCACTGAAATTAAGTTAATAAAACGCTATTTTAACTTTTTTAATATTATATATAGTAAAATACATATGACTTAAATTATACAGCGACAGCTTTCAGAAAACTAATAGGGTATGATCATTTAACGGAACTAAACAAATTTCATTGAATAAAACTTTAAAAAAATCCCCGTCACCATACAAAATTGTAAACTTGATTGTACATTTTTCATTTCCTGAAAGTTTCAATTACTGAAAGTTGCTCAGTTACGTTGACTGATCATGCCCCTTCAGTTTTTGGAAACTCATATTACAGTTAATGTATAAAAAGTAAGTCTTCATTCATTTATTTAATCATTTATTGTATACATGAAAAGAACACACAAAACATAGATTAAGAAAAACGACACAACAGGTACTGCTTATTTCAACTAGGAAATTTCTTCCAGCAGTCCTAGGCAAGTGAAATGGCACTGGAAGAGGCAGATAAACGTGTACAATATACATACCTAAACTAGGTACATAGTTAAAATAATAATTAATCTAATACATAAGGATTATAATAAATGAATACACTATAATTATAAATAAATAAATACACTTTAATTATATAAATTATGTCACAAGTAAGAACAAAAATAGATGACATGGTAAGGTGGTCACCTGATGGTAAGTGGTCATCACCGCCCATAGCCCCCACTGTTTATTTGTGACTTACCTGCTCTTACATTGATAAGATAGTAAAGCGCGTTACTCACCCAGAGACCTAAGATGGAATGTCTAATGCGCCGGTATCATAACTGGCTCCTTATTCCTTCCAATCAAAACATGGGAAAATAGGGTGGTGCCTGTATGTATACCCGCTTACAATACGGACTTTGCACAAAAGCCTTATTAAATATTACTTACTTATTGTGTGATAAATGATAATATATACAATTCACACATACCTGCTTTTCCGGTGTTCATAATAATATGTGCAATATTGCATTTCCTAACTATTGTTATTTTAAATCAACTTTATCGCATTTATTACACGCAAGAAAAGTAGGTAATATCACAGAATAGGTAATAGTACTGTAATACTAGGTGTTATGTTAAATATTACTTAGTACCGAGACTTAGCATAGTAACTAGAACAATGTGATTGCTTATTTGACGTACCTATTCCACCTGTAGAGCCCCGGTGTATCCCGAAGGATACAGAAGAGGATCGAGTTCCCGCGCTTTATATTCTGCCTTATTGCGTCGAAACTATGGTTTATTTTGGTTTGGTGTGTATAGGGAGTAACGACCTATTGAAATCACCTTTCGAATGACGTATAAACCATAGACTAAAGTTGGCGGGAATCGGACGGATGACGCGCCAAAGTTCAAAATTTTTGAAAATCTTGGTCACGTGGCAATATCCGACCGATTTGAGTCGGTCAATGGCGGCCGGGGTTCAAGGCCATATTATACGACCGTAAAAAATCGCAACCCTCTTTTTAATTGCATAGATTATTGCGAATTTTTTGTATGATAGGGTCAGTGAGGTTAATAAAAAATATTCTGCAACCTACATAAAACAAATTTGCCAATGCAATTCTTCTTCTTCAGGTGCCATATCCTCAGCGGATGTCGGCGACCACCGTCCGAAACTCGTTTCTATCTTCGGTCTTCCTGCTTAGAGTAGCAGCGTCTAATCCGGTCCAGTTCCTCAGATTGTCCATCCAGGTTGTTCTCCTCCTTCCTCTGCCTCTTTTGCCCTCTATTTTTCCTTCGACTATGTTTTTAATGATATTGTACTTTTCGTTTCTACATAGTTATGTGCCCAAAGTAAGCTGCTTTCATTCTTCTGAGGATTTCTTTATTTGTTACCCTGTCACGCCATGATACTTTGAGCATTCTTCTGTAGAGCCACATTTCTAATGCGTTCACCCTGTCGCACATTGCTTTCGTAAGTGTCCAACTCTCGGCTCCGTACAGTAGTACTCATAGAACGTAGCATTTCACCATCCTCCATCGCAACCTTAAGTTTATATCTTTGTTTGAGTACAATGATCTCATTTTTATGAAGTTACTTCTTGCAATTTCAATGCGAACTTTAATTTCTTTTTCGGGATCCCAAAGTTCGGTCAGCCAACAGCCCAAGTATTTGTACTGGCGGACTCTTTCTACTTGTTTTCCGTTGATGCACAGGGTTAGTAGCATTTGCCCCCATTTTCAAATGCCACCAGTTCTGTCAATACAATTGACAGTAAAAAAACCGGCCAAGTGCGAGTCGGACTCGCGCCCTAAGGGTTCGGTACCTATCTACCATATGATATAAAAAGCTTTTGCTCTTTGATTTTAAAAACTCCGTGACCATCCAACTTGACCCCTCTTTTATAGAAAAGTTCTTGAAAAGGGAGCTAACCTTAATTGGTTATTATTATTTGTGAGAAAAATTGCAATATTTAATTATTTTAGACTTTTCCCTTTATTTGTACTGTAAGACCTAGCTTCTTGCCAAATTTCATAATTTTAGGTCAACGGGAAGTACCCTGTAGGTTTTGCTTTTTTGCAGAAATGTATGGAGATGAGGACATAAAAAGCCTTGTGTGGTCTACGGACCTTAACATTAATTATCAATTTCAACCTGATACCTCTACCCGTTCGTGAGAAAAAGGGTCTTGACAAACAGACAGACAGACGGACAGACGGACAGACGGACAGACAGACAGACAGACAGACGGACAACAAAGTGATCCTATAAGGGTCCCGTTTTTTTATTTTGAGGTACGGAACTCTAAAAATCAATAGATCAGGAAGGTATTTTTAGAACCATTACTACCTTAGAACATATAAATACAGTTAAATATATACCAATACATTGTATAGTAACCAGGGCGATGTGACTGTTTGTGTTGATTCTATCTATCTATTATCTATTAATTACACTTTTATTAAAATAATAACCAAACATTTTTATTTAAATTAATTACACATAAAATAAGATAATAATTAAAATTGTAATTGATTTGTTTTGAAAAAATTAAAATAATAAAATAAAAATTAAGATTGAAACTATTTGAAATATGCAATTGATAGGCAGGTAGGTACGACGCAGCTATTCCTAAATGGACGTTATTTTTCAACATACATGGAACTAATTTGCCCATGAAAGTGACAGTCAAAAATCAATCAAAATAAAATAATTATTTCGGGCAACTGAGTCCATAAAAAAATTACAATTAATTAAAAATACAATAACAAATAATTAAAATTTAATTCAGTCTTATAAATAAAAAAAAATATATTACGACTTCTTCTAAATTTGTTCAATAAATCAGGTAATTTCACAACCATTACCGCCTTAAGACATATAAATAACAAAAAAATAATGTTTATTTGTTTGCAAATTATTACTTTTCTGATAGATGATAAACGAGACTCATCATCATCAAACAAAATTATTATTGCATTCAAACAGGTACTTTAAATGTTGAAATAGTTAAATAAGTTTTAAACAAAATAATTATCTAGGTAGGTAGTAGAAATTTTAGTTAAATATTTTCTAGCATCGGAAATAATTATAGTATCTTCGCTCGTATTATAGTACTCTGTGGTATCCTAAAATACCTAGGTTAAATTTATTAAGGTGCACCAATAAAAAAATTAGTTTTCCAAAAAGATAGAAGTTAAACAACATTTTTGCAATACTAGAGATTATTTTTAATGATTTATTTACAGTTTATTGTAGGTACAGAAACATACAATAATAAAAAACTGTATCGGTCCTGACGTGAGCGTGACCTGAGACGCTTATTCCATTACATCGGTTATCCTTAAATTTTCTTCAAATGTTCAGAAAAGTTACATTTCTATCCTATGTGGCATCTTTGCTGTGTGAGTAATAGGATTAGTTTTCTGCTGATACTTAAAGAATTCTTTCGAAACAAAAGGTAAAGTGAGTCATCACTTATCTTAGAATATTATGTCGGCCAAGTTTTTGCCGAGTCAACTTTTATTTATAACAATGGAGTCCTGGCTGTTTTTAGCGTTCCGAACCACAATGGTAAAAACGGCACCCTTATTAGACTTTGTCTGTCTATCTGTCGGTCTGTCTGTCAGCTGTCGTCACACCTATACTCGTACCTATCTCAGCAATCACTTATGCCATCGACTTGTAATTTTGAATAGTTTTAGAATATGATTGTCCGACTTAATACCAAACAAAAAAAAATATTGTTATTATTCTAAAGGGGGCCCAATTAGGAGGGGCAATTTTAAATTGTGGTTACTAGAGCGTGTGGGGTATCATGCAAAAGGGCTTTACTTGAACATTCTAAAATACATTTATGTAATTTTGTTTTTACTCTTAGTTTTCAAGTCTTGATGCAAATGTAAATTTAGTTTTGCGGTCCTAAAAGTGGACTTTATTGCTTCCAAAAATATTATAGGTAAATAAGAATCCTCGGTGCACGAGTCCGACTCGCACTTGACAGGTTTTTTTACCTAAGCTCATTTCTTTAGCAAAGTCGGTCAGATCTGTGGTCAGTTCCATGTTTTGAGGCAGCCTTTAAAATAGGTACCTCCCTTATCTTGTCCTTTTTAACAATCCGTTAGTAATAAAACAATATTATATGAACTATAAATCAAACTTCATGTTACTTATATTAATTAAATGTTAAGAGATAGTTAAGAGATTAAGAAAAATTTAAAAATCCAACACCGTATAGGTAGGTAGGTAGCAACCCTACAAAAAAACTTGAACACAACAAAACAAAAACAGAAGCCAAGCACCTCGGTAAAAAAACATCAATAACGTTCAAATTCCGCATACCTACAACCTGCTCTCGAAATTATACATAACCTCTAAGATGAGCGAGCACAGGTGATTAGGGTGAATGACCGCGCGATTCAAGTTTTGTTACGTCATTTTGTACCGCTACATTGCGAGTGGTCTTGGACTTGAATACTTATAACGTTGTTATTATGTAGGTAGGTATGAAACTAAAGTTAGGGCACGGAATTGATTTGATGATACATCACGTAGAAAGAAGCTTCTACCCATTTTAGTCCCCATTCACCAACCTCTTGCGACACCCACAGGAAAACAAAGGGGAGAAATTCTTAGCCACCGTGTGGTTTTTAATTTAATCGGGTAGGTACCTATGTTAATTTGACCATAAACTGAAACTTTCTAAATGACAAATTGGTTGAAAAATAAGAAAAATGTTTGGTCGTCCTTATGTCCCATAGAAAACAATTTCTTATGCCTATAGAGAGAGAGGCGCAAGGCTTGTTTACAAAAAAAAAATAAGAAAATATTTTTCACCTGACTAGCATGGAAACCTTTGCTTTGTTGCTCAAAATCTGCATGCAAAAGTAATTTTTGGCCGCTAGTAAAAGTTTTTGAAATTAGAATTTGATAATAAATTATGGAGTAAGGTACTGGCGCAATTTGCTGTAGTGAGGTGAAAAATTGTGTTTCGCTCGACAGTAAAGTTATTATGGACTAGCTTTGCTCGTAGTTCATGCGACTAGCTTCGCTCGTAGTTCAATCTTACAATCTCTCCAAACTCGCTCCAAATAACGATTTTGTTGCCTTGCATAACAATTAACTATTTTTGGACTAATGTTCTTTTTTTTTTGACTAATGCTCCTTAGAGAGTTACATACCTACTCAAATATTTTCACAAGTAGTAGGTACCTATAAATGTCGCATGAAGATGAAAAAAATGTTCACTTCGATAACTCTCACTATTCCTCGAGTTAATTTGTATGAAATACCATTCCATTTTCCCTTTTACCGATGCAATACTAAATTGTTCTACGGATGAGATGGACCGTAAAGCTAATGTTTTATTCATGCTGAACGATCTGTTTTTGCAAAGTAACGACGTTTTTGCACTTCACCTACATCCGAATCGGAACACGTACCTACGTTCAGCATCGGAAGTCGTTTTTGTACGATTTTAAATTTTGTAAATAACTATTTGATAGTGACTGATGAACGTGTAATTTCAAATCGCAAAACCTCACGGGGGTTGTTTCTACCCAGGTAACGGAACTACTTACTTTTGTTCTACAACTTATACTCCAGTAAAAATACGGTTTTGCTAAACATTAAATGTTAATAGCTACTTTTTTGTGTATATCGTATTTAAATATGATGTTAAGACGCAATATTTACGAATCCACCTAAAATTTAAAGCGGAATATTTTTTTCGAATAACAGCTAAGGCAAAAATAGTAATAGACAATTATATACTTTATATCATAGATAAACGTATACTTTTCATATAGGCATCAAAATCCACCATAAATATATTTAAAAATATCAACTTATTTCAAAATATAAAATCTCCACTTATTTTTACATATAAGGTCCAATAAAGTCGAGGTAAAATAATAGAAATAAACTGAGCTAAACTCAACCTTTTTAAATGTAAGTGATTCTTATATATATTCACAAAAATGCCATACTAAATAAAAAAAAAGTTTTTTGTAATCGCTGGTTTACAATGATTTTGTAAACATTTATGTCGGATTTGCCAAAAATGTGATTATATAGCACTATTTAAATTATTAGAAAGCAAAACGGATCTATTACTATTTTTGGTTGAGAAGATAAGCTTTATTTAAATTTCGTGCTATAAAAGTTAAACAATACAAAAAAGCTAATATTTTTAGGTAGATTCATGTATAATATGAAATTCTGAATATATAGCAAGCCGTAAATAAAAAAAATAATCTATTAAATTTTTTTTTCCGAAATTCCATATTTTTTTAATGTTTGGATGGCAAAATAAATAAATGAAGTAAATTTAGGTGGATTCCATTAAAAAGCCTAACACAGAAATATAATCTATCGATCTGAAAAAGAATTACGGCTATTATCAATTATTTCCGTTTCGCCATACAATCTCTCGTAATTTTACTGGAGTATTACAAAAAACCTCTGATGGTTCTCCAAACAAATTGACCAATTCAGATTTTCATTTTGTATGGAGATCCGATTTTTTTAATTTAAATTTCCAGAAATTGTAGATAAAAATTTATTCAGTTACATGAGAGTGTTTGCGTATTTGGACACACGTATACGTAGGATTATTTTTGCGACAAGACTGTCTTTCTATACCTCTGTCTTCTTGCTTGAGAAAAATAATAAATTTGTCGATACATCACTTCCATATAATTTTATTGTTTAAGCACAGATCTATGGTCCGAGAAGCACAGCACTGCATGCTTTATTTTATAGACTTCTTTCCAATAATATTATCACAGTTCTGCCCATTTGCCCGAAATATATTTGCAAGATTTAAGGATATTTACTACATAAAAGTTACGATATAATCATGCATGTGCCAGACGAGTGGAATGTTACATGATGCCTAGTAGAAAGCTATAAATATGCGCAACAAGTAATTTATCTATCATCTAGGTTAGTTATTTTAAAAGCATGCAAAACATAAAAATAAATAGACTCCGAAAATCTGTAAGATTGTTTAAGAGCAAAGAAACGCAGAGTATAACTATAGCATGAATAGATAATGGAACTACAAAGGAATGGTAGCAAATATCCTGTTTCTCCGGGATCGACTCCGTAAATCGACTCATCAAATTCAGTCCGTAATTTTTCGTTTCTCGTATCACAGTGCAAAAGCACCCCGACAGCCAAAGGCACTACTAAGATGCAGAGCCAATGCTTAGGTATTTGTTGTATAATAAATGAGACGCACATTTTTTGTAGTTTTAGCAGTTCATTAAACACGCGATAATTTGCTATGAAAAGTCAATTATATGAAAATAAGTCAGTCACAGCAAATGTGTTTTATACGAATTCTTAAATTCTTAAAGAATTATTAAATGATAAAAATCTATGTATTAAGTAAAATTCTTATTAGACTAATGTTTCGTTTCATGTAACATTTAATAAAATTTTTTAATGTTATTTTATTTTTACATTTTTTTTTAGCTAGTAGGAACAAAACTAAAATATTGTGTCAAACGCCCTCTTGCCCTGCCAGCGTATTTACCATAGAATACATGAAACAGAGTTAGAAAGGCAATGTTGACAATTTTGTACGAGAACCGGTGTCGCCAGTTTGCACACATTTACACGATGAAATATATTTTCACTACATAAAAAAACCGCAAGCTATTTGTCGTCTACTGGTGAATCGAAAAAGTCAAAAGAGCCAAATCCAAGCAATCAAAAATTTACCGTATTACATTACGTTATAACATTATTTTCAAAAACGTCAAAATCTGACGTTTTTAGGTGAGAAAGAGACAAAGATAAAATGTGGCCATACTAATAAAGTTTGCACAAAAAGGTTCAAAAAGTATCTATTGGACCTTTCTTTGTTTTAACTTTCCTTTTAAATATTTCCCTAACAATATATTTATAAATGTGTGCAACATTATGCATAATACTTAAAAAAATAATTTAGATTTTTCTTTACTGAAAATAGAAAGTTAGCGATTTTGAAATATTAAATTGTTGTGTTATACTGGTATCATTATTGTGCAAATGCTAGGGATGTATGTTTCATTGGGCATATTATCGATAAAATGGATTATTATACTCTGGTTTACAACTTTTCCACGAAACATAGGTTTGTTTTCGATTCGTACAGCTTACAATAACTAACTCTATTGATGGCGGTTAATGCGTAGATCACAAAAAACGAGTCGCGGGGTATGGTGGGTGAAGGACTGCGAAGCGTTCCTTGGCTCTCCGCGTGTCACCATGCGCAGAAACTAATCGTCACGCTAATATTAGGTTGTGCAAGCTGTTTTATTTTTTATATCTCACTAAAATCACAGATTAAATAATAGTAAACTAACGTTTACAGATCCGACATTCTTAGGCGGCGGGGTGAAGAAGGACGTACCTGATGATAGGGAATCCAGGCGCTGGTTCTTATTAGAGGTCACACTGCATCAATCAATCTTTACACAAAACATTGTAAATTCAAAGTCACTTTGTATTATACACAGGTGTTTTTGTTGTGTTAGATATTATTTTCATGAGAACAGAATTGCGCGCGCGGCCATTGCTTTTTCATTGATGTTTCAGGCAGGTACGGGGGAGGGAGGGAGAAGAGAGGGAAGGAAAGGGTGCGTTCTTAATTAATTTTATTGTGTTGTGTATTGCCTGGAAAAGCATCATAATAATTTTTGTTTGAGAAGCCAAGTATTTACTTAAACCTTGTATACGGGTTTTAGTTTTATACTCATTCTTTATTAGGGTTTCGTACCGAAAGGGTGAAAAACGGGACCTATTGATATGCCTCCGATGTCTGTCTAACTGTCAGTGGGCTGTATCTCATGAACCGTAATACTTAGAAATTTGAAATTTTCACAAATTGTGTATATCTGTTGCCGCTACAACAACAAATACTAAAAATTTAAAAAATGAAGGGGGGCTCCCATACAGCTAAAGGGGGGAGCGTAAAAAAAAGTTTGACCCACCCGGTTAATTGGAGCTTGTTGAATAAATAAATAGTGTATTTTTTGTATTAAAAAATACTTTAAACCAAATGAAAAAGATGCCACCAAAGTCATCTGTTTTTACAAAATTTTGTTTGAGCTGTATCTCATGAACAGTAATAGCTAGACAGTAAAAATTTTTACAGATTATGTATTTCTGTTGCCAATATAACAAAAAATACTAAAAAAAAAAAAAAAAAAATTAAGTGTGGCTCCGATACTAAAGACCTATTTTAGGCGATTTTTGTTTATGCTCTATCTTAAAAACGGGAACACCTGAAAACAAGAAAATTGCAATGTTTATAGTGCATAAGCTATAAAATAACAAAAAATAATAAAATCTAGTCAAGCTCGTGTCGGACTCAAAAAATCTAGCACAGGAACATACTGAAATTTCTAATACAATCGTGATTATCGTGATCTTTTCGCCCTGTGGCATCGATCCATCATTGCTTTTCTTTTGGATCACCTGGGTAGCTGCCAAAAATCTCTTTCTAAAGTTGGGATTTAGTATGAGTGCAAACAATTTTTAATTTTTTAATTATTAAAAAAATATTGGTTAACTTCAAAGCTAAAAAATATATACAAGTAAGTATTCAAAATTACAGGAATAATGCAAGTATACAGAAATTTATCGATATCGATGTATTTTTGGAAGCACTTTTGCTCTTGTTTCGACGGGCTAAAAAATATTTTTGTTTTAACAAATATAGTGGATAAAAAGGTATTCTAAATGGTTATCGGTGGTACAATAGGCCTCCATTTTGCGAATTTTTATCTTTGCTGTGAGCTCGACGTGATAATAGGTCTTTACCTATGAAATTGCCGAAATTTTCTTACAGATTATCATATCATAATTCCTATAATTCTAATGCTATTTTTTTCATTTGATCTATATTTGAAAGTTGACTTCAAGGTTATCAATTTACGCTTAAAATAAAGTTTTTATTTTTAGTTTGATATATAAAATTAAAGGTTTGAAAATTGTTCGTCTAAAATGTCGTCCGATTTCATCATTAGATTCGATATATATTTTTACAGATAATATTTTTCGAAAATTAAATTTAAGCTTCTGTTAGCTTAATGTCTTCCCAATAATGCTTAAAAAAAATTAAAATAATTGGATTTATAGTTCCTAAGAAAAATGCAAAAATGTTAGTACTGAAAATTGAGTTTACCTAAAATTCGCCATACAAAACGGCAATTTCATAGGTAAAGACCTAATAATATCGCGCAAAACGGCATTTTCTTAAAAAATACGTCGCTGCTCTTTACGCCATTGAGTCGGGCAAATGACTGAAGGGGTCATTTTGAGGTTTTGACGTTTGTTTGTCCTACGGACCTATCCGTGGCACGCGGGGCCCGCCTACTTCGCCTTTCTAACTCTGTTTCATGTATTCTATGGTATTTACCTACATTACTGAATGCATTTATGTATTAACATTGTATGTACATTTTGCATTTTTTTTTACATTTTTTTTAAACGATTTATACGAAACTTTTTTTTATGATATTCCGTCCGTTCCATTTTGGGTCCGTGTGCCTTTGCTGGCAAAGAATAGTACCAACCCATACTCTACCCGTGGGTGTTGTAAATAACCGGAGGATGGGCAGCAGCATCTTGACACATTGGACTTTGTACCGTTCTTATTTCAATATACGTAAGGGCCAGAGTCGCACTTCGAGTGTCAAGCTTGATGTGTCGTTGACTGTACCATCTTGCATACAACGGTCCCTAAAAACAGCGAACGATTACAAACTTGGTGACTATGGTAAATCCCATAGAAAGTACCACGCGTTTTGCTGGAGTTCTGGAGGGAGCTCCCTGTCCTGCTGTGGAAGTTTCATAGGATGTCATGATTTTTATTTATCGCGATCTTTGTGGAGATGATGACTACAATACGATACTAAGAAGAGCGCTGCAGCCCGTTTACCACTTCAGGAAAAAATAACTAATTCCCATACAGTGATGGTCACTTCATCATAACATCCCATGAAATGCCCACTACACGACAGGGAGCTCCCTCCAGAATTCTTTCAGAGTTTTTACTGGAAAATGTGAAATGGAAATACCACAGACACCACGCTTGACAGCGTTAAGGGGCTGATAAGACCTGAATTACCTCCCTTTCTAACAAAGGGCAGAATGCGCGTGCTAGAACGGAGCGGATTCGCGCTGTTTTACGTTTTTCGCTCATTTTTACATTTTTCTCAAAACCTGTACCCATAATATTAATTATCAAATAGCTATATTATTATGCATCATGTATCGAATAATGTGTAAAAGTTTTGGCATCATAGATTGATTAATGGGTACTTAAAAGAAACGGTTTAAAAGCAAAAAGCAGAGGTATTTTTAGATTTTTTAAATGGCGTACAAAATAAGTATATTTAATCGTGTTTTGGAGGGCCATACTCTTGGAAAGATGCTTAATTATCACATAATTTTTTTCACGGCCATATATTCATCACTTTTTGTTAAAACCTCCTCAATTGAAGCGTATTTAGCTCTTATCAGCCCCTTACGGTTGTAGGTGACCGCAGTAAGTATGATGTACTGATATACAAGAGGATGCTGCTGCCCATCCCCCAGCTTATAACCCTAAGTCGCCTCTTACGACACCCACGGGTATGTATGGGATGGTAATAATATTTTGTTGTGCGTTGTTGACAAATAATAAACACAATACCTACATTTCTTTTTTGGCTTCGTGCAGTCGTTAACCCTATATTTAATACAAAACTTTTATAATACTACATTAAATTATTAAGCGAGTAGGCAATACCGTATTACCCTTTATTGGTACCTACACCGAATACAAAGAAATTGCCGATAACACAGAATAATATTGCCGATAAGTCAAAAAATATATAGAACGTTACTTCGGTTGACCACGCATTTTCCGAACCATTTGTGCCTAATTGCATGTTGTTAATCATAGAATAGGGACGGTTATGTTATTACATTGCGGGTTGCTGCTAATAACTAGTCGCGGAACCGTAACCGTAAAGTCAATGTGATTAAATATTTAAGAAAATATTTATCTTCAATCCGCTATAGAAACTCAAATGTATAAGGAACCTTGAAACGTAGCCTACAAAATAGATACCTATAGGGTGAAAATATCGATTGCCGTGCGGCAGGTAGAACGGAATTTAGTCGTAGCCTATTACAGAATTAAAAAGAAAAACCGGCCAAATGCGTGTAGGGCCACGTACAGGGTTCCGTAATTTTCTAGGATTTTTTCCTATTGCAAAGCAGGTTTTTTTTTGTAATTCATAAAATCCATAACATAAACTTTTTACCTCCTAGTGCTCAGCGAGGTTCTAGCGCTTGATTGCTATTTTAATTATTTCCAGTTTTTCGGCTATAGCTCATTAGCCTGTAAAGCCTTCTTAGCTATGATAGTTTTTATTTAAAAAAATATCGCAAAGCGGGTTTAGATAAAGTTTTTCATAACGTTTATAAAAAAAAACTTTTTACCTCCTAATTTATAAAACAAAAAAATAACAACCATGACTAAGCTCTTTCGTGAACTTTTTAATAGTTCATAACATCATTGTTTTAGCTTTATTTTATTACTACGGATTAAATATTTTTTAGCTCGGAAAATTTTGCTTTATCGGTCAAAATTTGCGTGCAAAAGTAATTTTTGGCCGCTAGAGGGGAAAAGGTTTATGGAATTATTAAATATGTGACATAAGATATTTGCGCTATGTTTTAGCATTTTCCTTGCTGTAGTGATGTGAAAAATTGTTAGTTCCGCTCGGCAGCAGAACTATTTTGCGTCTTTCTTTGAACCACAACAACTCGCTTCGCTAAACTTCGCTTGTGGCTTAATCCTAGTTTCTAGTTTCGTCGATCAATATCAATATCGCAGGCATTTTAAATAGGTTAACCATAAAATTGAGTTGATTTTATTTAAGCATATAATTTTATAGTATAGTGAAAACAAAACAATTGTAATTTAATGGTATATTTCACGCCTGTATTATGTTTGTTCTGTAGTATGGGTAACGACGTGTAATAGCAATGGCTTTGAAATATAAATAAAATATAAAGTAAATATAAGGACATTTCACATAAGGTCATCTGACTTTTAAATTGGTAACGGTTTTGTGCAAAGTCCGTCTAATACCCTCTCGCCTATTTCTACCGCTAAGCAGCAGTGTTTGCACTGCTATATTTCGGTGCGAGGAGTAAGGGAGCCTCCCAGCGAAACGGCCTAGCCACATATTTTGACTAAGGTGTAGATTTTGTGTAGCGTAGCCAAATGTACTCGTACTTGTACAGTTAGAAGCTTGGCTCTACATGAGATCTGATAACTTTTTGAAAACGCGAGCTATATTGTCTCGTCTTGGCAACATTTTACATGAAAATGTTTATGGTGGGATATTTATCTTCGCGTAGTGAAAGGAATAAGTATCCAGGTAGGACTTTTTCAGCAATTTCTAATTAGCCAAAAAAGGGAGATTAAGAGGCCTATTACATTTTGAACGTGTTTTGCTCAAAATAGCTAATTTTGGCGTCCTTAATCTGAGAAACGGAAAGATTTTGACAACTTTTACTTATAAAATGTTGAAGAACAGTTATTATTTAAGTTTGTAGCAGCCTCGCTATTTACATTTTTTTTTTTCATATTGGTAGTATTAAGATTAAAATGCAATTACTTCAATCACAGAGATTTTAATGATAAAACCATGAAAAAACAAACTTAAAACAAACGTTATATCTCGAGTTTACGTCAAGAGAGAGAATTATAGGGTTGGGACACATGCAGTCGAGAAAATTAGTGCTGTCCCTCGTCGATCGATTTCTTCCACCTAACAGTTCGGCCATCCTGCCAACCTTCGGTCCCCGAAGGTAGGAATGGTCTGCTTGGCGCACGAGGATTTTCTTCTTATCATCTGGATGCTGTCGTTCAAATAGTATGTGCCAATCTGCACTTATCCAAAGTTGCTAAGACTCCAGAGGCAAGCATTGTTAGTACTGAAGAAGTTGCACATTTAAGGCCCCTTAGGCAATTGTCAGTAGAACAGATAGTACGCTATGAAGGCTCCAGAAGCAAGCGTGAACATAATACGGATGGTACTATAAGGCTCCGTAAGCAAGTACATCATGCTGTTAATAGACCTCATGGTCAAGTATTGGTGTTAGACACCCTTGTCTTTTAGTACTATTAGGCCCCGAAAGCAAGTATTCTCCGAACACCATATAGGCCCCATAGGCAAGTGTTAACTACGAGTAGTTTGAAGTAGTGCTATTAGGCTCCGGAAGCAAGCACCCTCTAACGCTGTGTAGGCCCCGTAGGCAAGCGTTGGCTAGGTTAAAGAAGTACTATAAGGCTCCGAAAGCAAGTACTCTGTGGATGCTGTGTAGGCCCCGAAGGCAAACGTTAATTAAGTTAAAGTAATACTGTTATGCTCCGAAAGCAAGTACTCTCTGGACGCTGTGTAGGCCCCGTAGGCTAGCGTTATTAGGTTAAAATAGTACTATTAGGCTCCGAAAGCAAGTACTCTTTAAACTGTATGTAGGATAAATCAAACACGCTGCAAAAGCCCCGAAGGCAAATGTACAATGTAGTAGGGCCCCGGAGGCAAAACACAACACCAACCATCCTAATGGGTTGAGGTGAGACTTGTGCAGTTGAATTTACATATTTTAATATATTTATTAACTTATAGTTTACTCTTCATCAGACGAAAAGCTTTCAAATCTAGAGTGCCATATTTTCAATTTGTCACGCGCTACTATATTCTTATAAGCTCGTTTACCCTTAGCAGATGATGTAACCTCATAACGGTCATTCGGCAAAACAGCTGTCACCTTGTACGGTCCCGCATATTTTGGAACTAATTTGCCGCTTGATAGACCAGGTCGTAGAATCTTTCGTTCTACCATGACCAACTGACCAACTGGTAAAGAACTACCAGCACGCCGACCTTTATCATATCGTATCTTCATCTCAGATGCTTTGTCTTTGATTTTTTGAGCGGCTTCTTCTCTCAATTCGTCTACTTCACCACTGTGAACTGCCCCTTGTAAATCTTTTGATAGGCGGGGTCTTAGGCCACAAAGCAATTCCAAAGGTGACTTGCCTGTTCCCTGGCTCACTGATGAATTTATACCCAACTGTACCTTAGACAAGTATTTGTCCCACCCTTTTTGCTCTTCGCCCATATGAGCTGATAATGAATTAAGAATCGTGCGATTCAGGCGTTCGACCTGCCCGTTCGCCCTTGGAGAGGCCACAGCATTCAGAACATGTCTAATGCCATTATCTTCGCAATAACGTTTAAACTCCTTGCTAGTAAACGCGCTGCCTCTGTCGCTGACAATCCTTTCTGGATAACCAAAAATTTGATTCAGCCTACTCAATGCAGCGATGACTCCCTTGGCGTTGGCAGTAGCTACAGCCTCTAGCCACACGAATTTGGTGAAACCATCCACAACTGCAAAGACATATGCTTTTCCATTACTTTTACAAAAAGGACCCAAGTGGTCAACATGTAGGGTGTGGAATGGTATGGCTACTCTTGGAATCGGATGTAACAATCCGGGTTGTTTACCAGTCGGTTTCTTAGTAAATTGGCATCCAATGCAACTGGCCACATATTTTTCAATAAATTTCCTCATTTTTGGGAACCAATATTTAGCCCGAATTGCATCCAAGCATTTCTCTAGCCCCAGGTGTCCGTTATCATCGTGGTAGACTTTCATTATATGCCATCGTGCACTCTTAGGCAACACGGGTACGTTCATTCCATTCTCCACTCGACACAACCGACCATCTACCAGTTTATAATCCTTACTGAGCCCGTTTTTCTTATTTTTATTCGCTTCCTGCTCTAATTTCAGATTCAGGATAACCATTTGAGTCTCCTCATCTCCATCTTGGAGTGCTTCGATCAAATCTTTTTCTTCAATGTGCTGTATCTGAATCGGGTTTCGGCTGAGGGCGTCAACATGCAACATTGAAGTACCTGGTCTATGTTCGACTTCAAAATCGTACTCTTGCAGATCCAGCCACCATCGCGCAATACGGGGGGACAAGTCTCTTTTGGACCACGTCAATCTTAATGCAGAACAATCTGTAACCACAGAGAATTTGACTCCTGACACGTAAACTCTGAACTTTTGGATGCTGAAAACCACGGCCAAAGCTTCCAACTCAAAACTGTGGTACTTTTCTTCCGTAACAGACGTCTGCCGGCTTGCGTAAGCGACAGCCTTCCATACTCCAGATTGTTGACGTTGCAGGAGCACCCCACCCAGGCCGATCTTCGAGGCGTCTGTATGAATCTGCGTTTCACGATCTGGATTATAAATTGCCAAGACTGGATCAGAGATGAGTGCCTGCTTTAGTTGATCAACAGCTGTAATTTGATCTGGACCCCAACGCCATTCTTCAGTCTTCTTTGTTAGCATAGTAAGTGGCTTAGCAATGGTAGCGAATCCCTTCACGAACTTGCGAAAGTAGCTTGCAAGACCAAGAAATTGTCGCAACTCGTGGACATTAGTAGGAGTTTTAAAATTGGAGACAGCAGCAATCTTGTGAGTTGAAGGTCTTATTTCTCCTCCCGAAATCTCGTGGCCCAAATATTCCACAGTTTCGGTAAGGAATGAGCATTTACTTTTCTTCAATTTGACACCTGCCATCTCAATTAGATCCAAAACCTTTTCCAGGTTAGCAAGACACTCCTTGGTGTCTTTTCCCCACACAATCACGTCGTCAATGTATACTTCGGCACAAGAATGAATCACTGGTTCCAGTATTTCATTCATGGCCCTTTGAAAAACCGCAGGAGCGTTGCAGAGACCAAAACTCATCATTTTATACTGATAATGTCCATCAGGTGTCACGAATCCGGTAAGTGGTCTTGATTCCTCACTGATCTTGATCTGGTGATATCCATTTGCCAAATCTAAGCAGCAGAATACTGACTGACCAACCAGCCTGTCTAACAAATCTTGAATTACTGGTAGTGGATATCGTTCCTTTTCGGTTATCTTGTTGAGCGCTCTATAATCCACGCAAAGTCTATATCCACCGTCCTTTTTCTTTACTAGCACGACTGGGCTGGCAAAAGGAGATTTTGAAGTCTCAATGATTCCGGCTTTAAGTAACTCTTCTATAATATTTCTTACTATATCTCTTTCATGGAATGACATCCTGTAAGGTTTATAATTAATTACTTTGTCATTTGTTAGTTTAATACTCATCTCCACATTACAATTTCCTAGTTCCATTCCAGGTCCAGAAAAACAGTGATCATATTTGGTCAGAAGATCATTTAAACATGCCTTTTCTTCTTCGTTTATATGATTACCTATTTTTAATTTGTTCGACTCGTCTGAATCCTGACTTTGTAATTCTGCTCGTGCAATGCAGTTATTTTCTTTTATCTCTATAATGGTATTTGTTTTATTTATTAGTTTTATGACAGTATGACCATCACTTGATTGCACATTATCATCAAGAATGTCCTTTTCACAAAGTGGTTTCCTTTGTTCACTCTTCTTAATGTTCATCACACCACTCACAACAGGTTCTAATCTCACCGGGACTTTATTGATACCCGGAGTAAGCTTAGTATCCACCTGAGGATATAAACGTATCTTTTCAAGTGTATCACACAGTTCAGCAACTCGAAAGGCCATTTCATTCTCATAAATGTTTAATTCAGTTGGAGTCTTCACCACGACCAGATTAGGTGTCTCAGTAAATGTCTGCCCAATCAAAACATCAACACTTTGAGTTTCATCTGGCACAACATAAAACTGGCTTTTTCGCTTTACTCCATCAACCACAAGAGAAGTTGTCACCGAACCCACTGGTGTGATCAATCCATCTCCGTACCCTTTTATCACAATTTCTTTATTTGGTGTCAGATCTAACTTTTGTTTCTCATAGAAACTTTGTGTCATTGCGTTGCACGTGCTACCAAAGTCTAGATATGCACTTGCAGGAATACCATTCACAGAAACATTTTTAAAATACTTTTCATCGGAAGAGGTGGAAGAGCACACTTTCTGTACTTTCTTTACAATCCTATTTTGAGGACCAGATTTTGAAGACTTTCTACACTCCTCTAAAGTGTGACCACCAATATTGCAAAATGTGCAGTGTTTAGTCTGGTTCTTCTTTTTATAACATTCAGAGACTGTATGACCTGCTCGGTCACAAAATCCACATTTCTTAATTTCATTATTTTTATTCATTTTGTTGTTATTTCCTCTATTTTTGTGGCACCGACTTGCCTTATGTCCCAATTTTCCACATGAAAAACATTTTAAATTTTTAGTTGAACTCCCTTGTTTCCCAGTAAGTTCAGGTTGATTTTGTTCGGTGGTAATTTCAGATGTATTGATACTAGCCAAGTATTGAAGTAAGGAACTAGTATCTCGGCATCCGGCTGACTTTGCACCAACTTCCAACAATTTATTTCCAAGGGTACCGATGACTGCTTCAGTTATAACTTCATCGCTTAATTGACATGACATGCCTATCCCTAACTTGTTATAGTAGAATTCAATAGGATCTTCACCTGGCAACCTCACTCGATTCACTAGTTCTCTAATCTGGGATAGTTTGTTTTTTGTGAACGGGAATGCCTTAATCAACTTTTCCTTCCAGTCAGGCCAGCTGATCTCATATGACGCTTGCCTCTCATACCAACCCTTTGCGTATCCACTTAACTTTGAAGTACAATTACAGATAAGGGTCCGCTCGTCCCAGCCATGCATTTTTGCTGTACTCTCTAAGTTCCTTATCCAATGTTCCACCGATACAGATGTGGTTTGTGGGTTAAATTCCGGTATGAAATCATTACGTCCAACATAACGAACCACTGGTCTTGACATTTCAGTCCCAAAAATTGCCGGTACAGGTGTAATGGGTGGTGTTTGCTCACCATGATAATTATTGGATTTTCTTAATTCTTTTATTAACCCTTCTAAAGCATCTATGCGCTTATTCTTATCCTTCAAGTCTCTCTTATACTTCTTCTTTGCACGTTCATCAGAAGAAGAGCTTGAACTACTATGGGACCGTTTCTTATGTTTGGAGCGACCCATCTCAAATAAATTTTATTCACACTGCCACTTATTATTCTGATACCACACACAAATCTCAACAAAATTAAGTTAAAAAATAGTAAATTAATTAGTCAAGATTTAAATTAAATAAGAAATTAAGTTTTGGATATCAAAATTGTCTGAAGTCCCAAATTGTTCATAGATTATTTGGCAATAAATTAAGTTTATATTCACATATAGAGCTTTGCTCATAAATGGAATTCAATTTAAATCACTGTAATGTCAATTAAATATCAATTTAGAAAGTCTGACAAGATACAGCTCACCAACTAACTGGATCACACTGGAGTAGGTATGGATGCTTGCAGATCATTCCTGGACATCAGGCTTCATTCAAATCGACAAAACTCGTGGCTGGGTAGCTTACACAAAGCCAGACAAAACTTTTTCCAAGAACGGCATCACTCCACAAGCATGTCGCAACTTGTTTGTCACAAAAAGTCACACCACGCAATATTTACATACGACAATGTTTAGATAAACTAGCATGCACACACGAAAGCGGTAAAATAAGACTTAATAATAATAATAAAGCATCCTTTGTTGCAATATTCACAATAACAAAGTTTCTTTTTCAATCACCAATGTCAGTTAGCGTTCCATGCACTTTCCGTGTTATTTTATTTACCAACACAGCAAAATACTATTGTCTTAGGACGCAGATACTATCCCACTTCTGAAACTATTAAGATTAAAATGCAATTACTTCAATCACAGAGATTTTAATGATAAAACCATGAAAAAACAAACTTAAAACAAACGTTATATCTCGAGTTTACGTCAAGAGAGAGAATTATAGGGTTGGGACACATGCAGTCGAGAAAATTAGTGCTGTCCCTCGTCGATCGATTTCTTCCACCTAACAGTAGATATAGCCAATATTCCGAAACAAGTTTTCATAAAAATGCGCGAAGGCACTTTTTTGAGCTCGTGGAATGAACTATTGGGCTAAGCAAACAAAATTAAAAACATACAATATAATATCTTTTATAATAGTGAAGTTTGTAGCGGCCTCGGAATTTCGAAAGATATATTGGATAATCTAGAAAAAACATCCATTCCGAACGAAAAAAACTACAAAAAACGCTCAGGTTTAACTGCAAATTTCTCTTTACTACATAAATATAATTTCGTATAACTTATACCATTCTAAGCTTTGGTATAAAAGAAATGAAAATCGCCTACGTTTGTTCAAACACAATTCGTTGTAATACTTTAATTGAACGTAATTACAACTGCCAAATTTCTGCATAATCCGATGCGCTGGCCTTTCAAACGCAGTACTAATATCAAATAACTTGATAACACAAAAAGTATTAATATCGTTTAGTTGTAGCTACAAAACAGTGTCAAAAAATCTGAACGCCAGGTGAGATTTTCCACTTTTCAGTTTTTTTAAACGAAATTTTGTAGCTTTTCATTTAATTTATTATAAAATTCGTCATAACTATATTATTTAAGTAAACACAACTAAACTGGCCACATTTTATGGTTCTAAACATACAGCCTTTTTAAGACCAGGTAGATAGACGGACAGAAGAAAACCGGTCAACATAAGACTTAGAAATAAGGATCTGAAATCTAAAAATTATACAAATTTATTACACCATGTAATTTAGCTTATTGGCACTCTTTGGGTATGAAATCTAAAAATAACTCCCTTTTACTACGCCATTTAATTTAGCTTCTTGGCACCCTTTGGGTCTGAAATCTAAAAATAACACCTTTTACTACACCATGTAATTTAGCTTATTGTCACCCTTTGGGTCTGAAATCTAAAAACAACACAATTTTATTACACCATGTAATTTAGCTTCTTGGCACCCTTCGGGTCTGAAATATAAAAATAACACAATTTTATTACACCATTTAATTTAGCTTCTTGGCACCCTTTGGGGCTTAAATCTAAAAATAACACAAATTTATTACACTTTGTAATTTAACTTATTGGCACCCTTTGGGGCTGAAATCTAAAAATAACACTTATTTATTACACCATGTAATTTAGCTTCTTGGAACCCTTTGGGTCCGAAATCTAAAAATAACACCCTTTACTACACCATGTAATTTAGCTTATTGTCACGCTTTGGGTCTGAAATCTAAAAATAACACTAATTTATTACACCTTGTAATATAGTTTATTGTCACCCTTTGGGTCTGAAATCTAACAATAACACTATTTTATTACATCATGTAATTTAGCTTATGGGCACGCTTTGGGTCGGAAATCTAAAAATGACACAAATTTATTACACCATGTAATTTAGCTTATGTTCTAGTTAAAAACGTTGTACGTGCATTTCTTTATAATAGTCGGTAGGTAACTAATTATTGACATGACACGCAATAAAGTTAGCAGTACCTAACAACAGTACCTACTAGTTTCAAATGAGAATCGTAGTGGTATCAATGGTTGTGCAAAACTAAATCGAAAAAGAGTGGAGTCAAGTTTTACGAGCAGTTTTTACTTTATTTATTTCACATACAATACAAAATTGTGTTGTAAAGATAGTAAATTAAACAAAATCTAAATATATAAAGAAAGTCGTGTTAGTTACACTATTTATAACTCAAGAACGACTGAACTAATTTGGTTGAAAATTGGTGGGGAGGTAGCTTAGAACCAGGAAAAGGACAAAGGATGTTTTTTTTTAATAATTAGTTACACTGTAACTCAAGAACGGCTGAATTGATTTGGGTGAAAATTGGTGGGGCGGTAGCTTAGAACCTGGAGACGGATATAGGAAGTTTTTTTTCTTTTTTTTTAAATTTATTTTTGCAAAAATAGTTTTTTATACAAAAAGAAAGTCGTGTAAGTTACACTATTTATAACTAAAGAACGGCTGAACGGATTTGGTTGAAAATTGGTGGGGAGGTAGCTTAGAACCAGGAGACTGCTATAGGATGGTTTTTTTTTAATAAATAAATAATTAGTTTCACTATAACTCAAGAACGGCTGAACTGTCAGTTACACTATTTATAACTCAAGAACGGCTGAACCGATTTGGGTGAAAATTGGTGGGGAGGTAGCTTAGAACCAGGAGACGGATATAGGATGGTTTTTTTTAGAAGGATATAGGATGATTTTTTTTTATAATTTGATACACTATCACTCAAGAACGGCTGAACGTATTTGGTTGAAAATTGGTAGGGAGGTAGCTTAGAACCAGGAGAAGGATATAGGTTGGTAGGGGTAGGAATAGTGGTAGGAGAACAACTGAGAAAGTTAGTTACATTATTTATAACTCAAGAACGGCTGAACCGATTTGGTTGAAAATTGGTGGGGAGGTAGCTTAGAACCAGGAGAAGGACATAGGATGGTAATGGTAGGGGTAGGAGAACGGTATAACTCAAGAACTGCTGAACCGACTTGGAGTTACACTTTTTATAACTCAAGAACGGCTAAACCGATTTGGTAGCATAGAACCAGGAGAAGGATATAGGATGGTAGGGGCAGAGGTAGGGGTAGGGGCAGGACAAAAAAATTGTACTGAATAAAAAATAAAATCTGCTTATAAGAACGAGGTAGGGGTAGGGGCAGGGGCAGAAGTATGGGGGTAGGGATTGTCTGAATTTAACTCAGGCGAACCTATACATACCCGTGCGAAGCCGGGGCGGTCCGCTAGTAAGAAATAAATTAAGGTCGTTGTAGGTACAAGCTTAGAATGTTCCTTGAGCTTGGTAATGTCAGTTTACTATCCCACCAAAAACATAACTGTTAAAAAGGGGGCCAAGTTCCTATCGGCTAATTGTTTGCCTAAAAAAGGGTTGAAATCCGATCCAATGCCAAGTTTAGATGCACTACCATACACCCAACTTAAAATATGGTATAGCTGTGAAAATACGCAGGTACGTTGAAAATAATATCCAAAATGCAATACTTCTAGATTTGAACTTTGTTGAACTTTGTTTGTGAAAGGAAAAAAAACCGGCCAAGTGCGAGTCGGACTCGCGCCCTAAGAGTTCCGTACCTATCTACCATATGATATACTAAAAGCTTTTGCTCTTTGATTTTAAAAACTCCGGGACCATCCAACTTGACCCCTCTTTTATAGAAAAGTTCGTGAAACGGGAGCTCACCTTAATTGGTTACTATTAGTTGTGAGAAAAATTGAAACATTTAATGATTCTAGACTTTTCCCTTTATTTGTACTGTGAGACCTAGCTTCTTGCCAAATTTCATAATTTTAGGTCAACGGGAAGTACCGTGTAGGTTTTGTGTTTTTGCATAAATGTATGGAGATAACGACATAAAAAGCCATATCTTTTGATTGCGTCGTTGTAAAAAAATTAAATTTTCAGATCTTGTGTGGTTTATGGCTTAATATTCATTATCAATTTCAACCTGATACCTCTTCTCGTTCGTGAGAAAAAGGGTCTTGACAGACAGACGGACAACAAAGTGATCCTATAAGGGTTCCGTTTTTTTATTTTGAGGTACGGAACCCTAAAAATTGAATTAATTACAGTCGATAGAAGTTTATGTAAATATTTACATTTTTTTAGAAATCTGCAAAAAACCTTTAAAAACAAATTTAGTTTTGCGTTCCTAAAAATGGAGTTTATTGCTTCCAAAAGAACTAAAGGCACATCGGAACCCTCGGCGCGCGAGTCCGATTCGAAATTGACCGGTTTTTTACTGTGCACTACCCCAAACAGCTCGCTTTTTGGTAAGCGATGAGATAGGGTTGGCGACGACCAGCTCTAACATATTTTTGTGAACCGCTAAAATGATTCATACAAAAAGCTAATATTATGTATTAAGGTGATCTGTGACAGCCAGCTTAGCCCCGAACGCAACTAGATGGAGCTACTGCTGCAAATACGAGTATAAGGTTTTATTTTATAACGCAATAAGTACCAACTATATATGTGGAAAAAGTTGATTCGCGTAAATTTCATCGTGCAACTTCAACGCCTAACAATAATTTCGATAAGAAAAATATCTCCATATGTCCACTAAAGTCAATTAAGCTCGTCAGTCCGTGTTTACATGAGTACGATCACTCACACATGCACACAAAGCACAACCGTACAGTTTTGACCGCACGCCCACAATCGTAATATTGAACCAAAAATTGCTAACAAAAATAGTACTTTCAGTACATTAACTGTATTTTTGTATTAATTAGCGAAAAATTTAACTAAAAATAGCAGTATTCGTTCGTTTTTCAACAGAATTTTATGTCCCGCGTAAGAATGTAAGTCATTTGAATTTTTGTATGGAAAACGGATCACCTTAATAACAAATAAAAACACCTTATCAGGAGACAAAATTTCCGCTACAAGTGCTTATCAGGCACTTTGTGAAATTCGAAGCACTTACGTCAAATCCCCAGATTTATTGGTCAAATGAAAGTTTCCAGTCCTGTGTCAAAGTCCGACTTACCAAAAAATAAAAGGTTTTCAATGGTGGTAGGGCTTTTGTGCAAAGTCTGTCTGGGCACGTAACACCCCGTTGCTTTTTCTGCCGTAAAGCAGCAGTGTTTGCATTGCTGTGTTTCGGTTTCAAGGGTAAGGGAGCCAGTAAAATTACCGGCACATGGGACATACCATCTTAGTTCTCAGGGTGGGTAACGCGCTTTGCTGTCTTATTAGTGTCAAATCACTTTACTAAGACAGTGGGTGTCATGGGCGGTGGTGACCTGACCACTTACCACCAGGTGGACCACCTACTCGTTTACCCACTCGTGACATAAAAAAGGGTGCAAGAAAAATACCTATAGGTCAGTCATTTCCAAATTTCAAGAAATCGTGATAGTTTTCTCTAGTGTCGAATCAATTAATCGTATTTCTTTTACAGACAACTACATCAACAGAAGATGAAGAAGATCACAGTTCTGCTAGTATTCTGCCAAGTTATAACCCTTCCAATTCTGGGAGGACATGGACAGGGAACTCCACTGGAAGACATAATGACATCTTTCATGCAGCAGTATACTGATGGTAAGTACTTATACCTACAATTGCGTATCACAGGGTTGCACAAAATTCGGTAAAATACAGTGTTATAAATTTTTATATCGGCAGCATGTTTTACTTTCAGACTCATTGAAAGCTGCTAGCAATAATTATTTTATTTTGAGCATTTCACTGGATCATTTTCATTTCTTTTGCTAGGCATAAAAGCAAGTCTATTAAAAGTAGTCTTTTTATGACTTAAAAAAAAAAATATTTCCACTTTTATTTTATTTTAATTTGTTTAAACAACTTTTTTTTTCAACTATCTCCATAATTTTTTCAGCTATTCCTTTCCATATTTTACGACAATTTTTCTACAACTAATTACAATTTTTTACTTTCGAGCGGAGCGAGAAAGGTATTGTATTCGTGAAAAAAAAAGTTTTTAAAATTTTCTCAAAAATGTGTTCTACATCACTTATACATCATAAAAAACAAGTCTCCCAAAAATGTCCGTCCGTCGGTCGGTCGGTCGGTCGGTCGGTCGGTCCGTCGGTCGGTCGGTCTGTCCGTCACGCTTCTTGCTTTCATTTTGAGGGTAGCTGTCATACAACGAAAATGAAAAATTGAAATTTTCTCAAAAACGACTCATAGAATCTTGATGAAACTTTGCATGACCAAGCATCTCCATGTAAGATATCTTGCACTAGTATCAATTGATCTGTGTAATTTCATATAAGGGGTGTTCCTGTACCACCAAAACGTAAATATGTGATTTACCCAAAATTGGTTCCATTGAGATTATTAAAATTCTCTATAATATTAATCCTGGATTGGTTGTCTACCTGACTGGATATTATTTATGATTTTTTTCAATAAAATTTAGTACACAGGCTGTACCAAAAACTGAAAGGGCTTGCTCAGTAGACCAAACTGAACAATTATCCATAAGGAACATGTGTAGGGAAATTAAAAAAATGTGCATGCAAGTATCCTACGGTAGTATCCATTGATCTGTGAAAATTCATATAAAGGGTGTTCCAGTACTACCAAAAGTTAAATATGTGATTTACTCGAAATCGTTTGAAGTATGTTTGTTTTAATGTTTGACAATTTGAATTCTGAATTGATCTGTACATTTCGTTTGAACATTTTTTTGGAAAAACGTAAATAGAAATAAATAAATAAATACTATGTGTATGGCATTACAAATTTAAGTTTGCGGTTGATAGCTTTTCCTTGAGTATTGCGAGAAAGTAAGTGCAGTGCTGCTGTACCATTTATTTATGTAGCCTGTAGGGTGTCCCACTGACATCCCCCTTTTTGGCATCCGTCACATTCATGTGATGCAAACTGACAGTTAATCAAAAACATCAATAGATAAACCGCCTAAATGAGTCCTCGCCCGCGGGGTACATGGGCGCGGGGATAAGACGACAAAGGGGAACGAAAGAGGTGCGGCCGGCGGGGCATTCTCATTCTCTACGCGCATCCGCTCCCCGCACCTGCCCTTGTTCCCCGCGGGCGAGGACTCATTTAGGCGGTACTACTAATAGTAGTTCATCGCGCCAACTTCTTCAGGCAGGGCCGGCCTCGGCCCGTCCACCATGGCCTATAGACAAGCGGCTTTCTAGTATCGCAAGCGCTAGTAGAATAGAATGAAAATGTCTAGGGTTGACATTAGCTAAGGAACTGTTGCGTGACAGCTAATGTCAATCCCATACATTTTTATTCTATTGTACAGGGTGTAAGAAACGGTGTACCGAAAACTGAAAGGGCGTGTTAGTCAACGAAACTGAACAACTTTCCCTAAGAAACATTTCTGGGAAACCAAAGCTATGCGCACAAACTAGTTTCTATAAAACAAAAACTATTCCGGTTGCCTAGTGCAATCCAAAATTAACTACATCAGACTGTTACATAAATAGGAAAGTACCAGTTGCACTCGAAGCTCTGTGACGATCGCTCTTTCTTGACGATCGTGAAAGTTCAGCAATTCGTCTTTGCTACGAATTTGATGGGTGACCGCTAGTCGCATTAAAAACTTGTGTGTTTTATGTGCAAGGCATGTCAAACCGTATTGGTTCCGTAAGTAGTTATCGTTAAGGGGCTGATAAGAGCTAAATACGCTTCAGTTGATCAGGTTTTTAACGAAAAGTGATGAATATGGCCGTGAAAAAAAAATATTATTAGTACCTAAGCATCTTTACAATAATATGACCGATTCATAAACACGATTAGATATATTTTGTACGCCATAAAAAAAATCCAAAGTTACCTCTGCTTTTTTGCTTTTAAACCGTTTTTCTTAAGTACCCATTAATCTATGATGCCAAAAATTTTACACATTATTAAATATATTATGCATAATAATATAGCTATTTTATAATTAATAATATTGGTAGAGATATTCAGAAAAATGCAAAAATGAGCGAAAAACGTAAAACAGCGCGAATCCGCTCCGTTCTAGCACGCGCATTCTGCCTTTTGTTAGAAAGGGAGATAATTCAGCTCTTATCAGCCCCTTAAAGCAATAAGTCATTTGGCGGCTTGAGAGTCATATAACAGGGGCTCTATAAGGGTCTAGACAACGTACTATTTCACGAAAGCGAACGTCATGAAATTTATAGGATCATAAATGAAATTTCATTAATAAATAAAACTTACACACAGTAGCAGCTAAATCAGTGGAAACATAGTTTAAGCAGAACCAACGCTTAGTTGCAAACCCTAAAAACCAGAGATTTGCACAAATATTTCAGACTGTAGCTAATAATAATAATAAGAATTCAAACCAGATTAATCAAAATTTAAATCAAATAACAAAAACATTGTAGACGTAGGAAATAAAGGTCTGCCAAGCTGAAGTGGGCTTGTGGTAGGACTTGGCAGGACTTGTGTGCGGCATTCATCCGGATAGATGGGATAGAGTAGCTACGGAATGGGTGCCAGAGGCTAAACATCGCCGTCGAGGCCACCTTTTCAGACGATGGCGCAACGATTTAATACAACTTATAAGAGGACTGGCCATCGGAGGCACAGAACAGTGACGAATGCCGAAATAAAGGGAAGGCCTTTGCCCGGCAGAGGGACACTACAGTCTACATAAAAAAAACGGTCAAGTGCGAGTCAGACTCGCGCACTGAGGGTTCCGTACCACCACATAATCATAATTGTATTAGTTGAAATTTCAGTAAGTTAATGTGCTAGATTTTTTGAGTCCGACACGCGCTTGACCAAATTTTATTATTTGTTATTATTTTGTAGCTTATGAACTATAAACATACCAATTTTCAAGTTTGTAAGTGTTCCCGTTTTTAAAATAGAACTAAAACAAAAATCGCCTCAGCGACCATCCAACTTGACCCCTCCCTTATATGAATTTTCTTGAAACGGGAGCTCACAACAATTGATTACCATTAGTTGTGAGTAAAGTAGTAATATTAAATGATTTCAGACTTTTCCCTTTGTTTGTACTGTGAGACCTAGCTTCTTGCCGAATTTCATAATTTTAGGTCAACGGGAAGTACCCTGTAGGTTTTGCATTTTTAAATAAATGTATGGAGATGAGGACATAAAATGCCATATCTTTTGATTGCGCCATTGTAAAAAATTAAAATTTTCAGATCTTGTGTGGTTCATGGATCCTAATGAATGATATTAATTTCAATCTGACACCTTTACCCGTTCGTGAGATAAAGTGTCTTGACAGACAGACAGACAGACAACAAAGTGATCCTATAAGGGTTCCGTTTTTTCCTTTTGAGGTACGGAACCCTAAAAAACGGTCAAGTGCGAGTCGGACTCGCGCGCCGAGGGTTCCGATATACCTATAGTATTTTTGGAAGTTATAAAGTCCATTTTTAGGACCGCAAAACTAAATTTGTTTGTAAAGGTTTTTTGCAGATTTCTGGAAAACTGTGCAACTTAGAAAGATCGTTTTATTTTTGCTGTAAAGTTTACATAGACTTCTGTCAACTGTAATTAATTCAGATTTTGTCTTACACAAACTTCGGAGATAAGGGGGGGGGGGGAATGGTATTTTTTTTGTCATTTTTCATCATAACTTGAAAACTAAAAAATTATAAAAAATACTAAAATATATTTTGAAATGTACAAGTAAAGCCCTTTCATATGATACCCCACTCGACCTATTAGCGACAATTTGAAATTTGGCCCCCCCTATTTTGGCCCCCTTTACATTAATAATCATACTTTTTTCAAAATTCTTTCATGTGCAATTAAATTGGGCAACTATATTCTAAAACTGTTCCAAATTTCAAGTCGATAGCATGTGTGGTTGCTGAGATATAGAGGTGTGACAGACAGACAGAGCGGCACCATAAGGGTTCCTTTTTTTACGATTTTGGTATCGGAACCCTAAAAACATAACAATAAAGATACAAAACAAAAAAAATATATTAATGATGATGACGAATTGTTTACGTTTTCAGGAGAATCTGGTGGTGGAAACGCAGCAGGGATGATTGGATCTGTCCTGGGGACTCTGATGCAAGGAGACAACATGAAGAATCTGGGAGCCCTCCTCGGCCAGTCCGGAGGGAACGAGAGGGGAGATAATGCTGCTGACATTTTATCAGGTGGATGCCTTAATTTTCTTTTGATTTTTTTAATCGAACCCAGAACCTCTGGATCAAGAGCCGAGCGCTTTTACCACTAGAATACAGAGGCTGTCTGTTTCCAAATTTTTGTTCTGAGTTCTTACTCGTAATAACAAAATTTGACTAGGGTCCAGAAACAACCCAAAAAAAGCAAAAACTTACTCGGTCGAAGCCGCAGTAAACATTATTTAAAATATTTGTATCATAAATTGTTTGACTGGCTCGTGGTGTGTTTGTTAGTGAGCCTGCCTTCGCCGTGGGCCGCAGCTTCGATTCCCGCCCAGAGCAAACATGTGATGAACATGAGTGTTTGTTCTGTGTCTATGTGTTATCTACTTGTGTGTGTATATCAGTCAGATGACTTTGTGTGAATTTTCCCCAATTTTGACCCACTACTTATAAAGGTTACACTTTGTATAAAAAATTGTTGCATAACGTCAACCCATTTTCTTTTACACTTAGTAGGTTTTTCTTGTAACAATTCACATTACCACCCAGCGTAAATCTGAGCAGCGTTTTTATTGCCACACCAAGTAATAAACATACAATTTTATAGGTCTGGGCAGCTTGCTTGGAGGACAAAACGGCCAAATGGATCCCTCCCTACTGGGCAATGTTGTGTCCATGTTTGCGCAACAAATGACACAGCAGTCTGGTAGACAAAAGAGAAGCGACGATAATGATATCAACCTCGAGGGAATCATGAATCTTGCGTCATCTTTCATGGGAAATCAAAATCAGAAACAAAACGGAGCCTCAATTCTACCTGTTATCATGAATGCCCTAAGTTCTCTTTCAAGCCCAGAAGCCCAAAAACGCGCAGAAGATCACAAAGATCATGCAGACTTCTTACCACCATTTTTGGAAAAGGCTCATCTGTACTGGGACTTGTTCATCAACTCTGAGCTCGGTAGAACTATTTGGGAGAAATCTGGGCTGAAGAGAGTGATGAAGTCTTTTACTGGAGCTGATGGCAAGATCAGTTTTGAGCTGATGTTCAAGAACTTTGAGAATCAGTCGTTCAGGAGGCATTGGATTAAGGCAGCTGCGAAGTATTTGACTGACATGGTCGTCCATATTGCAAAGCCTGAAGTCTATCAAAGGTAAGTCTTAATATTATTTTTTTGGGTTCCGTACCCGATGGGTGAAAAACAGAACGCTGTTAAAATGTCTCCGATGTCTGTCAGCGGGCTATATCTCATGAACCGTAATAGCTAGAAAGTTGAAATTTTCACAGATTATATATTTCTGTTGCCGCTATACCAAATACTAAAAACACTTACAAACGTGACGATTGATTTCGTACGTTTATAGTGGATAAGCTGTACAGGATGTTAATTTAATTGCGTGCCGTAGCTCAGAGGCGGGTTCAGTATCAGTAACTGAAACTCTTTTCCCAAGGAACATTATGTCGAAAAACTAAAAAAATAATTTAATCTTCCCATAGAAACTGCATCAGCTGGTAGCGCATTTTGTATGGGAGGTCAATGCTTCTTTTCCTTTTTCGACCTATGTTCCTAAGGAAAAGTTGTTGAGTTACTGATCCTAAACCCACCCCTGAGCTATGGCACGCAATTAAATTAACAGCCTGTATAATAACAACAAATAATAAAAACTGGTCAAGTGCGTGCATTTTTCCAAAGTTTCCCTTCGCCTTTTAGATCTCTTTCGTCAATTTTCGTTCTTTCATCCTCTCCACATGACCAAACCATCTCAGCATTTCTTTCTCAATTTTTTTCTCGAATACACTTCATAAACAGACCCAAACCTGGAATAAACACCCAAACTGATCATTCATATATGTGCTTCGACTAAGAATCGAATTTGATACCTTAAGCGCAGCAGGCAGTTCTACTATACTACTTCGCCACAAGGCGATAAACCAAATAATATATAGCTTTGTAAGAAAAAGTTGTAAGTGGCAAAAAAACGTAGGTAGTAACGAAATAACAACCTACATACAATAAAATACAAAATAATTTACTCACTTCATCATTTACATACTTTTATTTACTTATTGAATCGCTATAAATAAAAAGTCGCGTTCAATTTCATAAATACACAGCTCAGGTATTAGATTTTTTTTTTATAAAATACTAAATCCATTTCACGCAACAAAACTTTCCTACAGGTACAAAGGGTTTCATAAATAATCAGACAAAGTCATCTTTTTAGAGTTCCGTATCCAAGGGGTGAAAAACGGGACCCTATTAATGTGCCTCCGATGTCTGTCTGTCTGTCAGCGGATAGACAGTTGAAATGTTCACATATTATGTATTTCTGCTATTGCGACCAAATAATAAAATTTCCAAAAAATTAAAAAATAAGGGGGGCTAGGGGCTACCCTATTAAAAACGGTTTTTTAGGCGATTTTTGTTTCAGTCTACTCTATAGTAAAAACGGGAACACTTACAAGCGAGAAAATTGGTATGTTTATAGTGCGTAAGCTATAGAATAACATCAAATTATAAAATCTGGTCAAGTGCATGTCAAACTCGCGTGAATTCGATACAATTTTGCGTGACTGCGCGTCCATAAACAAGACGGTATGTTTATCTTAGTTGTACGGAACCCTCGGTGCGTGAGTCCGATTCGCACTAGGCCGTTTTTTTTCTAATTTACTTAATGTACGTCTTCGTCTAGACATGCCTACAAAACTTTTCCCACGGTAGTAAGGTAACTACAAAGGTAAAAACAAATAAGTAAAGTACGCGACAAGTGGTGCGGGCGAAATCTATGGCGCGCAATACATTTTGCCCGCATTCTCGTACTATACCTACCTAGTTTTCGTGACCCAAAGGAAGGCTTTCGTTCGGAACTTTCCTAATGGTAGGGCTTTGTTTAATTACACAAATTGATGTGAGTCGGAATTGTATTAGAAACTTTTGGAAACTACAAACAAGGTCGACTACAGTATACCTATCGAACACACAGCCAAAAAGTTTTTCAATGCGACCGCGTAGTTCGTACTTAGCCTACATCACAGAATAAAGTAATAATCGATATTGTAATAATATACTATCATACATAACGGACACTCTCCGCCCCCCTTGCAATCCACCCCGCACCCCCGCGCGCAATTGCCCACACGATTCGCGTGGTGCTCCTGAGGGTCTTTTGTTCTGAACATGCGGGCCTACGCGACCTTCCAATTTCAAATTTAAACTTCGCGCTCGTTGTGTTGCATGTAGTTTCCGGGTTGTGCCTATAGCGTCCCACTGCTGGGCAAAGGCCTCTCTCTCTTCCCTCCATTGGTCCCTATCCAATCCAAAGACTTCTGTTGCCAAGTCTTGCAAAAGGCGTCGAGTTCATCGCGCCTTGGTGCCTAGGTCGGCCTCGACACCTTCTGTCACTTGGTGACTGCCAGGTGGTAGTGACCTTGGCCCATAGTTCTTGCGGTTCACTTTAGTAATGTATTTAATGGGATTGTAGTATAATTAACGTGTATGCGATGCGAAAGGAAACAACCGGTACTTGGACAGCTAGTTTATTATTAAAGCAGGGTGGGGCGCGGAGCGTATGCGCAGATACACACCAATAATACATATCTATACAGGGTGTAAGAAAAAGGTATACTAACCCTGAGGGATGTGAATCTGCCCATGAAACTGAACAACTTTCCTTAAGGAACATTTAGAGGAAGTAAATCACTTAATAAATAAAATACGAACAAAAAATTTCGATCTCCCATAGAAACTGAATCAGCTGATAGCGCACTTTGTATGGGAAAACAAAATTGTTTTTCGTATGTCGACCTATGTTTCTTACGGAAAGTTGTTCAGTTTCATGGGCAGATTCACATTCTTCAGGGTTGATATACCCTTTCTGTTACACCTTGTATATTACACCCATAACATAACCTCCATTTCCCGTCGGAGTGGGCAGAGCTCTATACCGCGGCCCTACACTTGCTACGATCTTTTGACATACTTCCATCGTTTCCTTTTATCCTGACTTCTTCTTGTTTCGTGTCGGCAACAATACAGGCTAAATCTTACTTGCCCAGAAAGCGGCTACCGTGGTAGCCCTCTGGTTACCGTCAAGTAAGTCCTCACGCGACCAGGTGGTCGGGCACGCGGGACAATTACTGAGGTTTGCCATGGTTTGCAGGGATTCTCCACATTCACAGCTGGCGTCTGCGCTACTTAGGAACCCCCACCGGCACAGGTTATCCTTGATTCGGCTAACCTGGGTCCTCAGCCTATTTAGACTTCTCCAGGTTGGCCAAGGTGAATCACCTGATTAGCTGAGAAAATATTGCGAGCTTCGCAAGGCACGTTAAAGCGTTGTTGGTCCCCGTAAGTGATCTGACATTGTTTCTTTAATCCCATTCCAGATACCTTGGCTCAGCACAATACCTGATCAACGGTTTCCTGGACACCCAAGGCCTTCCTAAAAGTGCGCACTTCAACGTAAAAAAACCAGAGAAATCCATATCGACTCTGGTCAACATGGTCATGAAGAAGTATCTTGATATGGACACGGATGTTTCGTCATACGTAAAACCTGCTGTTGACTATGTGAAGGTATGGTTTGTGGGTTAAATTGACAGTCGCACAAAGAATCTTTAAAAGTAAAGTATTTTCAATCTATTGCTATAACTTCTTTGTTATCAAAATAGAAAGTGACAAGAACTTAATGGACTTTAACTTTAAGGAAGAGTTATGCAACTGCCTGAACGAATTTGAAATAAGTTGAAGTAATTTTTGTGAGCAGCAGTTTCATCGGTTCCATCTACCTCTCTTTTACACAAAACTGATTTACTTTAGGAAACATTTTAGAAAATTTACGCCTGTTTAAAGCCCTTATAAGCTTTTACACGAATCCCTCGAAACCCTGCTCTAAACAAAAATCATTAACCGAAAAATTCATCAAATCTTTCAGCAAACATTCAAGATGGCGGAAGTTGCCTCTCAGAAACTAGCCAGCCGAGGTGATTACAACGCCATAGCTGACCGTGTGACTGACACCCTTAACCTAGAAGTCATCGAGCCAGTCCTGAGGGTCTACAGAGCGTACCAGCATTCAGTACGTGCGCCGCACTGCGCTGAACACTTGATGTGTTTGGTAAACAAGCATCCTGATGCAGATAAGCAAGGTAAACAATTCAAATATGTATCACCACCCTCGGGTAACACCTGAATCTACAAAGTAGAAAATCGTAAAATATCAAAATCAAAAGTCTTTAATTGTCAACATAGGTAAATTAGTTGTTATAAAAATATAATGTCTCACTATGTTGCACCTTCCGGCATACGACTTTACATATAATTTATTTACAAATACAACACATTCAATATTTAAAATTTTCAATTTACATAATATTTCAAGTCAAACTATTTAAAATTACAATTTGTCATTAAAAAATTCGGTAATAGAATAAAATGTCTTTTCAATTAAATAATTAGTCAGCTCACATTTAAATTTAATAATATTATCACATTGTCTTATATCTAAGGGCAGTTTATTATATACCTTTGGGCCCATGGCAAAAACACTTGCGCTGTATAAAGCTGTCTTGCCAGCCTTTACTTGTAGATTATCCCTACGGCGTGCACTGGTTACTTTACTGAACATATTTTTATAAATAAAGATATTTCTAAAATATATTAAGATGTTAATGTCAGAATTCTTATTTTTTTAAAAAAAAGGTCTACAACTTTCAAATTTCTGCAATCCACATATCGCTCTTATACATCGTTTTTGTGCTTTAAACACATAAGATGCATTTCCCCAAAAAAATATTCCATATCTTATCCTTGATGCGACGAGACCATGGTATGCAGTTAACAATGTTTTTGTACTAGCTTTCTTTCTTTCACAACCACAGGCATGATTCGAACCTGCGTCTTCGCCGTCAGTACCGGAGACGCTTTTCCAACTAGGCTACCGTGGTCCTGCCTGATGTTGTGAAATTAGGTAAAGCGTGCTAGTTGATAAAGCGTCTCCGGTACTGACGCAGAAGACTCAGATTCGAATCCTGCCTGCGGTTGTGAAATTTTGCGATGTTCTATTTTGTAGATTTATCCGAACACAGGAAGTGTTACAATAAAAATCATTTTCAAGAAACATTGACCCCTGTATCCTGGGTTCCGGGAGCACAAAAGAGTCCTGAATAAATAGAAAGAGGTGAAGGTTTACTCGTATGCGCAGAAGTGAGACGAGCTAGAAGTGAGTAGGTACTAGGTACATCTCTTTCCGTAGGTAGAAGCGTTCTTCTGTATCGAGTGGTTACTTCTTCTTCTTTTTGTGTCGACGCGAATCCAATAAAAGAGGTTACGGAATTCGAGCTCCTAAAAAAAAGTGTCTTACTAAGGATCTACTTTCACCACATTATGGTTTCGTTTATGTATCTTATGATGTAGATGACCAGGCTGCAGGACCCCGAACTAATTCATCATCATTATATTCTATGAAAACGTCCACTACAGGACAGGGAACTCCCTCCAAAATTCCAGCTTTTGCTGAAAAAATGTGAATTGACAGTACCATACTCACCACGCTTGTTAGCGTTACGGCTTACAGCTAGCACCATGGACCGCGGTTGTTGGTGACCGCAGAATGTAAGATGATACGATACACAGAAGGATGCTGCTGCCTATCCTCTGGATTATTAACCCTTAGTCGCCTCTTACGATGAACTAATTGGCTAGCTGCGATTCAAAGCGAGTGGTTGCACTAGTGACTGTAATAAATCGCCCCAAAATAAACCACACTTTTTTTTATTTCTAGGTCTCCCAGGGTTCAAGGCTGGTTTGACAAAGGTCAGCAGTTTGGTGGCCTCAGCGGCTCTCAGCTACCAAAAGGGCAAAGGCTTCTGGGACCTGTACAATGCGGTTCAGAGCGACGTCAATTGCGAAGTAAGTCATCATGACATCCCATTAAAACGTCCACTACAGGACAGGGAGCTCCCTCCATAATTCTAGCTTTTGCTGGAAAAAATGTGGAGGGGAAGTACCATAGTCACCTCGCTTGTTAGCGTTACGGCTGGCACTATGGACCGCGGTTGTAGGTGACCGCAGTAAGTAAGATGTAAGATATAAAGGAGGATGCTGCTGCCCATCCTCCAGTTAACCCTTAGTCGCCTCTTACGACACCCACGGGTATGTATGGGTTGGTACTATTCTTTACCGGCACCACAAGGGACCCTACCGAAGTGAGTACCTATCTATATAGGGTGTAAGTAAGGGACGATGTGCCGAAAACTGAATGGGCGTGCTCAATCAACGAAACTGAACAACTTTCCTAAAGAATACATTTTTGGGAAATAATGGGACGGTATGTTTTAACATAATTTTCTTTGCAATTTACTCTCATTTCCTCTGCATTTTAGGGAGATGACATGTGACATGATGATATGCTACTCCCTGTATGATCGAAGACATTAAAATAGTACATTAAGATGCAAGTGCGCTATTTTGGTGATTACGTTCAAGGCTCGAGAATTGCAGCCCATCGCAGACTAGGCGAGGGTGTAATGGAGCCAAAAGTGAATTGACTATAATGACGTTTTCCAACACATTTGTGAATAGAGACAAGTACAATTTGCTTACCTATTTTCCCGAAGGAAAATTCTTATCGGTATTTTTCCTTAGATATCACCTACTACAGTTGTTTTATTTGTAGAAGTCGATACTTTTGAAAATAATTGCAACTAACACCACAAATATAGTAGAAATGGCGCGCACATTATTTTTTAGCAAACTCAGATTATACAAACTGCCAAACAGCCTTATACTTGAATTATTTAAAATGATGATAATACATAAAAGACAAATTTATTGTTAGTTAGTTAATTAATTTGAATATTTTCATGAACTTAACCTTTAGTTATCATAATTTATTCATGAAAAAATATTACGAATGTTATAGACACAGGTAAATAGTCCTTGCTTAACAAAAATAAACCACTAATGCGGTAATATAATGGAAAAAATTATGAGAAAATGTGTTGAAAAATCTCTTTTACCTCCCATAATAAATCGACGGTACGTTTTAATATAATTTTCTTTGCAATTTACGCTCATTTCCTCTGCATTGATATTCCTGTGACGTTATTATAAAGCACCGCTGGATACTTTGATTGCGTCCATTCATTCGTAACTATGCGTATTGTTCGGAAATGCATAGAAATGTGAGGTTTCGAATTATTTTATCTTGGACTAGCGTATTTATATAGACGGTTTGTTTGTTGTGTTGGTAATTTTAAAACTGAACATTATCTTTTAATTAACAAATATTAATCCTTAGGTTACTTTTGAGAAGTTTAATAGGGCTTATTGTAATTTTTAAAATCTGGAAAATCACCCGGCGACTTTCAAAAATTGGCTCCCTGGGCGATTGAGCTTTTCTTCGTTTAATCTTAACTAAAGCCCGCTAATAGATGGCGCTCTAGGGTTTTTGAAATGCACTATTTTCAAGAAATGTTCAAAAAATAGACAAAACGAATTTTCCTAGACATAAGACCTAGCTAATCGACTCGAAAACCAATCGTTAGAACCGTTTTCGAGAAACCAATTACATAATATACAACGTGTTTATGGAATAAGTGAAACACTCATTACACCCTTAAAAAAGTTTTTACATCTCTCATATTCGGTAAGTAGGTCCTTATTACCCCCAAATGGGGCTTGTAGGTGACCAATTAGCGCTCTAGGGTAATAATGTAGCTAGAAAATCCCTAGGGCGGTAAGTAATTGTAACGCCCCCGCCCGGCAGCACCTCCACCTCCACGCGCGGCTCCGCCTTGATGGCCGCCTCCAGCAGCGGGGCGGCGGGCGTTTTAATTACTTACCGCCCTAGGGCTATTCTAGCTACATTATTACCCTATAGCGCTAATTGGTCACCTAAAATTTGGTGGTAATAAGGACCTACTTACCTCACAATCGAGATGTAAAGCAGAGTAGTTAGCTCGGGTGTAAGCATCAATTGCAGCCCGACATATTTAGGCGCACGAGCCTTACAGCCCTTGGCTACTAATCTACTATTTCATCACATTTGCTCGCAATGAGTCGCAATCTATACACGTATTGCGGTCGAAAAGTTTTAAAATGCGCCCTAAGGCTTTTTTATCTGTCATCTTGACTTTTCGTTGATGTTCTGTGACTGCTGGCTGTCAGAAGAGGTTTATTTATTTATTTATTACAATAGGTACACCAACAGTAATGGTATTAACACATTTGCAACTTATGCTATATTGAGTCTAGGAACTGATACCAAAACCAATGACAGGCGTACACAACTATCGCCAAAATTGAGATCGGACAATACAGTAAGTGCTTAAATTAAATGATATTACCTACAAAAATGAAGAACAAAATACAAAACAGAATAAAAGTTAGTTAAATATTATAAACAATATCTACGAGCAAGATTCGAAATAAGTTAAGTTAACATTAAATTTAGTTTATTTTTGAATGAATTTGTATGCTTGTGTATTAAATCTTTAGTAATAGTGTTGTAAACTTGTAATTGATTTAAATTAATGTTGAATTTAAAATTTGCATGCTGTTGAAGGCAGATTTTCGCAGTAATTAAAATAAATCTTATTGTAACATCTAATTATACCGACCGGAAATCAGTGCAAATAAATTATTTTGATTTTGATTTTTTTTATAGGTTTCGTTCCGAAATGAGACATTGATGCAAAGAGGTTCTAAGCTAAATTTAAATTTGAAAAATCTTTTGCTTTTAATTTATCTTGTTTTTAAACTGTTCCTAAAACAAGAAATTAATTTAAAATTAATTAACTACACTTAGTTTTCACAATTTACAATAGTTTTTATAAAAATTTAAAATTTTTGCAATTTTGCTTAGGCTGTATGCGTTTTTTTACTTTCCACAAAGTATAAGTTATGAAATAAAACATGCGTGTGATTAATAGCACCATAATATTGTATTCCTAGACGTGAACAGTTTCAGCGCAGCATTAATATTATAAAGAATTAAATTTCTGCGTGAATTACCTACTTGAATAAATATTCTAAGATTACTTCCTTGCAAATATGATGAAAAACATTGTGTGCAGCACGGGCGGAAGTGTAATTTCGACGCTCGGGTCATTAAAGCACTCGCTGGCGCTCGTGCTTTGAATGTCCCCTCTGTCGAAATTGCTTACTTTCCGCCCTAGATACACAATGTACTATTTTTATCTAGTTATTGTTATTTTAAAGGTCCATCATTGTTCTAGTTTCATCGTTATTCTAGTCCGCGCACGCCACGCCCACTTCCCTCCCCTCCTCACTGCTCATGAACCGCGCAGCGCCGCCGCCAGCGCATCCACAGATATATTTAAAATAAAATAAAAATTACCCTATCAAAAACCCGTGAAATTGATTCTACTCTCAATTCTGAACAAACTATTTTCTCAGTTTCGCTTATTCTGTTAATAAGACGTTGTATTGTATGTATTTATTGGTATTATTGACGACGGACGCGTAACTGTCGATCGGGATCGGTTCCTCAATAGCAGCCTAGAAAAGCGAGGACAGCTCTGCCCAAACACGTGACTACAGGGTTCGTATCAAGGATCATACAATATGATACGTAGACACGTGATTGGACACGTTCCTCAAGTTCAATAACTCAGGGGGCACCGGTGGGACTTTGTTATAAGGAAAACACCATATAGGTACATAATCACAAAAGTATAATAAATGAAAGTTCACAAACACAGTTAACACAATATAGTAAAATAAAAGAAATTTTACAATGTTTGATCTGTGCATAAAAGGTTCTGAAAGGAATATTTTAATTGTTCAAACAAGTCAACAATACAAGAAAAATAAATTGAAAAGTTCGCAAAGTATTTTAAAATTCTACAGAAAAGTCAACAAGTTGTTATTAAAGTTACACAAGACACCAGATATTTTAAAATATTAAAATACAATATGCACAGAAAGTATTTAAAAGGTTCACACAAAACAAGTAATATCTTATGAAAGCTCAAATAAAACATGCGCAGAAATACTTAATAAGTTCTTAAAAGTTTTCAAAGTTCAGATAAAAGCGCGAGAAATATTTTATGAAAGCCTCATAAAACATTTACAAGTACAAAAATATTTTACAAAAGTTCAGTAAAATATCAATAAAGTAAAAGATTACAAGTCAGGATAAAACACAAACAAGGTAAAAGAAAGTAAAAATGTTCAATACAAATGTTTCAAAAGAAAGTAAAAGGTGCACATATGATTCACAAAAGTTTATAAAATTAACAATTTTTAAAAACTTACGGTCCATACACTTAAACTTATTTAACATATGTTCGATGAACATATGATCACTCCACTTATTAACAGAGGGTCAATCCCAGCTGATAATTTCACTTAGGGGTCGACGCCCTATTGTCAGCTGACCGAGGTCAAGCGTGACTCACTTCACTACCACAGCTGTGGCTTGAGGGGGGGCAATGACCTGTACTCAGCTGATGGCCGGGTCAAAAAGGAGAGGGTTCACTGACTCGACTTGGCACACTTTAGCCAATTTAAAACACTTGTATATATTTACTTCTTCCTTGTATCCTGGGGACTTCTGGCCGACGACTACGATCTTACTTGAAATCTGGCCTACTTATATTCACATTCGATGCGAAAATTCGGGGGTCACAAGTCTCGTGAACCACGCAGAGCGCGCGGCGTCCGGCCAATCAGCGCGTTGTGGCCGGTGCATCGTGCGTGCTCGCTCCCTCTGAGCTGCTCTCGCCCCCGCCGCCCCCCTGCTCTTCACCCCTCTCTCGTCTTAGTTCTGTTTTGTGGTTTATTGTGCCTCGCCGTCCGTAACATTCTCCCCCCAGCGAGAGCCCGCAGCTTCCTATAAGGTCGGGAGGATGGCGAGCTTCTTCAGTGGCCTCCACAGGATGCCTTCGATTGATCGCACCCTTGCGCTTCTGATGATGCCGTCTGGTCTGGGGGAGGCTCGTTGGACGACTCCTCGGGGCTTCGTGTTCTGTAGTAGGTTGGGGTCGACGACGACGACCGGGTCTCCAACCCGCAGCTGGTTCTCCTGGGTCCTCCTCCAGGCGCGTCTGTCCGCTGGTGAGCAGGTCCCGCCGCGTGGGAGGCCACTCGAACTCCCGATGAGGCAGCGGTTGGGAGTGAGGGCCCCCGGGTGCCCGATGTCCGCTGGCACGTGAGTCAGAGGTCGGCCGTTGACGGCGCGCTCGGCCTCTGCCAGCAGGGTCATCACGGTCTCGGCTGTGGTCACTTGCTCGGAGAGGGTCCGCCTCACAGTTCGGGAAGGGGCAGCTGAAGGGTTTGGATTCGGAGGTGGTCATGTACCCCTTGGAGGGGACAGTGGGTGGCGCCTCGCGGGCACGACTCGTTTGGCACCGGGGCGCCACACTGCGCACCTCAGGGCGCAGTCTTTGGATGTGGTCCGGCAGGCCTGGGTCATCATGTTCGGTTGTGTGGGCTGCCGGGTCCTCTTCGTTCTCGAGGCGTTGGTCGTGCGGATGTTCTGGCCAGACTTCTTTATGTTCGGAGGGGAAGGCTGGCCCGCAGTTCATTAGATCATCTTTGGTTACCGGTTCAGTGTGTCCGGCGTCTAGGCCTGAAGACTCGGAGATGTGCAGTACTTGTTCTTCGCCTACCTGGAGTCTGGTCCGTGGTAGCGCCCCGTGGAGCACCCAGCCCAGTGAGGTGAGTGAGGCTGCCGGTTCGTCGCTTCGGCCGGCACGCAGCTCGCGAGTCGCAATGAGGTGCCAGTTGTTGGCCCCAATCAGGAGCCCCGGTTTGGCGCCCTCGCAGCAGTCCAGGAGGTTCAGTTCTCGAAGGTGGTCGAGCTGGATGGCTGCTGGATCGACGCTCTGCCCCCGGATCGCCAGTTCACGCACGGTCCGAGCGTTGATTAGGTGTTCGTCCGTCTCGCGTCCTCTTACCCACAGGTGTAGGCACTGGCTGTCTGTTTCGGTGGTGGTGGCTGACACGCCGCGCAGGTTTAGTGGCACCGTCTTACCTCTGGCACCGATGCGGCGCGCCAGCTCTTGGTCGACCAGGGTGATCGTCGACCCCTCGTCGAGCAGCGCGTGCGTCTTCACTGTCCCGTTTGGCCCCCTGATGCTGACTGGCATGATCTTCAGGAGGACCCTTCCATCGCTGTTCCCGCAGTGTGAAGCTGCGGCGACGGTCTCATGGTCTTGTTCAGGGCCAGGTTCAGGTTCAGGCCTCTCTGGATCTGGTGGCATGATGGCTTGTGTAGGGTTGTGCAGCAACACGTGGTGAGAGTGCGGGCAGTCCCGCATTGAGCACTTCTTTGCTCTGCACGCCTTCCTGGGATGCCTGCTCGTCAAGCAGCGGAAGCAGACCTTTTCGTTCTTAGCCCACTCCCATCGCTCGGCGACGGTCATCCTCTTCAACTTCTTACACCCATCAGGGAAGTGGCCACCTCCGCAGCACAAGCAGGTTGACGCCTCCTCGTGCCCAGGATCAGCGGTGGTGGTGGCGAAGACCCGGGCAGACTCCCTCTGCCGTAGTTCCGGTCGTCGCTGGTTCTGAGTTGCCTTGGCGTGGGCTGGTGCCGGTTCGCGCCTGGGTGGCTTGGAGTCTGACTTGAAGTAGGTGGTTTGCATGGCATCCTGGGCGTCCTGCATCAGGTAGCGAGCCACGGCGAGGATCTCAGGCTCGTTCGGGTCTTCTAGCTTGGACTGGATCCTCCAGAACTTCCTTACGGTCGGAGTCATCCTATTTTTAATTTCTCCGGACAGGCTTGGGTTTATCAGGAAGGTTCGGTTGGCCACGCCCTCCAGGACGCAAACGATGTTCTGCACCTTGAGTGCAAACTTGTTCTGCTCTGACGCAGACTCCCCTTGGTCCGGCAGTCTGTGTAGCTCGTTCAGTACCTTGTTTATTACTTCGTTAGGCTGCCAGAAAGTCTGCTCGAGAGTTTGCAGTATGACGTCTGGATGACGAGCGGTGTAGAGTAGCGACGAGACGCATTCCCTCGCCTCCCCCCGTAAGGCTATACGGAGGCGGCCCAGGTTCTCGATCGGCGAAATCCGGTAGAGCGCTGTAGAGTCGCGCAGTGCCGCCTTGAATGGCAGCCACTCGCTGGCAGCCCCGCTGAAGTGTGGCAGCTCCAGCGCCTGGTGGGACTTCGGTCGCATGTCCGTCGGATGTTCGTACCTCTGCTCGTACGGTTCATACTGTAGCCGCTGCAACGGTGGTTCAGTGTGTGGTCGTGGTTCTTTCCACACGTTCTGCTGAAGCATCGGCTGGGGTGGCCGCAGCGCCTGGACTCCCTGGTGGTACGTCACGTGGTGAGGTTGTATCAGACGCTCCGACATCGGTTGAGGTTGGCTGCAGATCGGTTCTAATATAGCAGCGTTGTAATGTTCATACCCGTTATGCTGCGGCGCGCTGTACTGTTGTGGTTGGCTGTACAGCTGTTGGTGCGGCGCAGACATGTGGTGCTGACCGTTCGATGTCAGCGGTGGGTTGTCGGCGCGGTGCGGCGACGGCTCGTTGAAGCGTAGATCTGCTTCTGTTCGGTGCTGCCGGTTCTGTGGCAGCGGTGGTCCGCCGTGGTACGGCGGGGTGTGGTGCTGACCGTTCAGTGTCAGCTGTGGTCCGCCGGCGCGTGGCGGGTCGTCGAGGTGTTGCTGGGCCCCGACGAGGTGCTGCGACGGTGGCTCGACGCAGCGTGGTTCAGGTTGATGCTGACCGTTCAGTGTCAGCGGTGGGTCGCCGATGTGTGACATCGGCTGGTGGTGCTGACTATGCCACGTCAGCTGAGGGCCGCTGTCGTGTGGCGGCGGCTGATGATGCTGACCCCCCTGGGCCAGCGGTGGGCCGGCGTGGGAAGGCAGCTGGTGATGCTGACCCCCCTGGGCCAGCTGTGGGCCGGCGTGGGAAGGCAGCTGGTGATGCTGACCCCCCTGGGCCAGCTGTGGGCTGGCGTGGGAAGGCAGCTGGTGATGCTGACCCCCCTGGGCCAGCTGTGGGCCGGCGTGGGAAGGCAGCTGGTGATGCTGACCCCCCTGGGCCAGCTGTGGGCTGGCGTGGGAAGGCAGCTGGTGATGCTGACCCCCCTGGGCCAGCTGTGGGCCGGCGTGGGAAGGCAGCTGGTGATGCTGTGGCGTCGCCCCGGGTAGAGGCGCCTCCTCCCCCCGTAGTTCGGGCCGGGCGTGCTGGGAGAGCGCGTTCTGTTCCGCTATCCACTGGCCTGTGCGCACGCTGGCAGGAGGCGTGTAGTCCCCACGACGGCTGCGGCGCTCCCTTCGGTCGTCCTCTGTGTCGGCGAGGCGGGCCTGTAGTATTGCTTGAGACGCCGCTTCGTCTATCGCGAGGTCCCTCAGGCTTTGTTCGTACTCTTCCTGTCGCTTTAGGAAGTCTGCTTTCAGCTTGCTCCGTACCTTGTCCATGGCGGCTTTGTCCATTATCGCCTTCTCCCTGGCTCGTACCGTTGACACAACTGAGAAGACATCGCTGGCGGCGCGGGAAGCTCGGCCTTGCTGCAAGGAAACGACTCCGGTTCTGCCCCGTTCATGGGCTGAGTCGCTTGTGGATCTTCCTTGTTCTGGGGCTGAGGACCTGCGGTGGCAGTCGCTGTCTTCGCTGACGAAGTCAAGGTTCAGGGCCGGATCAGTTCGGGTGGTGTCCGGGTCCCTTTGGTACTGGAAGTACGGCAGGTGTGGGTTCTTAGCCATGATTGCCAAGAGTTGGGCTGAAGTCTTCACGTCGTGCGCGTTGACAGGGTGCGTTGAAGGGCCGGCGTAGTGGCCGGAGGTAACGCCGGCTGGATCAGTGTAGCCGGCGGTTGCTGCACTCGGCGCGCTGACCAGGTCGACTAGGTAGTCCGCAGTCATGGTGCTCGGCGAGGCAGGTGCTTGGCTATAGGCAATGAGCCCAGCCAGCTGAGGGTGGGCGCCGTTCGTTAGGGCGCGCGGTTCAGTTGCGCTAGCAAGGCGCAGCGGAGCCCCGGCGGCGGGAGCGCCGGCCGGGTGAGGGTGGGCGCCGTTCATTAGGGCGCGCAGTTCGGTAGCGTTAGTATGGCGCAGCGGAGCCCCGGCGGCGGGAGCGCCGGCCAGGCACGGCGGAGCACCAGCATGGCGCAGCGGAGCCCCGGCGGCGGGAGCGCCGGCCGGGTGAGGGTGGGCGCCGTTCATAAGGGCGCGCAGTTCGGTAGCGTCAGCATGGCGCAGCGGAGCCCCGGCGGCGGGAGCGCCGGCCGGGCATGGCGGAGCACCAGCATGGCGCAGTGGAGCCCCGGCGGCGGGAGCGCCGGCCGGGCATGGTGGAGCACCAGCGTAGTGCAGCGGAGCCCCGGCGGCGGGAGCGCCGGCCGGGCATGGCGGAGCACCAGCATGGTGCGGTGGGGTGCCGGCGGCGGTAGCGCCAGCCGGGCACGGTGGAGCACCAGCGCGGTGCGGTGAGGTGCCGGCGGCGGTAGCGCCAGCCGGGCACGGTGGAGCACCAGCGCGGTGCGGTGAGGTGCCGGCGGCGGTAGCGCCAGCCGGGCACGGTGGAGCAGCGGTGGCGTCGGCGGCGTCGGTGCCAGCAGGGCGCGACGGCGCTGCAGCGTTCCGGCGTTGACGGGCCATGCCAACCGGCAGCTCGTCCCGTTCCGCCTGGCTTAGCCCAGGCTGGGACATCGATGGTGCTTCCATCGCGGATTGACTGCGTGTTTTAGTCATAGTTCACACACAAAAGTTCAATACACAACACAGTCACAAGTTCACAATACAAAATAGTTCAGTGGTAAGTCGGCACAGAGTTACAGTTCGGTACCAATATAACAAAGTCCCAGATCCGGCTCGAAGGACCATAAACTATTGACGACGGACGCGTAACTGTCGATCGGGATCGGTTCCTCAATAGCAGCCTAGAAAAGCGAGGACAGCTCTGCCCAAACACGTGACTACAGGGTTCGTATCAAGGATCATACAATATGATACGTAGACACGTGATTGGACACGTTCCTCAAGTTCAATAACTCAGGGGGCACCGGTGGGACTTTGTTATAAGGAAAACACCATATAGGTACATAATCACAAAAGTATAATAAATGAAAGTTCACAAACACAGTTAACACAATATAGTAAAATAAAAGAAATTTTACAATGTTTGATCTGTGCATAAAAGGTTCTGAAAGGAATATTTTAATTGTTCAAACAAGTCAACAATACAAGAAAAATAAATTGAAAAGTTCGCAAAGTATTTTAAAATTCTACAGAAAAGTCAACAAGTTGTTATTAAAGTTACACAAGACACCAGATATTTTAAAATATTAAAATACAATATGCACAGAAAGTATTTAAAAGGTTCACACAAAACAAGTAATATCTTATGAAAGCTCAAATAAAACATGCGCAGAAATACTTAATAAGTTCTTAAAAGTTTTCAAAGTTCAGATAAAAGCGCGAGAAATATTTTATGAAAGCCTCATAAAACATTTACAAGTACAAAAATATTTTACAAAAGTTCAGTAAAATATCAATAAAGTAAAAGATTACAAGTCAGGATAAAACACAAACAAGGTAAAAGAAAGTAAAAATGTTCAATACAAATGTTTCAAAAGAAAGTAAAAGGTGCACATATGATTCACAAAAGTTTATAAAATTAACAATTTTTAAAAACTTACGGTCCATACACTTAAACTTATTTAACATATGTTCGATGAACATATGATCACTCCACTTATTAACAGAGGGTCAATCCCAGCTGATAATTTCACTTAGGGGTCGACGCCCTATTGTCAGCTGACCGAGGTCAAGCGTGACTCACTTCACTACCACAGCTGTGGCTTGAGGGGGGGCAATGACCTGTACTCAGCTGATGGCCGGGTCAAAAAGGAGAGGGTTCACTGACTCGACTTGGCACACTTTAGCCAATTTAAAACACTTGTATATATTTACTTCTTCCTTGTATCCTGGGGACTTCTGGCCGACGACTACGATTTTACTTGAAATCTGGCCTACTTATATTCACATTCGATGCGAAAATTCGGGGGTCACAAGTCTCGTGAACCACGCAGAGCGCGCGGCGTCCGGCCAATCAGCGCGTTGTGGCCGGTGCATCGTGCGTGCTCGCTCCCTCTGAGCTGCTCTCGCCCCCGCCGCCCCCCTGCTCTTCACCCCTCTCTCGTCTTAGTTCTGTTTTGTGGTTTATTGTGCCTCGCCGTCCGTAACAGGTATACAACGTGTAACGGAAATGTGTGATGATACTTCAGTGTGTGAATCTGCCCATGAATCTGAACAACTTTTCCCAAGTAACATGGGTCGAAATACGAAAAACCAAATTTGACCTCCCATACAAAATGCGCTATCAGCTGATGCAGTTTCTATGGGAGGTCAAAAATTGATTTTGTTCTATGACCCTTGTAGTTAAGGGTGATGAAGGACAAATTTCTATATGATTTGCTCATGTCTGCCTCTTTGACTGATGGTCTGATGATAAGGAGCATCCTCTTAAAAATACAAAAAATATTGGCGGACATCCACACCCCTGCGTTTTTGAGGAATTAAGTTTTAACTATTTTGAAATTTGACAATTAAACGTACACCTGGCAGACTATGACTATCTGATTAAATATAATGTATGAAACCCCAGAAAAATGGTCTGCCACCATAATAGCCCTGCGTCGTAAAGTTACAGCGCTTCAAAATAAATTCACTACTTCGTCCTGTGATAATGCAGAGCCCTGCCTGTCTGCCTCTTCGATTTTCTACATCTTCAGAAGTATTTTAAACAGGAGCCACAAAGGCAGGCAAAAAAACATTGTTTAGTATGTTATTTTCATTTTTTTTGCTTTAACTCAAAAACGCAGCGTCGCACAGAAAAACTTGTAAGGACCAAATCGATTCGTATTGAGCTGATCTATCATCCCTATTAATATGAATCATGAGCAAATCATATACCCAAATTGCAGCCAGCACCCTAACTATTGTGAAAAGCTGTTCAGTTTCATGGGCAGATTCCATGCCCTTTAGTATTATCACACCTTACGTTGTATATACAAATATTGCTTGTTTAATAGTGTAGGATAGGGAAAAATAAAGAAAATTCGTCAAATCTTCTCCACTTTATTTATTGAAATAAATAATACTTTATTGAGTGATAGCAAAAAAGTACGCGAGAATAATTTCGTTAGATCAGAACTGACCCTTAAATATTTTATCTTTTCAGGCGGCATACCCGGCCGATTGTGCAGCCTTCCACGAACATGAACTCAAAGTAACGACTGAAGTATACCACAGCGAATTATAAGCTCTACAGGGTCGACGCGCACTTGAAAACTAGAGGCAATATATTACCAATATAGCAATAGGGAATATGCATAATTTTTTTTTGTCGCATTTATTAACGAAATATGAAAATACAGGCTAAGAAATAGTATAATTACACGCCGATTAGACAGCGAGATTCGACGTGGACAGTAACGTCACATGCCACTAGTAAGGCCATATAACTCCGTGTTAAACGTTTTGCTAGAAAGAGACAGAAACAAATCTTCGATAGCTTATATCTTTTTTAATTTCATAGTTATTCAAAAAAATATTTTATAAAACTGTTTATTACATGAATGAGGATTATTTTTTTAAATTAAAAAATCTTGAATATTCCCTCTGGGTCTCGAGCCACCTCGCCCCCGCAGATGAAATAATACTTAGGATCAAGAGTCAAAGTTAACACATTAAAAAATCTAACGAATATCAGACAAAATGCCTCCCAATTAACTCTCATACGTATACCGTAACCAGTACCACCAACTCGACTCTTGGTGTCTTTACACGGGTTAACCTGGTCTTGTCTGAAAGTTTCACGAACTTATTTCACCTTCAATTCAATTATACGTTCATTGGAAAGCCAGTTGCACCGTAAGGTATTACACACTTATTACCTAGATACTTAGTATTTATTTCAGACATTCAAATAAAGCGCTTAGCAACAGTTTTATTAGTTCGTACCTTCCCGCCATGCCAGCTTCTGGTGGACAAACGATGAACGGTGCATAATTCGTTCCATCTTCGATCTCTTCTTAAAATTGAACTTTTTGGCAAGTAGTGTAGGCAACGAAGCAGTTGACCCCGCATTAAATCCTCAGTCGATGAAACTTTGCTGGGGTATTACACTATATGAGACAAACCTTCTATAAAAAAATTTAAAAAAAAATCGGTACTTTTGATTTCTCCATACAAAAATTACAAAAAAATTATGAAAAAATTAAAAGTGTCGATTTTTTTTAGAATTTTTTATAGAAGGTTTGTCTCATATAGTGTAATACCCCAGCAAAGTTTCATCGACTGAGGATTTAATGCGGGGGTCTTCATACAACGATCCGCTTCGTTGCCTAGACTAAAGTGTATCTTCAAGTTTTCGGTTAAAGTGCGCGTCTAGCTTATAGTATAAGGTAAAGTACCTTACTCAAGGTTAGGCTGCATGGATTCCTAAGTACAGAATGTCCCTAAAATGGTGCAATTTTGATTATTTTGGATATTTTTTATAACAGTTACTTTTAATTTTGTGACTTGCTTCACACAATCCTAGGTAGTGTAGCGTTATCGCTCATATTCCTTTTTCGTGTTCGATACTTTTTGCTTCTTTCTCGGTGTATTGACTGGCTGTTTGTATTCTTTGACAGTGGATTCAAAATTTTGATTTTCCTTGCTCGGTGATTATTATTTGTTTGGACACAAGAGTGTTTTTGTCAAATCTAGCAAAATATAGATAAAATCTAATCTAAATACTATTTAAACTATATTTAAATACAGCAGTTTTGCTGCTGTAGTTATTTCTTTAACTTGTGCAATTATAATACCTCAACGATTTGGATTTTTACTCGTTATGAACTCTACAATTTTGTAAGTATTTTTGTCTTTACGTAATTTTTGTTGCTGGGAGGTTGCCACTCTCTTATGCCGCATTTTTATTCGTGCAGCTAAAGCTGCCCGATTACGGGCAGTAGGTTCCGGCTTGCACCTGCAACACAGCCAAGCCCTGTCTCCAGAGAGACTTTGACATCAGCAGCTTGCTCCTTGCTCTCTGCCGCTGCATCTCTTCAACTGCGGGTTTCCTACCAGCACGGGAGGACGCCACGAACTGCGCAAATCCATCTACTACCTATGACAGATATTTAATTCATTTATATTATTAGTTTTAAGTTTTATTTCCCAAAATTCAAAAATAGGCCTCCAGACGCGCCATGATTTATTTAGATACGTATCTTTGGCTGTAATTTTTAAACTTTTAGAACATTTATCCGCGATACATTGCGGTAGGTACGACTATGACCATATTTAACTAGTCGCTATAGTAATAAGTTAGGTGGCCACTTAAAGTTATCACTAGACTTTTCCAAGCGATAGTATCTAGTAGCTATAGACGGAGCGTTTTACCTGATGCACGCATCGCGGATTCCTTTCAAAAATTATTTGTCTTATTTTTAACCCCTATCGTTGATTTTTAATATTTTAAACAATATTATATATTTAAATTTATTCTCGGATCGAACAATCAAATTTTAACTTAATTTCTTTGGTATTATATTAGTGAAATTATACATCAAAACTGTGTTCTATTTGATTTTATTAAAATATTGTGTGTTATATTTCTTTGTTTGCTTGATTAGTTTAAGGTAAGTTAACTCTTACTCTATTTCTATCTAACTGCAGTACATTTACAATTTAATTTACTTTATTTCACTGCAGTAGGTACAATTACCTTGTACTCAGTTATTTTAAAGTAACATTGAAATTCTTTTATTTCGTGATATTCAATATTTACTCTTAAAGAATTTATTAAATGATTAATGAATAATAGTACACTATGGTACTAGTGTGTAACATTGGTGATTACCGCCGAGGCGCCATTGAGACCCGAGCTGTAGGCGAGGCGAGCCGATACACACGTGTATCATACGACGTTTTTCAACACACTTGTGAATAAAATAACAATAAAATTTTAATTAAATCTATAACTCACTAGTGAGTCACTCGCTATAACTCACTAGTGAGTTATAGCAATGAAAAGAGTTACAGTTTGATTATGGGTGTTATTCTGTGCCTAATTGCGGTGACCACTTTATGAGAAAGTGTATTGAAAAATATTTTTAGAGTAGCATTGATATGGCTGCCTATTTACTTATTTTGTAATGTAAATAGTTTTGCTGACAATTTGGTGCTAAGATTTTGTTTTTAAAGATGTCCTCCGAATCTCTTTCTTGCTATTATAAGACTTTATTCTAAGCATTTACTTCCTGCTCTTATTTTTACTCGACATATTTTCTTTGTGCATAAGTAAGCAACCCTTTTCCTATTGGCGGACGTAGTAAAGCGGATAGGTTATAGGGAATATGCATAATTTTTCAGCGCTGTAATTTTTTTTGCCGTATTTGTTAACAAAATATGAAAATACCGTAGTAGAGATGACAAAAATTTTAATCAAAATTTAAATAATAATAATCATAATTTTAATTTTTTTTAATTCTTTTTTTGTAATTTATATGTTTTGGATAAATAAATAAAAAATAGGCTAAGAAATACGGATTAGACCATAGTAAGCATTAGCGCGCGCTTTTGCTAGGTCTGTGGATTAGACAAAGAGATATGTACGTTACTTTACTACATGGACCTTAGATTATGAATAACGGCAGCTTACTGCCTATAGATAAACAAAGAGCCCGAAAACGCGTAACCAATTTTGATTTGTCAATGTGTGCGTTAGATAGTGATGTACATTTTGGTATCGATATTCGTGTACCCTGGCGACATTGACTTGTCTGTTCAGGCGGTAGCGTCACTGTCAACAATCGCAGTGTTCCACTTGTAGTAGGTAGTAGTGTCGATAATCCTCCATTTCTCCGCCTGGGGCCGTAGATAAGTGGATTTCTACTATCGTAAATGCCAGTAGTATAGAATAAAAATGTATGAGATTGATATTCACTGACGAAATGTTGCGTGACGGCTATGGCTATACAGCGTGAATTTGTGTTGGTTTCGCACCCGAAGCCCAGTGACTCTGCTCATGAAAACAAGCAACTTTCCCGAAGAAAAAAATTTTTTACTTGAAAAAAGTTTTTCGCCTCCCCATACAAAATGAGTCGGTCACGTGACCACTTTACTCGTACTATGGAGAAGCGAAAAAAATTTTACGAGTAAAAAATTTTTTCTTCGGGAAAGTTGCTTGTAATCATGAGTAGAATCACTGGGCTTCGGGTGCGAAACCAATACAAATTCACGCTGTATTATATGCAACTACCGTTTACGATTACAGAAAGCCCCTTTTCTAGGTACCAACCCAAAAAAGTAGGTGGAACTGTAATTTATGTTTCTTCGTTCAAATCCCATTTTTTTATTTTCGTCACTGCACGACCAGTGCCACCAGCATGAGCCCCTATCTTAGGCCAAATGTATTTCTTTTATTTTTAATGTATGGAGGAAATGTCAAATTACAGCATTTGAGGCCGCCAAAGGCCTCTGACATATGGCTCTTTAACGACTACATCCATAGGTAGCAGTCGGGACCAACGGCTTAACGTGCCTTCCGAAGCACGGAATCATCCAACTTATCGGACTATCAGGTGATTCATCCTGCAATGTCCTAACCAAACTGGGGAAGTCGCACAAAGGGATTTTTGTCTGACAGAGTCCCCACCGGGAATCAAACACAGAACCACCGGACTCCGGATCGAGAGCCGAGCGCTCTAACCACTAGACCACGGAAGACGTTAATGGCTGATAATTCTACAAAGCAGAAAATCGCTAAATTTCACAACCACAAACGCAACGCAACGTTGGAATGCGTATTGAAGACGCATATTTCACAACATCAGACAGAACCACAATTTAGCCTAGTAGGTAAAACGTCATCGGTACTTACGGAGAAGACGCAGGTTCGAATACTGTCTGTGGTTGTGAAATTTAGCGATTTTCTACTTTATAAACAAAAATTTTAAAATAGTCAGTTTTAAGGAAGGAATGACATTATATTTTGGTAACAATTTGTTTGAGCCGATAATAACTATACGGAAGTGCCTCCGCTGCTGCCGGCGCTGATTTTTTTAAAATTGGTAACAGAACTAAATTAATCAACCCCGATTCCAAGCTGCCGAATCTGTTAGCTCCTTTTAATAAAGTTGTATTTAGTCAACATTTTCTTTTATATACCTACATCTAGAAAATGTTTGCTACAAACTTAAGAGTATTTTTTAGGATTCCAACTCGTCCAATCACCCTTATCAATTTTCCTTTTATATTCGAATCCTTTGGAAACTGTTGAACAAAATGGCAAAACAAAGTTATGACTGACCTACTTCTGTTTATTTCAAGACGAAAATGGTAAATCAAGTATTTCAGTACGCGACGCGTAACAATGCGTCTGTGAGCTCGTATTATAAACATAAAGGAAATAGGTATCGATAAATTTGAGTCAAGCCCTAGCGTAAATGTGAGCTATATTGATGAAAAATATAACACTAAAATTCAGAACATTATCAACAACTTAACTTATTTCAATGCAAAATACGAAAATTAGCAATTCAGAAGAAGCTATTCTATATTTTAAACATGAAATATAAGTTATTTTAAGCAAAAAAACACATAGTTCAAAAGTAATAACGTCCTAGGAATTTACCCGTGAAATGTACATTTCTCTGGACTATTTTTGTGATTAACACCACATCCAACTACACTACACACCGTCATAATTAAAAGTATCCTTATTTTTATATAAATATGTAGTTTTTACGCAATTTTTTACAAAAAACTGGAAAGCTGGTTTTTCGCGTGGCTCCAAGTGGCCCCCTGTCATTCAAAATCGGTTACAGAGCTATTCGATTCGCTATCCTTTGCTATCTTGCAGTATCACCGTAAGAGATTTGTTTCTCGCTCGCACTCATTGTTGGTCTTCTATGCTTATGTCTATGACATGGACAGTGACGTCACATGTCACTACGGCCATATAAATTTCGTTTTGCTAGAAAGAGACAGAAACAAATCTTCGATGGCTCATATCCTTTTCAATTTCATAGTTATTCGAAAAATAGTTTTACTAAACCGTTTATTACATGGAATGAGGATATTTTTTAATACAAAAAAAAATCATGCATATTCCCTATTTTAAACCGGAGAATGGGCAACAGCTCGTTCTGCGTATAGTACCACCATAATTACCGTCGTAGGTACTGCAGTCACCAGCTACCGCTCTCCACTGTGCAAGCCGCATGTAGCAACGCACCTACGGAAATTCCGCGACGGAACTTTTGACATTCTAGAACAGAATTTCCTCGTCGGAGCTTATCGCATGGTTTTTGTTACTTGTGACATTTACTTTGTTTATTCCGTTTCACGAGTCAATGCCAAAGCTTACCAACACATTTTGCAGCTATATCAAGGCTATTGTGCTCCATGATCGATAGTAATCAGCTAAAGCTGTCAGAAAAAACAAGTTTGTAAAACAATGTTCTTTTTTCCGTCAATTATACTTACTCTGGTTCGTGGTGGTGTCTGGTTCTATGGCTGCAAAATGTGTTGGTAATCTTTGGCATTGATCTTGAAACGTATTATAGTTTCGAATCGTTCCGATGCGGAATTTCTGCTAGTGTATCGCTACACTAATTACCAACCAACCACACAGTTTTGTAGTGAGCGTTGTAGTTACGTTGTTCTAAGGGAGTTCACGCATCCTCTTATGGCATCTAGGCGTGGCGTACTAAGACAGCATAGCGCGTTGCCCACTCTCAGAATCACAGATGTGACGCCTCATCTGCTTGTAGTTTCACTTTCCAATCGGATTCTTTTCGGCATAGAAATCGATTTCAAACTTTTATTCCTATTGTAATAGTTTTATTATTTTTATTGTAATACTTATGTAAATATAAAAATGTAAAATGAAAAACGAATCAATTTCAAATTATGTCTAATTTTATTAATTATTATTTATATAATATAATTAATTATAATAAATTGTAATAATTAAAAATCACTGGACTGTCATTTGTCTTTTATTTATATTCACATTATGGAAGAAAAAAATTAAATGCTACGTTTAAAATGTTGTTGTTGAAATAATTGTAAAGCCCTTAATAATTTTCATTAGAATTAGCTTAAAAACATGTTTTACAGCGTGAATTTTCCTCAAGCGCTCACCCCCGCGGTTACCAGTTGCACAAAGAGTAAAGCTCCCTTAAAGTCAATTGCTTACTCTTACAGTATTGTTTACAAAGACGAACTTCCAAATTCAGGACGTTCTGAATAAAGGCCAGGTTAAAAGTACTAAACCGACGAGCATGTATTAAAGGATTGATGCAAGTTCAGGAAGCAAGGTAAGTATGTCAAGATCGTAGCAGGTGGAGAACTGTGGTCTCTGCCTACCCTGACGGGAACAAGGAGTCATATTATGTATGTATGTAACTTCCCCCTGTGGTTTTCCCTAGTAGTTACGATATGGCGGCTTTCAAAAAGCGGGTTAACAAATTCTTAAAAGGTCGGCAACGCATTAGCATCGCCTCTCCTGTTGTTGCAAGTGTCCATGTGCGGCAGTGACACTTTCCATCAGGTGGGCTGTCTGCTAGTTTGTCTGTTTTGACATAAAAAACCGGTCAAGTGCGAGTCGGACTCGCGCACCGAGGGTTTCGATATACTTTTTGTATTTTTGGAAGCAATACAGTCCATTTTTAGGACCGCAGAACTAAATTTGTTTGTAAAGGTTATTTGCAGATTTCTAAAAAACTGTGCAACTTAGAAAGATCGTTTAATTTTTGCTGTAATGTTTACATAAACTTATCTCCACTGTAATTAATGCAGATTTTTCCTTTCTCAAACTTCGGAGATAAGGGGGGGAATGGTATTCTTTTTGACATTTTTCATCATAACTTAAAAACTAAGATACATAAAAATATACAAAAATGTATTTCAGAATGTACAAGTAAAGCTTTTTACCCCACTCAATCTAGTAGCGACAATTTGAAATTTGCTCCCCCCTATTTTGGCCCCTTTACATTAATAATCATAATTTTGTCGAAATTCTTTCATGTGAAAACTGTTCCAAATTTCAAGTCGATAGTATGAGTGGTTGCTGAGATATAGAGGTGTGACCGACAGACAGACAAAGTCGCACCATAAGGGTTCCTTTTTTTACCATTTTGGTATCGGAACCCTAAAAAAGAACGTGACAGCAATAGATTTAAAGGAACTTTAACGACACTTTGTGCAACTGGCTGATAGCCAATTATCTTGTACGACGATACCTATATAAGTAAAAACAACAGGTCTGTCTGACATATTGGAAGTTTGGCTGGTCTAACCACATTTATGGTAGGAAACGCGCGTTTAAAACACTTCTGCTCGACTGCGAGTCCCTGACAAAGGGGTAGAGTACAGGGTGTAAGGGACGGTGTACCGAAAACTGAACACTTTTTATTCATCTCGCAAATTTTTTTCTTTGAGAAAGTTGTTCAGTTTCGTTGACTGAGGTTCCCGTTCCCGCCCGTTCGGTTTTCGGTAGACTGTCCTGTAGACAAGGCACCAGGTTTTAGAACATAAGGCGAGGGCAAGATTCGTGAGCGGCGCAGGCGCGGCACGGGCGTGGAACGAATACGGCTCCGACGCGACATTACAAACAACAAGCGTAAGGCAAGGAGCAGGCGGCGAAGCGACATGCCTCCATCACGTCGCGTCGCTTTTATACATTTTGTAGAAACAAGTTTTAAAGTGGCACGGTGCCCTCTCCTCGCCTGTCCATTGCCCGTGCCGTGAGCCTTACCAGTATATTTCAGGCCTGAAACCTCGGTGCGATAATCCGACTTCAACTTATTTTCCCTTCTAACGAGCGATAAAGCAAATAAATCGCAATCAAAGACAAATTGACATCTACAGAACTGTGGTCAACTGTGCCTACGTCAAAAAATTACAATATTCTCTATATTTTATCTGATCGAGACATACTACACAAGAGACATAAGAGATTTTTTTTCGTTTATTGCAACGCTTACCAACACATTTTATAGCTATACGAAAAGCGAACGGCTAAAGCTGTCTAAAAAACAAGTTTGAAAAACAATGTTATTTTTTCCATCAAATATACTTTAATTTTATAGTTCGTCTATCTTAAGCTTAAGCGTAACCAATCAGGTCACTTAATAGTAGATTAGTAGCCAAGGGCTGTAAGGCATCGAGGGTGCAATTGATGCTTACACCCGAGCTAACTACTCTGCTTTACATCTCGATTCTGAGGTAAGTAGGTCCTTATTACCACCAAATTGTAGGTGACCAATCGGCGCTCTAGGGTAATAATGTAGCTAGAAAAGCCCTAGGGCGGTAAGTAATAAAAAAAACACTTCACTCTTTCAAAATTTAATTACTTACCGCCTTGGGGCATTTTTAGCTACATTATTACCCTAGAGCGCTAATTGGTCACCTACAAGCCCCATTTGGTGGTAATAAGGAGTTACTTACTGAATATGAGAGATGTTAAATTATAAAGTCAAATTAACAGTGACTAAATGCTTGCAGGCAAACCTTCGAAAGAAGCGGTTTTTTCCTTTGTGTGAGTGTTACTTAAAAAGCGAAAAAATGTTTTTTATTTTAATTTTAACTCCACTGTTAATACACCTTTACTCTGTATTTGCATCAATTACTTACTTACTTTATTCATAAAGCGGACGAACTATAGCGTGATGGCTGCAAAATGTGTTGGTTAGAGTTGGAATATAAACGAAAAAATTTGATTATACCTACATAATTTGGACGGATTATGATTCTGACTAGAATAAACTAATTATATGTCTATTTACTTCTAATAAACTCTCATTCTCATCTAATTCGTGCACTTTAGTGACTAACTTTGTGACAATTATCCGCAGTACCTATCATAAAAGGTTGGTTGGAAGAAGAATAACGCTAATAATGCTATCTCTGCAAATATCTTTGATTATGGTAAAGTAGGTAAATTAAAGAGCATGTTAAGCTTAACATATTGGAATTTGTAGCGTTCTAAATGAGGTGTTTTCATAGTTAAGGGACTACCTGACGTCCACTAGCGCCCCCATCAGATAAACTAAGAATTATTTAGCGAACAATATTTTTTTAACTGATGGGGGCGCTAGCGGACGGCTGGTATCCTCTTAAGTGTCAACTGAGTATTCAAAGGTGTCGATAGATTGCGCTCAAGACAGTTGCTGAAGAACTTAAAATAAATCTTTCATAGATGAAGCTTGAAGTATATAAACCTCCTTAGGCAACACTTACACTTGCTTAGACCACAGATAGGAAAAAAGAAGATGACAGTTAAATTTTTCTACAACGACGCTATCTGTCAAGAAAAGGAAAACTATAGTTCGTCCATCTTAAGAATGCAGTGATGCAGTGAGTCGTCGCTTTCCGCCGCTGGTAGCCAAGCCCCGTAACCAATCAGAAAGCTTAAAATAATGAAGTCAAATGAAAAATTACTAACTGAAGGCAAACCTTCGAAGGAAGCGGTTGTTTCATTTGTGCGTTACCTAAAAACGAAAAAAAAACAATTCAAATTAAGAAAATACATTTCTTTTTGCATTTTAACTCTATTGTGAAATACCCTGCATTTGCATTAATGACTTACCTACTGCATTCTTAAAACGGACGAACTATAGTTTTTCTATTTTATAAAACGGCCAAACCATTGGGGCTAGAGTCACGCTACAAGTGCCAAACTTAATATATATTCTTTATTGTACAATTAAAACATAGAAATATACAAAAAACAGGACATTTACAAAGGCGGGCTTATTTCTGCAAGAGATTTCTTCCAGCCAACCCATGGTTGACCTACTCTTGACTGTAATTCTATCTATTGGTCCTCTTAGCTATTTATTATTTCGAACATTGCTCGGTACAGTCATAAGCACGTCAAGCGTGATACTGGCAGCGCAGCTCTGGCCCCTATGTTGATAGCAACATGGACGGATAATAAGAAGGAATAACCATTCCCTTACTAGAAAACGTAACCCGGAAAAGCATAAAACTCCACTGAAACTAGATGACACTGCAAATAATCTGGAAAGTAATTATGGTCTGCTGAGTATACTTCTAAAAACAGTTAAAATTTCAACATATTTTCAACAAAAAGGAAAACTTTTGTTAAAATTTGATATGTTATTAACAGAATTTTCGATAGACTAAAAAGTTACCAGATTGTTTTTAGCCCCATCTTTGTAGTTTCATACTTATCCGGGTAACAATTTTTATAAGAGGATGGTCAGTCTTACTTATTGTTCAGTCCTGAATGGTCAGCCCTGAACATAATTTAGAAGATTTCATCAATTGACGTCGCATCATTACTCAGCATCACACAAACCTACGATAAAATATACAACGATGCACTTTACACCGACGACACACTATGATAATTTACATCTGTGATAATAAAATTAACTTTGTATAGAAAGCATTAAAATATGGAAATAAATCAGATTCGTCAACACTACCACCGTGTTCAATCTACTCCCCCCGCTTCATCAACACCTCGGGAACGTCGGGAGTATCTCATGTGCTGCTGTAACCGCTGGCAGCTCGCACACTTATAATTCGTCTATGATAGGAAAAAGTATGGACAAAGTCCAATGTGTCTAGCTCAACATGCTCTTAAGATAGATATTAAAAAAAACCCTGGTTGGCTGTATCATTGATTGATACGGCCATAAGTTTTACGTGGATATGTCCATGTAGCTAGGTAGTCAAGAGCACGTCCACTGACCCCCTTCCCCCCTCCCCTCTTCCCCTCACACTCTGATACATCCAAAATTTGATGTAGTACCAATTATTGCCGACGAAGCATAAACATATCCACATAAAAAAAATTCTTTCAAACAGGAAAGTCTCATACTCCGTGGTCCCACTCTACTCACAAAATAAAACCATATTATTCACCGTAGATGTCCTTCAACTACTTCTTAACGGATATATTTTTGCAGACCCATTCCATGCCTTCTTTGACTCCAGTGCCGTCAGTAGCCACACAAGCCTGGATTTGCCATGTGTGGTCCCGGATTAGATGGAGGCCCAGGTGCTGAGCCACTTCACTTGCTGGAAGAGCTGGAAAAAATATTACTATTATTTTTCATCACTATTATAGATTTTTTCTTTCACATAGTAAAAGATAAACATGGATATTCGGTCAGGGATTGGAATGGTTTCAATGGATGTCAGATGACAGTGGACTAGCGGTTACAGCGCGTTTAGAACAAGTGTGTCTATGACGGTTAATTGCCGCGCATGGGTGACAGGCGGAGAGCCAATGAACGATTCACTCGCCCCCTGGGGGGAGTCTCGCTCACCCCCGCGACTCATTTTTTGACTTCTGCGCATTAATGGTCACAGACAAAGTTATTAAGCACGCAGTATACAGCGTTCGGCTTTCGATCCAGGGAAGTAGGTCATTATTGGTGGGGACATTAACAAAAAGAAATTACTTTGAGGGGCTTTCTCAGTTTAGACATCATAGGAATTGTGCGAAATGTAAAGTTGTGTTGGAAGGCATGTGAAGCCGTTGGTCCTGGATACTATGAACAAACTCCAAAAGTGATTTTTAGGGTTTGCATTTTAAAAAAACGCCGATTTAACAGTTTTATCAAAAACAAAACGCCAACACCAATTTCTAACTACAAAAGTGAAAACTTCTGGTTGAAAGATGAATTTTGGATTTAAATAAACAGAAGCCTAATCGCCTTTTTACGGTTCCGTAGCCAAATGGCAAAAAACGGAACCCTTATAGATTCGTCATGTCTGTCTGTCTGTCCGTCCGCATGTCACAGCCACTTTTTTCCGAAACTATAAGAGCTGAAACTTGGTTAGTTGAATTGCATTAAGATTTTCACACAAAAATAGAAAAAAACACAATAAGTTTTAGGGTTATACATACATAGAACTGAAACTCAAAAATATTTTTTTTATCAAACCCATACGTATGGGGTATCTATTGATAGGTCTTCAAAAATGATATTGAGGTTTCTAATATCATTTTTTTCTAAACTGAATAGTTTGCGCGAGAGACACTTCCAGAGTGGTAAAATGTGTGTCCCCCCCTCCGTAACTTCTAAAATAAGAGAATGATAAAACTAAAAACAATATATATGATGTACATTACTACACAAACTTCCACCGAAAAATGGTTTGAACGAAATCTAGTAAGTAGTTTTTTTTTAATACGTCATAAACTCAAATCAGTGTGTGTATAATATAATGTGGTGGTACGGAACCCTCAGTGCGCGAGTCCGACTCGCACTTGGCCGGTTTTTCTAACTCTTCAATAACAAATTTTAATACAAACTTTCACCCCTTGTTTCATCTTCAGAGATGAATTTCTGAAACCCTGACTTAGGTAACTGAGTTTTAATTAACAGAAACCTAATCGCCTTTTTCTAACTCCTCAATGACAAATTTTCATAGAGATTTTCACCCCTTGTTTCATCCTCTTAGGGGATGGATTTCCGAAACTCTGACATAGATGACTGAGATTTATATAAGCCAAAGCATTTTTCATGTTCCTTACTTCAAAAAGGCTAAGTCCGTGACAGTCCGCAAGTGTAGCCAGTAATGCAAAATCTTTCGTTATTATTATTGTTTAATAACATTATTTTACGCGGTTTGGAAGGAAGACAGCTTGAATAGTTGTTCAGTTAGTCCAAGGTAGTTCTGATTGATTGTTATTTGGTTAAAAACAGAGAATTTTTGAAAAATCATAAGCTTGAATTTTATTCTGATAACAATGATAATTTTACCATACCAGCCACACTGTCAGATTGTCTCCGACATAAAGTCTGCTGTCTGCGCTGTTTAAAAACCGGTCAAGTGCGAGTCGGACTCGCGCGCCGAGGGTTCCGATATATCTATAGTATTTTGTAAAGGTTTTTTGCAGATTTCTAAAAAACTGTGCAACTTAGAAAGATCGTTTTATTTTTGCTGTAATATTTACATAAACTTCTATTGACAACTTCGGAGATAAGGGTGGGAGGGGTTTTTGTTTTGACATTTGTCATCACGACTTGAAAACTAAGAGTTGTTTAAAAATACAAAAATATATTTCAGAGTGTACAAGTAAAGCCCTTTCATATGATACCCCACTCGACCTAGTAACGGCAATTTGAAATTTTGCCCCCCCCCCTAGTTGGGCCCCCTTTACAGTACATATATTTTTTTAATTCTTTCATGTGCAATAAGGTTGGGCAACCAAATTTTACAACTACCCCAAATTTCAAGTAGATAGCATGAGTGGTTGCTGAGATATAGAGGTGTAACAGATAGACAGACAGACAGACAAAAGGGTTCCTTTTTTTACCATTTTGGTATCGGAAACCTAAAAATGACCAAATTCCATACAAACTTCACTTTAAATTTTTTTATTTTGGCAAATGGTTATTGTAAGAGGAAACAACCATTCCTGCCACTTTTAAATTTAAAAAAATCTTTTTTCTAAAAAATAAGGGGATGAATTTCATCTTAATGCTTAGAAGCTAAAATTCTTACCAGTAGCCAAGTCCTGCTTATTCGCATACACTAATAATGGCACTCCTCGTAACTTTTCATCCTGTAGCAGCTCTGCCAACTCCTGTGCAGTCTCCTCTAGTCGTTGGTGGTCTGAGCAGTCTACTACGTAAATCTGTAAATTATTTGAAACACTTTTGTAGTTTGCGATGTAAACCTAAGTTAATCTCTTTATAAAATTAATTTTATGTCTTAACTTTTATCTCTTTTGTGTCTTCTTTTGTATTCATACTGACAAGAGCAGATCAAGCAATACTGCTTTGCAACTTTATGGCTATTAAAGTAAAAACTATTAAAAGTCCCATGTGTCAAGCTAGACATGCTCATGACTGTTACACTTTCGGTTTAGATTTAAAAGTGGAAAAACAATCTACAGTACAAAATAAAGTAAGTTAGGGTAAACATACCGGTTATCGGCCGTTTTAGCGACTTGTCGCCTTCAGCGTTGGTTTTAACCATAAAGCTTTACACCAACACTCTCAATAATTTGTTAGTATCATGCTACAATAATCTAGATTCATAAAATGTAACGCTTGAAGACATATCTTTAACTCATAGATTACAAAAAAACATTAATCACAAAATTTGCCAAAACACCGGCTATCGGCCATTTGAATTGGTTATCGACCACCCGTGTACCGGTTATCGGCCTCGTAATTCACTGTAGAAAAATGAGTCTTATTAAAGAGCTCAAAAGGTTGGTAGTAGTATGAAAGTAAAACAATTAATTAAACCACAATTATCAATTTATTTGCTCCAAAATCAAATCGATAATAAAGGTTCAAACTAAGGTAATTTTGAATTTATCATCATCATCATATCAGCCGAAAGACGTCCACTGCTGAACATAGTCCTCCCCTTCAGATCTCCATGTGGACCGGTACTGCGCTACTCGCATCCAGCGGCTTACCACGATCTTGACCAGATGGTTGGTCCATCTTGTGGGGGGCCTGCCTACGCTTCGTCTTCCGGTACGTGGTCGCCACTCTTTACGCCCCATCGACCATCGGTTCGTCTTGCGATGAGCCCGCCCTGCTTACTGCCACTTTGGATTGGCAATTCTCGGGCTGTGTCAGTTGCTTGGTTTTTCTGCGGATCTCGTCATTTCTGTTACCTCCCGCGGAGAGATTCCGAGCATGGCTCTTTCCATGGCCCTTTGGGTGACTTTGAGCTTCCTGATGGCGTCCGTCGTGGGCGGCCGCGTCAGGATGTCATATTTCATCAGTAGGCACTGGTCGGAGACTTTCGTCTTGGGACGCTGCGGTGTTTTGGGCGTGAGGATGTTGCGGAGCTTCCCGAGCGCTGCCCGTCCGAGTCGGGTTCGACGAGTGGCCTCTTTCTCTAAGTTGGATTTGCCCAGCTGGACTGTTTGTCCCAGGTATGCGTATTTATCGACGGTTTCGGGCGTGGAGTCTCCAACTATGGTTGGAGTGGGTGCGGCAAGGGCGTTGGATATAGTTTTCGTCTTATCCATGTTTATTTTGGAACCCATTTGTTTTGAAGCTCTACTGATGTTGTTGAGAGTCGTGCCGAGATCTTCCAGGGTCTCAGCCATTGCGACTGTGTCGTCGGCAAATCGAAGGTGTTTCATGTACTTGCCATTGATGTTGTGTTGATGCCAAGTCCTTTCCAGTCCAGGAGTTTTGGAGCGTCTTCCAGTGCAGCGGTGAACAGTTTTGGAGATGTGACATATCCCTGTCTCACTACTCGCGGCGACTGGATGGGTTTGGAGTCCTGGTCCTGGGGACGAGCTGGTATGGTGGCGTTCTTGTACGGATCCTTCATCATTTCAATGTACCGATGGTCGACTTGTCTCGTCTGGAGGGGTCGTGGCGCGGCCTACATCTCGATCGAATTGAAGGCTTTCTCGTAGTCCACAAAGCCTTCGATTCGATCGAGATGTGAGCTGTGCTGTGGTCTCTCCTGGGGTGCCAAGTCGACTATCTGTACGGGAATGCCGCTGTGTCGGTTCGTCTTCGGGATCGGGACTCGGAACCTGTCCGGTTGCGGCGAGGGGTGAGACGGGGAGACGTCGTGTCTTCTGGGCTATTCGCCGCTGCATTGGAGGACGTCTTTGGGCTCCTGGACTGGAAAGAGACCTTCGATTTGCCGACGATGTTGTCGTGGTGGCTGGGACCGTGGAGGATCTCGGTACGATGCTCATTGGTCCTAGTGGAGTTTCACAGCGGGTGGGTCTTGGGGTGAACATGGACAGAATGAAAATTGTGTCTAGCGCCCCTGTTGTGCCCGCTTCACTTAGGGTTGGGGACTCTGCGCTCGAGGTTGTCCATGAATGCGTGTGCCTAGGACGGGCAGTCTAGCTCGGCGGGTCCGGCTTGGAGAGGGGAGGTTGCTCGTCGAGTCCGGCTTGGGTGGGCGGCGTTTGGGAGGCTTCGCAGTATCTTTGCGTCCAGAGTGCCGCGGGGTCTCAAGACGAGGGTCTTTGACCAGTGTGTGTTGCAAGTGGTGACATCCATATGTCACCACTTGCAACACACCGGGGCGTGGCCGCTCGCGGTGGGCCTTGTCTGGGGTATCAAGGTCACCCAAAGGGCTATGCTCGGAGTCTCACTGCGGGATCGATTGAGGGGGTCCGCAGAAGAACAAGAGTGGCTGACGTAGCCCTGAGAGTCGCAAGACTGGGGTGGCGGTGGGCAGGGCATCTCGCAAGAGTAATTTACGCCTGCCTTGAAACTCGTGCTCTCCAATTTCAATTTAAAAAAAAAACAAATATATGAAAATTATGAATGCCATTTATCGAACACTTATTAATTTCCACAGCCAGAAACAGGTCAATTTTTTACCAGTTTCTAATCGGTTGTGTTGTGTTAATTTCCTATGGTCGCAAATAGGTTTATTTTTTACTATTAATCGGCATATTGTATTTCCTACAGCCGGAAACAGGTGTAATGTTGACTAGTTATCGGCCGTTATTTACATGCTACGGCCGAAAACAGGTTAAATGTTGACTAGTTACCGGCCGTCTTATATTTCATACGGCCAGAAACAGGTTTGATTGTGACTAGCTATCGGCCGCCTAACATTCGGAACTTTAGAACGTCATATCTTCGAAAATAGAAGCCATATTAGTGGCCGGAATCTAGTTGTGAATACACAAAAATCTAGTTGTTTATAAATTTAATGGGATCTGAGTCAGCAACTTTAAGGTTTCCACAATAAACATAAAGAAAAAAGTCCTAAATAAAACCGGTCTCCGACCTCCCTGTCGATAACTGACTTTTGAAGAAAATGGTGAACGGGTTTACCGGCCTCCATAAATATCATAAATGATGAAAGTTTGATGAGTTTTGGGGCTTTAATATTAAAATTTAATATGTTAGGATCACACAAACCACGCCATACACCAATAGACAAACAGTCACACTTTAAAACTTACCTTGAAATTCAATCCACTTGCTATTTTTTTGCTAAATTTTGTACAGGTCTACTCAGCAAATTTTAAAATGGCAACTGAGAGCATGGTTTTAGATTTTGGAAGCTAAGCTGTCGTATAATCTATAGTGAAGTTAGTCCGGATTGAATGGCGCGCAAATTAGAGAAAGATGGCCTATGAAACTTCTATTATTCAAAATACTGTACTAAAAGGCCGATAAGGGGTAGAGGCCGGTAAACCGGTACGCTTACCCTATTTACATACATACATAACATCACACCTCTTTCCCGTTGGGGTAGGCAGAGACCACAGTCCTCCACCTGCTACGATCTTGACATACTTCCCTTGCTTCCTGTACTTTCATCAATCCTTTCATACATGCTCGTCGGTTTAGGGTACTTTTAACCTGGCCTTTATTCAGAACGTCCTGAATTTGGTCCTGGTATTTACTTATATTTACTTACTAAGATATCAGTATTCTCAAAATAGTTCCTCCAATATGGTCTGATTTTTCTTTGTCCACCAATATCCCATACATTTAGTTTAAATCCACTAGACAGAACAGATTTTATATTAAACCCTGCGGTTGGGGTAACATGAGTGACATCTTCTGACGCTAATTGTTTCAACAACGTAGTCTTTCCCGCGTTGTCCAAACCAAGCAGAAGTAGTCGGAGTTCTTTATCAGGACTCGATCGGAGCTTTTTCAAAATACTTAGAAGACCCTACAAAAAGTTCAATGCAGTATAATATAAACAACCTCAAACAATCAAAAAAGGTATAGGAATATGGACTAAACTTACCATTTTTGTGAAAATATGTAAACGAATCTATTTAAACATGAAACCTAAGGCTGCTAGAAGCAATAGAAAAGCATTTTAATTAAATTATTTCTCAAATTACTTGAGACGACCGTGACATAATATTAAAGTGTTGTTTGTGTTGTGTTGTCATTTTTCGTTTCCATGACAACATAACTTTTTAATTGCTTTGTTTTTGGTTTGGCTACAAGGTTGTCAACCCAACCACCCGATGAAACGAGTGTGCTACTGCCTGCTTTAACTTTTTTTGGATTCATTATCACCATATCACCATTCTGCTTTGTTATTTAATTAATTTAAAAAGTTTTAATGACAAAACCATGACAAAACCAAACAGCGTTTTTCTTACGTCAATGGACAAAACACACAAAACAATTGTTAACTTTTTATATTGCTTGTTTGTATTTTAAAGTTGGGCTGTGAATGCCTGGCTTCACCAAACCGCTGGCCGTCACTGTCAATGTCAATCTGTCATATTTTTATGGCGATGCCTTGCCTTGCTGTTGCTTTTTGATAAAAGTGTGTTGTTTAGTCCATTTACGCATTTCGAGAACAACTTTCACATCGATCAAATCTCTAATCTTAGCTCATCGTTCTAGCGCTGACCTAAATAACGGCTTTTTTCATATTTCGTCGGTAAATTTCGTCAGCCATTATGACTATCTCCAATCACAACAGGCATTCATCGCAGAAGAAAAAGTAAGAATCCGTCGTGTTTTAACGATATTCTTGCAATTTTTTATTTGGTTTATATTATAAATTTAAATGTTTCTTTGTTTTTCACAGGCAAGCGGCGCTGGCAGCTGCTTTTCCTCAAGGAATTCGTTGCCAGAAGTGTCTCGAATATGGACACTGGAGCTATGAGTGTAAAGGAAAACGCAAGATTCTTGTCCGTCCTTCGCGTACCCAGGTGCTGAAGAAGAACCTTAAGGCCAAGGAAGACTGCAGCTCTGGAAGTTGCAGGTATGCTTTTTATTACTACCCTCTTTTTGCAGCAAATGATAATTTCAAGGAAACTGCTAGAAACTTCTAGTTCTTTAGAAAAAAAATATCGAAAAACGTAAGTTTCATACATTGCAACCCACCGAGTAGTCTAATTTTGAGGTTATATGTCGTGAGTGGGTAAATGGATTCAGATCACCTCTTGGCTTATAGATTCGATAGCCAAGGCAAACCCTTTCGGGATCGGTTAGGTTGTCTTGCGACAATGCACGAGCCAAGTGAGCATAGCGTGCGTGCCGCTGCAGCAGCTGGCGAGAGCCAGAAACGAATTATGCATTGTTATATAAACTCTAGGTAGTCATTTGTAGGTTTCATGATAAGAAAATATTTAACTTTGTTTAAACTATAAAATTCCGAACTAAACTAAACTTTGCATGAAGGCAAAAAAAACATATTCCAAATTCCAAACCATTCGACGGTCCATAATCTGAAGTTTTACTCACCTTTTCTCGGAGGTTTTGTGTTTCTTTTCTACCCTCTCATTTTTAAAAGTAAGCACCTTTGTACACATCTTCAAATGATAATGTAGGAGTAGGTTAAGAAAAACCGATATTTTATATCACCTGGCTTCCTCATTATAAATTATCTGTCCTTTTACCAAGTTTGTAATAAAATTATTCTTTCAATTATCAAAATTAATATACAAATATTATATCAATGACTTTATCATTATGTTTTTGAACAATTATTATCAAATTTCAATTTAGGATTGTTATAGTAATGTCGGACTTTTATTATAGGACAATGTGACAGACATTTTCCTTCTACCCTAATTTTTTCATCATTTCAGATTTGCTTTCCTTTTTTATTTAAGGCTTTGGTTGTTTAAATTACTACTATTGTGCAAATCTTGGGAGATATGTAATATTTTACTTTTTCAAGCAATTTATATGGTACAGACAGTTCTACTACTGTAAGCAAGTTAGTCACATTAGTCATCCTACAATACAATACAAATATACTTTATTGCACACCACAGGACAGAAATTTACAAAACAAGAAACATTAAAACAAAAGAATGTACAAAAGACGGCCTTATTGCTAAGGTAGCAATCTCTACCAGGCAACCTTTCAGGTGTTGAAATCTGTATGGTGAAGAGTGTGATGCGGGTTGGTGGCTACTTATGCAATAAACCTACATAAAAATATTATATACATAAAATACGTATTTGACATACATTACATATGGTATCACTACATAAATATCCTTACTCATACAATAATATACTACAATAGATATAATAATATGCATAAACTAATATATACCATTATATTACTATATAACAGAGGAAATATTGATGAAATCATGAGAAGAGGGAGTTGAGGAAGTGGGCTTTGACGGGATTCTTAAAGCAGTCAGGTGACGGAGCCCGCCTGATGGACTCAGGGAGGCTATTCCATAGGTTGATAGCTTGCACAGTGAAAGATTTTGAGAAGAAATCAGTGGAATGGGAAGGTATGTCAAGGGACAGGTTATAATTCGACCGAATGTTTAGAGTAGAGGAACGGTGGACGAATAGGTTTTTTAAGTAAGAGGGAGAGTTAGGATTGTTGAGGATAGTGTACAGAAGAGAAAGGATGTGGCAGTCCCGTCGACGGTGAATAGGCAGCCATTGAAGTTGAGAACAGAATTAAGAAACATGGTCAAATTTCCGGAGCCTGAATATAAAACGAATACAAACATTCTTTAGATGTTCCAATTTATTCATTAATTCTACAGTTATGTCTGGATAGCATATGTCAGCATAGTCTAATATAGGCAGGAGTATGGAGTGAGCCAGAGAGATTTTTGTTTTTGTTGGCAACAGATTTTTGAGACGTCTTAGCGAGCTATCCTATCAAAATAGTCTTTAACATCCTAGAAAATACCTCCGAATGCCATAAAAACAAAAATAATGGTATGCTACTATCATTATAAACTTCATACAAAGAGTTGAATTAGGATGTAAAATGTCCATACCTAAATCAAAAAGGCAACAGCACACGTAATAACTGATTTCCTTCTTTCACTCCAGTAATGGCTCATGCAAAATTCCCAAGAAGAAAAAGCGCGGCAATGATGATTGCAAAGACTGCGACGATTGTTCAGAAGGCTCCGACAAATCCAGCTCATCAAGTTCATCAGACAGCTCAGACAGTTCTGACAGTTCAAGCAGCGGGTCATCTGACAGTGATAGTAGCAGTGAAGATTCATCCGATGACAGCTCTGGATCGGGCTCAGACTAAACGTAGGTATGGCTTATGACATTTAGAATTAGGAACCCCTTTTTCTTAGCAGGGTCTAAAGACTTTGATGGCACATTTAATGATAGTAAGAAGAAAAAGTTGCATAAGGCCTTGTTAATGTAAAAATATTAAAAGTCATCTAAGACAATGTGACATTAAAGCCTAAAACTGATTGTAAAATGGCAATTGCATTGCGGTTAAAAAATGTTTAAATGGGCCATTAAAGTTTTGTCACTTAATAATATATGTATGTATTTGCTTTTTCACATAAAATTAAGAGGATATTTGTAAGAAAAATGTAAACATAAAAATTACTTTTTAAAACAAGTTGTACATTCTCATTTTGTGTGAAAAAGCCTAGGTCATTTTTATAGCCAAGCTGTAACATTGATCTACATTAAATGTTTTAAGCACTAGTGATTAAAAATGTTCTCTATAAAATGTCGTATTTATTCTTAATATTTGTAATGATTAAAGAATGCTGGACGTTTTGCATGAAGGTTTTATGTTTATGTATTAATTATTCAAGTGTTAGGTGTCGAGTTTAATGTTTCTCCTAGACCTTTAAAGTGTAAGAGCAGTTATTATAAATTTTAGTAAGGTGACTATCTATTTTGGAAATGGTCTGACACAAAATGGTTTGAATCAAACATAGAGACCAGTTGTACTAAAGAAAGATGGTAATTGTTTGTCTTGTCATAATTTTGCTGGTTATATCAAGTGCCAAATAGTCTATGAGAAATTGTAAATGGCAACTTTTTATTTATATAATTTTGTTTCTAGATATTTTGTTTCAAATAGCACTATACAAAACTGACACCAATATCTATAAATTTTCTAGGCCCTGTACTGTCGGGACCTAAATGGAATTGAGCGGCTCTCTCTTAATAGTTGATACAAAATTATTTGAATAACTTAGAAATGCTGTCGACATAAATAGTTTGTTTTGTATTACTGTCCCAGGCCTGAAATATACATAAAGGGCAAGGGACAGGCAAGGAGAAGGCACAACTGAATGTAAGAAACCGATGATGCGTCGTAAATAACATCATACAATGAGCAAGATTGGAAGCATGCGTAGGCCTGCATATTTAGTACAGCTGACCTGCAGGAGCACCGGGTGGGGAGCGCGGAGTTAGGGGGAGATTGCAAGGAAACGGAGAGTATCAATGGACACAGAATAATGTAATAGTTTATGCAGAACTGCTCAAACTGAAACTATTACCTTATTCTGTGTACGTTTTTACTTACACTTATTCTGTGATTATAACATAAGCGATGTGATGCTGGCATGCCACTTCGTTGCCTGCTCCTTGCCTCAACCCATACTCTTTATCTAGGTATATTTTACTCCTCAGTCGTACAAAACAACCTACTAATTTTAAACTGATACAATTTTATTTTGTTTTTCAATTTGTTTTCTGACTGCGTTTTGAATTTAAATTAAATTTTATATAATGTGACTGGTAAATGATTAGCTTAACTGTTTATAAGTAGTAATTGATAGTTTATGGTAAAACAACACAGTCTGAAAGCAAAGTTTAATAATTTAGAGTATATCTTTTTAATGCATGAGTATAATGTTTTATTTTTAGTGTATTTCTTTTTGCTTCTATGATTTTAAATGGTTTATTTTATGTCTTAATAGTTTTTTTTATGTTACAAGTGAGTACACCTGATGGTAAGTGGTCACCACCGCCCATAGCACCCACTGTCTTACTAATGGCATATTGTGACACTAATAAGACAGCAAAGCGCGTTGCTCACTTTGAGAACTAAGATGGTATGTCTCATGCCCTATTTTATAAAGTGGATATACGGTCAACCGCAAGTCGGTGGAAACATTTGCGACTCTATTACTATGGCTTAAAGCCCAAAATATTTCTACTGACGTTCTGTGGGCGTAGCAGTAAATACCAAGCAAGTTGTATTATTTAAAAACTTTTTTATATGAAGTCGATAAAATTTCCTCTTCGTGTGTGATGATGCTTAGGCTCGGTATTTATTTATTAGTTATCCTGTGTCTATGGGCATTGTTACATTATCAGAGTATTTTAGATGATGTGTAAGTAGCTTTATAGTGGTCTGATTTTGCATCTATGTCAATAAGCTCTTAAAGAAATGGCAATCGGCTGCTTTATTTTTATTTTTTTCTTTATACCTGTAATTCATATGTTCCTTCTATTATATCGTTTGGCAATATAACTGATTCTAATGTAATTGTGGTTAAAATACAAAAATTTTGTACACTTGACCCAAGCAGGATACTGTATCATCCGCATCCACATTTTGCAGCTATGTCGATAGTAATCATCTAAAGCTGTCAGAAAAAACAAGTTTGTAAAACAATGTAATTTTTTCTGTCAAATATACTCTGGTTTTTGAGTCATGGCTGCAAAATGTGTAGGTAAGCATTGGCATTGACAAATGAAACGGAACGTGTTATTTATCAACATGTATTCTTGAATCCTTATTTCTTACAGTTTTTGCCATACTTTCAGCCAGTTGCTCAAATCATCTTTAAAGGTAAAGCTCCTTTAAATCTATTGGCATGACTATGTCTGTGATCAAAACAGACAGTTACAGCTATAGATTCAAACGAGCTTACAAAATCTATAATTTTTCTATAATACTCACGGGGTTACTACATAATAACGCTTACATTATTATCAAAGTTCTCACATTGTAATGTAAAATGGGCCTATTAATGTGTAGTAAAAAAAAATACCAGAACAAAATTTAGCTATGATTTTCATTAACCAAAGATTGTGTTCTAGTTTTTTTTGTGATGAAAGGATAAGGGTGAATTTCTACCAGTGTTGTGCGAGCTAAGTTGTGAGCTGGGAAAATTCCAACCAATAGGAGTGGCCCATTATTCTGGCTTGTCAAATGTGGCAATCCTATTGGATGCCCGCACACGTTAAATCCGCGATCCTGCGATCCGGTAGAGATGCAGCTATAAGAAAGAAAAAGAAAGCTATAGGACCATAGACTAGGTGTATACTCCTATTTCTTTCTTTCCTATAGCTGCATCTCTACCGGATCGCAGATCGTGGATTTAACGTGTGCGGGCACCCATAGGCATTGATTATTGACATGATTTATTAATACTGGACTTTTTTTTGACATTTTATGATAAAACTAATATAGATTAAGTGGTACTAACAAATTATATGGATTCTTATCTGAAATAAATTATTTGAATTGAATTGAATAGGCTGAAATTTTCCAGCTCAGCTCTACCTCGTACCTACAGCTCTTGTGGAAATTCACCCTTCGCCTGAAATGTCAAATAAAGGCAAATTAGAATCGACGAAACTTTCAAATCTTTTATTTAAACGATCTTTTATTTCATACCTGGTCTTAGTGCTTAGTATTTTACGTCGGGAAAAGTAATTAATTTTTGCCTAAGTCCTAACGCGCTAAGTCCCGTAAGAAAATAAACATTAAGATGAGAAGTGTGAAAGTTTAAAACACCAGTGTAATACAAGGTGAAACCGAAAGGGTTTATACAGGGTGTTAATTTAATTGCGTGCCATAGCTTAGGGGGTAGTTCAGTAACGATAAAGGAACTAAAAAAAAATATTGAAAAAAATCGTATTAAAATTAAACACCATTGAAACTAATCCAACGCGGAGAGGAATGACCTTGAGCACCGCGCTGTCAAAAGCGCGCGAAAGAGTTTCAGTTATGTATGTGCCTACCTTATCCACTGACTACGTACCACTGGTGCTCAGTCCGGGTCATTGCCCTCCGCGTTAGTTAAGTTTCAATGGAGTTTTAGTTTTTTTTATGTAGGATTTTTTAAATATTTATTTTTGTGTTCCTTTATCGTTACTGAAACACCTCCTAAGCTATGGCACGCAATTAAATTAACACCCTGTATAGGGTGACTTTAAATTAGTTCTTGATAGCAAAATATATGCATGTACTCATGATACTACATAACTTTTCCCAAGGAACATAGGTAGAAATACGAAAAACAAATTTGACCTCCCATCCAAAATGCGCTATCAGCCAATGCAGATTCTATGTGAGGTCAAAACTTGATTTTCGTATTTCGACCTATGTTCCTTGGGGAAAGTTGTTCAGTATCATGAGTACATGCATATATTTTGATATCAAGAACTAATTAAAAGTCACCCTATATTAAACTTATACTTAATCTGCCTATGATACTGAACAAAGGAGTGTAATCTATACCCATGAAACTAAAATTAAGGTCGAAATACGAAAAATAATTTTCAACATGAATGTTTCCAACAACTTTCCCTCTTATAAAGTGCAGTTTCTACTTATAATAGAGTTTCTAAATACGAAAAAGAAGTTCGACATAAAATTTAGTTTACATACATAATATTACGACTTGTTCCCGTCGGGGTAGGCAGAGACCACAGTTCTCCACCTGCTACGATCTTGACATACTTCCCTTGCTTCCTGTACTTTCATCAATCCTTTCATACATGCTCGTCGGTTTAGGGTACTTTTAACCTGGCCTTTATTCAGAACGTCCTGAATTTGGTCCTGGTACGTTCGCCGAGGCCTTGGACAGATTACACTCCTTCCTATAAAACTGAACAACTTTCTCTTGTTTCTATTGAATTTTTAAAATTATTTTTCCTATTTCGACCTGTATTTTGTTTTCATAGGCAAATTACTCTTTCTGTTACACTACAGTTGATATAATTATGTAGCTTGATTAGATTGACAGCAGTGTGAGAGCGGGACGGAGCGATGCGTGAGACATTGGAGCGAAAGAGACACAAAACGCTCCGTCCTGATTTAGGGCTCCCGCACACGACCGAGAATCGGTGACCGATTTTTTGTCGACATCCCGCTCTGACGTGTTATCACCTGCATCTTCCCTCCTTGTTCTGGCCGATAATCGCCCACCGATTCTCGGTCGTGTGCGGGAGCCCTTACGCATACCTTTGTCCTACCGTCATTCTAATCAAGGTACAATGCACGCAATGAAAGAAGAGCCTTGACGGATAACGTGGTTAACCTGCGCAGTAGACAGTTCGCCGGCCATTTTGGCGGCAAGTGGGGAGGGACGCTAGGCTTTACCTGTGCGAAATCCCCTCTATTTTCAACTGACAGGGCTCTTCTTTCGTTGCGCGCATTGTACATTGTTTCGATTGGAATGTATAGGTACAGTCAACGACAGGTCAAGCTTGACACTCACAGTGCGACTCTAGCCCGTACATCCATTGAAATAAGAACGGTGCGAAGTCCAATGTGTCAAGCTTGATGTGCTCTTGACTGTACTATCAACAAAGTTGGGACCTGACTACTTTGGAACCTTGTTGCTTGCATGTAGTGATCTTGGCCCTTATCAATCAGAGACGACAAAGGTTTTGGTTTTATTATACAGGGTGTAAAGAAAAGTACCGATTTCCTTTTAACCACATGTTCTATAAGTAGAATATAGAACAATAAGCATGTTTAAACAATGAAAAAAAGAATTAAACAAAAACAGAAATAAAAAAATTATATTAAAATTTAATTGTGTCAACCCTTGCCACACTCGCAACGCGCATGTAGGTACCATTTTAACTTGTTTACATTTGGTGCGCCGCGCCGGGGGGAGGAGCGAGTTGTGAGTCTTAGAATAGGGTTGGCGACTTGAACTTTTTTTTCATAGGAAGTATTTTTTTTATGGTATTTTTATATTATCAATATGTTTAATGTACTTACGTCCGTACTACCCTGTATTTTGACTTTTTTTTGGGTCCATCTGTCACTTGTTGTTCAGTTAAAACTTGCACTTAGCGTACAAGCACTAGCAAGGCGGAGCCAGTAGGTATAGGTTCCCGAAAGCCACTACTGCACATGAAACTAAACTTAAAGGTGGCCAGGCGTCAACTTTGTTGATAGTACAAAGCCTAAATTTTAGCGGCTCAGACAGGTTCAGGTGGAAAGAAAGATAGTGCTTAGCTGTCTCTTTCTTTCCTATAGCTGCATCCCTCAGGCGACTAAGTTTTAACCTATGTAAATCAGCCACTAAAGGTGATATTGAATCCCTCTTAAGTCTGAGATTGCACTTAGTAGATGTAAAATTTTGATTGAGAGGGATTTTTCAATAGGTACCACCCTTAAGCAAAGCTGTTGTACTAAAGGTAGGTATGATGGATTTTTTTGTAATAGAAAATATTTTTAATGTAAAAGTAGACGAAAATAAATCTCAATGAAATTAAATACAAGGTTTTATTAGTAAAATCCATTTATTATTATTATTACTTTTTTATTTCAATTAAACAAGTAGGTTATAAACATAACAACAGACTATCTCTAGGTACAGTCAACGACAGGTCAAGCTTGATACTCGCAGTGCGACTCTAGCCCATACGTCTATTGAAATAAGAACGGTACAAAGTCCAATGTGTCAAGCTTGATGTGCTCTTGACTGTACCACTGACGCAAGAAATCACGCGCTTTGCTTTCTGCGCGTTGGGTCTAAAATCTTTGCTAGGTACTGCCAAATAGTAAATTGTATTGTCTCAGACTGTGTCTAATACAGTGCATTAATTGCTTCTTGAAATAAATGATTACACTCAACTTTATTGGTAAAGACAGACGGAAGATCTGAATTTTACAACGCTACTTTATTGGTACAGACAGACCGAACATCTTAATATTTTGAACGCTTATTACTTAATTCTTAGATTATGAATAACTATACTTAATTATAGTCTGACCGCAACCGCAGTACCGCCCCTGGTGCGCGGGGAGGTAGGGGAGTGGTAGGAAAGAGCAAGAACTAGTTACCGCTGTGGCCCCCCCGTCTCGCCGTGAGCATACTTATGGCGCGGTACAGCGGTTGCGGTCAGACTACAATTTTATTAGCCTAAAAGAGGGCGCTGCTGTCATATAGGTACAGTCAAGAGCACATCAAGCTTGACACATTGGACTTTGTACCGTTCTTATTTCAATAGAGGTATGGGCTAGAGTCGCACTGCGAGTGTCAAGCTTGAACTGTCGTTGACTGTACCCACTTTACTCGTAACGCGTCAAATTCACACGCCTTCAGAACGTGTGTTACAAAATAAAAAAATAACAGTAGGTAGTTTAATTTAAAACGTCTCATTTCATTTTGTATAGATGTCACCACCTAATATTTTATAACCTAGAGCGCTAGTACCTACCTATTATTTTCATAGTACCTATGGCGTATAGTGTACAACCAAGGTGTACACACACCATACCTAGTATTTGCATTCAACTTCGCGGCGTACACACAACAGTACGTCGGTAGAAACACTTTTGGACCTTATGGCGTGGTAATAGAGTTTAAAAAGTTTCTACCGCCGTGCGGTTGACCGTACCCATTATTACGTTAGTTATTACGTAGAATCCTCTTTAATATCTAATATCCAACTTATTTGAACACATCGTTGCCATCGCCGATTTTCTGTTTTTGTTCGGTATTCGGAACTTCAAATTGGGGCTCGAATTCTGGATCCATACGTTTGCTTTTTACTATCTGGAAAAAAATGGCAGATTAATAATAATTATGCTGTGATCGTTCGAAAGATATACCTACAGCCCCAGACAAATAACTTGAGCCTATAGTCTGACCGCAACCTTTGTACCGCTGTATAGGTATGCTCACGGCGAGATGGGGGCCATCGCTTGTCACCGCTCACGGCGACAACTAGTTCTTGCTCTTTCCTTCCCACTCCCCCACTTCCCCGCGCATACCTAAGGCGCGGTACAGCGGTTGCGGTCAGACTGTAAAATAGTGGGCCGTGGCACAGATAATATAATACTATACTAGTAAAGATGCCTCACGTCATAGAACGAATTTGTGCCGAAAATTGTTCGGGCTATTTTTTCCATAAGGTATTTTCTTAGAATAAATTGATATCTGGATGTTAAAATTGAATTAATGTCATAGTTTACACCTTTACCTACCAACCTAGTAGTAACATTTAGTTTAATTATTAGAAACAAAAGGGCGAAATGAATTCGGGCTATTTACTCCGTCGAAGAAACCGTAGTACGGAATGAGACCCCATGGCTGTGGTTCAGTTGACAAACTGTAGGCGCGGACGCCTAATGAGAACATTTTCTAAGCTACGGAAGACACGTTCAAAGTGACTCCACCAGAGCTGTGACAGTTAGCTAAGTGGGCTGGAAAATTTCCAACTTATAATATTGTTCCAGCTCTAGGAGGAATCCTATTGGTTGGAATTTTTCCAGCTCATAGGTTAGCTACCTAGCTCAGCAAAGCACTGGTGTTTGTAAACGCCCCCTTATATTTTGATCCTGGACAGTGGCAAAGGCTTCTTCAGAGGCCGATCTGGCGGTTAAAAACTCTTGACTCGGTTGACATGTAATTGCTCAAAGCCTCTTTAAAATTAATGCTCTTTTAAATCTTTAGCTGTGACTTTCTGTTTGGATGGGAAAGAAAGTGGCATAGATCTAAAGCGAGTGCCAGTGGTAGGTATAGTAAGTCGCAGTCCAAGCCAAGCACGTCCAAGTAAACCTATTTGTTCTTTTTGTGGTTGTGATTGTCAACCGCTCAACAGGTAGGTACAGTCAGCCCCACATCACTTGAATATGAACGGTCCTCTGGTTTCGGGGGTTTGTGGCGTAGCCCTGGTTCAAGTTATACTGGTTTTGTTATCTACCACATACTTGCTGCTGTGCATACTCGAAGAACCATGATAGGTTCCCTTAGTCGCCTTTTACAGGATCAAAGTGAGGCCTATAAGTTTTAATCAGGAGGGTCTTGCTCTTGATTTTAACCTATAGAGAAGAAGGAACTTTAAAAATCAAACCTGTCTGTAAACAAATGACGATTTCCTTGGGGTTCGCGTACGTTCTGGAGACGAGAAATCCACCTCATACAAGCCAAACTTCTCACTGAAAATTAAAATCACGTTTAATCCTTTGTCCACCTCACCGTCATCGAGAACGAGACGACAGCGCTAATGCAGCAATGCACCTACATTTACTATGGTCGCTGCACTATAGATGGCACGGCCAAAATTTTTCTCGTTTTCCGAACCATGTCTCTTTGGGAAAGTTGTTTGTAATCACGAGTAACTACTTTTGTAACTACAAGCATATCTTTTGCCATCATGAATTATTTAAGTCATTTGCTATGACCGCCTGTCCACTGCACGTCCGTCACACGAGCTTCAGGACGGGCGTGCAGCGCAGCCTGCACCGACCATAAAAAGTTTACCTATGCATTGCTGCTTCGAGCATGCATATCTAAATGCATATAGGTATTTTGCTATCAAGAACTAATTAAAAGTCAACGTATACCTATGCATCGCTGCTACGGGGCGCCATCGTCGCGTCATCGGTAATGGTGGACGAACAGCCTTAATTATGAGCGTATACAGGGCTTCAAGAATTTCTCGTGGGCTCATTCCGCGGGCTAAATGCAACAACTTTTATTCTACGACTTTTCTAAAATCTTTTGTACCTATTGCTACGCGTTGCATGCAACACAACGCGGTTTGCGATATAATTTCGTAGGTACTGCACTGCACATATAAGATAAGGGACTTAAAAAAATATAGTTTTAACTAGTAGGTACATACCTATAGCTAAGAATTTACTGCGATGTACCGTTTTAAAATGGACTAGTCGCTGATACTTGGCATAGTTGTTTGTTAGGTTGGTCTTATGCGGAAAACCCCCGGGAGGCATCGAGAGGCACCGCAGGGGTGGCGGGAGGAGGGGGGAAAGTTTGAAGTTGCCGCGCTTTGCTTTGAGGCCTATAATTTCCTAAATGTAGGTACTAGGGCAAGTGTGATGTTATTTTCAGACAAATCAAGGACGGCAAAAACATTTTTGAAAAAAAAAATTGGGGCTTTCCATACAAAAAAAACGAGATATTAAGAAAAAAACATTAAACGTGAACAATATTTTTACGCAATAACGTAATTTTCTTTTTAACGATGAAAGATATCGGGATTAAAAAAATATGTTCAGAAAGCTGTACTTACCTGGATTACATTAATATAACTTATATTGGGATAAGTTAATAAAAACTGATCCAAAAAAGAAAAAAAAACTTTGCAGGGCAGAGTGACATAAAGCGTGTAGTTCCAACTTTTATTAATAATTGTCATCAAATCAACTTTCTAGATGCTTGTATACTCAATAGCACGTCAGTAGAAACACTTTTGGACCCTATGGCGTAGTAATAACGTTGAAGAAGTTTCTACCGTCGTGCGGTTGACCGTACCGTGGGGAACAGTTTTAGGTGTATACTAGCAGTTGCCACCACACATACATTCCGTGCACTTCAATTGCCGTTTTTGGCAACTGCACCTTGAGCCGCATTGCTTCTTGCACTTGCACCTAATCATCTCCTGGCATGCTTTTGCAGCTACAGGCAAATCCGTCCAAGTAGGTTGCCAGCTGTCATTCATTTAAGTCCAGCCCCAATCAGTAGGATTAGGTAGACGTTGAGTTGCTGACAACTGACCCCATACATGGACCCCTTGAAAAATTGCCCTAAGAAAATGCTGGTATAAAGCGGCTTTGGTTGGTGGGATGTGCTCAAGTTGCCGGTCTTTCTTTGTAAATAAAAATTTACGACATTCGTTCACAGATGAACCCGAATTCGACCTGAAACATATACATTATTATTCTACACATCATGCTCCTAATAATCTTCTGAATCAGGCAGCTTTAATTATCTAGGTTTAATTAATTACCTATCATATAAAATTATGACATATTTTTCAACAATGGCCATTGCTTCTTCAATCTGTCCCTCGATTGCTAATATGAAGCCTTCAGTAAGAGTAGGAAAAGCCTCCCATGCTTCGAACGCACTCTTTTTCCCTTTTCCGTTGAAGAAAGAAACGGTATCACAACCTGTGAATGAATGAAACAGGGGCAGGACTCTTGTTCTTTGTGGGCCTGTGAAAATACAAACAAATTATATAGCTATCATAAAGGTACACTTTATGCCATTAATATTATAATTCAAACATTTTAGTTTTTACCTAAGGCGGTTGCAATCTCATGACAACATAGATACTGATGGTGTGTTCCAGTACCTATGTGCACCCACAGCTCCTCAAGTAAGTTCTCCGCAAGTTGAGGCAATTTTTGCACCTGTGCAATTGCTAGCACCACGACGCCTGTATCTACGGTACGAAGCATGATTTTCCTCAAACCTTGAGAGACAGCATCAGATACATGCACCATCATGCGTGTGTCTGCCTATTCATGGTTACACGGGGCTAAGATAAGGTTATTTAAATTTTAGGTGACTGCAGCAGTTTTGTACTCTTTAGCGAAAAAAGCGTATCAAAGTTATTGTAATGAGAATGAATCACAAAAAACATTTGAACAATGGCGATTGGAAAACAACGATCGAATCCCTCAGTTTAAATTCTGGGATACAGCGCTTAATCTCGTCTTAGCAGTATTGAGATTAGTCCGATCAACAAGAACTGGAAACTTCTCGATGTAACCATGAAGAGGCAGACACACGCATGATGGTGCATGTATCTGATGCTGTCTCTCAAGGTTTGAGGAAAATCATGCTTCGTACCGTAGATACAGACGTCGTGGTGCTAGCAATTGCACAGGTGCAAAAATTGCCTCAACTTGAGGAGCTGTGGGTGCACATAGGTACTGGAACACACCATCAGTATCTATGTTGTCATGAGATTGCAACCGCCTTAGGTAAAAACTAAAATGTTTGAATTATAATATTAATGGCATAAAGTGTACCTTTATGATAGCTATATAATTTGTTTGTATTTTCACAGGCCCACAAAGAACAAGAGTCCTGCCCCTGTTTCACTCATTCACAGGTTGTGATACCGTTTCTTTCTTCAACGGAAAAGGGAAAAAGAGTGCGTTCGAAGCATGGGAGGCTTTTCCTACTCTTACTGAAGGCTTCATATTAGCAATCGAGGGACAGATTGAAGAAGCAATGGCCATTGTTGAAAAATATGTCATAATTTTATATGATAGGTAATTAATTAAACCTAGATAATTAAAGCTGCCTGATTCAGAAGATTATTAGGAGAATGATGTGTAGAATAATAATGAATATGTTTCAGGTCGAATTCGGGTTCATCTGTGAACGAATGTCGTAAATTTTTATTTACAAAGAAAGACCGGCAACTTGAGCACATCCCACCAACCAAAGCCGCTTTATACCAGCATTTTCTTAGGGCAATTTTTCAAGGGGTCCATGTATTTGGTCAGTTGTCAGCAACTCAACGTCTACCTAATTCTACTGATTGGGGCTGGACTAAAATGAATGACAGCTGGCAACCTACTTGGACGGATTTGCCTGTAGCTGCAAAAGCATGCCAGGAGATGATTAGGTGCAAGTGCAAGAAGATATGCGGCTCAAGGTGCAGTTGCCAAAAACGGCAATTGAAGTGCACGGAATTATGTATGTGTGGTGGCAACTGCTAGTATACACCTAAAACTGTTTCCCACGGTACGGTCAACCGCACGACGGTAGAAACTTCTTCAACGTTATTACTACGCCATAGGGTCCAAAAGTGTTTCTACTGACGTGCTATTGAGTATACAAGCATCTAGAAAGTTGATTAGATGACAATTATTAATAAAAGTTGGAACTACACGCTTTATGTCACTCTGCCCTGCAAAGTTTTTTTTTTGCATCAGTTTTTATTAACTTATCGCAATGTAAGTTACATTAATGTAATCCAGGTAAGTACAGCTTTCTGAACATATTTTTTTAATCCCGATATCTTTCATCGTTAAAAAGAAAATTACGTTATTGCGTAAAAATATTGTTCACGTTTAATATTTTTTTCTTAATATCTCGTTTTTTTTTGTATGGAAAGCCCCAATTTTTTTTCAAAAATGTTTTTGCCGTCCTTGATTCGTCTGAAAATAACATCACACTTGCCCTAGTACCTACATTTAGGAAATTATAGGCCTCAAAGCAAAGCGCGGCAACTTCAAACTTTCCCCCCTCCTCCCGCCACCCCTGCGGTGCCTCTCGATGCCTCCCGGGTGTTTTCCGCATAAGACCTACCTAACGAACCACTATGGCAAGTTTCAGCGACTAGTCCATTTTAAAACGGTTCCCATACAAGACATTGCAGTAAATTTCCAGCTACTACTGTAATTCGTTGCCTAAAGTTTTACTTACGTATAACCATTCTTCCACTCAAAATTGTCCATCAGACTCCAGTAGGCATAGCCTTGCACGTTACAACCATCCGCAATCGCGTCTAACATAGCCCCCAAGTAGTTCCTGTTGAAATATCAGTTAATACAGAGTGTAAAAAAGTACGATTGGTCCCTCTGATGATTCTACAATAATAATAGATTGTATAAAATTTAATACATTTTCTTAAAAAAAGTAGTTTTAGCGCAAGAAGAAGTGAGGCGCCTGGAGGTTTAAATGACCTCTACGATCAGCTGGTGACGCATAAAAAAGATATATTTTTGTTATATTTGTTTTTTTGTGTCACTAGCACACGTACCTATCCATTTCAATAAATTACTGTAATGTAATTCGAAGGAAATTTTTCTTTATATTTTTCTATTTGTGATATAGAATCACCCCTTAAAAGGATCATTGTACTTTTTTTTACATCCTGTATAGTCGTAAATTTGAACATATAGCCAGAAGGGGCCTGGTAACCTCGAAAAGCTGATTCTTTTAGGCAAATTATAGGGCGAAATTGCGCGCGGAAGAGTTCCGCACCTATGGTCCGAACAAATTAAGCCACGATCACACCTACTCGTAACTGAATTCAAGGACTAATTCGGCATACATTGCTGGGAGGCTTGGTTATGTTAATTGCAATATCCTTACTTCAACGAGCAATGTAAGCTGAATTAGTTTCTGAATTAGGAAAGGTGTGATCGTGGCTTTAGTTAAAAACATTCTGGACCGCCTTGTTACCACCACCCTTCGATTGGCTGAATACAGTCAGGAATGGACGAGACTGGTTGAAAAAACGGCGTTCCAATCCAAGTCGGACACGACCTTCAGTAATTGAAGAGTACAACTAAGTAGAAGAAGAATAAAAATTACTAACAGCCAGGTGCACAAAGCGTCTTTAAACTTTAAACGAGATTAATACGACAGACGTTTCCTCAAAGTATAGACAGTTTAAACGAATCCCAGACTTTTCTAGGATGACCAAAGTACCTTAGATAAACAATACGATCATCATCCAACAGTCCTCCAGCAGAAGACCAGCCATTTTCTGTGATGTAAACCGTCGGGTTGTTATACAGCTTCTTTATTTCCTTGAGAAGCTTGCGAAGACCCCAGGGTACTTCCTGGAAACGAAGCAGAAGAGGAGGGGGTTGATTAAATCATATTTTATAGTCTGATCGCAACCGCTGTATTAGGTAAGTCCACGGCGAGACGGGGGGGCCATCGCTCGTCACCGCTCGACGGCAAACAGTCCCTAGCACAGAACAACGATAGGGCCACTTCGCCTGGGCGCGCACCTCCCCCCCATAGAAGCGAATATAGTAAAAAAAAATTGGTTCCTTATTGAAGAGTTATATTATCCAATTTTTTAGGAGCTTATTTTGAATGCATATCATAAACACATTCGTTGCCATAGAGACGCTGTCACTGGTTTTTTGCATCTTACTCTCTCGCAATAATAGTACTATGTTTATCGCACTCAAATGACGCCAGTCGTGTGGGTGCGGAAAACGTGTTAGTTTTAGTAAATGGTGACACTAATTTTGCACTGATTTGTATTGAATGACATAAAGAATTCGTTTCTAGATGTAGAGCAAGACGCATGCGCTTCAGTCAGAGCTCTGTGGTCCCTGCTCTATCCTTCCCACTCTCCCACCTTCTCGCGCATACCTAAGGCGCCGTACAGCGGTTGCGGTCAGACTTGTTTCGTCCAAGGGTCAGACTAACAAAAAATGGGGAACAAGGCGCGAACTCTGCGGGAAGCCGCGAATATCTTCTACGTTCATGTTTCACGACTGGTTCGCGGCTTCGCGCGCGATTCACGGGCATTTGTAGAGCGGCCCTAATTTGGTAAATAGACGCCTCAGCAATCAATAATATAGATTCAGATTCAGATAATTTTATTCAATGTAGATTCTTTACAGAATACTTATTGAATGTCATGCAGAATACAATGCAAATAGAGCGAGTCTACGCCGTTTAGGATCGTGCTATGGCAGCGTGAAAGAAACGGCAAGAAACCACTGCAGCATTTCCACGGGTAGCCGTTAGATGCAAGCAGTTGCGAACGATCAGCTGACCTAGAAATTTGGGTCCACTCAAAGCCCTGCCTGCAGGGTCCTGCTTCTGCCAATCCTACTCTGTGTATACATGCAGAGCTAATAATAACGCTGATATTATCGGCCCTGCAAGCAAGCAGACAATACGATTATGGCAGTGGGCTCTGCAGGCAGGGCTTCAAGTGCGCTCTTAGGCCTGTTTCCAGCAGAAGACGTCATTTGGCCGGTATGATGATATGACACTAAAACATTAGGTACAATGACACACCAAAAGCATTTACTGCTGACTTGCTAGGAAAGCCTTCTCTGCAAGCGTACCAACCTAACTACTCAATATTTTTTAGAATCTGAACGTACTGCAAACAAACAAGGAGAGTGGAGAAAGAATGAAAAAAGAAGAATCAGAACGGATTGAAGTAGGAGTATTCTGAGAAGACAGAAGAAATGATTATTATAATAATAAGAATAAATTTCATTAATTCCACAAAGTATGCGTTCACGAAGGAAATGCATTACTTAGAGGTTCACAAACTAGAACGCACTGTTTAATTTTTTGAAGAAAGAAGGATTTAATAAATAATCCTTTAGAAATGAGCCGGTTTCGCAGCTAAGCATCAACTGAGTATTCAAAGGTTTCGATAGATGGCGCTGAAGAGAGTAGCTAAAGGACTTAAAATAAATCTGTCATAGATAAGGCGTGAAGTAAATAAACCTCCTTAGGCAACACTTACATTTACTAAGACAACAGATAGGAAAAAATTAGTTGACAGTAAAATTTTCCTACAACAACGCTATCTATCAAGAAAATCAAAACTAGTTTTTCTTTTTTTTAAAAGCGGCTCATTAGGGGAGAAAAGAAAGATAGAAATTGAGGAAGGAAAAAAGTACTTATACCTTCTAAGTATTTTTACTCACTTGCAACCAAGAAGACTTCGCTTGCGTCCATGAGGGGTCTTTTGTCAATACGGAGCTCATATCATCCATAAACGATGGAACAGGGTACATGCCTTCGAGAGATGGGTCTCTGTATGTAAGTTTTGTTGTATACGCGTTCACGCCGAGGAAATCTGAACTACCTTTGGAAACAAAAGGAGGATTGAGTATAAAATGTTTTTATTTGCCGGTTATAACATCTGTATTTTATTATAGAAGCTCGCAAGCTCTTGGCGCAAATGCCATGATCTCGGTATGGAACTGTCACTTTCTTCCCTCTTGAGTAATGTACTACTTAAGTATTTTGATCGCGTAATTATTTCCCATCTTACATGGCTGAGACAGGCTGATTTGGTCTTCACAACGATGTTGGGCAGAAAATAGGAAATGAAGAACCTCTACCTGCTCTAATAACATTAGTGTCAGTTGGTACAAGCTCGATTGTGGTCAACCGTCGCAAGGTTGTATGACTGTCGGTCTTTTATAGATTGTTGTTTGGAGAGTTTGCCCAAGAGCTCCATAAGCTTATTTAGCCATCCCCCGTCTACCACCGGGAGTCCAGACGCACCGCATGATACCACCCACACTTGGTTCTTATCCCACACATTCGCACTAAGCGCTTTGAAACATCTTTTTAATGCGCACAGCTAAAGAGTGCAAATTCTCTGCCTGCGTCTGTGTTCCCGAGTTCATATAACCCGAATCTATTTAGGTTGCGAGTGACTAGGCCTCTTCTGGGCAAGCTCGCCCTCAGGGCTGGATCGAGGTCAAGAGTAAGCCCAGCGACCATAAAAACGAGTGTTACCTTTAATCAAGGTCACCTCCTGCAATGACAATTTGGGAAGTCTGGACCTTGGGAAGCCTTGTTCAGCACTTTTAAGGCCAACGCTACGACGGACCTCGAGCGGAAATTCACCGGTTTGAGAAAATATTGGATGAGTGTAGAGTCCCCACTGCAAAAAAAAAAACTGAGGTCAGATTTAGCAGCATCATCATAAAATCCCATTAAAAAGTCTATTGACGGGGAGCTCCATATATTACAGTGCAAAATGCATGGTAAGTATATTTTGAAAACGATTTACCATTGTTGGGGCCCGTGCATATGCACTCTAGCGATTTTCGGCGGGGGATTATATTATTTGTATGAATTTTTATCGCCGCGACGCGTAATAGTAGGTATTTACGCCGCGAAATCGCAGCGCCCGAAAACCGTTAATATGCCCGCGCCCTTACTGTTTACTAGCATTGCGGCTGACATCATGAACTTGCCAGTTGTCGGTAACCCCCGTATATCCCTTAGTCGCCTTTTACGACACCCACAGATAGATGGGGTGATACTATTCTTAGCTGGTACCATGATATAAAAAACAATACAAGGTTATTTTATTTGACGACATTCGTTTGCCCAGGTCAAAAGCAACAACATTTGTTCCAAGAGTTTTGGAAATTTTACAGTCTTTTTATAAAAGAATTTTCCTTACATCAAACATTCTAGCATCCTGAGCGGCTTGAAGATCATCAGCACTCTCGGAAGCCGGTTCAAACCAGGTGAAACTGATTGCGATCCCGACTTTGCCGTGGTGGAATTTCCTATAACTCTCGTCGTAGAGTCGGTATGCCTTAGCGTGGGCTAGGAGGAGGTTTTTAGTGCAGATGTAGTCACCAATCCCAGTAGCATTGAGGAACGGCGCTTTCTTGTCGGAACCATAACCTGTAATGATTTCTTCGTCAGATGGGTGACTGGATGGTTTAACCTTAGCTCAAGTCAAACAGAGGCGGTATGATTGCGAAAGCGGTCCGGGGCGGTTTGGCGGGAACAAAATACCGCGCCGCGACCGCTTTTCAATGTGACAGGGTGCATAAGAACTCATACTTTACAAAAAATACCGGCCCCGGAACGCTTCCGCTACCGCCTCTGTGTGACGCGGGCTTTGACAAAATATGCAGTATATTTCCCAACTAGCATTTTATATTCTGTGGGCCTTGGTGAAACTAACATATGTACCCAATTTTTTGTACGAATTGTGCAATAGGAAAAGAGTTCCCACATCGCCTTAGCCTTAGTTTATATGGGAAATATGTTCCTTCTCTCCCTTAACATATACGTCTGCCCAGAAGAATATAATAGCTTATTTAATAGTAGGCTTACAATTAACTTAACAGTAAAAATATACCTATATAAATAATCCTTAGTTGGCTGTATCCGAGATGCGGCCGTAAGTTTTACGTGGATACGTCTATGGGTCCGCGCACACCAAAACGCAGAGCAGACAAGAGCAGTTTTTGATAACATTGCAAAATGGACTTTATAGACATAGACACACATTTATTCAAAGGAAACAAGCACAGTACACACACAAAAAACAGAATCGAAATTATATAAAATTATTAGCTAACACATAAACACTTGAACAAAATATAAACTAAGCTAAAACCACATACATTATGTTCATAGGAAGAAAATGCAAAATTGCCTGAGAGGCATAAAAACTGCTAGAGGCTGCTCGAGCAGTCGCGCGGACGCAAGGTTGCAATGTAGCCTGCTTGAAGGTTTTTGGGCTAAATATAGCATTTTTTTACAATTTGTAATTAACTCCAAAAGGAGTATTTTTTGTAATTTGTTAAGACCGAATCACACTTTTTTCGTAAATTCATATACGTAATTGAAATTTTTCGTAGTTTTAATTTATTTTTCGTATTACAAAAAATTACAAAATAAAATTCTTCTGAATTGTAAATTATTAGGAAAGGTTAGAGAATTTCTTCAAAAATATCTCTCCCGTTGGGTTTCCTCCATCTAATTGAAAATTCTGATATTTTTATGTCTTAATTTATTTATAATTCTGTTTCTTTCCCTTCCGCCGAAAGTGCATTCAGTCCAGTCCATCATATTCACGAATGCACGTCCCAGTATTGAATTATCGCAACAAATTAGTAACACGGCATGGCAACCCTGAAAAACTGCCTTCGGACTGCTTGCGCATGCTCGAGCATGCGCGAGCATTTTGCCGGTCGGTCTGCGCGGACCCTATGTAGGTAGGTAAAATCAAAAGCATGGCTTGATAAGCCACGTCTACTCTCCCCCCTCCCCTCCCCCTTATCGCCGCGACCCTTCTCTCTCTCCCCAAGCAGAGTTTCCTCGCTGTATGGCAACTTTCTTTAAATTTTAGCAATTCTTCTTGAGAGCCTCTCCGCTATCGGAGGTCGGCCGTTAATTTCGCAAACGTATCTCGGTCCTGAGCTACGAAGCTTCTGAGCCACGATTTTTTACGTATTCCAAGTTTCCAACGCGCCTTCTACCCCCAATCCCAATTTTGTGTGTGTGATTGGTGTCTTACCTTCATAGCAAATCTGTTTCGGTTCATTGATCGTAATCCAATTCATGACTTTAGAACCAAATTTATCATATAAAACCTTGGCATAATCTGCAAACCACTCAACAATATTCGGGTTGGCCCATCCACCCAACCTGTAAAATTATTAAATAAATATTTTAAAATCTGTAGGCCCGCCGCCGTGTCTTGCCAAACAATTTGCAATTATATTTTTTGCTAATTAATAAAAAAATCAATGTCGCCGCATTCAATCCATTCGGATTATCGCCTTTAGCACAAAACGATATTAATGATGAAGCTCCTTTTAATCTATCGCCGTCCCTTTCTTTTTTGTCCAAACAGAAAGCGTCAGCAATAGATTTAATAGAGGTATAATATTAAAAAGCTTTGTGTGCCTTACAGCTGTAGTTTAGTGGGTATGTAGGGGTATACGCAAACTAACTCTAGCTCTGACGGTTATTTTCTGCGCATGGGTGAAAGACAATGAACAATTCTCACGCCTGCCGCGGTCACCCCCGCTGCATTATGTCTTGCTACACTTTATCATAGAGAGGTATAAGTTGCAACAAAAAGAGTGTAACAACCCTGGAATAAATGAATCTATATATGAAACTGATCAATGTTTCCTTCGAATCCCTAAAAAGCTACTTCCCACAGACAATGCAACCAGTTGCTGTACGCTATCTATTACATCTTTTACAGCAACTTTTGTGATCTTATCTACGATCATCTGACTGTCTTACAAGTGACATGCTTTCTGATTTTTTTTTATTTTATCACTAGATAAATGTCCATTTATTTTTTTTTAACCGAATGAAATATTTATTACTTAAACTCTCTCTCTAAATACATACTTTTGAAGATCTACAGGCAAGTCCCAGTGATACATAGTCACAAACGGCGTAATATTGTTCTTCAACAGTTCATCAATGAGATTGTTGTAGTAATCAACGCCGGCTTGGTTGATTTTATCAGAGAATCCGTAGGGAAGTATCCTAGGCCAGGATATGGAGAATCTGTAGGACTGTAGGCCTAGTTCCTTCATCATTTCGACATCACGTTTGTACTGTTTGTATGAGTCGCAGGCGACGTCTCCGTTGCTGCCATCTTTGATTGGTGATGGGTTTACATGGGTAGCTACGTCCCAGATTGAATAGCCTTTTCCTGGAATATTTTTTGGTTTGAAGCTTAAAATTTTAGTATAGTCAGTACACAGTTACAGGCTGGCAGGTGCGGGGAACTCAAGAACACACTTTCTGTCGTGCCCTACTCTTTAGGGACTCAATGTTTGAATATCACCGGATAATACATATCAGTTTTGAATGAAAATTTAATGTACCTTGATAAACTGTTAAAAGGTGGACATGGTACATGAAATTAACAATCAAACAATAACAACCCTCTGTCGCTGAGGTGAAATTTTAGTTTTTATCCTACTGAGGAGTATAGTCTGTCAGACGTGAACTTTCTATTCGCATATCCCAGAAATTATGCAAGTTTTTGTTGATGAATGTATTTTTTTGTAATTTCGTGCATGCATTGAACTACTTAAGGTAATAAAATATTTAATAAAACTGATTTTTTATTAAAAAAATATTTATTGAAAAATTACGTCGAAATCTAGGACCTTTTGACACAGCCATTTTAAAAAAATATATAAAAAATATATAAGATTAAAGAAACAAACTTGACTTAATTTTGTCTTTGCCTGGAGTAAATTAATAAATGGAAATTTAAAAAAAAATCGTATTACAATTTTTTTTCAATACGCCTTAAATTTTTTTTTTCGAGAATTTGCGAAGCACGTAGTAGAATTATGTGTTTATTGTTAACAAGGCAAACCAATATTTTTTTCTGCTTAAGTTTACTCCTAAAAACGGGCATAATTTCTTGGTAGATAAAAATTTGAGCCTAAAATCTGAAATTTTGGGGGTAAAGCATCAAAATGTAATTATTTTCCTGAGGTGACGACTGACAGACACCATAATTAAATTGTGATCTCTTAATCAACCAGTCGATCTTATACTCATTTACTGATGTCACGTGAGAAAATAAATTATACTTATTAAGACTGCACTCTGCGCACACTAGCGCCCTCATCAGAATTTAATTAATTTCTTTGTATTGGAGACAAAAATGAAATTGGTGGCCACCGCGTTCCGTTCAAAGGATTTTGAAGAAACAAGATAACATAAAGCTGATTGTAATAGTTTAAAATAACGCTGTCCTGGCAAAGAACACTTTGTTGTGCTTAAATTTTTCATTTTTGTCTCCAGTTCAAAGAAATTAATTAAATTCTGATGAGGGCGCTAGTGTGCGCAGATTGCAGTCTTAAGTCTACCAGTCGTCACCCATGTTTAAATAACACCCTGAATAAATAATAAATTTTCAGTATCAGTTGGTTTGTTAAAAAAAACACAAATTGATGCTTAAATCATACCATCCTCAAGCCATGCTCCTTCTATCTGATAAGCAGCAGTAGATGCTCCGAACAAAAATTTCGATGGAAATCTTCTAATTTTACTTTTACATTTTATCTCGTATAGATTTAAAATGCAAAATAAACTGAAAAATAAAAACACAGTTACAATATACACATCAAATACAGGGTGACTTTTAATTAGTTCTTGATAGGAAAAGGTATGAATGTACTCATGATACTGAACAACTTTCCCCAAGGAACATAGGTCGAAATACGAAAATCAAGTTTTGACCTCCCATAGAAACTGCATCACCGGCAGTATGGGAGGTCAAATTTGGTTTTTCGTATTTTGACCAATGTTCCTTGGGAAAAGTTGTTCAGTATCATGATTACATGCATATCTATTGCTATCAAGAACTAATTAAAAGTCACCCTATACTATAGTCAATATTTTTGTTACAGTCACAAAATCATTGTTACTGTTGCAAATCAAACAATATAATATAACTAAGGCAAGCAAACGCAATAATAATATTTGTCATGCAAACTATTTACAGGGTGAAGGGTCGATAAATTATACAAAAAAAAATTTTTTATTTGCGAAAAATGTTTGACTCTCCTTACAATCTTACTATTACATTACATATCCTAGAATAAAATTGTTACATTTTACTTCCAGAATAAGGCCTTTAAAGGCAAAGAATAAAAAAAACAAGCGTTTTTCTTGTGATAATATTCATGTTTCAGCGGTCATTAGCAGGAAGCATCTATTGCATAACAACTGATAATAAAATGTCCTCAATAATAAACTGACATAAAAATATCTAATAACATTGACATTAAGAAATAACTTAACAATGTGTGTATTCTGTTCATCCTAACTTCCTCATTTTAGTTAAATATCATGATCGGTCGGTAATTGAAGAATGTTAAAAAGTTCAAACTCATGGTTTCCATTAAGCTGTGGAAGGCAGTATTTTAGGTGTAAAAAGGATGGATCGCATTTGAAATATTTTTTTTTTATACTAGCTATGGGCTTACGTTTGACGTCGATCTAGCCCTGAGATGAGGTCGACGATGAAACGAGCTTGTCCAGAAGAAGCCTATATACTCGCGACTTGAATAGATTCGGGCGGGTTATACGTAGGTACTCGGGAACACAGACGCAGTCAGTCTTCAACTCCTTAGCCATGCGAATTATAAAAGATGTTGCAAATCGCCTTGTGCGAATGTACGGTGAAATCAAGCAAATGAAATAAAAAAACCACGAATAAAAAAATACCATTTATAAAAAGACCACGAATTTGTTGATAAGACTATATTGAGAAATTGATGAGGACATGTAGCTAGTTGGAGAGTTGAAGACATAATTAATTTAGAAAAACAAATACAAAAAAAATACAAAGAAGTAAAGCGTGCAAAGAGAGAAGATGATTCCTAATAAAAAAAAATGAAAAATGAAAAAAAAAATGAAAATAATGTTATGAATAGACTCTATGCCCTATAGTTAGGTAGATGGATGGAATTATCATATGTTATAAAACCGACGTAGTAGACGTCGGCAAAAAGAAAGAGAATACTGAAGTAGAGCTGGGCATGTAATGTCTCTCGCATTACTAGATCCAGGAAGATACCTGGAGCTAGAGCCTAAGAAAATATAGGGGTTTTTTTTATTGTCGCTTCTTTTTAGGGTTCCGTACCTCAAAAGAAAAAAACGGAACCCTTATAGGATCACTTTGTTGTCCGTCTGTCTGTCTGTCTGTCTGTCTGTCTGTCTGTCTGTCTGTCTGTCTGTCTGTCTGTCTGTCTGTCTGTCAAGACCCTTTATCTCACGAACGGGTAAAGGTATCAGGTTGAAATTAATACCACATATTAGGATCCATGAACCACACAAGATCTGAAAATTTCAATTTTTTGTAACGACGCAATCAAAAGATATAGCATTTTATGTCCTTGTCTCCATACATTTATTCAAAAATGCAAAACCTACAGGGTACTTCCCGTTGACCTAAAATTATGAAATTTGGCAAGAAGCTAGGTCTCACTGTGCAAATAATGGGAAAAGTCTGAAATCATTAAATATTAAAAGTTTTCTCACAACTAATGCTAACCAATTGTGGTGAGCTCCCGTTTCAAGAACATTCATATAAGAGAGGGGTCAAGTTGGATGGTCGCTGAGGCGATTTTTGTTTTAGTTCTATTTGAAAACGGGAACACTTACAAACTTGAAAATTGGTATGTTTATAGTGCATAAGTTATAAAATAACAACAAATAATAAAATTTGGTCAAGCGCGTGTCGGACTCAAAAAATCTAGCACATTAACTTACTGAAATTTCAACTAATACAATTATGTTTATGTGGTGGTACGGAACCCTCAGTGCGCGAGTCCGACTCGCACTTGGCCGGTTTTTTTTTTTCCTACATGGCTCCACTTTGTTTTTGAAGCGACGTAAATGTATTTGACATCATTAAGAGATTTTTAATATCCTACATTGAATAAAGAACATTTTGACAATTTTTTTTTATTGGCGCGACCAAAGGGAAGAAACTCGCTCAAAGGGAGCGACGACTCTTTCAGTCAACAACAACTCAAGATCGCGAAGATTGGCATTAAAAAGGAGAGACCTTTATGTACTAAGCAGTGAGACATCTAGTGGCTAATTAATTAATAATAAATAACTTATAAAATGCGGTTTAGCGGCCAAGTAATGGTGTTTTAAGTGTCTTTTTATCGAAAAGTATTAGAATAAAATTTGTTTTACCAATATAAAGACTGTTAATTTAATGTACCTATGTACGGTCAACCGCTTGTCGGTAGAAACTTTTTCAACTCTATTACCACTCCATAAGGTCCAAAAGTGTTTCTACTGATGTGCTGTTGAGTGTATCTACTTCATCTGAGGTACCTATAGGAGGATACACCAATAGATTTTACAAGTCGATTTTTTTATAAAAAAAAGTTTTTATTGTTGTAGTAGTCTATGTGTTAGTCTAGTGCATAATCTATCTACCTCCCAAATTTCATCAAAATCTGTTCAGCCGTTTTGGCGTGATAGTGGAACAAACGGACAAAGAAACAGACATCCATACTTTCGCATTTATAATATTAGTAAGATGGGATGGTAATAAAATAATATCTTCATTATAATGGGTGAAGACAAAATTAATATAAAGGGTGTAAGGGACAGTGTACCGAAAACTGATCAGTCAACGAAACTGAACAATTTTCTTAAAGAAACATGTCGGGAAATGAAAAAAAATTTTGACTTCTCCATACAAACTGTTCGACCAGAGTGGGAAATTTGTATGGAGAGGTCAAATTTCTATTTCATTTCCCAACATGTTTCTTTGGGAAAGTTGTTCAGTTTCGTTGACTGAGCACGCCCTTTCAGTTTTCGGTACACCGTACGTTGCACCCTGTATATATTATAAAAGAAAGTGTACAATGTGCGTGCCGCTAAAACTCAGAAATGAGTCCCGGTAAGATCAAGGGAGTTATAATTATGGTGTGGTAGCCTATTATCTCCCGTCCATGAAGAAGGTTCCCGTTTTTACCTGAAGGGCGTGCTTTTGAAGATAAGGGCTGGAAATTTCGCCCGCTAGAAATTTCTATAGAAGAGTTCAGAATATTCGAGAGTGTTCGAGAACATCCCAGATCATTGTGGAACATTCCAGAACACTCTCAAATGTTGTGGAATATTCTGAAACATTGTGGACCATTCGAAGTCTTTTTTGTATGAGTGGACCTGCATATTGATAGGGGTAGGTATATAAAGCAAGATCTGTCGTGGGTTCGAACGTTCTAGAACATTCTGGAATTTTCGTGAATAGTCTGGATTGATCGGGAATATTCTGGAATGATCGGGAATATCCCAGATTATTGTGAAACATTCCAGAACATTCTTTCGAATGTTGTGGAATATTCTGGAATATTGTGAACCATTTGAAGCCTTTTAGCATGAGTGGAGCTACCTATTGATAGGGGTATATAAAGCAAGATTTGTCGTGGGTTCGAACGTTCCAGAATATTCTGGATTTTGTGGAGTGTTCGGGAATAGTCTGGAATGTACAGTACAGATCATTGTGGATCTTACCGGAAAACTCTGGAATGTTGTGGAATATTCTGAAACATTGTAAGCCATTCGAAGCCTTTTTTGTATGGGTGAAGCTACCTTTTGGTTGAAGTAGATAAAGCAAGATCCGTCGTGGGTTCGAACGTTCGGGAACATCCCCGAACATCCGAGATTTTTTAAAATATTGCGGCATTAACCTCAAAGTCTCTTGCCTTTCTTACGGTCAATTATACCTAGCTCGGAGAAGGAAATTCGAAAAATTTATACATATATCCCGGATGACAAAATGAAAAATTCTGATTGTAAACAAGTATAGTAAAAAAAAGTAATTGTAGTAAGAATTTATTTTCAATAAAAAATTTGTATCTCATATATTTTAAAGTTAATTATTTTATTCCAACTACCACACAATCTCATATCAACTCCTTGAGCGAAGCCGGGTACTCCAGCTAGGAAATTTATAAACCAGTCGGGAGTAAATAGACTTCTTGGCAAACCAAGGAGGTTTTACTACGCTTCGCTTTAGTAGTAGCGTGGGTTAAAACCTCCTTGGGGCAAACTCGTTCCAACGTCGACATCATCTCTCTCATGTACTTAAAGGCTAGATCTCGGTTGAGTTTTTTTGCTCTCAAGAGCAAAAACAACTTATTGTTGCGCTTCGCTTGAATTTCAATTTTCCACATGAAATGATTGTACAAAAAAATAACTTTGTAATAACAACAACAATCTTGTAAAACCCATTATTTTCTGCAACAATAGCACAAACAACCTCGAATATCTTAAACAATGTACCTATCTATTGAATATTTTAAACATTTAAATAATAATAAAACTACTTAAAATATATTATGCATGTAATGTACAATTGTTATTTTTCAAAATGATGATTTAATTTAAACTCATTTTTTTTTATTAATATTGGTAGGTACATACCTCAAATTCATAATTTTAAAAATATTGTCTGTCTGTCTGTACGCGCATTATAATTATTAGACAACAAAATATTTTTTATGGGGTTTCGGGCTTTTTTATTCTTCACTAGAAGCTGAAAATTTGTTTGGATCAATATACAGATTTTATTATTTTTTTTTTTTCACTTTTTGATAGTTCTTTTAAGTAAAACTTATTTTAACATAAAAATTATATTTGTCATGTTTTCGTAAGAAGTCAAAGAAACTTAAGGTTGAGCACAAAGTCGCGGGCACAGCGAGTTAATTATAAAAATATAAAATGTATTTACCAAAAAAGCAGAACACGTGTTTTCATCTCGGTGTTAAAGACCACTGTGCGATAAGTCCGGTAACAATAGGGCTATTCTCTTAATAATTATTATCACAACATAATAAAATATTATCATTAACTCTCACAAAATATCACAAAAATAAAAACCGGCCAAGTGCAAGTCGGACTCGCGCTCCGAGGGTTCCGTATACACCACATTATATAATGGTATTAGTTGAAATTTCAGTAAGTTACTGTGCTAGATTTTTTGAGTCAGACACGCGCTTGACCAGATTTTATTATTTGTTGTTATTTTATAGCTTAAGCACTATAAACGTACCAATTTTCACGTTTGTAAGTGTTCCCGTTTTTAAGATAGAGCTAAAACAAAAATCGCCTAAAAAAATTAAGTCTCCGTATGGGAGCCCCCCTTATTTTTTTTATTTTTAGTATTTGTTGTTATAGCGGCAACAGAAATACAAAATTTGTGAAAATTTTAACTGTATAGCTATTACTGTTCATGAGATACAGCTTAAACAAAATTTTGTAAAAACAGCTGACTTTGGTGGCATCTTATTCCTTAGTTTTTAAATATTTCTTAAAACAAAAAATACAGTATTTATTTACTCAACGAGTTCTAAACAACGATACTTCAAACTTTTTTTACGCTCCCCCCTTAGCTGTTTGGGTGCCCCCTTAATTTTTTACTTTTTTTAAATTTTAGTATTTGTTGTTGTAGCGGCAACAGATATACACAATTTGTGAAAATTTCAAATTTCTACCTATTACGGTTCATGAGATACAGCTCGCTGACAGACAGACAGATAGACAGACAGACATCGGAGGCATATCAATAGGGTCCCTTTTTTCACCCTTTAGGTACGGAACCCTAAAAACTGACATCTTAAGTGACGTTGATCTTCCGGACATGGGCTCGCTCGCATTTTAAGTATTTAAATATTTAGACCACGTTTTATTTCTTAAGCTCAAATCACACAGAGGCGGTATGATTGCGAAAGCGGTCCGGGGCGGTTTGGCGGGAACAAAATACCGCGCCGCGACCGCTTTTCAATGTGATAGGGTGATGAACTCATACTTTACAAAAAATAGCGGCCCCGGAACGCTTCCGCTACCGCCTCTGTGTGACGCGGGCTTTAGATGAATGTGATTTTTCTAGCATTGTTTTAGAACAATGTGATATTTTACGTGCATTATACAAGATGATCCAGTCAAAACCCTTAATCAGTCAATAACGTTATTGACTGAGGCTGTCGGTCAAAACCCTTATTGACTGATTTTATTATGTTTAGGTTCGTTAACTAAGGTGAACCCGGGATCGGTTAGGTTGGGATAGGTTAACTTGCGACCACCACTCACGAGCCGAGCGAGCGAAGCGCCGGAAACGATTTGTCCGACACCCTCAGTCAATAACGTTATTGACCGGTCAATAAGCTTAGTCTAGTCGATAGCGGTCACAACGCCCTGGGACCGGGCGAACCCAGAAATAGGCTAGCCTTGTCCTGGTATGTGGGGCTCTGCCAGGATGGACCACCTGAATATCCCTTACTGCTCGTGGGAACGCAATGGATTCATGTAAAATTAAAAATTCAAATGGCGGCGATGTGATTCGCAACGCATCACGTCCCGTTCCTCGCGGGGGCGAAAAGCGGACTACGGAGAGCCGCTTTGCTACGATGAATGTCAGAGGTGGAATGAATGGCAAAATAGATGAAGTATGTCAGATGATGGATGAAAGGCGTATAGACGTACTGTGTGTGAATGAGACTAAACGGAAAGGTTGTGACACCACAGAACATGGCCCTTACACAGCGTACTGGTCTGGTGTTCCCAGTACCAGCAGAGGCTGTCAGGGAGTCGGTGTCATACTTTCCGAAAGAATGGTAGAGTGCGTGAAAGTCGAGTGTGTGAGCCCAAGACTCGTCTGGGTCAGGCTAAAAGTCGGACTGACTCGAATCTTCGTTCTGGGTGCATATGCACCTACGGATGTGGGTTCGCGAAGGTCTCCAAAAGCCCAAAAAGAGATAGATGAGTTTTGGGAAAATATGAGAGATACGTTAGGGAAATGTGAACAGAATGAACGAGTTATCATGCTAGGTGATTTTAATGGATGGGTAGGAAGAAAGCGTGACGGTTATGAAAGAGTTGTTGGTAAGTTTGGTGATGAACGTGTGAATGAAAATGGTGTAAGTCTGCTTGAGATATGTTTGGAATGGAATCTTTTTGTGGCAAACACTATGTTTGACCACAAAAGGATCCATATGTATACAAGAGAGGAGGGTGATGCGAGAAGTATGATCGATTTTGTAGTTGTGGATGAAAGATTGAGGAAAAGGGTTCTGGACGCTCGCGCATATCGCGGAGTCGGCATTGACACAGACCACCACCTGGTTGTAACCCGAATTGGTGGTCTATTTAATCGGTGGCGGCATAAAGCACAAGAGCAGACGAGCGTTTTCGAACGAATTAAAGTGGAGAGATTGCAAGAGGAGGATGTCAGAAGTGAATACTTGAAAGGCTTGAGTGAAAGATTTGAGAACCTAGATAAAGAGAATGATATTGAATGCTTGTGGAATGAATTTAAAGATGGATTAGTAGGAGTAGCTGTCAATGTTTGTGGGGTGTCGAAAAGGAGAAATGGTGGAAAGAAGAAGAATGTGTGGATGGATAAAAGTGTACAGGCAGCTGTTTGTGAAAAGAAAAAAGCATGGTTAGATTGGTTAGCTGTTAAAGCTAATCAAAGAATGCAGAAGGCCACAAGTGATGATGTTAGTGTAGCACGAAAGGAATATAAAAGAGTGAAAGGTATTGTAAAGGATGTTGTTGAGAGAAAGAAAGAGGAGTGTAAAGATGAGTTTGACAGAAGGCTTTCTGAGAATTTCCAGTCAAACCAAAAGTTTTTCTGGAAATCCATACGGACAGCCCGAGGAAAGTTTGGAACATCGGAGCTGAGTAAAATCAGAAGCCAGGATGGAAGTATTATAAAAGGTGAAGAATGTGTGCTGAAGAGATGGAAGGAATATTTTGAAAGTTTGTTTGATAGAGAAGCAGAGGCTAGCGTACCGAGGTCTTCTGTGGAAATGCATGAGAATGAATATGAGAGTAATGCAAGTGAGATAAGTATGGATGAGATCATGAAAGCACTGAAAAGTATAAAATCAGGTAAAGCAGGTGGGTATGATAGAGTGTCGGTCGAAATGTTGAAGGCTGGGCGAGGCATTGTGGCTAGTCAGCTGTACCGCCTTTTCAACCTGTGTTGGACGAACGGCCGAGTACCAGATGACTGGTGCAAGGCTGTGATTGTGCCGCTGTACAAGGGAAAAGGGTCACAACAGGACTGCAAACATTACCGTGGGATAAGTCTTCTCAGTGTCGTCGGCAAACTGTATGCAAAGGTTTTGATTGAAAGAGTGATGAAAGATACTGACGAAAAAATATGGGACATACAAGCGGGATTTAGAAAGGGAATGGGATGTACAGATCAGGTCTTTTCCTTGCGGTGCATAGCTGAAAAGTTTTTGGCCAAAAACCAAAAAGTCTACTGCGCGTTCGTGGATTTGGAAAAGGCCTATGACCGAGTGGTGAGGAATGAATTGTGGTCCGCATTGTCTATGTATGGGGTGAACGGTCATCTGATTCAAGCACTGAAATCTCTCTACGAGGATTCCAGTGCTTGTGTCAGAATAAACGGGGCGTACACTGAATGGTTTAGCATCGAAAAAGGTGTTAGGCAGGGATGTGTAGCGTCACCTTGGCTGTTTAACCTGTTCATGGATAATTGTTTGATTGATCTGAAAGAGAGTATGTGTGGACTGAGAATGAATGAGTTACTCATCAAATGTCTTCTCTACACTGATGACCAAGTTATACTTGCGTCATCTGCTGACGAGTTACAGGAGATGGTAACAATGATGAATGTGGCTTTGGACAAGAAAGGAATGAAAGTAAATGTAAGCAAGACGAAAGTAATGGTACTTGAAAGAGAAGAGTGTATGACAGAGTGTACTATATAAATAGGTGGTGAACAAGTCGAACAAGTGAAGGAGTTTCTGTATCTAGGTTCTAAGTTTACGAGAGATGGAAAGTGTGAAAGTGATATCGAAAGAAGAGTTAATGCTGGAAACATGGTGAATGGTGCTCTGCATGCTTTTAGGAAAAGTCAGAAGGTGTCTCACAAGGCTCGTCTGGCTGTTCATGGAGGCGTTTTGGTACCAACACTGATGTACGGCAGTGAAAGCTGGGTATGGCAGAAGAAGCATGAAAGTAAAATTAATGCAGTAGAAATGAGAGCGTTGAGAAGTATGATTGGTGTGAAATTGAGTGACAGGATTAGAAATAGTGTGATAAGAGAACGTTGTGGCGTAAAAGAAGACGTAGTGACTAAAATTGAGAAAGGGATGCTAAGATGGTTTGGTCATGTGGAGAGGATGAATGAAGGAAGATTGACGAAAGAGATCCACCAGGCGAGAGTGAATGGAAACGTTGGATGGGGAAGGCCTCGGCGAACGTACCAGGACCAAATTAAAGACGATCAGAATAAAGGCCAGGTTAAAAGTACCCTAAACCGACGAGCATGTATGAAAGGATTGATGAAGGTTCAGGAAACAAGGGAAGTATGTCAAGATCGTAGCAGCTGGAGAACTGTGGTCTCTGCCTACCCCGACGGGAACAAGGCGTGATGTTATGTATGTATGTATGTATAAGCTTATTGACTGATTTATGGGTTTTGACTGTAACATATATAATGTTCCTTTAATGGAAAACCATGTTCAAAACATGGATCTGAGAAATACTCCCGAAAAAAAGAGTAGAAAAAAAAACAAAAACCGGCCAAGTGCAAGTCGGACTCGCGCACTGAGGGTTCCGTACCGTAAATTAGCTGATATGAGTTGATTGAATGAAAGGTAAATTGCGGTTTACGGTTTATGACGTATTAAAAAAAAACTACTTACTAGATCTCGTTCAAACCAATTTTCGGTGGAATTTTGCATGGTAATGTATATCATATATTTTTTTTTAGTTTTATCATTCTCTTATTTAAGACGTTACGGGGCGGGGGGGACACACACATTTTACCACTTTGGAAGTGTCTCTCGCTTATATATTTAACTATTCAGTTTAGAAAAAATTATTTTAGAAACCTCAACATCATTTTTGAAGACCTATCTATAGATACCCCACACGTGTGGGTTTGATGAAAAAAAAATTTTTTGAGTTTCAGTTCTATGTATGCAGAACTCTAAAATTTATTTTTTTTTTTTTTTTTTGTGTGAAAATCTTATTGCGGTTCACAGAATACATCTACTCACCAAGTTTCAAAAGTATAGTGCTTATAGTTTCGGAGAAAAGTGGCTGTGACATACGGACAGACAGACAGACAGACATGACGAATCTATAAAGGTTCCGTTTTTTGCGATTTGGCAACGGAACCCTAAAAAGGCCAATAATTTTTGTCTTTTTTCAATCGATGTTTATTTGGGAGAATCGTTCAGTTTCTTCTTCAAGCCCAAAATTAAATCCAATTACGGCCAAATATCATTTTAAGACTTAATATATGGAGCAAACGTCAAACAATGACGTTTGACCCTAGATTAATTTTCATCTAGGGCATCATGCTGATGGGGAAGATAAAACCATCATAAGAAGCCCGTTTTGACAGCAGCTAAACGTATAAAAACATATGTTCTGCAAAGAAAAAATAAACCTGTGCGTAGTTAGAGCAGAAAATTTATATTTTTTTAATTTATTTGGTGACCTAAATAAATGAAAACAAAAAAAAAACATCTGGTTCTCCTGATTAGACTTAATCGCAGTTAAAACATTTAAAAAAAATTATATGTTACCGGTAATGTGTATAATCTGGTTTTCTATACATTGCCTAGGCAATTAGAATGCCTAGAATGTGCAAGCAATGTAGATTATATGTATAATTGTATGAAATATTACTTATTTTATACTTTGCTTTATACCTAATTGATATTGGCAACCTAGCCTAACCTTAGCCTTACTGAACCTAAACATTGTGAAATAGACAAAAATGTAGGTACTTATTTTACAAATTGCTGGTGGAACCCAAATGATACCTAGGAAAAATATGAAATTGACGATAATAAATTATATTATTTCATACATTGCCTAAACGTACCAGATTACCAAAGTACTTGAATTATACAGATTTCCGGTACACGATACATGATTTTTTGTCGCCGACAGTGCGCAATATTTATTTCCTACTTTTACTTTTCATCAAATTAACACATATGATCCAAAAATCGATACTAATCTGTCGATATTAAAATTTAATTAAATCGATAATTTGCTCTGGAATAGCCCCACTTTGGCTCCTCTTTTTAATAACATTAAGTATGTATTGAAAAACTCGATACAGTGCCATGTTATCTGTCTTTAGCATAATATTATTAGTAACTTTTGTGAATGTTTAAAAAAAATGTTTACTATCCAGAAACACCGGAAGCATTTCAAGGTAGGACACAAAGAAGAGATACCAATTTTGGAGAGTTCCGATATTAGAGTAGGAGATAAGTGATGATTATTTTTTTCAGAACTAAAACGGGACCATTTATGACTCAAAAATCAATCACATTTCTAAGTGTTCATAAGGCTGCTTTTCCACTAAGGCTAAGTTGTAAGTTAGGAAAATTCCACAGAATTATAAGCGATGAAAGGAGGTCTTTATTCTGAGGAAAATTCCAGACTTGGGGTGCGCCATTTTCCCACCAGCTTGTCAAATGGAACCCTATTGGTTGGCGTTTTCAGCTCACTGCTTAGCTCCCTTGCACAGCACTGGTGGAGGGTGTTTACGCACTACGTCCGATCCGAATCTGATCCGAATCCGATCCGAATCCGATCCGAATCCGATCCGAATCCGATCCGAATCCGAATCCGTGAAAATAAGAATCAATAGTAAAATCGGATGATGGAAGCCGATTTCACTATTGATTCTTAGGGTGTTCACGCACTACGTCCGATCCGAATCCGTGAAAGTTAGAATCAATAGTAAAATCAGCTTCCGTCATTCGATTTCACTATTGATTCTTATTTTCACGGATTCGGATCGGATTCGGATCGGACAGATCCCGAGCAGGGATATCGGTTAGCTTGGGTTAGGTTATCTTTTGACCACAACGAATTATGCGCCATTTTTTAAAATGCCGCGGCATTATGTAAAATGACGAATTTAAAAACTTTTCGGCATTTTGTAGAATGCTAAGGCAAACTGTGAAATGACGAATTATAAGTACAATTTGCCTGCGACACATATAGTACAGACTGTCCGTGTTGTGCCGGCCCATCAAGAATAGTACCAACCTATCTCTACCTGTAGGTGTCGTAAGAGATTACTAAGGGCATATGATTCAGAAGATGGGCAGCAGCATATTTTTGTGTATCGTAGTATCTTTCATACATACTGCGGTCACGAACAATAGCGGTCAACAAAGTACAGTCATAGACAGGTCAAGCTTGACACTCGCAGTGCGACTCAAGCCCGTTCGTCTATTGAAAGATCCATACAAAAGCAGAATACTTAAAAAATAAATAAAATTGGGCATAATAAAAATTACGTTCATGTCAGTCATTTTAAGCAGCTAGTTCCATCCATCGCCAGAACATGTCCGTCAGATGCAGTCTACATTTTAGTTCTCTAATAATACTGTTATTACGAGTACACGCGTCAACTCTGTCCATAAATGAAGCAATTCTTTGTCTCACAATGGCATTAAACGCGTTAACTCTAGACTCCAAAAACATACCCGAGGCACTGCACCATGGGGGCAGCCCCATTAACTGCCGAAAGGTGTTATTGTATTGCACGCGAATGACATTGTGAGACTTCTTCGTATAGTTGGTCCAGAGTTGACACGTGTAAAACGTTTGACAATATGATTTGAATAGCTGGAGTTTAACATCCTTGTCTGATTATAAAATCTCCTAGCAACCATATTGCCAACAACGGAAAGAGCTCTCCGTTGCCTTTCCATGTCGGCATCATCTTTTAAGTTAGAAGACAAAATGTGGCCAAGGTATTTGAACGACTCAACGACTTTGACCTTTTGTCCACTGAGAAACACATCAGGAACGTGCTTAGGACAACATAAGAACGGTGCAGTCCAATGTGTCAAGCTTGATGTGCTCTTGTCTGTACCTACATAAATTTTGCAGACTACACCAACATTTTAATCTCGCTGTTTGAACTTAAGTAGGTCATCTAGATAAAATGTTTTGTTTATATTTATCTTTAACATAATATCATCATTACAGTCATAACGTACAGAATAAAATAATGAAGCGATGTAGAGTGTACTATCGAAGTTGGACCTCACGTGGCACAATTCTTCTACGTATTGGCGAAAACAATATACTACCAATCAAATGTGAAAGTGACCTTGAAAAAGCTATCCAATCTGCATGACTAATCTATTTCGTACTTTTGTTAAGTTACTTAAAAAAAAAAAATCCAACATTTACCAGTATGATATACACTCAAACACACCACTCACAAAGATGTTCGTGTCTAGATTCACATACATACTCACCTCACAAACAATATTATCAACATAAAATCATAAATAGGTACCGCAATAACAATATGCATTGTCACGTATTATTAAACAAAATTCGCAGACCTAAATAATGTAAATAATATTGACAGTATTAAATTGACAGAACTTCATATTTGTCAACCCGAATTATGTAATCAACTTATATTTAACAAATCACCATATTTAAAAATATTACAGCAAAATATAAGAAGTCTTAATAAAAATTTTAATAACATAAATGTTTTGTTATCCAGACTTCTACCTCTGAGTTGTGACATAATATGTTTGTCTGAGTGTTGGCTATCGTGTGTAAATAGCTTACCTGTATTAACCGGATACTCAACTTTTTCTTCTAAGCGTAGTTACAATCAAAATGACGGCGTGGTTATTATGATTAACAATGATCTTAATTTTACTATCGAAGAGCCAGAAATCGTAGAGGCTAATTGTTTATTACTTAAAATAAATAACGAAACAGTGATAATAACTATATATAGACCACCTTGTTTTAACAACATTGATAACTTCCTTCAAACTTTGCAAAACCTTCTGTCTGAATTAACCTCGTTTAAAAACGTGGTGCTTGTTGGTGACATTAACATAAATATTAGAGAACTAAACCAGTCTTCATCAAATTATCTGGATCTTCTTGCTTTCTTTGGTTTAATACCTATCCATTATGAGCCTACAAGAGGTAATAGCTGTCTCGACCATGTCATTTTAAAAAGCAAGTTGATGTCATATACTTTTATACTTCAAAGCACAATTACTGATCATGATTCAGTATTATTTTGCCTCAGTTTAAAAGACAACTATCCATATATTAAAAATAAATACATAAATAAAATACAATACACTAACCTTTATGAAGAAAGTAAGACCTTAGATTTTAACAAATTACTTAACAATAATTTAGAAGCAAATTACTCCATGAATCTATTTATAGAAGAAATTCAAAAAATTATAATAAATAACTCATTAAAAATTAAAATTCCTAGAAGTAAAATCACAATTAAGCCATGGATTACTCCTGGCTTATTAAGATGCATAAGAAATAGGGATAAAATGCACTACAGATTAAAAAGCCAGCCTAATAATGAAATATTAAAAGTAACTTATAAACGATATAGAAATTTTTGTAACGATGTTCTAAAAAAATGCAAAAGACAATATGAAAGAAATGAGCTACAGACTGCAGGTAAAAACAACAAAAAAAATTTGGAATACGATAAAAACTATTAATAATTTAAATAAAACTAAAAATGTGCCCTTAGAGTTACTCAAAGCTAAAACTACGCCGGAGGATTCAATGAGCTTTATTAACAGCTACTTTGCAAACATCGGCTCAGAGCTTGCACTTAAGATAGCTAGTAATCTTCCTCCGCTTCCAATGTCAATATCAAATATCATTGTACAACTAAACTCTTTTGCTCTATTGGATACATCTGAAGACGAAGTTGAACGCCTTATTGTTGGACTACGATCAGACTGTGGTGCGGGTTGGGACAATGTACCAGCGAAAGTCCTCAAATTAATAAAAGACAAAATTGTTCCTCCGCTTACCTCTATTTTTAATAAGTGCATGAGTGAAGGAGTCTTTCCTGAAGCCCTAAAAAAGTCTATTGTGATACCTATTTTTAAAAATGGAAACAGAAAAAGTATTGAAAATTACCGTCCGATTTCTATACTTCCCTCTTTGTCCAAATTGTTTGAAAAAGTGTTAAATAATAGATTGATTAAATTTCTAGAAGACAAACAAATTCTAGCAGACGGGCAATATGGCTTCAGAAAAGGCAAATCAACAACTGATGCCATTCATAGTTTCATGGAATTCATTATACATAAACTTGACAATAAAAAAAAATGTTTGACTATTTTCATAGACCTCAAAAAGGCGTTTGATACAGTCTCATCTGTAAAGCTTGTAGAAAAGCTAGAAAACATGGGCGTAAGAAGCACTCAGTTAAGGCTTTTTAAAAGTTATTTGCAGGGTAGGTCTCAGATAGCTCGAATTGGCGATCTTTTAAGTCATGAAAGCACAGTTGACTATGGAGTGCCTCAAGGGAGCATTTTAGGCCCTACCCTATTTCTTTGTTACATAAATGACCTTGTTCAGTTATGTATCCCCAACTGTAAAATAATATCATACGCCGATGATACTACCTTATCGTTTTATGGAAATACATGGGAGGAAACCTTTAAAGCTGCCCAAGATGGTTTTAATATAGTTAATCATTGGCTAGCTCTGAACTCACTTACGTTAAACTCAGAAAAAACAAAGTATATTGCCTTTTCCATACAAAACACATGTTCAAAATTTAATGACTTTAATATTTTTGCGCATTCCTGTAATTATCAGTCACATACTCCAAATTGCACTTGCCCTATGATTCAAAAAACTAAATGGATTAAGTATTTAGGAATTATAATTGATCAAAACCTATCTTTCAAAGAACATATAACGAATTTAGTTCAAAAAGTAAGAAAATTGATTTACATTTTTAAAAATTTAAGGGAGGTGGCAAACTGGGACTTGATAAAAACGATTTACATATCGTTGTGTCAATCTGTTCTTAGCTATGGTATCTCTGCTTGGGGTGGGTCAAACAAAACAACTATGTTGGAACTAGAAAGAGCGCAAAGATTAATACTGAAGGTCATACTACAAAAACCTCGTCTGTTCCCTACAACTACTCTTTATAACGAAGCTAAAGTTTTAACTATAAGAAAATTATATATTTTATCAATTATTCTTAAAACGCACAGTGAAATTGACTGCGTTGTCGCAAGGGAAATCGCTAAGACTAGACGATGCCATGAGGTTAGCAAAATGTTGAATGTAAACACTGGTTTTGCGCAAAAGTTTTGGATGTTTAGAGGGGGTAGACTGTACAATAAGACAAACAAAATTCTCTCAATCTCTTGTTTATCAAAATTGGAATGTAAGAAGAAAATAGTGGATTGGCTTCTGGAGCTCGATTATGATAAAACTGAAAATTTACTGCATATAATCACATAACTAATTTAAATGTTACCAATGCCTTAATTTCTCTCTGCAAATAACATAATTTTTATTTTATTTTTTCAATGCAAATAAATATATAAACAAGGTGAAAGGCCAACGAGACAGCATCTCAAACTCTCTCTCTCACACACACACACACACACAAAGCACACACACACAACCCACGCAAAACACACACAACACATACAAGTTTCTAACTTTCTTTTTTTTCGCTAAGTTTTAATTTTTTACCTTATTTCTTGTTTTCTTGTTTGTTAAATTAAAAAGTTTTCAGTCTATGGCTACATTGAGTACGAACGCTTTTTGTCAATGTGTAAGATCTATTACATTGTCCAACGAGGGGGAGCCAGGATACCATAGCACAGGTTAACCTAGTTTGGTGTCCTGTTTCCCGCATAAACAAGTACCGCTAACATAGACCTTAAGATCTACTATTATTTCATATTTTGTAAGTACTTATATGTGGGAGAAAATAATAAATTTTTGTATTTTGTAAAAAAAAAAAAAAAAAAAAAAAAAAAAATATATGTCTATCGCAGACAAATCGTATAATTCGCCACTTACAACAGCGCGCAAACTGTAAACGATCGGCAAATTGTAAATAAAACGGGTTAGATCAGTTACCTTACGACCACAACGCCATAATACCGCGGCATTTTTAAAAATTACGAATTAAACATTTCACGGCATTTTATAGAATGCCCAGGCATAATGTAAAACGACGAATTATACAATTTGCCTGCCACATATCTATGTTTGAGAGTACTATCGCGACCATTCCCGCCTGACCAACTTCTAAAAATAAAAGTTACCAGACGACCGAAAAGTGTAACAGAGGATGTAGTATGATCCTTCTAAGTGGTGATTGTACAAAAGATTGCAAAAAAAAATTGTGGTTTTTTTAAAGAAAATTAAATTTTCTTTGAATTACGTTCGTCACAGTTCTTCATTAAAATGTATAGTACCTATAGATGTATCTAAAAATTTAAAAATAATTTCACCAGAAACCCATTGAACAGGAGGCAATGTCTGCGATAGTACATGATTTTTCTAAATTTAATAAAATAAGACATGAAAATATTAGTTTCAAAATTGTATTCATAAAAAAATGCACAATATCCAAGAAATAGACGTTTCAAAGACTACTAGTTTCCGTGATCGACACAGGTAGACAGTCAAGACTTAAATCTGTAAAAGAAGAGCACTTTATTCTTGATGTCCTGAGTGGTGCCACCCATTTCTTCCCCAGGGTGCCACAAAAGGCGACTAAGGGATATAACTGGAGGATGGGCAGCAGCGTCCTTATTTGAATTGAATTTTACACATTTCCGGTGACATGTATAGAGATTAATAAAAGTGTATGATTGTGTGTAGGTATTTATATTTTTTTAATTCAATGTCAAACATTTTTTGTTGCTGACTGCCACAAATACTTATCTTTATAAGTAGGTATCAAAAGGTTCCGAACGGAATAGTAAATAGTAGATTTTACAACAAGTGCACAAAACGAACCATTTTTACGAGACTTTTAGCATCCTGAGCCGAAGGCGAGGGGTGATAGTAATGTCGAGGATAAAATGGTTTTGTGGACAAGTTATAAACTCTGCTTTTCACTTTGATTGCGAGGAAATAAAACGTAAAAGTACTCTCTAAATGTAACTGAAGAATGAGTTGTTCTGCTTTAGTGAAGAATATGTTGACGCGCGCGCGGCGTGAGACGGGGTGCGGCAGGCCCGCGCGCAGGGCGTACACCACCGAGATTACTTTTTTGCCCTAGTGCACAAAATTCGACTTTGTGCAGCCTATATCCTGCACAAATAAGCACTTTCAGAGCATGAGAAGTGAAAATTACTTTTTAATACTGATCCTTTACATAAAGGATTAGACTGAAATTATAGACACTAAATAAAATAATTAGGATCCTTTAAATCAGCGTTTCTTAACCTTTTTAATCCACGGAACCCTAGGAATTCAAACGCAACTTCTGGGACCCCCTTAATAAAAAAAAACAATAAATAGGACTATTTATTTAAGTTCTACAAATACAAAAAAATACGTTCATGTGTAAGTTAGTGCTGCTTTTATGCAGACTAGTTAGTGATATATGGGCTGATGTTAAGTACTACTGTTGTATTCTCAAATTGGATACGGATTTATTTATAATGGATTGTTAAATGGGACTGCGGACCCCCATACATACACACGCGGGGGTCCAGGGGGCGTGATAGTCTACTTGGAATTCCACGCGAACCAAGTCGCGGGCGATCGCTTGTGTATAAATAATACCGAAAGTCATAAAAAATGTGTTGATGGGATCTTATCTTACTAATAAAAAATTAAATCATCGACATCATATGTCGATATTATTTTGATCGATCACCTCCCTAATCGTCACACAAGAAATCGGCCAACAGAAATACAGTCGTGGGCGAGAGCCAATTTTACATACATACATACATAACATCACGCCTCTTTCCCGTCGGGGTAGATGGGGTAGACAGAGACCACAGTCCTCCACCTGCTTCGATCTTGACATACTTCCCTTGCTTCCTGTACTTTCATCAATCCTTTCATACATGCTCGTCAGTTTAGGGTACCTTTAAGTTGGCCTTTATTCAGAACGTCCTGAATTTGGTACTGGTACGCCAATTTTATTTAGCCCTCATACAATTTTAGATACAACTAGATAATTGAAACTGTCTAGTTTAACTTACGGTCATTGGACAGGCACTGGCGATATAGTAAATTTACTTCTCCTTTCTGAAAAAAAAAAGATAATATATAAAGAGCATTCCTCGTCAGAATCATGAGTTTAGTCAAACTCCACCGCCCATAGCGCCCACTGTTTTATTAATGGCATATTTTGACAATGACAAGACAGCAAAGAGCGTCGCTCACTTTGACAACTAAAATGGTATGTCTCATAACACAGCAATGCAAACACTGCTGCTTCACGGCAAGAAGCTAGGGGGTGGTACCTACTTCCCCAGACGAACTTTCCACAAAAGCCCTACCACCTTCTCTCCGTCTATTGAACAGATATTGCGGTCATACTTACCGTTAACCCCTTTGAAGATGAATTATGCTTTCTGGGGATAAGAGGCTCCACAGACGAGGTCAAAAAGTCCGCAAGTGTGGCTAGTATTGCAAAAATTTCGATATCTAATGTTGTTTGTTCACGTAGTTTAGATGGAAATGAGCTTAAATAGATTTTTAAATCAAAGTGTACCCGCACACAGTCAATCTGATCGCGATCCGGTAGAAATGCAGCTAAGAAAGAAATAGTTGTATACACCTAGTCTATGGTCCTTTAGCTTTTTCTTTCCTTCTTTTTGCTGCATCTCTACCCGATCGCGATCAAGATTGACCAAAGAGTTACTAACACCTTGAGATTGACTGCGTGCGGGCATTCAAAGGATTGCACAGTCCCAAAGGTTGTTTTTCTCAATAAAAGTCAGGTTAAAAGTACTCTAAACCGACGATCGTGTATGAAAGGGTTGATGAAAGTAGATGAAGCAAAGCATGTCAAGATCGTAGCAGGTGGAGGACTGTGAATGCTGTGCTCGCTGCCTACCACAACAGTTGATAGTAATTTCGTTTTGCAGTTTCTTTGGTGTATGAATTTTATTAAAATAAAAACGATACTTTTCGCAACACCGGCCACACTGCTGGTTTTTCTGACCTCGTTTGCGGAACGTCCTGAAATCTGTCATCACGTACGTTGAAACACTTGCAGAAATAAATACAGTGTGGTAATAAAACATCTAGATATACTCTAGTAAGGTACTCGACACATGAAACTTAACAACTTCCCTCAAAAAACATAGATCTAAAAACGAAACAAGATATGGCTTTCCTATACAAACCTTGCGCCTTGCGCCGTTAACACTGGCATTTGTATGGAATGACCAGAATTTTTTCTCATTTTTCGACCTATATGTTTCTTGGGAAAAGTTGTTTAGTTTCATATCCTGAGTAGGTACCATACTCGAGTATAGCTAGACGTTTTCTTATCACGCTATATATTTTTTTACCTTGGTTCTGAGTTCAGGCTTCTTTAAACACAATCTTTTGGGATTTTTAACCTTCTCGACTCCTTTGTTTTGGCAAGACTTGCTCTGCGGAGCCATTTTAATGTGTTTCATGTCAGGGGTCCTGTAAAAGTGGCTTGTGTAGTGATTTTATTTTATTCCTTTATTTGGTTTGTGTGTGTGGTACCAGTTTGAAATTGTACCAACGCTACCACCTATGATTTTAGAAGTATACAGGGTGTAGAGGAAACAGGTTTCCAGGTGTCTTTGGGCGTCGATGATCCATCAGAAAAAAAATCTGTCTCTCCATTCAAAATTTCAAACACCCTGTACAGCGCATTTTGTATGAGAGATTTTTTTTTGTGTGTTGACCAATAATTTTCTTTACGAAACGATTGAGATTCATTTGTTAGTAGGGCCGGGTTCCTAAACGGGTAATAATACCCTTTGACAGCACTGCACTGTAGTCTGTCTCGACCACATTCATTTATAACCGTTTTGAAACGTGCCCTAGGTTAAAACTTATACTACTCTTTTGTGAGCGAATTAATGGATATTTTCTTTGTGAAAGATGTTCAATATTTTATTCACATCCTTTCTGTTACACCTTGTAGTATTATAAAAAGCGTACCTAGGGTTTCTACGAATAGCCATTGATGATTTCATCCGCTTAGCTTCTGCCAACCAAACATATTCTCTGAACGGAGAAAACTGAAAAGATTGATAGTGTAAACTTTTAAAAATAATCAATCAATTCCGGTAGTTGCATGTTATCAAATATTTACATATAAGTTTTAGATTATTATTTAGCCTCCAATGTGTCCCAAGCTGGGCAAAAGCCTCCCCTTTTTTCGCCAGTTATCACGGTCTTGAGTTTTTCTATGCACGAGTCTGCGTCCGTCAGTCGCATCGCGCCATCTTTTTCTAGCGATGACCTTGGCGATACCACCCGTCTTCTGAGTAGGAATAGTAAAGGGCCTAATACACTTCCCTGGGGCACTCACTCCTGTGCTGTAAGATATAATTTCATTCCTTTCGTGTAATTTAGTAACTAACACACATTGTGTTCTTTTTTTTAGATAGAAGCTGAGCCATTCTAGAGGTACACCCCGAATTCCCATTCATTCCATTTTGTGGTCGACAAAATCAAACGCTTTCGTTAGGTCTAAAAATTAAACTGAAGTCAGCTGTTTTTTTATATAAACTGTTTAAATTATCGTTTACAAGTGCAAAAATAGCTGTCGTCGTAGATTACTGATCAGTTGATTAACTTTTCACAATATTCTGTCATACGTTTGGCTGGTTCTGGCTTTGATTACTTTGTTATTAATTTCATCAAATCATTGAGAGTTAGTATTCTAAGACATTATCTCATTCCTGAATTCAGTAGTAGACATGGGATTTAGAGACATTGAGAATCCATGTAAGAGATTTTAAATTTAGAGGGAATGGGTCTTTTATGTAATGTAGTATCTTTGAAATGATTATTGAAAGCTTTCGCAATTGTTTCAGGATCTTTAAGTACTGTAGAGGTTACAAGCTGCGGCTATAGGATCTTTTCGGAGCTTTTCTCGCCTAATGGACATATTGTCCAGAAGTTTATAGTATTTTTTGAATTTCCCTTCATCGAAAGCTGGTTATTCTTTCTTTATCTATCCGCGATTGTGTTAGGAAGTTTTACTTTGCACGCGAATTTTCTATTCTATGTGATGTGCGTATAATTTAGCTGATGTAGCTGTATTTAAACGAATGTTTTCCAATCAATAAAAACTGATATCCTGCCCAAGTTATTACAGAGGTCAAAAGCAACAACTTTTGTTCTACGACTTTTCTAACAACGCACAAAAATTTTTCGACTCCCAATACTAAAGTGGTCATGACCTTGTATATTTACTTTTATGTTGCGAAGTTTTATATTTATAGTAGATATAAAGCAGATTTTTTTACAGCTAAGCTTCATCCCTTTACTCAACAATTTTTGTTTATTATTTCTGACTTGTTTAATTTTGATAAAAGGAAAGCACATTTTGTAAAGCAAGCTAAACTGTTCATGAAATTTTTAGTAGCTGAATTTTAGTCCGGGTCTTCCAAAATATCACTAAAACTAAGGCTATTTAGATATTTATTGAATTTTGTAATGTTTTCTAATAATAATATGTAATAATTTAAAGTATGTTTTGGCCTTTTTAATAACCGATCCATTTTTTAACATCCTTTATGTGGTCTTGTCAACTAGACAAAGGCAGTAATGGCTGTATCTTGTGTCGACCGATTGCCATAATATTAAAAGTTGACGAAAACTTTATATTGATGCGATTATTTGTTCAAAATTTTATTCGTACATGTCTAGAGCACATCAAGCTTGACACATTAGACTTTGTACTGTTTTTATTTCAATAGCTGTAACAAGTTTGACCTGCTCTTGATTGTACTTTATAGGTACGCACCTGTCTAAGTGGGGCATAATCATCATCATATTTTTTTGACTTGTTATCTGAAAAAAAAAATTATAAAGAAAAATTCACATGGATTTCAGTAATAGTATATTACACAGCAAGTGAAAAAGTAATTGCCTTCGAGGTTCTAAGTTGGATCCCAGCAGTAGTGCAGGATTTTGAACTCAAATCTTTAGCTAAGCGAGGGATATTTTTTTGTAATGAGTTTTGTACTCTACTTTTTATCAGTAAGTAACTGACTGAAAAAAATACAATACACTATAAACTGACTACTTTCTTAAATAAGTCTACTTAGAGCTCACTAGATACTAGATTAAATAATAATATTCGCAATACTAGCAGCACTCAATATAATCGCAATGATAATAAAGCTTGATTACGAGTAGAATGACATCAGCGTGGGAGCAGGATAGAGCGATGTGCTAAACATTGGAGCAACAGAGACACTTATCGATCCGACCTTCTCTCACGCATAGTTTTTCCTTTTTAGCTATATTATTTTGACTAGTAGCGTACTTTTAGTTCTCATCTGTTGAGCCCCTTAAAGTCGCTGCAATGTGGATCGGCTCTTTCAAATATAAATAAAAATTAAAAAAAAATTGTGTTTATTTTCTTTTAATATGTTTATAGGAAAAACATTAAACACATATCACCGTCTAATCAAAACTGCTATTTGTGAGTGTTTTTATCGACGGCATGTAACGGAAAGGTGTAATAATACTAAAAGGTGTGAATCTGCCCATGAAACTGAACAACTTTTCCCAAGGAACGTAGGAAGGTAATATAACAAAACAGCTGATAGCGCATTTTCTATGGGAGGTCAAATTTGGTTTCCCGTATCAACCTATTTTGCTGGAGAAATGTTGTTCAGTTTCATAGGCAGTTTCACACGTACCCTTCAATATTATCACACATTTCGGTTGCAAGTTGTATACTACCCATTTCTTTTCATTATTAATGCCCATCGTGAGCTACTTGCCTTGAGTTTTTGGTTACTATTGTACAGGGTGTTAGGAAAATTACCGATTTCTTTTTAACCACGTGTTGTATAAGTAGAATAAAGTATATTAAACATATTGCTAATAAAAAAAAAGTTCAAGTTGCCAACCCTATTCTAAGAATCACAACGCGCTCCCGGGCACACCAATTTATTGTAAACAAGTAAAATAATTACCTACCCTACATGCGCGCCGCGCCGCAGGGTTGACACAATTAAATTTTTATATAATTTTTTTATTTCTGTTAAATTCTTATTCTTTTTTTTATTGTTTAAACATGCTTTTTGTTCTTTATTCTTTTTATAGAACATGTAGTTTAATGGAAATCAGTATTTTTCCTAACTACCTGTATACATGGTGTAAAACACGGTGTACCAAAATCTGAATGAGGATTCTCATACAACGAAACTGAACAACTTTCCCAAAGAAACATTTTGTGGGAAATGAAAAGAAAAAATGACTTCTTCATACGAATTGCTTACTCTGATCAATCGCAGTTTGTGTAGAGAAGGTAAAAACAATTTTCATTTCCCAGAAATGATTCTTCGGAAAACTTATTTAGTTTTGTTGAAGCACGCCCTTTCAGTTTTGGGTACACCGTCCCTTACAGCCTGTGTTCTGAGGTTTTGGTAAAACTAAACGATGAAGACTGGCAAAAAAAGATATTCCAAAACTCCTTACGATCTTTCCTCTTCTTGAGAAAATAACGACGACTTGGCGAATACTTTCTCTCTATCGAATGGCGCTGTAAATATATAATAAATTATATCGGTATATGAATTTTATTTACTTTTATTTTGCAGTGGTCTTCTGTTGTTAGCCTGAGAGGCTGTTACAACTTCACCGGACGGTTGGGGAGCGGAAGGCTCTGCCCAAAAAAATCTTGGAAGGCTACAAGCCCAAGGGCGCCTCACGGTGCTTGGACCTCGAATTAGGTTGTTGCCGGGGATCCGAAAGAGGATATATACAGGGTGTTAGGGACAGCCTTCCGAATACTGAAGGGCCATGATGATCAGTCAACGACAGTGAACAAATTTCAGTGAACAAAACATTCAGAAAACGAAAAAAAAAGTGGGCTTCTCCATAAAAATTACCTGATTAAGTTTACAATTTTGTATGGACGCGGATTTTTTTTTTCGTTTCCTGAAAATTTTGTTCACTGAAAGTTGTTTAGTGTCATTGACTAATCATGCCCCTTTACATTTCAGAAGGCTGTCCCTAACACCCTGTATATATGAATGAACATTGGAGTATGTATGAATAAAACGTTAAGGTAATATTACTTATATGTTCTTTGCCTGAGCTATTCCATAAAGAACACCTAACAGTTTACTAGTATTGTACAGGTTGTAAGTAACGATGTACAGAAAACTGAAAGGTCGTGCTCAGTCAACGAAACTGAACAACTTTGCCAAAGAAAGATTTATTGGGAAATTGAAAACGAAACTAACCTCTTCATACAAATTGCCCACTCTGGTCGAACAGTTTGTATGGAGAGGTCAATTTTTTTTTTAATTTCCCAAAAATGTTTCTTTGGGAAAGTTGTTCAGTTTCGTTGACTGAGCAGGCCCTTTCAGTTTTCGGTGCACAGTCTCTTACAACGTGTATGATCTGTGGTAGCTCCTAGTGTTAGGGTTTACTAAGTCATAGTACGATTTAAAAAGATATCATCTTTGGGTTAATACCACCCCCTACATTCGAAATTTGTTAATCGAAAAATATAAATTAATTGTAGTCAATAGAAGCCCAAGCTTATGAAAATATTATAGTAAAAATATAAAGATCTCTCTACCTATAGGTACGCTAAAACTAGTCGATGAATTTCACTAAACTTCGGTGCGCGAGTCTTAGTCACACTTGACCGGTTATTTTTTTAATGGCGTTATGTATGTGTCGCAGGCAAATCGTATAATTCGTCGTTTAACGTTATGCCGTGGCATTCTAGAAAATGCCGAGAAATTTTCAATTCGTCATTTTACATAATGCCGCGGCATTTCACAAAACGGCGTGTTTTTTGTTTCTGGCACTGGCCGGCCGCTGCCGCAGCACGCTCGCTACGTTCGCTCGGCGCCAAGCGTTGTGGTCGTAAGATAACCTAACCCAACCTAATCGATCTTTGCTCGGGTTCGGATAGGTTGGGTTTACTGTGGCTAACGAACCTAAAATGCACGAGTAGTAATCTAAACCCGTTTACAATCTGCCGGCGCCGTTTTATAGTTTGCTGACCGTTTACAGTTTGCCCGCCGTTTGTGTGACATACGTACCCGAAACGAGAATGTGTATGTACTAACCTCAGTTGTAGTTGAAGTAGAAGACCAATTACGGAAATCTTTATAGTTAAACAGCTCGTTGTAGTATTTTTGGGACTGTAAAAAAAAGATACGCATCCAGTTGCAGAGAGCGTCTTCAAAGTTAAAGCCCCCTTTAAATCTATTGATGTCACTGTATTTGTAAACAAAACAGAAGATGATAGCAAAAGACTTAAATGGTGCTTTTTTAAAGATACTTCCCGGAACTGGCGGATAACAATGAGAGCTTATTTTATTAAAATTAAACTTCTTAATATATCTAGTAATAGTCCAAACAGGGTATAAGAATAAGTTTTTTTTTGTGAGCATACGAGCAGGTGCCCACCTGATGAGTTCGACAAAACTGTAGCAGAAACTCTAGCCCAACGGAGGTCAAATAGGAGATACAGAGGTATGTTTCCTTAACATAAACACACAGGGTTCATTTTTCTTTGCACATCATAATTTTCCATGCGTTTGATAGCTGTGATAACGGACCTTCTTCGATGGCCTTACTCAAAGAATTCGGACTCCTTGCTCCGCTCGGAATAGAAGGAATATAAATTTATTTTACTATGGGATGACATCTGCCATTGTGTCTCAAGTTGAAATATCAAATCATCAAACGTGATTTGACATCTTCATAAAATTTACAGAACGACTCCTATGCCGTATTTACAATGACTGAATGAATGTCAGAATACCTTGTGACACATATTTTCATTAACCAAAATCGAGAAATGGATGCTGAGATAGTTTGGTCTTGTAGAGAGGATGAATGAACGAAGATTGACGAAAGAGATCTATTCGGCGAGAGTGAATAGAAACGTTGGAAGGGGAAGGCCTAGGCGAACAACCCAGGACAAAATTCAGAAACTTCTAAATGAAGGGCAGATTAAAAGAACTGATTAAAGTACAGGAAGCAAGGAAAGTATGTCAAGATCGTAGCGGGTGGAGGACTGTGGTCTCTGCCTACCCCGACGGGAAATAGGCATGATGTTATGTATGTATATTCCTTCTATTTATTACCCTTATATTTCTATGGCCTTACTTCATAAAAAGATACGTACTTCTAATAAATATCGATAGGGAGACATCAGATTGAGTTGCGTATGCACTGAAAATAAAAAAAAAATAAAAAATTTATGAAACATAATAAAAGTCCTGGATAAAGACATCACAAAGAGCACGAACTTCTTTGCTCTTGCATTATGCCTGACGTAGTCGTCTTTGTACTTTAGGGAATTTGACAAGGGTGGGTACTGGTTTCGAAAGTTAAGCAACGTTGGCCGTGGTCAGAACCCGGATGGGTGACCGATTGTGACACGAGAAGTAGAGCATTTCCATGCTTCGGAAGGCACGTTAAGCCATTGGTAGCCAGGCTACTAACCTCGCAAAGCCTTATCTAAGTAGTATAACATCTGGTTTGCCCTCTGGGTTGCGGAGGTCAGATGGCAGTCGCTCTGTGTAAAAACCAGTGCCTTCGTTAAATCCCCTAGGTTAGGTAGCCGACTCCGTAAAATCCATGTGGCAAAAACGGAATAGGGCGAGGGAAATGATAATAATCATTGTATATATATAGGGTGACTTTTATTTAGTTCTTGATAGCAAAAGATATGCATTTACTCATGAAACTGAACAACTTTTCCTAAGGAACATAGGTCGAAATACGAAAAACCAAATTTGACTTCCCATACAAAATGCGCTATCAGCTGATGCAGTTTTTATGGCAGGTCAAAACTTGATTTTCGTATTTCGACCTATGTTCCTTGGGGAAAGTTATTTAGTATCATGAGTACATTCATACCTTTTTCTATCAAGAACTAATTAAAAGTTATCCTATATGTTACGGGTATTGCTAGAAGATGGAGTAAACCAAGGTTTACCCGGGTTGACTTTGGGTAAACCTACGTTTACTCCATCCTCTAGCTTTACCCGTTACATATACATTGTATAATATCATTATAACAACTTACTTGACGGTATCAACTCAGTGTTGCTTTTGAAGGTGACAATTTTTCCTTCCGCCGAAACCGCTATATCCTTCAAGGGATATTTTCTACCATTAGCTTTAGGTGACCGATTCTTTGGTAATCCTAAATCTAAGAAGAAGAAGAAAACATAATGGCTGATTTACACGGGTTAAAATTTGAGGGATGAGGGAGGGAGCTATACGAAAGAGAGAAAAGGTCGAATAACTTTCTCTTTCTTTCGTATAGCTGCATCCCTCAAAGGCGCCTCATTTTTGCCGTCTAGTCTAGGAAACTAAGCGGATCATTGTATGACGACCCCCGCGTTAAATCCTTAGTCGATGAAACTTTGCTGGGGTATTATTACCCTATATGAAACAAATCTTCCATAAAAAATCCAAAAAAATAGGTACTTTTAATTTTTCCATACAAAAATTACAAAAAATGTATGAAAAAAACATTTTTCTTTTCTTTTGATGTTTTGAATTTACATTTAATTCATGATACTTTATCATCCTGTCAAATAAAATCTGCCTGAGAGAATTATGTTGGCTTAGGGTACATCTCGCCCCCTCAAAAACTCGCCCCTGGGCGAAATGTACCTTTTGAAAAATTTCTAGGGCCAGATTCGCCCTAAAGCAAAATCGTGTTCGGGCCAGTTGTACCTTTCAAAAGGTCACTAGGGTACATTTCGCCCGAGCGAGATTAGGGTCAACTGCTTCGTTGCCTACACTAGTCGTAATACGCCAGTAACCGTCAACCCAAAACTTGCGCTATATCGCAAAAAATGCATCACACAGATTTTTGGGATGATGATGATTCACAGAAAAGTTTATATATTTTTTTTATGTGACAAGTGTACAAACGAGCAGGTGGGACACCTGATGGAAAATGTTCACCACCGCCCATAAAGCCCGCTGCTTTATTAGTGGCATAACTTGACTCTAATAAAACAGCAAAGCACGTTGCCCACCCTAAAAACTAAGTTGGTGTGTCTCGTGAGCCAGTAATTTCGCTGGCTCCCTCACCCTTCAAACCGAAACACAGCAGTGCAAACACTGCTATTTTACGGCAGAAATAGGCAAGGGGGTGGTACTTCCCCAGACGGACTTTGCACAAAAGCCCTTCTACTTACAAATATACTACAGGGTGTTTGGCGCATCGTGTGCTACAATGATTTGGCCGATAAGAGCGGTTATTTGCTATTCCTTCAGGCCCCATAACCCCTTCTATACCCTATGGTTTTTCTAAATGCAACTTTTCACAAAATAATTTCAATTCTCCCTAAAAACTCAAATTTTTAAAAAGTATTGGGTATAGCCCAAAATAAATTTTATTTTGTTGTACACCATTGTAAGATTCTATTGAATACTGGCAAATCTCGTCTAGTTCTTTTTTTTTTATTAAATCTTAAAGTTTCCGGAACAGGTGAAAATAAACTATAAGTTCATTTTTACATGGCTATAAAAAAAACTAAAAGTGATCAGGATCTTCCAACTCCCTTATAAGTTCTAGTCTATTCGTTTACAACAAACAATACAAGTCGAGACACGTTTCTCCCGAAGCAACTTTCCCGAAGGCTAAAATTTTTTACTCGAAAAAGTTTTTTTAACTCACCATAGAAAAGTATTCACGTAATCGACTCATTTTGTATGAGAAAGTGAAAGTTTTTTTCGAGTAAAAATTTATTTCTTAGGTAAAGCTTGTTTTCATGAGTAGAGTCTTTGGGCTTCGGGGCCAAAATTAATTAAAATTCACGCCGTTTGTGTCGTATTATAGTTCGTCCGCATAAAGAATGCAGTAAGTCATTAATGCAAAAGCAGGGTAAAGGTTGAGTTATATTTGTAATCGGTTTCTCGGAAACAGCTCTAACGATTTCGATGAAATTTAGTATACAGGGGTTTTCGGGGGCAAAAAATCGATCTAGCTAGGTGTCATGTCTGGAGAAATTCGTTTTCACCGTCTTTTTAAATATTTCTTAGCGCGTTTTAGTGCGTTCTAGAAACTTACAGCGCCATCTGTTGTTGAGTAGCGTAGCTTGCTCACCCAATGATATTTTCAGGTTGAGACGGCTATTATAGAGCGAAGCTACTGTCCAGCCCAGGTACTGTAAGTCTATATCTTTGAATTTGGTTGCTTTCGTTTTCTTTTTTTTTACAATTTATAAATGCACATTCTTTTGCCCGCTGTGACGACTTGCTTTCACGCCAGATAGGTTGGCTGGAAGAGATCTCTTATAGAGATAAGCTCACCTTTGTAATCATAGTTCATAATCAAGTTTTTGTAAATATTTGTGCAATAAAGAATTTAATAACACACAAAGGAAACAATTCCTTCTTTCGAAGGATTGCCTTCAGTTAGTCATTGTGCATTTGACTTTATAATTTTAAGCAACCTGATTGGTAACGGGGCTTGGGTACAAGCGGCCGAAAGCGATGACTCACTGCATTCTTAAGATGGACGAACTATAGTTCTTTTTGTTATTGGTCTTCCTCAACGTATAAACAGCTTTTGCCATGAATCGAACCCGTGACCAGCGCAGAAGGCACTACCAACAACACAAAAAGGCCTCTCTTAAAATTAGTTCTTACTTTGATTCTTTCTTTCAAGAATTGGACTCCACCAATCACTCGTGGCAGTGCTGACGTCACGCAATTTTGCTGGATCTGTGGCAGTCGCCCTGTTGGATTTTGTGACCACTTTTACATGGAATCTCCTCTGTTTTCTAGCAAATCAATAAAGATATTTTTCTGTTAATAGGCTTGCTCTGGACCTTGATCTAGTCTTGAGGACTGAGATACGGTCAACAATGAAACGAACTTTCCCAAAAGAAGCATATTTCTATTGCGACTTGATCAGATTCAGGTTGTATGAACTCGGGAACACAGACGCAAGCAGAGAATTCCACTTCTTAGCTGTGCGTATTAAAAAAGATGCAGCAAAGTTGTATGTAGCAAATTTTGGGATATCAAACAAAGTGTGGGTTATATCTTGCGTTGCGTCTGGACTCTCGACAGCAGAAGGAGATTGTTACACAAGCATTAAAAACACATTGTAATTTGTACCGTCATGATTTTTCTGTCAACTTTAATTGTACTTGTATGTTTGTTGTACATGAATAAACCATTTATTATTTTTTATCATTTATTTATATTGTCCTCGCGTTTTCATTACACAACACGACTAAAGTCAAACTGACAAAGAGAGATCACATCATCCTTCCACTTGCTTCGATCTTGACTTACTTCGTCTAATCAACCCTTTTATAGACATTCGTCAATCTGACCTTATTTTTATTCAGATCGTTGTATATTTGGTCTTGTAACGTTCACTACGAAAAGATTCCTAACGTTTCGTTTCGTCCAATCATCCTTCTTACATGACTAAACCATCTCAGCATTTCTTTCCAATTTTGGTCAGTACTACGTCTTCTTTTCGTCAGATCGTTCTCTTGTCGCACTATTTGTAATACTGTCACTAACTTTCATGCCAATCATACTTCTCAACGCTTTTATTTTTAGTACATTTATTCTATTTTCATGCATTTTCTGTCATACTCAGCTTTCACAACCGTACTGTCGGTTCTAACTACGTCTCCATGCACAGCCAGAATAGCTTAATGAGTTATACGAGTAAGACATGCTCTATAATAAATACAATTCATACATACATAACATCATGTCTTGTTCCCGTCGGGGTAGGCAGATACCTCAGTTCTCCACCTGCTACGATCTTGACATACTTCCCTTGCTTCCTGAACTTAATAATAGTAGTTTAAGATACAAGTTCCGTAAGGAGGGTTATTACAAACGAGTTGATGTTTTGTAAGCCCGAGACGAAGTCGAGGGTTTACCATCGGCACGAGTTTGTCATAACCCTTACGGACGTGTATCTTACGACGTTCTTCAATAAATTTGTGAGAAAACAGGTATAAGTAATACACTTGATAAAGGAACCAACCATGGGTACTGCCAGCCTCTTGTTGATTTATGTTCTCCTGGTTTTCTCCATTTTATTTTAAATATAGGTAGGCAGTCGCCCAACCCAAGTAAAAAGTCACCACTGTAGTATTTTTACAAAACAATTTTATGATCAGAGTGTAAAAACTCCTTGGTATTGTCCTTTTTTTACTTACCGCACTAGTTCGGTAAGTAACTACTTACGAGCAATATTTACGTCCTTGTAAGTACGTTTTTCGAGCAAATGTATTGAAAATACCTTTACGTTGTATAACAAATCTGCAAAGTACTATTTTACACTTACCTGGGCATCTGTCCGTATTCTATAGATGACAATCTGTATACCGTTGTATCTGTTTTAGTATCTTCGCTTTCTGAAGAGTTTTCAGAGTTTAAGCTTAGGTCGTCTACATTTATATTTTCTTTCTTCTTTTGAGTTACTTGGTCCAGATCGAGGTTATGTAGAGACCTTATGCTTTGAAGAACGCCAAGACTGGATGAAGTGCCATTACCCAAAGATGAAGGTACTTTTCCACAATCTGTTACGGAAAAAGATCAAAATGTAAATATGTTATTTATGAGGTGTTTTCACGGTGTATTGTCTGTAATAAATTATTTTCATTTAAATAAAGGCTACATCAATGCGAGTATTTTTTTTATTTACTGCATGGAAAACTTACAGTCTATAACTATATTACACAGTCATTTACTAAACATAAGGCCAATTACAAGTTTTCACCTTTAGTAATTAATCAGAATAGAAGACAAGTAGCACACAGTAAGAGTAAAATATCAATAATAACAGTTAGAGAGGTATCTACATTAAATACATTATAAAGGATAGTTTAAAAGACAGTCTATTTTGCGATGGTACATACGTATGGCAAGTTTGTAAAATATGGTAATTATTGTGATTAATAATTGAAGAAGTTGTCACTGATTTTGCGCTTAATGGAGCTAATAGAGTCTACGATGAGGTTTACATTAGGGTTTGAATCAACGGAATCATTTGCATAGTGTGGAACTCGCCAAAAAAGGAGGGTTGCTTGTAGTTTGCTGTTGGTCGCGGCAAATAGAAGAGATGTTTCCGCCTGAACGAGTGACAACGAATTTTGAGTTATATTTGATAGTACTCGTAATTGTGGACAGTCTATGCTACCCCTCAAAATGTTTAATAAGTACGAGAAATCAGCAATGTCGCGTCGTATGTGCAATGGCACAAAATGATGGAGTTTACATTGATCATTGTAAGAGGACTTCAGAGTAGAATAAGTACGAGAAGTATATTGGCTCTTTACTTGTGATCGGCAAAGTTTTCTTACAGATTAATAAGATCAAAAGTACTATAATAAAATTCTACAGTAATTTTTGTTACTTGTTTAATTTTTGAAAGCTGATTTCAAGGATGTTAATCTAGGCATACATGTTGTTTTTTATTTTTACTTTGATATCTAAAATTAAATGTTCGAAAATTTATTGTTAAAGATGTTGTACGCTGTCATCATTAGATTTGTAATATTTTTACACATGATATTTTTCGAAAATTAAACTAAAGCTACTGTAAGCTTAATGTCTCCCTACTCTTCACAAAAATAGGACTTTTTGAAAAGTCCACTATCCTGGGTGGATCTGACACCTAACGATGTTACTTAAAAAAAAACTTACAGCAAGATTTGCGCACTTTATTGACTAGATCTTGAGTATCTTGACCTTTCTTCTTTGATGTCTCAGTTGCATCTACATAAAAATATTAAACATTTCGTCATAACGTCCCATAAAAAAACGTCCACTACAGGACAGCTCACAGGACAGGAAACAATGTGGAGGGGAAGTACGATAGTCACTACGCTTGTTAGCGATACTGCTGGCACCATGGACCGCGGTTGTTGGTGACCGCAGTAAGTAAGATGATACGATAGACAGAAGGATGCTGCTGCCCATCCTCTGGTTCATTAACCCTCAGGCGCCTCTTAAGACATCCACGGGTAGAGATGGGTTGATACTATTCTTTGCCAGCACCAGACGGGGCAAACAAACATTTATAAGCTTTTTTAATGAGGTCAAAACTAATTATGTTTAGAGAAAGACTTTATGGACTTTATATTAATATAAAATATTTGTGTATATCTACATTTATAATCTACCTATACAGCGTGAATTTTCATTCGTTTTAAACCCGAAAGCCCAGTGATTCTACTCATGAAAACAAGCAACTTTCCCTAAGAAAAAAATTTCTTACTCGAAAAAATTTTTCGTCTCCCCATAGTAAAGTGGTCACGTGATCAACTCATTTTGTATGGGAAGATGAAAAATTATTTCGAGTAAAAACTTTTTTTCTTCGGTAAAAATTACTTGTTTTCATGAATAGAATAACTGGGTTTCGGGTTTAAAACTAATAAAAATTCACGCTGTATAAGCTGTTGTCATCCTAAATGAATAAATTATGTTTTTTTCTGCAACTTTTGCGATTCCCTGCCTCCATCTGTGTTCCTGAGTTCATATAACCCGAATCTTAAAAAAAATGTTGTGACTATTCAAGCAAGCTGCTTCTAAGCATGCTGTCCTCAGGACTAGATCGGGCTATAGTTCGTCCGCGTTAAGAACGCAGTAAGTCATTAATGCAAATGCAGGGTAAAAGTCTATTCATGAAAAATAGTTAAAATGCAAAAAAAAAAATTTTTTTTTTAGTGCTTTAGGTAACACACAAAGGAAAAACCCGTTTATTTCAAAGGTGGCAAACCTTCTTCAGGTAGTCATTGTGCATTTGACTTTATGATTTTAAGCGACCTGATTGGTTTCAGGGCTAGGCTACCAGGGGCGAAAAGCGATGAATTGCTACATTCTTAAGATGGACGAACTATAGTTCTTAATGGTATTCTGTGATCGGGTTCAAGAGTGAGCTCATTGACAGAAAAAAAAATATGCAAAATTATCAGCTGATTGGTATAATTCGCCATAAAAATTAAGAAGCTTATAACATAAATTAAATATAAAAATATTTGGATTTTCCATACAAAATCGGTCTGTTTCGTGGGAAAACTTACTGAGTTATTATTTTCTGAGTTATGTACCAAAATTTCTGCACTGAAAAATAACCTCTTACGTTATTTCTAAGCTTTGACAATCTCCCTAAAGTACACATGACATATACCATCTTAGTACTCAGGGTGGGTCACGCGCTTTGCTGTTTTATTACTGTCAAGTTATGTCACTAAAGACAATGGGTGGTTGTTCTTTTTTCTCACCATGGTGCCAATTTGTTTGTGAAGCGATGTAGTTTAGCTGACATCATTAAGATGAAAAACTATTTTGAGTTTGCGTTTGAGTTTGAGTGGGTGCTATGGGCGGTGGTTATCACTTACCATCAGGTGGCCCACTTTTGTGACAAAAAAACTAAAGTATGTGTTCGTTAAAATATAAATAGGTAATAATCCATTTTTTAGGGTTCCGTACCTCAAAATAAAAAAACGGAACCCTTATAGGATCACTTTGTTGTCCGTCTGTCTGTCTTATGTCTGTCTGTCAAGACCCCTTTTCTCACGAACGAGAAGAGGTATCAGGTTGAAATTGATAACGAATATTAAAGTCCATAAACCACAAAAAATCTGAAAATTTCAATTTTTTGCAACGACGCAATCAAAAGATATAGCTTTTTATGTCCTCATCTCCATACATTTATGCAAAAAAGCAAAACCTACAGGCTACTTCCCGTTGACCTAAAATTATGAAATTTGGCAAGAAGCTAGGTCTCACAGTACAAATAAAGGGAAAAGTCTAAAATCATTAAATATTTCAATTTTTATCACAACTAATTACTATTAGCTCACCTTAATTGGTTACTGGTTATTGGTTAATTGGTTACTACCAATTAAGGTGAGCTCCCGTTTCAAAAACTTTTCTATAAAAGAGGGGTCAAGTTGGATGGTCGCGGAGTTTTTAAAATCAAAGAGCAAAAGCTTTTAGTATATCATATGGTAGATAGGTACGGAACCCTTAGGGCGCGAGTCCGACTCGCACTTGGCCGGTTTTTTTTTTAAATTATGTTACCTTGAGTTTTGTCCTGCTGCTGAAATTCTATTTTCCGTTTCTGTGGACATTGATGACTCGATTTGGGTGAACAAAGACATTGCACTCCAAAACTATGTACAGCTGAAATATTTAATTTATTTATTATTTCAATTAATATTGTAATACAGGATGTAAGAGACGATGTACCGAAAAGTGAAAGGGCGTGCTCAGTCAACGGAAATTAACAACTTTCCCAAAGAAACCTTTTTGGAAAAATGTAAAAAAAAAATGAACTCTCCATACAAATCGCTCACTCTGATCGAACAGTTTGTACGGAGAGGTAAACATTTTTTTTACATTTCCCAAAAATGTTTCTTTGGGAAAGTTGTTCAGTTTCCGGTACACCGTCCCTTACACCCTGTATAATGTTACTTTGTACGCACGGCAGCAAAGACGTGAAAACAAAATCAGTATAAGCTGAACTAAGAGCACTAAGAATTTAAAAATAAATCGATAAAACTAAACAACTTTTCTTCAACTTTCAAACCAAAGGCTTAACGTGCCTTCCGAAGCACGGAAGCGCTCTAGTTCTTGTGCCACCAGCGGTCACCCATCCGGATTATGACCACGGCCAACGTTGCTTAACTTTCGTGATCGGTAAGAAAGAGCAACTGCCACTCGGCCTTATTTCCTTCCCCCTGTCCGACTGTCACCGCAGGTCGCCTTGTGACAGAGATCCCGCACCTATCTATCTATTCACATTATATATTTCCATATGGTTAGGCTAGGGCTACACACCTTCACGCACTAGGGGTTACATTACACCAACAGTTAGGGGTAGGTGGTCGAGTCCTTAACCTCTACATTTCAAGTGGCCAACCCAGGGCAGGATTTACAGTCCACCACACTCACTGCACATACATTTCACCACCCTCACACTATACCCATTTACACAATAGTCCTGGGCTGTCCATTTTATGGTCCACGTTACGGGTTTTTGGTGAGTTTCCGATATTTCGGCGCTGTTGCAAGCACCATGATCACGGATGAACTGAACCCTGATCACGGATGAACTGAACTGACTACTACTAGACCCCTAGACTAGACTAGATAAGTCTGCGACTGCGGTGTGATGCCACAAACTATGTCCCACCTCACAGCATGCGCATCAAGCCCCACAATATGCTCGCTAAAGGATCTGTACAAGGCCAGACCAAATGCCATCTGCGTTGCCGAATACTGGTCTAAAAGAGTGTAAGTGTTGCCATCGACACGATAGAAGAAGAAGATAAGTAGACTGAACCATATCGTGGTAAGAACCCGTCAAACTATTTTTATAATAGTGTTAGTGACCGCGAAACCCTCAAACAATATGTAAATTTTCTTACCCTTAGGAGCTGACATGGTCTCCTTTTCTGTGTTAATTCGTAGAGCATTGAAGTGTATAGTGCTAGCGTCTTTGCAAATTGGCTTCTGTTTGGAGGGTTTCTTCGCTTGGAAGTATGTGGCCACATTACGAAGATTGAGAGAGTATTGGGTAGTTCCGCTACGCATTTTGGCTAAAGCATCAATACCTATTTCTAGAAGGCAAAAATAGTATACTTTTATAAAATGTGTATTGCCAATACTTGATCATACGAAATGTACGGATATTAAATTTAAAAAAAAGTAATGATAATTGTCCCGTGTGGTGCCGGCAAAGAATAGTACCATCCCATACATACCCGTAGGTGTCCTAAGGGTTATAAACTGGAGGATGGGCAGCAAAAGGAGGTCCTTTTGCTGGAAAAATCTAGAGGGACCTCCCTGTAGACATTACATGGGATGTTATGATAATATCCGTTTCGATATATTTTTTTATAAGTTAGCTAAGTATCTAAGACTCAAGGCATTTAAAATAATGGACCGAGAACCGTCAAGGTTTTTTTTCATTTGATAATCAGGGCGAAAACAAGACGTCTTAGTAGATAGGGGTTGAGTACAGGATCACAAGAAACCATGTAAGATTTTCCAGACCAGAGCACGGTGTTCAGAAGGCCTTTTTCATAATTTCGAGCTGGTCTGTTTGGCAAATATTTTTAGTATCACCATAAGCTACTCTATCACCGACAACCAAATCAATTCAAATCAAAACGTTTATTTGCTAGAATACTTACTGTAAAATATGCTGTTAAACAGGTAATACGTAATGTACAAGTATTCGGCCTGCGTACAGGCGTACATTTTTTTTGCATTAGAAATTTGAATGAATGAATGAATAACACTTTATTGCACACTAATAAAGTAACATTTACACATAACCAGTAATAAAATGTGGGCAAAAGGCGGTCTTATCACTAAGAGTGATCTCTTCCAGACAACTTTTTGACGAAATCAACATTTACAGAATTCTGCAGTGTAGTGCACTCATATAAACTACATAAATGAAAAACAAAAAAGACATTGTATTTACATAAAATACTCAAAATAAATATCAAATACATAAATACATTACATAAATATACAAACATATATAATTTTGTATGTATATACTTACATTAAAATAAATTATATATACTTACATAAATATAATTAATTATATACCAATAATAATTATTGTTGCAAACTCATAACTAAAGCAAGGAAATGTTGTCGCAATTTGCTTTTAAATATGGCCAGTGAATCGGAGTGACGCACTTCAGATGGCAGGTCGTTTCATAACTAAATTTATTACTAAAGAATATTATACATGCTAGTTTCATCACTTAACTAATCAATTACAAATTCTCTATTTCTTATTACATTCAAATTATCCCTTAAAACTATAAAAAGAATGATATTGAAGCAATTTTGTTAAATAATATTTAAAATCAAAATAAAAACACTTTTGTTGGCCCTGAACATCACCATGATATTTGTCTATTTCAAGTTTTCCGGCTTGTCTGTTCGAATATAATGGTGAAACTAAAAAAACATTTGCCAGACAAGAAAGTCGCGGTAGCTAAAACAGACCAGCCTGAATATCTGGAAAAGGCCTCCTTAACACCGGGCTTCGGTCTGGAACATCTTACATGGTTTTTCTTGATCCTTTTATTTTCCCCCATCTACAAAGATATCTTGTTTTCGCTCTGAATATCGCATGTGAAAAACCAATGAAAAAAAATTCTTGGCTCCCGTATCATAAGCACCCATAAGTGTATATTTTTTTTACATTAATCACATGTTTTGGTTTATTGTTTCTTTACAAATAAACAAGAATACTTGAAGAACTTGGTTGCGCAAAGTCGATTTTACATGCAAATTTACTTGAGGAAATCTTTCGGAAATGTTAGTTTGCCAAGCAGTATACCTTAGATTTCTTGTCTTAAGGTGAAGATAGAGTTATAAGAGGGAGATTGAGTCCTAAAAGTTTAAGGCGATAGAGTCTTAAGAGGGAGATACAGTAATGGTCTCAAAACCAGCAAAATACCTCTTTGTAAATCTGCGTCTGGTAACGTAGACTGTGCAGCATCTTTCACTATCAAAACTTGTGTCGTTTGATCAAGGATCGGTATGGTCTCTCCGTACTGACAGTAACTGAAAACAAAGTATACCAAATCCATTTTTTTCGTTGATTCCAATTTACGTACCAATCTATTTTGCAGCGATGACACTCGGAAAGAATAACATTGTTTTACAAACTTGTTTTTTTTTTGACAGCTTTAGCCGACTTTAGTTTTTGATATAGCTGCAAAATGTGTTGGTAAGCGTAGGAAAAAGCAAAAAAAAAAATGGCCTAGTGCGAGTCGGGCTCGGGCAACGAGGTTCTGTCCAAACCAGTAGGTATATAAGTAAAAGTTGGTATTTTTATTGCAAAAATATTTTATTATGTGATGTATTAACTAAAAATTTAAAGTTTTCGGAATTTTCCCTTTATGTATGCTGTAAAACGTTGCTTCATGGCAAATTTCAAGATTCTGGGTCGACTGGAAGTATCCTTTAGGTTTTGATTCCCTTGCGAGTAGTTGCGAATTTCAAAATATGCGGCTTATATGCTTTTTCTTTTGATTGGGTTGAAATATAATTTTGATTTTGATACAGCTTAAAGGTGTTATATATCTGAGTATTTGGTATGAATTTCAATTTAATACCTCTCGCGTTCATGAGGAAAAGGGTAGTAAGTTTAAAATTATTAAAAATATTTTTAGTACTTATATGATGTAACTAAAAATTTATGTTTTGCACAATTCTTCCTTTATCTGTGCTATAAGACGTTGCGTCGTACCAAATTTCTAGATTCTGAGTTCACGGGAAGTACCCCTGTAGGTTTTGATTCCCTTGCGAGTGTCGAAAAACTCGAAAATTTGCGGCATAAACGGCTGTATCTTTGGATTGCGTTGGCTTAGAAGTTTGATTTTTTCACAGCTCCAAGGGACAGTATATAGTCCAGTAAAAATACGGTTTTGCAAAACATTAAATGTTAATAGCTACTTTTTTGTGTATATCGTATTTAAATATGATGTTAAGAAGCAATATTTACGAATCCACCTAAAATTTAAAGCGGAACATTTTTTTCGAATAACAGCTAAGGCAAAAATAGTAATAGACAATTATATACTTTATGTCATAGATTAACGTATACTTTACATATAGGCATCAAAATCCACCATAAGTATATTTAAAAATATCAATTTGTTTCAAAATATAAAATCTACACATATTTACATATAAGATCTAATAAAGTCGAGGTAAAATAATATAAATAAACTGAGTTAAACTCAACCTTTTTAAATGAAAGTGATTCTTATATAAATTCACAAAAATTCCATACTAAAAAAATAAAAAGTTTTTTGTAATCGCTGGTTTACAATGATTTTGTAAACATTTATGTTGGATTTGCCAAAAATGTGATTACTTAGCACTATTTAAATTATTAAAAAGCAAAACGGATCTATTACTATTTTTGGTTGCGAAGATAACCTTTATTTAAATTTCGTGCTATAAAAGTTAAACAATACAAAACCGCTAATATTTTTAGGTGGATTCATGTAAAATATGAAATTATGAATATATAGCAAGCCGTAAATAAAATAAAAAATCTATTAACATTTTTTTCCGAAATTCCATATTTTTTTAATGTTTGGACGGCAAAATAAATAAATAAATGAAGTAAATTTAGGTGGATTCCATTAAAAAGCTTTACACAGAAATATAATCTATCGATCTGAAAAAGAATCACGGCTATTATCAATTATTTCCGTTTCGCCATACAATCTCTCGTAATTTTACTGGAGTAATACTTCAGTATTTAGATTTAGATTAGATTTAGATTTATTTATTTCACTCTATCAATTTCATGATTACATTAATTATTACATTAAAATATAATATGTCAGAGGATAGGGTGATCGTCAGTAGGATAAATGTCAAACTTGTATACAAAATAAATGTCAAACTTAAAATTATAATAATACATGTCAAAATTATAAAAACGATAACTAAATATACAATGTCAAAATTAAATAAAACTTTGCTACATAATGTAGTCAGATCAATTTTACAGCATTAAATTCATTTAAAGTATAAAATTCTTTATCCAATAAAAGATTCTTCAATTGGCGATAGAATGTTACGTCATCTGTTACATCTCTCAGATCGGCTGGAAGTCGCTCGTAATAACTCGGACCAATCACACGCGGGTTTTTTGTGGCAAGTTCGGTCCGGCGCGGAACACTTGCGATCCTGCCCACGTTTCTCAACGACCGCCCTCCGCACGTACGACGTCCAAAGGTTGCAATATTCCGACGCACATATGATATAACCTCGAACAGATACAGACTGGTCATTGTCATTATACCGAGCTTCGCGAACATAGACCTACAAGTCCTCCGGGGCTTTAAACCGGCTACGATTCGGATAGCTCGCTTTTGTAAAATAAAAACACGTTTGGAATCAGTAGAGTTTCCCCAAAGCATTATACCATACGACAAAAGCGATTGAAAGTGCGCGAAATACGTTTGCCTCAGTACGGCATTAGAGACTAAGGGACGCAACTTACGCAGAGCGTAGGCAGCACCACTAAGCCTATCACACAGATGTTGAATATGTATTTTCCAGTTCATGTTACAATCAAGTGTAAAACCAAGGAACTTGCATGATTGACATAGTGGTACCGGGCTGGTAATACAAAATGGTCTTTCAATCGCCTTTGCCGAGAAAAGTATAAGATTTGATTTTACAGAATTTAAAATTAGTCCATTCGCAGAAAACCACGTCTGTATCCGCTCGAAGGTTGTATTTATTTTAATATTGAGGTCTTCAAATGTACGTGCGCATACAATGATCGTGGTATCATCGGCAAACAGCACTACTAAGCCCTCCGTAATATATTGTGGCAAATCATTTATTATGATTAAAAAAAGAGAATTACCGAGTGAGGAGCCTTGCGGAATGCCGAGTGTGACGTCACCAGCTTGCGATCTGTACCTTCGCCCGTCTGATGTTATTTCCACTGACTGTTTACGGTTCTCTAGGAACGATTGTAGTAATTGGTGGGCGCTGTCTTTTACACCATAAGCTTTTAATTTATTTAAAAGTAAGTCATTTTGAATAACGTCAAAGGCCTTAGTAAGGTCACAAAAAATTCCAGCTGTCTTGTACCTATCATCTATAACAGTAAGTATCGAGTCGATTACTTGATGGGCAGCAGTGGTGGTGGACTTGCCTTTCCTATACGCGTACTGTCTGTCAGTCAGTAGGTCATTTGTCTCGAGGTGCTCCATTAAACTAGCAGAGATAATTGACTCAATAATTTTTGATATCGTGGGAACAATAGATATCTATAGGCCTGTAACTGTCTACCTGGGACTTATCTCCTTTCCCTTTGTAGACTGGACAAACTCTGGTCACTTTGAGGACGTCGGGGTATATGCCATCACGGAACATGCCATTAATGAGGGTCACTAATATTTGATATGAATTCGAATACCTTCACGTGTTCCTGAGAAAAAGGGTCGTGACAGACAGACAGACAATAAAGTGATCCTATAAGGTTTCTGTTTTTTCTTTTCAGGTACGTAACCCTAAAAAAATGGAAAATAAAAGAAATAAGAGCGGTACAATATCCAACGTGTCAAGTACTCTTGATTGTACTTCAAAACTCATATTTTTAGGGTTTGGTAGTCAACAAAGAGCCCTTATTATTACAGTTTCGCCATTTAAGGCGCTAATAGCGGTCAAATTCCTAACTTTACATTGAAATATTAAAATAAATGGCCATCAAAACCATTGAAAAAAAATACAGGGAGATATATCAAGATTTTAAAAAGGTTTTTACTTAAACAGAATTGTATTTTTGCTAACCACGTTTTAGGAAAAAAATCCCCAGCAGCACTTGTTTTTGTGATAATTTGCAAAATTTCTCCAAAACCGCAAAAGTTCACTAGTTAGTTTTTACACACAAAAAAGGTATCTATTATATCAGTATTTTTACTTGAATGTTTTATTTTTATGCCACACAATACTAATGAAAAGTGCAAAAAACCGAGGTTTTGAGCGCGTGCGGCCGCGAACCCGACCAAAAACTGTAAGCGCGTGACATCTTAGCGTGCACATACGATTAGAGTGCATTTTTTATTTGATCAAGTAACGCTGAGCGCTATTAAGGCCTTAAGCTTTGACCCTCCCTACGTATAGTTATTATTCTACGAGTAACTTAAAATTTGCCAGTTTACCGGAGAGCCAAAAAACAATAAATAGAGTGCAACTTCATTCTATGTGCCAGAACCTTAAAATTCATACCTACATCGCAATTGAAAATACTTCAGCTTCTTCAGAAAAAAAAATTAAAAAACGAAATTGAACAATATTTTTCCCGAAGAAACATATGTTGGGAAATGAAAAAAAAATTGACGTCTCCATACAAACTGTTCGACCAGTAGGAAATTTGTATGGAGAGGTAAAATTTTTTTTTCATTTCCCAACATATTGTTTCTTTGGGAAAGTTGTTCAGTTTCGTTGACTAAGCAAGCCCTTTCAGTTTTTGGTACACCGTCCCTTACACCTTGTACATAATGAAATTAAAAGGAATACTATCACAGCTAAGTAGATTCTACAAGTGAACTACTAATAGTCGACAACTAAATAATTGGTAATAGAAATCAGACCCTGGCCCTCCGAACCATGTAAAGTAATGGAAATTAAATCGTAACGTGCTTAACCCCAAAAGAAACTACGGAACCATACCCTGCGCGTGGCCCAACACGCACTTGGCCGGTTTTTAAACTTACCAAGTTCCAACACAAGGTCGAGCCTCTACTTGAACGTCAACTGAAATAAAAAAAATTAAGCTTTTTAGGGTTCCGCGCCAATAGGGTAAGTAAAAACGTAAACCTTTGGTGCGACTTCGTCTGTCTGTCAGTCTTCCTGTCTGTCTGTCTATCACACCTGTTTATCTCAGCAACTACTCATGCTATCGATTTAAAATTTGTAATAGTTTTAGAATATGCTGCATAAAAACTCCTTGCCGCGATTTAAAAAAAAAACAAAACACTAGTGCAGTAACATAATAAAAAATAAGCACACGTGTTTAATAAGCTGGATTATGGTAATTAATACAGTGCAAATAGAGCTGTTTTATGAGGAAATGAGTAGAAAAAAAATACTTGAGCAAATTTTTAAATACACCGGCTAATAAAATAATATCACTCAAAAAAATAAATCAATGACTTTTCTTTTCGAAAGTGAAGATTGATATTTCATTAGATATAAAGAAAAGCATAGTTATAGAGCATAGTTTGTACACAGGGTGTTAATTTAATTGCGTGCCATAGCTCAGGAACAGGATCAGTATCAGTAACTAAACAACTTTTCCCAAGGAACATAGGTCGAAACAATGTATGAGCTGATAGCGCATTTTGTATGGAAGGTCAAATTTGGTTTTTCGTATTTCGACCTATGTGCCTTGGGAAAAGTTGTTCAGTTACTGATACTGATCCTGCCCCTGAGCTATGGCACGCAATAAAATTAACACCCTGTATAAATAGAGCATTATTTACTTTTTAACAGTCTTTCAGGGTTAATTTGAATATTAAAGTCTCAAAAGTGATATCTTATCACTCGGTCTTAAAAAAATTATGACAAATTTTCGGCCACTTCATTAGTAGGTAAAGACGTAAAATAATTTAATTCTAAAATTCACCTTTGTTTAGACAATTCATATTACATTTACATCTTTTCTTCTCTTCCTTATTCTTCGATTCCATTCTGAATAATCTGGTGAATATGTTTCCTTTTCTAAAAAAAAAAAAAACTTGACTGTTTTTTTTTTATTTGATGGGTTTTGTGTAATGGATGATTTGAATGTGATGTTTTTACCTGACTGCCCCAAAAGAAAGTGTTATATTTTTTAGTTAAGCTGTTAATTTTATAAATATACTTACGGAATAAATATTGTAACTTAATCTTATTTATTTTTCACAAAGTAGTAGGTAGCTATATGGTTGGCTAATAATAGTTCCTAATTATTTTATGATTAAAATACGAGGTGTAAAGGACGGTATACCAAAAACTGAATGGGCGTGCTCAGTCAATGAAACTGAAATACTTTCCCAAAGAAACTTTTTAAGGAAATGAAAAACCATTTTGACCTCTCAATACCAAATTTTCGATCAGAGTGAGCAATTTTATGGAGAGATCAATTTTTGTTTTCTTTCCCAAAAATGTTTCTTTGGGAAAGTTGTTCAGTTTCGTTAACTGAGCATACCCTTTCAGTTTTCGGTACACCGTCACTTCCACCCTGTATTTTGATTTTAAAATTTAAATTATTTTTTACCTGCAGCAGCACATCGGGTTATCACATTCACAGCAAGAACATGAACATGAAATATTCTCTATTTCGCAACTAATAAAATCGCAAATTGCTTGGCAACAATTTTCAAATATTTCCGCGATGCTTGACAGGTCAAAACAGAGTTCGAACCTGTAATAAATGACGAAAATTCCGACCCCTACATGGTAATAAACCCTATAAACAACTAAACAGGTTCAAAAGATACATTTTACAGGTCGGACGGACAAACAGATAAACGATATAGACTTTATAGTTCGTCCATCTTAAAAATGCAGCAAGTCGCTGCCGCTGGTAGCCAATACCTTTATCCAATCAGGTTGCTTAATATTATAAAGTCAATTGCACAATGACTAATTGAAGACAAAACTTTGAAAGAAGCGGTTGTTTGTTTTGTGTGTCACCTAACAAAAAAAAAATGAAAACAATATATTTTTTTTGCATTTTACCTCCATTGTAAATACACCTTAAACCTGAATTTGCATTAATGATTAACTGCATACTTGAGACGGACGAACTATAGTAGGTCCCTTTAACAGCGTTTGTGCACAGCTTATTCCGGAATCTCCCTTGTATTCTCAACAGCACATCAGTGGAAACACTTTTTGACTCTATGGAATGGTAATAGAGTTGAAAAAGTTTCTACCGACGTGCGGCTGACCGTACCATCGGAAGTCCGGACACTTGATCGATATTCCACTCATTTGCCCAAAGCGCTTCGCGAAAACTTTTACAATGCGCTATGCTTAGTGTGGAATTCTCTGTCTGTGTCTGTGTTTGCGAGTTCATATAACCCGAATATGGGGACGATTCTAGCGTGGCCGCAAAATTTATGATTAAAATTTGACAGGTGTGCTGTCTTTTTTCAGCCAATAGGCAGTAACAAAGATGGCAAACTTTTTACCCCTGTCAAATTATAGCCTTAAATTTTGCGGCCACGCTAGAATCGCCCCCATAGTCAAGTTACGAGTGAATTGTTTCTTCTGCGCAAGCAAGTTCCACCATCGGCCTCATATCAGTGCTCAATCGTGGTCAAGAGTAAGCCAAAAATAATTGGATACGGAACCCAAAAAACCATTTTGGTACCTTTTCGAGTCGTCTTCATCAACATAAAACCGACGCCTGTTTCTGCAACGAGTGCAGGATGGAACTCTCCGAAGCAAACATCCTGGTAGTTTTACTTTAGTTAATCCAGGTTTGTAAGTCTGGTTATCTATCATACAAGGGGATACCCTCTCCATGAGTATTTCTGCTGGAGTTTTTATAATGGTTTTCAAAGGCTTTTCTGAAAGTCAAATACAGTACAGCGTAAATTTTTATTGGTTTTGCTCCCGAAGACCAGTTTTTTTTTATAGAAGAAGGAGGCAAACGAGCAGGCGGGTCACCTGCTGGTAAGTGAGCGACGACGCCCATAGACACCCGCAACACCAGGGGCACAGAATTAATAATAGTACTACATACAGAACGGAAGCTCTCCGCCTCCCACCAATCGGAGTACCTCAAGTGCGCGTGCATCACCCCGCGGGGCCCTGCGCGATATCTCGTCCCATTTCTCGTCCTGTTGCCACGCGATATGCAACGCTTGCAAAAGTTGAAAAAATGGTGCGTGGTTGTGCAGTTTACGGTTGTCTTTCGACTCTCCAAGACAAAGTAAAATTTGGAATAAAGTTAAACAATAATAAGAAGCAATTATTATGGAATAAACACCATAAGGTAGACACAGATGTTTTCTTTCCTTTAAACATTTCTTTCATTGATAGATTTAATAGAGCATTTTTTGGGTTAAATGAAAAAAATAAAGCTTTGAATAGTATGTATTTATTTATTCCTTTCCACATTAAAGCAATAATATAACAGCATTTTTTTTCATTTTCTGGAATAAAGTTTGGCAGATTTTTTTGCAGTGATGAGAAGAGCAGATTCGCCATTTTCGCGATAGTCACCCTGGTGCACCGGCGGGGCGGCGGCCAGCCAGCCGTCAAAGATGAAGTTTAGTGAAAAAAAACCGGCCAAGTGCGAGTCGGACTCGCTCAAAGAGGGTTCCGTACCACCACATAATCATAATTGTATTAGTTGAAATTTCAGTAAGTTAATGTGCTAGATTTGTTTAGTCCGACACGCGCTTGACTATATTTTATTATTTGTTGTTATTTTATAGCTTATGCACTATAAACATACCAATTTTCAAGTTTGCATGTGTTCCCGTTTTTAAAATAGAACTAAAACAAAAATCGCCTGAGCGACCATCCAACTTGACCCCTCTCTTATATGAATGTTCTTGAAACGGGAGCTCACCACAATTGGTTACCATTAGTTGTGAGAAAAGTTGTAATATTTAATGATTTCAGACTTTTCTCATTATTTGTACAGTGAGACCTAGCTTCTTGCCGAATTTCATAATTTTAGGACAACGGGAAGTACCCTGTAGGTTTTTCATTTTTGCATAAATGTATGGAGAAGAGGACATAAAATGCCATATCTTTTGATTGCGTCGTTGTAAAAAATTGAAATTTTCAGATCTTGTGTGGTTCATGGATCCTAATATATATTATTAATTTCAACCTGATACCTTTACCCGTTCGTGAGATAAAGGGTCTTGACAGACAGACAGACAGACAGACAGACAGACAGACAGACAGACAGACAGACAGACAGACAGACGGACAACAAAGTGATCCTATAAGGGTTCCGTTTTTTTCTTTTGAGGTACGGAACCCTAAAAATGATTGTTTTTAGAGTTTGTGAGATTATTTCAACGTGTGTTTGTTTGTTTTAATTGAAATTCGATTACTAAATACAACAAAGTGAGGTGACGAGTGATAGTAAAGTTATAATTCGTTTGTGAATTGTGTAAGTCGCTTTATAGTCGAACGAAAAATGTGCAACTCGAAACTGTAATAAAAGTATAATGCTAATGTTCTGTTATCTACGTTTTCTAGGGTAGGTAAGTGTTTTCTAGATACCACCAACCCTACACTCACACGTCTTTAACCCACCCACACATTTGCGCGTGTAAAAATGACAGCTGTCACTTTTGAGCCCGATTGTATGGAGCTTCCGAGGTGTGCCAGGGGGATCACAGGTGCGCTGCCGGCATTTAAGATTTGTAGGCTCGTTTCTTAAAGGCTGCCTTGTTGTACCCGTCCGGAAATACCTGCGCAGGAAGCTGATTCCACAGTGCGGTTGTACGTGGTAAGAAGTTTCTTGTAAAACGTACGGTGGAAGATTGCCTGTTATCTAGTTGCCAGTGGTTCTACTCTTAAAAATAGGCAACATTCCAGAAGAAAAATTTGTGTTTTGTTCGAAAGAAGATATTCGCCTTTTCACGTGACCATTTTACTATGCTAAAATTTGTCTTCAAGATAAAAATTTTCTTTGCGAAAGTTGCTTGTTATCATGAGTAAGAATCAATAGGCTTCGAGAGCAAAACCTATGAAAATTCACGCTGTAGGTATTATCAAAACGAACGAAAAAAAAGTCTTGATGAAAATATTTAAAAAAGTGCTCTACTCACTTCTGAGTGGTGCAAATCTGTTAGACCGTCAGCCGACAGTAGAAAGGTACCTTCCTTACAAAAAAGCAGAACAAAAGCACTTTGCAGAGACAGATGACCTTTAGTAGCTTCAAAACATTTGGTCGGCCGTGGCGCAACTTGGCAGGTTTTCCGCAGTGAGCGCATAAAGTGACCCGTCCGACCGATTAAAATACCTCATCGAAAAGCAGAATAAAACTAGTCTGTGGGGCTTCTAACCACTAAGCAAGCTTAAAAAACTTTGTCAACCTATACCTCAAACCTGGCAGATTCTCGTGTCCGACCACTTTTATGTTGTAGTAAAAATGGTACATTTTACCTCATCAAAAAGCAGAATGGTGAATACTTCAAATTATAGCTAAATTAAAGTTAAAAACTGCCTAGGTGAGGTCAGGCCGACCAACCTCACCTTGGCAGTTTTTCTAGTCCGAATACTATTGTCTATGCCCGGGGGCCAAAACAAAAATTACGTATTTATTTTAAAATATATACATAAAAAACGTACTTTGCACAGACAGATGACCGTTAGTAGCTTCAACAACATTTGGTCGGCCGCGGCGCAACTTGGCAGGTTTTCCGCAGTAAGCTCATAAAATGACCCGTCCGACCGGTTAAAATACTTCGAACGAACGAACGAACGAAAATCAGAATAAAACTAGTCTGTGGGGCTTCTAACCACTTAGCAAAGCTTAAAAAACTTTGACGGCCTACTTCAAACCTGGCAGGTTCACGTGTCTGACCACTTTTATGGTGTAGTAAAAATGGTACATTTTACCCCATTGAAAAGCAGAATGGTGAAAACGCCAAAATGAAGTTAAAAACATTTGCCTTGGTCGGCCTGACCTCACCTTGGCAGTTTTTTCCAGTTCGACCACTTTTGTCTGCACTCGGAAGTATTTTTTTTTTATGATTCACTAATGACATTATTTTACCTTGTGTTTGAGATTTAACTTCGACGACCGGCATAAGAACTTCCGTTTCCTTTTCACTTTGTTCATTCCGTACGACGTCCATTACCTGCACAATGTAAATTCGTTGGAGAATACATTATCGAAAGCCATTACATGCATAATACTACACGTTTCAAATGGAGTAGATATGAGCCTTATACATTTGCGGCCGCAATCTTATGAAGTAGGAGCTGTCGAACTAACTTCTCTCTGTTTAGGTTTAATATTGAACTCTGAAGAATGACTAAACGAGGAAACGCTACAATGCAAGTAGGGACAAAGAATGATACTTCGAAACTGTCCTTATCCCACTATAAGGTTACTGTTCCACCAGAGCTGCATTAAGGTAGCCTTACCACCTTGTGAGCTCGTAAAAATCCAAACAATAAAATTGCTCTAAAAGTTATGGAAAACAAATATATGGCCATCTCCGCAACAATGATGGATGCTATGTACTCACTGTGCACCGCCCGCCCATCCGCAACTAAATACGCATACGCAGGAAACCGCAACACAGCAACCATCCAAACCACTCTACACGTGTTTCGCCTCTACAGGCATCTTCAGGAGATGTTAGACCAACCAGAGTCGAACACCGAGACACACACACTTGGTGTTTGACACTAGTTGGTCTAATATCTGAGGATGCCTCGAGACACACTTATTCGCACACTCGGTGTTTGGCACTGGTTGGTCTTACATCTCCTGAGGATGCCTCGAGACACACACACTCCGTGTTTAGCACTGGTTGGTCTACCATCTCCTGAGGATAACTCGTGTAGACGCGGAACACGTGTAGAGTGGTTTGGGTGGTTGCTGTGTTGCGGTTGCCTGCGCATGCTCATTTATTTGCGGGCGAGCGGGCGGTGACGGTGAACATAAATAATAATAATAAAGATTCTTTATTTCTTTCAACAAAGTTGGATGTTTACATTAGGGGTGATACCTAAGCTCGAAAAGGAGGTATTGCTCTTCCGTAAAAGTTAACTACGTATAATAATTTAGTACTTACTTTTAAACTGTAATTAGGTATGATTATAATTTAACAGTGAGTACATAGCATCCATCATTGTTGCGGAGGTGGCTACATATTTGATTTCCATAACTTTTTAAAATGGACTTCCGCAAAGTAACGCCTGATTCTATTAACTATTTAATATTGCTTTGTTTTCGAGCTCAACCTTAGTGCTGCGCTTGCGCTAAGCTACAAAATGGAGCAATCCTAATTGTTGGGAATATTCCAACTCACATAGCTTTAATTCCTCGTACAGCACTGATGCAAAGGCGTAGTATTAGACTTTAAGGGCACTGCATGTTATCCTACGTCATCGAGTACACGAAATTTGCAGCTTTGTAGCGATAGTAGTGGCGTACTAGGTCCACAAAACCTTAGTCTGCTTTCGTCATTCCGACCAAATTTGTGGTCCGATCACAACCGACAACATTTGTGGTCCGACTAGCGAAACTGCCAAGAGGATGCAATGCAGACCTGTTGTTTTACTTTATAGGTACCTTCCATTTCTACGAATAGGTTTCATTCGTGTACTCTATCAAGAACCCACTTTTCGCTGCGACTGTACAAAACCTGCCAGGTTGCGGATTGGCCGACCAATGTTTTGTGGACCTAGTAGGCTATTACTATCGCTACAAAGTTGCAAATTTCGTGTACTCGATGACGTAGGATAACATGCAGTGCCCTTAAAGTCTATATATCTACAGCGTTATTTCTACATCACCCCGGATATTTTAAGAAGTGGTTGTGCCCGTGAAACTGAACAACTTTTCCCATGGAAGATAGGACGAAATACGAAAATAAAATTGTGATTTCCAATACAAACTGTATCAGATGATAACACATTTTTGTATGAGAAGTTAAAAATTATTTTTCGTTTTACGACCTATGTTTCTTGGGAAAAGTTGATTTATTTCATGGTTTAAGCAACACGCTAAAATTATGTTCCCCATCTTATAAAAAACTAGCTGTTACCCGCGACTTCGTCCGCGTAGATTTTATAAAAAAACAGAACTCGAACTTAATTGAAACATATTTTACGGAGCGCTTATCCTTCTTGATCCCTACGTAAAAGATGCATTTGTACTTATCCAAGTTGAATAAATGCATCTTACTACAAACTTAATTATCTTTTGATTTTATTTAACTGGTAGGTAGTGCGGAATTTTCATTGTCAACCGTCACAGGCGAACTTCAAAAAGAAGGCAATAAAGGGAGTGAAGTGAATGGGTAGCGAGGAGGTATTCATAAAAGTAAAAAAGGTCCCTATTCCTCCCTATCTTCCTTTTGTATCCCCCCCCCTACATTCCCACTCCCCCTCCCTCACCCTCTCCCACTCTCTCTTCCTCTCCCTCGCCCCTCCCTCTTCCCCCCTCACCCTTCCTTCCCCCTCCATTTCCCCCCTTCCCCTCTCCCCATCACCCTCCCTTTCCCCCCTCGCCCTCCTCCCATTCCCCTCCCATTCCCCCTTCCCCTCACTCATCCTCCCCTTCCCCCTCTCCCTCCCTCCACCCCCCCTCCCTCTACCCCCTCCCACGCCCTCTACCCCTCCCTCCCCCTTTCTCTCCCCTCATTTTCCCCTCCCTTACACTCTCTCCCTATCCCTCCCCCTCTGCCTCTCCCTATCCCTGACCCTACCCCTATCCCTGCTTCTACCCCTAACGCCATCTTAACCGCTATCCCTATCCTTATATATAAACATACAACTGACACTCATATTGATTTTTAGACATTTCAAACCTATCGAATCCCAACCCCATCCCAGGGGTGGTGGTATTTCACGTCCACCACGTTGGATTTCAAAATCATTGTAGTTTTCGTAATCAGCGACCCGATAAACCATACGAACGACACCCATATTGATTTTTAGAAATATCAACTCTATCGCACCCCAACCTCATCCCCAAGGGATGATAGCATTTCACGTCCACCATGTTGGATTTCAAAATTGTTGTAGTTTTTGTAATCAGCGGCTCGATAAACCTTACAAACGACACCCATATTGATTTTTAGACATTTCAACCCTATCGCACCCCAACCTCATCCCCAAGGGATGATAGCATTTCACGTCCACCATGTTGGATTTCAAAATTGTTGTAGTTTTTGTAATCAGCGGCTCGATAAACCTTACAAACGACACCCATATTGATTTTTAGACATTTCAACCCTATCGCACCTCAACCTTATCCCCAGGGGATAATGGTAGTTTACGTCTACCACGTTGGATTTCAAAATTGTAGTAGTTTTCGTAATCAGCGATACTTAGTTGAGTAAAAAAAGAAGTCCCATCAAAATCGGTTAAGTAGTTTCGGTGTGCTGTGGCAGATACAACCCCGCTAGAGTATTATTGTATGTGTAGATTCCCACGGGAATGAGATATTTTCCCGGGGTAAAAAGTAGCCTATGTCCGTCTCCAAGTTACCATCTATCACCATACCAAATTTCATCAAAATCCGTTCAGCCGTTTAGGCGTGAAAGAGCCCGCTAGAGTATTATTGTATGTGTAGATTCCCACGGGAATGAGATATTTTCCCGGGGTAAAAAGTAGCCTATGTCCGTCTCCAAGTTACCATCTATCACCATACCAAATTTCATCAAAATCCGTTCAGCCGTTTAGGCGTGAAAGAGCAACAAACAAACAGACAGACAGACAGACAGACAGAGTTACTTTCGCATTTATAATATTAGTATGGATCTTACCACAAGAGATTTGTTACTGCTTTCTTTCTTCTCAAGGTTCTCAGGGTTAGGTTCTTCTAAACTGTAGAGTAATAAAATTGTTGATATTATACAACAAAAATAACTTATGAAACATTGTGAACGATAGAGACGATACGTACTTTACAAATGGATCAAAATCGTAATTCCCAATCGATCGAAAATAATCCAAACTTCTTGGCATACTCATTTTACCTGCACTTTTGGGTGTACGGGAAGCTAAAAAGGAAACAATAATACGTTTAATTTTGGCATTGTGTTTGCTTGTCTGGATCTTAATTTAAGATCAAAGACTCATTGTAAATTCCTACTATATAGTACAAATAATTTAATGATTATGTTTGGTTAGTTGTCGGACAGAAGATCACTAAGCGCACTTTGCTCGGCATAAAGCTTTAAAATTGCATATAAACAACGAAATTCCACAACATACCAGGATGCAGGACATGGGCAAAAAAATAACAACGCATAAGTCAGCATGAGCAAGAAGGCGGGAAGGAGGAATACAGGACTAGGTTGTGATGGAGTGAGAGTGACGGACAAGATAGCCTTCAGTAGGCAAACCACCTGCCAGGTCAGATGATATCACCTCTGTCGCAAGTGCTGCAAAAAAAAGGCCTATGGCCAGCAGAGCGGGTATTTAGGCTAATACAAATAAAATGTTGTGGGACAATTCAGTCATCTAATCCAAATCTAAGCAAATCCTAAACTATCGGTACCAAAGACTGATAATACACACACACAGAGACACCCAGACGCTGAACAAACACTCGTGTCCTTAACACAAATGTTTGTCGCAGCCCACGGCTTAGAAAGCAAGTTCATTACCAACCATGCCAATGGGCCACGGCAACGGGTTGGATGGATCCATTGCAAAATCAACTCAGAAACATCTACAGTCAGCTTTAGTATAACCATGATGGATCAAATTTTATTTTGGTTTATCTTGGGTTGAGATTATCGAATTTAATTTGGGCTGTATTAAATCTTTCAATTTCATATCGTATTAAGAAATATCAATTTATTTTGATCAACATATACTTACTTTTCGACATAATCCATACATCTTCTTCAGGTATGTCTTTTATCAAGCGATTAGGATGTTTCGTTTCTAGCAAATTTAGTTTCTCATCACTTGCATCTGGTTCAAGTGGCTGATCTTCATAATGTGCTTCTTGAGAAAGCGGTTTAGTTTTCTTAATATCAGGAGAGTGATGTTTTCTATTGTTCCTGGTAACAGCTGGACGTTTTTTCATATTTTTGGTATCGCCTCTGTCGCCCATCTCTCTTCTCTAAAATAAAATACTTTCAAGGTTATATTTCATAGTGTAACCTAAGTAGAATTATAATAAAGGAAGCATTGTTTGGAATATTACCTATTCCAAACTTCCGGACGTATGGCTTAAAAATACTTACATCAGCTTTTTTGAAAAATAATTTTGTTGTATCTGTATCAGTATCAAACAGGTCTTTCAAGCCATCCTTTGATGTATTTATTTTATCAGCAGGTTTTGTTTCTGTACACTGTTTTTGAATCCAGTCTTGTTCAGAGAGATATGTGGAAATTCTGTACTTTCTCGTTGCTTCATTTTCTTCTTTTGTTTTACGAGGACTTGTCAACATTTCTTCTGATTTACCCACCTTTTTTCTTTTCTTATGATTCTTCTTGCTGTACAAAGCCGGCACATGATCAGTTCGAAAAAAGTTAAGAATTGTTTTTGGGGGTGAAAAGAGTCTTCCATTTTTCCAACAGCTACTGCATATTTCGTGTAACTTTCCAACCCGTTGCTTTTGCTTCTCGTTTACTTTTTCTTCATTTGTGTGTTTTTGTTTGTTCTCTTTCTTTTTATTAGGTTTTTTCTTTGCAGGTTTCTTTTTGTCTGTCTTCATATCACTCGGTCCCGGAATGGCATCGTCTTTACAATCCATAATGACAAATTTTGGCGCATTCATTACGTTATTGTCGTTAAATTGAAAGTAAATGTCTGAATCTTTATCTACGTTTTGACTTCCTTGAGTAATTGTTGAGCTGAGGCGCCTTATGGTACATGCTAATCTCATTATTTTACTTTCTAGAGGTTTATGTCTACATTTCTTTTTTTTATGTTTTTCCGGTTCTGCAGATTTATACGTTTTTGGTATATTTGTAGTATTTTGGGTTCTAGTAAGGATTTTCAAACGTGTTCGTTGTTTTCTACAAACTTGTCTATTTTTCAAGGAATTTGGTATTCTTATCAGCAATATTCTTTTACTTCTGGTTCTGATGATTGGATGGGAAGATCTTCTATTCCATGCGTACTTTCTCATATTTTGAAAATGTTGTATGAATTTTGTGAATGATACATCAAGACTAGAGCTTTCTTTAGAATGTTTTGATTCGTTACCGACATCTTTTTGATTTGATGTTTTCTTATTTTTCTCCCCCTTGTTTCTACTTAAAGGAACAATTCCTGTTTCGTTTGTAGTATAGTACATTATTTGTTGCAATTTACTGTTGACGATAGTTTTGGTACATATATTGCAGTGATTAAGACATGCTGCATCTTGTCCTAAAGATAAAACTGCCTTTCGCTGTTCATTTTGAATATCGAAATCCGTGAATTTCATATGTCGTACAGTCAATGCTTTGCACATTACTTTTTCTTTTTTAAATACAGATATATCAATGTCCTCTGTAGCTTCAAAGAGAAAATTTTCATTTTGTTCATTGGTTTTGTTTTTTCTTGAAAAAGACCATCTGCGTTTTTTCTCCGGTCCTTTTTTAGATAAGAGTCCAGTATTTTCATCGTCCTCAATTTGTAAGGTAGACTAAACAGATTAAATAAATACAATTAGGTTAAAATCATCATAAAAATAACAGAAATGTGCAATACGAAACAGAGGAAAATGAATTAGATGCAGTCAAAACATATGTTTGGTCAGCATCATAGGTCAGCATGGTCAATGCATTTAGCAGTGAACATAAGTAGCAGCACATAATATGTTTGAAGAGATACAGTCGAGAGCAAGTTACGATTTGATACTCAAAATGCGACTTGAGCTCTCACAGCGGTCGAAATATTCGATACAGCTTTTGACTGTACGCACATAGACCCCAATCACAACTTCCTTCGCTAAAGAGATAATAAATGACTTCTGCGAATGCAAAGTGAGTGCTCCAAATTCGTAGTAGATGCAATCTAATAATCAAAATTATTAACTTACAAATTCTCTTCGACCTGGACTGCTTGAGGATTCCGAATTATCATCATCATCACTTTCGGCAGACGATCCTCTGTAAGAATTTTTACAATGAACGATGAATCTTAATGATTTCTTAATAATATGCGACCTTATATAAATAACTTGGTGAACTACTTTTCCAAAGAAACAGACCAAAATACAAAAAAAAAATCAAAAATATCCATTTTTAGGACAGCAAAACTAAATTTGTTAGTAAAAGTTTTAAGCAGATTTCTCAAAAATTGTGCAACTTAAAAAGATCGTTTTCTATCGACTGTAATTAATTGAGATTTTTCCATTCTCAAACTTCAGAGATAAGGGGGAACGGTATTTTTTTTACCCGACTGCCCCAAGACAGGAGGGTTATGTTTTTCGAGTGTATGTATGTATGTATGTCGATTTCTTTGTCGCGCTCTGCAGCCTAAACGGCTTGGTAGATTTCAACATGTGAGGTGTCGTTAGGTTCGTATTCATTGTAGGAGTGTCATAGGGTATAAAAAAAAATAAAAAAGTACTAAATAAAAAAACTATTTCAAAAAATAAAGTACCCGACTGAAAAGAGAATCTTAATCGGTTCCGATTGAGATGAAATTTTGCATACGTATGTGAATCGGATGACAATGCAATATTATTGTAACTTGGAGCTGATCTGATGATGGAGCCGGAAGATATCCATACAAAGGTGGAGATATTACCGCGTTTTAGAATCCTACAGCGCCATCTGTAGGTGGGTAGCGTCGCTTGCTCACCTGGTAATATTTTAATGATAAAACAACTCCGGGAGGTTTCTTTACGAAATAGTTGGGCTTAGCTAGGCCTTTTGGAAATAAAATCACTTAGTTTTAGAATACAAAGCAATGACTAAATTTCCCGTGCAAGATGCCGCATTCATTAGTTTTGTAATATACTGTAGTTTTTCCACTCCATAACAGAGGCGCTGTTTTTATTACCGCGTTTTAGAAACCTACAGCGCCATCTGTTGGTGGGTAGCGTCGCTTGCTCATCTGGTAATATTTTATTGATAAAACAACTCTGGGAAGTTTCTTTATAAAATATTTGGGTTTAGCTAGGCCTTTTGGAAATAATTTTCTAAGTTTTAACATATAAAGCAATGACTAAATTTCCCTTGCAAGATGCAGCATTAATTACTTTTGTGTTATACTGTAGCTTTTCTACTCCATACCAGAGGAGCTGTTTTTTTATGTCGACTACCCAAGGAAGTTTTAGTCCACGCTTCGCCAAAGCGAACCACCAGCGACTAAAACCTCCTTGTGACTACCAAATTCAACCATACCTTACGTAAGGTCAACCGCACGTGAATGGAAAGATTTGCAAATCTATTACTATGTCACAAAGTTCGAAGTGTTTATACTGACGTGCTGTTGGGTGTATGTAGAAAAATACAGTCAGCAGAGAGGGACTATATATCGCTTCTTAGTTTAATAAAGAACTTCCACGAAGATATGAATGGCGCTGTCGTTCCTGGTGGAATTACATCTGAGCCGTTCAAAATGCGCAGAAGTGTCCGCCAAGGTTGCGTGTTAGCACCCACCCTGTTTGGTATATTTTTCTCATTGCTATTAAGAGAAGCATTCGGCAATCTACATACAAGGGCTGATGGGGAGTTGTACGACATAATTTCATTTCTCAAGTCCAAGCACCATCGCGAGGACGTTTTTATCGACAGCCTTCTATTTGCTGATGATGCAGTCTTTGTGGCCAACACTGCAGATGATTTACAAATCATCGTCGATAAGTTTTCACAGGCTTGTTCCTTGTTCGGCTGAATACAAGAGTATGGCAAAACAAACATCTTACGACGAACACCAAGATGATCGTTTACCAAGCATGCATTTCAAGCATACTGTTGTATGGAGCAGCAAGGACGACGTACGCAAAACAAGAGCGACAACTTAATGCCTTGCATATGCGCTGCCTCCGAAACATCCTAGGCATCTCCTGGAAGGACAAGGTAACCAAACAAACCGGTCTTACGACGAGCACAGTTTGGACATAACCAAATGGCGTAAATCATTACTGGATGGACGCAAGGTACACGATGAACCCTGGTGTTGTGCCCGTTGTGAAAAATAACGACATAACATCAGTTATTGATAACACAAGCTTCACCAGCAGCGTGTGGCAGGACCTGCAGCTCCCGAGTAGGCTTATTCAGCCATGAAAAACGGTGAAATCGACAGAATATTGCTTAAATCGTCTGACATAGACGGCTAAGGCCTATGATGATGATGTATGTATGTATGTATGTCTAAACGGCTTGATAGATATCAACATGTGAGGTGTCGTTAGATTTGTATTTATTGTAGGAGTGTCATAGGGTATAATATTTTAGTACGGCACCTTTGAAGAGAAAAAAAGGCTGAAATACAATTTTTAAAATCATTACTTTTACAACATGGGTATCAAACAATAGCTGGTACAAACCTGATTCTAAGGTTTAAGCAAATGTAACAACATAACTTGAAGTAGCAAATCTAAAAACTAAAAAGTTTTAAATAAAAAATTATTAAATAACAAAATACCCAACTGCTTAGCACAAGAGAGGAAAACAAGCTTAAATCTATTGGATTTGGTAACTTGAATTGTATAAGATACTGCAGGCGGGGACGAACAAAATTAGGTCGTAAACATCCACAAAACGTTGTTTCGTCCCCGCCTGCAGTATCTTATACAATTCAAGTTACCAAATCCAATAGATTTAAGCTTGTTTTCCTCTCTTGTGCTAAGCAGTTGGGTTTTTTGTTATTTAATAATTTTTTACATTTACCATTACAATATGAAAACTAAGAGTCGTAAAAAAAATACATTTTAGAATGTACAAGTAAAGCCCTTTCATATGGTACCCCACTCAACCTAGTAACGATAATTTGAAATTTTGCCTCCCCTATTTGGGCCCCCTTTACATTAATAATATTTTATTTTCTTTCATGTGCAATTAAGTTGGGCAACTATATACTAAAACTATTCCAAGTTTCAAGTCGATAGCATGAGTGGTTGCTGAGATATACAGGTGTGACAGACAGACAAAGTCGCACCTTAAGGGTTCCTTTTTTTACCATTTTGGTATCGGAACCCTAAAAATCGTCTGCTAGATGACACAACATGTTGTGTCTGAATTTTGCATGACACAACTTACATTTTGACTTATTCGACTTATGTTCTTTAGGAAGCGCTATTCAATTTCATTGGCAGATTCACATATTTCGTATGAATTACAGGATGACGACTGGCCAGGCTGCAGTACAAGATCGGGACCAGTGGCAAATTCTCGTATTTGAGACCAAGAGTCACTTTGGGTAGTTGCGCCACAGGAGTAATTAAGTATAAATCATTACAATAATATCACATACTTTTCCAAACTAACGTCGCTCAAATCCCCGTAGTCAGCTGGAGACATACAAATGGTACACAGCTGACCAATATCGGAGAAACATTTGGTACAATACGTTCCAGGGCAACCGGGCGTTTGGCATCTGAAAACGTATTACAAGACACTTTTGAAAATGTAATATGAATCAGATGTGTGAACAAACTGAAGATAAAGATAGTCTTCTGTGAATCTTACACAAAATAAGACAAAGGTAAGATTGTTAATGCTCTGACCCTTAATGGCACTGCACTAGCCTAAAGGCTTCCAAATAAAACCACTTTTAAGTTTAACGACGGTTTATTACCATTAAGGGTGTATTAGAGGCATAAGAAAAATCAATGTGCGTCGGAGATCTTATTCTACGAAGAAGACATCTCGATACCGCGTTTCAACTTTAGACGAAATCGATTACAACGCCATCTAGTGAAAATCGCTGGAACTAAATTCCAAACATACCGCCCTCCAAAGACATTTAGTGAAAAAATGTCTTTCTTAAAAAAGAAAACAGTGATAAATACAACTACAATTTCAGCGATAGTAGTAAGAATTTATATCCAACGAGACTAAAATAATTTTAGTGAAACTAAGCCCAAACATATGGGTTGTTAAGACAAAAATCAAAAACTGATGTAACAGTAACATGAGAAAAATGATGTAAAATCAAACATAACATTTTACATGACTTTAAAAAATACAGCAAAATACATAAACTAAGACTTATTTTCTAATTTAACAAATCATTGGTTTACAGGTAGAACACAAATTTTGGAAATAGGTCTCTTAAGCGTAGACGTCTTGGTGCGTAACGTGACTACACGAGTGATATTATCATGACCGGGGTGTTTTTCCATAATTCGACCTAATAACCAGCGACTTGGAGGTAAATTGTCCTCCTTTATAAGAACCACGTCGCCCTCGTTGGGGTCAGTGGTTTGCGATGACCACTTGTATCTTTGCATCAAGGTACTGAGATATTCAGAGGACCAACTTTTCCAAAACGAGGATAACATTCTCTGAACGAATTGCCATCTTGACAGACAGTTAGCATTAGAGCTATCATAGGTTTCCTCAGGTACTGCAAGGAGAGGTCCACCAATGAAAAATTTACCGAGTTTTAACGACAAAAGATCTCCAGGTTCTGTAGTGTCAATTAGGCTAAGTGGTCGGGAATTTACACAATCTTCGATTGGTCGAGAAGGAACGCATCTAGGTGATGGTAATGATCCCATCAGCTGATGGTAGCTAAGGGCTCTCTGTTTAACACAAACAACACATTTGTGAATGTGCAGTTTAACCACATTTCCTACACCTATAATCCAATAGGCTGATCTTAAGTAGTTCAACATTAATGATGGACCACCGTGTAGTGTCCTGATGTGAGCTTCCGCTACGATTAGTTTAGTCAAGTAAGAGTCCCTTGGAAGTATTATAGGGTGTTTTGTTTCTTCACTTAATTGAGCCTTTTGTAATCTTCCACTGACTCGAATCAACCCTTTATCGTCCAGGTGTGGAAAGAGCGAATTTAACTTGCTGTTTTGTCCTTGTATTGTCCCTCTTGTTTCTAATTGTTTGTATTCTGTTTCAAAATATTTCATTTGTGTAATTTTTAAGCACTGTTGTAAGTCAACATCTAACTCCTTCTTCTGTAAATATTTTGTACTGTTTTTGTCTTTATTTAGAAATCGTCTGCAACAAGCCAAGATTCTTTGTAGCCTTTGCAGAGAAGATGATCTTGACAGGAAAGACTCCTCTGGAGCAGTTAAAAAGTGACTTTTTACTGATTCTTCAAGCGTCACGTTCAAATCTTTCGGTATTTTGTACGCAATGTTGAGCTCACTCAAAAATGGAGGCCCTGAAAACCAAAGTGACTCGCTGATGAGAGCGGTCGGCAATACTCGACGTGAGGCTAGGTCTGCCGGGTTCAACTCGTTTGACACATGATACCACTGCGACGAATTCAACGATGTCAACACTTCCGACACCCTGTTTCCCACAAAGGTTTTCCATCTGCTTGGATGGCTATTCAGCCATGCCAGCACGTCTGTTGAGTCAGTCCATGCTCTTATATTGTTCTTCGGTATACACGAAACTTCGGCAGTTTGGGTTACCAGTCTTGACACTTGAAGAATGCTGAGTTGTTTGATTGGCGCTACTCTTGTTTTTGCGACTTCAATTGATGTGTGAACTTTGCCATTTGCATTGACAACTTTAAGGTACACTACGGCTGAATATGCGGCCTTAGATGCATCGCTGAGATCATGGAGCTCAGTGATAACATCATCAGACCCTGAACTCATACATCCAGGGATTTCTATCTTTTTAGGTTCAGATAGTTCCTTGCGGTAAGTATGACACTCCTGTACTGGTTCGTTGCTTATCTCCTCATCCCAATCTAATTCTGTGTGCCACAACTTTTGAATTAAGATCTTTGCTAAAAGGATGGTAGGTGCTATCCACTCTAGCGGGCCAAAGAGTCGTGCACTGTCTGAAATAATAATCCTTTTAGTTACAGATCCAGGCGTCATCGAGGGAAGAGTCAGCGAATATTGAAATGTGTCAAATTTGCGGTCCCAGGTAAGTCCGAGTATTTTTGTAGTATTATTAAGTTTGATCTCTATTTCTTTTCTTTCTTTGTCCTTTTCCTCTTTGTTCTGTTTGTCCTTTTCCTCTTTGTTCTGTTTGTCCTTTTCTTTTTTGTTCTGTTTGTCCTTTTCCTCTTTGTTCTGAATATTCCCTTTGATAATTTCTTTTGTTCTTTCTCTTTCAGCAGTAAACGTATTCATTTTCTCTAAGAGTTCTTTGTTGTTGCTATTGGTGTGATGTGGTAGGTAGACTGATTCTTCATTTTTAGTGTCCTTGTCTGTAACCTGTCTCCTGTGATCTGATAAATATTCGTTTAAAACTTCCGAATACTTCTCTTTCAAATCCTTATCCTTTGCGAATCTTTTTTCCAGTGACTTTAGTCTAGCTATAGCAATATTTCGTGTATCACCATATTTACAGTTAGGGTCTTCATCTCGGAAAGGTGATTTGATGACATAGCGTCCATCCTTTGTTCTAGAAGTTGTTTTAGTGAACTGATATTCACATTTCTGTTCTACTTCGGTAAGTATTTTCTTAACATCTCCAGTTTGCTCTTCAATTTCCCAAAACTTCTTAGGAATTTCATCTTCGTTGACCTTTGCGTGAAAAACTCGAATGTGAGTTGAACTGTCACCTCTATTATTAGGTTGTACTATACCAGATACTATCCACCCAAGTGTGGTGCTCTGAGCAATCAATGTACCAGAAGGACTCCTTTTCATTCCTTCTTTCATGATTGTACTGTAAACATCAGCTCCCAATAAAATATTTATTTTATTGGGAACGTTGAACTCTGGGTCTGCTAAAGGCAAACCTTGTAGATCAACCCACTCGATTGAGTCTACATGTTCTTCAGGAAGATATGATGTGATACTGCTCAAAACATAGGCGTTGAGCTGCACCTTGAACTGGGGATCTACTCTCGACTGAATCGACAGATTGACCATGGAATTTGTCCTTAAAGATTTATTTTGACCTAAACCTGAAATAACTCCTCCGATAGGTAATTTTTTCAGATTCAACAATTGGACTGTAGCTTCAGTAACGAAGCAAGCCTGCGAACCCTGGTCGAGCAGTGCACGAATTATTTGCAACTGTCCATTTTGTGACTCGGCGTTTACTAGCGCGGTTGCTAATAAGACCTGTCTGGATTTCGTTACTTTACCCGTAGATAAACACGAAACTACCGGAGTTTCATTAGCAGGTGTACTAGTGAACTCGATAGCTTTCGGCTTTTCTTGTGACTTTGTTTCAGGTTCCGGAGGTTGATGTAGTAAGGAATGGTGCCTTCGTTTGCATAAGCGACATGACGTAAGTTTTTTGCAATCATGCACTACGTGATTGCTTCCTAAACAGTTAAAACAAATGTTGTTTTTAGAGACGAATTCTCGCCTTTTGTCAATAGCTTGACTGGAGAATTTTTTACAAAAGCAAAGCTTGTGGGGTTCTGTACAATATTCGCATTTAGCGCTGGGTGTGGTACCCAGTAGTACCTTTGGGTTGTGAGCCGCGTTATTGCCACTGTTCTGACTGGAAACCCTTTTCGGTTCTAAACACTCCAACGCTCGGAAGCGGCTTTCTACAAAAGCCCTAAACTGGGTCAAAGTTGGCAATTCGCTATCTTTATCCTGGGTAACGTGTAATTCCCACTGTTTACGAGTTTCACTGTCGAGCTTAAAAGCGACTATGTGAATGATAATAACATCCCATGTAGTCACGTCTATACCCAAGTTAGATAAGGCATTTACGCAGTCCATAGTGGTGTCCAATAATTCTTTGAGTGTCGAGGCAGACTCAACATTCAAGCGTTTTTGACCGAACAGTCTTTTTAGAATACAGTTAGCTAAGTACCGTTTATTATTATAGCGCTCCTCTAACTGCTGCCAACATTTACTGTAGTTGGCGTCAGTTATCGGAGTCTGTCGAATAAGTTGTTCTGCCTCGCCAGTTAAATGCGTTTTTAAATAGTGCAACTTTTGCACGCTGTCCAAAGTGGGGTTCTTATGAACGAGAGATATGAAAAGATCGCGGAAAGTCGTCCACTCCGCATACTTTCCCGAAAAAATGGGCAGTGAAATCTTGGGTAATTTAATCAAAGTATTGGAGGGCCCGCCGGACGAGGTCTCTTTATTTTCCTTAATTGTTAATAATATCTCATTTAAAACTATTTTCATATGTGTTTTATAATCTATATAAGCGTTTTCACCTGTATCATACAAATCCTCAATTTCATATTCAGATTGTAGTATATCTTCCTCTTTATAACTTCCATGAATTTTCAAATGATTTTGCCTAAATAAAGACCAGTCTCTGTCTAGGTTTTCTAATCTAGTTTCTATATATTCGACAGATAATCGCTCTTTAGGTGACTTTTTAAAATTAGTTAAACCTTTTTCCATAGATTTAATTAGTTCTTTTTGCAGCTTAATTAAGCTTTCCATATTTCTAATATAACAAGATCTTGAAAAGAAACTAAAACTGATCAAATTGAACTCACAACTTTTTAAAAAATCTGAACTATACAATTTTGCAAAAAATATTCTAAGTCCACAAAAATGAACGAAAATTTTACAAGTGTTTTGCACTACTTGTACTCTGGGGAAAATCCGGCATGGATTCCCCGTTCCCTCGTTTTTAAGCAAACTATTCTAAGTCCTATTCTAAGCATGCACATATGAAATTATTCTAAGTCCTAAATTTATACACGTAAAGTTAAAATTTTACAAGTCCCAAATAAGAAGTTGAAATTTTACAAGTCCCGAATTCCGCAGAAATGTTCTAAGTTAATTTTTCGATGTAAATAAGGTTCAAATTATACGATCAATAATCATTCAAAGTTAGAATAGATCAAAGTACTCACAGTTTACACTTCTCACTCACACTTTGGTTGCACTTCCAAGTTGCGCCTGTAGAGGGCGCCTCTGTCCTGGTAGATGGATGACTTCACTCCGGGAGCGCCTGCACTGGTGGACGCTCACTTCTAGAGATCTTCCGTCCTTGTCTTCGATAGCTTGAACTTGATGTCGTCACTGGTTGCTGTCGCCTGCTCTAATGGGCGACCAGCTTCCGTGCGTGACGTCAGCTCCAATGTCAAGAGGCACTGACAGCTGTCACTCAGCTGTCAAATGCCACCGTTGACGTCACGTCCTCTTGCTGCAGCGATCCACTGCGAGGGCGCGGGAGGGGTCCTCTTCGGGGACCAGTAGAATCCACAAAAATCCGGTCTCGTATGGACCAATGTTAATGCTCTGACCCTTAATGGCACTGCACTAGCCTAAAGGCTTCCAAATAAAACCACTTTTAAGTTTAACGACGGTTTATTACCATTAAGGGTGTATTAGAGGCATAAGAAAAATCAATGTGCGTCGGAGATCTTATTCTACGAAGAAGACATCTCGATACCGCGTTTCAACTTTAGACGAAATCGATTACAACGCCATCTAGTGAAAATCGCTGGAACTAAATTCCAAACAAAGATCCATTTTTTTTTCGTTTATATCAACGCTTGCAGCTATGTCAATAGCAATTGGCTAAAACTGTCAGAAAAAAACAAAATTGTAAAACAATATACTCCGATGCAAAATAGATTGGTAAGCGTAGGAATAAACAAAAAAAATGGATTGTACAAAATGTAAGTTAATAATTTTTTTAATAGTCACAGATAATTTTATAAAATACTTGTGTATAAAAAACTTTACAAATCTCATAATAAAAAAATGTTTTTTACCGAACAAAAGACCCATCGCATTTGTTACAGCATTCAATTATACCACACAAAAAGCAGTACGGATCATCTGGATGTATGCCCAAAAATGTCTTTAACCATATAAACCTGTTCAAGCAAAAATAAAAGTATTTGCGTAACTGTCCAATGACAATGAATTGTATGAAAAAAAGAAAATTCAAAAGACACTTACGGTACATGCGTTTGAAGCCATCGCCGAAGTGTGAGTTCATTTTCTGAAAAATATTTGTATTCTCGGTGCAATTTTCGTCGAGCAAACTTTATGAAACTTCCTGAAAACAGACCATGATATTGTGGTAGGTATCTTACGAGTGTAGTAATGAATAAATTTTATTTATTTATTTATTTTTTATCTTCGAAGTTGGTAGGGCTTTTGTGGAAAGTCCATCTGGGGAAGTACCACCCCCTTGCTTTTTTCTGCCGTGAAGCAGCACTGCTGTGTTTCGGATTGAAGGGCAAGGGAGCCAGCGAAATTACCGGCACATGAGACATATCATCTTAGTTCTCAAAGTGAGCAACACGCTTAGCTGTCTTATTAGTGCCAAAATACGCCATTAAAAGGACAGTAGGTGTTATGGGCGGTGGTGACCACTTACCATCAGGTGGCTCACCTGCTCGTTTGCTCAGTTGTAACATTTAAAAAAATAAAGAAGTAGAGATAGGGAACGCAGGGAACCTGCGGCGCCTACGCCGCTTTTCGGAACCGGCGGCGCTGACTACGATTGCGGACCGGATCCTAAAGCGATAGTGGGTTGGCGCAGACTCCCTGCTTTCTACGAGTATACACCCATAGGTCTATAGTTTGTCCGCGTTAAGAATGCAGTAAGTCATTTATGCAAATGCAGGGTAAAGGTGTATTTTCAATTAAATTAAAATGCAAAAAGAAATCCTTTTTTTTGGTTTTTTGGGTAACAAAAAAAGAAAAAATCGCTTATTTCGAAGGTTTGCATTCAGTAAGTAATTGTGCATTTGACTTTATAATTTTAAGCGACCTCATTAGTTACGGGGCTTGGCTACCAGCGGCAGAAAGCAATGACTCACTGGGTTCTAAGGATTGATAGTTGATACCAAGTGCAGAATCCAGTGTAGAACTAAGATATTACGGCGTTCAATAAGTGGTAAAAATGACCCAGAAAATAAGTGAAAATTTATAAATTAATAATGCACTTTTCTACGTAGTTTCAATATCTCTTTGGACCCTGAATCCCGCAGTTTTCCAAAGCTTCAATCTGTTTAAAAAATAAAGTTTTTATTTTGGTCCTACCAAAGCTCTCGGTATGGGATCTATGACTGCGGTTTCGCTTCTATTCTTCTGTATCTATTTCTCCTTCGGTGTTTCCCAATGGGAAACAGATAGAAGTTACTATGAGTTGAGTAAGTACTGTCAGTTAAATACAGGGTATAAGGAAAAGTACCGATTTCCTTTTAACCACATGTTCTATAAGTAGAATAAAGAACAATAACCATGTTTAAGAATAAAAAATGTTATGATAATGAATTGAATAGAATAGAATAAGATTTATTTGTTTCAAACATGGTTGATACGATGGTAGAATATAATACAGATGTCCTCATGTTTCGCCAGTACATTAGCATGCAAAATATAATACTAATACATTATTAATTAATTGACGATTTAAACAACAATATAAAATATGAATCCACAATGTCAAAATTATTTAAAATTCAAAAATTCTCTTAGCCACACAAATAACTTATTTTTAAAACTTTCAAAAGGGAGCAATTTGATGTTATTGGGTATGGCATTATAGATTTTCACACACATTACGTTGCACTGTCTTTGATAGAAGGTAAGTTTTGGAGCACTTCTGTACACTAATTTGTCAGGGTTACCGACTTCAAAAATGTACATGCAAGGAAGAGGCAGAACACCAGACAATTTAAAAAGAGGCTTGCAAGACTCTCGAGACGACTTGCCATATAATGCTTATCATACACAATTGAATTTGGTGAATATGATGACCTTTGTCCAAAAGGCACGTCGGTCCAAATGACATTGGTGCCATGCATACAAATGAAGCATTCTTAGATAATTCCAACAATATAAAAACTGGTTTACCTCTTGTCCTTTGTAGGTGGTTAAACAGCCATACAGCCCTTGCTTTGGCCCGTTCAGGTCTATAAAGACCCATAATAATATGCCGCAAGCGGAGTCCATAAGGCTCGAAGAGGGCAAAGAACCAAAGTAGGAATATCAATATACCTGTAAATTTAAAAATAACCGTTAAAACTTTCAGGATTTGTAGTGACAATAAAAGATAAAAACGAAGATAATATTTAATGAAGCTTTCTGCAACTGGAAGTAAGTGGGGGCGAAAACAATATACAGAGTGCCTTTCTTATGGAGTTTTCAATTATAGTCGGAGACGTAAGTATTTGCCAGTCGCTTGCGCGCTTTACTTCTTAACACGAATACACTTATACAGGGTATTAATTTAATTGCGTGCCATAGCTTAGGGGGTGTTTCAGTAACGATAAAGGAACACAAAAAAAATATGAAAAAAAATTCTACTTAAAAAAAAGTTTACTCCATTGAAACTAAACTAACGCGGCACCGAGCCAGCGCGCGAGTACAAGTAATTCTTTCTTTTTTTTGTGTGACTCCAATTTTCTCTTCATACTTTAACGGGCTTAGGACTAGTTAGGACCCGGACCGTCAAAATACCTAAACCTAATAAATTATAAACAAAAATATAATTGATGATTTAAAAAAAAATAAGTAGGATTTTTTTTATATTTTTTTTGTGTTCCTTTATCGTTACTGAAATACCCCCTAAGCTATGGCACGCAATTAAATTAACACCCTGTATAGTAGCTACAGCTAATGATCACCATATGTTCTCCTCAACGTTTGTTCGCCCAGTTCAAAATCGCCACTTTTTAAGTAACTGATATAAACAGCCTGTTTTTTAGGGTTCCGATACCAAAATGGTAAAAAAAAGGAACCCTTATGGTGCCGCTCTGTCTGTCTGTCCGTCTGTCTGTCACACCTCTATATCTCAGCAACCACTTATGCTATCAACCTGAAATTTGGAATAGTTTTAGAATATAGTTGCCCGACTTAATTGCACAAGAAAAAATTTTGAAAAAAGTATGATTATTAATATAAAGGGGGCCAAAATAGGGGGGGCCAAATTTCAAATTGTCGCTACTAGGTCGAGTGGGGTATCATATGAAAGGGCTTTACTTGTACATTTTAAAATATATTTTTGTATTTTTTTAAATTTCTTAGTTTTAAAGTTATGATGAAAAATGTCAAGAAAAATACCATTCCCCCCCCCTTATCTCCGAAGTTTGAGTAAGGAAAAATCTGAATTAATTACAGTTGACAGAAGTTTATATAAACTTTACAGCAAAAATAAAACGATCTTTCTAAGTTGCACAGTTTTTCAGAAATCTGCAAAAAACCTTTACAAACAAATTTAGTTTTGCGGTCCTGAAAATGGACTTTATTGCTTCCAAAAATACTATAGGTATATCGGAACCCTCGGCGCGCGAGTCCGACTCGCACTTGACCGGTTTTTTCCTTACGATGATTCCCGTAGGTACTGCACTGTCAAAAAACAAAGACTCTAGACTGCATTGCTTATACTAATATCTTTACCACTCCTGCAACTGTACAGTGGGTCCTGCAAAAACCTACTTATCAAGTAATTGCACACTTTAAAGATCATGAAACATGTACCTATTTGAAAATATCTTTGAAAATCTGGTGGGTGCGGATTTGGTAGACAGGTGATCGTTGATGGAGGTGGTGTAGCAAGAGGTAAAGTTATAGCGCCAATAAGAGACATTAGAATCTTGGAAATCAATGCTGAGCCTGATACGTGTGTTCCAACATTGGGTTGTCCAGCTGAAAAAATTTGGATGATTAGGTTGTTTGCGTATGTGTAGGTCAAGTTACAAGCCATCAATGAAAATTATGTAGCAAGTATGGATGGGGACGATGTGTTCGCAGATCGGTCAAATTTAGGAGAATTCTACAAAAAGACGAAAGGTAACCAACGAGCAAGTAAGAAACAGAAATGAGAGTGAATTAAGCAAAAGATTGTATCAGGGTCGTAGAAAATTCAATGGGTTTGTATGTGCAAAAAAAATTGCAACTGTAATTTCGTATTTATAAATTGGACCATATACAGGGTGTTAATTTGACTGCGTGTCATAGCTTAAGGGGTGGTTCAGTAACGATAAAGAAACTAAAAAAAATTAAAAAAATCCTACAAAAAAAAATTAAAACTCAATTGAAACTAAAATAACGCGGAGGGCAATGACCGCGCGAATGGGCGCGCTGTCAAAAGCGCGCGAAAGAGTTTCAGTTATGTAGTCGTCATGGAGATCTTTAGTGGAGACCTATGTCCAGCAGTGGACGTCTTTCGGCTGATATGATGATGATGTGCCTACCTTATTCACTGATACTCGCGCGCTAGTGACGTTGCTCCGAGTTAGTTAAGTTTCAATGCAGTTATAGTTTTTTTTTTCAGTAGGATTTTTTTCAATATTTTTTTTGTGTTCCTTTATCTTAACTGAAACAACCCATAAGCTATGGCACGCAATTAAATTAACACCCTGTATACAATGAAACGAATCACAGGTAGTTCTCTGAGGTATATTATTCACAATGCTCATTTGTGACCAAAAGTAGCGGCACTGAACCTCCTTAAGGTAAAATTAGGAATAAATAGTAATAATACTGAATTGAAAATTAATAAAGACAAAAAAGAGCATACGTTTCAAAGGCGTCTGATACAATCCATGATGGCGTATCGTCATCAAGACCCAGTAGAGGCTATAGTCTGCCACCATATGGATAGTCAGTTTAAATGTCGTGATAGCCATAGTAACGGCAGATCGACTTAAGTGCACCTTTTCGGAGGAAACTAGCTGAAAGGATGTCGTCTGAAAAAATAAATACTTTTAAATTACTCTAAAAGTTTTAATATATTCCTGAAAATTGGTGAATTAGTATCTCATTTGGAAACAAACTGGTAGTCACTCGAAAACCACATATTAGAAAAGAATCTACTTGACCTTTACCTTGATATACTTCCCTTCTTCTCTTCTGTTCAAAGGTAATACAGTTTCCTTCCCTTGCCGAAGTCTCTTTAAGTCTAAATCAATCAACTCTTTCGTTACGTAACGGTTGTCAAATCGAGAACGAGTCTCATACATGTGCTGGTAATATTTTGCTCTGAAAAATAATAGTGGTTACCTATGATATGATGATGACCTTACAGATGGAAACAAGTGATTGCCTAAGGTTACGATATTTGTAGCTATCTGCCTACTCGCCCGAGTGGGACTCTATCTATCGCCTATGAATGGTGTAATATTTAATACTGAAAGTCAATCAGTTTCATTTCCGATATTAAAGCAAATGTTGCTTTTTAAATACTGATTCCTGCTGTCCTTCAAGAAGAAAATAAGCTACTCAATTCAATTAAAATTAATATTTTTGACACCCGTGTCGTGTCGGCAAACAATAGTACCAACTCATTTCTAATCGTGGATGTCGGAAGAGACAACTAAGAGATTATGAACCGGAGGATGAGCAGCAGCTTCCTTCTATGTATCATACCATCTTACTTACTGCGGTCTCCAATAACCACAGTCCATGGTGACAGCCGCAACGCTATCAAGATTATTCTGAAAGAAGCTCCCATTCCTGCAGTTGACATTTCATAGAATGTTATGATGATGAAGTTTCTACCTGAATATAATCAGCAGCAAAGAGAGACTCGTAACACAAGAGCTCCAAGAGAGCCAAGTGAGGAGCATGTCAGCTCTTGTTCGAATCTCGGTGACGATTCCTGCAGCAACTTGGCTGGCTGACTTGCTTGAGTTGCTGTTGAAGGAGTAAGAGTGGTGCACGGACACTTCCAGATAGAGCATCGAGTTAACTCGCTCCGTGAATGTGTTCAGCTCTAAAAGATACAACATTCAAAAGTTTACAAAAATTTTAATTGTCTGAAGCGTTTGGGGTCTAGTGGTTATTGCTCTTTTTTCTTACACAAAAGTTACACAGCATCCGCTACCTTGTAAGAGTGACTGCTAGTGCGTTTTCTAAAACAACAGTTTACTACAGCTTAAGACTTCGGAACGTTTACTAAGCAAACTGGTTTCTGAATCAGAATCTGACTTCGTAGATCTGGTATAATTTGCAAATTCTAAAAACCTGACTTGACAGTGCATACAAGTCAATTTATAGTTTGATAGACATTAATAGCGCATTTTGCGAGAAATTTTTTGCGGTCTGTGTCTAGTGTCTACCCATGGTTGTCATTAAGACGACTAAGGGATTTTCAACCAGAGGATGGGCAGCAGCTTATTAAATAGCAGGGCAGATAACTACGATTCATGGTATGTTAGTTCCCCTCTAAAATGCACCACACTTTGTGGCTGTAAAATTATGAAGCTCCCTTCAGATTTTAAATGGGATGTTATTAATCATAATGATAATATTGTGAGAAGCAGAATAATCTACGTACTTTTCTTAACCACTCCCAAAATGTTTCCATTTGAAAAGTCAAGTGCGTGACAGAATGCTGTCAAAGGCATGACAGGCCAGCACGCCACTTGCGTTAGCTTCGCAGCATCGCAAACCCAGGAGTATAACGGGCCAAGGGCAGCTTGACATTCAAGTATAGATAGCCTGATAGCTTCTTGACAGTATTTGTAAGGTGTGCCCAGCTTCCTGTTGCAAGAGTCAGCTACTGCATTTAGCCAGGTGAATGAAGATTGGAGGGAGTATGCTAAAAAAAAACCTAAGGTCAAGCCAAGCTGAATCTAAAAACGTTTCTTAGGTATCAAATAATTTATCAAATCTACACTTTCTAAATAACGGCTATTTCAAACTTTGGTGCGAACTATCGTCGTGACCCACGAAACGACAATAAGGTTCGTGGGTAAGTTCAAAAACCAAACAAAACAACATTAGCAAAGATCATCGACGAAAAAAAATTTCATGTTCTTTTATAAAAGTTCTGATAGAGACATGCACTCATACCGTCAGAAAATGCCTTCCGTCTATCACGATTTAGAGTTGGTATAAGATTAAGAGTCGTGATCATCATCACATCAACCGAAAGACGTCCACGCCTTCCGTCGTCAGATTAAGAATCCTACTTTCAAATTTAACCAATGTGACTACTACTTTACTAAGTAACTTCTCTTACCAATGCTCATGGTTAGTCGATGCAAGTGGATTGTCATCATTTTGATCTTAGCAGCCAGTTGCTTCACCCCTGATACCAATAGCCCAATGCTGTCCTTCAAAGAGTTGTACGGTTTTTTCACTGATTCGTTTATCTGGTGCATATTCGTTTTTACTTGCTCCTGTTTACATTCAATTTATAAAGACAGTGCTTTTGGGTAACTACATACCACAGATAAACTAGAAATGTTCTTTACCTCTGCGCAAGCCAGTGATTCTGAAAGTACTTCAGAATTCTTTAAAGTGTTTGTTGCAGGTCCTGTCAGTATTAGAACCAGGGCGTAGCAAGTCAAGGTGTAACGACCAATGCGGGAGAAGAACTGAGGAATCAACAGGAACACCAGACATCTGGAAATAAGTATGAAGTTGGCCAGCTGCTTTGTGCTGTAGGTTGTAATATCGTTTTATTTTTTTTTCAGTATCATAAAGAAAGGGCAACAAAAGCGGCCCTGTGTATAAATCTCTACCAGATCTAGGGATGCGATTGGAGATACTAGGAGGCACGTGAATGTCTTCGAGGATAATAATAAATACTGACAGTTTTAAGAGGCAATTCTGCAAGCATCATTGGCACTTTGCACCAGGGATGACGAGGGGCGAGTAATTTGACAAAAAATATTAATTTATTTTCTAATAATGTCTTTCGACTTTTAAACCAAAAAAAATTATAAACAAGAATAAAGAAAGAAAGAAAAAAATAATAAACCTGTATTTTGCTATGTACTACTAAATAGACCGTATAGATAATACAAATTCATGATTTGGATATCAAAAAACAGCAGCACTACTACTATGCTAAATAAAAAGCCTGTTAGGTTGAGTGCGATATAAAAGCAAATTCATAAAAACCCTCAAAAAACCTTATTTTCCCGGCGTTTCAACCAAGTTGCTTCAATCTCCGTAACTAGACTGATGAGGAGAACTGTAGTACCCTCACAGCATTTATGCTGTGAGAGTAGAATTTCTACCACGCATTAAAAGTTTTCAACTTTATAGACAAACCTGATTCGATAACTAAAGGCCAGTCCAAGAGTGAGAAGCACACCAATGATGGAGCTCATAATAGTAGCGTGTATCAACGATATTGATAACTGAAAAACAAAGAACATGAAACAAAGGTACGTCAGTATGATTCCAGTAACAAAACCGATTACACTCTTCATGACAAAGTTTGGAAAGGTCTGGTCGGTCTTCAGGTATAACAAGAAGTTGTATACTTTTGAGCCTTCAGGATAATGTTTCAGAAATGTTTTTGATATCCTTTTCTTTGTGTTGCAATTGTAATTGCACCATCTTTGGTATAAGGTCTTCGTCGTTTTTTGTGAATTTTGTGCATTCATTAACCTAATGGAATTATGTTTTTCTTTTTCATATTTTAAACGGTACTTTTCTATGATTCTGGCCTTCCATAGTAGTGCGAAATAGGCCATTTTGTCGCTAATTTATGGAAAGTTTTTTTCGTCTACGAACATTGTTTGGGAAATTCATTATATCACGCTTTTCAACGAAAAATGAGTAAAAGGATTTCGAAGTCTGCGAATTCTTTACTCTATAAAACGGAAAAATATGACAGAATGGCTAGGTTGACTTTGTCATTTGTCTGACAGACATCATTATTATTGCATACATTCCGGGATTTGTTTTTCTGGTTTAAATATCAAAAAAGTTTTAATGCTTCCTCAGCAAGTGTTTTTTCTTTTAGTACTATAGGGCGAAATTGAAATTTCCAATGCGACCATTTTATGTCAGCTGTCATTGAACTTGGTTCTTCAGCGAATCGATCTGGCCGCAGATAACGTGCTATCGTATTTTTGTCCGAAGTTTTTATGTTTTTGGATTCGTTCCCCATTGTGGTGATATTCATAGAGTAACACGATTTTCGCGCGTTGCTCTAAGGGTGATATTATTTTAATTATTTATGCTGATTGAATTGATACATATAACAAGAAATTACCACTAGGAAAATTGGCTTTATTCAGCATAAAATTTGACAGACGAATCCACAGATAAAATACATGTCATGTATTGTTTACAAAATCAACAACCGTTGCTATGAATAAATTCACATCATAAAAAGAAGACTTTGATGAGTTGATACAAATCTCCTTAATAGAACCCTAATAACCTTTCCTAAAGAGGTTTACTATTATTTAATCTGTGAAAGAGGTGTGAATGTTTTTATACTTTCTTCACTCAATTTTTGTGGTGTTGATATTTTTATTTTCCTTTTGTGTTGGTTTATTTAAGAAAGTTGTTCATTTTTGTTCACTTGGTATACTGAATTTTTACGAAGTTGATAAGAATTTATATAAAAGAATTGGTAACATTTAGTCTTTTGTACAAAGTTTACCTCAAATTAGTTAAACGTATCCAACAATGAACGAATACGCCGCTGGCAGCTAAACAGGATGTCAGTAATTTTCACATCAAAAACCAATTAATTGGAATAAGGGTATTGTCCAGCGTCACATTAAGGCAATCCTCTCAAAGTTCATTGACAGAGAAAATTTACAGTAAGAAAAACAAAAAATTAAAATCTAACAATCTTATTTGATTATTGAACTGCGGCGCTGCAATCGAATTTAAAGTAATACTTACGTACAGCAAACAGGCGGGCGACATTAGTTCTACTTTTGGCCACCGTTTCAAATAAGTTTGTAGTATTAGAGCTACAGTAACTGCGCCTCGCTTCGCTGGTTCACAATGCGCATGTCACAAGGACTTGCGCACATCTGCAGTGACATACGAACTTCATACGACAGTGAATAATCGTAGAATAAATTCATTTTATTCGGTTTTTAAACATAATGCAGTATTTTGAGTGTTGAGAAAAACCTGTATATAGTTTTTTCGTGACAAAATGAATAGGTGATCGGAATTTTACAGTGCGTTTGTTTAGAATCTTTTAAACGAACGATAATGTAAGTATAATATTTTTACTTTTAGGCTCTTTCAGTGTTTTGTCTTTTAGTGTTTAAATGTAAAGTTAAGATATTGCACTAAGTTAATGCGTTGCGTTAAGTATGTACATATCGACATTACCTGTAAGTATTTTTTCGCACAAGGCATGAAAAAAGTTTTTTCTCAAATGTCGAAAATGATGACTTGCAAAAAGGATAGGTGCTATGAATTCTCGTTTTTTTTTCTTAAGCGTAAAGCGAATGTGTTTCTCTCTGTTAACTGAGGTTAAAGTAGTAAAAATTAAACGTATACAAAAGCGTATTGTATTGCTTAGTCAGCAGATATTTTTTTCCTTATGTCATCTTAAAATTAAAAACAGGTATTAAGTAGGAATATTTTTAATCGTCGAAAAATCATACAATTTTCTGTCGTCCATTCTTTTTTTCTTTCGTCGAAATACCTACGTTGATATGTTGTGGTAAAAGCTTGGGTTAAATGGGACAAACAAATCATCAACCTCAACCTAATACTGGCAGCACTTTTGTAATAGCTTTAAGGGTTTTAAATGATTTTATGTTTTTAATGAAAAAAAAAAAATATTGAATTAAATTTGGAAGTTGGCGCATTTGGCGTGGTATGGACATATAATTATGAGAAGACATCACTAGCATGAAGAAGTGTTAATGGATTCAGTTCTCGAGGAAGGTCGAAATATTTTTTTTTCTTTATTTATTATCAATAAAATATATACAGACTAACAGCTTAAGCTAAATATGTAGCTCAAGACAAAAAAGAGAAGAAAAAATATAGGTTACAATTGTAATAATAAGTTACATTATTAATAGGTTACATTACAATAGGTTACACACACAGGCTGAACTGAGTGAAAGATGTTATGGCCAAGAAAGAAGTGATAAGATGGCCTATATCTCAGTTGCTCTCAATAAATCATCAAAATGATCATCATGGTAAAATTCCCCAGTAGAAAAATTGAAAAATAATCCAGTCTTCCCCTATCTGTAGGTAGAGTTTAAGTACAAAATTGCGCGCACGAAAACCTCAAATACTATAGTAAGAAAATTGTAATCCTATCAGATATTCAGGCGGTCATATTGTTACTGAAATCTGATACTCTGATAACTCACTATCGAGTGTATAAAAGCCCTCAATCAACTTGGCGCAGAAAACAAAGTTACCCTAGGTTTGGTTCCTCCCGGCTTAGTACGCTGCAGCTGTCAGTTTATCTAGGGCCATAGATTAAAAAACCAGTGCTGCCAATTTACGCATATACGACTTTAAGCATGGTCACGTTTTTTTGACAGCTGAGCAGTGCAACACATTTTGAAAGACAAGGATGGAAGGATACGAGGGCCACACCGAAATGATTGGGAATAGAAAAAAGTACAAAAATAATACAACAATATTTACTTTCATTGTTTTTCGAAGTATTCTCCGTGACAATCGATGCACTTTTGCATTCTATCAAACCAATTATTATAACAGTAATTCCAGTCTGAAGTGGATATAGTCAAAACGGCCGATTTGTAAGCTTCGACTGCCTCTTCTGGGCCTTGAAATCGTTGACCACGTAGCATATCTTTAATTCTTGGGAATGTAAAATAATCATTGGGGCTCAAGTCAGGGCTATACGGTGGATGGTCCATTAACTCCACGTTTTCCTGATTTAAAAACGCGATCGTTTTGCGAGCGGTATGTGAACTCGCATTATCCTGGTGAAGAATGATGCGACGATTCGGATTAATTTTACGAAGTTCTCTTATGACTTCCGGCAAACAAACTATTGTGTACCAATCAGCAGTAACCGTTCTGCGTTCTTGTAAAGGAATCGTAGCAACATGACCAGTTTTCGATACAAACGAAGCGACCATTTTTTTCGACACGCTACGAGAGCGGAAAACTTTTGTTGGCTTGACCTCGCCTTCGAAGACCCAAACAGCCGATTGATGTTTTCTTTCGGGCTCATATGAATAAATCCACGATTCATCACCAGAGACGATATTGTAAACTGCATTTGAGCTCCCTCTATTGAACCGTTGCAGAGTAGACCGACACCAATTAACACGAGCCGACTTTTGTTCCTCGGTCAAACGATGGGGCACCCAGCGGGAAACTAACTTCTTGACACACAGTTCATCATGTAAAATAGTTTGAATCGCTGTCATACCAATGCTGAGAGAAGCCCGAATCTGCTCGTATGTCACACTCTGTTTCATGTATTCTATGGTCACATGTCTATCTTCTCTTATTAATTGGCGCACAGCATCGATGTTATCTTGTGTTACCGCTGTTTTTGGTCGACCAGTAGAAGGAACTGTCGTGAGAGAGGAACGGCCACGACGAAACTCAGAATACCAACGATATATCGTCGTTTTACTGGGTGCTTCAAGTTCATAAACAGAAACAAGCTCGGCGAGACATTGTTCTTGAGATAAACCTCGACGAAAGTTGTGAAAAATTATGGCACGGAAATGCTCCCGCGTAAGCTCCATTTTCCCCACTGACTTGTCAAATTCAAATGGCTACTACTCTTTTCTTTTTTACTTTTTTTAAAATTCAAAAATGGAATTGTGTTTGAAATAATACTACATGTCATAAACCAAAAAGGTTTTAATCTAATTTATTCCTGAGTATTCTATTCCCGATCTTTTCGGTTTGGCCCTCGTAAACTTTATCAAAGAGACTATTTTGAAATATGTGGAACTGTAGATAAAGCAACAAACTTAAATATTATATGTTTATATAGAAATCCAAATAAAAAATATTTTGTCAATTTTCTCAAACAACTAGAACTAGTACTTGACTACTGTTTTGATAAAAAGTGTATTGTTTGTGGAGACTTCAATGTTAATTTGATGAAAGATGATGAATATAACAATAACTTCATTAACCTCCTTTCTTGTTATAATTTTAGACCCTTGATTTTTGAAACCACATTTGTAAGAGGCACGGAGTAAGAAAGGGGAGAGGAGCTGCCCCTACGAAATTTTTGTACGACACGAAGCGTGACAGTGCGCGGGGGTGAAGATCGAGTCACGGGTTGGCGGGACATAACTAGACTCCACCTACTTATGGAAAATCCATCAAGTGGCAAATAGTGAAACTACTAGCACTTTTTGTCCTTACGCACTTTTTGGTGGTACTGCTATACTCTACTAGATGGCGTAAAAGATACTATAAAGACACTATACTACAAAAATAAATTGTTTATACAGGGTGTTAATTTAATCGCCGTTTCAGTATCAGTATCTGAACGACTTACCCAAAGGAACATAGTTCGATAAAGGACATAAATTTTAGACTTCCCATACAATTGTGTTGGTCACTCAGTAGGTATGGAAAATCCAAAATTATTTTTTGTTTTTCGACCTATGTTCCTTGGAAAAAGTTATTCAGTCACTGATACGGATCTTGCTCCAGAGCTATGGCTCGCAATTAAATTATAACCTGAGACTAAGAGCGGGCAGTCGGTAACCCTTCCTCGTTGCTTATGAAAATAGCGACCAATCTATACGTATAATAAAATCGCGAACTCGGCGAATCTGTAAGCTAAGCTACAAAAACTGTGTATTTTTGACAGGTCGGGTCGAATTAATAACCTCTTCTTTTTGAAGTAGATTAAAAAGATAAAAGTGATGGCAGCTTAACACGTTATGCTCCCTCTATCTATAATAATATGAATATAGAGCCAACTATATTGATTTGAAAATTCAAAAATAACAATAGGTATTCATTTGTATACCTACTTAGTAATCAAATTAAAAATAAGAGGCATTCCGCTATTCCTACTATGAGAAGTAGGTATGTTGTTCACGATTTTGCAGCAATAGCGCGCTCAACGCAATAGTTGACAGTGGGGACTGTCCACTGATCAGAAGTATGATCGACAGGTGCAGATCTCTTTTAGTTATAGATTACTTGCATAGTTTTAAGGCTTACTAACCCATATGGATCATGTTGTCCGAAATAAATAGTTTTTTTTTTTTTTTTGCGATGAGGTAAGGTTGCTGACTTCCCTCTCTCTATCTACTGGGTGTTTATTGCCAAAGTTTAGAAGATGGTTCGGTAACGATAAAGGAACACAAAAAAATATTTAAAAAATCCTACATAAAAAAACGAAATCTCCTTGACTAACTAAAACTTTAAATTGAAACTAAACTAACGCAAAAAAGAAATAGTTTCAGTTATGTATGTGCCTACCTAATCCACTGATACTTGCGCGCTGGTTTGATGATCTGGGTCATTGCGCTCCGCGTTCGTTTAGTTTCAATGAAGTTTTAATTTTTTTTAAGTAGGTTTTTTTTCATATCTTATTGTGTTCTTTTATCGATACTGAACATCCACTTAGCTATGGCACGTTATTAAATTAAGACCCTATATACCCTATATACTTACTGCTGAAATCTGGAAGACGGTTCTTGAACCTAACTCTGGCGAGTTTGTCCACTGCATACTAGGTGGCGCTACTACAAACAACATAACTACAAACTACAAATATTTCTCCAAATAAATAAAATATTGACGATATTCACGTAATTTTTATCAAACTATTGTTAAAGCTAACGCCAGAAATGTAAATTGAGTCTGTGGAAGTAAAAAGAAGGGGTGAATTTCGATCGTCTACAAATATTCCCAAAACCATCTAGCGACATAAAGCAGAATTAATGTTACGGCCTCATGCCTTCAGTATATCGATAGCAAATTTTATTGAAAAATCTTACTTACAAGTGAAAAGACACATTAAATGCAGTTTCTTTTTGCCTTTCTGACGAATTTAAACACAAAGGCACACAACACTTCATAGTGGGAGTTGTTTTTCCAACTATTTAAACAATTTTTTGCAGAGCGTGTTTCGATGTGATCACTGGTAAGTTCAAAGAGGAAATGGCGTATGCCCCGCCCCCTTTCGTGACGTCATGGCTCAATTGATTGAATCACGGCTCGACTGATATCATCATCTCCTCTACCCTTCTTTACTCCGTGGTAAGAGGCGACATTCAGTCTTGTTTAGACAATTTTATTACCAATCTGCCTGAAGAGTTTTTGCTAGATACATTAGTCGAACAAAATGGCTTGTCGGATGGACACGCGGGTTTGGTTTGTCAACTCTTTGACATGTTATAAAAATAATTTTCCATTCATAACGGTAGAACAAAGAATCTTTGGGGCAAATAATAATAAGGTCTTCAGAGAAGATCTAGTGGAAGCTCTTGCCCTAAAGGTAGGGGAACCATCCTTTTTGGACACTTTTTACGTCACTTTCAAAACCAGTTTTAAGAAAGTAAATAAAAGGATCAGACAAAATACAGACAAAAAATTATACTGGATTACAAATGGTATTAGACTATCTAGTAAAATGAAGAGATTTCTTATATCAGCCGATGGAACGAACAATGAAATTATACTTATATATAAAACAAATTACATAAGAATATACCGTTCAGTAATAAGACTAGCAAAGAAATTGACAGTGCAAAAGAATATTGCTACGTCAATGAATTCTAGAAAAGCAATTTGGCAAATAGTTAACAAACACACTAACAAGAGTTGTAAGTCTAGAGAAGGCATAAGTCTTAAGGTTGATAACAAAAACATTAGCAACCCTCAAGAGATCGTTGACATTTTCTCTAATAAATTTAGTCGTACCCTCATCATATCGTCATAGTCGGGCCCTCGATACTGTAACGTACGATTTGGATAAATCACTTGAACTGATGCGGGGTTCGCTGAAGGAAGCTCAAAGTGGCGTTACTCCTACAGAAATTGTCACCATTGTTAAAAGGATGCAACCCAAGAAATCTGTAGGTTTTGATGAGGTGCCTATATCGGTGATAAAGGAAAATTAGGATATTTTATCAACGCCTTTAGCGATTTTCTTTAATAATTGTTATAACGAAGGGATTTTCCCAGAGGATCTTAAAATAGCAAAAGTTATTCCAATTTTTAAAAAAGGATGCAAGTCGGATTACAATAATTACAGACCCATATCACTCTTACCCGTAATTTCGAAAATATTTGAAAATGTTATAAAAGCCAGACTAACACAATAGGTACATTGCGGAGAAAAATATGTTAACGGGTAGACAATTTGGCTATCAGAAGGGCAAAGGAACAAGTGAAGCCATAAGTACTTTAGTGGATGATGTTGTCGCTAAACTAAACGAAAATTTGAAAGTGGGTAGTCTGTTTTTAGATCTTAGCGATGCTTTTGACAGTGTCTTTCATGACGTTTTAATAGAGAAATTACATTTTTATGGAGTAAGAGGAAAGTTTTTAACCTTATTAACTTCCTATCTCGCTGACAGGCATCAGTATGTTGAATTAAAATCAACAAAAGAAGGGCATGAAACGGCATATACATCAGATTTAGTAAGAGTAACTAGAGGGGTGCCACTGGGCTCCATATTAGGGCCACTGTTTTTTCTTATTTTCATTAATGATCTGATACCCTTCATAAATCAGAACTTAGCAGGCACAAATTTGGTTATCTTTGCAGATGACACAAACGCTGTCATTTCCGGTATAGATATTTTAAGCCTCAATGATACCGTATGTGCAGTTCTTGAAGCTTTTTATTTCTGGTTCCGTACAAATGGACTCAAAATAAATACAGGCAAAACTAATATAATGTTGTTTAGAACGACAGCAAGATCAAAAGACAAACTTAAAATCACATTGAATAATGAAAATGTTCCCACAGTGGATAAGGTTAATTTTTTGGGAGTCTCAATTGACGTGGATCTAAATTGGAAAAAAGAACTAGACATTTTAGTAAATAGTGTTAGTTCGGCTTGCTTCGCCATAAGGAGCCTCAGGAATGATCTGACGATCGATCAGTTACGAGTAGTATATTTCGCGCTGGTAGAGTCACGATTGCGTTACAGTATCAAGATGTGGGGAAATAGTTTTAACTACAATATATCAAAGGCATTCATTATACAAAAGAGGGCAATTAGAACGATAGTACGTATCCCTCAATGGGAATCTTGTGAACCGTACTTCCGAGCGTTGAAAATTCTTACGGTACCCAGCCTCTACATCTTGGTAATCTTGGTAGATTTCATTAAGCAGTTTAAAACGCTCGAGACAAAAGAGGAATACTTACTACGAGTAAGTACACGCAGAAAAGACCTGCCCCACTCCATTATCCCAAGATTGAATGTCGTTAAGCATAGTTCAAGATTTCAGTCTGTTCAGTTGTTTAATCGCCTTCCGTTAGCTCTGAAGTCTGACATGAACTTACATGAATTTAAAATGCGTTTGAGAAATTCACTTATGGAGAAATGTTTATATAACATTAATGATATTTAATAGAGGTAATATGACATTTTTAAATTAACTGACCAATTTTATTATTAATTTACTAATGTACAACTATTATTATTATTTATATTGTTTATCTTAAATGTTCGATTTGTAGTCTTACGAGTAAGTATTAAGGGCACTCGGGAATAGGAGGAAACGAGGTGGCAGATATCTTGGGATGAACTAGCAAGAGAAGACTGGAATAAAATTTACTGGACTTTCCTCGAGCCAGTCTTTAGTATACCTTAATCTGCCACCAGGTTTCAGCTAGGAGCTTGGGCAAAGTACAAGGCCATCCTAGCTTGGCAAGGTTCAACTGGTCTCTCACACTCAAAACAGTTGATCCGATGATTCACAAAAAATATACATGGGAAATAAATCGGAATTAATTGAGAGTACTCACAGGACAGCCCTAACAGGACATTGTAGGTTGTGCAAGCACCTAAACAGAATGGGCTTATACGAAAACCTGTACTGCAGATTCTGATCAGAGAACGATGAAACGCCTACACAACTAATCTGGGTGTCTACTCTCGAAGTCCGATATATCGAAACGATACTACTCGAAACATGCAAATACAAAACTTCGTCCCTTGACAATAGAGTAGAATATTGGTTGGATGAATTTTCAAACTGCATCCAACCAATATTGTACTTTATTGTCAAAGGACGAAGTTTTGCATTTGCATGTTTCGAGTAGTATCGTTTCGATATATCGGACTTTGAGAGTAGACACCCTGCCACTGATGTACTAACTCACAGCAGAAGTCGGGCAACTGCAGGACATAGAGGCACTACACACTAAGGATGCCCAAACTCTCAATTCTAGGCAGATCATTAGCTTCTTTGAGACTATCATTGCAGCCGAAGAGATGTAGTAATTTTTGATTTTTTTACATGTCACCCTTAGGCTTATGTTGTATAACTTTTACAAATTTATGAAATGTTTAAAGCCTTGGATTTTTCTATAATTTTTAACGTTCTTATTAATCAATAAATTGAAATTGAAATAACTAAAGGCAGGTATCAGCTGACAAACAGCTGACATCCATGCTAGGTCTTAAACCTGTGTTATGGATGCCAGCCATTTTTTCGAGTAATTAAGCATCACGGTTTGAATACAACGCCAATAAAATAGTCTTATTCAGTGAGTGTATTCACTGTACAAAACAGTGTAACATAGCTAGAGTAAGTACTATTTGTGTGTCAGTGAGTTTCACAAAGCGTCCTCTAAGCCATAGCCCCTGCAAATTAATTTTTTTCTGTCACTTGTCTCTCAGCAAAACAAAAATAGTTACAACAATAGGTAGATCTTTGCAGGTCGCAGTGGCCGTTGGGCACTAGGAGTCCGGCCCCTTTATTCAAGTTAATAGGAATAGTATGAATCGGGTCATTTTAACAAGTATATAACGAGTACAAAACAAATAACATTGAATTTTACTCAAGAATTCTAAAATATTTAGCTACGATTTTATTTTCGTAGTAGTGTGCTACGTAGCTGGTCAATGTCGTAGCACGGACGTAGCGTTTCCGTCTACGCAAAAAAATTATTATTTTGCAACGAGTTTTACTTTACTACTTTTCTTAAGTATCATAGGTATCATATATGTGAATAGCGGTGTAAGGAGGATAAGGTACGTCACTCGCTAGGTACAAGATTGGCTCTACAACGAATAATATGAGGTACAGTCAACTGCACGTCAGTGGAAACTTTAGTTACTTAACATGCCATAAGCCATCATTTCCAAAGTGTTACTTCTGACGAATTTTTGGGTGTACGGTCAACCGCTCGTCAGTAGAAACTTTTTCAACTCTATTACCACGCCATAAGGTCCAAAAGTGTTTCTACCGACGTGCGGCCGTGTGTACAAGGTGTGGGGTGAATACCTCCAATCCATTGACGTAGGAAAAACACGCGCTTCGTTTTCACGTGGGTTCAACACGGTTACCAATATCATTGTTTCGAAATTTACACTTTGATAGATGTACAGTCGCATTCTAGACTTGTAAAAAACTGTGTCTAAATTTAAAATTACAAACAATACGTTTCCTAAAGAGCTTGCAGGTATAGATTTATAATAGTTCGTTCGCGTTAGGCCGATATTTCACTGGGACACCATGGCGGCGCAACCAGTCGCCGCTACCAACAAAATGTATACAGCTCTATAGAGAGTTACTCACCTGGTGTCCGTTTGGTTGCGCAACATATTTGGCGGCGCGACCAGCTCGGACGCTGGTCGCGCTACCACTCCCAGTGAAATATAGCCCTTAATACTGTGGCCGCAGGGTGTGGCGACTCTGGTGTCTTTACTGGTGTCTAGTTACGGACACCACGGTGGCGCGACTGGTTGCGCCGCCATGGTGTCCCAGTGAAATATCGGCCTTAAGAATGCAGTAAGTCATTAATGCTAATGCAGTTTAAAGGTATATTCAAAATAGTTATTTTTACATACAAGGGAAACAACCGCTTCTTTCGAAGGTTTCGCTTCAGTTAGTCATTGTGCATTTGACTTTATAATTTTAAGCCACCTGATTGGTAACGGGGTTTGGCTACCAGCGGCGTAAAAGCGATGAATCACTGCATTCTTAAGGTGGGCAAACTATAGTTACAAACTCTTTGAAGTTTCTTGAGCCATGCCATGAAGCGACTGAGTTCACCAAGAGGCATATCTAAGCTCTTTTTACGGTGCCACTTTTTAACAGCAATCATGCATCTACCGAAATGTTTGTCGAAGCATCACACGTGATAATGTTTATTTCTGGTTATCTCCCAGACGTTGGGGGAGGTAAAGTAATATGATTCCCCTCCCCTCTACGCCGCCCGCCCTTCCACGTCTGGTTGCTAGGATAAAGAAATAAAGAACAGAAGCGCTTGTGTTAAGTGGTACAGTCAACGACAGGTCAAGCTTGACATTCGCAGAGTGACTCTAGCCCGTACGTCTATTTAAATAATAGGTCTTTACCTGTCTTTAACAGCCTCCGTGGTCTAGTGGTTAGAGGGTTCGGCTCTCGATCCGGAGGTTCTGAGTTCGATTCCCAGTGGGGACACTGTCAAACAAAAATCTCTTTGTGCGACCTCCCCAGTTTGGTTAGGGCATTGCAGGATGAATCACCTGATTGCCCGAAAAGTTAGATGATTCCGTGCTTCGGAAGGCACGTAAAGCCGTTGGTCCCGACTACTATCTACGGATGTAGTCGTTAATGAGCCATGTCAGAGGCCTTTGGCGGCTCAACAACTCTGACACCAGGGTTTGTGAGGTCGGTCATCGACCTTGCAACCCACACGATATGATGATGATGATGACCTGTGAAATTGATGAAATTTTCTTACAGATTAATGAGATCATAATTCCTATCATTCTAATGCTATTTTTTTCATTTGTCTTATATTTGAAAGTTGAATTCAAGGTTATCAATTGACTTATAAAATAAAATTTTTATTTTTAGTTTGATATATAAAATTAAAGTTATGAAAATTGTTCGTCTTAAATGTCGTCCGATTTCATCATTACATTTGTTATATTTTTTTCCAGATAATATTTTTCGAAAATTAAATTTAAGCTTCTCTTAGCTTAATGTCTTTCCAATAATACTTTAAAAAAATGAAAAAAAATTGGATTTATAATTCCTAAGAAAAATGCAAAAATGTTAGTACTGAAAATTGAGTTTACCTGAAATTCGCCATACAAAACGGCAATTTCATAGGTAAAGGCCTAATAAGAACGGTACAAAGTCCAATGTGTCAAGCTTGATGAGCTCTTGACTGTACTTGCTAGTTTTTTCCAACCATGAATGTTAAGGAACGTTGGCCGTGGCCAGAACCCGGATGGGTGACCAGTTGAGGCAGAACAACTCAAGCGTTTTCGTGCTTCGGAAAGCACGTTACAATACAATACAATATTCTTTATGCTGTTGCTGCTGCTGTTACGTTGCTGCTGTTGATCCCGGTTACTGTCACTGATAGCAGTTATTATCCCAAGTCAGTGCCATTTGGCAGATTAAAAAAGTCTTACAACCAGGTTGGTTACTAACCTGAAAATGGATTGTGTGAAAGTTGCAGACGTCCGTAGACGTATTTCAACGGTTACCAATACATTTTGCAGCTATTTTTTTATTTATTTTTAGGGTTCCGTACCTCAAAATAAAAAAACGGAACCCTTATAGGATCACTTTGTTGTCCGTCTGTCTGTCTGTCTGTTTGTCTGTCTGTCTGTCTGTCAAGACCCTTTATCTCACGAACGGGTAGAGGTATCAGGTTGAAATTAATACCATATATTAGGATCCATGAACCACACAAGATCTAAAAATTTCAATTTTTTACAACGACGCAATCAAAAGATATGGCATTATATGTCCTCATCTCCATACATTTATTCAAAAATGCAAAACCTACAGGGTACTTCCCGTTGACCTAAAATTATGAAATTTGGCAAGAAGCTAGATCTCACAGTACAAATAATGGGAAAAGTCTGAAATCATTAAATATTACAACTTTTCTCACAACTAATGGTAACCAATTGTGGTGAGCTCCCGTTTCAAGAACATTCATATAAGAGAGGGGTCAAGTTGGATGGTCGCTGAGGCGATTTTTGTTTTAGTTCTATTTAAAAACGGGAACACTTGCAAACTTGAAAATTGGTATGTTTATAGTGCATAAGCTATAAAATAACAACAAATAATAAAATTTGGTCAAGCGCGTGTCGGACTCAAAAAAATCTAGCACATTAACTTACTGAAATTTCAACTAATACAATTATGTTTATGTGGTGGTACGGAACCCTCAGTGCGCGAGTCCGACTCGCACTTGGCCAGTTTTTTTATTTATTAAGGTATACCAACAGTTGCTTACACTATTACATACATAACGAAAAAGAGTGTTATTAATACATATTAAAGAGTAACAACTACTTAAAGGTAAACTCCGCATGCACACTAATGATTAGCTACAGCGTTACAAACAAAACAACGAAAGAACTCGACATTGTTCAAATTTATAAATTTACAACAAAATTAGGCAAAACGTATGAAAAACATAATCCGTTACAAAATTAAGCATGCAAGTTAAAAGTCAAAGTATGTAAGTATGCAATCGGCTAGGTCAAATTTGGTTTTTCGTATTTCGACCTGTGTTCCTTGGGAAAAGTTGTTCAGTTTCATGGGCAGATTCACACCCTTCAGTATTATCACACCTTTCCGTTCACGGAAAATACAATTTCTACAATTATTATATATACAAATTCTAGGAAAAGTATACAATTCCTAAAATAGAAAAAATATTATTTTCCTAAAAAATCTATAGTATAGATAGAGAATAATAGTAGGTGTAGATTCTATACATTTCCAAAATTCACGTGTGGTGCCGGCATAGAATAGTACCAACCCATCCCTACCCGTTGGTGTCGTAAGAGGCAACTAAGGGATTACGAGTATCATAGAATAGATGTTCATGTATTCTATGGGGATTATGAACCGGAGGATGGGCAGCAGCGTCTGCGGTCACTTTCAACCGCGGTCCATGATACCAGCTGCAACGCTGATAAGCGTGGTGACTATGTTACTTCCCCTCCACATTGTTCTAGCTAAAGTTGGATTTCTAGAGGGAGCTCCCTCCCTGGCCTGCAGTGGACATTTTCATGGGATTTTATATTGATGATGATATGATGAATTTATTGAAATGAATAGGTACTTGCTAGTAACTGGATATTATAACAAAAACATCTTTGTTTGCATCACCAGCTGATCATAGAGGTCGAATTGAATCCTCCACGCGCTTCACTTCTTCTCGATCTAAAACTGCTTTTTTAGTAAAAAGTATTTGTTTTTATAGTTTTTATACAATCTATTAGTGATGTGGAATCACCTCAATATCGTACTTTTTAGGGTTCCGTACCTCAAAAGAAAAAAACGGAACCCTTATAGGATCACTTTGTTGTCCGTCTGTCTGTCTGTCTGTCTGTCAAGACCCTTTATCTCACGAACGGGTAAAGGTATCAGGTTGAAATTAATACCATATATTAGGATCCATGGACCACACAAGATCTGAAAATTTTAATTTTTTACAACGACGCAATCAAAAGATATGGCATTTTATGTCCTCATCTCCATACATTTATTCAAAAATGCAAAACCTACAGGGTACTTCCCGTTGACCTAAAATTATGAAATTTGGCAATAAGCCAGGTCTCACAGTACAAATAATGGGAAAAGTCTGAAATCATTAAATATTACAACTTTTCTCACAACTAATGGTAACCAATTGTGGTGAGCTCCCGTTTCAAGAACATTCATATAAGAGAGGGGTGAAGTTGGATGGTCCCTGAGGCGATTTTTGTTTTAGTTCTATTTAAAAACGGGGACACTTACAAACTTAAAAATTGGTACGTTTATAGTGCATAAACTACAAAATAACAACAAATAATAAAATTTGGTCAAGCGCGTGTCGGACTCAAAAATCTAGCACATTAACTTACTGAAATTTCAACTCAATTTCAATTATGTTTATGTGGTGGTACGGAACCCTCAGTGCGCGAGTCCGACTCGCACTTGGCCGGTTTTTTAGTAAAAAGTATTTATTTTTATAGTTTTTATACAATCTATTAGTGATGTAGAATCACCTCAATATCGTACTTTTTTACACCCTCTGTATGTTTTATAATGTACAGAAGATGTAATAAGTTTGATAAATAAGAAAAACCACTAATTTAAAAGTACCGTCTGAGTTATGGAAGCGCAGTCGCGTAGAAGTGTATTAAAAGTAGTATTTCAATTTCACAGCATGGATCAAGAACAACCCCATCAGGAGCTGGTGAAGTGCGTCGTCGTCGGCGACACAGCCGTCGGGAAGACTCGCCTGATATGCGCAAGAGCATGCAACAAACACGTGTCGCTGGCGCAGCTCATGACGACACACGTGCCTACCGTTTGGGCCATCGACCAGTACAGGATTTATAAGGATGTTAGTACAAAATGTTGTTGTGTTGTTCCCGTGTGGTGCCGGCAAAGAATAGTACCATCCCATACATACCCGTGGACGTCGTAAGCGGCGACTAATAGTTATAAACTGGAGGATGGGCAGCAGCATCCTCCTGTGTATTACACCATCTTACTTACTGCGGTCAAATAAAACAGCGGTCCATGGTGCCAGGTGACTATGGATACTATGGTACTTCCCTTCCAAATGTTTCCAGCCAAAACTAGAATTTTGGAGGGAGCTCCCTGTTTTGTAGTGGATGGGATGTTATGATGAGTACAGTCAACAGCACGTCAGTGAAAACATTTGCAACTCTATCACCATGCCATAAATTTCAAAATGTTTCTACTGACGTGCTGTTGGGTGTACCTTTTGAGTTGTTCAGTAGGAATTCCCAACAGAAACCCAAATGTAAAGAACCTGGAAACTTGGGTCAATAAGTTAGGTATTACAAAAATATCAAAAAAATTTGAACACTTTTTTTTTGTTATTATTTTTTTACAAACTACGTTAATCAGTCCTTCTAACAGTATTTTTTTTTTACTTGATTAGTTGACATTTTCGAAAAAAAATATGATTTTAAAGAAAAATTGAGCATATTTTTAAAGTTTTTTTTTTAGATTTTTCTTTGTAAGATAGGTTTTTTGAATGAAAGTGTACCTTTTATGTAGCAGAAATGAATTCCAAGTGTCTGTTTTATGCGAAAATGACACCATACATGCTGTAGTAGCATTCACTAATCAGCAAACAAAATAATGATCAAGGTGCCTTATTTTACCCCGTTCCCCCCCTCTTCCGGCACCCCTGAACCGACCTCCACATCTCAAAATGATTCTTTTGGGACATCCTATTCATGGTGAAAATTTCATGCTTTTCTTGAGATGGGAACAATTCTTCGAGTTATCACTTCCACTAGTAGATTATTACTGTAAAATATCGATAACCTTATGGCATACATACAGCCAGTTGTACAAAGCATCTTTACATTAAAGCTCATTTATGTCTATTACTGACTCTTTCTGATTTGCTGACAAAGAATGTGACAGCAACAGATTTAAGGGAGCTTTAACTTTAAAGACGGTTTTTTGCAACTGGCTGATAGCCTAATGCACATTGATGTAAATAAAGGTACCGCGCGCTTCGCGGCGCTATATCTCTCTTAGTGACATGATAGCTTTTTAATAAATTCTGTGATAGGCTTCAACTATGACCTTTTTATCATCGGGAGTCTAGACGCATCCAAAGATATCACCCACACTTGGTTGAAATTCCACACATTCGCACAAAGTGCTTTAAAACATCTTTTATAATGCGCACGGCCAAAGAGTGGAATTCTGGCCAAAGAATGGAATAAATAAAAAACTAAATTCTATTCCGAACTACTGCGACTAAAGGGGGAATCAATATTTTAAGAAAATAAAAAGAAATGTAAACTGCGTTATGTTCGACAAAATTTGAGCTTCACTTCTTCTTGAGCTAAAACTCTTTTTTTTTTTCAGGAAAACAATTTTTTTGATATTTAGGATCGTCGTACTAGCTCCTCCAAGGCTAAGTACCATATATTTATCAATCGGTACCAGGTTCAGACCAAAGCATACCAGTTCATGCAGGAGTAAGCGTATCCAACTGGTTTGTCCTAGACATAAGATGATGTCCCGAGGCTATGTCGATTGATCGTACCGCATTTAAGAGGAAGATCATTAGATCACAGATCTAGTTCGGCCTAAGTTATTCCGGTTGATCAATCAGGCTTAGAAGATATACCAATTGATGTTATTGCGGTCGCGATTAACTACCTACATTGGCCTGTTTTTAATTTTTTTTTAATGTCAGTTTTAGGTTTTGATATACAGCGTGAATTCTCATTGGTTTTCACTTGAGGAAGCCAGGAAAGATTTTTGTCAATTAGCAAGCCCAGGTTCTAAGTTACTACCTTAATATTTTTTTCTAGATAAGTGAGCATTTGACATCAGCAAGTGACGATGGGGTCGAATGCTTAACTAGATAATGCCTGTTCACACTAGCCTTGAAAAGATCCAGATTATACAACGTGTTAATGAAATAAGCGAAACCCTCACCCCAACTGATTTTTATTAAAATAAATCCACTCCCGTAAAAAAATAACCAAAAAAAGGTGTTTTATTATAGATATTGATATTTTAAATTTTCATCACTGTTCTAGTTTCATCGTTGTTCTGTCCGCGCACTCCGCGTACGTACGCCACGGCCGCTTCCCTCCCCTCCTCACCGCTAATGAACCGCGCGGGCCGTCGCCGCCAGCGCGCGTATCCACGGAAATATTTTGAATGGAAGCGGCAAAAATTTAAATAATAAAAAAAATTACCAGTATCAAACACCCGTGAAATTGATTCTACTCTCGATTCTGAACAAACTATTTTCTCAGTTTCGATTATTCCGTTAACACGTTGTATTGTTCGGGGATAGATTGGCTTCCATATCTGTGCGCATTAAGAATGAAGAATCAAATCGCTTAATGAGAATACGAGTAGGTGGAATGTCGTCAACAAAGAGGTGAAACCCTAACCCTCGTCTAGTCCCAAGTAGGAAAAAGGAGGATGGTGGAGCCAATTAGTGCAATCGCACCGAAATGTATTCTATAGAATACCGACAAACAGGCCACTTTGCGACGGTGTTCAAGGCTCTGCAGCTTTGCTTCAACAAGTGTCTCGTAACAATGAGCTTCCTGGCACGCTTTATTTGAATATCTTGGTCTACTTTGACAAAACAAACAAAATTTTTTCTGTGATCAGTAACACGCTTATCTAAATAATATAAAACAGCCTGACTGACTGACTGATTCATCAACGCCGAGCCGTAACCGCTATAGATACAGATCTGAAATTTTGTACACAGGTTCTATGCACGTCAAAACTACCCACTAAGAAAGGATTTTGGAAAATTCATCTCTCAAGGGGGTTAAATAAGGGATGAAAGTTTTTATAAAAGTCCTTTGTTTCTTGAGCTAGATTCACACAAATTTGAATTTAAGCTTCTGTTAAAAAATAAAGAAACACGTGTTTAAGCATTTCTTAAAAATCACCCTTCAAGGGGGTGAAAAAGGGGTTTTTTTTCGTATGTTGGTCTATGTCTTTTATTTTAAAAGGTAGAATTATAAAAATAGCTAATAATAAGAAGTAAAGAAACACGTGTTTCAGCAATTTTGAGATATCATCCCCTATGGGGGTGAAACTGCACAATACTGCACATTGTCTGAAATACACGCGGGCACAGCTAGTACTAAGTACAAAAATGTTGTAGGTGTTGGAGAGATCGTGGGAGATGGTCGATGGTGTGAACGTGTCACTGCGACTTTGGGATACATTTGGTGACCATGAAAAAGATAGAAGATTCGCTTATGGAAGGTAAGTGGTTTTCGAGGCAGCGCTGATTCTTCCGTAAATTAAGATAGTATTATTTTTATGTGATATGTGAGCATTTGACCCCGATCTCACCTGGTGGTCAGTGACGATGATGTCGAATTGAAAATGTACCATGCTTCGGTACCTAGTTAATGCCTCACTCACTCTACCACTTCACTCTACCCTTTAAAAGATCCAGATTATTTAGTTCTTTGTACAAAAATAAATAAATGTATCATTAAAAAAAAATATTATTTACAATTTATTCATATGTTTTTAAATTATTTCATCATTAATGACAAGTCAAAGATTTATACAATATCAAATTAAAAAACAATAACAGTCTAAAATTAAAGTTATAAACAACAGCATAAAAAGTCTGTCTCTCAGTCAAAAAGTCCGCCCAGCCGCGTTGCCGCGCTGGATGGCCAACGAAATGTGCTGCCTTAGGAACGCTCCGGAGCGGGGGTCGCAACCACGATCTCGCAGGCGCCGACCCAGTTCGCTTACAAATTGTTTGGCCTCCTCACACCACGGACCGCTTGTTTCCACGGCCAAAGGTACAAATATATACTGACTTTCCAGTTCAGCATACTTTGCACGCTTTAGCCGGGCTGCCTGTTCTGCGGCAGCGCCTGCTTTACGTGTGGTGTGAGGATAATGGGACGCTGCGAAAGTATTTACACAGGTGGCGTCCTATAAAAGGCATCGGCCTCTTTCCCAGGGGATCAGGGTGAGACCGTCCGGGCGTTTTCTGTCCGTGCGGCTAAGACCAGGGGTCTGAAGCACACACGGAACCTCAGCTGACACCAGCGCCTTACGAATGATTTCATTCAGTGCGTGGTGTCTAGGAAATCTACCAGCATACCTTGCACAACTGAGCCCATGGTGTGCGTATTCGTCAACGTTTATGCCGCAGGGGCAGCAGTGCGCCTCACACAACTTACACCCTAGCCTCAGCGCAACCGCTATCCGTAATTAATTATTTTCAAGATGCGTGCCGAGCTGAGGCGAAGGCAAAGCGTGCATGCAGCCATGCGCCGGACTCCGGGCAGGCTACAGCCCTGATGCGCGCCCTGTCAACCCCTGTAAACGATTCGGACAACTCCGACAAAAGAAATTTGGAGGCCTGATCGTCCCAGGCGCGCTGGGAGTCTAGCCTTTTCGGAACGTCAACGCCCGGACACATTACCGCCCAAGCTTCCATTGCGTCGTTTTTAAAGGGGATGCTGCAACTACCACCATGGATTTGAAGAATGCTAGTAACTAGTACAGCAACCCCGTTCGATGACGCAAGGAATGCAGGCAAGCCAACGGTTTGAACGCTCCTGATGCCGAGACCCCATGCCTGATTGGTAACACTGCCTGTTGCCACCTGGAATCGTCTAAAGTGACATTGACGATTGTTTCCAGAATGGACCGAATAGTATTATCTAAGGCAGCGACCTCTAAAGGAAAAAACCATGTCGGAGCTGTCCGAACCACATATGTCAGTTTGGGCAAGGAAAAACAGCTGCGAAAAAGAGTTAAAGCAGCGTGTGCTGATATATTCCTCAGATGCTTTTGGACCCGGGCAAGCGTGCGGGTTTTAACATCCAAAGCCGCCGGTATACCACTCGGGAATATGGGCGCTCCCAGAAGGGTAAATGAGCTTTCGTTTAACATCCTTAAACCCGGCATAAGGGACTCGAAAATGGAGATACTCTCTTTCGCCCGGTCACTACACGGAAATATCTCGCACTTGGTGGAGTTGACCTGCAACTCCATCTGCGCTAAACTCGAGATAATAGCGCCCACGTCAGCAGCTACCGAATCGACTTTTCCACCGATTGTGCCATCGTAAACTTGATTTTAAGGTACTGCCTTGTGAACGGCCAGACTAAAAATGAGTGGACCAAGCGGATCGCCCTGTTGGGCTCCGACTTGCGAAAGGACTTGGCAACCATTCAAAGATAAAATGCTTGGTGCGATATAACACTGCCGAAGGAAGGGATACAAAGACGGAATTTGTCATTTATTTTGTTCACGGAAAAGATAGACAGGGACACCATCTTCAACTCATTCTATTTGAATTACTTTATCATAAAATAATAAGTTACATAAACATCACGCCTCTTTCCCGTTGGGGTAGGCAGAGACCACAGTCCTCCACCTGCTACGATCTTGACATACTTCCCTTGCTTCCTGTACTTTCATCAATCCTTTCATACATGCTCGTCGGTTTAGGGTACTTTTAACCTGGCCTTTATTCAGAACGTCCTGAATTTGGTCCTGGTACGTTCGCCTAGGCCTTCCCCTTCCAACGTTTCCATTCACTCTCGCCTGGTAGATCTCTTTCGTCAATCTTCGTTCATTCATCCTCTCTACATGACCAAACCATCTCAGCATCCCTTTCTCGATTTTGGTCACTACGTCTTCTTTTACGCCGCACCGTTCTCTTATCACACTATTTCTAATCCTGTCACTCAATTTAACACCAATCATACTCCTTAGCGCTCTCATTTCCACTGCATTAATTCTACTTTCATGCTTCTTCTGCCATACCCAGCTTTCACTGCCATACATCAGTGTTGGTACCAAAACTCCCCCATGAACAGCCAAACGAGCCTTGTGAGACACCTTCTGACTCCTCATAAAGGCGTGCAGGGCACCATTCACCATGTTTCCAGCATTCACTCTTCTTTCAATATCACTTTCACACTTTCCATCTCTCGTAAACTTTGAGCCCAGATACACAAACTCCTTCACTTGTTCGACTTGTTCTCCATCTATTAATATAGTACACTCTGTCATACATTCTTCTCTTTCAAGTACCATTACTTTAGTCTTGCTTACATTTACTTTCATTCTTTTCCTGTCCAAAGCCACATTCATCATTGTTACCATCTCCTGCAACTCGTCAGCAGATGACGCAAGTACAACTTGGTCATCAGCGTAGAGAAGACATTTGATGAGTAACTCATTCATTCTCAGTCCACACATACTCTCTTTCAGATCAATCAAACAATTATCCATGAACAGGTTAAACAGCCAAGGTGACGCTACACATCAAAGATTTCGGACCTCCTTGCTTCGCTCGGAATAGATACCTTGCTAATTTATTTTACTATGCGATGACATCTGCCAACATGTCCCAATATTTTATGTCAAACTATCAGTGATCACTAGGAAATATTCAAAATAACCCGTCAAATCCATAGAACGACGCCTTCACTACCTTGTGACGAATTATTTCTTTAATCCTCCTTCTAAGTACCCTTATTTTTCTGTGCTACACATCCCTGCCTAACACCTTTTTCGATGCTAAACCATTCAGTGTACGCCCCGTTTATTCTGACACAAGCACTGGAATCCTCATAGAGAGATTTCAGTGCTTGAATCAGATGACCGTTTACCCCATACATAGACAATGCTGACCACAATTCATTCCTCACCACTCGGTCATAGGCCTTTTCCAAATCCACGAACGCGCAGTAGACTTTTTGGTTTTTAGCCAAAAACTTTTCAGCTATGCACCGCAAGGAAAAGACCTGATCTGTACATCCCATTCCCTTTCTAAATCCCGCTTGTACATCCCATATTTTATCGTCAGTATCTTTCATCACTCTTTCAATCAAAACCTTTGCATACAGTTTGCCGACGACACTGAGAAGGCTTATCCCGCGATAATTTTTGCAGTCCTGTTGTGACCCTTTTCCCTTGTACAGCGGCACAATTACAGCCTTGCACCATAAGTTGCGTTTAAATATTAAGTCCAACGAACTTTTCCAAGTACTTAGCTTCTAAATAATAGTATTTTTTTTGTGTTGGTTAATCGGGCTAGTTTGACGTCATTTTTCGTAAGGGTGTAAAAGGACATCTCATTACATGACATCAGACTTTTCCCAAAAAAATCAAAGGAAATCCAGATTCCAAATTCCTTGTCCAGAATATTGGAACCGATATGTCAATTTCAGTTTACCAATGTATCAAAAAAGATTGTGTAAAAATATTCGACTGTTTTCAGGTCAGACGTGGTGCTCCTATGTTTCTCCATCACAAATCCAATATCACTAAGGAATTGTGGGGCGATGTGGTATCCTGAAATCAGGTAATTTATACATACATACAAACATACACACAAGTTAAACAAAGCTAGGAAATCTGTAAAAAAGAAGTAGGTATGAATTTGTAACAATTTTTTTTATCAACATAGGTGTGTTTTCAAACACGCTTGTTCTGGACTCTACAAACAAAATACAAATAAAATATTATAGGTAACTAAACTAAAAAACTCGTGTTAGAACTCGTTTCTCAGTTTTGCACTAAAAAATAAAGAAAAGTGTACAACAGTAAGGGTAAGCCTAAAGGATTTGATTCTGCCCATAAAACTGAAGTTTCCCAGAAATTTTAGCTGAGCAACCAGAAATTTTTGTTTGGGAGTCAAAATTCCTCAGGAACATTTATTTGGTTTCATAGGCTTGGTATACTTTCTGTTGTTAATTCTGAATTTTCATTCAATTTTATATTCGTTTTGTTTTCAGGCGGTTCTGTCCCAACACCCCTATTCTGCTCGTGGGTTGTAAAAACGATCTCCGGTACATGTACAGAGATGAAACTTATCTGAACTACTGCAAAGACAGGAGTCCTTTCATCAGGTAATTATAATATGTTTTTACCTATGAAATTGCCGAAATTTTCTCACAGATTAATGAGATCATAATTCCTTAATTCTAATGCTATTTTTTTCATTTGTCTTATATTTGAAAGTTGACTTCAAGGTTATCAATTTACGCATAAAATAAAGTTTTTATTTTAAGTTTGATACCTATGTAAAATTAAAGGTTAGAAAATTGCTCGTCATAAATGTCGTCCGATTACATCATTAGATTTGTTATATTTTATACAGATAATATTTTTCGAGAATTAAATTTGAGCTTCTGTAAGCTTAATGTCTTCCCAATAATGCTTTAAAAAAAGGATTTATAATTCCTAAGAAAAATGCAAAAATGTTAGGACTTACTGCAAATTGAGTTTACCTAAAATTCGCCACAAAAAACGGCAATTTCATAGGTAAAGACCTATTATCAATCTCACTCGGATAGGTGGAAAAAACACGTCATCAATAAGGACTATCAACAAAGCTGGCGCCTGACCACTATTTAAGTTTAGTTTCGTGTGCAGTAGTGGCATTGTGAGAACCTCCGCTGGCTCCACCTTGCAAGTTTTTGTCCGCTAAGGGCAAGTTTTAACTGACCAACATGTGACAAATAGACCCTGAAGGACTCGAACAAGTCATAGAAACTCATAAAACCATTTTCGTCTCTCTTTGGTAAGGGCCAAAGGGCGTTTTGGTACCAACACTGATGTACGGCAGTGAAAGCTGGGTATGGCAGAAAAAGCATGAAAGTAGAATTAATGCAGTAGAAATGAGAGCGTTGAGGAGTATGATTGGTGTGAAACTGAGTGACAGGATTAGAAATAGTGTGATAAAAGCGAACGTTGTGGCGTAAAAAGAAGACGTAGTGACTAAAATTGAGAAAGGGATGCTGAGATGGTTTGGTCATGTAGAGAGGATGAATGAAGGAAGATTGATGAAAGAGATCTACAAGGCGAGAGTGAATGGAAACGTTGGAAGGGGAAGGCCTCGGCGAACATACCAGGACCAAATCCAGGACGTTCTGAGTAAAGGCCAGGTTAAAAGTACCCGGAACCGACGAGCATGTATGAAGGGATTGATGAAAGTACAGGAAGCAAGGGAACTATGTCAAGATCGTAGCAGGTGGAGAACTGTGGTCTCTGCCTACCCCGACGGGAACAAGGCGTATATTATGTATGTATGTTTGGTAAGGGCGAAGTGGGCTAAGATCGCCACATACAAGCAACAAGGTTTCAAAACTGATCAAGCGCCAACCTACCGTTAAGGAGTGATCACAACTATAGCTGAATTCAAAGACTAATTCGGCATACATTGCTGGGAGGCTTGGTTATGTTAATTGCAATATCTTTACTTCAACGAGCAATGTATTCCGAATTAGTCTTTGAATTCAGCTAGGTGTGATGGACGCCGGGGTAGAGGAAGGCTCGAGTGGTGGAGGGGTCGTCTGAACGCTTTTGAAGAGCGTCTGACCGACGTGATCAAAAGGGAGGACTGATACCGTAAGACCTTTGCCAAGCAGTGCAGCAGTAAAGGCTGACAAAAGAATACACTATTGTATTCCCGTTCTAAAATGGATCAATCAGAGCGCCAGCTGATCGAAATGGTTGCATTTTGTATGCATTTCTAAATGTCTATGTTATGATGTGTATTTCGGTGAGTTGTATATTAGTTTCACAAAGGAATAACACGCTCGTCTCAATCTAGATAACGAAATACAGAGAGCAACAAGCGTATAGTGCAAGGTTTTATATGAACTTTATCAAACCTTTATTATTCCAACGCTTACCAACACATTTTGCAGCTACCTATATGTAAAAAGAAATCGGCTAAAGCTGACAGAAAAAACAAGTTTGTAAAACAATGTTATTCTTTCCGTCAAATATACTTTGGTTTAAGTTTTATGGCTGCAAAATAGGTTAGTAAGCATTGGAATAAACGAAAAAAAATGGATTATGTGTTATTTTTCTAGGGCACCAAGAAAAAGCGACCTAGTGATGCCAGACCAAGGTCGCGCTTTGGCCCACGAGCTCGGCATCTACTACTATGAGACTTCGGTCTTCACATACTATGGAGTAAACGAAGTCTTTGAGAACGCCATCAGAGCAGCTCTGCTGGCGAGGAGACAGCAAAGGTTCTGGATGACTAACTTGAAAAGAGTCCAACGACCTTTACTGCAGGTAAGCCATTTCATAGGTGGTAGGGCTTTCGTGCAAAGTCCGTCTGAGGAAGTACCACCCCTTGCCTCTTTATGCCTCAAAATAGAAGTGTTTGCACTGTTGTGTTTCGGTTTGAAGAGTGATGAAATTACCGGCTCACGAGACACATCATCTTAGTTCTCAGGATGGGCAACGTGCTTTGCTGTCTTATTAGTGTTGTTATGCCACACTAATAAGACATCGGGTTCTATGGGCGGTGGCGAACACTTCCCGTCAGGTGGCCCACCTGCTTGTTTGCTCACATGTCACATAAAAAAAGCCAAAAAAATATTCACATTTTTATTTCTAATTTTCTTTTTTAGACTTCATATAACCCGAATATATTCAAGTCGCGAGTGAATAGGCTTCTTTTGGGTAAGCTCGTTCCATCGTCGACCTCATCTCTGTCTTCAAGACTAGATCGAGGTCAAGAGTAAGCCCAAAAAAATTCATTTCTCGGTCAAACGCTTCCATTAGTACAAAATATCTTTACAGGAACCAAAGTGATAGATATAACATAGAAGAACACTGTTGCCTATTATTTCGTTATTTGCACTCTTATTCGCCTTTTAAGTCTCCCAATACGTCAAATTTCATACTCCTAAAGTGCATTATATGATTTTATTTATTTATAATTTAAATATAATATTTTTCAGGTGTCGCTTTAGAATCATACTATAGTGGCCTTTAGTACTAACACGAATGTTATTTTTCATTAATGTTACATTTCAGGCACCCTTCAGACCACCAAGAGCTATAGAGCCACAGGCCCAAGTGATCAACAGCGCCTACTTAGAAAACATGGCCACTTTGCTACGACAACAGGTAAACATTTAAATTGAGAATCGGTAAAACAAAAAAATGTAATATCCAAGTTCACACCAGTGTAAAAGTATGCTATGTGTTCAATGTGTACCGCCCGCCTGCCCGCTATCAAATGTCATTGCACGGGCGAAAACATCACTAAAACCACAGTATACATAATGTAAAGTGTGGACTACTGTGGACTGTAATTTTGTTAGTTTTAGCTTTGTAAAGACTTTGCTTAATAAGGGTCTATCATAATTTAAAATTGTTCTGTCTGGGCTTGGTTTAAATTGTATTAAAAATTTTGTTACAGTACTTTACAGACATGGTAATTATCTGCGGTGCTAAGGGCTTCCCAGTCCACCGGTTCATGATAGCGGCTGCTTGCGAGGCGTTCCATCGCTTGTTGACTACAGAGTCACCTCAGGTCTCCACCGAACTGGCTAGGAGTTCTAGTGAGAGCAGCATGGTATGTTCGTATATTTATGTAATTTTTTTAATATTAATTTTGTCTCACTGATTTACAGGCCAACGAATGAATGAAATATTTCCTTAATAGTACAAAACCTCTTTGATTTAGCTTCAATGGTTGGCTCTCCGTCTGTAAATCCGAAAATATCGCATTTCCCTAAGAAGTTCATTCAAGTTCGAGTTCATATAACCCGAATCTATTCAAGTCGCCAGTAAATAGGCTTCTTATGGGCAAGCTCGTCCCATCGTCGACCTCATCTTTGTCCTCAAGACTAGACCGAGGTCAAGAGTAAGCCCGTTGACAATTAAAAAAAAATGTTGCAATAACTCATAGTGAGTGTGCTTATAGTTTCTGTAATTTGCAGGTAAGCAGTATGGGTGAAGCAACTGCAGGAGACTTCAATGAAGACACAGAGCACTTGATCAGTAAAGATCAGGCGAAACAGATGAGGTTTGTCCTTTTTCATGCTATCGACAGTAGATTTTCAGTACAAAATATGACATTTTGCACTTACACACAGACCAAGGATTGTTTTGTGTTCAAGCGAGTGTCCTGGATAGTTCAATACACCTCATCGGACAAGGAAAGCTACGCGTCTTTGTCAGAGAGAATACGTACGGCACATTATCGGCGTACGGTATCGGGTTGCTAACAGGTTAAATTGAGACCAACTAGTGGCTCATAAACTGTAATATTGAATAGGTCTGAAGAAATCCCCTAGTTTGAAATGATGTTTTATTGAACTAGCTTGATACACCTTGTCGAGTGATGAAAAATTATAGTTATCACGAAGAAAACCTCTCAGTTGACTTTCATGATACAATTCATACGTCCCTTTCTAGAGTTTGGGACCAGATCAAACGCAGGTCTTCGTGTCAAATTTTGCCACTGACTGACAGCTGCAAAATGCCTCCAGAACTATACAGAGAGGTCAACCATCCTGCTATCAACTCTATTCGCATAATCAAGGTATACTTAAGAAAATATTTTCTGTTACTGGTCTGAATTCTGCTTAAATAGAATTTAACAAATACAAATTGGTTTATTTTCGTTTATTATTATACCTGTGCCGTAGCCGTAGATGTGTTAAAAAAAACAGTATAAGCATTACCAACCAGCACGACGCTACAAACCTTAGAAATCAAATAGTCACTCAAGTAAAAGTAACGACAAACTCTTTTAGTGGGTGTCGAAGAAAGCAAAGAAGGGATCCTAAGCTAGAGGGTAACAGCAGTGACGTAGTGCGCATAAAGATGGTTGCTAAACGACTGTAATGCATAGTGAAATAAACTCTTCCTTTCGTTGTGAAGAGCCTTGTGTAGCAGTGTTAATTTTGCCTAAAATTATGTTGACGACGTTAATGATAAAGTATACTAATTCGATGACGACGTAACTGTTAGCGGTAATCACTGGCCATTAATTTTGTGGGTTCTAAAATAGTGTTTTTATAAATAAAGTTATTCTTTTGCTCAATTACAAAATAAAAGCTTTGGATAATGAGGTTGTTAAAACGTAACCCGGTTTTATTGGTCCAGTGCGAGAAGGTCCAACACGGCCAGTCGTCAACCCAAACAATTGTGACCATGAGCAAACTCATCTCGGCGGTGGTGATGCAAGAAATCATCACTTACATCTATGCTGGGACTATAGATAATAACGCTTTTAAACAGCAGGTGAGTAGAATAATTCTTTTTTACTAGAATTCAAAAATATTGATTCAGGAGGAAGAAAATTCGACGTTAGTTATAATACCGTAAGTGGATTGTTCGAAATTTTCTCCTCCTTATTCGCTAAATAATATTTTTTTCTAAGTAATTATATTTTATATAATAGTCAAGTGACCTCAATCAATCACTCAGTGGCTTATTTAGGTAGGTAGGTAAGGGTGGAGGTGTATCCACCCTAACCTACCATTTTTACGCTATTTCGGGTTAAGATCTTTTCAACCTGGTGGTGGTAAGAAAATCAATTTTAAAAACTAACGAATGGTTCATACTCGTAATACAATAATTAAGAGAGCAACTTAATATACACTTTTACGTATAGAGTGGTGGCAGTTGGTTTTAGTGCACAAATCGCCTGTGTACGAGTACGAGTATGTATGGTTATTTTGGGGGCGGGCGGGTGGATTATTTGATATGTTTTTTTTTATAACAATTTTAGCTTAGTTAACTCTTACTTAATTTTAGCTTAGGTAGCTTAGGAGAACTTTAAGACTGAATGACTTTGCTCAAAACATTGATCTAAATATGACAAAAAAAATTGGCTTTACCAAACAAAGCTTGTCGCCAACAGTTTTGTAAAAGTCGATCAAAGTTTTTTATTATTGTTCGAGCCATGTTTCTTAGAATCTTTTGTGATCTGAGTAACATGCGAAAATTTTTGCAGCAATTATTCGTTACTGTACCCTTATTATCATCTCTTATTGGGAACTGACGAGGGAGTTCAAAGTGAAATTCAGTAAAACTTATTGAATTGCACTGATTTACGGACATGTCTCAGATTAGACCTGGGCTGTGCTTATTTTAATTTTAGTGTCATATTTTCAATCGATGAGAACGCTTCCTGTAATGGTCGTTTATCTCACTCTCAGTTTAAACAGAAATTGAAGATTAAAAAGCTTTCGAAAAACGATTGAAAAATATAAGATCAACGTCAATAACGAATCCGAAGCTTTAAGCGCACTTAAAACCGTTTTTATGGCAGCGGCAGCAAAGGTTGATTAGCGTGTTATATTATGTACCTAAGGCATATAAAACTATTAAATTAATTTTATATAGAGGCAGCAATTAACTAGACTTCTGCCCCACATTTTTTACGATAGTTTAAAAAATGTTCTCTATCAAAAGTTTACTACAATAATTATAATGCTTTTGAATTTGTTAATAATTTTATTCGTCTTAGTAAGGCTTTTGCTTTTTAATTAAAACTTTTATAAAACTTCCTTTCCATACTTAAGAAATATGATTGCATGATAATTATAAGCACATATAGGAAAAAAATATTAAAACGTTGGAAACTGTAATAAAGGGTGTTGCCGTTTATTTTCATTAATATTGGAGCTTTGCAATTTTTAAGGTTTAGATTGAATATATTTATTAAAAATTATTGAAGTACATGATGTTCATGTATGTACTGACGTAGCGTAGTGAACTCCTAGGTCTGTGATACTGACATCTTTGTATGAAATGTAGAAGTGATACATTATCGTCAGTTTGAAAATAAGAGATAAAAACACCCTTAAAAATAAAATTACATTTCCTGTAGCATGGTTCATTGGTTTCAATATTTTATCAAATATGAACCCTATTTCTTAAGTATCATGTTTTACTATAACTTTTTTTAATGCTGTCACATTTTGTTGTTTCATTTAACTCTTCTGTATGTGGTTATATAAAAATGCAAAATAATGTATTTTATAATAAAATAACAAAATATCTTCTGCAGTCAGCTGCTCTTGGACTTCTACTGGTAAATTCTAAAATAATAATAATTGTGTCATAAAATCATTGTTGATTTTGCCATGATTTTACTATATTTAAACGCTACAATCACTTCTTCCGCTAAGTAGTAATTCTTACTGTCATTTGTTTTTACTTATCATGTTTTTAGGTAAGTGCTGCACCTTTTATATTATTTTGTTCTATTTTGTCCAACTCATTTTCTATTTATCTGTGTCATAATATAATATTTATTGAAAAATACCCTTCTTTTAAAACTAAATAATAGGCGCTCCTATCGACTTAAGCTATATCAGTGATCGAACCCATGTCTACGTATGTTTCTTAGATTACCCACTTACTTTTATCATTAGATTAGTTGAGAAAACGGCAAATGATATTTTTTACGCATTATCATTTTTGTAAGACCCAGTCGATGGTAGCGCCATTTTGTTCTTGGATTGCGCATTGTAACGCGTTTGTACCCTCAAAAGAGAGTTTTATCTACAACTGTGTTTCTTTAAAATCTAAGGCTTCTTTAATAAAAGGCCGTTCCTGCACTAAATTACAAAAAAAATTGCCAACGCACAATTTTTTTTGCTGTCGTTGGCAAATTATCGCTTATGATAAGAAAAAGCTAACTAAAAAGGCAAGGCCATAGCAGGAGATACTCATAAAATTAAAATCCTATGCATAGTTGTAAAAGAAATAAAATAACTATTATCTCAATTTTACAGGAAATAAGACAAGCTGCCGAGCTACTGGGTTTCCACGAGCTGACTAAATTGAGTCAGTACATTCTGGATCAGCATCTGATCTATGATAAAGGATTCACGATGAGGCAATATCACAGCGTAAGTTTGCTCTGAAAAAAATTTATAAAACCATTAGGCGCTACTTTGCAGAATGCAATCCGTATACATGCTATTCAAGTCAGAAGTGGACAAAGTTTCGGGATGTGCTAGTTTCATTGTTAACCTAATATCTTTTTATTTAGAATAAAGCAAGCCATTGAGCAATAGAACTAAAGAGAATAACAACAAAAGATCTGACGCGACATCTGACCCGAGACTAACATTTTATACCCATCTAAAATAGTGCCAAGCGCTGTTAAAGAACTTTTCACTTCAAAAATTTATTGTTATCGAAACCAGCTAGCAGATATATTTATATTTCCACTGCCATTCAATTCGCCAAACATCGTGTTTACAGTGCCTCATCCATCACTTAGATGTTTAGTAATTACATAAAATAGACACCTTAACGAAATTCTAGTTGAACACTATAATAAGGTATATAAATTTTCCTGCACAACAAACTGTATAAACTTGTTATGTACCTTACAACGAACAGGCTAATTATTCAGTCTTTAGAATACCCAGTACTGGTTTCTAAGACAGAAATAGGTTCCGCTCATGCATGCTTATTTGCGGGCGGGCGATACACTTTGTCGTATTCGTCTCGAGATCCTTTTAGCCAAGTATTTTTACCGCACTCAAATGGTAAAGAAAACATTTTGAAGTGAATCTGACATCAGCCACTTCAAGAAAAAACACGTTAAACAACATTTTGTCATTAAAATGCATGTTATAATGAGTTGAACACTTTGTGACAATTTGTACAGTACCTTTAATGAACTCGCTCATATAGTTTCTATCTCAGATACGAAGGATTTCCAGAATTCCAGATGCTTGATTTTTTAAACTATGATATTCATTATTTCAGCACCTACCACAAAGACTTCGCGAATTGTATGTGGAAAGGAACCTCTTCGCTGACGTGACGTTTGATCTGGATGACGGTATCCATTTAGCTCACAAGGCCATGCTTATGGCTCGGTGTGACCCGATGAAAGCTATGTTCCAAGGTCATTTCAGGGAGAGTATTTCTAGAGTGGTAAGTTTGGTCTTTAAATGTTCTAGAGATGTACTAAAGAGTTAGGACTCTCGTTTTACTATACTGTACTATATGCCTAAACTATATCTACACTATTTACAATTTTAGATTTTGAGTAGGTAGGTACGTTTCGTCCTCAATCCGGGTAATTTTACTCATGGAATAGGAAATAGGCAACATTAACGAACCAAAAAATTACGAAACTTTTATATTTCCACTTCCTGTTGTTCATGTGACCACTTCAGTCAATCAAATAAAAAATTCGAATCTAAGATTCTTTGCTTTTTGCACTGATTCAAAAATATATACTGGTTTGCTCACTTACTGACCTTCAAAATGTTTAATATTCCAGATTCATTTTCCAGGAGTTAAAATGTATGCGTTCCATATCCTTCTGTATTATATTTATACGGACAGAATCCCGCCAGTCGAACCTAAAAGATGCATTGAACTCTTGGAACTGGCTAATCGGCTTTGCATGACACGGCTAGTGACCCTTGTAGAAGCCAGGGTCATTGAACGTCTGAAACATCAAGATTGGTATGTGAACGTTTTTTAACAATTTTTTAAGTGTTTACTGCTAGACGCAGCCGTTCCAAGAATCTTCATTTAAGTACCAGATCCTCGGCAAATGTCTACTTAATGTCTGGCTTCTTACCCTGATCTTTTCCCGTCTATTTTTTTTTTTACTTTGAATAACGCATTCAATGGTTTTGTATTTGATCGAGATTTTTTTTTATGATCAGTAATTTGGTGATGTATGTGTTAACTTATCAACCTCTCATTATTTATAATTTCTTTCAGTGTGTGCACTGATGACGAAGAAGTTGTAGAAACAGCATTATCATTGCTAGAACCTGTAAAGGCAAGTACCTATTACTTATGTATTTGATTTTCACAAGATAGTTCCACAAAGCGTTAAAAAACTAAATAATTAATGTAGTTACCATCGCACCAAAGATGGATGCTGTGCAAAGTGCACTCCCCGCCCGATTTATTTCTAAGTGGGCGGGCGGTGCACTTTGTACGTACAATATAATAAGCAACACACTACAACATAAATTATTATAGTTTGACTTAAACTTTCTCACTTTGTTAGCTAGCCAATCGCACAAAGATCCGAAACAAAACAAATGTTTAGGTACAACACATGTTTTTATAAATAATAATAAATAGATCGTAGCAGGTGGAGGACTGTGGTCTCTGCCTACCCCAACGGGAAAGAGGCGTGATGTTATGTATGTATGTATAAATAAATAAATCTTTATTGTCAGGTATACACCCATAGACATAGTACAAATAGCAAAAAATAAAATAAATAGGCATTACAAGTTATAAAGTTTTTATTTCAGTTTTCAATTTATAGCTTTTAAGTCAAGTCTAAACTACAGAAGAGCTGTTAGATTAAAAATATGTTCTATTATAAGAACTTATACAGCGTGAAATTTCATTGGTTTTGCTCTCGAAGCCCAGTGATTCTACTCATGATAACAAGCAACTTTCCCGAAAAAAAAAATTTTACTCGTAAAAATTTTTTTGCCTCTCCATAGTAAATTGGTCACGTGATTAACTCATTTTGAATGGGAAGGCGAAAAATTTTGTTTGTTTGCTTTTGTTGTTTGTTTGTAAGTTTGATCTAACGGTGGCCACATACAGGATGTAAGGGACGGTGTACCGAAAACTGAAAGGGCGTGCTCAGTCAACGAAACTAAACAACTTTCCCAAAGAAACATATGTTGGGAAATTAATAAAATATTTGACCTCTCTATACAAATTGCCCACTCTGGTCGAACAGTTACACCCTTCATAAGATCAAAATGTTTAGGAAGTTATAATTTTTTTCAGCTACACAACGCAAACAATCTCGCAGCGTGGTGCAGTTGGCGTCTATGCAGTGCCTACGACCGTGTGTGTCGTGCTAAACATCTCAGTGAGAGCTCCAGGGAATACCTTTCAGACAACCGATGGCCACCAGTGTGGTAATAAAATTAGGGGTCATAATTAGCTACTTTTTAGGGCTTATTTTAATAATTCGGGAGGTGGGTCAGAGGAGACTTCTTAAACGCATACTATATTAAGTAGAGCTCAGGAGCAGGTACGAGTGAAATGTATAGCTCACTTTATCTTTCGCCCGCACTCCCAAGCCATCGGATACTATGGAACCATTTTCATAAGCCGATTCGGAAAATAAGCGAGCTGGAGTTTTCACCTGTTTATAAGGAACGACATATTTTATGTCCACGCATGCTAATGTGTTGATATATTTTTTTATAAGTTGCTATCTAGCCTGCAGGAAGTCCCTGAATTCTATTAAGTATCGACTGGATGGATATTACAGTCAAGAGTAGTGACACTAGTAGAGTGACTTTTGCTCCTATAGGTATTGTTGTAAGAATTGTAGCTATTGAAGTAAGTAACAAAGTCTAGCTCAAAGTGCTCGTGACTGTGTCTGCACCTGATTTTCTGTACCTATTGATAATTTCGCACAGGTATTTGAAGGAATACGACTACTACCAGAAGTGCCTCTCGGAGCAGAGTAAAGAGAACAAGGAGCTAAGACCAACCACTTCCGTACAGGCCACGCAGCACACTGGATGTCTTTGTTTTACCAGTGAGTATAACAACAGGAGCAAATTATATTTTGTTTCAAGGGACGCAATCTTTATGGAAGTTATAAATTATTTATTTAGAAAATATTTAGAAAATTATTGATTTAAATTGTAACAGATTTACAATTTTAACAGGTACAATGTGTTCATAGATCTGCGTAGTGCTGAAACCATAGGTTGAAACTATTCCTGCGGTTTTGAAACAGAGTGGAAGATTTGACTACTCATATGGGCCTTTTTTCTTTGTTTTTTTTGGGGTAGTTGTTACTCTGGCCCAGTAACGATAATAATTAGCGCTAGAACTGTGGTAAAAGTATTGTTTGCTGAATCAATTATAATTTTGTTGTCTTACTTTCCATAATCTCGGGAAATGAAGTCCCGGACCTTTGGAAGGCATGCGTGGGCCCGAAACCAACACTTCGAGACCCGTTAGACTGTTTAATATAGAGCTAATTGGACACCAACCAACTATTATTCTTGATACACTATTCAAATCCACCCAAGGAAACCTCCGGTTAGTGTAGGACTAGAGTCTGGCCAACGAAAGCTGTCCATACAAAACCGCGGGAAATTTAAAAATAACAAGTTTTAAACCCTGAAAATACTGCAAAATAACAATTTGATACTTTTAGTTGGTTTTCAAGTAGTAACTTGTAGTCTTAATTTGATACTTTTAGTTGGTTTTCAAGTAGTAACTTGTAGTCTTGAAAACTAACTAAAAGTATCAAATTGTTATTTTGCAGTATTTTCAGGGTTTAAAACTTGTTATTTTTAAATTTCCCGCGGTTTTGTACGGACAGCTTTCGTTGGCCAGAATCTATCATTTTTATTTATATGAGTTGATCTTATTGAACTGCTGGAAATGTATCTTTTCTCTCGCTTTCCATTTTCATCTCTCAAGCAAGAATATCAGATTTTTCTTGTCTTCCCTTTTGTTGAATTTACCACAATCGAATCTTTATTAGCCTATAATTAATTATTTTATTACAGGTAAAGTACGCAGAGAGAGTGAAGGTGCGGCAGACGTGAGCACTGCATTATGCCGTAGTGCGGATGTAACGCAACATCCACCGCTTTGACACCTACCTTATTGGAGGTAAACATGATGCTCTTTGCTCTTTAAAATTAGAGGATGTTGTAAGAGTTCCACTGTTACGGAGCCAAATGTTATCTTTTAAATTTATATAGTCTCGCACAAGACCTCAACTCAAATGAATGAGACTGAAGTTCGTAGTCTGCGCAGACTATGAAAATTAGGTCTGCATCTGCACAAGCATGATGCTTAAACCTCCGATCAAGCGGAGCGAGGTTAAAAGCTCCTTGGCTTAGACAAAAGTTGGTGCCGTGTGGACCCGCTCTTTTGGAAAACTCTATCTAAGATAAATGTTTTCTCACACAAGTAAACAAGTATACTGTCTCGCTTACACCGCTCGCAAGTACCTGAATAAAAATGCACAGATACTCACTTGACTCTCGGGCATCAAGTGTTTCTTGATCATACGTTGTACTGGGAGGTAAAACATTCGCCTAAGGATGCCTTGTAAAGAGTAGTGATAAATTGTGTTTTGTGTTGTCTTCGCCTGTTCATGATTTGGGGCGTGCAGGCGAAGCACTTTATTTCTTTATTCTTATAGTGCTGAAGCTATGTCATATAGTTTCTGTCTTTGTTAGAATTAATAGTAAACTATTTTCAGGTCTCTCCGCTTTGCAGTGCTCCTGCCAGTCTCAATGTGTTTTATGAGCACCTTACTGACTATACTTGTACTTTTCCACATTTACACTTAATATATTTTAACAATAATTAGTATTTTTTAATGAAACTGCAAAAATAAGCCCTTAGTTTCTTAGGTTTCTTGTAATATATGTTCTTACTCATAGTCTTAGCAATGGTGCATTTACAGGTTTATTACAATTACTTCTACTTTGTATTCAAATCTTGGATTCCCGCACTACGCATGCCTCTTTTGTATATAATTACCTACAAATGCTAAAAATATGTTTCACATAATGTCTCAAGGACTTATTTTTGTAGTCAAAAAGTCCGTAACAATGGCAGCTATAAAGTAAAAATGTATGTATTATATATTATTCCTTGATATTTACAGCTCTTCAGTTAACCGTACAAGACTGGATTTACATTAAGATCATTTAAGTATACGTTATAACTGCCATCTTTTGTGGATTTAAAAAGTCGTCGTACAACAAGAGTTGGCGCGTAACACATTTTCACACTGTGTTTACATTTCACACACAAACACAATGTGTTAATGTTTGACGAGCCAGTTTGCTATAATTTAGTGATAACAATTGAAGTATTATTAGTCGTGTCGCACTCTCGAATCAAACGTAAAATAATACCTTGACTGCTACAAATTCTTGTCGGTATTATACTAGAAATAAATAAGTTAATGTAAATTAATATTTTTGTAAGTCTGTAATAAGGCTACTTATTTCAAAAATCTTTTTCTATAGATAAGTACTTGTCTTTTTCAAACAACTTTCAAATGTATGTTGGTTAACCGCTAAAATGTCAAATAACTCCCTTTTTTTAGTGACTATTTCTGCTGTTTTGCAAAGCAAAAGTGTGTTTTTTTAAGAAGTGACATTCAATAGGTAGGTATTTTAATAACAAAAGCTTTTCCTATGTCACTATTAAAAGCATCTGCGAAAAACCTACTAAATGTTAGGTACCATTTTCTTTTTCAAAATATCAAAAACCCTGCATTTTTAACCGACTTCAAAAAAGGAGGAGGTTCTCTATTCGATCGCATTTTTTTTATTATTATTTTTTTGTCTAATAAAATACAATTGGATATGGTCATGTCTCTGAAAAATTTCTTACTGAATTGGCTTTAATACATATCGTAATAAGAAAGCCAAGGATAAAAGCAAGACCTTTGCGTTGTTACTTCTAAGATAACTACTTATAATATCTAGAGATAGAGACGAAAAGTTAATCAATTAAATTGATCGTGAGTTTGAATTATTTGCAGAAACTGACATTTCGTAGTTTATTTTATGGGTCTCTACAGTAAATCATCTGATTTACTCGTACTTTAGACAAAGCTTTAGGGGTAATTTCCAATGTCAACACGCTTACTAACAGCCACTATTAGGTTAGCAATATTTTGATACAAAATATCGACCTTAAAGAATGTGAATCTGCTCATAAAACTGAAGAACTTTTATCAAGGATATCCTATACTATTAAACGAGCAATATTTGTATATATATATGTTTGTAATCGGTTTCTCGAAAACGGCTCTAACGATTTCGATGAAATTTAGTATACAGGGGTTTTTGGGGGCAAAAATCGATCTAGCTAGGTCTCATGTCTGGGAAAATTCGTATTCACCGTCTTTTTAAGTATTTCGTAACTTACAGCGCCATCTGTTGTCGAGAAGCATAGCTTGCTCACCCGATGATATTTTAATGTTGAGGCGGCTATTATAGAGCGAAGCTCAGTCGACCAGGTACAATCGTTTTGATTTCCCACAGAAACTTCATCACGAGATAGTAGTCCAGTTTAAAAAGCGTATTTATTTACATCCTTTAGGGTCTTACTTATTATGTGGGGCTGAGTTCCTTTTTGTAAATTTCAGAGCACTTATACCTTATGAGATCCTTTGTGCTACTTCTGCCTCAATGCTCCTCTTCAGTTCCACTGTTTTCAAAAATGGTCGTTATGAGTTTTGACATGGGTTTTTGGAAAGAGCCCGGAGGCTCCTAGTGTCGGATAATTCTGACCTCCTTCTGAATCCTAATACACTTGTTAGACATAGCGTTGCAGGTACACATAGCAGGTGTTCCATTCGTTCACTTTACCTACTCACCAGATGCTCTGCAGGTGGTTGTGCCATAGAGTTTATATTGTGAACATTGTAACAAAATACTCCGTAAGATATTTGAACCTCTCGTTCATAAAAACGTTGTCGCAGGACATTCATTTACTTATTTGTTCTTTGTCGTCAGTTTGCTGCATCTAATTAAAAGTCAGAGGAATATGTCGGCCCAAGAAAAGGTGTGGTTCCTATTAAAAATAAAAAATGAGGGATATTTTGAGGTCAGCCTAAAAGCTTAGATAATATAATGTACGTATTGGATTTAGGAACTGAAAATTATTCAAATTATTTTTCTTTCAGTATTATAACATTATAATTATTATAAATTTTTTCGTTGCTACACCGTATTCGTAGCACTTTTAGTTAAATTAAGATAGTGTTTAGTCACTAAAATACATTGTATTACTTTTAAAATTGTAAGTTTGTATGCATGACATTGTTCAGTTGGCGAGTGCTATAAATTTTTCACGTCACCTCATTAGCGCGTATTTTTGTCATTTTAAGAACTATCAAGATTAAACTGCCTTTTGAATATACAATCATCTAAGTAAGCTTGTTCCCGCGAGGGCTACTAGATTAAGGTTCAAAAGTAAGCCCATTAAATAGGTGTATTTAGCTAGCTTCTCTTCATAGGAATAAAAGGTATTTTTATTCCCGACACTGCTGCTACAAAACACTCGCGCAAACAGCTTAAAGCGTCAAATTCACGCTTGTCGTCCGGGAGTTATAGGAAGAAAGAAACAGGCATTGTTTCTTATAAATGAACTTAAAAATTGCGTTACGGAAACCGTCATATATCCCAACAAAGATAAAAACAACAACGTGCCTCTTCCATGCAAGTTATGGATTCCATATTAGTTACCATCTATATTTACATATTTTTATTATTTAAATATTTTAGTTGTTTTCAAAAATGTCCCTTGTGTTCAGAATATTAAATAAAAAATTAAAACTAAGTGCACCGCCCGCCTGCCGCGGTTGTGTAATCATCGCCTGTGCATTTGCGTTTATTTTACGGACGGGCGGGCGATGCACTTTTTGCTTACCGATCTATATGTCACTTATGATGTGATTGCTGCCATATTATGATATTATTGTTTTATCTTGGGAGGAAACTGATTTCATTTATAATTAGGTATATAAGGGTGTTAGGGACAGCCTTACGAATACTGAAGGGGCATGATCAGTCAACGACACTGAACAACTTTCAGTATTCGGAAGTCTGTCCTTAACACCCTGTATAATCGTAGGTACGATTATTACGTTATCTTGAGTTGAGCACGCTTTGAAAATTTGGTTTTGTGTCTTGTCTAGCTACTTTTCATAGAAATTGAATATAACAGAAAAATATATTTATTAAATTAATATTTTTCATACAAGTCAACTATGGATAGAAAACTCTTAAGTACAAAATAACCTAATGTCTTCACATGAAAATCAGAAAACAACGGCAGAAAATCGACTACTTATTCCTTTTAAAAAATTAGGTTTTAGTAAGTCCAGCTCTCTTTAAAATATTAATTCCTAAGTACCTACTCATCGCGATCGTGTACAGTCGAACGATTTGAATCATGACCCGGCGCCATGGGTTTATTTTACAAATACAAGTTCTCTACCGATGAAACTGAATAATTTTCCCTAAGGACATAGTTCGATATCTGAAAAAATAAATTAACTGCCATAAAAATACGCTATTAGCTGATGCAGTTTCTATGGGACGTTATTTTTTTTTTTCATACTATGTTCCTTCTTTAAGGAAAGTTGTTCAGTTTCATGGATAGAGCAACCACCTGAGAGGTTTTCAGATTTATACCAAACTCCCTGTACAAGGTGTAATAGAAAGTGTGTATCAACCCTGAAGGATGTGATGCTGCCTATGAAACTGAACAATTATCCCCAAAAAAAATTGGACCTCCCTTACAAAATGCGCTATCAGCCGTAGCTGTCAGCTGAATCAGCTTCAGGTCAAAATTCTTTTTTCATATTTCGACCTACTTATGTTCGTTATAAGCGAAAAGTTGTTTAGTTGCATGGTAAGTTGTTCAGTTTTATCCTTAAGGGTTGTTATTCCTACCCTTTTTGTTACCCCCTATATCACGAAACTAAGCTTCAAGCATCATCCATGCTCATGATTCAGCATGATCAATAGCTACCCTAGCTCACAAAATAATGTTTTCGCACGAGTGAAGAGGAAGCGTTTAGCCACGCGATCTTCAGAGGTACAAAACCTACAAAACCAGTATAAGCTGAACGAGCCGTACGCTACAAACGCCTGATATCTGAGACCGGCACAAGGTCAAATTGTTACCACTGACGTGCGACCATGTGTACTATCACGGGTGGACTTAGCAAGTTAAGAATTTGCCTGATAAGTAGCTGAGTTACTACACTGCTAATTTATTTTCGCCTATTACGAAAAAGAGATAGGAATTTGTTTTCTTTATTATCTTCTCAGCCTTTGCCTTCGTTACATATTTGAAAACTATAACTCCTTCTTTTTCAAAGAACTTAGGGCTAGAAAGCGCTTTATTCCCTTCGGCCGCCTACGAAACCAATGCTACGTAACCAGTTTCGTGTAAAGAATTTTTTTCTTCCTACGAAACTAGTTATAGAAATTTATTTCTTCCTACGAATAAATTTTTATAGTGAAGTGTCAGGCGGGAGTTACCTTGATAGTACCTACACATCTTTCGTTATCAGTGTTGCAAATATTTTTATGTAATACACCTCAATCTAAACTATAACGTATGAAATTCCAAAGTCTAAAAAACTATTTTTAATAAGTTTATTTGTAATGGAATTTTAAATCTATGATCTCAATGAGCACACCTATAAAGCAGGGTTTCAATTATAATGTAAATGTGCTTCAATTATTAGATTGTAATGTCAAGGACCGATTTCAGTAGATTTTATATTTATTTTCTAGAACTGTAGAATCCTTATTATTATTTATTAATTTAGTGACGCTATCATGATCTTCGATAATATGTCTTCGTGAAAATATGACCTAGTGATTTTCCAGACTTTAAAAATTCAAATGCTCTTCGATAAACTTTTACTAAGTACATGTTAATTATTCGTCAAATGTAAAAAAATGAGTTTGGTTTAAAAATTTCAAAATCAGAATCAAGTCTGTGATAAGTCCTTTACAAACGACTCATGGGGTTTTCCCTAGATTTACTAGTATTATATGATCTGTGACTTAGGTAGGGTGACCAGACGTCGCGTATTTTACGGGACGTCCCGTTTTTCAGCTTTGAAATTAACAGTGTCCCTTAATTTAGTAAAACTAATACGGGATAGAACAACATCCCGTATTTCAGCAAATTGTACTCTCGTACGTTATAATAGAAACCGCTTATCTATTAACAATGTAAAGGCTGAGTTGCAAATCAAAGTTAACTTCAATTTATCGTGTATTGACTTTTATAATATTATGATTCAAAATGAGGACATTATGAAGGCCTCAAAGTCAAATAAAAATATATTAAAACAAACCATATTTATAAAAAAATAAGTATTTTTAATATAATTTACCACTAAATACTATTTCTTATGAAAAAATTGGTTGTCCCGTATTTTGAACGTTGCCCCGTAAAATGAAAAATCAAATCTGGTCACCCTAGCCCTAGGTAAGATATTTATTTTAATATCTAATAATCGAATCAGAAATTAGAAGACTAGACGAACCGATAGCCGTTGAGGCGTAAGGGTTCTAGAGTGGCGACCACAAACCGGAAAACGAAGCGTGAGCAGGCCCTCCACAAGGTAGGTGGACCGAAGATCTATAGTCAAAGTCGCGGGAAGCCGCTGGATGCGAGCAGCGCAGGACAGTGAAGGTAGTAGAGCTTTTGTGGAAAGTCCGTCTGGGGAAGTACCACCCCCTTGCTTTTTTCTGCCGTGAAGTAGCAGTGTTTGCACTGGCGTGTTTCGGTTTGAAGTGCAAGTGAGCCAGTGAAATTACTGGCACATGAGAGATACCGTCTTAGTTCTCAAAGTGAGCAACGCGCTTTGCTGTCTTATTAGTGTCAAAATATGCCATTAATAAGACAGTGGGTGCTATGGGCGGTGGTGACCACTTACCACCAGGTGGCCCACCTGCTCGTTTGCTCCCTTATAACATAAAAAAAAGGACCGGTCGTCCTTTAGGGGAGGCCTGACCAGCAGTGGACGTCTTTCGGCTGATATTGTGATGACGATTATTTATTACGGATTATAATTCAAGTTTTCTGCGAATGGCGTTGGGTCCATAGTTTCAACCAGAGAAAGTACAGTAAGCAAGGGAAGTATGTTAAAATCATAGCAGGTGGAGGGCTGTGGTCTCTGCCTACCCCGACGGGAAAAAGGCGTGATATTATGTATGTATTTATTAAAATATTTTTTATGATGGAGGATAACTTCATAAAAGGATCATTCTCATTTTATCCTAAAATAAAACAAAAAATGTAAAAATTAAACCTTATATTGAATAAAACGTAACATCTACGATAAATGTACTGAAGTCTGTTCCTTACAATTCTAGACTATTTGCATAGTCATTTTAGTAATTTAGTGCATACAACAGTAATTTTAATGGCTGCATGAGAATGTAGTGATTAATGTTATAGAATAGTTTTCGATACCAAAAGTCACATTTATATCTTATAGGAGTCCGCTAAAACTCGCGCAGGCGCCCAATGCGCAATAGTATGAAAAGCCTGTCACACGCGCCCGCGCCGGGTACGCTGTTCATACTATTTCGCACCCGCGCGAGTTTAAGCGGGCGGCCTTAAATGTTATCGGACATTATTTTCCTTAACTTTTAAAATGTTTAATGACTACATGAATTGAAAACCATTAAAATTAATGTTAAATTATAATTGTATTTTGCCAATCTTCACTGTCAGTAATTGACAATCTGCCATTTTTTACGTACTGTTAGTTTTAATAAGTATGATGAAATAAATGTCTGTGTAATTATAAAATGTGGTATTCATTTTTAGGGTTTCATACCCGAAAAACGCGATTCTGTAACTATGCCTTCGATGTCTGTCTGTCTGTCTATCAGCGGGTTGTATCTCATGAATTTTAAATTTAAAAGAGACAACATCGAACTGGAGCCCAATTCTCGAATATCACCATGTGATAAAGTATCACTTTTGAGACTTAATAAATTCAAATTTATATTTATAAACTGTTAGAAGTTAACCATAACTTTGAATTTTTAGGGTGATTTTTTGAAATAACATTGATATTCAAGAATTGGAAGTCAGATGGGGTAAGACCCTGTCCAGAAAGGGCGAATTCGCCGCGATTTACTCGCGCGTGTTTCGCGCGTTCAGCTGGACGCAAACAAGGCGCTCCTAGTCCACGCACAATGGTCCTTATAGGATTAAGTGCGGAAACCACACACTTAACTTAGAACTTAGGCGCTCCTAGTATCTTGACTCGCGCGTGACTCGCGCGAGCCGAGAAAATACGCGCGATGCTTGTGGACGCAATGTATTGACGCCTAGTACTTCGCCGACGCGCGTAGAAACTCGCGCGCAACAATTCGCGGCGAATTCGCCCTTTCTGGACAGGGTCTAAGGATAGTCCGCCTTTGCATGTTATCTTAACAACAAGAATAGATCTAGAAAAACTTGTGTTCTGGTTTTGTCAAAGCTTAAGTTTCTACACTTTCCCGTTGATATACGGAGTGTAAAGAAAATTACAAGCACTATATTAACCTGTTACATGAAACTGAACAACTTTCTTTAAGGAATGTTAGTCGATGTCAGGAATGTTAGTAGGTGTCCTAGGCGGTTACGACCACTTATACCACCAGGTAGCCCATCTGCTCATTGCCCACTTGTGACAAAAAAAAAAAAAAAAAAAACAAAAATGCACTTATTTTTTTGCTATCCTGGATATTTAATTAAACAAGTTTCCCCAAAGAACATAGGTCGAAATACATAAAAAAAGTTTCTTGACTTCCCAAACTGCATCAGCTGATGGCACATTTTGTATGGAAGGTCGAAGTTTTTTTTCCCTTGTTCCTAGGGAAAAGCTGTAAGTTTTATGGGCAGAAACGCCTCTTAAAATATGCAGGGTTATAAAAAAATAACACTGTAAAATAAAATGTTTTTTTTTCGTGCTTCAACCTATGCTCCTTGATAATGGTTGTTCAGTTTCATGGTCTAGGTAATATGCTTAAATAGTGCTTACTATTTTTTTTATCAAAACACAATTTTTATTATTACTATGGCTTATCAATATTAACATGGACAATGTTTTTGTCTCTGCATGACTTAAATTCCACCAAGTAGTTAACTATCTATTACAAATGCAAAGTGAAATATTCTACAGTATAATCCATTTTTTGTTAATTCCAACGCTTACCAGCACATTTGCAGTGATGTCAAAAGCAATCGGCTTAAGCCGTCAGTTAAAACAAGTTTGTAAAACAATGTTATTATTTCCGTCGGATATACTCTAGTTTTAGTGTCATGGCTGCAAAATAGATTTGTATGCGTTGGAATTTAAAAAAAATTACAGTTGGTCATATTATACTGACTTATAAAGAAATTACTACATACATTCAAATAGGATGTCCCAACATTTTGATTTCACTTTTGACCTCATCATACAAGTCTTTATAATCTTCATGCTCTTTTACTAAAACCATGATGCAACCTCTCATAGTGCCCATAGCTGAACCGATGTCTTTACGACTTGGTGTGTAGCAGTAAGGTACGTCTTTGTCTTCGCATACCGCCGGGAGATGGCACATGATTTCTATTGGTGATATGTCTCCGGCGAAAACCACGATTCTGTAAAAAAAAGAAAATTATATTCATCATTTCACTCAACATTTATTTTTTCTACAAGTTAGCAAACAAGCAGGTGGGTTACCTGGGAGAAAGTTGTCACCATTGCCCATAGCTTCTACTGTTTTATTAGTGGCACATTTTGATACTAACAAGAGAGCAAAACACATAGCCCACCCAATGATAGAACTATGGTATAGCGCGTTCACTATGACATGTTCGGGCTATGACAGTTATTTTCTGCGCATGGGTGGCAGCGTGAGAGCCACGTGCTAACCCCCGCAACAAATTTTTCGACTTCTGGGCATTAACAGTAACAGTCCGAGTTATTTAGTATGCCGTATACAATGCCTCTGGAGTGAAAAGATTCTTCATTGGTATCCAAGGGACAAAACCAGACCGAGAGGAAGACCACCACTTAGATGAAGCGATGACATTATAGAAACTGTGGGTGTTACATGGACTCGACTCGCGAAGGACCGCATAGAATGGAAAAATATGGAGGCCTATACCCAAAAATGGGTACCTAAGAAAGATTAAAGAATAATTAAACAAAACTAAACAAAATAAGATTTATATAATAATTTTTTAATGCGTAAAATTTTGAAGATTTATATTTAAATATGCATGTGAATTAAATTATGGAATTGCAATATTTTAAATGAATTTGTAATTATGAACTGTTCTTAGGAAATATATGGCTAATAATAATACAATGTCTCATGTGCCAGTAATTTCACTGGCTACCTTACCCTCTGAACCGCAAAACAGCAACACACATTGCTGCTTTACGGCAGTAATAGGCAAGGGGATGGTACTAGCCAGACGGACTTGCACAACACTTCCACTTCTAAAACATATTAAGATCCCTAAGTCACCTTTTAATGCACCATGATTAGAGATCGGGTGGTACTATTCTTAGTTGGCACCACACTGGCCAAATATAAGAGGGTTCCAAAACGTTAATAATTACCCTTTGACAGCGGTCTGTCTCGACCACACCAATGGACGTCATATAACGCTATCCTGCTGTCAGAGTAATTTTTACCCGGAGCGCAACCTAACCTCAAAATTAAAATATCAACAAATAACAAACTCACCCCTTCTCTCCCAATCTTAATTGCTTCTGGACTATCTTCAATCCATTCCTGATATTATTCTTCTGGCTACTTGACTTTTTGATGAGTTTGTAGATCTTTTTGCTTAGTTTTTTCGGTGCCATCGGCTTAGCTATCACGCTACAGTGCGCAACTTTCTCGTCGTACCCTTGAGGCTCAGCTTTTACTTCCACATCGTCACCCTCTTCTGTTTCAACAGGCTCTTGCTTAACTTTACCCATAGTGGAGGTTTATAACACGAAAATAATAAAATTTTGAGAGAGAATACACGTGCGTTACCGCAGGCACAACGGTAGTGTTTATATCCTCTTTGGCAGGCACAAGCAAGCAAGCACAAACCAAAAAGTAGCGAACAAAACGCTTTTTTTTTTTTTTTGGTTTCATTCTTCCTTTCGGAAAGGCAAAGAGTACAAAGCCCATACAGCCATGTCTGATGTGTTTAATCTTTCTTTTTGCTCCCCTCGTAAAGCGATAGTGAACTTTACGAAGGAAAATGTTCGTGACTTTTTGGGACAACACAAACGGGGCTTAAACACGAGATCACTTGAAATCTTCATCAGCTGCGCACTCCGTAGTAAATTTACTGCATAACACACTATCTTTATTATCCACTAAATCACTAAATGCACAAAAAAAACAAAATTTCAATTAAGCAGGCAAACGCCCATGTCGAGTTCCCGCCAAAAAGTCCCGAACAAAACGCATTCATTCAAGTTGAATGATTCAACTGTCAAAGTGACATTTCATCTCCTTGTTACACTACGGATTGTTTCTTGAATTCAACGCACACATCACATTCACTGAATATAGTCGGTTTATTTCTATATGCGTGCATTCGTCGAATACAGTTTTAAACCAGACTAGAGCGCGCTTATGTCAATGTCACTGAGAAAAATTAAAATTTTGATTTTGTTTTGCGATTTAAGAAATTATTGAGAGATAATGATTATTCGATAAGATAATTAAATCTAAAAACCCCAAAAAAAGTTGAAAACAACCTCTCGAAAACGAGATTGATGACAAATGTCTTATGAATTTGACGTTTTGCACACGCTGCACTACCTCATTTTCGTATGCAATGATAGCGCGCTAAAGTGACGTCACTGATGACGTCACTTCGCCTAAACGTGTCCGTCTTCCCAGCAAGCCCGTGCGAGATATAGCCAAGTGGCATACACCAAAATTTAGTGGAAATTGGTTCATTCCATCAGTAAAGTGTCAGATTCAGTGCATCAAAACTGACGACACTACGAGCTGAAAACTTTGGGTGGCTGTAGAGACGTCTCGTCAGCCAGCCCATTCTATACAAGGAAAACTACGAAGATTACATAAAAGCAAAATAGTTCCACATTTACTGCATGTCTAGTGCAATTGATTGTAAAAAAGCCGAATCGAAAATGTCCATATGGTAGGAGCACTTCATCAATAATTATGGGTGGCTGGAGAGACGTTTTCCCAGCCAGCCCATGTGATATCTCGGAACATATAGTAGGTAGGAAGATAAAACAAAGCTTAATATTTACTACCTACTCGGAACAGTAGGTAGCAAATATTTCAAAATCCTAGCTCCACTAACTTTTGAGATATTTGTATTTTTTCATGGGCTTGCTGGGGAGACGTCTCGCCAGCAAGCCCATGCTGTAACTCAAAAAGTACTGCACGTAGAATGCTGAGCGATATACCAATAGAGAGTGCATATTTGATGCAATAAGCACCAAGAAAAATGAGTCCCTAGGTCTTACGGTTTCGGTGCTAGAAACAAATATCATTTTCCCGCCGAAAATTTTGAATGCATGATGTGAAGTGCGACGTTGCCGTTCTGTGCAACTCTACATGTTGCTGTTAGAGCATTCAAAAATCAATCTTGTATCCTAATAGTTAAAAGGTACTGTAGACGCACGTGTAGATTATTTGTAATTTGAGAATAGTTCGGGAGACGGTGTACTTAGTAAAAGACTGATTGGTTATCAAGAAGTTTTTATTTATTTGTGGACGACATGTTAAGAACGAAAGAGATAATATGTATTTTAGCTCACGTGAAGACTAACTGGTGCCTCAATCTCTTTTTAGCAACCGTGACAACTGTATTCTAGGAGGAGATGTAGGTTTAATGGTCTCAGTAACAAACTAAAATTTTTAAAGTATTCTTAAAATGTCCTGTAATTAATAAGTTAAGAAAACTGATTTATTAAATAAATACGTGAGCCAAAATACATATTATGTCTTTTGTTCTTCACATGTTGTCCACAAATAAATAAAAACTTCTTGTTAACCAATCAGCCTTTTAAGTACACCGTCTCCCGAACTATTCTCAAATTACAAATAATCTACACGTGCGTCTACAGGACCTCTTAACTATTAGGACACAAGATTGATTTTTGAATGCTCTAACAGCAACATGTAGAATTGCACAGAATGGCAACGTTGCACTTCACATCATGCATTCCAAATTTTCAGCGGGAAAATGATTTTTGTTTCTAGCATCGAAACCATAAGACCTAGGGACTCACTTTTCTTGGTGCTTATTGCATCAAATATGCACTCTCTATTGGTATATCGCTCAGCATTCTACGTGCAGTACTTTTTGAGTTACAGCATGGGCTTGCTGGCGAGACGTCTCCCCAGCAAGCCCATGAAAAAATACAAATATCTCAAAAGTTAGTGGAGCTAGGATTTTGAAATATTTGCTACCTACTGTTCCGAGTAGGTAGTAAATATTAAGCTTTGTTTCATCTTCCTACCTACTATATGTTCCGAGATATCACATGGGCTGGCTGGGAAAACGTCTCTCCAGCCACCCATAATTATTGATGAAGTGCTCCTACCATATGGACATTTTCGATTCGGCTTTTTTACAATCAATTGCACTAGACATGCAGTAAATGTGGAACTATTTTGCTTTCATGTAATCTTCGTAGTTTTCCCTGTATAGAATGGGCTGGCTGACGAGACGTCTCTACAGCCACCCAAAGTTTTCACCTCGTAGTGTCATCAGTTTTGATGCACTGAATCTGACACTTTACTGATGGAATGAACCAATTTCCACTAAATTTTGGTGTATGCCACTTGGCCATATCTCGCACGGGTTGCTGGGGAGACGGACACGGTTTTAAACCGGGCTGTTATTTTTTTTTTTGGTTTCATTCTTCCTTTCGGAAAGGCAAAGAGTACAAAGCCCATACAGCCATGTCTGATGTCTTTAATCTTTCTTTTTGCTCCCCTCGTAAAGCGATAGTGAACTTTACGAAGGAAAATGTTCGTGACTTTTTGGGACAACGCAAACGGGGCTTAAACACGAGATTACTTGAAATCTTCATCAGCTGCGCACTCCGTAGTAAATTTACTGCATAACACACTATCTTTATTATCCACTAAATCACTAAATGCACAAAAAAACTAAATTTCAATTAAGCAGGTAAACACCCATGTCGAGTTCCCGCCAAAAAACCGGAACAGTAGCTATTCACGGCCCAATTTAGGTTGCGTTCCAAATCGGGTTGAAATTACCCTGACAGCTAGTAGCTATTCACGGCCCAATTTAGGTTGCGTTCCAAATCGGGTTGAAATTACCCTGACAGCAGGATAGCTTTATATGACGTCCAGCGGTGTGGTCGAGACAGACAGCTGTCAAATTTTAACTATTACCGTTTTGGAACTCACTCTTAGTTGGGTGCCAGCCACGTTGAGTCCAAAGAGCTTATAGGTTTTATAGGTCTGTGGTTGAGTCTATTACTAAATTAGCTGGTAGTCAAAGCAAAAATTAAAAAGTAAAGAAGAAATGTGTCATCATCATGCTGTCACCCAGCTGTCATTTATTTCTAAACGAGCCTTACTTGTGTATGGGTGGGTGTCAACGTTGCCAACTGTACGATAATTATCGTATTTGTACGATAATTTGAGGTGCTGTACGATACAAAATAATTAGGTACGATAGTACGATAATTTTACTACCACGTACGATATTTTTAGATTTCATACGATAATTTTGAAAGACATTTTCATTTCATGTATCCGAATTCAATAAGGGTTTGCTTAAGAAGTTCATACTCGTCTTCGGAAGATGGCGCTCAGCACTGGTGAAAAATTTACCACGTCTATAACAAAAAGCGAGACAGATATACCTTGGAAGCGTACAAATCTTAGTCATCTTTCTCTTTTCACAATACGTATTTTAGCTAAGTTAACAATTGACTAAGCACATTTTTTCATGAGTGGATGGAGTGAGAAAAACTGGTTTTCTTGGACTTTGCTTGCAACAAGTTTTGTTTACTTTACTAATGAAACAAATTGTTTATTATATTAGATTAGTTTAATAGTGATTGCTGATTGCGCTTTGGATCTGGTGTTAAGGTGCTTTTCAGTTCCGACGAAACTACCGAAAGGTAAGTGAGATAACTCATGTATTCGAAAAATTGCTAAGCTGATGCTGGTTGAAGTTACAGTCATGCCGTATTTATAGCACTTATTTGTTACGTTACAAATTAACTCTTTCTTCAAATTATGATAAAAATGAATGTACGATAATTGTACGATAATTTTAAGACCAAAATCCGATAATCTTGATTTAGAAAGTTGGCAACACTGGTGGGTGTACGTACTCTGTACATAAACTTACTAATCTGGGGGCGGGTGGTTGTTTGTCACGTCACAGTCGAACGAAAGTTAGTCGATTTACTTTGTGTATCAGTGTTAAAAAATCATTAATTTACTATTACTGTGAATCACTCACGAATAGTTCGTTAAATCTGTTACAATTTCAGTAGTTATTGTGTGTAAAGTCGCAGTGAACAAGTGTTGTTCTCAATTTTTTGTGACACGGAACTTCGCATCTCTGTACAGAGCAATAGGTACACAGGTACCAGAGCGACAGATTGTGTTGAAAGTTTGGAAAAGGCATTGAAACAGGTAAGAAATAAGGATAACTAATTTCGTATTTGATTTTGTTCTATGTAAAATTCCTGTAATTTATAAATGCACTTTGTATAGAAGCTTTTTTTCAAATTATTTCCTCATTCAAATAATTTTTTTTTCTTTAGGTACTTGTATAAACTTTACTATTAACGCTGCGTTTCGAGTTGGCTAGAAATTACCCTGGCATAACACAGTGCAGTATAGCTTAATAAGACTTCCATATGTGTGTCCGAGACAGACTGCAGTCAAAGGGTACTTATTACCCAAATCGAGATGGCCTCTAGAAAAGGCCTCTTCACAAAAAATGGTTGTATAGTGGTAGGCTCTTTTTGATCCTTTATTAATTAATAAAATAATATATTGTTTTAAAAGGAGGGGTTTCCTCAGCCCCCCTCGCCCCACCAAAAAAAACCCTATATTCGACGGTCCATAATCTAAAGTTTAGCCATAATTCCTACATCATAAATGAATTACTTTTTTTCATCGAAAAAAGAATAGTGTAAAATTTGTGAAATATTAACCATTTTTCGTTCAGTGTGCAGTTTAAGTCAAGGCTTCTGACCGATATTTTAAAAACCAGGTTTTGCAATGCTGCTGACTCAAACCTGCTCAGAGCATAGATTGGGTTTAATGTCAAATCTAGGTTTTTGTATGATTCTATCCAAATAAAACCAAAACTAAATAATTTTAGCTGGGATTATATTAAAATTAAGAGGTTATGGAATATTACAAATAATAATTTTTCTACAGCAGGTAAGTTTAAAATTAAATATTATGTAAGGAACTCCTTTCTGAAAACGCATGATCATTTATTGAAACTGAACAACTTTCAGAGAATGAAACTTTACTCAGTGTAAATATAGTTAATACATACACTTAACATCATGCCTTTTTCCTGTTGGTCTAGGCAAAGACAACAGTCCTCCACCTGCTACGATCTTGACATACTATCGAATCTCATGAACTGAGTCATGACTCATAAGTTCGAGGCATTTATTTTAAAACAATTAATAGAAATTGTTATAAATTAATTATTTTCTTTATGGACTTATCTAAAAGAAAACAATGTTGAATTGTGGTTCTTTTGTAAAAATTATTCAGTTATAATTTAACATAAACTTAGGCAACAGTACACTATTATTGTATTACTATATACTATACCGCCTAAATGAGTCCTTGCCCTTGGGGTATGTGCGGGCAGGTGCGGGTGCGGACGGCGGATGCGCGTAGAGAATGAGAATGCCCCGCCGCCCGCCGCCGCCCGCACCTCGCCCGTTCCCCCGCCTGTCGTCTTACCCCCGCGCCCCTGTACCCCGCGGGCGAGGACTCATTTAGGCGGTTTATCTATAGTGACACGCCCTGGCTTCGCACGGGTGCAATATAGAGCATTTCAAGAATAAGACAGCATTTTTGATGAAAGCTTTTAGTAGGCTTAATTACTTTCAACGTCTTGAACAATTATCATCATATTTTAACAAATTAAAACACAACAATAGTAAACTAAACATTAAACCTTCCTTTTTAATCACTCTATCTATTGATGAAAACTGCATTAAAATCTGTTGCATAATTTTTTTACATTTCACATAAAGTCATCTGATCCCAATCTAGATAAAGCTTGTACTATCGGTACCAGCATGAATAGATAAATGGGGATCGAACCCGCAGCCAACCCACGATATAGTGGGCTGGCTCATTACCAACTACACCAACAGGTCAGTCGAGTGAAGTTTAAAAGATCTAAGCATGTAGAGGGACAAACAGTGGTGGTAAGCTACTTTGTTCTATACTAGATAGATCACAGAGCTCTACAGTTCATGTGTCGTGCTCTGCATCTAGAGACAAATTCTTTATTTCATTCAATACAAATCAGTGTCACCATTTACTAAAACTAACACGCTTCCCAGACCCACACTACTAGAGTCATTTGAGTGCGATAAACATAGTACCATTATTGCAAGAGAGATGCAAAGAACCACTGACAGCGTCTCTATGGCAACGAATATGTTTATGATGTGCATTCAGAATAAGCGCTTACATAAATTGGATAGTATACCTAGTCAATAAGGAACCAAATTTTTTTACTCTCTTCGCTTCTATGGGGGGGTGCGCCCGCAGGCGGAGTGGCCCTATCGTTGTTCGGTGAGATATATAGATATTTATTTAATGGATTGTTTTATACTATGTGGAGATTATTTACTATTTTTTCAATGTCTTGGATAACCATGAGATCTATGTATACATACTTATAGTAAGACTCCTGCAGCCTGGTCATCTGAGTTACATAAGATAAAATACATAAACGAAACCCTAATGTGGTGAACAAAAACCGGCAAAGTGCGAGTCGGACTCGCGCACTGAGGGTTCCGCACCACTAGGTAAATTTTTTTAATTAGGTGACCAATCATGTAAAGAATGCTCTCGTTACGATTACGAGTCATAACCTAGATGGGTGACCGCTAGTGGTATAGAGAGTTTCAATGCTTTGGAAAGCACGTTAAAGTACATACTCAAACCCTGACACGTATTTGCCACCACAACTAGGGGTCATTTTTACCATGCAAACTGCCAAAAACCTTTAACCTTGACAGTGCATCCGTTTGTCCATACACATTTTAAAGGTTAACGCGCACTTGTCAGATACGCATTTTATTTAACTTATTGTCATTGTTTTATTCGACATCGTCCGTGTGGACTTAACGTTCATCATCATCATATCAGCCGAAAGACATCCACTGCTGGACATAGGCCTCCCCTAAAGATCTCCATGACGACCGGTCCTGCGCTGCTCGCATCCAGCCAGCGGCTTCCCGCGACCTTGACCAGATCGTCGGTCCACCTTGTGGGGCGTCTGCCAACGCAACGCTTCGTCTTCCGGTACGTGGTCGCCACTCTAGAACCCTTACGCCCCATCGGTTCTTCTTGCGATGTGCCCTGCACACTGCCACTTTAGTTTAGCGATTCTCAGGGCTATGTCAGTTACTTTAGTTCTTCTGCGTAACGTTAAACCACATCATTCGTTTGACGTTTTACGATATAAACTTTTATATCGTAAAACGTCAAACGGATGCTAAGTGTGGCAGTATCTGGATTGTCCTGATATATGAAAGAAGGCGGCTACAGGCAAAATAATATATATAGCTTTATGTACAATGTTAACCAAAACCCAATAACAGATAGCACTGTAGGGTTTTTGAAACGCGCTATTTTCAATCTTTTTGCGCTCCGTTAATCGTAAGAGCCGTTTTAGAGAAACCGATTACAAAACACAAATATTGACAGCAGTATATTAATTACCAGTACGGGGCGTTGCGTAGGATATTGTTTTGAGCGACGGAAACAAGGGCCCTGAGTCAAGTTGCTTTCTACAATCGCAAACGCCAGTAGAATAGAATGAAAATGTATGAGATTGACATTAGCTAACGAAATGTCACGTGACAGCTTATGTCAAATCCATATAGTTTTATTCTATTCTACTGGCGTTTGCGATTGTAGAAAGCCACTTGACTCAGGACCCAGTACAAGTATCGCTCCGTTTTGCTCTGAAGCATAGCTCTGTCATTCTAATCAAGTTACGTGTTTTGGACTGTAAATGAATCAACTCTGCTGTACCGAAATAGACAATTTTCGAGTAATCTATAGTGGTATAACAGCAGCGACCTTCTGTCACCTTCATTTTATTTTAATCATTAGACCCAAATAAATTGGACCTCCTTGCTTCGCTCATTAGATCCCCTAGAGCAAAACGTTTACGTTTTTTTTTTTAATAAATTTAAGGTAGATTTGCGCGACGTTGCTCTAATTTATAAGTTAGATCCGTGTTGCACCGAAGTGACAATCGGTCGATTCCTTTTTTCTTCCCTCGTTTTTCCAACTATCGCGGTCTTTAGTACTCATAAATTCCCTGCAACCGCGTTGTCGGATCTTTTTCGTAGTCTACCCCGACGGCGGCGTTGACCATCATAGGATATCCATTGTGTGACGACTTTTGCCTACCTTACCTACCGTCGCGGATGCATACGGCTCACGTGCCAAGCCCAGTCCCACTTGAGCCTGGCTGTCTTTCGACCCACATCGGCTCTCTAAAATATAAAATCTGTTTATGAGCTTATTTCTCTTACTACGCTTCCTTGTCTGCGCTCACCCTAATCGACCCTACCTACACTATTATACACGTAACGGGCAGTACCTATAGATACGCTTGGTTAAGCATGGCTGACCACAACGTATTTTGTATGGAAGCATGGAATGGAAGCAAGTTATTATGTCTTTTGTGACTCAGGGACATTAATCCTGCACCCAAAACTGGTTCTGGTACAGTTAGAGGCTCAGCAGACGGCAGACTTTTTGTTCTGACAGTCCGCCGCGCCAGTGTAAGTGAGTAAAACGGTCCGCTTCTATTTGCGTATTTTCAAAAATATTTGGTTAGGAAGGAAAACAGCTTGAAAAGTTGTTCAGTTCAAAGAGATATTTAGTCGAAAAGGTTGTTCAGATTGATTGTTATTTAGTTTAATTTTTGAAAAATGATGTTTGTATTTTATTCTGATAAAAACTATAATTTTCGCAATACCGGCCATACTGGCGGACAAAGCCCGTGACAGCCTGTGTCTTCCCGACTCTCGTCTGCTGAGCCTCTAAAGAGCATGCTAAGCTTGACACTCGCAGTGCGATTTTCGCCTCTAAACTGACTAAGATAAGCGCGATACCGAAATCCAATGTGCCAAGCCTTTTTTCTGTTTTTAGGGTTCCGTACCTCAAAAAGAAAAAACGGAGCTCTTATAAGATCTGTTTGTTGCCCATCTGTCTGTCTTTCTGTCAAGTCCCTTTTTCTCCTGAACTGGTAAAGGAAACAAGTTGAAATTTATACCCAATTTTAAGGTTCATAAACCCTTGAATCTGTGAAAATTCCAAACTTCAACGACAACACAATCAAAAGATACGGCAATTTATTTATTAACGAAATCAACACCTATGGGTACTTCCCGTTAAGAGGCTATGGGAAAAGATAGATATTTGACAGTGCGCGCAGTCTTTTCGCTTGAAAGAAAGGGATAAAGTGCGCAATCCGCAACGCATTCGATTGCGACAGATATACTGTGCGTGTTATCAAAACTAAATGACGTAAGCGCCTGATATAAAATATCGACTTTTTGTAAAAACTAAGTAATAAAATAAAATTTTAGGTTGGGCAAACCCTAGCAACTACAAATACCATTCTGTATACTTAATTTCACTACTTAAAATACCTCCGATTCCACAAAAAGAGGAATAAATGAAAATTGGAGAGGCAACTTTTGATTTTTATTTTGTCGAGTCGATTTTCCCTAATCATGTTTTGGTCTTGGTGATGCCCTCACTTTAATGGTCAATGAATACATACCTGAAAATCACGGCAAGATATTGGGTAAATATAAAGATATTTCTCTTTAGAATACCCAAAAAAACTTACATATCGCCTTAAGAGGCCTATTACAAAGTTTCGTCCAAAAAAATGAAAAGTGGAAAATCTCACTCGGCGTCCAGATTTTTCGACACTGTTTTGTAGCTGAAACTAAACGATACAAATACTTTTTGTATTTTCAAGTTATTTGATACTATTATTGCGTTTGAAAGGCCAGCGCATCGGATTACGGAGAAATTTGGCAGTTTTAAGTATACGTTCAATTAAGGCATTAATACGAATTGTTTTTAAACAAACGGAGGTGATTTTCATTTTCTTTATACGAAATAATATTCTTTCTTTATATTATAGTAAAGAGCAATTTATTTTTTGTAGTTTTTTTCGTTCGGAATTGATTTTTTTTCTAGATTTTCCAATATATTTTTCAAAATTCCGAGGCCGCTACAAACTACACTATTATATAAGATATTTTATTGTATTATTTTAATTTTGTTTGCTTAGCCCAATAGTTCAATCCACGAGCCCAAAAAAGTGCCTTCGTGCATTTTATGAAAACTTGCTTTGGAATATTGGCTATATCTACCAATATAAGAAAAAAATGTTAAAAGCGAGGCCGCTACGAACTTAAATAATAACTATTCTTCAACATTTTATAAGTTAAAGTTGTCAAAATCTTTCCGTTTCTCAGATTAAGGACGCCGAAATTAGATATTTTGCGCAAAAAACACGCTCAAAATGTAATAGGCCTCTTAACCTAGGATCATATTTGGCTAGGAGCTAGGTCTCGTAGCACAAACAAACGGAACAGTCTATTCTCACAAGTTTTCATAACCAGTAAAGGCGACCTTCCGTTTCAAGTATTTTCAAATAAAAGAGAGGTCAGGTTAGAGCGAACTCGGATTTTTTTACATCAAAGGGCAAAATAATAAGAATAATAATGATTTATTGTGAAACCGGTAATAAGATGTACGAAGAAGATAGAAAAGTCCTCGGTTTTACCTATTTCAGGCATACAATATTAAACACATCTTCACATTAGGTACAATTAGTCACATTAAAATTAAAAGTAATGTCAAAATTATTAGGAACTACGTTAACACCATGAAGCTTGAAGAAAAAGATATGGTGGATGGGTACGGAACCCTTAGGGCGACATTTAAGACGAACAATTTTCGAACCTTTAGTTTTACATATCAAACTAAAAATAAAAACTTTATTTTATGCGTAAATTGATAACCTTGAAGTCAACTTTCAAATATAAGACAAATGAAACAAATAGCATTAGAATTATAGGAATTCTGATCTCATTAATCTGTTAGAAAATTTCGGCAATTTCATAGGTAAAGACCTATTATATCGGAAATTACTCTCGATTTCTTCTAGATCTAACTAGAGGCCTAGAGGCGTGCAATTCGCTTCCTCGTCGATAGAAGTTTCCAATTTCTCATAAGGAATGTTGATTGCTATGCGTTTCTTATGGTAGCTAATGCAACGACCTGATTGATATACTCCTATTGCAACTGTCGAGTGGAAAAATTGTAACTAAAAATAATAAAATAAAATAATCTTTTTTAGACAAACTTGACAGTAATTACAGAACCCTGTCTCCCAAACTAGAATAACTGCATTTGATTATTGTGTTATACTCAATACTCAATACATTTATTGCCTTCATATGGTACATAACAAGATGGTATTATAAATAAGGTATCTCATATGAGCCCATTTTCAGAGGCATTGCAATAATTGAGATAGACCGAGATTTTAAATAGTTATCAACAATATTTAATTATGTATTTATATAATGTAGGTATATTTTTTTAGTTTATTTATTTTTATCATTGAAATATTCGTTTAAATTATAGTAAGTTTTATTTATTAGGTATTCTTTTAATAGTTTTATCATCTTATTATAAGAATTTTCTATTCTTATATTTAGCGGTAGATGATTATATATTTTTATTGATACACTTAAAGGGCCAGAACTATGTATTTTTAATTTAGAAGGTATATTATTAATTTTATTTGTTTTATACCTGCGAGGGTACAGTCGGGGCTGATTATCTTCCATTTCGTAGAACTGCGGGTTGTTCTTAATAAATTTGCAAGCTTCTAGAATGTATAGAGAGGTTAAAGTTAAAATTTTCAATTTAGTAAAGGTCGACCTACAGCTTTCATCATTTTTTAAATTTCCTAATATGCGTATACATTTTTTTTGTAATATATAAATATTCCTTTCTGATAAATGGTACAGATGAACTACGATAAAGGACCCGCCCCCTTACATTGCTTTTATTTTTTTACTTTCGAGCGGAGCGAGAAATGTATTGTATTCGTGAAAAAAAAAGATTTTCTAATTTTCTCAAAAATGTGTTCTATATCACTTATACATCATAAAAAACAAGTCTCCCAAAAACACGGAGTAAGGAAGGGGAGAGGAGCTGGCCCTACGAAATTTTTGTACGACACGAAGCGTGACAGTGCGCGGGGGTGAAGATCGAGTCACGGGTTGGCGGGACATACAACTAGACTCCACCTACTTATGTAAAATCCATATAGTGGCAAATAGTGAAACTACAAGCACTTTTTGTCCTTACGCACTTTTTGGTGGTACTGCTATACTCTACTAGATGGCGTGAAAGACACTTTACTAAAAAAATGAATTATTTGTACAGGGTGTTAATTTAATTGCGTGCCATAGCCCGCGGGTTCAGTATCAGTATCTGAAAGACTTTCCCAAAGGAATATAGTTCGATAAAGGACATAAATTTTGGACTTCCCATACAATTGTGTTGGTCACTCAGTAGGTATGGAAAGTCCAAAATTATTTTTTGTTTTTCGACCTATGTTCCTTGAAAAAAGTTATTCAGTCACTGATACTGATATGATCTTGCTCCAGAGCTATGGCTCGCAATTAAATTATAACCTGAGACTAAGAGCGGGCAGTCGGTAACCCTTCCTCGTTGCTTATGAAAATAGCGACCAATCTATACGTATAATAAAATCGCGAACTCGGCGAACCTGTAAGCTAAGCTACAAAAACTGTGTATTTTTGACAGGATGGGTCGAATTGATAACCTCTTCTTTTTGAAGTAGATTAAAAAGATAAAAGTGGTGGCAGCTTAACACGTTATGCTCCCTCTATCTATATGAATATAGAGCCAACTATATTGATTTGAAAATTCAAAAATAACAATAGGTATTCATTTGTATACCTACTTAGTAATCAAATGAAAATAAGAGGCATTCCGCTATTCCTACTATGAGAAGTAGGTATGTTGTTCACGATTTTGTTTGCGATGAGGTAAGGTTGCTGACTTCTCGCTCTCTATCTACTGGGTGTTTATTGCCAAAGTTTAGAAGATGGTTCGGTAACGATAAAGGAACACAAAAAAATATTTAAAAAATCCTACATAAAAAAACGAAATCTCCTTGACTAACTAAAACTAGAAATTGAAACTAAACTAACGCAAAAAAGAAACAGTTTCAGTTATGTGTGTGCCTACCTAATCCACTGATACTTGCGCGCTGGTTTGATGATCTGGGTCAAGTTTTAATTTTTTTTAAGCAGGTTTTTTTTTCATATCTTATTGTGTTCTTTTATCGATACTGAACATCCACTTAGCTATGGCACGTTATTAAAATAAAAACCCTATATACTACTTACTTGCTGAAATCTGGAAGACGGTTCTTGAACCTAACTCTGGCGAGTTTGTCCACTGCATACTAGGTGGCGCTACTACACACAACATAACTACAAACTACAAATATTTCTCCAAATAAATAAAATATTCACGATATTCACGTAATTTTTATCAAACTATTGTTAAAGCTAAAGCCAGAAATGTAAATTGAGTCTGTGGAAGTAAAAAGGGGTGAATTTCGATCGTCTACAAATATTCCCAAAACCATCTAGCGACATAAAGCAGAACTAATGTTACGGCCACATGCCTACAGTACATCAATAAAATTATTGAAAAATCTTACTTACAAGTGAAAAGACACTTTAAATGCACTTTCTTTTTGCGTTTCTGACGAATTTAAACACAAAGGCAAACAACACTTCATAGTGGGAGTTGTTTTTCCAACTATTTAAACAATTTTTTGCAGAGCGTGTTTCGATGTGATCACTGGTAAGTTCAAAGAGGAAATGGCGTATGCCCCGCCCCCTTTCGTGACGTCATGGCTCAATTGATTGAATCACGGCTCGACTGATATCATCATCTCCTCTCTATTCTTTACTCCGTGCCCAAAAATGTCCGTCCGTCCGTCGGTCGGTCGGTCGGTCGGTCCGCTTTGGCCTAGCGGCTAAACGAATGGTCAGATTGACACCATATTTTGAATTTAGGAGTCTTGTGCAAATCCATCGAAGGGTTCTAAGTGGTTTCTTGCTGGCTCTCAATTTGAGGGTAGCTGTCATACAACGAAAATGAAAAATTGAATTTTTCTCAAGAACGGCTCATAGAATCTTGATGAAACTTTGCATGACCAAGCATCTCCACGTAAGATATCTTGCGCCAGTAACAATTAATCTGTGTAATTTCATATAAGGGGTGTTCCTGTACGACCAAATCGTAAATATGTGATTTACCCAAAATTGGTTCCATTGAGCTTATAAAATTTTTCTATAATATTAATCCTGGATTTGTTGTCTACCTGACTGGATATTCTTTATGATTTTTTTGAATAAAATTCAGTACACAGGGTGTACCAAAAACTGAAAGGGCTTGCTCACTAGACTAAACTGAACAATTACCCATAAGGAACACGTGTTGGGAAATTAAAAAAATCTCCATGCAAGTATCCTACGGTAGTATCCATTGATCTGTGAAAATTCATATAAAGGCTGTTCCAGTACTACCAAAAGTTAAACATGTGATTTACTCGAAATCGTTTGAGGTTTGTTTGTTTTAATGTTTAACAATTTGAATTCTGAATTGATCTGTATATTTCATTTGAATTTTTTTTGGAAAAACGTAAATAAAAGTTTGTATTTCCATACTATGTGTATGGCATTACAAATTTAAGTTTGCGGTTGATAGTTTTTCCTTGAGTATTGCGAGAAAGTACAGTGCAGTGCTGCTGTACCATTTATTTTTTACAAGAGGGCAAACGAGCAGGTGGGTCACTTGATGGTGAGTAGTCCTGATCACCACCGCTCATAACACCCATACATTGACACTAATCCTATACAATTAAACAAGCAATATTTGTACAATATATTTATAATTATATTTGTATATGTACTTGTAATCGGTTTCTGTAACGGTTTCGATGAAATTTATTTGAGGGTTTTCGTAGACGATAAATCGATCTAGGTCTAATTCTAATTCCGCTTTCTATACAAAATCCTATAGTGACATCTGTTGGCGGGTAGGATAGCTTGATCACTGGATGATATTTTAATGTTGAGGCGGCTATTATAGAGCGATGCTCGGTCGCCCAGGTACTAAAAAGTAAAGCACGTTATCCACCCTGAGAAATAAGATGGTCTCATGTGCTGACAATTTCTAACCCTTGTAACCCGAACACAGCAGTGCAATTACTGCTGCATTGCGGCTGAATTTTTCACAGATTTTTCACAAACGCCCTGAGACCTTCGAAAAACTAATATACACTTGCAAATCAAGTGCGGGTGGGCCATGATATCGTATAATCATTTTTTAGGGTTCCGTACCTCAAAATAAAAAAAGGAACCCTTATAGGATCACTTTGTTGTCCGTCTGTCTGTCTGTCAAGACCCTTTATCTCACGAACGGGTAAAGGTATCAGGTTGAAATTAATACCATATATTAGGGTCCATGAACCACACAAGATCTGAAAATTTCAATTTTTTCAACGACGCAATCAAAAGATATGGCATTTTATGTCCTCATCTCCATACATTTATGCACTAAAGCAAAACCTATAGGGTACTTCCCGTTGACCTAAAATTATGAAATTTGGCAAGAAGCTAGGTCTCACAGTACAAATAAAGGGAAAAGTCTGAAATCATTAAATATTACAACTTTTCTCACAACTAATGGTAACTAATTGTGGTGAGCTTCCGTTTCAAGAACATTCATATAAGAGAGGGGTCAAGTTGGATGGTCGCGGAGGCGATTTTGTTTTAGTTCTATTTTAAAAACGGGAACACTTACAAACTTGAAAATTGGTATGTTTATAGTGCATAAGCTATAAAATAACAACAAATAATAAAATTTCGTCAAGCGCGTGTCGGACTCAAAAAATCTTGCACATTAACTTACTGAAATTTCAACTAATACAATTATAATCATATGGTGCGCGATTCCGACTCGCACTTGGCCGGTTTTTTTTTTAGGTTACCAACACATTTTGCAGCCATGACAGTAAAACCAGAGTATATTTGACGGAAAGAATAACATCATTGTTTTGCAAACTTGTTTTTTCTGACAGCTTTAGCCGATTGCTTTTGACATAGCTGCAAAATGTGTTGGTAAGCGTTGAAATAAACGAAAAAAATATATCATATTTCACCTCTACCTAGGGCCCAAGCTATTGATGTACAACCAAAAGCAGGTCAAGCTTGACATTTTAGTGCAATTTTAGCGCGTACAAACTCCACCGAATTAAGCTGGACGTGCTCTTGACTGAAAAAAGTCCAATCAAGCTTGACGTGGTTCTGACTGTACCATCGAACCCGCAGCTGTGTTGCGTGTTTTTGGCGGTAACGCTGTGGAAATTTTTGTATGAGATGCAGATCTTTACCACCTACTGCGTTATCACAAAGTCATAATATGTACATTGTACATATTATGACTTACAATAAACATAACAGCTGCTAGTTTGATTAATTTGATTCAAGGCCAGTTGCACAAAGCACCTTTAATATCAAGGCTCCTTTAAATGTCATTTTCTTTGTCATCGATAAAGAAAAAAAAGCAAGTGGAGGGGCGTGCTATGTTATACTGTAGCTTATGTTTACGGAACCCTCGGTGTTAGAGTCGGACTTACTCTTAGCCAGTACGAGTATATAGAAAAAAAAAACCAAGCAACAATTTTGCAATAAAATTCTTGTCCGCTCAAATCTGATTGTCTCCAATCCGACACGCCTTACATCAACTTTTTCTTCCGTTCACGCAATTTTTGTGACGCCGTATTTATTCTTCATTTCGCGCCGATATTAATAAATGAATAGGTACACTCAATAGCACGTCTGTAGAAACACTTTTGGACCTTATGGCGTGGTAATAGAGTTAAAAAAGTTTCTACCGACGAGCGGTTCACTGTACCTAACCAGGTACAGACTGTAACAAAAAGGGTACAGTGTCAACACAAGAAACAAGTGTCAACTTGCTTCTCATGTTAGCCGTGTTCACAAGATTAGTAAATCTTTTAAAGGTCTTGTGTCTATGTCGAATTATTTTTTTAATTTTTAATATAATAATAATAAAGTCAATTTTAATGTAGTGTCAAATATTTAATATAATAAACTGTCTTCCTCTCTCCTACATTGCTGTGCCCGACGGGGTCCATGTTGTACTTATTTATTGTTTAAGAACTTGTAAACACACATGGAATGCAATAAATAATTTGAATTTGTATGTGCTTCTATAAGAAGATACCCACTGAAATTAAAAGTTTACCGTTAGATAAATTCAAAACTGTTATCAAGCAAAAATTGTACAAGAAAGGCTATTATAAAATATCAGATTACTTAGAAGAGAAAAATCTATGGGATAAAGACTACGGTTCTAACAGACTAATTCAAATTGACTTATGTTTATTGTATCAACCCTGTACATCAAACCAAACATATTTAAAACAGCGGGGGGGTTTTTTACTGTTGCTTCTTTTTTTCCCACATGGCGCCACTTTGTTTGTGAAGCGACGTAAATGTAACTGACGTTATCCCACAATGAATAAAGAACATTCATTTTTTTTAACATACGGGGATTGAGTCTTATGCTTCACTGCTTGGTAAAGTTTACTCTTGACCCACCAATACGGTACCTATTTATTGAACAATAGCTGTTACGATACGAACCATACAATAATTACCATACATGTATGGTTAAAACCGTGTCTAAGTCTAATTGACGACCGTTAACAAACTGTTCTTATAGGCCGACGCAGTTTACGTATGTACGCAATTCTGCAGGAACTATTACGCATTAGTACACTCAAAAGCACATCAGTAGAAACAGTTTTGGACCTTATTGCGTGGTAATAGAGTTGAAAATGTTTCAACCGACGTACGGTTCACCGTACCTATAACTTCCAATGTTTTGAAAGGTTGTACGAGTATTGGATAATAATGCGTATAGTCGTGGCTGAGGGAGAGTTAAGCAACGTTGGCCGTGGTTAGAACCCGGATGGGTGACCGCTAGCGGCACAATAAATTTTAATCTAATAAATTTATGATTTTTTTGAAGTGAATGGATACGGATATTAACATTGTCGAGGTACCTTCGTGTTTATTTAATAGAAATCACTTGTCAGCGTTACATACAAAACGCCACATTCTAGGTCATTTATCGCATTATAAATTCTGCCCTGATACAAGAGTATGTGTGAAAGTTGTAAGTCAACACATAAAAAGTTAAATAACCATTCTAATTGAAGGATTTTCATCCTCTCTCCCCCGTCCAAGTACAAGTTGGACTTGGCGCGCGAGTCCGACACGCACTTGACCAGTTTTATTATTTGTTGTTATTCTATAGCTTATGCGCTATATAACATTTTGACGCTTGTAAGTGTTCCCGTTTTTACGATAGAGTTTTTTTTATTATTTGTTGTTATATAGGGAAACAGAAATAAATTATCTGTGAAAATTTAAACTGTCTACAGCCCGCTGACAGAAACAGACAGACAGACTTCAGAGGCATGTTAATAGGAATCCGTTTTTCACACTTTGGGCACGGAACCCTAAAAACCAGTTCAGTGCAAAAGTTTTAGTGGTAGGTAAATTTTGTAGAGGCCTACTCGCTCTCTACTAGTTTTATTATTTCTTATTCTCTATAGTTCATTTCAATACAAACATACCTATACATTTCAATACAATCTACCGTTTTTACGATAAAGCGCTTAAAACATTTTGTGGCATCAGTGATACGGTATATAGTTTAATATGGTTTTGTTTTGAGTGTACTCCCGCATCATATTTTTTCATATTTGGATTAAAAGGAAATGGAGGGGCGTTAGTATCCCATTTATTGTCTTGAAACATGTTTATTGATAGACACGACTTATTTTAATTTAATTTAATTTATTTATTTAGGAAATCTTACAGCATTAAATGTGTTTATAAACATAAATATAATACATCGAGCTTGCCAATTAAAAAGATCTCACAGTTAAACATTCAGAAGTTAATAACAGCTATTACAAATAATAAAAAAAACAGGGGATAACAAAGGAAAACACAATATAAGTACAAAAAAATAAGAACTAGTTTATCTACATAGAAAAGAATGCATAAGTGTAGTGAGTGTGAAAGTGTGATGCATAAGTGTAGTGAGTGTGAAAGTGTGTGTGTGTATGAATGATAATGGCAGTGACGCCATATTGTGATGTCTTATGAAGGCCTCCTTGGCCAAATTCAGGACGTTCTAAATAAAAACCAGATTAAAAGTATCCCAAACCGACAAGCATTTATGTAAGGGTTGATGAAAGTAGAAAAAGCGAGGGAAGTACCTCTGCTTACCCTGACGGAAAAGAAACGTGATGTTATCGATGTATTTATGTATGTAATATGTTTATTTCCATTTATCATCATCATATCGAGTGTATTGTAAGATCGACGACCGACCTCACGGTGTCATCTTAGTTTTCGGAAAATCTCATGCTTCATCCTAACAAAACCTCGGTATGTCTCACAAAGTGATTTTTTCCTGACAGCGTCCGGATTCCAACCCTGTCGCGGGTATATTTTGTAACCCCACCCGAAGTGCCCCAGCTAACGGTACTCGAGCGGGACTAAGAAAATATTTTTTTTTTTCAACAGAAATGTTTAGTGTGTTCCGAATATTCTTCATATCTTACGTTGTTCTGTTCACATATTTCAAAATTTTCTCCCAATTAAATTCAATGAGCACGATCTCGGGAAATGCCTGAATTTAGATTCGTTTGTTAAATTTGTTAGTAATGTTAACGAAGAATCGATAATAAGTGATGCTGAGTTATGTGGTAACTTGCTTTCCAATGCTGCCAGAGATAATTATATCTTCAAACAATGAGCGAAGTGTGATAGACTTTCCCGATTCATATGTGTGCAGTTTATTTGAGGCTTACGCATGAACGCAGATGCGTTTTCTGTCCCAAGTTTCCGAGCTCTGTGTCGCAGACTTTCTGCTCTTTTGACTTTTTTGTTTTTAGGGTTCCGATACCAAAATGGTAAAAAAAAGAAACCCTTATGGTGCGAATTTGTCTGTCTGTCCGTCTGTCTGTCACACCTCTATATCTCAGCAACCTCTCATGCTATCGACCTGAAATTTAAAATAGTTTTAGAATATAGTTGCTCAACTTAATTGCACATGAAAGAATTGTCAAAAAATTATTATTATTAATGTAAAGGGGGCCAAATTTCAAATTGTCGCTACTAGGTTGAGTGGGGTATCATATGAAAAAGCTTTACTTTACATTCTAAAATATATTTTTGTATTTTTTACCGCTCTTAGTTTTCAAAAAAAAATACCATCCCCCCCCCCCCCTTATCTCCGAAGTTTGTGAAAGGAAAAATCTGAATTAATTACAGTTGACAGAAGTTTATGTAAACATTACAGCAAAAATTAAACGATCTGTCTAAGTTGCACAGTTTTTTTATAAATCTGCAAATAACCTTTACGAACAAATTTAGTTTTGCGGTCCTAAAAATGGACTTAGTTGCTTCCAAAAATAAAAAAAAAGTATATCGGAACCCTCGGCGCGCGAGTCCGACTCGCACTTGGCAGGGTTTTTTAGATTGACGTCGATACGTCTGTACTTTTTGGGGGGTAATTTCGTGCATAGTGGATATAGGCCCTCTGGCGGCAGTAATTTATGAGTCAGAGGGTGTGAGGGGAGGGGTTAGGGGGGGGGACTGGAACCTACTTACGTAGACGTATCCATGTTAAACTTACGGCCGTATCAAAGCATACAGCCAAACAGGGATTTTTCATATTTTTCTTTTTAACTTTATTTTGATCCAGTCTGTCTTCAACTCTTGTTCAAGAAAATACAATGTGCTCATCTTTTCCTATTACTATCATTATTTTCTCAATGTTTTAGTCACTCCATTGCTTAGCTAATTTCACCCTCATAATCTAATTTACATATAAAATAATCATTAGTCAATAAGTCATTATAAATAAAAAATATCATTTAGCGCGTGCCCACGAGGTAACAACGTCCCTGGCAGGCTGGCAGCGTTACCTAGCTGAATGGCGAGGCTAATGCGCTGCCCGAGAAAACTGCCAGCTCTGCGGTCGCCAGAGACCTCGTTGAGACGTGCCGAAGGACTCCTTATAATATTTTTAGACTCAGGGCCCCAAGTGCAAATCGTTTCGAACCCGGGTGCAAACATGTGGCGATCGGACAATCCCTGATATTTCCGAATCTTCAAAATTTCCGCGGACGCAGCGGCCGCTCCCGCCGCCTGCCCGCTCGTGGCTCTAACGTGGGAGGGGGCTAAAGTGTCTACACAGGTCGCATCCCACACCAAGCACCTTCCCTGCTCCCAGGGGATGAGCGTCAGTCCGTCGGGTCTCTTGCCATCACCCAATTTTTATTTCTTGATTACCAAATCTCTATATGGCTCAGCAAACGAAAGTGGTTCTTGGCCTCCGACATTAAAGCACGCCACGCCCACGCCCTGTTTTGTACCAATTCCGTCCAGTCGGCCACTCCTAGCTCATTTAAATCCTTGGGGACTTCATCCTTTTATCGATATCTTGTCTTGACAGGACGGTGTCCCGAAGACTGACCTTGTTACGCCCTCTTTGCCGCTCGATCTCCTGCCATCCACTCAACGTGGCCAAGCCAACGGAGTCGTGAAGATTTAATGTCACCACTGATGTTTGGCTCAGAAGTCAGAACTCCTGATTATAAATGACTAGCTAGAATAATCTACTATCACTGGTAGAAGTCGTACTATAAATACCTTTTCTTTGTCAAAGGCCATTTCGCGGCTTGGAAACTTGTGAAGCCAATGGGGCTAGCGTGTACAAACGGGAATAGTTTTGAAGTGATTGACTGTCGAACGAAAAATAAATAAAATAAACTTATTTCAAGCAATCCAGCAGCTCATAGAATGTGTTAGTTGGATAAATCTATATATATAAAAGAAGAAGGTGACTGACTGACTGACTGACATATTAACGCACAGCCCAAACCGCTGGGTCTAGAGATTCCAAATTTGGCATGTAAGTTCCTTATGAAGCCTAGGGGTGCACTAAGAAAGGGTTTTACAAAATTCCACCCCTAAGGGGGTAAAATAGGGGATGAAAGTTTGTATGAAAGTCCGTCAGTTTTGAAGTTAGGATCTTCAAAATTTGTACTTAGGCTAACGACTAAAAATAAACATTTACCTGTCTCAGGGTTTTTGAAAATTCGACACCCTTAAGGGTGAAAAGGGGGATGAAGTTGAAAATTCTTTATATTTGAAGTAAAATCCACATAATTTATTATTTAGGCATTAATGTAATTCTATGAAACGTTCATCACTGTTATTGAAATTCCACCCGAAATTCAACCCCTAAAAAAGGGAAATGGGCTGAAAAAGTCTAAAAACCAATATGGGTATCGTTTGTATGGTTTATCGGGTCGCTGATTACGAAAACTACAATAATTTTGAAATCCAACGTGGTGGACGTTAAATACCATCATTCCCTTGGGATGGGGTTGGGGTGCGATAGGGTTGAAATGTGAATATGGGAGTCGTTTGTATGGTTTATCGGGTCGCTGATTACGAAAACTACAACAATTTTGAAATCCAACGTGGTGGACGTGAAATACCATCATCCCCTGGGGATGGAGTTGGGGTGCGATAGGTTTGAAATGTCTAAAAATAAATATGGGTGTCGTTTGTATGGTTTATCGGGTCGCTGATTACGAAAGCTACAACAACTTTGAAATCCAACGTGGTGGACGTGAAATACCATCAACCCTTGGGGATGGGGTTGGGATGCGATAGGTTTGAAATGTCTAAAAATAAATATGGGTTTCGTTTCTATTTTAGGGATAGCGATTAAATTGGCGTTAGGGGTAGGGATAGGGGCAGGAATAGGGAGAGGTAGAGGTAGAGAGATAGAGGTAGAGAGGTAAAGAGGTAGAGGTAGAGAGGTAGAAAGGTAGAGAGGTAGAGCTGTAGAGAGGTAGAGAGGTAGAGAGGTAGAGAGGTAGAGAAGTAGAGAGGTAGAGAGAGGTAGAGAGGTAGAGAGAGGTAGAGAGGTAGAGAGAGGTAGAGAGGTAGAGAGGTAGAGAATTAGAGAGGTAGAGAGGCAGAGAGGTAGAGAGGTACAGGTAGAGGGAGAGGGAGAAGGAGGGGAAGGGGAGGAGGGAGGGGGTGAGGGAGAGGGGGGAGGGGGAGAGACAGGAAGGGGGAGGTGGAGAGGAAGGGGGGAGAAGGAGAGGGTTTTAGTTTTTCTCCATTTCTTCTGCGAATTGGCTCTGTTTTGAAATCTATATATATAAAAGAAGAAGGTGACTGACATATCAACGCACAGCCCAAACCGCTGAGTCTAGAGATTCCAAATTTGGCATGTAGGTTCCTTATGAGGCCTAAAGGTGCACTAAGAAAGGGTTTTACAAAATTCCACCCCTAAGAGGGTAAAAAAGGGGATGAAGGTTTGTATGAAAGTTCGTCAGTTTTGAAGTTAGGATCTTTAAAATTTGTATTTAGGCTGACAACTAAAAACTAAGTTTTATGTGTCTCAGGGTTTTTGAAAATTCTACACCCTAAGGGGTGAAAAGGGGGATGAAGTTGAAAATCCTTCATTTTCAAAGTAAAATCCACAAAATTTATTGTTCAGGCATAAGGGTTGTAATTCTGTGGAACGTACATCACTGTTATTGGAATTCCACCCCAAATTTAACCCCTAAAAGAGGGAAATGGGGTGAAAAATTCTAAAAACCAATATGGGTATCGTTTTTATGGTTAATCGGGTCGCTGATTACGAAAACTACAACAATTTTGAAATCATACGTGGTAGACGTGAAATACCATCATCCCCTTTGGATGGGGTAGGGGTGCGATAGGGTTGAAATGTCAAAAAATCAATATGGTTGTCGTTTGTATGGTTGATCGCGTTGATCGTGTCGCTGATTACAAAAACTACAACAATTTTGAAGTCCAACGTGGTGGACGTGAAATACCATCATCCCTTGGGGATGGGGTTGGGGTGCGTTAGGTTTGAAATGTCTAAAAATCAATATGGGTGTCGATTGTATGGTTAATCGGGTCGCTGATTACGAAAACTACAATAATTTTGAAATCCAACGTGGTGGACGTGAAATACCATCATGGTGAGGGAGGGGTAGAAGAATGGTTAGGGGGAGGGGTAGAAGGAGCGGGAGAGGGAGAGAAAGGGGGAGAGAGGGGTAGAGAGAGGGCGGGAAAAGAGGGTGGGGAGAAGGAGGGAGTGGTGGAAGGAGGGGTAGGGGGAGGGGAAGGGGGGGAAAGGGAGGTAGGAAGGGGGTTGGGGGAGGGGAAGGGTGGTGGGGAAGGGGGGGCAAGGGAGGGGAAGGGTGAGGGATGGGGGAGAGGGAGAGGGAGGGAAAGAGGGAGGGGAAAGGGAGGTGGGTAGGGAAAGGGAGGTGGGGAGGGAAAGGGAGAAGGGGAGGGAAAGGGAGAAGGAGGAAGAGGGAGGGGCGAGGGAGAGGAATAGAGAGGGATGTGATGAGGGAGGGGGTGGGTAAGAGAGAGGGGGAGGGGGGATGTTAAGGTGGGGGGGATAGAAAAGGATAGATAGGGAAGAATAGGGACTTTTTTGACTTTTATGAATACCTCCTAGCTACCCATTCACTCCCTTTATTGCCTTCTTTTTTAAGTTCGCCTGTAACGATTGACAATGAAAATTCCCCACTACCTACCAGTTGAATAAAATCAAAAGATAACTAAATTTGTAGTAAGATAGCATTTAACTTGGATAAGTACAAATGCATCTTTTACGTAGGGATCAAGAAGGAAAAGCGTTCCGCAAAAGATGTTTCAGTTAAGTTCGAGTTCTGTTTTTTTTATAAAATCAACGCGAACGAAGTCGCGTGTAACAGCTAGTAAGTTAATAAATCTTAATCCTACGTGTTAGCATGCATTAGTGAAGCTTGCAACAGCGTAGCATGTACGCACTAAAGGAACTGCCAATGAAGATTTTTTGCAAGTGTCTGTTTGCTCTACTTGTGGGTAAGGCTTATTGTAATTAGATTTATTTTTTATGGTCCAATTATAATATTATATCATTAAATTGAAGTGACATTGCTATTGTTTTTGTATTTAATTTGTTTGTTTAATTATTTTTTCAATTTTGCATACCTATTTAGGTGAAATAGTGTCGCAACATATGTAATGAAATGTACCACTATTTTTTGCAAATAAATGATTTGATTTGTAGCGGCATCGGCAGTCCAATCTCTCCGCTAACACGCACAGGATGGTGCAAAACCTTAGAAAAACCGTTGCCTGGTGGCAAAGTCCCATCTAAGATTGAGTGTGGTTTACCCTTTTATTTGTGAAAAAAAAAAATCATATTGTTTTGACGTTAGAATATTAAACTTACTGCATTAAGAAGGGTCATCTAAGTGAACATCTTACATTTACGCATTCACAATTTTATGCAATCGGTAATAGTACACTTAAATAAAATACACCTATAATAGCCACATGATACCGCAAAATAATGTTGATATCAAACTGGTTTTGCCGGTTAACCTCGAATTCTTATATGTGCAAATGTACGCTAAGAATCACCTTTAATGACACAGCTATTTCAATGTAATTTTAGTAATTTGTATATGACGCATATTCTATAATAGTGTCATTTCTAAGCAATTTGTAATGTGTATGGAATTAGCATTGCGTTTCAACGCCTAGGTAGATCTATTTTTAACGATTGTGCGAATAAAGAACTTCGCAATTTTATTTTATTACTTACTAGTGTTTGTCTGCATTTATGCTTCCTCGGTTTTTTCGTGTAAATATCGATAACGCCCGTTTAGTTTTTATTTAAAATACTTATTGGTGGATGCACTGGAATACCTGCGATTTTATATTTTCTCGATCTAGTAGTGCTGGCAGTAAAAATACTATTTTTTTATTTCTTTTCTTTTGGTTTTATTTTGTTTTGTTTGAATTTACAAAAAACCGGCCAAGTGCGAGTCGGACTCGCGCCCTAAGGGTTCCGTACCTATCTACTATATGATATACTAAAAGCTTTTGCTTTTTTATTTTAAAAACTCAAGTCCATCCAACTTGACCCCTCTTTTATAGAAAAGTTCTTGAAACGGGAGCTCACCTTAATTGGTTACTATTAGTTGTGAGAAAATTTTGAATATTTAATGATTTTAGACTTTTCCCTTTATTTGTACTGTGAGACCTAGCTTCTTGCCATATTTTATAATTTTAGGTCAACGGGAAGTACCCTGTAGGTTTTGCTTTTTTGCATAAATGTATGGATATGAGGACATAAAAAGCCATATCTTTTGATTGCGTCGTTGTAAAAAATTTAAATTTTCAGATCTTGTGTGGTTTATAGACCTTAATATTCGTTATTAATTTCAACCTGATACCTCTTCTCGTTCAAGGGTGAGGGTGAGAAAAAAGGTCTTGACAGACAGACAGACACACAGACAGACAGACAACAAAGTGATCCTATAAGGGTTCCGTTTTTTTATTTTGAGGTACGGAACCCTAAAAAATGTCTTATACGCAGGCAAATTGTATAATTTTCTCGTTTTTCATTCATTATGCCTTGGCATTCTACAAAATGCATAGGTAAAAAAAATCCCAAAACGGCGCGTAATTCCTTTTTGGAACTGACATTCGTTGTAATCGAAAGATAACCTAACCCAACCTAACCGATCCTTGCGGTAGACCCAGACGGCGATGACGAGATAAGCTAGACGCCTTTCATGCAAATTGGCCGAAGTAAGCACAGGATAGGACGTCGTAGAGAGAACGGAGGGAGGCTTTTGCCCAACCAACAGTGGGACATTGTGGGGAATATTATCAAATAAAATAAATGAAAATTGGTGTCGTGCGTTTGTTGTAACTATCTTACATATTACACATTTGTAATGGACAGTTTATGTGTCGTCTTGTCTCTAGGTGTATCATGATTTGTTACTTGCTTCTAAAAACTTAATAACAACCATGTTCTGTTAGATTATGTTTATTGAAAACATTAGGTACCTTATACCTACCTACCTGCGTTACCATTGAATTGTCACCAATCACCACTGTGGCAACGCTAAGAGATGTGGTGACATTTTGTAGTTGTAAGGAGTGGAACTCTGCTTGTGTTTCTGAGTTCATACAGCCGAATCTATTCAAGTCGCGAGTGAATAGGCTTCTTCTGGGCAAGCTCATTCCCTCGTAACCTCATTTCTGTCCTCAGCGCTAGATCGAGGTCAAAAGTAAGCCCATTGCAAGTATAAAAATAATAATTTGGGCAGTCAGTTTGATCGCTGTTGTAAAATGTCTGTAACATAGGGTGACTTTTAATTAGTTTTTGATAGAAAATGATACTGAACAACTTTTCCTAAGGAACATATCGGATCGGTCGAAATACGAACATCAAGTTTTGACCTACCATCATAGATTTATATAGTCAAGATAGGGTCTTGGGAACAAGCGGTTCAAAAATTCCCCATACAAGAAAAATAGCGCCATCTGTGAAAAACCGCGTGAACTACGTTGTGTAGTACTTCGGTTGGTGCTAAATACAGGGAACGGAAATAATATGGCGGGAAAAAACAAAACAAACTTTTTACTGTTTATATGTGATTTAGGCCTGGTTTTTCAGTTTCATTAATTGGATTATAGTCAAAAACAATAATAAGAAATAGCGATAATAATAATAAGAGTATATTGTTTCTTCAACTAAGAACATTCCATTTTGTTGGTAAGTTTATTTGCATCCAAAGTTGACAATATGACTGACAACAACTGACATTTGTTGGTCCTAAACGTCAGATTTCGGACCAACGAATTGGGGACATTGTAACGTGCCGATGGGCTAGTACTTATATATAAGTAAATGCCTACCATAGAAACTGCTTCAGCTGATAGCGCATTTTGTATGGGAGGTCAAATTTGTCTTTTCGTATTTCGACCAATGTTCCTTGGGAAAAGTTGTTCAGTATCATGAGTACATGCATATCTTTTGATATCAAGAACAAATTAAAGGTCACCCTATATATTTTCAACTAAACGGATTTCATTCATTTTACCAAGCCTAAAAAAAAGATATTCGAATCATCGACAATTAAAATAACGTAGTTCACAAACATCATAAAAAAACCCTATTCAAAGACTTTTAAGAATACGCAAACTAAAAATTACCGTATCATTATTCATGGTAGAGAAAGTTGTAACAGTCTTTTGGGCGATTGCTACAAAGAGAATCAATTATATCGTTACCAATCGGCTAATTGCGGTGGAAAGTGGACCATTATTAGATCAGTGTTGCCAGATATTTCAATTAAAAATAAAAAGGTAAAATATATACAAGAAAAGCTTAAGGCCTAATTTCACCCTACTCTCTTTCTTAATAAGTATTTTTTTGTCTGTTTGATGTGAAACAGAGTATTTTATTTGGTCAAAACCAAAAAAAAATATTTAGCAGCAATTATAATGTTTCCGCGTGGAGTTGTTTAAATTGCCATTTTTTTTTTCAATAGATTAAAAGTTAGTTAAATTTTTACTCAGTAACTGACCCATGTGGTGCCGGCAAAGAATAGTACCATCCCATACATACCCATGGGTGTTGTAAGAGGCGACTAAGGGTTATAAACTGGAGGATGGGCAGCAGCATCCTCCTGTGATAATTAAATTCAAAGAAATATGGTTGGCAACACTAGATAGAATAACGATCTATAACAGTCCGGTTAAAGCTTAACTGTGACTAATGGTTCAAGAGACATGCATGTTACCTTACAACTTGTTATTCTAGTTAGTCTTTGATGTATGCAAATTTTACAACAACTAAAATTTAACACGATATAACTGATTATGAAAATAGATTTCTTAAAAGCGTTCGACACTGTTTATCTCTTCCTTGAAACTTGATTTCAGTCTTACTCAAGTAGCAGTTCAGCTCTTTAAAAATTTACAGATCTAATATTATTTTACAACATTAATAATAATGCATTTATAACCCAGTTATTAGAGACTGACAACAAAATTTATTTAATTGTGTTCGGGAAATGTACTGGGCCCTTTATTTTTAAATAAGGGTACTCGTTAGGTAGCAGGCCATTAACTATGTTCAAATTTTACAACAACTGAAATTTAAGACGATCTAACTGATTACGAAATTAGATTTCTTAAAAGCATTCGACACTGTCTATCTCTTCATTGAACTTGATTTCAGTCTCACTCAATTAGCAGTTCAGCTCTTTCAAAATTTGCAGATCTAATATTATTTTACAACATTAATAATGATGCATTTATAACCCAGTTAGAAGAGACTGACAACAAAATTTATTTAATTGTGTACCAGGGAAATGTACTGGGCCCTTTATTTTTAAATAAGGGTACTCGTTAGGTAGGCCATTAACTATGTTCGTCAATTTACTTACACGAAAAAGAAAACAGTTGCAGAAAGGCCTATTTATTACAATACTGATAAATTCACAACTTTATGGACGGCGCAAGACTGCTGAGCCGCGCCACGCAGTGTTTAGCTGGACACGGTAGGCGGCGGCGGTCCCTGTAATCGGTGATCTTGAAAAAGACCCGTGTAAAGCAAACACGATGGCCATACACCGTTCATATAAAACGTGAATTCATTGGCATAATGAAAGTTCATCCTGAGTGTATTATCAAGTGCAACACTCCCGAGTCGTTTAGTGACAAATATAGGCTTGTTTATAGTTTTTTTTTAAATTAATGTCACATTAAGTGAGCAAACGAGCAGGTGGGCCACCTGATGGTAAGTGGTCACCACCGCCCATAGCACCCACTGTCTTATTAATGACATGTTTTGACACCAATAAGACAGCTAAGCGCGTTGCTCATTTTGAGAACTAAGATGATATATCTCATGTGCCAGTAATTTCGCTGGCTCCCTTGCCCTTCAAAACGAAACACTGCTGCTTCACGACAGAAAAAAACAAGGGGGTAGTACTTCCCTAGACGGACTCTCCACAAAAGCCCTACCACCTTCAGTTTAGCTGGATTGTGTTCATTTTCATTTTTTGTATTTTTCACAAAGAAAGTGTTATTCCTTAGTTATTTTTATGCCAGCCATGACACTCTAATTTATGATATGTCGCCCCTTACGACACTTACGTGGGACACTCAGAAATATTTGCGACACTAAAAAAAATTGTTCTACAGGTACATATATTTTTATTAAATCTTTTCAAAGTACTCTCCACCAGCCTCTATACAAAGATTCATGCGTCTGAACCAGTTTTCAAAACACTTTTTCCAGTCCGCCGTAGACACCTCGTTTACAGCCTGCTCGAACGCAGCCAGCGCATCTTCCGGCGACGAAAATTGTATCCCCTTGAGCAGATTTTTTATTTTTGGAAATAAAAAGAAGTCACACGGTGCTAGATCAGGGCTGTAAGGAGGGTGACCCAGGAGTTTGACTGGTGTGCTGTCCAGGAAGTCCCTCGTTTTGAGCGCGGTGTGTGCAGGCGCATTGTCGTGGTGGAGCAGTAGTCCGCGGAGCCCTGTGTTTGGTCGCTTGTTGCTCACAACAGAAAAAACTTCTGGTAAACATTTGGTAGTATACCATTCGGCGTTGATGCTTCTTTGATCTCGTAAGGGAATTGAGGCCAAGTGGCCAGTCAAATTAAAAAAGCTGGCGATCAAAATCTTCCCCCCGCTTCGAGATCGCTTCACTTTGGTAGGCGTTGGTTCATTTTGAAACACCCAAACTGTCGACTGGCGCTTGGTTTCTGGATCGTATTGATAAATCCAGGACTCATCACCTGTTACGATGTCGTAAACACGCCGAGACGAGCCTGCTTCAAATTTGTTCAGCATATCACGGCACCATTCCACCCGGGCCTGCTTCTGAGCGTCGGTGAGGTAGTGCGGCACCCAGCGCGATACTATCCTCCTCACGCGAAGATGCCCGTGTAGAATCTCGTGAACGCTTCCCGATCCAATCTTTAATATGTGCTGAATCTCCTGATATGTAATTCGCCTATTATCTTGGATTAAATTTTTCACTGCTAGCACGTTTTCTTCCGTAATAGCCGTCAAAGGGCGACCGCTTCTTTCTTCATCCCCCAAGGTTGGTCGACCGCGCCTAAATTCGTTATACCAACGATACACGGTTGCCTTGGAGGGGCGTTCATCCATAAATGCCATTTGAAGTCTATCGAACGATTCATCCGGTTTCAGGCGACACTTGAAATCGTAAAAAATCATAGCTCTAAAATGTTCCCGGCGCAGATCCATTTTTCAGTAAGACACGATACTTTGAATTGGCTCGCAAAAAATGTGGAGGGAAATTTTGAAAATGGAACACACATATTTTTACTTACAAGTAATCATATTTTCGAAAAAGATTCTGACCGGCCAGTCTCCCATATATAAAAACTATTTTTCGCAATACTTTCTGAGTGGCCTGGTATATTAGTGGAAAGGGAGGCCCTATTGTAATGTCGGGTACCACACAGCAATTATAAAGCAACGCTTATCTGTTAGTAAATCTGTGCACATAGTTAAGTGCTATGATATAACCATTATTGAGATACGCGGTCACCATCCAGCCTTGTCTTAAGTAAGAAACCCCACAACTTTCTTAAAAATACACCCGCCATCAAATTAACAATTCAAATGATCAACCATTGAACCGCCATTTACGTAATCAATTATCTTTTATTACAGATTTTCTTCTTGAACGTGAGAATAAATATCTACGTGACAATGGACGAAGAGCGAGCGAACTAGAAAACGCGGTAAAAACGAACGCAGCCATTTTGAATCATGTGACGCAACGCCATCTGTTGGTGAATTTATGAACAAAGTGGACAGTGAAAGTTTTAAAATGAAATTGAACTTGTTCAAACGGTCGATGATTTTCGCGACCTTTTTCGGGTCGTGTTTGTGTATAGCGCTAATTGTTGCGTCACTTGGGACTACGCATTGGATTGACGCTAGAGCGAAACGAACGTCGAATCCTTTGGATTCTGAAGGAAGAATCAGTTTTGGGCTGTTCGAAGGACACAAGGAGCTCAATTTCGGATACGGATGGAGGAATCATGACTTCAGTGGTGAGCATCATTTTATCCTAAAATTTCATGACTGGTAAACAACTGTTCCGAAATAATTGTATTCGCTAATGAGCCATGTCAGAGGGCTTTGGTGGCTCAACAGTGGTTGAAGCCTTAAGGAACTTCTAACTTGAAAACCTAAACTAGAGAATAGGCAATAGCGTCCGTTAACTTATCGTTTCTTTAGATTACATAACCAAACCCTACTACGGTCGGGAACCCTCAAATTCCTATCAGTTGTGTATAACCGACTTAAACTGTGGTGTACCTACCTTACGGTTTTTATAAGCCTAAAGCTATATTTTGTTTACATGGAAAATGTTGTCGAGGCTGTCCGTCTATTAGTTATTATTTTTAAACTGTTATGATTTTATTTTCCCCATGTGGTGTCGGCAAAGAATAGTACCAACGCATATCTATCTGTGGGTGTCGTAAGAGGCGACTAAGTGTTAATGAACCAGAGGATGGGCAGCAGCATCCTTCTGTGTATCGTATCATCTTACATATTGTGGTCACCAACAACCGCGGTCAGTGGTATTAGCCGTAACGCTAACAAGCGTGGTGACTATGGTACTTCCCCTCCACATCTTTTCAGCAAAACCTGGAATTTTGGAGGGACTTCCCTATCCTGTAGTGGAAGTTTCATGGGATGTCTAGGTAGTGTTTAAGACAGTGCCCAAAGGTTTTATCTCACCTGTTTATTTAGTCTGTGACAAATTAACAATAGCAGAAGTGTTACCTCGAGTTTATTACGAAATATTGCCCTGACTGAATCTCTGATAGTATCAGTTGCAACCGTCGTAGTCTTCTATGTTGCAATACTATGACACTGAGTGACTAATGTTGCAACATGTTTTTTTTTTCAAGTAATGGACATTGTGGTATTTTGTTGTTAAGCATTTTTTGACACATACTTTACACTATCCATTTAAAGTAGCAAGTAATTTTCTGATGTTATTATAATGACATGATAGGCGAACCGCCATCTAATTTGGTGTGTGTCAAAAAATGTCCATATTCACTGCACAACCACTTTTCTTATCTGTTTTTGAAATTGTTTGACCAAGCATCAATGACTTCTTATGGCAGTTTGTTCCAGGTACCCATAAAACTGTTATTTATCGTGTGTGTAAATATCATTGTTAAATCATTGTTATTGATTGATTGATTATTGTCAAATTAGTCATTGGTATCCTATTTGTCCTATACAATTGAACTAGCAATTGTAGTGGAATTGGTTTCTCAAAAACGGCTCCAACGATTTGGATAAAATTTACTATACGGGAGATTTAGAGGACAAAATATCGATCTAGGTCTCATGGTTGAGAAAATTTATTATCTCCGTTTTTTTGAGCATTTCTTTCAAAAATTGCTCGTTTCAAAAGACCTACAGCGCCATCTGTTAGTGGGCTGTGGTAAAGATTATACAAAGCGCAGCTCGATCGCCCAGGTATTATCATTATGTCTACTTACTGTAGGTATAGGGTAGTTATAGGTAGCCTGATCCCGCTTAAGTTTTGTAGCGACTCAAAGTACATAATTAACACTATCACAAAAACTAATTGATTGGGGGCTAAGCTTCTTACTGCTATCATAAACATTACTGCCTTTTTCTTAACTTTCGTGTCACAATTTGGTCACTTCCATGGCAAACATAACTTTCTATGTCATCTACCTTATCTATTCTATGCAAGGAGGTTTAAGTAGCAGCTCTCTCTGCTAAGGAGGGAGCCATAAGCGTATCACTTTCTTGCGAGGGACCTCCATACTAAAATGTATGGATTTTTATCAAATCCTAATAATTTTTGTTTTTATCTTTCTCTCTGAGAAATATGTGACATGGGACTAATAAATGCTACTACTACAGTTTTTCTGGTAAAAACACATACCATTCAGGAAAAAAACGGTGTTAAAAATCACGCATAAAATGGCTATTAGGTACGGATTATTTACGCTTCCGTTCTTAGTATTAATGATCAATTCACAAGTAAAAAAAGATATTTTTTCACTTTCGCAAACAAATTTTATACTAAAACATTAGATATTTAAAGATTTCTTATGTTTTTATCTTTAATGGGCTTGCTATTGACTTCGATAAACAACGAGCTTGCCTAGAAGAAACTCTTTCAAGAGAGACTTGAATAGATTCGGGTGATATGAACTCGGGATCATAAGACGCAGGCAGAGAATTACGCTCATTAGCTGTGTCCATTATAAAACATGTTCCAAAGCGCTTTGTACGAATGTGTGGAATATCAACCAGGTGTGGGTGTATGTGGGTGATATCCTGCGGTGCGTCTGGACTTCCAGTGGTAGAGAAAGATGACGGAATAAGCTCTTGGGCACACTCTCCGATGTACAAATGCAACATTGCGACGATGGGCTAAACTGTGAAACTTCGTTTTCACAAGCATCTCATCACCTCCAAGCTTCTTGGCTCTTCGATCTATTTGAACGGCTAGTTGGTAATGTTGGTATTTGATTGAGGCATTTCAAAGGTGACAACAATTCTATTATTTAAAAAAACCAGTAGCTGTTCTATCGTAAAGTATCGCTTTTGACGATACCCAGCTCTTTTGCCTCAGATTTAAAACATAATTCTCATCACCTCCAAGCTTCTTGGCTCTTCGATCTATTTGAACGGCTAGTTGGTAATGTTGGTATTTGATTGAGGCATCCCAAAGGTGACAACAATTCTATTATTTAAAAAACCAGTAGCTGTTCTAGCGTAAAGTATCGCTTTTGACGATACCCAGCTCTTTTGCCTCAGATTTAAAACATAATTGTAACTCGGAATTGTTTCCTGTAATCATGAAAATGTTACAACATTTCCAGTAATTTCACTACCTCTATTGCCCTTCACACCGGAACAAAACATCGCACTGGTGACATTCATTTTATGGTTGACGGTTTTGACACTTTCGCTCATGACCTTAGGTGCAATGACCACAATTATTTGATGTAACGAATGAACTTAATAGCTTCATAGCGTATTTTGGGGTAAAAGTGATTTCTGTACATGGTTTTTACAAGTCTTCTTATCTTAAGGGTGCAAGAAAGGAGCCTCCCCGCGGCGCACCCTGGAAGCAGCTAGACCCGGTAACGCAGGGTCTAGGCTGACCAATCCTCTCACAACAATGTATCAAATACCCCAAGATGGGCAACAACATCAGCCCTCCCACCCAAACAGCAATTCTCAACGCGAAAATGAGCTACGTTCTCCCTTCCGACCAGCCCTGATCGTTGCGTGAGGCGTCAGATAAAGCCGTAGAAGTGGCAAGGTTTTGGGAGGAAAGTATTTGATCCAACGTATTTGAACATTGACACGAACAAGAAGAAGATCACGATTACAATCAACTTGGATCTGAAGTTGCAATAAAACGTCAGCTGTTTCATATCATCATCATAACGTATGAAATCCCACTGCAGGACGGGGAGCTCCCTCCAGAATGCCAGCAAAACTAGTGGTACAATTTAGGAGGAAGCACCATCACCACGCTGTTTAGCATTTCGGCTGGCATCATGGATCGTACCGCGGTTGCTGGTGACCGCAGTATGTAACTCGCTGCTGTCTACCCTCTAGTTCTTAATCCCTACTTCGCCTCTTACGACACCCACGGGTAGAGTTGTGTTGGTACTGTTATTTCCCGGCACCACACTTCTGTTTTGTTCTTCTTCTTCTTAGCGTGTGGATCAATTACACAATTTTTGTAGCCCAGAACGTTGCCACATTTACTGCGTCATTTGTGGCTTTAAAACGGTCATCACGTGTACATGTGTCGGGACATGCGGGACAGGAGGTTAGGTGTCCCATTGTTTGTGGGGACGTACCACACTCACATTTGTTATTGGAGCTGTCGGTGAAACTCCACCTACACATGCTGTCTTTGTACCGACCGACCTGTGTCCGTAGTCTGTTTAAAGACTTCCAGATCGGTCTGGGTAGGTCATGTCCAGGGGGTTTTCTGCTGGCTGAATAAACTCAGCGAGTGAGTGCTGTTTGTTTGATATTCATCTTCTTCTTGGTCGTGACGTCATGACTGAGGGACGTGACAATTGTGGGTTGTTACTCGTGCCACCACTCTTCTTCAGACCGCCCGATCTTGTGCACATGGCCTGTAGTGTTGCTCCAGTACTCGTATTTCTTTTTCTACGGTTTTCTTTTAGTACAGAAAGCCCACGTACATTCCAATGCGATCACGAGAGTGTGGTGTTTGGTCTTGCGAATATGCAGAGTATAAAAAGACATTCCGAAAATTTGTTATGATTTTATTTTATTTTTATGTATTCTTGACAATCACGTTATACTTGGACATCTTGACAATTTATGTAAATTTGAAATTGATAATGTGAGATAATAAAATCTAATCTAATCTGAAAAGGTCCATTCAGTCAGATCATGAAACTAAACAACTTTCTCCAAGAATCAAAGGTCAAAATAGTTAGAAACATTTTGAATGCTCGTGATCCAGTTTCTATGGACAGTCACGATATTCCTTTCGTCTTCTTTTAGCTTTTGTAAAGTTATTTTTTACACCATGTACTCAATACTGGACTTGATTATATTGAAAGTTTACCGTTAGATAATTTCAAAACTGTTATCAAGCAAACATTTTACAAGAAAGGTTATTACTTATTATAAAAATATCAGATAAGATTATTATTATAAGAATAGAAAATTCCATGGGATAGAATACGGTTCTAACATGATGATTAAAATTGATTTATGTTTACTGTATCAACAATGTTTACTACATCAAACATATTTAAAGGAGCGCGTGGGTTTTTTATCGTCGCTTCTTTTTATTTCCCACATGGCGCCACTTTGTTAGTAAAGCGACGTAAATGTAACTGATATCATAAAGAATTTTTGATCTTGATGATTCCAGTTCGCGCGGGCACCCATCCCGCCCGTCGCTGGGCGTGGTGCGGTTGTGCAGCGCAATTGGGTGCGGCGTTAGTTGCAGCGGGCGGAGCTTGTATACTGGCAGCTCTTGCGTCCGCCGCTCGCGCTCGGGCCTCACCTCGACCGCTGCTCGCCGCTAACTCGCTCGCCGGTAAGTGTCTGTCTACTTTCTTTATAATATACCTAGTTTGGGTATGGTGCAATTTGAAGCGGTTGGATCTAGCATACTAGCAGCTCTAGAGACTACCGCCGCCCGCCGCGGTATGGCCTCGCCTCGACCGCTGCTTGCCGCTAACGTCGCGGCCGTTACCTAATCTGTGTTGCCGGTAAGTTGGCAACTTTCTTTATAATACACAGTTGGGTGTGGTCACGGTGTGGTGCTAGGGACCTAGCATATTAGCAGCCCTTGTATCAGCCGTGACGCCCGTGACCTACCTCAAACGCTGCGCTGCTTGCGGGTATGACATCAGTATTAATAACAATCAACCTCAATTGGGTGCACCGTGAGTTTAAGCGGGCTTGCATACTAGTAGCTCTAGTCTAGCGTCCGCCACCGCCCGCTCTAGGGCCTTACCTCGGCCGCTGTATGCCGGTGATATGTTTACAATTTTAATATCAGCTGGGCATGGTGCTAGTTGCAGCGAGTGGAGCTTGCTTACTAACAGAGAATAACAGAATCCTTCATTTGATACTCAAGCGTTAAAATTTGGTGGTTAAAAGCCGGGTGTATACAGACAGATACGGGCTTGAGTTTGAGGAACTACGTGAAAAAAAATCTCAATTAACACGTGTACCGGCCAAAGTTGTATTCTAACCGTTCGGAAAAACTCAGTGTGTAAACCTTTTATATTTTATCCGTGGGAGAATAGGTTTGAAAATTTAAAAATATGCATGGTGATAGGGACGGTGTTTAGTTTTATCGAAACCACAGAATACAGGGTGTAAGGGATGGTGTGTCCAGTCAAAGAAACTGAACAACTTTCCCAAAGAAACATTTTAGGGAAATGAAAAAAAAAATTTTGACCTCTCCATACAAATTGCTCACTCTGATCGAACAGTTCGTATGGAAAGGTAAAAAAAATTTCATTGGGAAGTTGTTCAGTTTATTAACTGAACACGCCCTTTCAGTTTTCGCTACACCGTCCCTTACACGTTGTATATCAAACTCATATTTATATGATTCAGTTTTAAGATCAAATGTAAGAACGCATTCTCTCAGTGGCTGAAGAGGGCTGAAATAAAATCTTGGTATTTGTACAGTCGCTGCAGTTTTCGGGGCCTTTATTTTTTCGAGCATCAACTTCACCTACCACTTCTCCCTTTCCAGTGCTATTCACCCTCGGAGCAATAGCAGTGTGGCTGACCGAGTATTTCTTGCGGCTGCAGCATAATGTCATGTCTGATGAGGACCTGGCCAACACTTGGTCTTCTGACGGAATGGCCGATTTGGGGCTCTCTTTTTGGTAAGTAAAAGTCACGAGTGAATAGGCTTCTTCTGGGCAAGCTCGTTCCATTATCGACCTCATCTCTATCCTCAGGGCTACGACCGGACGGGCAGGGGATCGAGGTCACAAGTAAGCCCATAGTCAGTAAAAAAAATCTTCTATGGGCAATTTTGGACACGAGGATGATATATCATACAAGGTCATCTGATTACTAAATAGTTAAAGCCTAAATAGATAAATAACACCCAGACAAAGTACAAGCACACACAATGTTTGCCCTGGGCGGGGAACGAACCCACGGCGTAGAAGGCAGGCTCACTACCAACCACGCCACCGAGCCAGTCATCTTTTGCTCGAGAAGTGTCAAACTCCCAAGGCAGAGGCGTTAAGCAGAATTTACACAGGGTAAGTAACTGGCGTCAGTGATGCGCCAGTTGCTGGCGCTGAGAACTGATTTGTACTGTTTACATGCGGTCAGCAGTCGTGGTTGCCTTTTCACGGTCACCACAATGTTACTTAAGTCAATGAGGAAAACGAGTACTCAATAAGGACCGAATTTAATCTGAATGAATTATTTTGTTGAGAAATTGTATCCATCTGCCGTTAAAAGCGTCGTCAGAAATGTTAGGAGAAAATGTGTGTAAAAAGAAACGAATATGCTGTAGAAAATGAATCGACTCTAGAAATAGTTGTTAAGACAAATGAGAACTTTGTCATTATGACAATTTAGATTTTGTATTTTTTAATTTCGTAATTTTTTGCGCTTTTGTCCCGGGAAAATTTTCGCAATGTCACCCTACAACGCGGTGCCATTAACTGACTTGCGACTGATTTTTTCGTTCACACGCGGTCAGTGGCGCTGTCAAGAGTGGTGGGGGGACCGGGACTGACTCGAAAAAGTACGTCCAGGAATTACGAAGTCAGCGCTGTCGCGACAGCACTGTACCTACTGACTTCGAACCGGTTTACACGATGGCAGTAACGAGTCGACACTGACATGACTCGGCACTGACGCCAGCTACTTACCCAGTGTAAATTCTGCTTTACTTTGTAATGTAGCTTGATTACAGCAGAATCATGAATTACAGGCAGGACGGAGCGATGAGCTACACATAAATCATAATACATACATACATACATAAATTCACGCCTCTTTCCCGTTGGGGTAGGCAGAGACCACAGTCCTCCACCTGCTACGATCTTGACATACTTCCCTTGCTTCCTGTACTTTCATCAATCCTTTCATACATGCTTGTCGGTTTAGGTTACTTTTAACCTGGCCTTTATTCAGAACGTCCTGAATTTGGTCCTGGTACGTTCGCCTAGTAATATAAGTATAATAATAACGTTTATTGCTTTCATATGGTAATAAAAGGTACATTTACATACATTTTTTATCGTATCACACATGAAACCCTGTTAGAGCACTGCACATAAGTACTTTACATTACCTGTACCTAATTAATAAGTTATTAAATTTATTATTAAACTAATCAATATTCTAAGTTAACAATGTTTATTTACTAAGTAAGTTATTAAATTTATTATTTATTATTAAGCTAATTATATATTCTAATCTTTATTTACACTTAAAATTAAAATACTCATTATTACACATAGGAGCGACAGAGACGCGTATGGATCCGACCTGCTTTTCATTTGCTGCCGTGCGTAACTTAAAGGGCTGATAAGAGCTAAATATGCTTCACTTGAGCCTTTTTTTATCGAAAAGTGATGAATATATGGGCCGTGAAATCTTTCCAAGAAGATGGCTGACTCTGAAACATGATTTGTATATATTTTATACGCCATAAATAAATCCAAAGTTACCTCTGCTTTTTGCTTTTAAACCTTTTTACTTAAGTCCCATTAATCTTTGATGGTAAAACTTTTACACATTATTCAATATATTATGCAATAGTCCCGTGTGGTGCCGGCAAAGAATAGTACCAACCCTTACATACCCGTGGGTGTCGTAAAAGGCGACTAAGGGTTAACTGGAGGATGGGCAGCAGCATCCTCCTTTGTATCTTACATCTTACTTACTGCGGTCACCTACAACCGCGGTCCATGGTGCCAGCCGTAACGCTAACAAGCGAGGTGACTATGGTACCCCCCTCTACATTTTTCCAGCATACGCTAGAATTCTAGAGGGAGCTCCCTGTCCTGTAGTGGACGTTTCATGAGATGTTATGATGATGATGCAATAGCATATAGCTAGTACAGATTTTGAGAAAAATGCAAAAAAGAGCGAAAAACGTAAAACAGCGCGAATGCGCTCTGTCCTAACACGCGCGTTCTGTCCTTTGTTACAAAGGGAGGTAATTTTGCTCTTATTATAGCCCCTTAAGCTAAGCTAAGTTTTACATAATATGTTTTTCTTTCCAGGCTTGTAGTAGCCGCATCAGTAACAGCATTCGTGAACAACGTTTGCGTCCTCATAGCGATGGCGGACGGCAGAGACGAAGATACCATCGCACCGGCTCTTGAAGAGAAGGTCAATGGAGCTATCATGCTCTATTAAGTAATTCTAATCAAATTCCAATATTAGCAATAGCGCAGTTGAAATTGACGACTTAAATCGATATTTCACTGGGACACCAGTAAAGACACCAGAGTCGCTACACCCTGTTCACTGGGAGTGGTATCGCGACCAGCATCCGAACTGGTCGCGCCGCCAAATAGGTTGCGCAACCAAACGGACACCAGGTGAGTAACTCTCTATAGAGCTGTATACATTTTGTTGGCAGCGGCGACTGGTTGCGCCGCCAAGGTGTCCCAGTGAAATATCGACCTTACAATCCATTTTAATTGTCATTGGTTTTGCTCATAGAAATTTAAGGGTACCTAATAGAAGGAAGATTAATGAAAATATGTGTCACAAGGTATTCTGACATTCATTCAGTCATTGTAAATCCGGCATAGGCGTCGTTCTGTTAATTTCTATAAATTTTGTATGAGGATGTCAAATCACGTTTGATGATTTGACGTTTCAACTTAGAACACAATGGCAGATGTCATCCTATAGTAATATAAATAAGTGTTCCTTCTATTCCGAGCGGAGCAAGGAGGCAGAATTCTTTAGTTTTGCTCCTAAGCTCGGTGATTCAACTCGAAAACAAGCAAATTTTCCGAAGAAAAAAACTTTTACTTGAAAAAAATTTTTTGACTTCCCATACAAAATGAGTCTCGTGACCACGAATATGAACAGCGGAATTTTTTCTTTATTTTTTATTCGTGTACTTCCATTACGCATGACATTTTTGTTGTGAAGTATTACAGAATTAGCTGTATTATATCAAAGTTTTCCATTACTATCAATTCGCAAAGGAAACTTATATGTAAGGTACCTTGAAACTTGGCTCATAAACAGGAATAGGATCATTAAAGATAAATAAAAAATACCATTTTTTTTCGGCCATAAATGACGAGGTTTTAAAAAAAATTGTTTTCGTCAAATATCGATAGGTCGTATGGCAGAATGTGATGAGTAGTCATTGCCTGCATAAAAAAAAACTAACAGCTGTATAAACCTATGGTCGGTTTATATAGAACAGTTGTAAGTTTTTTTTTAAGACTGGCCATGGCTAAACCTTTCATTCTGCCATACGACCTATCGATATTTGACAAAAACAAAATTATTTTATAACTTTGTTATTTGCAACCGAAAAAATTCGTATTTTTATTTATACTTATTGACCTCATCCCTGTCTATGAGCCAAGTTTCGAGGTACCTTACAAATACGTTTCCTATGCGAATTATCAGAAAGGGTATATCAACCCTAAAGGATGTGATTCTGCCCATGAAACTGAACAACTTTCCATTAGGACGTGGGTTGAAATAGGAAAAATAAATTTAGACCTCCTATATAAAAGTTTCTATGAGAGGTCAAAAATTTATTTTCGTACTTTGAGCTATGTTCCTTGACAAAAATTGATCAGTTTCATGAGCAGATTCTCATTCTTCAGGGTTGGTATACCCTTTTAGTTACACTTTGTAGATTAAGAGCTGGCAGCTGGTAACCGTACCTCATCGCATAGCAAATAGCGACCTATCTTGGGTTCTGCGTCTTATAAAGTTAAGTCTATATATAACTTGGTTGCCTGGGTGGGCGTAACCTGGCATGTTTTGTACAATCTGCAAAAAACAATTTTTTTTGATACCTCATCGAGTTTATTGGGGAACAATTCGCACAAAGTTATCCGATCCCAAACTTGGTAAGGCTTGTACCAAGTAATTAAATTCGATACTAACAATCATGAAGTGCCAAAATCAACAGGATTCCCTGGTCAAACCTAAAATAAAAAAAAATATCACGACGCACTAACTAAAGTATCAGGATGAGGCAAGGAAACTGTTTTTTTTTTGTACTTATTGATAAGTGCCCTTTTTTTCTAGCCTTTACTCGTACAACGTGTAACGGAAATATGTAACTATGCAAGTGCTTTGTTTTTTCTTCTTCTGTTGTTTTTTTTTTTCGTATGACAAAAAGTTACCATGTTGGGTCCACGCAACCCTATTTTTTAGAGCCACCGCGCACTAGCGATTTTTTAGTTGGCCGATAGTTTGATCGGTCTCGGAATCAGTATGGACCCCTATGGTAGTGCGCGCATTTGTCGACTTAAAGTTGGCGTTTTGTCTATGAAGAACGATTGCGACTAAACTGTCGGCCAACAAAAAAATCGCTATAACAAAAAAATTGGCTCTTAGACCCACTTTATTAGGTTGGTTTTTGGTATTCGATGACTTAGGGTTGCCGACGATCAGCTTTCCATTTGTTATTTAAATGTCAAAGAATTTCGATTTAATACGTACATGTAGCGACCTCGTGTTTATTCGATTATAATTATTATGAAGGCTGAACATTAGTTTTAAGCATATAAATAAATGTTTATTATTATTAAAAGTTATGCAACGAATTATCAAATGTTGCTGTAATATTAAATCGAGTGTGAAAAAATTATTAAGCACTTTTATAGCGTGTTCAGAATAAGTTTGGCTGTGACGGTTATTTTCTGCGCATGGGTGACGGGCGGAGAGCCAATGAAGGACTCGCTCGCCTCCCCCACCTGCCGCGCTCACCCCCACGACTCATTTTTACTTTCGAGCGGAGCGAGAAAGGTATTGTATTCGTGAAAAAAAAGTTTTTCAAATTTTCTCAAAAATGTGTTCTATATCACTTATACATCATAAAAAACAAGTCTCCCAAAAATGTCCGTCCGTCGGTCGGTCGGTCCGTCGGTCGGTCTGTCCGTCACGCTTTGGCCTAGCAGCTAAACGAATAGTCCGATGGACACCATATATTGAATTTAGAAGTTTTATGCAAATCCATCGAAGGTTTCTAAGTGGTTTCTTGCTGGCTCTCATTTTGAGGGTAGCTGTCATACAACGAAAATGAAAAATTGAAATTTTCTCAAAAGAATCTTGATGAAACTTTGCATGACCAAGCACCTCCATGTAAGATATCTTGCGCCAGTATCAATTGATCTGTGTAATTTCATATAAGGGGTGTTCCTGTACCACCGAATCGTAAATATGTAATTTACCCAAAATTTGTTCCATTGAGTTTATTAAAAATTTCTATTATTTTAATCCTGGATTGGAGGTCTACCTGACTGGATATTTTTTATGATTTTTTTTAAATAAAATTTAGTACACAGGGTGTACCAAAAACTGAAAGGGCTTGCTCAGTAACTAAACTGAACAATTATCCATAAGGAACATGTGTTAGGAAATAAAAAAAAATCTCCATGCAAGTATCCTACGGTAGTATCCATTGATCTGTGAAAATTCATATAAAGGGTGTTCCAGTACATACTACCAAAAGTTAAACATGTGATTACTAGAAATCGTTTGAGGTTTGTTTGTTTTAATGTTATTCGTAGACCATTTGAATTCTGAATTGATCTGTATATTTCATTCGAACATTTTTTTGGAAAAACGTAAATAAAAGTTTGTATTTCCATACTATGCGTATGGCATTACAAATTTAAGTTTGCGGTTGATAGTTTTTCCTTGAGTATTGCGAGAAAGTAAGTGCAGTGCTGCTGTACCATTTATTTGACTTCTGCGCATGTCACAGCCAGAGTTATTTTGTACGACGTATAGCCTGTTACTTAAGCCATGAAACTGAACAACCATAAGTAAAATTACGAAAAAAAAAAAAAATTACCTTCTAGTGCGTAATCAGCTGGTGCAGTTTCTATGGGAAGTTTTTTTTTCTTTTTTGAAAATAATAAAATTGGGAAATTTTGCTCAGTTTCACGGTCTAACTAACACGCTAATATAGCGCTTACAAGTTTTTTACATCTTATATAGATTTATAGAAGAACTATGTCATACTTCGTCCCTTTTATAAGATCTTTGACTTAATTACTTAATTAGACTAAAATTTAAATCTAAGATACATGTTAATTACTGTTGTTTAGCAACTGTACATTATGAGAGGTACAAAAACACGAGTGTTTTGAATACCTAATTATGTGGAGTTGCATATGTCACAGCCAACTGGTTCAATCAGGCAGTTAATTGAATGCCTAGGCGGTTGATTGATTGCCTAGGCCAATTGTTGACTAAACTTCTGTCGCTCAACGTTTAACAAGTTGGCTAATCGATAGCTAGCCCGAATGAGACGGCTAACCTTGAATCAGCCGGGTAATCAAATTTAAGTTTGTCAGCAAATTATGATCAGCAAAAATCCTGAGCAGCTCTAAATTTATTTGCCCAGCAAAATAACTATTTGTTCAGCAGAATAAATTATTTGAGCCGCAGAATAATTATTTTTGCAGCAAAATAGTTATTCTTCTTCTTCTTTCGTGTCGGCAAGAACACAGGCTAAATCTTACTTGCCCAGAAAGCGGCTACCGTGGTAGCCCTCTGGTTATCGTCAAGTAAGTCCTCACGCCAGTACAAGCAAGTTTTAATTCGCTTCTGGCACTTGTCGGCCGCTGCCGCAGCACGCTCGCTCCGCTCGCTCGGCTCGTGCGTTGTGGTCGCAAGAGATGTCTGCAGGACGTTTAGCCATATCGTTAAACGTTGTATTCAACGTTTGGCCTAGGTGTCCTCTAGCCATTCAATTGAATGCCGGCAGTCAATCAACCGCCTAGGCATTCAATTAACTGCCTGATTAAACTAGTTAGCTGTGACACATACATAACTTTATCTAAACTCATGCCGTGAATCCTAAAATAATGTATCCGGAAACCAACTTATACATTGCAACAGATAAAAAATGCTAAGTAGGTACATGGTAAGCATTAAAAGTTTAGTAGCAAGCATAATGGGTACTTCTCAGAAAGAGAATTTTTCTGTAAGGGGCCTCTCACAAAGGAGAGTTAGCAAAATGGTCATGGGTACACGACATTTTAATAGGTGGTGCTGCTCATGAAACTCCTTTCGGTCTGATGGTCGGTTTTATTCCAACGCTTACCAACACATTTTGCAGCCATGACACTAAAACCAGAGTATATTTGACGGAAAGCATAACATTGTTTTACAAACTTGTTTTTTTCTGACAGCTTTAGCCAATTGATTTTGACATACTTAGCTGCAAAATGTGGTGTGGTAAGCGTTGGAATAAAATAAAAATTTATCATACGACTGTTGTCGAGTTGTTTAGTTTTTGACCATGCTCAAAGTTGTCCGTCCACTTTGTTCATTTTGTATTATTTTTGTATTTATTGCACAGTATTTTAATAATTTTAGTCGTGCCATTAGGTTAAGAATTTTCTAAAATCTTCACTTTTTTGTCTTAAGTTTTTCTATACAATGTTTTTTTAATTATTTTCTCAAATAAATACTAATTTCAATCGTAAATTTTGTATTATTTTGAGAAGCTGAAATATTTATAAGCAAGGCAGCAAGCAATAGAAAACAAAACCAGTATAAGCCGAACCAGCGCTACGCTACAAACGCTGGAAAGCAGAGACCCGCTCAAGGTCTTTCCGCAAACAAATGGCCGTAAGCACAGCAATTAAATTCACACTTTAAAATTATGAAAGGCAAGAAGCTAGGTCTCACAGTACAAATAAAGGGAAAAGTCTAAAATCATTAAATATTTAAATTTTTCTCACAACTACTAGTAACCAATTAAGATGAGCTCCCGTTTCAAAAACTTTTCAATAAAAGAGGGGTCAAGTTGGATGGTCGCGGAGTTTTAAAATCAAAGAGCAAAAGCTTTTAATATATCATATTGTAGATAGGTGCGGAACCCTTAGGGCGCGAGTCCGACTCGCACTTGGCCGTTTTTTTTTATATGATGTCACATTAGTGGCGTAGAGAAATAGTCTCCCGTCAATCAGACCCGTGGGTGTCGAAAAAGGCGACTAAGGGTTTATGAATCGAAGGATGGGTGGCAGCATCTTTCTGTGTATCTATCTTAGATACTGCAGTCACCAACAACAGCGGTCGCCAGCAGCCTGCAACGCTTAACAATTTGGTGACTATGGTGATGATGGTGATTTCCCTTCATAGTATACGACGCACAAAATAACTGTGGCCCTGTCATTGATGCGCAAAAGTCAAAAATGTGCAAAAATGGGCGATTTTTAGGGTTCCGATACCAAAATGATAAAAAAACAACCCTTATGGTGCGACTTTGTCTGTCTGTCACACCTCTATATCTCGGCAACCACTCATGTTATCGACTTGAAATTTGGAATAGTTTTAGAATATAGTTGCCCAACTTAATTGCACGTGAAAGAATTTTGAAAAAAATATGATTATTAATGTAAAGGGGGCCAAAATAGGGGGGGCCAAATTTAAAATTGTCGCTACTAGGTCGAGTGGGGTATCATATGAAAGGGCTTTACTTGCACATTCTAAAATATATTTTTGTATTTTTTTGCGTCTCTTAGTTTTCAAGTTATGATGAAAAATTACAAAAAAAAAAACATTCCCCCCCCCCTTATCTCCGAAGTTTGTGAAAGGAAAAATCGAAATTAATTACAGTTGACAGAAGTATGTTAACATTACAGCAAAAATAAAACGATCTTTCTAAGTTGCACAGTTTTTTAGAAATGTGCAAATAACCTTTACAAACAAATTTAGTTTTGCGGTCCTAAAAATGGACTTTTTTGCTTCCAAAAATACAAAAAGTATATCGGAACCCTCGGCGCACGAGTCTGACTCGCACTTGACCGGTTTTTTTTTTCTTCTGCGCATCAATGACAGGGCCACAGTTACGAGTATTTTGTGCGACGTATACCTACTATTACGCTTTTTTGCTGAAATTCTAGCCGGAGCTTTCTCTGCCCTGCAGTGGTCGTTTCATGGGATGATGATTAAAGAAACTGCAAGTGATGAACTCATGATTAAGAACTGACCAAGTGCGAGTCGGACTTGCGCACCGAGGGTTCCGCTTCCGTAATACTAAGGTTTAAGTACCGCCTTAGGGACGCGCAGTCGCGCGAGTCCATTTCTTTCATGGGATGTTATGGCGATTAAAGAAAACTGAATTGAACTCATGATTAAGAATGGGCCAAGTGCGATTCTGACTTGCGCACCGAGGGTTCCGCTTCCGTACGTTCGCGAGTTCATTTCACACTTGACCTACTCTACAAACACGCGAAACCAGGAACCAGCTCAAGGTGTTTCCGCTGATGTGCGGCCAAGAGTACCTACCTATCAGAGACTGATAAACTTACATTAGTTAAATAACACCTTAACTCAGAAAAGGATCAGAAATCTAACAAATCGTCAGAAATATTTCCAATAAAAACAGACTTATGAGACTTACAGACTTAAATAGAAGCCTCATCTAATGATGAACTATGGTTCTGTTCGTATGTGAGCGAAATAGTTAATAGGGGTAGGAGTTGGTAGTAAATTTCTATTAATTAGGACCAAGTCCTTTGCTATTAACTGAACAATAAATTGTACAGCGTGTAACTGAAAGGTGTGATCCTACTGAAGGGTGTGAATCTGCCTATGAAACTGAACAATTTTCCCAAAGAACATAGGTCAAAAAACGAAAAACCAAATTTAACCTTCCATACAAAATGCGCTATCAGCTGTGCAGTTTAAATGGGAGGTCAAGTTTATTTTGATCTATGACCTGTGTTCCTTGGGAAAAGTTGTTCAGTTTTATGGGCAGACTACGGAACCCCAAAAAAAATTACCACCTGAATCCATGTTTAGTCGAAATTACATATTTACCAAACTAGGTTTGTAAATGAGTATGTTTGTGATCCGGTTTAAGTTAACCGAATCCGGCTTAAGTTTCAAAGGATGTCGGACCAAGGGATCGGCTCCACAAAAGATGTTAAAGTGGTACCAGTATCGATCTTGGATTATCTCAACAATACACAATGCGAAAGAGCCTTTTACCTGAAGCCAAAGAGAAAGGTAATATTTTAACGTTAGGCCATGTCCCCACGAGGCTCACAGTGAACCACTCACTGTAAGCCGAATGACTCTGAGCGGCGTATCGGTCGCTCACTCAATTCGTTCCGTCGGTGTAGTGAGCTGACTGAGCCACTGACCGGGAGCATAGTTCGCGGCGACTCAGCTGCTCACTGAATGAATCCGCAAGCGTAACGCCGTAAACTGCGTACAGTAAGCGTTGAAAGGACACTCCGTTTAAAATAAAAACCGGTCAAGTGCGAGTCGGTCTCGCGCGCCGTGGTTTCCGATATACTTTTTATATTTTTGGAAGCAATTAAGTCCATTTTTAGGACCGCAAAACTAAATTTGTATGTAAAGGTTATTTGCAGATTTTTAAAAAACTGTGTAATTTAGAAAGATCGTTTTATTTTAACTGTAATGTTTACATAAATTTCTGTCAACTGTAATTAATTCCGATTTTTCCAGAGATAAGCGGCGGGAATGGTAATTTTTTTTTTAATTTTTCATCATAACTTGAAAACTAAGAGACGTAAAAAAATACAAAAATATATTTTAGAATTTACAAGTAAAACCCTTTCATATGATACCCCACTCGACCTAGTAGCGATAATTTGAAATTTGGCCCCCCCTATTTCAGCCCCCTTTACATTAATAATCATAATTTTTTCACAATTCTTTCATGTGCAATTAAATTGGGCAACCATATTCTAAAACTGTTCCAAATTTCAAGTCGATAGCATTAGTGGTTGCTGAGATATAGAGGTGTGACAGACAGACAGATGGACAGACAGACAAAGCGACACCATAAGGGTTCTTTTTTTTACCATTTTGGTATCGGAACCCTAATAAAGGGAGGCGTACTGGAGGCAGACAGTGAGTGGCTGACTGTGAGCCTAGTGGGGACATGGCCTTACAGTACAGTCAAGACTGTACCAGTTACCGACAGCCTCGAACTTCTTGGCATAAAATTGTGTGCAAATCTGAACTTCGGCGCCAACATTGAGTCAAAAGCCCAAAATGCGACAAAAAAGCTGGGTATCCTCAACAAGGTTAAGCGTTACTTCACTCCGTCGCGAGTGAATAGGCTTCATCTGGGCAAGCTCGTCCCATCGTCGACCTCATCTCTGTCTTCAAGACTAGATCGAGATCAGGAACAAGCCCATTGACAATAAAAAAAACCGGCCAAGTGCGAGTCGGACTCAAACAAACCTTTAGGTATACAGCGTGATTATGTAATGTCTGACTATACTTGAGTATGGTAATTAGGACATGAACCTAAAAAAAAATCGTCACAGCTGTTTCCGAGATTTTTTTTTTTTATTGCAATGATCTCGGAAAGAGCTGTAACGATTTTGATGAAACTTTGCATGACCGACAATCTCTATTCAAGGTATCTTACGGCAATATCCATTGCTCTACCAAAGTTAATGAAAGGGTTGCTCCCATACAACCATAATGTTGATATGTGTTTTTGAGGTACTTGCGACAAGAAATTTATAGGCAACCCTAGGGCGTTGTATGACCCCATAACCTTCCATATTAACCACATTTCGTTCAAATAACAGATAGGTGCATAATCTTGTCGTGGGATCTTAGCCTAACCAGACACTAGACACTGTCGAAGGATATGGATATTTTCTGTTGAGGTTCTATATCTCAATTTAACTACAGCTGGCTGAATACCATGTCAAAAGGCTATTGGCACATGGTTGTCATTCTATCTGTTATTGTTTCGGTAAAAACGTCTCGTACTGAAAATATCTAAATTCTAATAATAAATTGTGTACTTCTGTTTAGAAATCAACGCCATCCTGTATCGAATACAAGAACTACACTACCGCCTTGACGATAGATTTGCGAATTTACGCTGTCGTATTGCACACATCGATTTGTACCTAAATTCACTTTACTTCACTCGATACCATTCGTTATCTGCATTCGATCTATAGCATCTAATAAAAGTTTGATTTTAAAAATACGTTTATAATAATATTTCCACCTTCGAATCTCGGCGTTATTCTTCGTGACATCAATTAAGAGCTATCAAGAACATTTTGGACCTTCGAGACGAATCTACGTAGAATACCTACCTAGGATACCTATCGTCATCGAGAGATCGTCGAGAAGAAGTAGAAGATACGTGGCATCGGCTGTACTCGTTGGGGTCTGGTTTCATTTCCTTATCCATTTCTTTCCAATTCCTACGTGTTTTATTCGATTTGTGCTAATATCGTGTACCTATTGCGTTACGTAACAAGAATTGTACCTGCCATTTTGCATTCCAATGTTTGGTTTTAAAGTGAAATAACGCAGAAAATCGTAAGTACTTGACCTTTGTTTCCCATTACCCTCTCAGGATGTCTGATGATGGAGATAAATTAGCAGACTTGAAAAAGCAGCGTGGTACTGTAAAAGGCCGCCTTACACTTTTCAAAAAATTCGTTTTAAAATTACAACCGCCTTTAACCGAGACTTTAAAGGCAGAAACGCGCTTACGTGTTGAAACAGCTTCAGACATATATGAGGAATTTAATTCTGTTCAAAGCCAGATTGAATGTCTAGTTTCGGAAGATGAAGTTGAACTTGCGAGCCAATTAGAATATCGAGAAAAATTCGATGAGCTATATTTTGAATGTGTGGCAAAAGCGAAATGTACTTTTAAAGATGGAGAAGGTAGTAATAATAAGCCAAATAATCCTGTCTCAAATATTAAATTGCCGGACATTAAATTGCCTCAGTTTGACGGATCTTACGACAAATGGCTCGAATTTAGAAATTCATATGTTACACTAATACATAGACGCACTGATCTCGACCTAATTCAGAAATTCCATTATTTACGATCCTCTGTTACTGATAGTGCATCACAAGTAATAAGCGCGTTAGAATTTACGCCTAGTAACTACCTACATGCTTGGGAATTATTAGAGAATCGATTTCATAACGAGAGGCTTTTGGTGCATAACCACGTAAAATCATTGTTTTCGATGCCTGCCATTAACAAAGAATCGTCAAAACATATCAGATCTATGATTGACACTGTGTTACGTAATTTACGTGCTCTAAAATCATTAGACGAACCCACAGAATATTGGGACACCTTAATTATTTATTTAGTTGCGTCTAAATTCGATAGTTCTACCGAACGGGAGTGGGAAACTTATAAAGGGTCGGTGAAATCTGCAAACGAATCAGATTATAAGCTGAGTTTGGATGACTTAATTACATTTCTTAGAAACCGAGCCGATATGTTAGAAATGTTACACGCGAATCATTCCAAAATTCCGCCAAAATCGGTCAATTCAAAAGAGCCGAAAAAATCTAGTACTTCGCAGGCACATAGCTACGCTTCCACGACGATGGGTAGTAGCGAGAATAAAAAACATAGTCAATTCGAGAAACGTCGTAGCAGCTGTTCTATGTGTAAAGCGAATCATGCGTTGTATACTTGTCCTATCTTTCTTAATTTATGCGTTCAAGAACGAATTAAATTCGTTAATGACAATAAAATATGTCAAAATTGTTTACGTTTAGGACACGCGTTAAACGAATGCGCATTTGGCCCATGCAAGCAATGCCAATCTAAGCATAATACTTTGTTGCATTTGCAGCGGTCAAGTGATAGTAGCGCACATACCTCCGGAAACCGGTTTGGATCAGCTGACCGGCCGCCGGTGCCGCCTCCGCGTAATACCACCGCGTGTCATTCCTTATTAACTACGACAAGCGAGGAAATTAAATTAACTCACCCCGTTTTGTTGTCTACCGCCTTGGTAGAAATAGCCGATAATAAAAATAATTATCATACGTTTCGTGCTCTGCTTGACAACGGCAGTCAACACTGTTTTGTCACAGAACAATTATGTACACGTTTATGCGTTCCTTCTACGAGTATACAGTCCACTGTTCAGATCTCGGGCGTAGGACAGTCAGTCACACAATCGAGTTTCTTATGCGAAATAAATATGCGTTCTAAAGTTAGTGATTATAACACTAATATGCAATGCTTGGTCTTACCTCGCATCACTCCTCGTTTACCGTCGTGTCATATCGATTTTGATATGTCATACATTCCGGATAATATTCGTTTGGCCGATCCTGATTTTAACGTACCTTCAGAAATCGATTTGCTGATTGGTGCTGACCAGTTTTGGAATCTTTTATACGATAACAAAATGCGTTTACCGAACGGACCATACCTACAAAATACGAAGTTAGGATGGCTTATTTCGGGACCTATTTATACGAAAAATGCGTTTATTGACAGTCATGTTCAATGCAATTTTACACAAAATATAGACGTTGAGTTGCGCCGTTTTTGGGAAATCGAAGATATCCCAAACGTGGGCAAAGTTCTCACAGAAGATGAGAAACAATGCGAAAATTTATTCGTTACTACAACAAAGCGTGAAAGTGACGGACGGTTTTCTGTCCGCATTCCGTTAAAGGAGTCACCAGAATCGTTAGGTGATTCTTACAAAAATGCCGAAAAACGTTTTATGGCATTAGAAAGAAAATTAGATCGCTTACCTTCTTACAAGGAGTTGTACTGCGACTTTATGCGTGAATATGAGCAGCTGAAGCACATGACTGAAGTTAGCTCATACGATGAATCATCTCACTATATTTTACCACATTTTGGTATTTACCGCGAAAGCAGTAGTACCTCAAAGCTCCGCGTTATTTATGATGGCAGCACTGAAACGTCCAACGGCAAGTCGCTGAACGATATTCAGCATGTTGGACCAAAACTTCAAAACGATATTCTCTCGATACTACTTCGTTTCAGGCAACACAAGTTTGTTGGTTGCGCAGACGTCGAGAAAATGTTTCGACAAGTTTTGATACAGTCTGACATGCGCGATTTACAACTTATTTTTTGGCGTGAGAAGTCGTCTGAACCGCTGAAAATCTTTCAGCTGAACACAGTGACGTATGGCACCGCGTCGGCGCCATACTTAAGTATGCGTTGTCTGCGACAGCTCGCTCAGGAGTGCAGCGATGATGTCATAGCTGACGTCATCAACAACGATTTTTTTGTCGATGACTTGATCACCGGTCATGATAATCCACACGTTTTAATGGATATTTGTGAAAGAACTTCTCAAGTTTTGAAGTCTGGCTGTTTTCCATTGCGCAAATGGACCTTTAATTACGACGTCACTAACGTTACGCCTAAAGAATTAGCCGTTGGAGAACATACGCAAAATAAAACCCTTGGACTTGGTTGGCTTAATGACACTGATGAGCTTCATTTTACGTCAGCGTTAAAGTCTGTTAGTGGGCCGCCACATTTAACTAAACGAATAATGTTATCGAGTATATCGCAGATTTATGACCCTCTAGGTCTACTTGCACCTGGAGTCATTATTGCGAAGGTTTCACTACAACGACTTTGGTTGTATAAACTTGGTTGGGACGATCCCGTACCACGTGAAGTATACGAGATATGGAATCGATTCATCGATTCTCTGTCTTGTCTAAACGATTTAAGAATACCGCGATTCGTAAGGAGCGATCACACGCAACATACAGAGCTTCACATTTTTTCCGATGCGTCGCAGACCGCTTATGGTGCCTGTGCATTTATACGTACCTACGACGACGATAACTCGGATGTTACCGTAAAATTATTATGCGCAAAAAGTAAAGTCAGTCCCTTGAAAACGGTCAGCATCCCTAGATTGGAGCTTTGTGCTTCTCTTATAGGTGCAAAGTTATATGAAAAGATAACAGAGTCGCTTCGTTTATCTTTCGATAAAGTATTTTTCTGGACAGATTCCACGATAGTGATGGGCTGGCTTCGTATGTCCCCACACTTATTAAAAACGTTTGTGCAAAACCGAGTTACGGAAATAAACAGTTTAACTGGCGATTCCCAATGGCTACATGTTAGTAGCAACAGTAACCCAGCTGACCTAGTGTCAAGGGGCCTTTATTTAGACGCACTTAGCCAGTCCGTACTATGGTGGAACGGCCCTTCCTTTTTACATGAACACGGCTCAGACTGGAACAATAATAACATTTTACCAGATTGCGATTTACCGGAAATACGATCAAAAACCGTAAATTTGACCGTCATTTCTAATCAGTCAGATATAATCGATTTCGATCGGTTTTCATCGTACAATAAATTGAAGCGTGTGGGTGCATTTGTACTGCGCTTCATTAACAATATGCGTAAAAAAGTGAAAGGCGATCGATCGAACCTACAAACCGGTTGCTTATCAGCTGACGAGCTTGATGCGTCCGAGTTGATGCTCGCCCGTCTCGCTCAGATGCAAACATTCGCGGAAGTACACCGTTGTTTACGCGATAAATTGTCATTAAAATCAATCAAGGATAAGAAAGTTTATAACAAAATAGTCGGTTTAAACGTGTTCCTAGACGAAAATCAGGTGATTAGAATCGGTGGAAGATTGTGTAATTCATCCAACTTCACTTATAATAAAAAACATCCCATTTTACTTTGCAGTAAACATCGTTTCTCAGTGTTGTTTTTCGAAAGTGAGCACAAGCGTTTACTTCATGCCGGTCCGCAATTATTGTTGTCTAATTTGCGAGAATGTTGGTGGACACTTGGAGCTAGGAATTTATCTAAAAAGGTAATACGTCAATGCGTCTTATGTACTCGTTTAAAAGATAAAACATTGAATCCTATTATGGAAAACTTGCCCTCTGAACGATTAGAAGCGAGTTATCCTTTTCTTTATAGTGGGGTTGATTATGCCGGACCTATTCACATTTTGAACAGAAAAGGCAGAGGAGCAAAACTCATAAAAGGATACATATGTTTGTTTATTTGCTTAGTTACTCGAGCAATACATTTAGAGCTTGTTAGTAGTCTAGCGACTGACGACTTCATTCTGGCCTTGAAACGTTTTATTTCTCGCCGTGGAAAACCGGCAGAGATTTTTTCAGACAACGGCAAAAACTTTGTTGGTGCCGAAAAAGAGTTATCTTCGTTTCTAAACGAAAATAAAAATTGTATTGAAGAATATGCATCAACGAATTCCATAAAATTTCGGAAAATCCCCCCCTACGCACCCCATTTTGGGGGGAAATGGGAGGCAGGGATTAGGTCTTGTAAATTCCATCTCAGACGGGTGTTAGGCACTGCCAATCTTACTTTTGAGGAATTAAGTACGTTATTAACACAAATCGAATGCGTCCTTAACTCCCGTCCTTTGTCACCTCTGTCCTCAGACCCTACCGATTTGCTACCCCTTACGCCAGGCCATTTTCTCATCGGGCGCCCCCTCATCGCACCTGCTTGCGGCGACTTTACTTCGGCGAAGACCAGCTTGTTGCAGCGCTACAACCGTATCGAGCAGCTACGTCAACATTTCTGGGAGAGGTGGAGCAAAGAATACGTATCCGAATTACAGCAGAGAACAAAGTGGAAGACCACACAAGAAGACGTGAAGCTTGGTTCTTTAGTCCTCATAAAAGAAGACAATTTACCGCCCCTGAAGTGGCGATTAGGCAGAATAGTACGTGTGTTTCCTGGACGAGACGGCGTTTCCCGCGTGGCATCCTCACTGCTTCTGGGATTGTAAAACGCGCTTTCTCGAAAATCTGCCCGTTACCGATTGATGCTGATGCTGGCGCAGATCACTGCCATCACTGCTGGACCATTTTGGAAGATGGATCTTCCAAGGCCGGGGGCATGTTTAGAAATCAACGCCATCCTGTATCGAATACAAGAACTACACTACCGCCTTGACGATAGATTTGCGAATTTACGCTGTCGTATTGCACACATCGATTTGTACCTAAATTCACTTTACTTCACTCGATACCATTCGTTATCTGCATTCGATCTATTAAGCATCTAATAAAAGTTTGATTTTAAAAATACGTTTATAATAATATTTCCACCTTCGAATCTCGGCGTTATTCTTCGTGACATCAATTAAGAGCTATCAAGAACAACTTCCATTAAAAGCATTCAAATAGATTGTAAGTGCGTTTACTCTGCTACACAGGAGCATTAAGCCCTTTTAATAGGTTATGGCAACTTTGAAAATTGAATTGCTTGACAGCAAAAATTACGAAACGTGGAGAATCTAAGTTCGTGCTTTACTTGTTAAAAATGGAGTTTGGAAGTACGTGAATGGTTCCACAACGAAACCGGAAGCCGAAGCTGCAGCAAGCAAATGGTCCGATGAGCATGAAATTTCGAAAGCTGATTTGATTATGGCAATTAGTCCGGATGAGTTGAAACATATTCGAGGGTGCAAAACATCGCACGAGATGTGGAACAAATTAGAGAGCGTCTATGCATATAAGGTCTGGTAAGAAAAGCAAGTTTGAAAGCTTACGTTGAGCCGCATGAAGGAGGGCGATGATGTACAGCGACACTTAAAACAATTTCTTTGAGGCAGAGAACATGTTGAGTGATATGAATATCAAAATGCGCGAGGACATGCTGTCGATCTTATTGCTGTATAGTTTACCGGCAAGTTATGAAAGTTTTAGATGCGCGATGGAAAGCAGAGACGAATTACCGAAAATTGACGTGCTCAAGATCAAAATATTAGAAAAAGCAAATAGCTCAAGCTCAACCGAAGCTGATAATATTGAGGGAGCTATGTATGGGAAGCACCGAGGAGCGAAAAAGAGCTCGAAACCTGAAAATCAGAAGGCTACTACAAGTAAATTTATGTATATATGCTTTAAATGTCATCAAGTTGGACATAAAGCTTCAGAATGTAAGATGAAGCGGAACAATGATGACGTCAGATGTGCGACAGAGCTAAACAAGGAGGAGGACAGTACTTTTGATATTATTTTTAATTGTACGAACTTTTCGAATTCTTTACAATCTACAAAGAATGACTGGATCCTTGATAGCGGATGTACATCACATTTGTGCAATGATTTGGATAAATTTACTGAAAACTTTTGTGTTTTACAGGATAAAGTAAACCTAGCATCAAATCTGTCGACAGATGTAAGAGGCAAGGGTGACGTAAGGTTGTCAGCATCAGGCAGGAGGAGAATTACACTCCAAAATACTTTATTTGTACCAGATCTTCGTAGTAATTTGCTATCAGTAGCGAGAATTACGGATAACGGGAATGTAGTTCAATTTACTAAAGATAGAGTCACTATAAATGATGCGTCGGGTAGAACCGTGATGACAGCTGGTCGTAAGGGAAATCTTTACATTATTAATGGGTTGAATGAACAAGCTTGTATCGCTGTTGATTCAATTGATATCCAAGCTTGGCATGAGCGTATGGGTCATTTAAATGGTAGAGATCTCTCGAAACTATTGAACCGTTGCGGGTATAACGTAAAAGAGACAGATTTACTCATTTTATCTAATTGCGATGTGTGTGCTAGGGGCAAAATGACTTCGTTACCTTTTACAAAGTCAAGTGGACCGTGTAATGAATTACTACGTATAATTCACTCAGACGGTAGGACCGATGAAAACTGAATCAATGGGAGGTGCGAAACATTTTGTAACTTTTATTGATGATAGTTCTCGATGGTGTGAAGTATATTTACTAGGGAAGAAAAGTGCCGTTTTAAGCGCTTTTAAGCTTTATAAGAGTTACACAGAAAAGTTGACAGGGAAGAAGATTAAATTTCTCCAATCTGACAACGGCGGAGAATTTTGCAATCGCGAGTTCGATCAGTTCTTAAGGAACGAAGGTATTCAAAGAAGGCTGACTATACCACACACACCTAAGATGAATGGTATAAGTGAACGTATGAATAGGACTGTACTAGAAATGGCTAGGTGCATGCTATTGTCCTCTGATTTATCTCTTGGTTTTTGGGCGGACGCTGTTGGGACTGCATGCCACGTGCGCAACCGCTGTCCAACCAGTGCTTTGGAAGGTGGCATTCCTTTTGAGAAGTGGACCGGAACTGCTGTAGACCTGACGAACATTCGAAGTTTTGGATCGAAGGCATATTTTTTAGACAAAACGCCGAATAAGGGCAAGTTCGACGCACGTGCCAGGAAGGGAGTCTTAGTTGGTTATCCTAGATCAACAAAAGGATACCGAATTTGGATACCAAGTGAAGATAAAGATATTGAGGCTCGGGATGTTAAATTTCTGACAGAAATGAAGATGACGAAGAGCGAAGAAAACATTAAAAAGGTCGAAAACATACAAACAAAGGAAAGGCCGATAATTCAAGAAGTGGATTTCGATGTACCAACTGAGGCCATACAGAGATCACCCGCAGACTCGGATAACTGCACCAGTGAGCGCCAGCTTACGGGAGTAGGTGAAAACTCAAATGGACAGAGTTGCAATGATAACTTGGAGATTGAGCAAGCTGTGGAGGCAAACCCTAAGCAGGTGATTATAAAGCGAGCTCCTGGAAAACCAAAACTCGTCAAAGGGGTGCGTGGAAGACCGAAAAAGGTTTATAATATGGTAGAGGTACATGAAGAAGAGATACAACAACATGTAGAAGATGAAGAAGCACATAATAATGATATTGAGACAGATCAACCAACTGAAAGCGAAGAAATGCAGATGAATGAATATCATTGTGACAGTGATGGAGAATTTTTCTCTGCAGTGGCTGAAATATCTCTTGAACAAGCCTTATCAAGTGATGATCATGAAGGATGGAAAGAAGCGATCCTGTCTGAGATCAGAAGCTTAGTTAAAAATGAAACTTGGGATATTGTAAAAAAAGCCTAAAGATCGAGATATAGTTGGATGTCGATATGTGCTAACAACGAAATTAAACGTTGACATGACCACGAAGAACAAGGCTAGGCTAGTAGCCAAGGGTTTTAGCCAACGTTATGGCATAGACTACCACCGAACTTATGCTCCAGTAGCAAGGCTTGATACAATTAGACTGCTAATGGCACTCGCTGTGGAATTAAATCTTGAAATACATCAAATAGATATAAATACAGCGTACTTGAATGGTCGACTCGATGAAGAGGTTTGCATCCAAAAGTGCTAAATGAGAGTCTTACTACTTTGATTCAGAGAGAAGGTAAGAGCTCGGCAGTTGGAAAGCGTGCTAGGCAAATGTTAAGTGATCTCAAAGCTGGCGGAGATGCTTGTTTATTGAAACGTTCTTTATATGGCTTAAAGCAAGCGGGAAGACTGGTATCTCAGATTAGATGAGAAACTTCGTCGAATGAATCTGATGCCAACTATAAACGAACCATGCCTGTATCATCAACAGAGGGAAGATGGATGGATTTTAATCGTTATTATCTACTTTGACGATATTTTAATTGCTTCACAGGATATCAAATGGATAGAGCATTTGAATTTGAGTTGAAAGATTTTGGACCAGCAAAATACTGTTTAGGTATTGAAATTGAGAAGAAAGATGGTGTAATAAATCTTTCACAGCGAAAATACATACAAGATACTCTGAAGAAATATGGTATGGAAGACTGCAAAACAGTGTCCACTCCTTTTGAAGTTGGATTGAACTTTGCAGCACCTGGCGATTACCTGGCGATCTCAAAAACAAAGAACTGTAGCTACGTCGTCTACCGAGGCGTTAGTACTAACGAGGCTATGAAAGAAGCTCTTTATCTGAGTAGTTTATTAAAGGAGATAGGTTTATTTGGGCTATCGAAAACTACTGTTTATGCTGACAACCAGGGGGCGACATACCTTGTTAAAGATCCTGTCTATCATGCTCGTAGTAAGCATATAGACATCAAGTATCATTTTATCAGGGACGTACTCAGGGATAATATTGTGGGGTTGAAACATGTGTCGACAGATTTTATGCTGGCTGATGTTTTAACGAAAGCCTTACCTGTGTGTAAGCATTATAAGTGTATAGCAGGTCTGGGGCTGCAGTAGCTAAATTGAGGGGCGTGTTGAGGTTTTATATCTCAATTTAACTACAGCTGGCTGAATATCATGACAAAAGGCTATTGGCACATGGTTGTCATTCTATCTGTTATTGTTTCGGTAAAAACGTCTCGTACTGAAAATATCTAAATTCTAATAATAAATTGTGTACTTTCATTAAAAGCATTCAAATAGATTCTAAGTGCGTTTACCTGCTACACAGGAGCTTTAAGCCCCTTTAATATTTTCAAGGCTAGAGTGAATATGTATTGTCTAGGAAAGCATGCTACCTTTGACCCCATAGTAACTCACAATCATATCGGGGTCAAATGTTTACCTATATCCAACGATCACTAATTTTCATAGATACATACGAGTATGTATTTTAATAGTCACATTCAAGATTCGAACGAAAAAGTGTCCCCATTTTCGCGTGTTCCAGATTTGAAATTTCAAAGTACAAGTATAAAATTTCAAATTTGGCTTGAGCCTCTTTTTAATGGAGCCATTTTTTGATTAGCTAACTTGCGTCTACCTATGTATGATCGGGACGAAAATGCCTTTAAGCAAATCCGATAATAACACCCTAAGACAACACAAATATTTACAATGCATATAAGATTTTCGACAGAAATATTATATCCATAATGTTCGTGCCTTCAGACCTTTGAGAAAAATAAAAGAGGGTATTATCAATAAATCATGTCCCGAAAAGATTCACATTACAAGGTAAGGATTAAGGAAGGATTCGTTTTGACATAAGGATAATGTAGGAAAATAAAGAGTGTAAGTCTACAGCCCAGAGGTGAAAGGTCCGTTGTCTATTTTTACAACTTTTCAGTATAGTCCAGTCGCTTAACGTCTTATATCGCCTTTACGTGGACACGCATTATAAATGTACCAAAATTTTTCCAGGTACTAGTTAGGTACATAGCTCTCAATTTTGGATAGGAGCCAATTCCATTGAAAATACAAGAATAGTACCTGGAAAAATTTTGGTGCATTTATAATGCGTGTCCACGTAAAAATACTAAGCGGCCGCAATAGACATAAATAAAGTATTCAACTTAAGTTTTTTGTATACTAAACGCGACAAAATAAGTTTGACTCAAATTAGTATATTGCCTATTAATTAACGAATATACTAAATCATTAATAATTACTTATTGGTGGTAGGGTTTTTGTGCAAAGTCCGTCTGTACCACCCCCTTTCTTTTTTCTGCCGTACAGCAGCAGTGTTTGCACTGCTTTGTTTCGGTTTGAACGGTAAGGGGGCCAGTGAAATTACCGGCACATGAGACATACAATCTAAGTTCTCAGGGTGGGAAACGAGTTTTGCTGTCTTATTACTGACAAATTATTTTACTAATAAGACAGAGGGTGTTATGGGCAGTGGTGACCACTTACCATCAGGTAGCCTACCTGCTCGTACAGCCACTTGTGACATAAAAAAAACCAATGCATAATTACATAATATAATTTCGTTTAATTCTGGTCTCTGCCTACCCCAACGGGAACAAGGCGTGATGTTATGTATGTAATTCTCATAAAAAGCGTGACAATTTCTCATTTATTTTTTCCTTTGTAGACGGTATGTATAAATACAACCTTTTGGCATCAATGTCTTATCTTAAGTTCATATCAGGGTCTGAATTCTTGAAAATCACCGGGTGATAAAAATCACTTTTGAGACTTTAATAATTCACATTTGCCCTGATAAACAGTTGAAATAGGTAAATCAGAATACATGAAAATTAACAATCAAGGACTGCTTTATATTTAACGAATATCAATCTCTACTTTTGAAAAGAAAAATCTGTGATTTTGAATTTTAGTGATTCTTTATCACCCGGTGATATTCGAGAATTGGTCCCCTGATCCCAATAAGTAGGAATTTATGGATGATACCTACAGGTCAGATATTAAAATCCACCCTGTTTTGCGGCACTTTATCACGTTCCTTGTGTGTTTTTCTTTTACGCTGTCGTACAATCTCAAACGGTAGTGAATACAGCTCCGTGGTTTAGTGGTTAAAGCGCGACTCTCAATCCGGAGGTTCTGGGTTCGATTCCCAACATTGCCAAAAAAGTCCCTTTGTGCGACCTAGACGATTCCGTGCTTTGGGATGACTGCCGTTGGTCCCAACTACTATCGACGGATGTACTCGTAAATGAGTCATGTTCGCCTTTGGCGGCTCAACAACTCTGACACCAGGCTTTGTGAGGTCGGTCATCGACCTTGCAACCCACACGATATGATGATAATGTTAGTAGACTCACTCTCATGTTATATTCAGTACCTGGGCGACCGAGCTATGCTCTGTATGATTAAAATATCATCGGGTGAGCAAGTATGCTACTCAACAACAGATGGCGCTTTTAGTTTCTTGAACGCACTAAAACGCGCTAAGAAATATTTAAAAAGATGGGGAAAACGAATTTTCCCAGATATGAGACCTAGCTAGATTGAATTTTTGCCCCCAAATACCCAAAAAATTCATCGAAATCGTTATAGCCGTTTTCGAGAAACCGATTACAAATATATACGAGTATATATATAAATATTGCTCGTTTAATAGCATAGGATTAAGTATTCTGTAAAGGATCTACATTTAATAAATATAATCTAAAACTAGGTGTTCTTGCAGCAGGTTAAAAGGTTTTATCCCTACTCGATTGACTACCACCTCACGTTGTGCTCTGAACTTATCAAGATCAACTTTTCCGGAACGGATAAATTGAATCCCGATTCTGGAACCGGTCGTAATGGCAAACTTTACCTACACTTTACAATCAGGTACCTAGGTAAAGTGTGTCCTTTTTTCTATTGTGATATTATTTATGTTCGTATAGTTAAAATCCTCAATATCCTTACAAATATGGTGGAAAATAAATCACGTTCGGCTTAAAAACTTTTTATCCAAAAAAATATAGAACGTGTTAATGTAAGTAATAAGCGAAACCTACATCCCTAAAGATTTTTTATTAAAATAAATCCATACCCGTATTCACTGTGTAAAAAATCTTTAATAAAAATATTTTCTAGATATTTTGTTTTTCATCGTTGTTTTTGAGTTTGAGTTTAATGTACGATTTTGAGTTTGAGTTAAATGTACCGCGTAGCCACAGAAATATTTAGAAGCGGCAAAAATATAAATAATAAAAATAAAATTGCCCCTATCAAAAACCTACCTAAGAGTCGGCTACACACATAATGGTGATTTTTTTTACGAATGCTCAAATTTATATTTTGTTCAGTTTTATACGAAAAAACACGTCGTATACTTTTGAGTGTGATAAAAAGTAATCTTGTATAAAAACGACCTTATTTCTGCCAATAAGATATTATCATACAGTCACTAGCTTTTTTTATTTCAAATTTCTTTTAACCGGCTTTACTCTACAACTTTGTGATAATACTGAGGGCTGTGAATCTGCCCATGAAACTGAACAACTTTTACCAAGCAACCACAGGGAGAAATACGAAAAACCAAAATTGACCTATACAAAATACGCTATCAGCTGATGCAGTTTCTATGGGAGGTCAAAAATTAATTTTTCACTTCTCATGCTCTGAGAGTGCTTTTTTGTGCAGGATATAGGCTGCACAAAATCGAATTTTGTGACTAGGGCAAAAAAGTAATCGCGGTGGTGTAATCGCGCGGGCCTGCTGCCCCTCCCCCCCCCCCCGCGCCGCGCGCGCGTCAACATATTCTTCACTAAAGCAGAACAACTCACTCTTCAGTTACATTTAGAGAGTACTTTTACGTTTTATTTCCTCGCAATCAAAGTGAAAAGCAGAGTTTATAACTCGTCCACAAAACCATTCTATCCTCGACGTTACTATCAGCCCTCGCCTTCGGCTCGGGCTGCTAAAAGTCTCTGAAAAATGGTTCGTTTTGTGCACTTGTTGTAAAATCTACTATTGTTCTATGACCTATGTTCCTTGAGAAAAAATTATCAATTTCATAGGCAGATTCACACCCAGTATTAATTATCACACCTTTCCTTTACATGTTGTATACAGGGTGTAAGGGACAGCCTTCCGAATACTGAAGTCAACGACACTAAACAACTTTCAGTCAACAAAACAGTCAGGAAACAAAAAAAAATCGGCTTCCCCATACAAACTACCCGATCAAGTTTACAATTTTGTATGGAGACGCGGATTTTTTTTTGTTTCCTGAAAGTTTTGTTTACTGAAAGTTGTTCAGTTTCGTTGACTGATCTTACCCCTTCAGTATTCGGAAGGCTGTCCCTAACACCCTGTATAATAGGAGGTGCAACAAGGCGAACCTTGCACAAAACCTGCTGGAATAAAACTTGGTACGATACAAGTACATACCTAATACCATATAACATTCAAACTGGTTAAAAACTACATTTTTTTGGCATTATGCCCCACTGTGCGTCTCTGTCGCGTCCTGCCGGGGAGCACCACTTCTTGTATAGGGTGACTTTTAATTAGTTCTTGATAGCAAAAGATATGCATGTACTCATGATACTGGACAACTTTTACCAAGGAACATAGGTCGAAATACGAAAAACCAAAATTGACCTCCCATACAAAATGCGCTATCAGCTGATGCAGTTTCTATGGGAGGTCAAAACTTGATTTTCGTATTTCGACCTATCTTCCTTGGGGAAAGTTGTTCAGTATTAGGAGTACATTCATACCTTTTTCTATCAAGAACTAATTAAGTCACCCTATATGTTACCTATAAGTGTTTACTTGATTTGTGCCAAGTTTCATCCCAGCAGGTTTTGTGCAAGGTACCCCATACAAGCTCGGCCTTGGATCTCCTACTAATACGAGTATATCTAACGCACGTTCTGTCCAAAATACTCTCCCAAACCGGGTCAATTGATTCCCGGTAATTCCCAGCCCGGTCATAACGTCATACTTTACACCCGGGCGGGTCAGGTTCGCATTCTTTCGGTAAATTACCCATTCCATAAGGGTCTGAAATTCAGGTGGGAAAAAAATATTCGGGTTCTTGCATATTTCATCCCGTTATTACCCCATCTTTACAAATTATACGCATTTCGAATTCGTACTAATATTGCAAATGTAATACATAGGTGCTGTAATAAAATTATAATCCGTGTGGTGCCGGCAAAGAATAGTACCAACCCATCTCTACTCGCGGGTGTCGTAAGAGGCGACTAAGGGCTTATGAAAGGGAGGATGGAGACCAGCATTTTTATGTGTATTGTTCCATCTTACATACTGAAGTCACCAACAACAGCGGTCGCCAGCCCCGAACGCTTTCAAGCGTGGTGACTATGGTAAATCCTCTCCTAAGTACCACGCGTTTTTGCTGGAGTTCTGGAGGGAGCTCCCTGTCCTGCAGTGAACGTTTCATGGGATATGATGATGATGTTGATGAATACTTAGGTACTTAGTATACTTATACATGTTTATCTACTCCCGTACCGGAATATTCCGAATTCGAAACCAATGACAGATTCGAAATTGAGGTCATTGTCCGCTATCATTTTCATTTCCACACTGTTCCATACTACGAGCAGTATGGAAATGGAGTATGGATTTTCATTCCGCAACTGTTATAATACATAATTTTCAATCTGCATAGGCTAAGGCAATACTACCACAGTACTACATACAGCCTATTTTAAAGTAATTTTGTAAAAATACTTTTTACTGGGGTGACGACTGCCTACCTATATTTAAAAGAAAACAGAGAGTACCAGGCGTGACTAGGAGTACATAAATCGACAAGAAGCTGACAGTTGGCTCGCTTCTATATAAAGTGACATTGGCAACAAAAGAAGTGATTTGAACAAAATGGAAAGTATGTACCAGGAGAACATGATTCTACAAGAGGCTGTCAGTAACCATATACATGAAATTATTGTTAAAGCAACGCCATCCACAAGCTCTGGATCTGGAATAACTTCGGGAATAACTTTAATTACTGTACTGTACTAACTGTCCTCTTAGTTCAATAAATTGATCACTACTCTTTAAAAAAAAATTATTTCGTCGGTCGTAGATAAAGTTTTCTATGCAACTATACGTAATTAGTCATTTTAACACTCGATCTATACTATTTTGATACTCGGCTGCGCCTCGTATCAAAAACCAGATCTCGTGTTAAAATTACTCTCATTACGCAACAGTTGCATAAATAACTATTTTACTTTCTTTCAGCTTTTGCGGAATACATTTTGATGAGATTTTAACTAACATGCTGTAACAGAAAAGGTATACCTAATCAACCCTAAAGGACTACTTTTTCTAATTACGAAAAAAGAATTTGACACCTATACAGGGTGTTAATTTAATTGCGTACCATAGCTTAAGGGGTGTTTCAGTTACGATAAAGGAACACAAAAAAAAATAAAAAAAAATCATACTAAAAAAAACAAAAAAGACCATTGAAACTTAACTAACGTGGCACACCGCGCTATCACCGAGCCAGCGCGCGAGTATCAGTGGATACGAGTAATGTAGGCACATACATAACTGAAACTCTTTCGCGTGCTTTTGATAGCGCGGTGCTCCGGGTCATTGCCCTCCGCATTAGTTTAGTTTCAATGTAGTTGTAATTTTTTTTAAATAGGATTTTTTTAAATAATTTTTATAAGTTCCTTTATCGTTACTGAACCACCCCCTAAGCTATGGCACGCAATCAAATTAACACCCTGTATATAACTTATTGTTCCAAGATACAAAATGGTATCAGCTGATTCAGTTTCCATGCGATGTAGAAAAAAAAATCGTATTTCGAATTATCAGTTATTAAGTTTACCTTTTTAAGTTAGGTATTAAGTTTCCTGGGCATATAGACAATGAAGTACTTTTGTAATCGAAGTTGTTTTAATAAAAAGTTGTGTTAATGATGTGGATTGAAGAAGGTTGTAGAAACAGTAGGAACTCATAACATGTTGATAACTATTTATTCAGTAGGACGTCCTTACAGAATGGGTTCCATTCCAAATTAAGTCTACCTTAAATGTCAAACAAAGATTAGTTTAGTAATTTGTCTATGATTTAATATATCTCAGTTACTTAGGTACAGTCAATGACTGGTCAAGCTTGACACTCACAGTGCCTCTTTTTGAAATAAGAACGGTACAAAGTTTAATGTGTCAAGCTCTATGTGCTCTCGCATAATATGCCTCAGAATAAAGACGTCCTTGCTTTGCGACTCTAGCCCGTAAGTATGTCTTATTGAAATAAGAACGGTACAAAGTCCAATATATGTCAAGCTCGATGTACTCTATACTGTACCATTCATCATCATCATCACCATCATCATAATATCACATGAAACGTCCACTACAGGATAGTGAGCTCCCTCCAGAATTCTAGCTTTTGTTGGAAAAATGTGGAGGGCAAGTACCATAGTCACCTCGCTTGTCAGCGTTACGGCTGGCACCATGGACCGCGGTTGTAGGTGACCGCAGTAAGTAAGATGATATGATACACAAGAGGATTCTGCTGCCCATCTTCCAGTTTATAACCCTTAGTTGCCTCTTACGACATCCACGGGTATGTATGGGATGGTATTATTCTTTGCTGGCACCACACAGGACAACACACTTTATAGCCCTCGCATAATATGCCTCAGAATAAAGACCTCCTTGTTGATTCTGTGTAATATGCACATACAATGTGTATGTATTATGTTTGTTTATTCATTTTATGTCTGATAATCAGGCTTAAGTCGTGTAAGTACCCAACAAAAGTTTACGCTTTCAGCCTTCGAAGCCTTTAAAAGGTTTATTAAGTATTCCCAACTCATATTTTATTAATCATTTTCTTACTTTCCAAGTAATTGATTGCTAAGTTTCAAACTTAAGGTTTAAAGTCTTCAATAAATATATTTTTTTAAAAGCGCTCGTTGCCAGTAATGGTTACTCTTTTTTACGATAAAGGAAGTTGATTAAACGGGCCGTGACAACAACTAGGATGGGTGACCGCCAGTGACATCACAAATAGAGCGATAAACCTTTGCTTTACTGTTAGGATGGGTGACCGCCAGTGACATCACAAAAAGAGCGATAAACCTTTACTTTACTGTTAGGATGGGTGACCGCCAGTGACATCACAAATAGAGCGATAAACCTTTACTTTACTGTTAGGATGGGTGACCGCCAGTGACATCACAAATAGAGCGATAAACCTTTACTTTACTGTTAGGATGGGTGACCGCCAGTGACATCACAAAAAGAGCGATAAACCTTTACTTTACTGTTAGGATGGGTGACCGCCAGTGACATCACAAAAAGAGCGATAAAGCTTTACTTTACTGTTAGGATGGGTGACCGCCAGCGACATTACAAATAGAGCGATAAACCTTTGCTTTACTGTTAGGATGGGTGACCGCCAGTGACATCACAAAAAGAGCGATAAAGCTTTACTTTACTGTTAGGATGGGTGACCGCCAGTGACATCACAAAAAGAGCGATAAAGCTTTACTTTACTGTTAGGATGGGTGACCGCCAGTGACATCACAAAAAGAGCGATAAAGCTTTACTTTACCGTTAGGATGGGTGACCGCCAGTGACATTACAAATAGAGCGATAAACCTTTGCTTTACTGTTAGGATGGGTGACCGCCAGTGACATCACAAAAAGAGCGATAAAGCTTTACTTTACTGTTAGGATGGGTGACCGCCAGTGACATCACAAAAAGAGCGATAAAGCTTTACTTTACTGTTAGGATGGGTGACCGCCAGTGACATCACAAAAAGAGCGATAAAGCTTTACTTTACTGTTAGGATGGGTGACCGCCAGTGACATCACAAAAAGACCGATAAAGCTTTACTTTACTGTTAGGATGGGTGACCGCCAGTGACATCACAAAAAAAGCGATAAACCTTTACTTTTACTGTTAGGATGGGTGACCGCCAGCGACATTACAAATAGAGCGATAAACCTGTGCTTTACTGTTAGGATGGGTGACCGCCAGTGACATCACAAAAAGAGCGATAAAGCTTTACTTTACTGTTAGGATGGGTGACCGCCAGTGACATCACAAAAAGAGCGATAAAGCTTTACTTTACTGTTAGGATGGGTGACCGCCATCAGTGGCATCACAAATAGAGCGATAAACCTTTACTGTTAGCCCGTGTGGTGCCGGTTAAAATAGTACAAACCCATCTCTACCCGTGGGTGTTGTAAGAGGCGGCTAAGGGATTATGAACAGGAGGATGGGCAGCAGCGTCCTTTTTTCTATCGTACCATCTTATATACTGCAGTCAACAACAACCGAGAGGTCCGTACCCAAAGTAAACAGAGTGTCAGTTAACTAAGCCTACCGCATCTGTCTTATTTTAATTTATTTTATTTATTACAAAGGTAGGTACATTTTGACAATATTTATAGTCTACTCGCCAAACTAATACGTTTGATGGTGAGACCACGTTTTTATACGCTCTAACATGTTTTTATACCTACCTTAAAACGAAATAAATAACAAACTAATAAATCTGTCCAACTTATAAGTAGCCGGCTGGAATATTTTACTTAATTCATTCATTCTTCATTTATAACATCTTATGAAACGTCCACTACAGGACAGGGAGCTCCCTCTGAAACTCAAGCAAAAACCCGTGGTACGGTCAACCGCACGTCGGTAGAAACTTTTTCAACTCTATTACCACGCCATAAGGTCTAAAAGTGTTTCTACTGACGTGCTGTTGGGTGTACATTGGAGGGGATTTACTATGGTCACCTGTAAGCGTTGCGGTTGGAGACAGGCTCTTTACTCAAACGATGTGTGTGTGTAGACAAATGTTTCACCATAGTTTTGAAGCGACCACTGAAATTTTGACAATTTGTGTGGTGATACGGAACCCTTAGTGCGCAAAAACAACTTGCACTTTAAAGTTGTTCAGTTTTCAAAACTAACCTAAACAAAAAAGCCCGTTATATAACACTTGAAATACAAAACGCAAACATATAGACCGCGATGTAAACAGATACTTATATCGATTAGTGAAGTTCAGTGGCAAACATCATGAATTTTATAGTGCTTAGGCTATTTTAGGCCTCTCGCTAATCGATAATAGGCTCTATGAAATAGGTACTACAGACTTAAGACTTAGAAACAATCGCTTCTTATGCTTAAAATCTAGTGTTGCAAAATTCCTTGTCTATTCTTCAGGCACCAATGTGCCGACAGCCAACTTTTTAGACAAGCTAAGAGCTAAGGCACAGGTATTCAAACTAAATGGCCCAGCGCTTGGTGAAAAAAAAAACTCAATTATTTTTCTTTATCTTTCCTGCAGTTTGTCCCTCCAAGCCACAAATATTTTGATCCCGTGTAAATTAGCCTTGAAAGGGGCAACGGAAAAGCACCAAAAAAGGTGTTTAAGACATCGTCATTTCGGGCCCCTTATCCAAATTTCAGTATGTTCCACTTAATTGCTGTAATCAAACAACGTGTTGCTGCATTCTAGGAAAGACTAAGGTGTTCCAGTAACAGTCTTATTAAGGTCTTTGGTGATAATATCTATCAAAATAGGATACTTAAACACTGGGTGAGTTTGCAAAAGAGTGAAAACAGAAAGTAATAATACTTGTTGGACTTGATCAACCTAGAATCTTGTAGGTTATACAGGGATATTTTTGGACCCCTGGCCAAATTTTAGTATGTTGTTCAGAACACGAATCTGAACAACTTTTCTAAAGGAACATATGTCATAAAAAGGAGAAAAAATTTTGGTCATCCCATACAAATCTTGTGCCGGCAATAGTGGGAATTGTATTGGATTTTGTATTGGAATGTTAGGAAATTTTTCTCGTTTTTCGACCCATGTTCCTTTTTTTATACTAAATTTCTTCTGTATATACAGAAGAACAAGAAACTGAACAACTTTTTAACCTAGGTCTGCTGGAAGACATTTCTTTATTGAAATAAGTAGTACCTGTTGTGTCGTTTTTCTTTATGTATTGTCCATTGTATTTTCTTGTGTGCAATAAACAATAAATAAATAAAATAAAAAAAAACTTTTCAAAGAAACAAGGATGGCAAAACTGTAAACTTTTGTTCGTCTTGTACAATTTCCATTTCCAATCCTATTCCATTTCGACCCTGTTGTCTTGAGAAAGTTATACAGTAGTAACTTCATCATAACATCCCATGAAACGTCGACTACAGGACAGGGAGCTCCCTCTAGAATTCTAGCTTTTGTTGGAAAAATGTAGAGGGGAAGTACCATAAAACCTCGCTTGTTAGAGTTACGGCTGGCACCATGGACCGCATTTGCAGGTGACCGCAGTAAGTAAGATGTTAGATACAAAGGAGGATGCTGCTGCCCATTCTCCAGTTTATAACCCTTAGTCGCCTCTTACGATACCCACGGGTATGTAAGGGTTAGTACTATTCTTTGCCGGCACCACACGGGGCACAACTTAGTAACATACTATAAAAATCCACAACTTATAGCATGACCAGTTTTGGTTGGCTTTCACATTAAATAACAAACTTTGAGAAACGTAGACAAACTTATAATGGCAGGATGCTCTCAGCTTAATGTTACCGAAACGACATCGCTTTTACAAAATTAAAGCTCAAAATGTGCGAAGCGTCTTTGCTAATTTACATCAAAAGTTTAAGGGTGTGAAAGTTGAATGCTTATTTTTATTTTTGTGTTTTTTTTAGAGTAAAGTTGGCGTGAATTTTTTTTCTCGTCTACCCCATCGTGTTGGGTGTCGTTGGATAGCTCTGTTAAAAATAATGTTGTTTTGCGAAGATAATTTTAGATTGATTTATTTGTTTATTATGGATCCGTTCGCGAAATATTTAGCTTGACAGCGCAATTCTTTTCTGCAGGAAAGAAGAAATAAATGGTACAGCAGCACTGCACTTACTTTCTCGCAATACTCAAGGAAAAACTATGAACCGAAAATTTAAATTTGTAATGCCATACACATAGTATGGAAATACAAACTTTTATTTACGTTTTTCCAAAAAAAAATTCAAACGAAATATACAGATCAATGCAGAATTCAAATTGTCAAACATTAAAATAAACAAACTTCAAACGATTTCGAGTAAATCACATGTTTAACTTTTGGTAGTACTGGAACACCCTTTATATGAATTTCCACAGATCAATGGATACCCTACACATGTTCCTTATGGATAATTGTTCAGTTTGGTCTACTGAGCAAGCCCTTTCAGTTTTTGGTACATCCTGTGTACTAAATTTTATTGAAAATAATCATAAATAATATCCAGTCAGGTAGACAACCAATCCAGGATTAATATTATAGAGAATTTTAATAAACTCAATGGAACGAATTTTGGGTCATCATCATCATCATATCGTGTGGGTTGCAAGGTTGATGACCGACCTCACAAACCCTGGTGTCAGAGTTGTTGAGCCGCCAAAGGCCTCTGACATGGCTCATTTTGGGTAAATCACATATTTACGTTTTGGTGGTACAGGAACACCCCTTATATGAAATTACATAGATCAATTGGTACTGGTGCATGATATCTTACATGAAGATGCTTGGTCATGCAAAGTTTCATCAAGATTCTATGAGTCGTTTTTGAGAAAATTTCAATTTTTCATTTTCGTTGTATGACAGCTACCCTCAAAATGAGAGCCAGAAGGAAACCACTCAGAACCCTTCGATGGATTTGCATAAAACTCCTAAATTCAAAATATGGTGTCAATCGGACCATTCGTTTAGCCGCTAGGCCAAAGCGTGACGGACAGACCGACCGACGGACCGACCGACCGACGAACTGACCGACCGACCGACCGACCGACCGACCGACCGACCGACGGACGGACATTTTTGGGAGACTTGTTTTTTATGATGTATAAGTGATATACTTAGAACACATTTTTGAGAAAATTAGAAAAACTTTTTTTTTCACGGATACAATACCTTTCTCGCTCCGCTTGAAAGTAAAAAACCGGCCAAGTGCGAGTCGGACTCGCGCACAGAGGGTTCCGTACCACCACATAATCATAATTGTTTTAATTGAAATTTCAGTAAGTTAATGTGCTAGATTTTTTGAGTCCGACACGCGCTTAACAAAATTTTACGATTTGTTGTTATTTTATAGCTTATTCACTATAAATATATCAATTTTCAAGTTTGTAAGTGTTCCCGTTTTTCAAATAGAACTTAAACAAAAATCACCTCAGTGACCATCCAACTTGACCCCTCTCTTATATGAATGTTCTTGAAACGGGAGCTCACCACAATTGGTTACCATTAGTTGTGAGAAAAGTTGTAATATTTAATGATTTCAGATTTTTCCCATTATTTGTACTGTGAGACCTAGCTTCTTGCCACATTTCATAATTTTAGGTCGACGGGAAGTACCCTGTAGGTTTTGGTTTTTTGCATAAATGTATGGAGATGAGGACATAAACTGCCATATCTTTTGATTGCGTCGTTGTAAAAAATTTAAATTTTCAGATCTTGTGTGGTTCATCATAATATATGGTATTAATTTCAACCTGATACCTTTACCCGTTCGTGAGATAAAGGGTCTTGACAGACAGACAGACAGACGGACAACAAAGTGATCCTATAAGGGTTCCGTTTTTTTCTTTTGAGGTACGGAACCCTAAAAACACAGTAGGAGTATAAATTACTGTTGAAATTAAAAGGAAAACTATTACAGCTCAGTAGGCTTCACAGGTTAATGAGTTGAAGCCCAAAAACTGGAAATGATAAAAAAAAAACCGGCCAAGTGCGAGTCGGACTCGCGCACTGAGGGTTCCGTACCACCACATAATCATAATTGTATTAGTTGAAATTTCAGTAAGTTAATGTGCTACATTTTTTGAGTCCGACACGCGCTTGACCAAATTTTATTATTTGTTGTTATTTTATAGCTTATGCACTATAAACATACCAATTTTCAAGTTTGTAAGTGTTCCCGTTTTTAAATAGAACTAAAACAAAAATCGCCTCAGCGACCATCCAACTTGACCCCTCTCTTATATGAATGTTCTTGAAACGGGAGCTCACCACAATTGGTTACTATTAGTTGTGAGAAAAGTTGTGATATTTAATGATTTCAGACTTTTCCCATTATTTGTACTGTGAGACCTAGCTTCTTGCCAAATTTCATAATTTTAGGTCAACGGGAAGTACCCTGTAGGTTTTGAATTTTTGAATAAATGTATGGAGCTGAGGACATAAAATGCCATATCTTTTGATTGCGTCGTTGTAAAAAATTCAAATTTTCAGATCTTGTGTGGTTCATGGATCCTAATATATGGTATTAATTTCAACTTGATACGTTTACCCGTTCGTGAGATAAAGGGTCTTGACAGACAGACCGACAGACAGACAGACGGACAACAAAGTGATCCTATAAGGGTTCCGTTTTTTTCTTTTGAGGTACGGAACCCTAAAAAATGTGTTACTACTCCACACAAATTGACAAGTGGATCTGGTCAAGTTGTATGAAGGAGAAAAAAACCGGCCAAGTGCGAGTCGGACTCGCGCACTGAGGGTTCCGTACCACCACATAAACATAATTGTATTCGTTGAAATTTCAGTAAGTTAATGTGCTAGATTTATTGAGTCCGACACGCGCTTGACCAAATTTTATTATTTGTTGTTATTTTATAGCCTATGCCCTATAAACATACCAATTTTCAAGTTTGTAAGTGTTCCCGTTTTCAAATAGAACTAAAACAAAAATCGCCTCAGCAACCATCCAACTTGACCCCTCTCTTATATGAATGTTCTTGAAACGGGAGCTCACCACAATTGGTTATCATTAGTTGTGAGAAAAGTTGTAATATTTAATGATTTCAGACTTTTCCCATTATTTGTACTGTGAGACCTAGCTTCTTGCCAAATTTCATAATTTTAGGTCAACGGGAAGTACCCTGTAGGTTTTGAATTTTTGAATAAATGTATGGAGATGAGGACATAAAATGCCATATCTTTTGATTGCGTAGTTGTAAAAAATTTAAATTTTCAGATCTTGTGTGGTTCATAGATCCTAATATATGGTATTAATTTCAACCTGATACCTTTACCCGTTTGTGAGATAAAGGGTCTTGACAGACAGACAGACAGACAGACAGACAGACGGACAACAAAGTGATCCTATAAGGGTTCCGTTTTTTTCTTTTGAGGTACGGAACCCTAAAAACCAATAGCAATTAGGCGCTAGGACTTCACTGAGCATTAGGAGGTAAAAAATATATGTTAAAAACGTTATGAAATACTTAAACCTGCTTTGCGATCAAAAATGGTAAAAAGAACTACAAAATCCTATACTGCGCGTAGCGTATTATTTTGTCTTCTGGTTGGCCGGTATATAATTCCGCGTGGCATTGGGCTAGCCCTGTGTAAATCATCATAACTTTCCACGAAATGTCCAATACAACTCCCTCCAGAATTCTAGCTTTTGCTGGAAAAATGTAGAGAGGAAGTAACATAGTGACCCTGTTCCAGGCGTACTGTCAGGCGTTCTATACTGGCCATCTTTGGTACAAGTACACGAAGAGAGCTTACAACTCGCTTCGTGTGCAGTACAATAACGCTTTTAGGGCCATGTTGCACCTGCCCTGGCGGTGTAGCGCGTCTGGCATGTTCGCCGGGAACAGGGTCGCTGACTTTTACGCTGTATCAGCTGCTGCGTTCTGGGTAGAAGCGGAGTCGTTAAGTCGGTACGCAGTTGCTGCGTTTCGTTATGGACAATTTTTAAAATGTTTATTATTTCAAAATTCAATTTTTATTTTATTTATAATATTTAAAGTTGATAATAATAATTATTAGTCGTAGTATTTTAATATAATATAATTTTAGGTACTAACTATTAACTGTTTTTAATATAAGTATAATATGTCTTGTCTTGTACGACAAAATATGGGTATATAACCTGAAATAAAACATGATTTATTTATTTTTCTTCTTTTTTATAGTCACCTCGCTTGTCAGCGTTACGGCTGGCACCATGGACCTGGCCGCAGTACGATGGTATGATACACAGGAAGACGCTGCTGCCTATCCTCCAGTTCATAACTCATAGTGACCTCTTACGACACCCACGTTTATGTAAGGGATGTTACTCTTCTTAGCCGGCACCACACGGGACCTTTGTAAATAAATAAACTGTATCAGCTAGAAACCTTTTCTTTCTTATTTGGACTTATGTTACTTGAGAAAGCCATCCAGTTGCATAAGTAGATTGTATATGTTGCAGCCGGATTGTAGAATCCGCCGTCTTACATTTCGGCGCACCCGATTACAAAACGTCGCCTTTTTTCAATCCGTCTATCAGAGTCCTATCGTTCCACCGGATCGTTGTAACGATGCATTCTACAAAACGGCGGTCAACATTTAGCCATATTGTATTTCAGGTTGGGTTAGGTTATCTTGCGACCACCACGCACGACCCGAGCGAGCGTAGTGAGCGTGCCGCGGGAGCAGCCGGCGAGTGCCAGAAACGAATTGGCGTGCCGTTTTGTAAAGCAGCGCATCGACGAAGCGCCCGTTTGCAATTGGGCGCCACGTTACTACGTCACTTTGACGAACGCGAAGTGCCCATTCAATGCGGCGTACATCATTTCAGCCAAATTGTAATCCGGCGGAACAACAGGTAGGCGGATTGAAAAACGTTAACGTTTTGTCATCGGGCGCACCAAAATGTAATTCGGTGGATTCGGCAATATAGCTGCGACATATACACCGTTATTTTTTCACCCAAGATAATTTGAAGAGGTTAATTTGCCCATAAAACAGAACTACTTTTCCCTAAAAGATTTTTTCCTAGAAACACGAAAAAAGATTTTCGACCTCCCACACAAAATGTGCTGTCAGCTGATAAAGTTTGTATGGGAAGGCGAAAACTTTTTTTCGTATTTCGTACTATGTTCCTTGGAAAACGTTGTTTATATCATGGACAAAACTACCTTCTAAATTATCTGAAGTGTAAAAATAAGGGTAAATGGATAGTTATCATCATCATCATATCAGCCGAAAGACGTCCACTGCTGGACAAAGGCCTCCCCTAAAGATCTCCGTAACGACCGGTCCCGCGCTGCTCGCATCCAGCGGCTTCCCGCGACCCTGACCAGATCGTCGGTCCACCTTGTGGGGGGTCTGCCAACGCTTCGTCTTCCGGTACGTGCACAGAAAAAAATGATCTCTTAAAACAAGAACGCAATATGTCTCAACTGATATTGCTTGAATTTAAAGTTAAATGTCTTAGATTAACGTAATCACTCTAACGTATTAAAAATGCCGAATTCTTAAAATTCAAGAGGGAATTTCTTCTAATAAGAATTCTATTACTAGGTTTGAAATTGATGTTTCGAATTAAAACCATTTATTTTTGACATCAACAATGAAAAAATTTTAAAAGCAAGTAAAATATTAATTGATTGAAAAAATAAATAGTTTTGCTTAAGAATTATGAAAAATATTAAATGGAGATTTAGGACAATATTAAGGCAAATAATATGTTGCTGTTGTTGTTTCGCTCAAGAACTAGTTAGGTAAGTAATGAAGAGTTAATACTATGTTAAGGCAAATAACATTTTGCTTCGCAAAAACATTAAGTTCTTTCGCTCAAGACCTAGTTAGATATGCAATGAAGAGTTAAGGCGATATTAAGGCAAATAATTGTTGCTCGGTACAAAATACTGTGTCAAAGACGGAACGGTATCAAAATTTCGATAAGTTTGCTAACTAAGCCTGTGGTCTAATGGTCTGACTGAGCGAGGAACTACAATACTGATGGACGCGGGTTCGAATCCAGCCACCCCCAGGACATTTGGTAAATTATAATGGTTGATATGATATGATATAATGATGTAAAAGTTAATGATAACATTAATACATACATACATACATAACATCACGCCTCTTTCCCGTTGGGGTAGGCAGAGACCACAGTCCTCCACCTGCTACGATCTTGACATACTTCCCTTGCTTCCTGTACTTTCATCAATCCTTTCATACATGCTCGTCGGTTTAGGGTACTTTTAACCTGGCCTTTATTCAGAACGTCCTGAATTTGGTCCTGGTACGTTCGCCTAGGCCTTCCCCTTCCAACGTTTCCATTCACTCTCGCCTGGTAGATCTCTTTCGTCAATCTTCGTTCATTCATCCTCTCTACATGACCAAACCATCTCAGCATCCCTTTCTCGATTTTGGTCACTACGTCTTCTTTCACGCCACACCGTTCTCTTATCACACTATTTCTAATCCTGTCACTCAATTTAACACCAATCATACTCCTTAGCGCTCTCATTTCCACTGCATTAATTTTACTTTCATGCTTCTTCTGCCATACCCAGCTTTCACTGCCATACATCAGTGTTGGTACCAAAACTCCCCTATGAACAGCCAAACGAGCCTTGTGAGACACCTTCTGACTCCTCATAAAGGCGTGCAGGGCACCATTCACCATGTTTCCAGCATTCACTCTTCTTTCAATATCACTTTCACACTTTCCATCTCTCGTAAACTTTGAGCCCAGATACACAAACTCCTTCACTTGTTCGACTTGTTCACCATCTATTAATATAGTACACTCTGTCATACATTCCTCTCTTTCAAGTACCATTACTTTAGTCTTGCTTACATTTACTTTCATTCCTTTCCTGTCCAAAGCCACATTCATCATTGTTACCATCTCCTGCAACTCGTCAGCAGATGACGCAAGTACAACTTGGTCATCAGCGTAGAGAAGACATTTGATGAGTAACTCATTTATTCTCAGTCCACACATACTCTCTTTCAGATCAATCAAACAATTATCCATGAACAGGTTAAACAGCCAAGGTGACGCTACACATCCCTGCCTAACACCTTTTTCGATGCTAAACCATTCAGTGTACGCCCCGTTTATTCTGACACAAGCACTGGAATCCTCATAGAGAGATTTCAGTGCTTGAATCAGATGACCGTTTACCCCATACATAGACAATGCTGACCACAATTCATTCCTCACCACTCGGTCATAGGCCTTTTCCAAATCCACGAACGCGCAGTAGACTTTTTGGTTTTTAGCCAAAAACTTTTCAGCTATGCACCGCAAGGAAAAGACCTGATCTGTACATCCCATTCCCTTTCTAAATCCCGCTTGTACATCCCATATTTTATCGTCAGTATCTTTCATCACTCTTTCAATCAAAACCTTTGCATACAGTTTGCCGACGACACTAAGAAAGCTTATCCCGCGATAATTTTTGCAGTCCTGTTGTGACCCTTTTCCCTTGTACAGCGGCACAATCACAGCCTTGCACCAGTCACCTGGTACTTGGCCGTTCGTCCAACACAAGTTGAAAAGGCGGTACAATTGACTAGCCACAATGCCTCGCCCAGCCTTCAACATCTCGACCGACACTCTATCATACCCAGCTGCTTTACCTGATTTCATACTTTTCATCGCTTTCATAATCTCATCCATACTTATCTCACTTACACAATTCTCCTCTTCATTCTCATTAATTTCCGCAGAAGACCTAGATTCGCTGGCCTCTGCTTTTTCTCTCTCAAACAGACTTTCAAAATATTCCTTCCACCTCCTCAGAACACATTCTTCACCTTTTATAATACTTCCATCCTGGCTTCTGATTTTACTCAGCTCCGATGTTCCAAACTTTCCTCGGGCTGTCCGTATGGATTTCCAGAAAAACTTTTGGTTGGACTGGAAATCTTCAGTAAGCCTTCTGTCAAACTCATCCTTACACTCCTCTTTCTTTCTCTCAACGACTTCCTTAACAATACCTTTCGCTCTTTTATATACCTTTCTTGCTACACTTACGTCATCACTTGTTGCCCTCTGCATTCTTTGGTTAGCTTTTACTGCTAACCAATCTGACCATGCTTTCTTCTTCTCACAAACAGCTGCCTGTACACTTTTATCCATCCAGATATTCTTCTTCTTTCTTTCTTATATTATTTCCAGATATTCTTATTCTTTATTATTAATAAATAATAGAAATGGAAACAAATGAGATAATAGATAAAAAATAAAAAGATCAAATATCAAAAATACCGGCAGAGAGCAAAAGGAATAAAAAGAAAAAACAAGACATAAAAAAGTGCTTTTTTAAAAAGAGCCTTTTATTTTAGTTTTTATTTTTAAAGAAGTTTAAATTTTTAAACAAAGTAGTTTCGCTCTTGGGGTAACACATTTAGCTTTTCGAAAAAAGAGCTTTAAATTCTTTATTTAAATTAGTTTCATTCTTGGTGTGATAGATGCTTCAATCAATTAAGTTTGGTTCTTCATGTGATAGCTTTTAGTTTTTAAAATAAGATAACAGTTGAAAATTGATATAAGAAATTTAGCTCTTGGACGGAGAACTATAATACAAAACATTTTATTTCTCAATCTAAGACGTTTTCGAGTTTCCTTATATCGAAAACCCAAAAGATCTTAACTTAAATAATATTATTTGGTTCAAGATATCTTTTTTTTCTGTGTGGTCGCCACTCTAGAACCCTCACGCCCCATCGGCCATCGGTTCTTCTTGCGATGTGCCCTCCCCACTGCCACTTCAGTTTAGCAATTCTCAGGGCTATGTCAGTTACTTTAGTTCTTCTGCGGATCTCCTTATTTCTGATTCGATCGCGCAGAGAGACGATCGATGGATAGTTATGCCTCACTTTAACTTATAAACAAACTTCAAAATTATGCAGTTAAGTTGACCATTATTACCTCAAGTCGATAACAAGGTAGTTGCTATCAGTGGCGGTACTGTCATACAAGCCCAAAAGCCGGGCTTGCCCTATAAAAATAATTATCGATTACGAATCAAGAACATATAAAAAATCAAATTAATGAGAGCGGAGAGTCCTAAATATTTATTTTAAAAGTTCGCGCTATTTTACTTTTCAAAATAAGTCGCGCGTCCCGCCGTGCAACCAGAGCCGCGAGAGGCAGTGTCACCCACTGAGACTCGGCTAGTCATCTCGCTCGCACGCGCTGGCTTGCAAGCGGGCTTCGATTCCAGCCGGCATATCTCTTTCTTACCTATTGAAAATGTGCACTATAAGGATATAGCTATGCGTAGGTTTATATAGCAATCAGTAAAAGACTGAAAGCTCTGCTTGCGTATGAAGTTGTACACGGATCCATAGTGAATGCGAAAATTCGGCGAGTGCGCGGTGGTGTTCCAACTTCACTTTATTGTGTTTTTCTTAAGTTTGGGTTTGAGCGGATGGATTTGTTTGTGTAGTGTTTTATCAGTAAAAAGTGATTACTTTGTTCGAAAAAATGGCAGAAGTTATATTTCCTTGTAAGGATTTAAAGTTGTAAGGCAAGGAAAAGGTAAAGTCTCTTAACTTTGATCGAAAGAAAAAAAATCTCTCACTAGGCAAGCAAAGATAAGAAGTCGACCTTATAATTCGCTCAAACAATGCAAACGGCTTTTTTCAAAGCCACTGAAGGTATGCAATTGCTGATATGTTTGTAAATCCAATGAAGTAGTAGTAGTATATCTTCAGTGTGCCTTATGAGCTCGTCCAGGCCAGCAAGTGAGGAAAAACTGTAAAACCTACAAAAACGTATCTCTCGGCTTGCCCTATTCGGAAACCCTAGGCACGCCACTGGTTGCTATGATGAAAAGTGGATGGACATACCGACAAACATATGAGTCACCGTCGTAACCGTTAAGCTGTAGCGATTGCTACGAGCCGTAGCATCCGTAGCACTGTTCTACGACATTTGGAAATGTGCATCGAAATCCTATACTATTAACGAGCAATATTTGTATATATACAGGGTGTTAATTTGATTGCGTGCCATAGCTTAAGGGGTGGTTCAGTAACGATAAAGAAACTCAAAAAAAATATAAAAAAAAATCCTACTAAAAAATATTAAAACTCCATTGAAACTAAACTAACGCGGAGGGCAATGACGGCGCGAATGGGCGCGATATCAAAAGCGCGCGAAAGAGTTTTAGTTATGTAGTCGTCATAGAGATCTTTAGGGGAGGCCTATGTCCAGCAGTGGGCGTCTTTCGGCTGATATGACGATGATGTGCCTACCTTATTCACTGATACTCGCGCGTTAGTGACGTTGCTCCGCGTTAGTTAAGTTGCAATGCAATTTCAGTTTTTTTTTTCAGGAGATTTATTTTAATTTTTTTTTGTGTTCCTTTATCGCAACTGAAACACCCCTTAAGCTATGGCACGCAATTAAATTAACACCCTGTATATATTTGTAATCGGTTTCTCGAAAGCGGCTCTAACGATTTCGATGTAATTTAGTATACAGGGTTTAGATAGATATTTAGTAAAAAATCGATCTATGTCTCATGTCTGGGAAAATTCGTTTTCACTGTCTTTTTAAATATTTCTTAGCGCGTTTTTGTGTGTTCAAGAAACTTACAGCGCCATCTGTTGTTGAGTAGCACAGCATGCTCACCCGATGACATTTTCCCAGGTACTAATAATTAATATGACTAAATAATATGTAATTAAACTGATTATAAAAAGGAAGTACAATCAAAACTTTTCATTTAACCTCCAGAATAAGACTTTGAAAGGGCAAACATTTTACGCGAATTTATTTAATAACTACAAATTACAGAAACGGTAGTGGGCGTAGTATTTATTTAGCTTTATTTCTAATCGGAAAAGTTAAATAACATTGGCGTTGGTCAAAATCCAATATTATTGCTATTGAAAGAGCAACCGGTGCTTCAGAAGGCACGTTAAAACGTTGGTTTCGCTGTTACTGATAGAAGTCCTATTTGGCCGCTAGAAAACTTTCAGGGTGGGTGTAAGATGGCGCAGCGTAGTACAGAACAGTATATCTATCTTTTATATTTTTTCTCAATGACGCGAGTGGGAAAACGTATTCTGCCCTGAGCTGCGCCATCTGCGTCTCAGCATACGCCCAGCCTGACGGTCAGATTGGCCACTAACCTGACAAGACCATCTAAGATTGAGTCAGTTTTGCACTGTAGGTTGCGAAGGTCAGGATACCTTTATACAAGAGAGACAGTGTACCAAAAACTGAAAGAGCGTGCTCAGTCAATGAAACTGAACAACTATCTTATAGAAAAAATTTTGGTAAATGTAAAAAAAAATTGACCTCTCCATACAAACTGTTCGATCAGAGTGAGCAATTGGTATGGAGAGGTCAAAATTTTTTTCATTTCCCAAAAATGTTTCTTTGAGAAAGTTGTTCAGTTTCGTTGACTGAGCACGCTCGTTTAGTTTTCGGTACACCGTCTCTTACACCCTATCTAATAGTTTAGTTAAAAATCAGTTTTGATTTATGTTAATGTATGAGAAAGAGAGATAGACGGAAAGTTCTTACAATTTGTAGAAATTTGGAAATGAAAAACTCTATCTCAGTGACCTACTTTTAAAAGAGCAGATAAAAAAGAGTTGTGTTTATAATTCTTGGGTTTATAATAATTTTGTTATATACTAGATTTCTGTCCAATACTGTTATGTTTCATCATCTCGCTTCCAAATAGTCTCAATCCTTCTCACTTTGAACAAAAAGAACTGTTTATTTATTAAGAAATAAACTTTGTTTGGCGCGCCATACATTTCGCTCGCACTCCTGATCTGCCGTTTCCTTATTTTTTTTTCAGATTTGATGTGTAACTTTTTTCTAATATCTACACATTTTGTTTAATCAAGGTTTCACAAGACACGTTACATTTAGCTCTGATCACGCAATGTTAAAATAATGGTAGAAAATCAACATTTGCTAAAACAGATATTGAAGATTATGACAAGTAAAAGGAAAAGACAATACACTCATGAATTAAATATGTCTAGAGAGAGACTTTTTGAATATTTTATTGCCTTACTCTTTCCGTGTATTCTGATCTTATTAAACCGACGACAAAAAAGGTGCCATCTATGACACGGTTTTTTTAATATTACAAAATTTTTGTATGTCACTCGCGCCATTTACTGATCAACTTTTCCAAAGAAACAGGTCAGATCACGACAAAAAAACTATGGTTTTGTATGGGAAGGCAAAAAAAAGAGTCGTTTTAGATTACTATGATTGTCGCTTCTCTTTTTCCCATCATGGCGCCAATTTGTTTGTGAAGCGATATAGTTTAGATGATTTTAATATCTAACAATGAATTAACTATTTTAAGTTTGAGTTATGGGACCTAGGTCATGTCTTTGTATAGTTACGTACGTTGACTCTGAGCAGAGGTGCTGCCACTTTGAGAAATAAATTTATTGCTTCTTAAATACAAAACATTTAATAAGGATTGTTTGTTTGGCGGCAATTAGGGATAGTTCTATATTTTATTATCCATCACCTCACACCTTAGCTTATCGTGAATACTCGTAGCTTTGTATTGTAAAACTGCCAAAAACGGCCACTTTTAGCACTTTTCCAATACAAAGCTATAAATGATAAGCTAAGCTATGATGTTAATGATAATGATAATGATAATGATAATTTATTGCATAACATTCGTTACATGTCATATAAACATTTTAGTACCTATTAATACTATTCAAACATTTTAGGTATACAAAACTATACAATGTACAAATTTTTTATAAGCATTAAAAAATATATATATATATGAGTCAATTAATTAATTGATGAACTCAAAAAATTATCATTAAATCAGGTCACTAAAGACAGGTCTAACATCTCCTTAAAGGAGTAGAAATTATTGTTCAAGAGCCAACATTGGATCCTGCTTTTAAAACATTGCACTGACTGAGCATTACGTACAGAGTTAGGTAGGCGGTTGTATATCGCGGGGCCTAGCACGTACACTGACTGCTCCGAGCGGGCGAGCTTGTGCGCGGGCGGCACCAGGCGGTCGCGGTGCGCGTTGCTGCGGAGGTTGTGCGTGGGAACACAACCCTTGCGATCAAAAGCGTTGCTGTTTAGGTACACAAAAACTGCCATTTGCGATATAAGTATGCACGGCATGGTCATAATCCGAAATTCTTTAAAGTACTCGCGAGCTGACTCGTCGCTAGGAATATGGGCGATGCTACGCACCGCACGTTTTTGCATTTTAAACACTCGCTCCCAGTCTGCCGCTCGACCCCACAACTCAGTGCCGTATGAGAGTATCGAATGAACCGTGGCGAAGTAGCAGGATATAACGACTTTCCTGGTCGCGGTTTTAGCTAGACGATGCAGTGCGTAACATGCCTGTCCCAGACGTGCGCACAGGGAGTCTATGTGTTCCTGCCAGGTGAGTGAACTATCGATGATGAAACCTAATAGTTTGGTAGACGCTACCTGTTGGATTTTTGTATTATCTGCATAAACAGAGAGAGGGGTCGGGAGATGTCCATTTAGATTGAACCGAACGTAGCACGTTTTCTCTTTATTCAGTGCTAAGCCGTTTAAGGTAAACCAATTTTGAAGATGTCTAACGGTTTGATGGAGAACAATCTCCAATGCGCGTTCTGATTCTGCTGTAACTACAGCGGTCACGTCGTCCGCATACATGTATGTTTCGACATCTTTTAGAGACAATGGTAAGTCGTTCAAGAGTATTGTGAACAACGTGTTCGATAAACAGGAACCCTGCGGGACTCCCATGACGCTTTTAAGCTCCTTTGATTTTACTCTTCCCTTATCTCCCACTACGATTTGTGTTCTGTCCCTCATAAACGAAATGAGCGTGGCAAGAGCTGGTCCGCGGATGCCGTGATGGTCCAGCTTGCTGGCGACAAGACAGTGGTCGGCGGTGTCGAAGGCGCGCGAGAGGTCGCAGCATAGCACAGCCACCTGCCGACCTGCCTCGCGCGCCCTCAGCACCGCCCACACTACCTCGCGTACTAGGTCTGTCGTACAGCGCCCACGCTGGTATGCGTACTGACGGTCTGACATCACCTTTTGCGTTAGCCAAAAGGATAGGATACGCTGATTTAAGCCAACCTCAATTATTTTACTAAAAACCGGTATCAGGGCTATCGGGCGGTACGATTTACTAGCGCTTTTCTTACCCTTACCCTTATAAAGCGGTACTATTTTTACCCTTTTAAATGTTTCCGGAAACGTACCTTGTTTTACACAGACATTAAAAAGGTAAGACAACGGGTAGCAAATCACAGGGCTAACGAATTTAATTATATTAGGCGAAAGCTCGTACACATCTGTGCTAGACTTAGAAGCGATACAATTTTTTAATATTTTTACAACCTCATCCGGCGTAAATGGTCTAAGTCGTATAGATTTATCAGAGGGCAGCGCTCGCTCGACGAGCCCGCTCAGCGCACCGGTTACATCGGCGGGTGGCGCACCGCACGACGCTGCCGCGCCTATGAACTCCTCGTTTAACGAGTCGACAACTTCTTGCTTAGAGGACACCGGTAGCCCGCTACAGTCCTTTATCGTTTCTGTAAAATCTACCCGTTCCGATGACTTCCTCGCTAACTCATTGTTTATTACCGACCACATACCTCGGCTTTTATTTGTCTGACCGTTTATTAATTTATCATAATATTCGGTACGTTTTTTATTGAGTTGACTAACGTACAAAGCCGAGACTTAATTTCGAGGTTAAGTTCGATATTTTCTTAGGGAAACAAATATTAAATTTACCTATTACTGCATTTAAAATAGAATCTGCCAACTTGTGACAGTTCGAATTGTGGTAGCTTCCACACCCATTTAAGATCTCTGTCCAATTTAGTGACTCGAGTTCATTTCCGAAGCTAATCTTATTAGCAAGCGTAAACTTACGTCGCGGAAGTATGTCTCGATTTTTACCTACCGCCCGAGCGATACAGGTTTTTTGTGCCGTATGATCGCTGAGGTGCGTTATCACACTCGCTACGGACACACGGTCGCCGCGAATATTTGTATAAACGTGATCTAGTAAAGTCGAGCTATTCTCTGATACACGCGTAGGAAAATCTACATGTTGGGTAAAATTATTTAAGTTAAGAATGTCAAGTAACAATCTTTTGTTAGATGAATCGGTCAAGAGATCGATGTTAAAATCACCGATTATGAGGGCATCAAAACCATCATCGTTAATTTTAGTCAAAAGTTTGTCAAACAGTTGGAGATATTCCGGATGACTAGTTAAATTGGAGTGGTATACCCCGACTATTAGCAACTCGTCATCCACTAAGTTTATTGCGCAGACGTCAAACAGCTGCTGCCGCGATAGGTCAGAGTAGTCAGTCATATTAATAGCTTTTATGCCTCGTTTAACGTATATACAACTGCCCCCATGCTCTGTTGTAGGTCTACAATAGTATGATATAAGATCATAATTATTCAATGTCACTGATATGATTTCATTGTTTCGCAACCAATGTTCGGTAATAACCATCACGTCGCATTTAAGTTCATGTGATAATAACACTTCTAACTTCTTAGTTTTATTGCTCAAACTCATAATGTTTTGGTGGCAAACAGTAAGCGTAGAATTAGTAGTTCGCCGCGTCCGTGTGTCGCTCGCCGGTAGTCTGGGTGGGCTGCGCGTGCGCGGGTGCACTGCGCTCAGTGTTCTCGGCAGTGAAGGTGGACGCACGTCTCGCGCGCCCTGCGCTGCGCCGAAACCATTTGCTAAAGCCGCGATTACACCTGCTTGAATTTGACGACTGAATAAGAAATCTACCTAGGAGGCTACGTAGAAAAAGACGTTTGTGAATTCAGAGTTCTAGCTAGGAAGCTAAGTAGAAAAAGTGCCTACTAATACAGTTGCTGAATAGTGATGTTCCGATAGCGATAGTTTCGCTGTCGGTAGTTGATCTTGAAATACAGTAACTCTGTTGAATGGCCTTGTAGAAAATAATTATTGTACAATAAAATACTATCGATTGTTAAAAATAAGCTGATACAACCTCAAGACAAATACAACCGATAATTAAAAGAAGAAAAAATTACAAACAAACTTATTTGCGGCCTTAAAGATGGGCTTTATTGCTTTTAAAAATACTAGAGGAATATCGAATCCCTCGAACCGAGAGTCGGCCTCGCACTTGACAGTTTTTTTAATATAAGTATATTTTTTGTTCGATAAGTTGAATTAATCATTCGCACTTGGACATCACTAAACTTGCTAAGTCCCTTCAAGTAAAGGAGTTAGAAGGTTTAGTGATGTGAAAATTTTGCGAATGATTAATTCGAATCGAACAACTTGTCCATGAAAAATAAAAATAAAGCATAATCTTGGTTAAATAATAAGTAGTAATAATAAATTAAAAAAAAAATCACTTTAAAAAATTTGTATACGACTGTTCGGTTGAGTAAAGGAGTGATCACAGCTAGCTGAATTCAAAGACTAATTCGGCATACATTGCTCGTTTGGTATGTTTAAGCTTTTTTAAGTTTAATAAGCTATTAAATAACAACAAATAATGAAATTTGGTCAAGCGCAGTCTGACTCAAAAAATCTAGCACATTAACTTACTGCAATTTCAACTAATACAATTATGATTATGTGGTGGTACGGAACCCTCGGTGCGCGAGTCCGACTCGCACTTGGCCGGTTTTTTTGTAGTAATTCTAGTGGTATTCTATACAACATAAATTAGCCCTTACTAATATTTTCCGTACGTTAAGGTGTTCTATTCGTATTGGCCCTTCACTAAAGTTCCTTACTGTGTTGCTTACTATGCGGCTTACTCAGTTAGTGACTTACTTAGTTCCATCTTTCTACCTTCCTTTCCTACGTAGGAGACTAACTGACTTAAGCCGCGATTACACCTGCTTGAATTTGACGACTGAATAAGAAATCTACCTAGGAGGCTACGTTGAAAAAGACGTTTGTGAATTCAGAGTTCTAGCTAGGAAGCTAAGTAGAAAAAGTGCCTACTACTACAGTTGCTGAATAGTGATGTTCCGATAGCGATAGTTTCGCTGTCGGTAGTTAATCTTGAAATACAGTAATTCTGTTGAATAGCCTTATCGAAAATAATTATTGTACAATAAAATGCTATCGATTGTTAAAAAATGGCTGATACAACCTCAAGACAAATACAACCGATAATTGAAAGAAGAAAAAATTTGAGACAAACTTATTTGCGGTCTTAAAGATGGGCTTTTATTGCTTTTAAAAATACTACAGGAATATCGAATCCCTCGAAGCGAGAGTCTGCCTCGCACTTGACCGTTTTTTTTTATATAAGTATATTTTTGTTCGATATGTTGAATTAATCATTCGCACTTGGACATCACTAAACATGCTAAGTCCCTTCAAGTAAAGGAGTTAGAAGGTTTAGTGATGTGAAAATTTTGCGAATGATTAATTCGAATCGAACAACTTGTCCATGCAAAATAAAAATAAAGCATTATCTTGGTTTAATAATAAGTACTAATAATAAACTTAAAAAATTCACTATAAAAAAATTGTATACGACTGTTCGGTTGAGTCAAGGAGTGATCACAGCCAGCTGGATTCAAAGACTAATTCGGCATACATTGCTCGTTGAAGTAAGGATAATGCAATAACATAACCAAGCCTCCCAGCAATGTATGCCGAATTAGTCTTTGAATCCAGCTAGATGTGATCGTGGCTTTAATAGGCTGACAATACATTTCCGTGATGTTTTTATTTTTATTTACCTTAAATGGACAAATGAGACCTGAACATTGCCGTGCCAAATCTTATGAATGAGAGTATTTATGATCAAACAAAAACAATGGCTGTGGTAAATGAAGTGGATACATTTTTTCTCTTTTTCTAGTCTCGCAGGTGCACATAGTCATTCACCGTAACTGAACAACTTTCAGTAAATAAAACTATCAGCCTCTTCAATACTCTTCATATAAAATTGCAAATGGACAGTTTAGCCACGATCACATCTAGCTGGATACAAAGACTAGTTCGGCATACATTGCTGGGAGGCTTGGTTGTGTTATTGTAATATCCTTACTTCAACGAGCAATGTATCCCGAATTAATCTTTGAATTCAGCTAGGTGTGATCGTGGCTTTTTTGTGGAAAAGAGGATTATTTTAATATTTTCTGAAAGTTTTATTTACTGAAAATTATTCAGTTACCTTGACTGACCACGCCCTTTCAGTTTTCGGAAACCAGTCCCTTAGACCATGTATTGGTCAATTTAATTTCGATGCGAACACGGAATTAAATTAAAATTAATCATTCGCACTCGGACATCACTAAACCTCCTTACTCCCTTCAAGTAAAGAACTTAGGAAGTTTAGTGATGGGTAAATTTTGCGAATGATGATTAACAACTTGTCGATAAAAAATAATTATTATTCATGGTGTAATAACAAGTACTAAAAAAAAATTAAAAAATTCACTATAGATTACCATCGATACTTGAAAGGTTCAGATATTTTCTATACGACTGTTCAGTAGAGTTAATAAACCTGCTTTGCGACAAAAAAAATCGTAAAAAGAACTTGCGCGTGGCTTGACACGAAGTACGAACTTGGTCGGTTATTTAGTATCGATTATTACCGGTACTTTTAAGAATTTGATATTCTCGATATTTTCTATAGGAATATTCGGTAGAGTTACTGTATTTTTAAAATTCAACCATCGATCTCGTTATCGCAGCAACACTGATTCAATAATTTTCAAAATATACGGTTTGGTTAGGTACTCAATCAATCGCCAGTTAAAGCGCGACGGAGTCAGATGTGTCCGTGTAGAATACTTGACTAGTGCAACACTGTTAGTTTTGAATATAGCGGTCTCTAATTGTTTTTCTAGTAGGAGCGCTTGTTTTAAGTAAAAAAGTATACCATCAGTTAGGCCATTATTTTTTGTTCGACAAGTTGTTCGATTCGAGTCAATCATTCGCATTTGCCCATCACTAAACCTCCTAACTAAGTGGCTTACTATGTTCCGATGTCATTTTTTGGTGGTCATTTCCTCCGAGGCGAGTTCGCCCGGTTGGGCATTTCGCCCGAAAGTATTCATTGTTAGTCGAGGTCTTTTAAAACCATATCCAAAAGATAATGAGAAACTATGGCAAACAATAAATAAACTTACATACAGAAAAAAAAATCCAAATAAGATCAATAAACTTCTAGATAAAAAGAATTGACTTCAGCATTTTGTTACTGTAAAAATATCGTTGGCCGAAAATATTTTACTTAAGACTGCACCACGTAAAAACTACCAAAACGGCAATCACGGTTTAATATTGCTTACATATTTAATATGATTTTTTTTTAAACCATTACGATTACGCCATACATTTTTAGTATGACCGCGCGAAGTCTAATAAATAGCTCTGACACGCGGCCGATACCCACAAGAGCTCGAAGTGAGACCACGTCAGTTTGCACCGCGACGCGCCAAAATTATGGATCGCGTTTCAACGTATACACATTCTCTGCTTTCATAATGTAACAAGGTAACTTTGTTTTTACTATTTTCTAAAGTAAGATATTTCTTTCCTTGTATTTATAAAGTGTTTGTTTTAGAGAAATGGGGAAGCGCAAAGATAAATATTATGTATCCCGTCAAAAATTCAAAAAATATCTATTCCTTTAACCAAGTAAGTACCTACTTATTTACCATACCTAGGTAGTTTTGTTTTGTGATGGGTGACTGGTGATGAAGGGTAGGCGGAGGAAGATAGGTAGATGATGGGTCAGAAGGGTTATCAGAGTAATAGATTTTCGGTACGTGATTGATGTCCGGACGAAGATGGGTGACCTGTGGATGATATTGATGGGTGACCGGCGGAAGACGAGTCGATGGTAGATGATGGGTGACCGGTAGATGATGGGTAATCCGCAGTGGTCGGAATAGGTAGAGCTGTTTAGGGTCGATGATCGAAAACTTGAACGTGCTGCTTGCTACATTATTTCGTCAGATCTGTTAGATTTTCCTCTTGAGACGGATTTCCATGGCATGGATTTTCGAAATAAGACTACCTTTTGATCGTTAGTATGTGTCCTTTGATCTTTCGATCACAAAAACAACGAAATGTATAACGATGGCACGGATTTAAATGGATTACTTTTTTAAAAGAAGCAAACGGCGCCAAACTTAGGCAGGAAAAAGGCTACATTATTTCGTCAGGTCTGTTAGATTTTCCTCTTGAGACGGATTTCCATGGCATGGCTTTCCGAAATAAGACTGCCTTTTGATCGTTAGTATGTATCCTTTGATCTTTTGATCACAAAAACAACGAAATGTACAACGATGGCACAGATTTAAATGGATTACTTTTTTAAAAGAAGCAAACGGCGCCAAACTTAGGCAGGAAACAGGCTACATTATTTCGTCAGGTCTGTTAGATTTTCCTCTTGAGACGGATTCCCATGGCATGGCTTTCCGAAATAAGACTGCCTTTTGATCGTTAGTATGTGTCCTTTGATCTTTCGATCACAAAAATAACGAAATGTACAACGATGGCACGGATTTAAATGGATTACTTTTTTAAAAGAAGCAAACGGCGCCAAACTTAGGCAGGAAACAGGCTACATTATTTCGTCAGGTCTGTTAGATTTTCCTCTTGAGACGGATTTCCATGGCATGGCTTTCCGAAATAAGACTGCCTTTTGATCGTTAGTATGTGTCCTTTGATCTTTCGATCACAAAAATAACGAAATGTACAACGATGGCACGGATTTAAATGGATTACTTTTTTAAAAGAAGCAAACGGCGCCAAACTTAGGCAGGAAACAGGCTACATTATTTCGTCAGGTCTGTTAGATTTTCCTCTTGAGACGGATTTCCATGGCATGGCTTTCCGAAATAAGACTGCCTTTTGATCGTTAGTATGTGTCCTTTGATATTTCGATCACAAAAACAACGAAATGTACAACAATGGCACGGACTTAAATAGATTACTTTTTTTAAAGAAGCAAACCGCGCCAAACGTAGGCAGGAAACAGGCTACATTATTTCGTCAGGTCTGTTAGATTTTCCTCTTGAGACGGATTTCCATGGCATGGCTTTCCGAAATAAGACTGCCTTTTGGTCGTTAGTATGTGTCCTTCGATCTTTCGATCACAAAATCAACGAAATGTACAGCGATGGCACGGATTTAAATGGATTATTTTTTTTAAAGCAAACGGCGCCAAACTTAGGCAGGATGATAGTTGATGACTGGATGAATGATGATGATGAAAGGATGATGAGTGATACGCAGATGATAGTTGATGAGTGGATCAATGATGATGAGTGATGCGCGGATGATAGTTGATCAGTGGATGATGAGTGATGCGTGGATGATAGTTAATGAGTGGATGAACGATGATGAGCGGATGATGAGTGATGCGTGGATGAGTGGATGACTGATGATGATGAGCGGATGATGAGTGTTTTTCGGATGACAAGTGATGCGCGGATAATAGTTGATCAGTGGATGAATGATGATGAGCGGATGATAAGTGATGCGCGGATGATAGTTGATGAGTGGATCAATGATAATGAGTGATGCGCGGATGATAGTTGATCAGTGAATGAATGATGATAAGTGGATGATGAGTGATGCGTGGATGAGTGGATGAATGATGATGAGCGGATGATGAGTGATTTTCGGATAATAAGTGATGTGCGGATGATAGTTTCTACCACCATGTCATTACGAGTAAGTCTAAAGTGTTTCTACTGACGTGCTGTTGAGTATACAAACTTGAAGAGCTGTTCCCTGTCGCCCCTCGCTTCCCCTCGAGTAACCCTCCGTTATACAATCGTTGCGCTGAGCTATATTAGTAGAGTTCATTAAAAATACCTTGAGAGAAAAAAGTTCCATTCAAAACACAGTTTTTTAAAAGGTTTCGTTTCCTCCGAGCGGGCGAGAACGCGTCTCGGGTGAAATGACGCACTACTACTCCGCGTGGACTGCGCGCATGTGTGTGTTCGATCATACGCACACTACTGTTGCTTCCGACTCGACGCGAAAACTAAACAGTTTTGATCCTATACATTTTTTTATGAAAGGGACAACTGATTTAGACATGAATTGAAAATTTTGTCAGGATTACAAAGTATCTCTTTTAAGGAAGTCTAACAAAATTACGGACAAGTACAAGGTGTCAAACAATCTCCTGAAAACTTCATCAATGGACTCATACCATGAAAAATTAACGATTTTCACCATACATACATCTATACACAACAAAAAAAAATGTTAAAGTGCGAGTCGGACTCGCGCATCGAGGGTTCCGATATACCTACCTATAGTATTTTTAGAAGCAATAAGGTCCATTGTAAGGAACGCAAAACTAAATTTGTTTGTAAAGATTTGTTGCAAATTTCCAAAAAACTGTGCTACTTAGAGAGATTGTTTTTTTTCTGAATTATTCACATAAACCTCTATGGACTTTAATTAATTCAGATTTTTTTCTTCGGAAAACTTCGGGGATAAGGAAGGGGTAATTTTTTAAAACTTTTTTCATCATAACTTGAAAACTAAGAGTCGTTAAAAATATAAAGAACTATTTTGGAATGTACAAGTGAAGCACTTTCATATGATACCTAACTTGACTTAGTACTGACAATTAAAAACTTTGACCTACCCATTTGGGCCCCCTTTACAATAATAATAATATTATAATTATTTCAATTGCAATAAAGTAAGACAATCGTATTCTAAAACTACTTCTACTACTAAATATAAAAGTATAAACGAGTTTTTAGCTTGCTTTTCAATTTATTTTAAGGTCATTAAAAATACTCATAGAAGCCTTTATACAAAGTATCTGAACATATCAGTCACGCTATAAAATGTACCAGCACAGAAAATATAGAGGTATACTAACGTATAGAACAACTAGTGAACTGACTATGATCCCTACTATGTTGATGTTCCTTAATAGTGATGTACAATTATTTCAAGAAGCAACAATCGAAATATTCGAATGTACTACTTAGTACTATCCAAATAATCTTTTATCATTCAATTGTTATTTTTCATTGGAATCATTATTCGCTTTTCGTACGATTTTGAATGAAAAATTTATTCTAACTAAAAGAATGAATAAAGCACTCAAATTCTTTGTGTTTACTTGACTGGTGCAACCTAATTTTAATTCCTTGTTTGTTTTTTAGTATACCGGTAATTCTGTGGTTTTTTTTGTAGTTATTCTAGTGTTTTTCTATACAACATAAATTAGCCCTTATTAATATTTTCCGTACGATGAGGTGTTCTATTCGTATTGGCCCTTCACTAAAGTTCCTTTCTGCGTAGCTTACTATGCGGCTTACTCAGTTAGTGACTTACTAAGTTCCATCTTTCTACCTTCCTTTCCTACGTAGGAGACTAACTGACTTAGTGTGTGAATTCAGTCAGGTGTGATCGGCCCTTAAGACATCAAATATTGACATAACTATCCTAAAGGGCCGATCACACCTGACTGAATTCACACACTAAGTCAGTTAGTCTCCTACGTAGGAAAGGAAGGTAGAAAGATGGAACTAAGTAAGTCACTGACTGAGTAAGCCGCATAGTAAGCAACGCAGAAAGGAACTTTAGTGAAGGGCCAATACGAATAGAACACCTCATCGTACGGAAAATATTAATAAGGGCTAATTTATGTTGTATAGAAAAACACTAGAATAACTACAAAAAAAAAACCACAGAATTACTATAACTTTATAAAATTAGGTTGCACCAGTCAAGTAAACACAAAGAATTTGAGTGCTTTATTCATTCTTTTAGTTAGAATAAATTTTTCATTCAAAATCGTACGAAAAGCGAATAATGATTCCAATGAAAAATATCAATTGAATGATAAAAGATTATTTGGATAGTACTAAGTAGTACATTCGAATATTTCGATTGTTGCTTCTTGAAATAATTGTACATCACTATTAAGGAACATCAACATAGTAGGGATCATAGTCAGTTCACTAGTTGTGCTATACGTTAGTATACCTCTATATTTTCTGTGCTGGTACACTTTATAGCGCGACTGATATGTTCAGATACTTTGTATAAAGGCTTCTATGAGTATTTTTAATGACCTTAAAATAAATTGAAAAGCAAGCTAAAAACTCGTTTATACTTTTATATTTAGTAGTAGAAGTAGTTTTAGAATACGATTGTCTTACTTTATTGCAATTGAAATAATTATAATATTATTATTATTGTAAAGGGGGCCCAAATGGGTAGGTCAAAGTTTTTAATTGTCAGTACTAAGTCAAGTTAGGAATCATATGAAAGTGCTTCACTTGTACATTCCAAAATAGTTTTTTATATTTTTAACGACTCTTAGTTTTCAAGTTATGATATAAAAAGTTAAAAAAATACCTTCCCCCCTTCCTTATCCCCGAAGTTTTCCGAAGAAAAAAATCTGAATTAATTAAAGTCCATAGAGGTTAATGTAAATAATTCAGAAAAAAAAACAATCTCTCTAAGTAGCACAGTTTTTTGGAAATTTGCAACAAATCTTTACAAACAAATTTAGTTTTGCGGTCCTTAAAATGGACCTTATTGCTTCTAAAAATACTATAGGTAGGTATATCGGAACCCTCGATGCGCGAGTCCGACTCGCACTTTAACATTTTTTTTGTTGTGTATAGATGTATGTATGGTGAAAATCGTTAATTTTTCATGGTATGAGTCCATTGATGAAGTTTTCAGGAGATTGTTTGACACCTTGTACTTGTCCGTAATTTTGTTAGACTTCCTTAAAAGAGATACTTTGTAATCCTGACAAAATTTTCAATTCATGTCTAAATCAGTTGTCCCTTTCATAAAAAAATGTATAGGATCAAAACTGTTTAGTTTTCGCGTCGAGTCGGAAGCAACAGTAGTGTGCGTATGATCGAACACTCACATGCGCGCAGTCCACTTGGAGTCGTAGTGCGTCATTTCACCCGAGACGCGTTCTCGTCCGCTCGGAGGAAACGACACCTTTTAAAAAACTGTGTTTTGAATGGAACTTTTTTCTCTCAAGGTATTTTTAATGAACTCTACTAATATAGCTCAGCGCAACGATTGTATAACGGAGGATTACTCGAGGGGAAGCGAGGGGCGACAGGGAACAGCTCTTCAAGTTTGTATACTCAACAGCACGTCAGTAGAAACACTTTAGACTTACTCGTAATGACATGGTGGTAGAAACTATCATCCGCACATCACTTATCATCCGAAAATCACTCATCATCCGCGCATCTTCATCATATCTTATCATCCGAAAATCACTCATCATCCGCTCATCATCATTCATTCACTGATCAACTATCATCCGCGCATCACTCATCATCATTGATCCACTCATAAACTATCATCCGCGCACCACTCATCATCCGCTCATCATCATTCATCCACTGATCAACTATCATCCGCGCATCACTTATCATCCGAAAATCACTCATCATCCGCTCATCATCATCATTCATCCACTCATCCACGCATCACTCATCATCCGCTCATCATCGTTCATCCACTCATTAACTATCATCCGCGCATCACTCATCATCCACTTATCATCATTCATCCACTGATCAACTATCATCCGCGCATCACTCATCATCATTGATCCACTCATCAACTATAATCCGCGCATCACTTATCATCCTTTCATCATCATCATTCATCCAGTCATCAACTATCATCCTGCCTAAGTTTGGCGCCGTTTGCTTTTAAAAAAATAATCCATTTAAATCCGTGCCATCGCTGTACATTTCGTTGATTTTGTGATCGAAAGATCGAAGGACACATACTAACGACCAAAAGGCAGTCTTATTTCGGAAAGCCATGCCATGGAAATCCGTCTAAAGAGGAAAATCTAACAGACCTGACGAAATAATGTAGCCTGTTTCCTGCCTACGTTTGGCGCCGTTTGCTTCTTTAAAAAAAGTAATCCATTTAAATCCGTGCTATTGTTGTACATTTCGTTGTTTTTGTGATCGAAATATCAAAGGACACATACTAACGATCAAAAGGCAGTCTTATTTCGGATAGCCATGCCATGGAAATCCGACTCAAGAGGAAAATCTAACAGACCTGACGAAATAATGTAGCCTTTTTCCTGCCTAAGTTTGGCGCCGTTAGCTTCTTTTAAAAAAGTAATCCATTTAAATCCGTGCCATCGTTGTACATTTCGTTGTTTTTGTGATCGAAAGATCAAACGACACATACTAACGATCAAAAGGCAGTCTTATTTCGAAAAGCCATGCCATGGAAATCCGTCTCAAGAGGAAAATCTAACAGACCTGACGAAATAATGTAGCAAGCAGCACGTTCAAGTTTCCGATCATCGACCCTAAACAGCTCTACCTATTCCGACCACTGCCGATTACCCATCATCTACCGGTCACCCATCATCTACCATTGACTCGTCTTCCGCCGGTCACCCATCAATATCATCCACCGGTCACCCATCTTCGTCCGGACATCAATCACGTACCGAAAATCTATTACTCTGATAACCCTTCTGATCGATCACCCATCATCTACCTATCTTCCTCCGCCTACCCTTCATCACCAGTCACCCATCACTAAACAAAACTACCTAGGTATGGTATATAAGTAGGTACTTACTTGGTTAAAGGAAGAGATATTTTTTGAATTTTTGACGGGATACATAATATTTATCTTTGCGCTTCCCCATTTCTCTAATACAAACACTTTATAAATACAAGGTAAGAAATATCTTACTTTCGAAAATAGTAAAAAACAAAGTTACCTTGTTACACTATGAAAGCAGAGAATGTATATACGTTGAAACGCGATCCATAATTTTGAGCGTCGCGGTGCAAACTGACGTGGTCTCACTTCGAGCTCTTGTGGGTATCGGCCGCGTGTCAGAGCTATTTATTAGACTTCGCGCGGTCATAATAAAAATGTATGGCGTAATCGTAATGGTTTAAAAAAAATCATATTAAATATGTGAGCAATATTAAACCGTGATTGCCGTTTTGGTAGTTTTTACGTGGTGCAGTCTTAAGTAAAATAGTTTCGGCCAACGATATTTTTACAGTTACAAAATGCTGAAGTCAATTCTTTTTATCTAGAAGTTTATTGATCTTATTTGGATTTTTTATTTCTGTATGTAAGTTTATTTATTGTTTGCCATAGTTTCTCATTATCTTTTGGATCTGGTTTTAAAAGACCTCGACTAACAATGAATACTTTCGGGCGAAATGCCCAACCGGGCGAACTCGCCTCGGAGGAAATGACCACCAAATAATGACATCGGAACATAGTAAGCCACTTAGTAAGGAGGTTTAGTGATGGGCAAATGCGAATGATTGAATCGAATCGAACAACTTGTCGAACAAAAAATAATAGCCTAACTGATGGTATACTTTTTTACTTAAAACAAGCGCTCCTATTAGAAAAACAATTAAAGACCGCTATATTCAAAACTAACAGTGTTGCACTAGTCAAGTATTCTACACGGACACATCTGACTCCGTCGCGCTTTAACTGGCGATTGATTGAGTACCTAACCGAACCGTAAATTTTGAAAATTATTGAATCAGTGTTGCTGCGATAACGAGATCGATGGTTGAATTTTAAAAATACAGTAACTCTACCTCTACCGAATATTCCTATAGAAAATATCGAGAATATCGAATTCTTAAAAGTACCGGTAATAATCGATACTAAATAACCGACCAAGTTCGTACTTCGTGTCAAGCCACGCGCAGTGTAGAGTTAAGGAGCGATCACGCCTAGCTGAATTCAAAGACTAATTCGGCATATATTGCTCGTTGAAGTAAGGATATTTCAATTGACGTAACCAAGCCTCCCAGCAATGTATGCCGAATTAGTCTTTGAATTCAGATAGGTGTGATCACTCCTTTACCTAGTTCTTTTTACGATTTTTTTTGTCGCAAAGCAGGTTTATTAACTCTACTGAACAGTCGTATAGAAAATATCTGAACCTTTCAAGTATCGATGGTAATCTATAGTGAATTTTTTTTTTTTTTTTATTAGTACTTGTTATTACACCATGAATAATAATTATTTTTTATCGACAAGTTGTTCATCATCATTCGCAAAATTTACCCATCACTAAACTTCCTAAGTTCTTTACTTGAAGGGAGTAAGGAGGTTTAGTGATGTCCGAGTGCGAATGATTAATTTTAATTTAATTCCGTGTTCGCATCGAAATTAAATTGACCAATACATGGTCTAAGGGACTGGTTTCCGAAAACTTAAAGGGCGTGGTCAGTCAACGTAACTGAATAATTTTCAGTAAATAAAACTTTCAGAAAATAATAAAATAATCCTCTTTTCCACAAAAAAGCCACGATCACACCTAGCTGAATTCAAAGACTAATTTGGGATACATTGCTCGTTGAAGTAAGGATATTGCAATAACACAACCAAGCCTCCCAGCAATGTATGCCGAATTAGTCTTTGTATCCAGCTAGATGTGATCGTGGCTAAACTGTCCATTTGCAATTTTATATGAAGAGTATTGAAGAGGCTGATAGTTTTATTTACTGAAAGTTGTTCAGTTACGGCAAATGACTATGTGCACCTGCAAGACTAGAAAAAGAGAAAAAATGTATCCACTTCATTTACCACAGCCATTGTTTTTGTTTGATCAGAAATACTCTCATTCATAAGATTTGGCACGGCAATGTTCAGGTCTCATTTGAAAATAAAAACATCACGGAAATGTATTGTCAGCCTATTAAAGCCACGATCACATCTAGCTGGATTCAAAGACTAATTCGGCATACATTGCTGGGAGGCTTGGTTATGTTATTGCATTATCCTTACTTCAACTAGCAATGTATGCCGAATTTGTCTTTGAATCCAGCTCGCTGTGATCACTCCTTGACTCAACCGAACAGTCGTATACAAATTTTTTTATAGTGAATTTTTTAAGTTTATTATTAGTACTTATTATTAAACCAAGATAATGCTTTATTTTTATTTTTCATGGACAAGTTGTTCGATTCGAATTAATCATTCGCAAAATTTTCACATCACTAAACCTTCTAACTCCTTAACTTGAAGGGACTTAGCATGTTTAGTGATGTCCAAGTGCGAATGATTAATTCAACATATCGAACAAAAATATACTTATATTAAAAAAACGGTCAAGTGCGAGGCAGACTCTCGCTTCGAGGGATTCGATATTCCTGTAGTATTTTTAAAAGCAATAAAGCCCATCTTTAAGACCGCAAATAAGTTTGTCTGTAATTTTTTCTTCTTTCAATTATCGGTTGTATTTGTCTTGAGGTTGTATCAGCCATTTTATAACAATCGATAGCATTTTATTGTACAATAATTATTTTCGATAAGGCTATTCAACAGAGTTACTGTATTTCAAGATCAACTACCGACAGCAAAACTATCGCTATCGGAACATCACTATTCAGCAACTGTATTAGTAGGCACTTTTATACTTAGCTTCCTAGCTAGAACTCTGAATTCACAAACGTCTTTTTCTACGTAGCCTCCTAGGTAGATTTCTTATTCAGTCGTCAAATTCAAGCAGGTGTAATCGCGGCTTAAGTATAAGACGTTTGGTAGGCCTTTCTCTTCCCTGAATAACATTATCAGGAATGCGTTTTAATGAAACGTCAAATCCTAGTTCGTCTGTCGCCGGGTACCATAATAGTCCTAGGGTTCGCTCCCCTTCGTACTGGTGTCCAATTTTAAACTGAACTGCTGCAGAACCCAACGTTTCGGCAGGTACGCTATTTAGTACCGAGACACTATTACTCGTCCAATTTCGGATTTCAAAGCCACCCTCCCTGTGAATGTTACTCACCGTTTTTATCATTTCGATCGCCGTGGCTTCGTCCGGCACGCTATCGATATAGTCATCCATATAATGCGAATTAATAATAGCATCCACGGCGGCCGGCTGCATTGACGCGTAACGAAGCGCATTTTTGTTTTTTATAAATTGCGCAACAAACGGTGAGCAGTTAGCGCCAAAAATAAGAGATGTCATTACGTACGTTTTAACAGGCTCGTCGGGACTGTTCCTCCATAAGAATCGTAACGCCTGCTGGTCTTCGGGGCAAATTTTGACCCTAAGAAACATATCTTTTATGTCACCGGTGACTGCGATCTTGTTTTCTCTAAAGCGCAGCATAATACCAAATAGTGATGACAATAAGTCCGGCCCTGTTAGTAGGTAATCATTTAGGTTTTTATCACCTACCTTTTGCGCCGCGTCAAAAACCAGCCTAAGGTTTTTCTTATTAGGATTTTCTACGCCAAAATGACCTAGGTACCAAGTTTTTGGTGTGACGGTCGTGTCCTTTAATTCCATGGCAAAGTCATTTTCTAGTAAATGATTGATACGTTCTGCGTACCTGGCAGCGAAACCTGAATTTTGCTCCATTTTTTTTTCTATGCCCTGTAACCGTTTTAGCGCTGTAGGGTGAGAATCAGGCATGACACAGTTTTCATCTTTCCATGGTAAGCCTACATACCAACGGCCATTCTTGAGCACCGAAGATCGTTCTAATTGAGCGATAGCACGCAGGTCGTCGGCATTCTGGCGTGGCTTATTCGTTACACCTAGGGAGTCAAGAGAAAAAGATAGTCTCACCTCTTCGTGGAGCTGTTCTAGCAGGAGGTCTCGTTGGTCGTGACGCACCATCATCGCCGAGCCAGCGCCAGCGTGAGCCGAGCGAGCGCTGCGCGGCACGCGCACGGCACCGTGTACACACCAGCCTAGGGGGGTAAGCGTCGCGCACGGCTCGTTTTGTTTACCCGATACAATTTTTATAGGTAACATTAAGTGATAGTTATCTTGTCCTATCAAAATCTCTGGTTTTAAATCAGTGTTAAAAACATAATTTTTCAAATTACATAAGTTATCATTGTGACAAACATTTAATATTGACAACTTTTGAGCAGGTAAGTTTAAATTATTGATACTTCGCACTTTAATATTATAAGTCTTATTGTCCTGGTCCATACCTGATAAGGTTATATTTGTAACCTTTGTTTCACAGACGAGTTCGTTTCCAGTCCAGGCTCCTGACACTCGCAGCGTCTCGGGGCGACCGCTCAACCCAGCGCGGCACGCCAGCTCGCTGCTTATAAGCGAAACTGTGGAACCATCATCGAGAAGCGCACTGGATGAAATAATACCGTTCGGTCCGTGAATGCGTATAGGTATCACTTTTAATAAGACCTTACGGTCGCTAGCACTGCAAAGAACTTCACTATTATCACTCGCGACGATATGCGATACAGAGTCCGTTTCGGCGGTGGAGTGCGGGACCGGCGGCGGCGTCTGCGACTCCTGCGCAGCCCGGGTGGCGGCCGGCTGGCCGGCCCCGGTCGACGCGGTATTGACGCGCTCTCGGCTTGCACTACCGGCGGGAACCTCGTAGTGGAGTAAACGATGATGCGCCCCTCCACAACCATCCTTATCACAGGCGGGTGCCGTGCATTGCTCGCGATCGTGCCGTGATACTAAACATTTATAACAAATGCCATTTTGTTTCACATGTTGCCATCTTGCTTTGCGAAGTGCCTTTTTAAATCGTTTACATTCTGTTAACTTGTGCTTCGAAGTTCGACAAAATTGGCAGTTTGCTTCATTTCCATTCTTTTCGGCTTGAAATAAAACCGATTGTATCTGTTGAGTGGCGTTAATGTGCGGCTTAGGTTTTAAATTATCATTACGTAAACCTGTGCTGTAAATATAAGAAGTGACCGATGCTTTTTTAGCTTCCAAATAGAGAAAATCTGACAAAACGGTCAATCGACATATCTTGTCTTGGCTTATGAGCTCGTAGCTATAATCTGACCACTTCGAAAGCAGAATAGTAGGTAATTTCGATAGTATGATTGATACGAAATGCCTTCCTTGTAAATATTCTTCACAGCCGATGGCTTTTACAGCTTCTATGGCGTTTTGCACCTTCACAGAAAAGGATACTATTTCCTTTTGGTAGTCTGGTGACATAGGTGGTAATTTGCGTATGTCGCTTAATATTTTAGATACTACGATCTCTGGATTGCCAAATCTAAGTTCTAAAGTTGCCATGACTTTGTCAGGGGACGTGTCGCTTATAAGTAAGGCGGCTACTGATTCCTTAGCGGGCCCACGTAAACATTTTCTTAATCGCCACATATTTTCTTTAGGTGTAAAAGCGCATAGTTCGGTCGATTCATAGTAAGCGTATTTAAATTGTAACCATTCCAGTGGGTCTCCTGAAAACTCTGGTAAGTCTTTAGTAGTAGAAATACGGCTTAGTAGTTTTTCGTTCTGTTTACTCACAGCGGAGGTAGAAGCAAGATCCTTTAAGGCGGCAGCCAGTGTGTGAACTAATCCATCAGTGCCGACGGCTTGCGGGGCGTATGCCGGTGCCGGTGGTGGCGGTGCTACAGCGGGCTGGACCGCCGGCGTGGCGGCGGGTGCGGGCTGTCTTATCAGCGGGTCCTGCTGTGTCGACGGTACGAACCACAGGGGCGGTGGGGCAGGCTGTCTCAGCGGGGCATCCCACATCGGCTGAGCCGGCCATCTCATCGACGGCGGGGCTAACCACTTTGGCTGAGCCGGCCGTGAAGGCGGCGGGGCTTGGCACATTGGTGGAGCCGGCCGGGAAATTGGCGGGGCTTGCAATGTAGGTAGGGTTGGCTGTGACGACGCCAGCGGCGGTAGTGTCGGCTGTGTAGGTAGGTCTTGTTGGTCTTTTAAAATATCAATATTTGACTGACCTTTATTTAGTTCGGGACGGCATTTATCCAACCAGCTTTCAACGTTACTTGTGCGCTCTTCATCGTGTGAACTGTATCCATTTTCGTCATCTAGGTTAGCTAGGTCCGTTTGTAGCTGTTTTTCAATTAGGTCTATCTTAACCTTAGCTTTTTCTTGTTCAGCTTGCATCATCAACGCCCTTCTCTTGGCTTGCTGTGATGATGATATAGACGCACTCCTACCTGACTTCGAACCATTAGATTTTACCAACGGTTTAGCTCGTCTCGGCTCCGAATGAACACTTTCCGTGGTAGGTAAATCTACAGTGCGGTCAAAAAGCTTCATGGTTAAAGGTCTCGGTGATATTTCGTCGGTAACAGCATTTGCAGAAGGCTCCATTTCCAAATGTGACGTAGATTTTGTTTCCGAGCACGCGGGTTGCTTTGCAAATGGCGGTGGTGTCCGTTGCATCATTAAGCCGCGATTACACCTGCTTGAATTTGACGACTGAATAAGAAATCTACCTAGGAGGCTACGTAGAAAAAGACGTTTGTGAATTCAGAGTTCCAGCTAGGAAGCTAAGTAGAAAAAGTGCCTACTAATACAGTTACTGAATAGTGATGTTCCGATAACGATAGTTTCGCTGTCGGTAGTTGATCTTGAAATACAGTAACTCTGTTGAATAGCCTTATCGAAAATAATTATTGTACAATAAAATGCTATCGATTGTTAAAAAATGGCTGATACAACCTCAAGACAAATACAACCGATAATAGAAAGAAGAAAAATTACAGACAAACTTATTTGCGGTCTTAAAGATGGGCTTTATTGCTTTTAAAAATACTACAGGAATATCGAATCCCTCGAAGCGAGAGTCTGCCTCGCACTTGACCGTTTTTTTTAATATAAGTATATTTTTGTTCGATATGTTGAATTAATCATTCGCACTTGGACATCACTAAACATGCTAAGTCCTTTCAAGTAAAGGAGTTAGAAGGTTTAGTGATGTGAAAATTTTGCGAATGATTAATTCGAATCGAACAACTTGTCCATAAAAAATAAAAATAAAGCATTATCTTGGTTTAATAATAAGTACTAATAATAAACTTAAAAAAATCACTATAAAAAAATTTGTATACGACTGTTCGGTTGAGTCAAGGAGTGATCACAGCTAGCTGGATTCAAAGACTAATTCGGCATACATTGCTCGTTGAAGTAAGGATAATGCAATAACATAACCAAGCCTCCCAGCAATGTATGCCGAATTAGTCTTTGAATCCAGCTAGATGTGATCGTGGCTTTAATAGGCTGACAATACATTTCCGTGATGTTTTTATTTTTATTTAACTTAAATGGACAAATGAGACCTGAACATTGCCGTGCCAAATCTTATGAATGAGAGTATTTCTGATCAAACAAAAACAATGGCTGTGGTAAATGAAGTGGATACATTTTTTTCTCTTTTTTCTTGCAGGTGCACATAGTCATTCGCCGTAACTGAACAACTTTCAGTAAATAAAACTATCAGCCTCTTCAATACTCTTCATATAAAATTGCAAATGGACAGTTTAGCCACGATCACATCTAGCTGGATACAAAGACTAATTCGGCATACATTGCTGGGAGGCTTGGTTGTGTTATTGCAATATCCTTACTTCAACGAGCAATGTATCCCGATTAGTCTTTGAATTCAGCTAGGTGTGATCGTGGCTTTTTTGTGGAAAAGAGGATTATTTTAATATTTTCTGAAAGTTTTATTTACTGAAAATTATTCAGTTACGTTGACTGACCACACCCTTTCAGTTTTCGGAAACCAGTCCCTTAGACCATGTATTGGTGAATTTAATTTCGATGCGAACACGGAATTCAATTAAAATTAATCATTCGTACTCGGACATCACTAAACCTCCTTACTCCCTTCAAGTAAAGAACTTAGGAAGTTTAGTGATGGGTAAATTTTGCGAATGATGATGAACAACTTGTCGATAAAGAATAATTATTATTCATGGTGTAATAACAAGTACTAATAAAAAAAAAATTAAAATTCACTATAGATTACCATCGATACTTGAAAGGTTCAGATATTTTCTATACGACTGTTCAGTAGAGTTAATAAACCTGCTTTGCGACAAAAAAAATCGTAAGAAGAACTAGGTAAAGGAGTGATCACACCTAGCTGAATTCAAAGATTAATTCGGCATACATTGCTGGGAGGCTTGGTTATGTTAATTGAAATATCCTTACTTCAACGAGCAATGTATGCCGAATTAGTCTTTGAATTCAGCTAGGTGTGATCACTCCTTAACTCTACACTGCGCGTGGCTTGACACGAAGTACGAACTTGGTCGGTTTTTTAGTATCGATTATTACCGGTACTTTTAAGAATTCGATATTCGGTAGAGTTACTGTATTTTTAAAATTCAACCATCTATCTCGTTATCGCAGCAACACTGATTCAATAATTTTCAAAATTTACGGTTCGGTTAGGTACTCAATCAATCGCCAGTTAAAGCGCGACGGAGTCAGATGTGTCCGTGTAGAATACTTGACTAGTGCAACACTGTTAGTTTTGAATATAGCGGTCTTTAATTGTTTTTCTAGTAGGAGCGCTTGTTTTAAGTAAAAAAGTATACCATCAGTTAGGCCATTATTTTTTGTTCGACAAGTTGTTCGATTCGAGTCAATCATTCGCATTTGCCCATCACTAAACCTCCTAACTAAGTGGCTTACTATGTTCCGATGTAATTTTTTGGTGGTCATTTCCTCCGAGGCGAGTTCGCCCGGTTGGGCATTTCGCCCGAAAGTATTCATTGTTAGTCGAGGTCTTTTAAAACCATATCCAAAAGATAATGAGAAACTATGGCAAACAATAAATAAACATACATACAGAAATAAAAAATCCAAATAAGATCAATAAATTTCTAGATAAAAAGAATTGACTTCAGCGTTTTGTTACTGTAAAAATATCGTTGGCCGAAAATATTTTACTTAAGACTGCACCACGTAAAAACTACCAAAACTGCAATCACGGTTTAATATTGCTTACATATTTAATATGATTTTTTTTAAAACCATTACGATTACGCCATACATTTTTAGTATGACCGCGCGAAGTCTAATAAATAGCTCTGACACGCGGCCGATACCCACAAGAGCTCGAAGTGAGAATGGGGAAGCGCAAAGATAAATATTATGTATCCCGTCAAAAAATCAAAAAATATCTATTCCTTTAACCAAGTAAGTACCTACTTACATACCATACCTAGGTAGTTGTTTTGTGATGGGTGACTGGTGATGAAGGGTAGGCGGAGGAAGATAGGTAGATGATGGGTGATCGGTCAGAAGGGTTATCAGAGTAATAGATTTTCGGTACGTGATTGATGTCCGGACGAAGATGGGTGACCGGTGGATGATATTGATGGGTGACCGGCGGAAGACGAGTCAATGGTAGATGATGGGTGACCGGTAGATGATGGGTAATCGGCAGTGGTCGGAATAGGTAGAGCTGTTTAGGGTCGATGATCGGAAACTTGAACGTGCTGCTTGCTACATTATTTCGTCAGGTCTGTTAGATTTTCCTCTTGAGACGGATTTCCATGGCATGGCTTTTCGAAATAAGACTGCCTTTTGATCGTTAGTATGTGTCCTTTGATCTTTCGATCACAAAAACAACGAAATGTACAACGATGGCACGGATTTAAATGGATTACTTTTTTAAAAGAAGCAAACGGCTCCAAACTTAGGCAGGAAACAGGCTACATTATTTCGTCTGGTCTGTTAGATTTTTCTCTTGAGACGGATTTCCTTGGCATGGCTTTCCGAAATAAAACTGCCTTTTGATTGTTAGTGTGTGTCCTTTGATCTTTCGATCACAAAAACAACGAAATGTACAGCGATGGCACGGATTTAAATGGATTACTTTTTTAAAAGAAGCAAACGGCTCCAAACTTAGGCAGGAAACAGGCTACATTATTTCGTCAGGTCTGTTAGATTTTCCTCTTGAGACGGATTTCCATGGCATGGCTTTCTGAAATAAGACTGCCTTTTGATCGTTAGTATGTGTCCTTTGATCTTTCGATCATAAAAACAACGAAAAGTACAACAATGGCACGGATTTAAATGGATTACTTTTAAAAGAAGCAAACGGCGCCAAACGTAGGCAGGAAACAGGCTACATTATTTCGTCAGGTCTGTTAGATTTTCCTCTTTAGACGGATTTCCATGGCATGGCTTTCCGAAATAAGACTGCCTTTTGGTCGTTAGTATGTGTCCATCGATCTTTCGATCACAAAATCAACGAAATGTACAGCGATGGCACGGATTTAAATAGATTATTTTTTTTAAATTGCTTTTTTTTTACGGCGCCAAAGTTAGGCAGGATGATAGTTGATGACTGGATGAATGATGATGATGAAAGGATGATGAGTGATGCGCGGATTATAGTTGATGAGTGGATCAATGATGATGAGTGATGCGCGGATGATAGTTGATCAGTGAATGAATGATGATAAGTGGATGATGAGTGATGCGTGGATGAGTGGATGAATGATGATGAGCGGATGATAAGTGATGCGCGGATGATAGTTGATGAGTGGATCAATGATGATGAGTGATGCGCGGATGATAGTTGATCAGTGAATGAATGATGATAAGTGGATGATGAGTGATGCGTGGATGAGTGGATGAATGATGATGAGCGGATGATGAGTGATTTTCGGATGATAAGTGATGTGCGGATGATAGTTTCTACCACCATGTCATTACGAGTAAGTCTCAAGTGTTTCTACTGACGTGCTGTTGAGTATACAAACTTGAAGAGCTGTTCCCTGTCGCCCCTCGCTTCCCCTCGAGTAACCCTCCGTTATACAATCGTTGCGCTGAGCTATATTAGTAGTTCATTAAAAATACCTTGAGAGAAAAAAGCTCCATTCAAAACACAGTTTTTTAAAAGGTGTCGTTTCCTCCGAGCGGGCGAGAACGCGTCTCGGGTGAAATGACGCACTACGACTCCGCGTGGACTGCGCGCATGTGTGTGTTCGATCATACGCACACTACTGTTGCTTCCGACTCGACGCGAAAACTAAACAGTTTTGATCCTACACATTTTTTTATGAAAGTGACAACTGATTTAGACATGAATTGAAAATTTTGTCAGGATTACAAAGTATCTCTTTTAGGGCACACGACCGAGAAACACAAGACAAGACAAGGACGGAAGATTCAGGTGATAACACGTCAGAGCGGGATGCCAACAAAAAATCGGTCACTGATTCTCGGTTGTGTGCGGGATCCCTTAAGGAAGTCTAACAAAATTACGGACAAGTACAAGGTGTCAAACAATCTCCTAAAAATTTCATCAATGGACTCATACCATGAAAAATTAACGATTTTCACCATACACAAATAAAATGTTAAAGTGCGAGTCGGACTCGCGCATCGAGGGTTCCGATATACCTACCTATAGTATTTTTAGAAGCAATAAGGTCCATTGTAAGGACCGCATAACTAAATTTGTTTGTAAAGATTTGTTGCAAATTTCCAAAAAAACTGTGCTACTTAGAGAGATTGTTTTTTTTCTGAATTATTCACATAAACCTCTATGGACTTTAATTAATTCAGATTTTTTCTTCGGAAAACTTCGGGGATAAGGAAGGGGGGAAGGTATTTTTTTAAACTTTTTTCATCAAAACTTGAAAACTAAGAGTCGTTAAAAATATAAAGAACTATTTTGGAATGTACAAGTGAAGCACTTTTATATGATACCTAACTTGACTTAGTACTGACAATTAAAAACTTTGACCTACCCATTTGGGCCCCCTTTACAATAATAATAATATTATAATTATTTTAATTGCAATAAAGTAAGACAATCGTATTCTAAAACTACTTCTACTACTAAATATAAAAGTATAAACGAGTTTTTAGCTTGCTTTTCAATTTATTTTAAGGTCATTAAAAATACTCATAGAAGCCTTTAGGGCTCCCGCACACGACCGAGAATCGGTGACCGATTTTTTGTCGACATCCCGCTCTGACGTGTTATCACCTGCATCTTCCCTCCTTGTTCTGGCCGATAATCGCCCACCGATTCTCGGTCGTGTGCGGGAGCCCTTATACAAAGTATCTGAACATATCAGTCGCGCTATAAAGTGTACCAGCACAGAAAATATAGACGTATACCTACTAACATATAGCAGCACAACTAGTGAACTGACTATGTTGATGTTCCTTAATAGTGATGTACAATTATTTCAAGAAGCAACAATCGAAATATTCGAATGTACTACTTAGTACTATCCAAATAATCTTTTATCATTCAATTGTTATTTTTCATTGGAATCATTATTCGCTTTTCGTACGATTTTAAATGAAAAATTTATACTAACTAAAAGAATGAATAAAGCACTCAAATTCTTTGTGTTTACTTGACTGGTGCAACCTAATTTTAATTCCTTGATTGTTTTTTAGTATACCGGTAATTCTGTGGTTTTTTTTTTGTAGTTATTCTAGTGTTTTTCTATACAACATAAATTAGCCCTTATTAATATTTTCCGTACGATGAGGTGTTCTATTCGTATTGGCCCTTCACTAAAGTTCCTTTCTGCGTTGCTTACTATGCGGCTTACTCAGTTAGTGACTTACTTAGTTCCATCTTTCTACCTTCCTTTCCTACGTAGGAGACTAACTGACTTAGTGTGTGAATTCAGTCAGGTGTGATCGGCCCTTTAGTGTGTGAATTCAGTCAGGTGTGATCGGTCCTTAACTTCGACCCCGGCCGGCCAGCTCTCGCCCGACATAAAATAGCTGTACTTACTTGAGGGCACAGTTATGGCAAAGGACGCATAATAGTCATGCTTAAGTGGAATTCTTTCAACGACGTAGCTCAAGTCGTTGTTTTTCTTCTCCATATAAGTCTTGACGTGTTATGGGTTATAACATATATAACTACCCCATATTGCCGCCAAACGAACAATACTAATGAAAAGTTTTGTATTTGCGACGCAATAAATTTATTTCTAAAAGTAAGGTGCTGCCACTCAGAAACCACCTTAATACATTAAACGCCTTTAATGCTTTGATATTTTGTTTATTACGGCAAAGTTCACTTGTAATATCCTGATACATTTTTATTAATCGGTCATACTGGCAATACACGATATGGTGGAAACTATCATTTGAAACTGAACAATTTCCCCTAAAGAATATAATAGGTCGAAATTAAAAAAAAAAATTTTCACAAGAAACTACATAAGGTAAACACCCCAATGATGAACACTTTAATAAGAAAATTTTGGAATTTCAGAAAGTTCACTTATACCCGTGAAAGTTTTAACACAAAACATAGTGAAAATTTAAAGTCCTGTATTTATTCTATTTTTCTGCTTTATTTAATGTTGGGCACTTTAATTGGTTTTAATGTTATTAACAAATAAAAAATTGTTTTTTTTTAACCAGTTATGGACAACAAAAATCTAGTTATGGACACCCAGTTTAAACAAGAACCTAATATGGACACCTACTAATGAACATGAATCATGAGTAGCCTATGTTAAATTAATATAAATGTTTTGCATTACAACAAAACAATTATTATGTGTCGAATAAAATACACAGCGTTGTATATGAAGAAGGCTGTTTGTAAATAGGTGATAGGTAGGTATAAATACTGCAAACTTACTTGAAATTCCCGCGTTTCTCTATACTCACGGCAGAGCAGCCCTAGCAGCTAGCTGTCACTGTGTGCTGTCAAATCTGACATTGGTTGTCTTCATAGACCAGCAAGGCCCTTTGGTGCAACGCTGTGTATTTTATTCGACACATAATAATTGTTTTGTTGTAATGCAAAACATTTATATTATGTGTCTTTCAAAAATACACAGCGTTGTATATGAAGACCTGTTTGATATCTGCTGGTGAGATAGACACAAACGCCAATGTTAATATTTTATAAAATTTTGGTAAGTAACCATGTATGAATAGACCAAAATACAAGGTAAAACTTATAAACACACGTAGTGATAAAAGTAAGAAGTTAAAAACTGAAAATTTATTTATTTCTTAGAAATGTTAAGACGTAAAAACGGATCAAGATGTAGGTTAGCTAAAAAAAATGTTTTTTTTTTTTTTTTTTTAAAGGAATTGAAGGTAGGAAAGGAATACCATGCAATAAAATCTTACATTTAAGCACAGTTATCAACCCATCAATTGTCCCATGGACTTGAAAGTATCTCACAATGAGGACTTCAAAGATTTAACAACACTGTGTTAAGTAGCAACACTAGATTCCATGGATTAGAAACTATGTATATGACAGTGATATTTGTAGGTACCTATATCACCAACTGATGGTTCCATGCTGGACTAGGAAATATTTTACAATGACCATTGCGTTAAGTAGTTAGCCAAAGACCCAAAATAATTATTTTTCCTTTATTTCTTATAATTCATATTAAGGTCTCATGAGGGTTGAAATTCACTATATTACCATAATTACTATAAGGAGTAAATATTTTCTTACAGTTCAGGAACTTCCCTGGTACCGTAATTGTCAAATTTTCCGACGGGTAAATCTCCACTCTTTACGCTAAGCTAGATTGTTAACCTATTAAAACTAGACGATAGCTAACAGGCAGTTTTACCGCTTTTGAAGCAACTTAAGTTGGATTCGTAGTATAAATGACTATAATCGACCAATTGGTGCTTACATACTGTTCTTGATTGAGTCAGTCATGTTCGAGTCAAGTCAAAAGTATTTTTTTTTTTTTTTTTTTTTTGTTTGAAAGTACATATTTGTGTGTCTTAACGCCTCTTGTCCAGGGGTCTGGTTCAGACCTAAATTTAGGCTACGATTTATGTTATTTGTTCAAGTAAAATAATTTATATGACATACTCGTATTTCTACCTGGAATGTCGCGTAGCGTCAAATCATGTAATCTGCCTTCCGGAGGCGAAGCAATGAAGCAATGCAGGCTTGGGTCCACTAAATAGGTTTTCTGAACCTTGATGTTTTTAACTAATTTTAGTTTGGAGTTCTGAACCTAAAAGTTCCAGTAGAATTTTAATGATAGGTATTGTAGTAAATGAGTTGCTTGCCTCAGCTCTGAAACCTTGTGTCAGAATTGGTATAGTTTTGTTAGATACACATTCTGTACGTAGTAACTTGTCTAAAAACCTAGTACCTAATCATTTTTATTGTTACCATGTTAGCAAGTGAGTTGTAGTAACAAAGCTAGCTGATTGCTCTTCGCTACAGACGCCCGCCACGCTCAGGTAGTGTTACCACAAACGTGCGGTCAACTTTGCTAAAGTACAAAATAACAAATGTATTTCATATAGTAAGTATAGATGTCCGCCAATTTATACTTACAAGCTTTAACTTCTATAGATTTAAGTGGGCAACTTGGTCTGTTTTCGCACTTGTAGGAACAGTAACGACCCTTGGTATATGAAGAGTGCTTAGTGCTTAGACGTCCGCCATCCAAAGCACTGATTCCTCTGAAGTTTATTGGAACATTATTTATGAATATTTGAATGTAGGTATATCGAGTCTTTGAAATCTATTTTATAGTTTTACAGAAAGACCTTACCAATTTATTTGGTAACCCTACTTTATATTGTTTTTCAAACAAGTTCGAGGCACACTCAGGTATGGCTTCCGTAGCCTCTGGTAACAAGTGCCACTTTGGAACTGATCGAAGTCTCGACCGGTGTTTCGCTATTCCGTCGAGCTTTCCTAGTTGGTAAGAAGTCGATGGGGTGAGATAGAGCTGCTCGGTAATTTTTTGTAGTTTTGTTATTTCGGATACTACCAACCAGGCTTCCGTAGCCTAGAGTAACATGCAACTCTGGAACTGGTTCGATTTATCGACTTATATGCAATCCGCTTTTCCGTTAACCCTGCTTGGCAGGTAAGCGACCGACAGCGTCAGATTAAGCTGCTCGGTTAGTTCCATATTTGTAGATTTTGTAAATGTTAAGGTGTCTTCACCCATCCCCATCCTTTGTGTCTAGTGTAGTATAATGAGTCTCTTTTTGTCCGTGCAATGCTATTGAGTTACAACTCACTGCCTTTATCTGCCAGCGCACCACAGTTTGAGGAGTAACTGCAATTTTTTTTGCAATTTATTGCAATGTTACATTTATCAGGTACATGGTTTACGTTATATAAGGTCCTAATCTATAATTGTGGTGCTCTGTTAGGGCATAGCAAATTCGTGTAGACCATTGGAGTAATCTAAAATAACAGCAATCAGTTTTGGTCTTGACACAGTAAGCAGATCTGACAACACTCTGTGTTAGTTGGGCATATTTTATTATAAATATATTTTAAAGCTCTCTGTTTCAGGCTTATTATCAGGGGGTATTATTTGACCAGGCTGGTGATACCAGTGTCGAGAGCAGACATCTGCGAATGTCACAGAACAGAGTCTCAAGTTTAATTGAACGCTTCTGCATTACAGCCCATTTTGAAGCTTAACCTTCTTGGTGCCAAAATTTCAGTTTCTGGCTCGCACAGTCGTCCCAATACTTCCGCAGTAGTTAGGGGTAGCAAGTGCCATATCAGAGTCGGCCGTCTCCGCGACAACCGATCTGCTATAATTCATGATTAAAAGCGTGAACCATGTCAGAGGGCTATGGCAACCCAGCAATTCTTACAGTGGTTTTGAGATCGGTCATCGATCTTATAACTCACAAGATATTGTGATAACGACAACAAGGGTCTCCGTGACCTGGTCCATTATTTTAGACGCTTATGGTTGCTGGAAAAATGTTGTCCATAAATGAAATTTTGGGCTCGAAGGACTTCCGCAATCCAATTCGAAACAACCACAAGACTATGTTTAGGAAAGCTGAACAGAAGTGAAAGCAAGTGCACTATTTATCTGTTGAAACTTATTATTAAAAATTTCGTTGCCCTTCTAAAGTTGGCACCTATGTAAAAAAAATTGTCTTGCCGGAGATGCATATTGTTCATGTACACAAAATGTATATTTATAGAAGCCAGTTATTTGGAAAATAAATAATTTATTTATTTTATTTATTTATATTTAATCTGTAATAGGACTGTTATAATTTTGTAATATAATATACTAAGGATTTATAACTCATAACTAGAAATGTCTTGTAATTACATGATTAAAATAATTTTCTCCTGAGGATGAAAATTTTGAACTTGGCTGGCACACTGTTGTGTGTCTAGACACATTTCTCTAGTATTAGTTTTGGATCTGGACCTATAAATTACAAATTATAAGTTAAAGTCATGCGATAGAAGCTGTACAACGCTTCATCATCATAACGTCCCATGAAACGTCCCCTACAGGACAGGAAGCTACAACGCTTACTCGTATCTGTAGCTTATATTGTAGTATTTAAAATGAACTTGAATATTTGAGATTGCCTTCCAGACGCACCCATACAGGTTTACTTCTATTAGGGAACCTTTCTGTTGTATGTATGGTACTGGGCACTAGTACTTGCATGCATATGCAGGCTGCTTTCTATTATAAATTGTATTGGTGGTTTCCGCAACCGGCACCCTTTTTCTTCAATTTCGTTTTTGCTTATAGTAGCAGGGGTTTCAGCCATGTTTTGTGACCCCCCCCCCCCCCCCACCCTTTCCGAAGGACTTATAATGGGAGCATTAGGGGCATCTTACCAAATTAGGTATTTTGAGCAGGGAGGAGTCCTGTGAGGATATCTGCGTTGATATAAGATTTAGAGATAAGGAACAGTAAAGCTACTACGTTGGTTGAATCTTATCACTACATTACTTGCTCCCATATGCATTCAACATGACAATGTCACAGATTGCTAAAACTCAGTAATAATATGATATAATTAATTACTGATATTTTGTGGCCCTAGCTTTAGTAGTTCTATTTGTTATAGTAAAGCATTGGATATACTTGCTACAACTTGTTCTGTTCTAGGTAAAGAAAAATTATGACATTCTTTGTTAGTGCCGAGTAGTTTGTGGCAAAACAAATAATTACTTTATTGAAACTGATAAGGCTGGCTTTCTTGTACTAATGCCTTGCCAAGTCTGGGGTAGGTAGGTGTATGCATGCAGGCAAGTATAGGTAGGTATACATTGCCATAATTGAACAAGTTTTGATGGTGATGGCTGCCTGTTAATGAAGCACCATTTTCAATCGCAAACGGTAGGTATTTATAATCTCTAAAAGGAACTGTCCTTTAGATAGGGGAATATCCAACACTTTGTAAATGAGTCTGCTGTGTAAAAGGTTGAGTGAAACTTACTTATATGTATGGTGTACCTTCATGACCATGATCCGTAGTCATAACGGAGTTACAAATAGGGCATAGGTCCCTTCATACCATCCAAAAAAGGATGATGCTTCATGCTTTCATTCGGAGATATACGCAGTATGCGTTGCTTTTTTCTCACCACTTTCTCACATTTCTCACGGACTATCACATGAATCTAGCTTTTGCTATTGCTATTTCGTAATAAGTAGGTACACTGTGCACAATAATAAGTGTAAATTATTAGCTTATTTCTCTAAATAATCACTAAAAGTTTTCATCAAACAATTGCTGACGAAATTTACAAACGCCAATGTCAGATTTGACAGCACACAGTGACAGCTAGCTGCTAGGGCTGCTCTGCCGTGAGTATAGAGAAACGCGGGAATTTCAAGTAAGTTTGCAGTATTTATACCTACCTATCACCTATTTACAAACAGCCTTCTTCATATACAACGCTGTGTATTTTATTCGACACATAATAATTGTTTTGTTGTAATGCAAAACATTTATATTAATTTAACATAGGCTACTCATGATTCATGTTCATTAGTAGGTGTCCATATTAGGTTCTTGTTTATTACTGGGTGTCCATAACTAGATTTTTGTTGTCCATAACTGGTTAAAAAAAAAACAATTTTTTATTTGTTAATAACATTAAAACCAATTAAAGTGCCCAACATTAAATAAAGCAGAAAAATAGAATAAATACAGGACTTTAAATTTTCACTATGTTTTGTGTTAAAACTTTCACGGGTATAAGTGAACTTTCTGAAATTCCAAAATTTTCTTATTAAAGTGTTCATCATTGGGGTGTTTACCTTATGTAGTTTCTTGTTATGGACACCCAGTAATAAACAAGAACCTAATATGGACACCTACTAATGAACATGAATCATGAGTAGCCTATGTTAAATTAATATTAAATTTGGAATATAAATGATGCAAAGTTTTATTTTAATCAGCTTTTAATGTAACTGCAGTCGTAACAACATTGAGATCAGCATTAAAGGACTTAAACATTATTCTTATTCTCTTCAAGTACCTAAATAATCACTTTGAAAAGTTCAAAAACTACTTTTAATCAGCCTTTCATGTACTATAATATGTTATACATATTTATATGTTTCATGTATTAATCAGTCATTTACTTATGAACTATAGGTAAGTTACTTTGGAAAGTAAAATATATTATTAGAATCAACAATGCTAAATTATCTTATCCGTCACAAACTATAAAAAACAAAATAATTGTTATATTTTTCAATTAAGAAGTAAAATCAGAGTATTTTTTCATTTCCTTTACAGCATAAAAACCTCTTTTGTTAATTAAATATAGCGGACAAATCTGCTCCACGATATTTTTTCTTTGGTACCACATCTTATCGGGTTTATCTGGCCATTTATAAGTGTTTCCTGTTTAAAAGGTCATCGTGCTTACTTCAAACTCATTTTTATTTGTATTTTCAATGACTCCAGGAAAATGTTGCCCTTCATATAAAACAATTACGTAAATTTCCCTTTGATAGTTTTTTTCGGGACGAAAGCAATGTACTCAATGGTGCAACGTCCGATTCCGATCCTTCAGTCAAGACACTTTCGTCACTTTCAGCGTAAATGACTTCATCCTCAGTTTCAGATGATTCAACTCTGTTTTTTCGTTTATTGGAAACCTTTTTCTTCTTATTAAGTTTCTTCATTTTATTTTCTTCTCGTTGTTTTGCTCGCAATTCCTTCTCTTCTATTTGTTTTCTTTTCTCTTCTTCCTTCTTGGTATTGTATGCTTTCCATGCAGGGCTTGTAATCGTAAATGGAATTTTCTCTTTTAATTTGCGTTTCTTATTTTTTGTTATTTCATCCGTTTCTGGCCAAAATAAGCTTCGTTTAAAAGGCGATGGTATAATATAATTTGAAGTTCCGGGGCTATTAATCTTCATAGGTGTTTTGGCACTACGTTTTTGTAAAGAATTGTCAATGACTTCTAAATTTCCCTGTTTTGCATTTCGATCATTTGAGGTATTGAGAGTTGAAGTACTTAGTTCGGAATTGTTCGTCTTCTGAGACAAGACCGCAATAGTTTCGTTTGTTTTTGGTAAAGAATTATTAGTGGCAGCTAAGTCTTCCTGGCCTGCATTTGAAGTATCAAGATCTGAAATTTCTTTGATAGGTGTTTTGGCACTACGTTTCTGTAAAGAATTGTCAAAGACTTCTAAATTTCCCTGTTCTGCATTTCGCTCATTTGAGGTATTGAGAGTTGAAGTGCTTGGTTCGGAATTGTTCGTCTTCTGAGATAAGACCGCAATAGTTTCGTTTGTTTTTGGTAAAGAATTATTAGTGGCTGCTAAGTTTTCCTGGCCTGCATTTGACGTATCAAGATCTGAAATTTCTTTGGATGAACAATTGTTTTGTAGATAAGTGCCTGGTTCAGAATCGTTCTTATTATGAGGTAAGACAGCAATAGTCTCGTTTTCTCTTGATAATGAATCATCAATAACTGGTAAGTCTTCCTGATCTGCATTTGAGGTATTGAGATCTGATGTCTTTCTGGCTAAGCAAATATTTTGTGAGGAAGCGCTTGGTTCGGAATCGTTCGTATAATGGGATAAGACACCAATTGATTCATTTTCTTTTGGAGACGCGTTTTCATTTTAATCATCAGTTTCAGATACGTGATTTGATGTTTCAACGGAGTTAGTGGGTGCCGATACTTCATTTCTTACATCATGATCGAGAATTTGCTTACTACTGGCCCAAATCAAATACAGAGATTCATCTTCATTTGGCAGAAGATTTTCCAGCTCGAGGCGACTTTTGTAATAAAGATCTTTGAAAAGCTTCAGTTTGGCACAAGACAAAGTTGTTTCAATCTTGTTCTCTAATGTTTTCAAAAACTCTGTCTGGCGAGTAGAATCAATATCCTGCCGGTTTTGAGATTTGATTTCACTCATGTCTACATATTCTGGACCAAATGGGTACAATCCTCCAGCTCGAAATCCATTTTTGATTGTCTCAACAGTAAGTTTTTCGATTGCTGTCTTCAAAACTGGAGCAAATTGCTGTTTTTTAAGAACTTGTCCTAAATTTTGTGTTTTCCAGGCCTTAACCGCCTCTCGCCATGACAACTTCAAAGGCCTGAAAACAGCCAAATCCATTGGTTGTAATATGTGTGTTGAATTTGGATTGAGTGCTATGACCTCAATACCATTGGCAGAGCAGAAATTAGACAGGTGCAGAGTCAAATGTGACTTGTGTCCATCCAAAAATAATAAAATTGGCTTTTCAATATTTTTGTTAGTCAGCCAAGGATTGAACATATTCGTCATATATTCGAAGAATGTCCCTGAGCACATCCATCCGCTTTCTGAACGACCGATAGCCCAGTCATCAGGAAAAGTTTCTGAAATTGATGACGGTATCCTTGCATAATTAAAAACAACCAGAGTAGGTGCGAGCTCTCCTGCTGCATTTCCAGTAACCAGAACTGTTAAATTTTTTTTATCATCGCCTGAAGAAACATATACATTTTTATCGCCCTTTTTAGCAAGGACACGTCCTAATTTAGGATTTTAAAAAAACGCGCTCTCGTCGGTATTGAAAATCCTTTGAGGATTTTTCAGTATTCCAATTAGTCCTCTTTCTTTCAAATCAGTTTCAACTTTTGAAAACCATTTCTCAATATCATCTTGAGTAACATTATCCCTTGCCGTGCACAAATTTTGAACAGTACGTTCAGCAATCGTAGGGTGTCGTTTCATAAAAGAGGAATACCATTTTTTGCCTGGTCTATTATTAGTGAAAGGAGTCTCCTGCTTTTTGTCGACTATTATACGTTGAACACTATCTATTAATTCCTCTTTGGTTATTGGAATGTGTTTATTTGACATATCTATGATCCAATCTTCTAGAATGTTTTCTTCTTCCTTCGACAAAATGGTACTGGGTCCCATTGGACACTCTACTGGACTTTTTCCAGTGATTTTATTGTGCAATGTTATTCTAGGCACGTTAAATTTTTTGGCTGCGTCAGATATTTTTGCGCCTTTTCTAACAGCTTCAATAGCCCAGCCCATTTGTTGAGGTGTATAATTTTTTTAGGCGCCATTTCTAAAATAAAAGAAAGATTTATGTATTACTTATTTTACTTCAATGTCCATAACTGGATTTCTATGCAATACCCAATAATGGACACAGGCGTCCATTACTGGTAGGCATCAATATTTTTATAATTCTCAACTAGCTTTTAATAAAGAATTTAAAAAGGAGTGAAGTTAATTCAAAATGTCAATAAATAATAAAAAAATTAGTTTGGACATTTGTCCATTATTGCAACTATTCAACTTCAGTGCACCAGTAATAAACATTGACAAAATAACCTGAAACATAACCACTCAAGAGTAAAAAACATAGTACGTCTTTATCTTGATTTCATAGTCAATCCAACCAACAAAATAGATTTTGTTTCAAATAAAGCAATATTTAATTAACAAGTAAACTTTCTACCTACCTCACTAACCATTTCCGTAACAAAAGCCACTAATATATATTTTCAATAACACGAGCACCAATTTACCTTACGCCATTTTGTGTTGTAAAACGGAAGTGAATGAAACGTCAAAATTTGTCAGCTCGACGACTTTTGTCTATGGTAAAGTGTAGCCAGCATAATAAAATTAATTCCCGCCCTTATTCTAGCAGATTTGTTTTTTTTTCGTCCATTATTGGTTCCTTGTCCATCACCGGTGCGTTTAGCTGGGAGGTAATGTTTTTTGCATTTTAACTAATGTTTTTTGAGAAAAGTTGTTCAGTTTTAAGGACAGAATCACTGTTTTTTGTACATAATCATGTTGTGTAAATTTAAGAAAACCAAAGCGGGTTTATTATTTTTATGAAGAAAACTCGTTATTTACCAAACTCAAATCAGCTTTTAGCAACCCCTTGAGGGAAAGCTACGTAGGAGCTATGTTTGTCTTTCTGTTTAAGATGAAAATCTACCTAGATAATAATACAGGGTGTAAGACACGGTTTACAGAATACTGAAACGGTCAACGAAACTGAACAACTTTCCCAAAGAAACATTTTTGAGAAATGAAAAAAAAATTTGACCTCTCCATACAAACTGTTCCATCAGAGTGAGCGATTTGTATGGAGAGGACAATTTTTTTTTCAGTTGCTAAAAATGTTTCTTCGGGTAAGTTGTTCAGTTTCGTTAACTGAGCACACGCTCGTTCAGTTTTCGGTACACCGTCTTTTACACTTTCAGTAGTGTATATAATGTCTGACCCGTAGTTTTGGCATGGTTGGTGGTCTGTCATCTACGCCCTGGGCCGCGGGTTCGACTCCCGCCCAGTGCAATCATTTGTGTTTGTTCTGTGTCTGGGTTTTATTGTCTATTTATGTATGAATATCAGCTACGATAGGCGGCGGGGGTTACAGGACTCGATAAAGTGCGTAATGAACACATCAGAGGCTCTAGAATAGTGTGGGCAACGAAGCAGTTGACCCCAACATTAATTTCTCAGGCAGATTTTATGTGACAGGATGATAAAGAATCATGAATTTAATGTAAATTAAAAATATCGAAAAAATATTTTTCAAAAATATTTTTTATACATGTTTTGTAATTTTTGTATGGAAAAATTAAAAGTACCGATTTTTTTGGATTTTTTATAGAAGGTTAGTCTCATGTAGTGTAATACTCGTACCCCAGCAAAGTTTCATCGACTGAGGATTTAATGCTAGGGTCTTCATACAACAATCCGCTTTGTTGCCTAGACTATAAGGTCGTACCCATTGTAAATAAGATGGTGGAAAGTGGTTTGCGCTGGTACGGGCGTGGGATGAGACGGGACGAAAACTACGTTATGAGAAAGGCACCTATCCCAAAGAAGAAGAGTAGAGGGCGACCCCAGGCCACGTGGTGGACAACCGTTGCTAAGGACACAGATCGGGCACAGGTGGACGAACAGACAACACCAAGACAGACTTGCTTGGCGCCGTAAAACGAGGATGGCTGACAAAAATAAAAGGACAAGACACGGAAGAAGAAGATGTATGTATATCAGTCTCTGGTATCCTTAACGAATGGGATATTATAGAAAGCCTCGTGCCTACGGCCCCTGGTTTGCCCAAAGCTTGTAGAGTAGGGTTTGCCTTTGCAAAATTCAGATGACAGTTCCTTCGACAAGTCCCCTAGATTAGTTAGTAGACTCCATAAAGTAAGAAAATAATATAATCAATATTTTTCGTTAATTCCAACGCTTACCAAACTATTTTGCAGCCAAAACACTTAAACCAGAGTGTATTTGACGGAAAGAATAACATTGTTTTGCACATAGAAATATAAGGGTAATTAGAAGGAAGAATAATGAAAATGTGTGTCACAAGGTAATCTGACATTCATTCAGTCATTGTGAATGCGGCCTAAGCGTCGTTCTGTAAATTTTGTATGAGGATGTCAAATCACGTTTGATGATTTGACATTTCAACTTGGGACACAATGGCAGATGTCATACCAAATTAATAGTAGGGCTGTAAGGCATCAATTGCAGCCCGAGCAAGTTCGAGGGTGCAATTGATGCTTACACCCGAGCTAACTACTCTGCTTTACATCTCGATTGTGAGGTAAGTAGGTCCTTATTACCACCAAATTGTAGGTGTCCAATTAGCACTATAGGGTAATAATGTAGCCAGATAAACCCTAGGGCGGTAAGTAATTAAAACGCCCGCCGCTCCGCTGCTGGAGGCGGCAATCAAGGCGGAGCCGCGCGTGGAGTTGGAGGTGCTGCCGGGCGGGGGCGTAGCAACTATTTACCGCCCTAGGGCTTTTCTAGCTACATTATTACCCTAGAGCGCTAATTGGTCACCTACAAGCCCCATTTGGGGGTAATAAGGACCTACTTACCGAATATGAGAAATGTAAAAGAAATTAATATTCTTTGGTTTTACAAACTTATTTTTTCTAACAGCTTAAGCTGATTGCTTTTGACATAGCTGCTAAATGTGTTATTAAGCGTTGGACGAAAAGAAAAAAAAAATCATACGTCTGTACCTGTATGAATCCACAAAACTTCTGCCGACCTTTACTTACTTCGAGGTTATTCCTAATTTATTTCTCTAGGGAAGCTGTACTCATTGCAAGATTGATTAGTTGGAAAAACTTTAGGTAAAGTTGAAAGTAATCTTCTGTCTCTTTCTTATTGGTACGAGTATATTTGCAGTTCGTGTTTAGGCAACTCGGTCTTTATCAATAAGAATAACAGGAACTTTTTATTGTTTGGCTCGAAGGGAATACCTATTCATTCTATTCTATATAGGATGACTTTTAATTAGTTCTTGATAGAAAAAGATATGCATGTACTCATGATACTGAACAACTTTTCCCAAGGAACATAGGTCGAAACACAGACCTAGCAAAAGCGCGCTAACGCTTGGTCGAAATAAGAAAAAGCATATTTGACCTCCCATACAAAATGCGCTATCAGCTGATGCAGTTTCTATGGGAGGTATAAACTTGATTTTCGTATTTCCACCTATGTTCCTTGGGGAAAGTTGTTCAGTATCATGAGTACATTCATACCTTTTTCTATCAAGAACTAATTAACAGTCACCCTATATTGCCGGGTCAGAATAGACTACCCCATTTCTTACTGCGCTGTGGCTGCGGGTGTCGTAAAAGGTGATTAAAAATCGTGATTATCGTTAACCATAGGCAAAGAATAAAGTAATAGTACTACATACAGAATGGAAACTCTCCGCCCCCCTTGGAATCTAACCCCTCGCCCCCGCGACTAGCGCCCACGCTATTCCCGGGTTTTTTGGCGGGCTTAGTTGTACTGCGTACATGTGCGCACGCATCCAATGATTATACTGGGTGTAAGGGACAAATTGGCAAATACTGAAAGACTGATCAGTCAACGTAACAAACAACTATTAGGAAAACTTACCGGAAATGAACAAACATTCGGCGTCTCCATACAAACTATCCAATCAAGTTTGCAATTTTGTATAGAGAGGCCGATTTTTTTTTCATTTCCGGAAAATTTTATTTACTAAAAGTTATGTTGACTGATCATGCCCTTTCAGTATTTGCCAATTTGTCCATTACACCTGGTATTATAATACGCTAGTACGCATCTGTCAGTTCCAATTTTCTTTTTATGACTTTAGCTGTTTAATAAAATTCTCCACTTTGCTGCTGAACGTAGGGTTATTTTGTATGGGCTGTGCACCTTCTTCTTTTCCTTTTCTTCTCGTAAATGTGTTGAAAAGGTGCGCGTGCTCATTGTCATTACGCTCTCGGCTTCATTGCGCCTTTGCCTGCGGCTCTAGCTACAATCCGCGAGTTTAGATCCTAGTCAAATGGGCTTTATTGAACTTTAAAACACGTTTGACGACGTCATTTTCTTTTGCCATCGTTAAGGAACTTTTAAAACTAAATTAAAAATATTTTATTTAATTTTATTTTTGACCTGGTAAACTCGAAGACAGTCGTTTGCAAAATTTAGCGCACTTTCATCTTTATGTATGTAGTACTGGTAAATACAGGTTGTGTAAGGGATCAATCAACGTATCTCAATAACAACAAATTTTCAGGAAATGAAATACAAAATTGGCTTCTCCATGCAAAAAATTAAATCAAGTTTGCAATTTTAAATGTAGAGAACGATTGTTTTTCATTTGCTGAAAGTTTTTCGTTGTTCAGTTACATTGACAGTTCATGCCCTTTGCGGTCAGTTAGCTGTTTCACGTAGACACGCCTTACAATTTGACCAAATTTTTTCCAGATACTAGTTAGGTACATAACTTTCAATTTTTGATAGGAGCCAATTCTTGAATTTCAAAAAAATTCCATAGAAAATTCAAGAATTGGCTCCTATCAAAAATTGAGAGCTATGTACCTAACGAGTACCTGGGAAAAATTTGGTGCATTTTGGTGATATAAGACTATAAGGGACCGGACTATATTTCTCTGTATTATAAATGGTTCCTTTTATCGAATAATACGCCGCCCACGAATTACTTTTCTTAGTCGACACCACAAGGCTAATAAGATCGTAAAAGGAAATTAATACTAGAAAAATAATGCTATGGAGGCGGCCTTATTTTCAGCCAAATGTGCGCACCTTAAATATTTCGGCAACAAATTAAATGATTCCCAAAATATTTTTTTATATCCCAATACACTTCACACAAAATGGATGAATGTACACCAAATTGGCTGAACGTACACCAAATTTGGGTAACCGGTTCGGTTAGGTTCGTTAGAACACAACCTAACCGATCCCTTTCGGGATTCAGCATAGGTTATCTTGCGATCACAACGCACGAGCCGAGCGAGCGGAGCGAGCGTGCCGCGGCAGCGGCCGGCGAAGTGCCAGAAGCAAATTTGGTGTACATTCATCCATTTTGGTACACAAAATTTGGTGAATATTACTTGGTAAAAATATACTCAAATTTGGTGGCACGTTAATACACAGCCAAATATTTCTATTCAGAAAAATCTGCGTAGGTGAACCCGTAAGTAAGGCCTACGGGTTCAACCGCCAACGGCGTAGGCGGTTGACAAATACGAATGTGAGTGGGTAGATATACGTAGACTAGAAAATACAAAAACATCCGGCCAAGTGCGAGTCGGACTCGAGCACAGATTTCCGCACCTGTCCAACAAATGACACTACAGGATTTATCCCTTTGACTTTAAAAAACTCAGCGTCCACTAAAACCCCTCTTTAATATGAAGTTACTTGAAACGAGAGTTGTGAGAAAAGTTGTAATATTCAATTATTTTAGCTTAGATTATTTTTCTTTGTTTGTGCCAAATTGTGCCAATGGGAAGTACTAAGTTTTGGTTTGGTTCATAAATACATGAAGATGAGGACTGATCTTGCCGTATCTTTTGACTTCAAAATTTGATGTTAATTTCAATTTGATACCTCTATCCTTTCGTGACAAAAAGGGTCTTGTCTTGATAGACGTACATACTATGAGTACGAAGAAACCCTAGAAAATATAATACATACATAATATCACGCCTTGTTCCCATCGGGGTAGGCAGAGACCACAGTTCTCCACCCGCTAAGATCCTGACACACTTCCCTCGCTTCCTGTACCTTCATCAATCCTTTCATACATGCTCGTTGGTTTAGGGTACTTTTAACCTGGCCTTTATTCAGAACGTCCTGAATTTGGTCCTGTCCGGTATTTGGCCTATCATATTAACTATATTACACAATTTATTATACATCTCTATCAATAGTAATACGTATAATATTATTAAACCAACTACAGACCGATTTCCTTGGCAACGGTTATTGCAAAGGTGCTGGACAGTCTGCTAGACAAAATACTGGATCGTCATATTGAGCTTCATGATGCACAATTCGGGTTCAAACCTGAATTGTCTACCGAAAGCGCTATCATGTGTGTGAAGCAGACTGTCCAATACTACACAAGCAGAAATACGCCGGTGTACGCTTGCTTCCTGGACTTATCTAAGGCGTTTGACCTAGTAGCGTATGACGTCTTGTGGAAAAAAGTAAGGGAGGCAGGCGTACCGCCGGAAGTATTGTGTATACTACAGTATTGGTATGCGAACCAACAAAACTGTGTTAAGTGGGGAGTGGCGACGTCAGATACGTACCGGTTGGATTGCGGGGTGAGACAAGGGGGGATAACCTCACCGCACCTTTTCAACCTATACGTTAATGAGCTTATTGTTGGGCTCAGCAGCAGGCGTGTCGGGTGCTGGATTGATGGTGTCTGCGTAAATAACATCAGCTACGCAGATGACATGGTGTTGCTGGGCCCAACAGCAGGTTCTATTAGGACTTTGTTGCTGGAATGCGAGAAGTATGCCCTTGAACATGGTTTAACTTATAATGTTAAAAAGAGTGAGTATATGATCTTTGGGGTTCGCGGCAAGAGGATGGACTATAACCCAGTTTTAGAACTAAATAGGACACCTCTAAATAGAGTTAAAGTTTTTAAATATTTGGGCCATTATCTTGCCGAGGACCTCAAGGATCAAGCTGACATTGAACGTGAACGCAGGGCTCTAGCGGCTAGGTGTAACATGTTGGCGCACAGGTTTGCTCGCTGTAGTGGTGAGGTAAAGCTGACGTTATTCAAGTCATTTTGCCAAACCTTCTAAACGAGCGCCCTGTGGACCAACTACACCAAGAAGTCGTTAGATACCCTGAGAGTACAGTACAACAACGGCTTTAGGGTGCTGTTCAGACTTCGACGTTCTTGCAGTGCATCAGGCATGTTCGCGGAAGCGCGAACCGATGATTTCTATGCCATGATAAGGAAGAAGACCGCATCCTTACTGTACAGAGCGCGAAAGAGTCCCAACAGCATCCTGAAGATGTTTAGTACGAAAGTGGCAGAGCCTATGTTTAGACATTTTATTGATATCCTCGTACGGCCAGTCAATAATGACCGTTGATTTTCTTGTTTTAATTAAATTTTTTACTTTCAAATTGTTAATTTTTCAAGTTTATTTAATTTCGTTTGGTTTTTAATTAATTTCTAAATTTTTATTATTATTATTACTATTTATTCTGTAAGCAATTCCATTTAACTTAATTTGATTTCAATTCGATCTATTTCATATTATTATTATTGTTTTGATTTTATTTGTGTACTAACCCTAGTTTTTAAGATTGTCTGTATTACTAACAAATGGACCAATGTTGTCTTTAATAAACAAATTTATTTATTATTATTATTATTTATTTATTATGACGCGTTTTTACTCGTCATACTCGTACATCCGGTCTGACTGAGAACGCTAATTTCGGAAAGGAATTTTTCACTTAAGTATAGGTAGACTGATTCACGATTTGTTTATAGTTTTTAATTAGTGCAAATTGACAGTGTCCCGTGTGGTGCCAACAAAGAATAGTACCATCCCATACATACCCGCGGGTGTCGTAAAAGGCGACTAAGGGTTATAAACTGGAGGATGGGCAGCAGCATCCTCCTGAATCATACCATCTTACTTACTGCGGTCACCTACAACCGCGGTCCATGGTTCCAGCCGTAACGCTGACAAGCGAGATGACTATGGTATTCCCCTCAACATTTTTCCAGCAAAAGCTAGAGTTCTGGAGGGAGCTCCCTATCCTGTAGTAGACATTTTATGGGATGTTATATATACTGTGATAACTACGATCTTATTACTATGTTTGTCGATCAAGTCGCCAAATAAACTTTCCTCTTGAACACTACTCAGTATTCCGTAATAAATTGTTTACTAAACCTTTGAGTCTATGAAAATTTTGCTCAGCACTCAATCATTTCCGATAGCATCAATTTATGAACATTTTCATTCACTTACCAATAAATTACAAATTAATAAAGAATGTAAAAGCTTTTGATGGTTTTTCTTTATTATTATAAGTCGATTTATTTGAAAAGGAAGCACCAAACAAACATTACTTTAAACTTAACTATAAAAACACTTGATTATAATTATATCTAAATATGGATGTATTTTCCTAAAAATAAATGCATTATTATTAACAATACAAAACAATATAAGGTGATAATGAAATAGTAAAAATAATTGTACATTTTAGTCAGACCATGAAACAAAACAACATTTCTCAAAGAACCTGGGTCGAAATAAGTAAATGAAATTTCAACTTCCCATATACTTACTAGGGTATTTTTTTTGTACCTGACATCCGTTTGCCCACTTAGTAGTGTGGTCAAAAGTAACAACTTTTGTTCTACGACTTTACTAACAACGCACAAAAAAATTTCAACTTTCCATACTAAGTAACTTTAGTGAACAAACACATTTTAAAGGATTTTTTTTTTGCGTTGTTAGCAAATAGTGTAGGCAACGAAGCAGTTGACCCCCGCATTAATTCCTCAGTCGATGAAACTTTGCTGGGGTATTACACTATATGATACAAACCTTCTATAAAAAATACCAAAAAAAATCGGTACTTTTAATTTTTTCATACAGTTTTTGTAACTTTTGTATAGAAAAATTAAAAGTACCGATATTTTTTTGGATTTTTTAATAGAAGGTTTGTCTCATAAAATGTAATACCCCAGCAAAATTTCATCGACTGAGGATTTAATGCGGGGGTCTTCATACAACGATCCGCTTCGTTGCCTAGACTAAAAGTCGTAGCAGTTGTTATTTTTGACCTCACTTATATTTGGGACTCAACGCTCAGTATAATAAACCGCTTGCTACTTAAACTGCAGGGTGAAATTGAAAACATTCGACAAATTTTGAGATTGAGTTCAGACCGTGAAACTAAACAATTATCGCCTAGGAACATAGGCACAGAATTAATAATAGTACTACATAACATAGGTCATCGGATGAAAAAAAGTTTTACGCTTTCATAGTAAAGTCAGTTACATTTTGTATGGGAGATCGAATTTTTTAAAGTCTAACGACCTATGTTCCTTAGGGAAAGTTGTTCAGCGTCGTGGTCTGAACTCGGTGGTTTTGTAGGTGGTAGGGCTCTTGTGCAAAGTCCGTCTGGGCAAGTACCACCCCCTTGCCTTTTTCTGCCGTAAAGCAGCAGTGTTTGCACTGCTGTGTTTCGGTTTGACGGGTAACGGAGCCAGTGAAATTACCGGCACACGAGACATACCATCTTAGTTCTCAGGGTGGGTAACGTGCTTTGCCGTCTTCATCATAACATCCCATGAAACGTCCACTTCAGGACAGGGAGCTCCCTCCAGAATTCTAGCTTTTCCTGGAAAAATGTGGAGGGGAAGTACCATAGTCACCTCGCTTGTTAGCGTTACGGCTGGCACTATGGACCGCGGTTGTAGGTGACCGCAGTAAGTAAGATGTAAGATACAAAGGAGGATACTGCTGCCCATCCTCCAGTTAACCCTTAGTCGCCTCTTACGACACCCACGGGTAAGTATGGGTTGGTACTATTCTTTGCCGGCACCACACAGGCCGTCTTATTAGTGACAAATTATTTCACTTATAAGACAGTGGGTGTCATGGGTGGTGGTGACCACTTACCACCAGGTGGCCCACCTGCCCATTTGCCCACTTGTGACATTAAAAAAAAACTCAATCTCGTCGAATGTTTTCAAATTCACCTGCATAAGTTCATGACTAGGCCGTACCTTAACTAATGAAACACCTAAACTTGCAAACGTTTCGCCTTGGGACCAATACGTTTGAACATGTTCAAGCTCTCTTATCGACTATTCGAATAACAAAAAGGCTAAAAGGTTCGAAGTTTAACCTTTTATACGGGGTGTATAGAATAGAATAGAAACGTTTATTTGCAGAGATACTTACAAAATACAAATTCCAGATCTTATAGAAAAATAAAGTCTTAGTATCTAGTCTGCGAAACAGGCATGCAAATATTTATATAAATGAGCAATAGTCGTGCCTATCACTAATTATTCGTAGCTTTATACTCTCTATACTCCTTTAGGCTATAAAAACAATGTTCCATTAACCATTTAGTCACTCGTGTCTTAAACATGTTTCCATGTTTCATTTTCGTGGGCCGCGGGTTCGATCCCCGCCCAGGGCAAACATTTGTGTGATGAACTGAACACAAGTGTTTGTTCTGTGTCTGGGTGTTATTTATCTATTTATGTATGTATGTATATCAGTCTCTGGCACCCATTGTACAGGCTTTGCCAATTTGGGTTCAGATGACCTTGTGTGAAATGTCCCAATATTTTTTTTTTTAATTTATTTTTTTTTTGACTGTTTTTTTTATTTTTTTTTTCTATCTATAAAACTGTCCAATCAACTGTACAATTGTGTATGAAGATGCAGTTTTTTTTTGCGTTTTCTGAAAGTTGTTCAGTTTCGTTGACTTGCCCTTTCAGTTTTCAAAAAGCTGTCCCTTACACATATAAATAGTGCATTTAATGTAAGCGTGTTACTTAGACCACCAACAGAATAACTTTTCCTAAGTAACAGAGGATGAAATGCGCAAAAAATAGTAGTTTAAGATACAAGTTCCGTAAGTAGGGTTATTACAAACGAGTTGACGTTTTGTAACCCCAAGACGAAGTCGAAGGTTCACCATCGGCACGAGTTTTTCAAAACCCTTGCAGACGTGTATCTTACGACGTTTTGTAAAAAAAGACAGAGAAAACAGGTTTAAGTAATACACTTGGTAAATTAACCAACCATGGGTACTATCAGCCTCTTGTCGATTTATGTTCTCCTGGTACTCTCCATTTTATTTCAAATATACGTGGGACACTCAGAAATATTTGCGACACTAAAAAAAATTGTTCTACAGGTACATATATTTTTATTAAATCTTTTCAAAGTACTCTCCACCAGCCTCTATACAAAGATTCATGCGTCTGAACCAGTTTTCAAAACACTTTTTCCAGTCCGCCGTAGACACCTCGTTTACAGCCTGCTCGAACGCAGCCAGCGCATCTTCCGGCGACGAAAATTGTATCCCCTTGAGCTGATTTTTTATTTTTGGAAATAAAAAGAAGTCACACGGTGCTAGATCAGGGCTGTAAGGAGGGTGACCCAGGAGTTTGACTGGTGTGCTGTCCAGGAAGTCCCTCGTTTTGAGCGCGGTGTGTGCAGGCGCATTGTCGTGGTGGAGCAGTAGTCCGCGGAGCCCTGTGTTTGGTCGCTTGTTGCTCACAACAGAAAAAACTTCTGGTAAACATTTGGTAGTATACCATTCGGCGTTGATGCTTCTTTGATCTCGTAAGGGAATTGAGGCCAAGTGGCCAGTCAAATTAAAAAAGCTGGCGATCAAAATCTTCCCCCCGCTTCGAGATCGCTTCACTTTGGTAGGCGTTGGTTCATTTTGAAACACCCAAACTGTCGACTGGCGCTTGGTTTCTGGATCGTATTGATAAATCCAGGACTCATCACCTGTTACGATGTCGTAAACACGCCGAGACGAGCCTGCTTCAAATTTGTTCAGCATATCACGGCACCATTCCACCCGGGCCTGCTTCTGAGCGTCGGTGAGGTAGTGCGGCACCCAGCGCGATACTATCCTCCTCACGCGAAGATGCCCGTGTAGAATCTCGTGAACGCTTCCCGATCCAATCTTTAATATGTGCTGAATCTCCTGATATGTAATTCGCCTATTATCTTGGATTAAATTTTTCACTGCTAGCACGTTTTCTTCCGTAATAGCCGTCAAAGGGCGACCGCTTCTTTCTTCATCCCCCAAGGTTGGTCGACCGCGCCTAAATTCGTTATACCAACGATACACGGTTGCCTTGGAGGGGCCTTCATCCATAAATGCCATTTGAAGTCTATCGAACGATTCATCCGGTTTCAGGCGACACTTGAAATCGTAAAAAATCATAGCTCTAAAATGTTCCCGGCGCAGATCCATTTTTCAGTAAGACACGATACTTTGAATTGGCTCGCAAAAAATGTGGAGGGAAATTTTGAAAATGGAACACACATATTTTTACTTACAAGTAATCATATTTTCGAAAAAGATTCTGACCGGCCAGTCTCCCATATATAAAAACTATTTTTCGCAATACTTTCTGAGTGGCCTGGTAGGTAGGCAGTCGTCACCCAAGTAAAAAGTCACCACTGTAGGATTTTTACAAAATAATTTTATGATCAGAGTGTAAAAACTCCTTGGTATTATACTTTTTTTACCTACCGCACTAGTTCGGTAAGTAATTACTTACGAGCAATGTTTACGTCCTTGTAAGTACGTTTTTCGAGCAAATGTATTGAAAAATCAATTTACCCATCAATTTTCTATGGGGAGTAATTTTTTGTTCATATGAAGACCTTTAGGAAGAGTTTGAGTTTAATGGTGTTGTTCAATAAGGATCGTATACAGAGTGTAATGAACAGTTTCCGAAAACTAAAAGCGCATGATCAGTCAACCAAACTGACAAACTTTCAAAGAAAAAATCTTTCTGGAAGTGAAAATAAAAACTGACCTCTCCATCCAAACTTGCAAACTTGATTGAACATTGTATGGAGAAGCCAATTTTAATTTTCCTTTCCTGAAAGCTTTTTTCAAAGAAAAGTTGTTTATAACAACATTCCATAACGTCCACCACAGGACAGGGAGCTCCCTCTAGAATTCTAGCTTTTACTGGAAAAATGTGGAGGGGAAGTACCATAGTCACCTCGCTTGTTAGCGTTACGGCTGGCACCATGGACCGCGGTTGTATGTGACCGCAATAAACAAGATGTAATACACAAAGGAGGATGCTGCTGCCCATCCTCCAGTTTATAACCCTTAGTCGCCTCTTACGACATCCACGGGTATGTACGGGTTGGTACTATTCTTTGCCGGCACCACACGGGACGAAAGGAAAGTTGTTCAGTTAAGTCGAGTTAAGTCGAGTTATCATGGTGACTATGACTATATGAATGACAAAGATGACTATATACCATGATGACTATATGAATGACAAAGAGGTATGGTGCTCTGATATTCCAGCGAAACACAAGAAACACATTGTAAAAAGCCGACTCTTAAAGTAGGCCATGCTGCAGTGGTTTCTTGCCGTTTCTTTTACGCTTCCATAGCACGACCCGAAACGGCGTAGACTCGCTCTATTTGCATTGTATTCTGCATGACATTCAATAAGTATTCTGTAAAGAATCTATAGCGAGGGTGACCCTCGCTATTTATGAAGAAGGGAAAACCACTTATCACAGTACTATCACTTTATTATAATATATCACAATACAATTCAGGTTACCAGGAAGACGCGAATCAAAATCTTTCGGTCCTACATAAATAAACACCGTAACACTAACAATACCGAGTTGCAATATCGCAGTGCCGCCATCTAGCGGTGGCAGTAGTGGGCACACTACAAATCTACATTGAATTAAATTATCTGAATCATGCCTTTTCAGTTTTCAGAAACCCCTTACACCCTGTACATAGAGTTTGTGGTATTTGCTAGTAAAGCCACTTTGTGTCAAAGGTTAAAGATCTTTTTATCCGGAAATGCATGTGTTTATGAAGGTGTTTCAGGTATGAAAAACTTAATGGTTTGGACAACTTTTGCCATCAATACAAAGAAACTTCCCATAGAAACTACATGAGCTGATAGAACATTCGTTAGGAAAGACATTTTTACTTTCCGTATTTCGATTGTAATTTCATTGATTTCGACCGTAAAAAATAAATAATATTGGGAAACATTTTCATCAAGGTCGTCTTATCCCAAACTCGGAAAAGCCTGAACTATGGCTATCAAAAACCAATATACAACGTGTAACGGAAAGTTGTGATAATTCTGAAGGGTATGAATCTGCCCTACTGAACAACTTTTCCCAAGGAAAATAGGTCGAAATACGAAAAACCAAATTTGAGCTCCCATAAGAAATGCGCTATAAGCTGATGCAAACTCTATGGGAGGTCTAAATTTTATTGTCTTCTGTGACCTATGATGTTTTTTGAGATAAGTTGTTCAGTTTCATGGGCAGATTCACACCCTTTAGTATTATCATCATCATCATATCGTGTGGTTGCAAGGTCGATGACCGACCTCACAAGCCTTGGTGTCAAAGTTGTTGAGTCGCCAAAGGCCTCTGACATGGCTCATTAACGACTACATCTAACGCTGTACATACATTTATAAATAACACCCAGGCACAGAATAAACACATGTGTCCATCACACAAAAGTTTGCTCTGGTCGGGAATCGAATCCGCGACCCACGATGTAGAAGGCAGACAAAAAACCAACCACCAACGAACTTAACCTATAAGTGTGCCAACGAGCCAGTTAAACGAACCGGTATTTCATTTTCCGTATTGTACATTTTCATAGTCATAGTCCGCAGTTTCCATTTCCGTGAAATTTCTCTTTACACTTCGCATAAAACAGCGCAGGTAGGTACGACACCCCCATCCACTCTAAAACATTCCCAGACTGAATAAGGTAATAAATCTAAAAGCGTTACTCGAAATGGACTCTACGTCCTTACACATAGGGTGCGTCTCTGCGTGACTAGAGAGTTCTAAAACGCGGTATCAGAGTTTTCGCGTTTCGCAGCATAAATACAACAGCTTCTGCCTTCTCATTGGGGGCGGACCGTCTCTACAAGGGTAAATCGGTGACAGACTATCGTAACCGTCCTTAATACTGTTTATTTAATTGAATACATACAATATGCTGACATTAATATGAAACGCTACCGAAGTGGAGGATTTGCCTGCCCCTTTTTACTTTACTTTTGCCAACAAATTAACTAATACTATTGGTTTATTTATAGCCTTTTCTTAAATTTCATGGACTGATGTACGACATCTCTTATAAAATAAAAGCTCAAATAAAAATTTAAGTTGTATCATAAATCAGACGTGAGAAAATTCACAATGAAAATGTGTAAAAAAATTAGCATTGCAATTTAACAACTTTTCCGTATTGCGTATTTTTTTAGGGACGTAATTTTTTTTTCCTCGTCTATCGACCTATGTTTCTTAGGGAAAGTAATTCAGTTTCATGTTTTAAGTAAAAACTAAAGAAGTGCATTTTTTTATTGCGCTCCATATTAGCAATAAAAATATGAGTATTAAAGCCAGTGATTTGTTTTTTTTTTCGAGTAATATCACTCAGTGATGTTCAAGATATATCAGTTCTGGAATAAGAAATAAAAATGTGAGGGGTCTGAAACTCATTTCTACAATTCTAAGAATGTTTGAGTTAGTAGTTACACAAAAAGAAAAATAGGACCTACTTACGGAAATAATACCTTTCGTAACTTGACCAATGTTTCTTCGGAAAAGTTGTTAAGTTTCATCCATTGGCGTAGTTTCCATTAGTTTCCTTTGGTTTCATCACATCGATCTGTCGCAAGCAAATTGTATCATTCGCTTCTTCACATTATACCTAGGCATTTTACAAAATGCTGAGAAATTTTATCTTCGTCATTTTACGTAACGCCTCGGCATTTTACATAACGACGCGTTATTAGTTTTTTGGTTGTGGTTGAAAGACAACCTAAAAGAAACGGACTCACGTACATAAAGGTCAATTACATATATAACCCTCCTTCAGGGCTTCGCCGCAGTCGGGTAAAATCAAAACTGACCATAAACATGATACAGCATGCTTTTCATACGTAGTCCGGACACGAGGAATTATAGGAAACACCCAACCTAACCGTTCCCATTCGTGGGCTTTTAACTAACCTAAAATGCGTCAGTTGTGATCTATACCCATTCTATACCCGTTTATAATCTGTCGACGCCTTTTTATAATTTGCCGAACGTATACAATTTTCCGGTCGTTTGTAATCGGCGAATCACGATTTGCCTGGGACAGATCGACCGCCTTTCCACTCTACTTATAAGAGTATTCTGTATGATTGTTATGTTTTATCATGAGCTACCACTTTCATTCTACTTTTCGCAATTCTCAAAAAAAACTGTTCATACAAATCGAATTAAGTGTAGATTTTTTGCGCATTTTCAAAAGTAGTGGAAAAAGTTGTAGCAAATTAAAGAAATGTAGCCTCCCGACTCATAATGTCACGTTCGCAAAATGCCACACCAGGGTTTACCATAGCAAAATGTCACGTTCGCAAATTGAAAAGTCGTCGTCTTGTCATAATGTCCCACCTAATCGTGACATTGTGCGAACGTGACATTCTGCGAACGTGACATTGTGCCTAAGGACATTTCTACTATATGAAAGAGTTAATAATACAGGTAACTCATGAAAATATAATGAAAATTTCCACAAAGAATAAAAAAAATTCTAAGTTCCAAATCCATACAAAAAAACTTCAAAAATCTAAAGTAATGTTAAAGTCTAATGTAACTAACAGATATGGATTGTACCTATTTGATTTAAATAAATTGAATTGAATTGAAAAAAAATTCCAAGTCCCATAGTAAATCTATATCTATAGTAAAATAATTCAAAATTTTTCTGTCCAAAAAAACTTGACATTTTGCGAACGTGACATTTTGCGATCGTGACATTCTGTGAACGTGACATTTTGCGAAAGTGGCATTTGGCGAACATGACATTTTGAGAAAGCGACATTTTGCGACCGTGACATTATGCGCCGGGAGGAAATGTAGCCCCAATTAAAAATTAGCTCTTAAAAGGTATTAGGTACATGAATTTACTACAACCCTGTATTTATAGATTTGTTGATGTTTTTATTAGATGTACACTCAACAACACGTCAGTAGAAACACTTTTGGACCTTATAGCGTGGTAATAGAGTTGATAAAGTTTCTACCGACGTGCAGTTGACCGTACATCGGAATCCAACACAGAAATGCTTGTATGCGCACTTATTATATTAGGATTCGATCCCAATGTCTATTCTTCTTCAAAATGGATCTTATAAGGGTACTTTCTCACTCAGTATTGTACGAGTATAAACATGGCATGTGAGTACGGTCAACCTCTCGTCGGTAGAAACTTTTTCAACTCTATTACCACGCCATAAGGTCCAAAAGTGTTTCTACCGACGTGCACCCGTGTGTACGTAAATATATATTTTTTTAATTATAGATTATGCTCTGCATTTAACATCCAGAACACTTTTAGTCCAGTTAATCTACGAAAGTTTCTATGGAGAGGGTTTCATTAAATGCACTTTCGGGGATAATTTATTAAATTACCAGTAAAAACATTCAAAAATTTAAAACCACAATAATCCCCGACAGAACGTTGATATTCTTAAAACCGGTATTAGGTGAACTCAACCTGTATAATATTTACCATGTAGCACACACAGGTCAGCTTATACTGGTGCTTTTATGAAAAAATTTTTGTTACAAAATTGCTGGATTTAATTATTTAGAGCTTTACTTTTACTTTATTCTGTGCTTTTGTTGCTGTAAAAATGAGCTTTCGGTTTGAAGGGTAATGGAGCCAGTGACATTACCGGAACATGAGACATATCATGTGCGACTTGACCCTCCAGTGTTTTTCTTATCAAGTTTTCCAAAATGGCAGGCCAATAATAAGCTGCAATCAACCGATGCCCTTAAAGCCAACGTAACCCAGGCCATTGTTCATTTTTATAAAGATCTATGCAGCATAGTCATTAAAAACTGTACCTCTCGGGTTCGTGCCACTGTGAGAAGCCGTGGCGGAAGTTTAAATGATGTCATATTCCAAACAAAACGACATATATTAGGTCTTTACCTATGAAATTGCCGTTTTGTATGGCGAATTTTAGGTAAACTCAATTTTCAGTACTAACATTTTAGCATTTTTCTTAGGAATTATAAATCCAATCTTTTTAATATTTTTAAGCATTATTGGGAAGACATTAAGCTAACAGAAGCTTAAATTTGATTTTGGAAAAATACTATATGTAAAAAAATATAACAAATCTAATGATGAAATCGCACGACAATTAAGACGAACAATTTTCGAACCTTAAATTTTATATATCACACTAAAAATAAAAACTTTATTTTACGCGTATATTAATAACCTTGAAGTAAACTTTCAAATAAAAGACAAATGAAAAAAAATGCATAAGTATTATAGGAATTATGATCTCATTAATCTGTAAGAAAATTTCGGCAATTTCATAGGTAAAGACCTATCGATATGTGCTTTTCAAAAAAACTTTTGTTAATACCTCACACACACGCTTGTTTTATTCCATACCTATTATTTTATCTGTGTCCATACATCGACTCATAGAAAAATAGTCTCTTTACATCGACTAGTCATCTCGGGCGGCCAACCGAAAATGATGTCTGATTGTTAATTCACATTTCAGTAGAAATGTGAATTAACAATCAGACATCATTTATATTTCTTATATCGTCACTTTTGAAAAAGAAAACTGTGATATTCAAGAACTGGATTTCAGTGTAAGAGCCCCTTTACACTAGTCGCGATCGTTTCCGGAGCCGAGATCCCGTTTCCCCAATAATCCGGTATAATTCCGTTCGAGCCGGATATTACCAACCACGTTGTAAATATCAGATTTATTGGAATAAAAAAAAAAACATAGAAATAGTCTTCTATATTTATGATAATCACCAAGGAGTGGTCAGTGGCCATATTTCTCAGCAGATAGCTACAGGGTGTACCGAAAATAGAAAGGGCGTGCTCAGTCAACGAAACTGAACAACTTTCCCAAAGAAACATTTTTGATAAATGTAAAACAGTTTTGACCCTAAAAATTGCTCACTCTGCTCGAACAGTTTGTATGGAGAGGTCACTCACTGCATCCTTGAGATGGACGAACTATAACTGCCCAAGAATTGAGTCCAGATCGTTTAGCAGCCAGGCAAAGCGTGACTAAGTGGCGGTAATCAGTGTCAGTAGTACCATTAATGGTACATATCTAGTAAAGCTGCCGTTATTCATAATCTAAGGTACATACTCGTATCAATGGTATTACTGACACAACGCCCGACCGAAGGACGGAAGTTTTTGGAAAACTTGCATTTAGAGCTTGCTTGCTCTTAGAACATTTTCACCAAGACAATATCTTTCTTGCTTCAATCGACGGTAAGAGACTCGCGCACCGAGGGTTCCGTAACACTAAGGTACAAATACCGTCTTGGTAATGGACGCATAGTCATGCAGAAGTATATAAAATTTTTAACTTTTTACTAGTTTTATTATTTGTTGTTAATCTTTAGCTTAAACAAATTTAAGTATACCAATTTTCACGCTGATAAGTGTTTCCATTTATACGATAGAGCTATTTATACGAAAAGCTTAATTTTTCATGTTTTTTTATTATTTGTTGTTGTAGCGGCAACAGAAATTAATTCTGTTATTTCTGTCTGATATGTGAAATTTTCAACTGTGTACCTATTACGGTACATGAGATACAGCCCGCTGACAGACAGACAGACAGACATCGGAGGCATATTAACAGGGTCCCGTTTTTCACCCTTGGGTACGGAACCCTAAAAAGGCAAAAAGAAAGTTTTCCTTAAACAGACCGCGTTCATATAAAATCAAATAAGTCAAACAATCGTGTAACATAACATTATTTTTATTCACTTTTACAAATCCGCCTCCGCCATTTTATTTTCGAATCGTACTTTGTAACACGTATGAGTTTGCGATTGATATTAAGTACACCCAAACTGTAAAAAAAAAGTTATTCAGCGTTATTTTACAAAAAATAAATAAAAACACTTATAAGCTACGAATAAATAATAAGTCAGTAACTCTAATTCAGAACAAATTCCAAACAAAAAGTGGGCCTACGTGAAACCAAAAGGACGTATATTCAAAATACGAATCAATTGGTTCAAATTCAGAACGAGAGCAGAGATTGGTTAGCGCTCGCGCTGCAATATCAGCTAGTAGTAGTTGAGCCAATGACGCGGTGGAACGACTTCTGAAATACACGACTTTCGTTGGATTATTTTTTGAGCGCAGTAACAATTCCTGACTTATTATTTATTCGTAGCTTACAAGTTACTTATGTTGAATTACGGATCTCTTTTTAAACACTGCATACACCCTTATTTCCTTATCACCCCAGATATTTTTAAATTGGTTCTGCCCATGAAACTGAACAACTTTTCCAAAGGAATATTGGTCGAAATACGAAAAAAAAGTCACCCTCCCATACAAAATGTGCAGTAAGTTGATGCAGTTTTGACGGGATGTTGAAAATTTCTTTTCGACCTCTGTTCTTTGGGTAAAGTTGTCAGGTTTCATGAGCGGAACAAAATTAGAAGTAAGTCGGTACTTCCCGCGGTGCTGAGCCACTCTGTAACTCGTAAGAGGCGACTAAGGGTTATAAACTGGAGGATGGGCAGCAGCATCCTCCTTCTAACATCTTACTTACTGCGGTCACCTACAACCGCGGTCCATGGTGCCAGCCGTAACGCTAACAAGTGAGGTGACTATGGTACTTCCCCTCTACATTTTTCCAGCAAAAGCTAGAATTTTAGAGGGAGCTCCCTGTCCTGTAGTGGACGTTTCATTGGATGTTATGATGATGACAGTACTGTAGTCCAGTCCAATCCCTTTATGGCATCAAACCATTCACGTCTAGGCGTTCTCAGCAGCCTTTTACCCGGTATTTTGTTTCGTTTTCTACTGTTATCCACAGCAATTGGAGTGCGTATACTGATGTCATTCTAATCCTGCTAGTCCTACTAATATTATAAACGCGAAAGTTTGTAAGTATGGATGTATGTATGGATGTATGTTTGTTACTCTTTCACGTAAAAACTACTGAATGGATTTTAATGAAACTTCGCACACATGTTAGGTCCTGGAATAACACATAGGCTACTTTTACCGCGGGAAAATGCATTTAATGCGGGTGAGACCGCAGATTCTGCGCAGACGATGTCGCGGCCACCAGCTAGTTAAGCTATAATTATTAGGAATCGTTTACGTTGAAAGCTGTCAGTCTCTGGAATGATTTGCCGTCAGATATTCGTCACTCCAAGTCACTAGCTGTTTTCAAAACTAAATTACATAACCATTTCCTTCATAAAATAGTTCCTTAGTTTGCAACAATTACTTATATGATACCTTTTGCTGTTGTATGTAATTATATATAATGTAAATATATTTATTTATTGTGTATGTTATATTTATTCCTATGTTTAAACTATTTATTTGTATATATATTGTATATGTACATATTGTATTGTAATAGTATATAAATATTATAGTTTGGCACACTACTGCAGTTTTCTATCACACTTTCCTACATGCAAAGGTTGTCTGGAAGAGATCGCTCCCAGCGATAAGACCGACTTTGTCACCCTAGATTTAAGACCCTATTTTGTAATAGTTAATGTGTTCTGTGTGTGACAATAAAGTGTTTATCTATCTATCTATCTATCTATCTATCTATCTATCTATCTATCTATCTATCTATCTATCTATCTATCTATCTATCTATCTATCTATCTATCTATCTATCTATCTATCTATCTATCTATCTATCTATCTATCTATCTATCTATCTATCTATCTATCTATCTATCTATCTATCTATCTATCTATCTATCTATCTATCTATCTATCTATCTATCTATCTATCTATCTATCTATCTATCTATCTATCTATCTATCTATCTATCTATCTATCTATCTATCTATCTATCTATCTATCTATCTATCTATCTATCTATCTATCTATCTATCTATCTATCTATCTATCTATCTATCTATCTATCTATCTATCTATCTATCTATCTATCTATCTATCTATCTATCTATCTATCTATCTATCTATCTATCTATCTATCTATCTATCTATCTATCTATCTATCTATCTATCTATCTATCTATCTATCTATCTATCTATCTATCTATCTATCTATCTATCTATCTATCTATCTATCTATCTATCTATCTATCTATCTATCTATCTATCTATCTATCTATCTATCTATCTATCTATCTATCTATCTATCTATCTATCTATCTATCTATCTATCTATCTATCTATCTATCTATCTATCTATCTATCTATCTATCTATCTATCTATCTATCTATCTATCTATCTATCTATCTATCTATCTATCTATCTATCTATCTATCTATCTATCTATCTATCTATCTATCTATCTATCTATCTATCTATCTATCTATCTATCTATCTATCTATCTATCTATCTATCTATCTATCTATCTATCTATCTATCTATCTATCTATCTATCTATCTATCTATCTATCTATCTATCTATCTATCTATCTATCTATCTATCTATCTATCTATCTATCTATCTATCTATCTATCTATCTATCTATCTATCTATCTATCTATCTATCTATCTATCTATCTATCTATCTATCTATCTATCTATCTATCTATCTATCTATCTATCTATCTATCTATCTATCTATCTATCTATCTATCTATCTATCTATCTATCTATCTATCTATCTATCTATCTATCTATCTATCTATCTATCTATCTATCTATCTATCTATCTATCTATCTATCTATCTATCTATCTATCTATCTATCTATCTATCTATCTATCTATCTATCTATCTATCTATCTATCTATCTATCTATCTATCTATCTATCTATCTATCTATCTATCTATCTATCTATCTATCTATCTATCTATCTATCTAATTATCATAAAATCACATGAAACGTCCACTGCAGGATAACTGCTCCCGCCAGAATACCAGTAAAACCACGTGGTATAAGTTAGAGGGGAAAACCATAGCCACCACGGTTATAAAAGCGTTGCGTTGCGGCTGACATCCTGCCGGCTTAGCACGCTCCAGTTGTCAGTTTATCTAGGCCCATAGATTAAAGAGTTTAAGCATGGTCACGTTTTTTTGACATCCGAGCAGTGCGACACATTTTAAAAAACAAGGACGGCTACATGTATTAGTGTATAAAGCTATCTCAGTCTAAAATATCGAAAACGTAATTTGTGAATTTGCTAAACATTTATCTTCCACTGACATTTCTTCGCGCTTGGAGGTGATAGATTAAATGACATAACATTTCTCCGAGATATATTTTCTCTCGGAGAGCGTGCTAAGCAGGCTGGACAGCGGTTGTTTGTGACCTCAGTAGGTTTATTTTAATGTTACAAGTGATCAAACGAGCAAGAGGGCCACCGATGGTAAGTGGTCACCACTGCCCGTAGCACCCACTATCTTATTAATGGTATATTTTGACACTAATAAGACAGCAAAGTGCGTTGCTCACTTTGAGAACTAAGATGGTATGTCTCCTGTGACGGTATTTCCCTTGCCCTTCAAACCGAAACACAGCAGTGCAAACACTGCTGTTTCACGGCGGAAAATACAAGGGGCCACTCCCTACTTCTACAGAGGGACTTTCCACAAAAGCCCTGTCACCTTTGACACAAAAGCCCTATCAGATGGTACTATACATGACGCTGCTGCTCATCCTCTGTTATACAGTCCCTTAGTCGCCTTTTACGACATTCACGGCTAGAGACGAGTCAAACTATAATACTATTTCAAACTGTTTTATTTCTATATATTTTTTTTAATTTCATACTTACAGAACAGATACGCCCACATTGACACTATCGCAATAGATGCACTGAGCCAGTGAATATCTGTCAGTATGCATTTTCGACATGTCATCAAACAATGCAGAGATATAGCGAACATCATTAACATCCCTAATAATATGTTCACGAATATCAACCAAACGGATAATTGGGCAAAACCTTCTTGATTCTGAAAAAAAAATATAGTAAGTACTAAGTACATAACATAAAATCCTATAGTATGAAACGAGCAGTATTTATTTATACATATAAAAGGTTAGTTTTTTGGACCTGATTTCCTTTTGCCTACTTATAAGTGAGGTCAAAAGCAACAACTTTTGTTCTACGACTTCGCTAACAACGCACAAAAAATTTTCGACTCTCCATACTAAAGTGGTCACGTGACCAACCCATTTTGTATGGGAAGTTGAAAATTTTTCGTGCGTTGTTAGCAAACTCGTAGAACAAAAGTTGTTGCTTTTGACCTCATAACTAATAAGTGGGCAAAAGGAAATCAGGTCCAAAAAAATAACCTAGTAACCTCAAAATTAAAATATCATCGGGTGAGAGAGAAAGCTATGCTACCCGACAACAGATGTCGCTGTAGGTTGCGGTATTTTAAAAAATGCTTATATTTGTAATTGGTTTCTCGAAAACGGCTTTAACGATTTCGATGAAATTTAACAAACGGGGACTTTCGGGGGCGAAAAATCGATCTAGCTAGGTCTCATGTGTGAGAAAATTAGTTTTTCCTGTTTTTGAAGAATTTTTTAAATTCCGCGTTTTAAACAGAAACCTACAGTGCTATCTGTGGGTGGGTAGCATAGCTTGCTCACCCGATGATATTTTAACGTTGAAGTGGCAATTATAGAGCGAGGCTCGGTTTCCCAGGTACTATAATCTAAACAGATAAAAATCTCAAACAGGTAAGATGTAATCTTTAGTCTAGTACCCCGTCCCTGTTCGCACCTGGTTCAAACGTACCCATGACGCTGGCCACGTTACCGCGTTGAATGGCCAGCGACAACTGATGGACCAGAAACGAAAAAAACTATATTTATCCAACCATTAGACACACGTGGAAGTGCCTATGCAACGTGTAACAGAAAGGTGAAAAAAAAACACTTTTCCAATTTTTTATAATTTTTAAATTCCTAGTTTAGAATCGACTATTGAAATTTAGTGTAACGAAAAGCGGAACCCTTGGGAACTCTCATCGCCAGTTGCACACAGCATCTTTTAAGTTAAAAGTGCATTAAGTTTATTGCTGACTCTTTCTCTCTTGTTGACAAAAAAGAACATTATTGTCTTTACCAAAAATTTTTTAGCATGGCAAAACATTTTACCAACTTACCAACTTATTTTGCAGCTATAGTAATCAGCTAATTGTCAGAAAAAACAAGTTTGTAAAACAATGTTATTTTTCCGGTCAAATATACTCTGGTTCGTCTGGTTCGTGGTAGTTTGTCTGGTTCTATGGCTGCATAATATGTTGGTAAACGTTTGCCATGCAAAAATTTTTAGGTATAGTCATTATGAATAGTGACTAATTAATCACTTGGTTCATAATATATGCACCATGATCCAAAATGGTCGAGCGTACTTTATTTTAGCGGTAAACAAAAATAACTTACTGTAAGCGCGGCATACAGAAGAGATACTCCAGCAACCATGAAGATAAAAGCTATGAGTACCACTAAAGTAGGAACAATTACCATTTGCTTATTATAAGCATCATCTGTAGCTGTAAACACATAATAGAATAGAATTAGTAGAATCGGGCGTTACTTTGCGGAAGTCTATTACTCCAGGTAATGGATTTTTTTTTATGTTACAAGTGAGCAAACGAGCAGGTGGGCCACCTTATGGTAAGTGATCACCACCGCCCATATTACCCACTGTCTTACTAATGGCATATTTTGACACTAATAAAACAGCAAAGCACGTTGCTCACTTTGAGTACTCAGATGGTGTGTCTCATGTGCCGGTAATTTCACTGGCTACATTCCCCTTCAAACCGAAACACGACAGTGTAAACACTGCTGCTGCACGGCAGAAAAAAGCAAGGGGGTGATACTTCCCAGACTGAATTTTAGGCATTTTATGCAAGAAGGGACTGATGCATAAGGAGTGCCAACAAAGAGTTTTTCACCTTAAAAGTTCGGAAAACTTTGCTGCATGCAAAAGTCATTTTTGGCCGCTAGCGTGGAAACGGTTTTTGAAATTGGATCGTGATGATAAATTTATGGTAAAAAGTAGCGCAATTCATTAGCATTTTCCCCGCTATAGTGAGGTAAAAAAACCGGCCAAGTGCGAGTCGGACTCGCGCCCTAAGGGTTCCGTACCTATCTACCATATGATATACTAAAAGCTTTTGCTCTTTGACCTTAAAAACTCCGGGACCATCCAACTTGACCCCTCCTTTATAGAAAAGTTCTTGAAACGGGAGCTCACCTTAATTGGTATTATTAATTGTAAGAAAAATTGTCGTGTTTAATGATTTTAGACTTTTCCCTTTATTTATACTGTGAGTAACCTAGCTTCTTGCCAAATTTCATAATTTTGGGTCAACGGGAAGTACCCTCTAGGTTTTGCTTTAGTACATAAATGTATGGAGATGAGGACATAAAAAGCCATATCTTTTGATTGTGTCAATGTAAAAAATTTAAATTTTCAGATCTTGTGTGGTTTATGGACTTTAATATTCGTTATTAATTTCAACCTGATACCTTTACCCGTTCGCGAGATAAAGGGTCTTGACTGACAGATAGACAGACAGACGGACAACAAAGTGATCCTATAAGGGTTCCCTTTTTTTATTTTGAGGTACGGAACCCTAAAAATTGTATGTTTCGCTCGGCAGTAAAGTTATTACGCGTCTCGTGGCTTGAAATCCTCGCTATGCTCAGGGTTCTCCCTTTGAATTCACTCATTTAGTTCGTGGCTTAGTTCTAGAATCCTTCACTTGCTCGAGTTTCAATACAAGACACGTGACGCGAAGTAACTTTAATTATAACATTCCCATGAAATGACCACTACAGGACAGGGAGCTCCCTCCAGAATTCTAGCATATGCTGGAAAAATGTGGAGGGGAAGTACCATAGTCACCTTGCTTGTCAGCGTTAGGGCTGGCACCATGGACCGCGGTTGTAGGTGACCGCAGTAAGTAAGACGGTATGATACACAGGAGGAAGCTGCTGCCCATCTTCTAGTTTATAACCCTTAGTCGCCTTTTACGACACCTACGGGTATGTATGGGATGGTACTATTCTTTGCCGGCACCACACGAGAATAACTTGCTGCTTTACATAACAAATAACAATTTTTCTTTAGCTCTGTGCGGTCAACTGCACATCGGTAGGAACTTTTTCAACTCTATTACCACGCCATAAGGTGCAAAACTGTTTCTACTGATGTGCTGTTGAGTTGTACAACAAATACTGTAACCCATTATTAATATTAATGAATAAAATGTTACTTACTTTTGAGATTTAGAAGTTGGAATGCATGTTCTAGTTTTATTCCCGTTCCTTTTGTTGCAGCACTCATAAGGATTGCTCCTGTGCCCTGTGAAATTGAGGCAGAATTTAAAGTTTGCTCATTTGCAAAGAAAAATTTCAATCTGTTCCAAAAATGGACGTTCCGAATTTTCAAGGAACATAATTTTATGTTCATGCAATTTGTAGTTCTTCTGGAATGTTTGCGGAAGCACGAACATGTGACTTCTACGCTATTATCAGGAAGAAAACAATCTCCCCTTACAAGGTCAAGAAATAGCTCCAACAGTATTCTGAAAGTCATAACAATAAAACTTGATGATCCTCTGCTAAATCATTTTATTAAAATCATTGTTAGGCAAAGTGGCACTCTGAGATGAGCGCCGCGTCGTGGTCCTCTGACTGATAATAATAATTGTCATCGTTATCATCATGACATCCCATGAAACCCCATCCCACTTTTCTGCCGTGAAACAGCAGTGTTTGCACTGCTAAGTTTAGGTTTGAAGGGCAAGGGAGCCAATGAAATTACCGGCACATGAGAGATACCTACCATCTTAGTTCTGTCTTATTAGTGTCAAAATATGCCATTAATAAGACAGTGGGTGCTATGGGCGGTGGTGACCATTTTCCATCAGGTGGCTCACCTGCTCGTTTGCTCAATTGTAACATAAAAAAACGTCCACTACAGGACAGGGAACTCCCTCCAAAATTTCAGCTTTTCCTGAAACAATGTGGAGGGGAAGTACCATAGTCACCACGCTTGTTAGCGTTACGGCTGGCACTATGGACCGCGGTGGTTGGTGACCACAGAATGTAAGATGATACGATACACAGAAGGATTCTGCTGCCCATCCTCTGGTTTATTAACCCTTAGTCGCCTCTTACGACACCCACAGGTAGAGATGGGTCGGTACTGTTTTTTGCCGACACCGCAAGGGGTTGTTAAGTTATTGCAGGATTATGTTGTTTACTAACATAGGTTTTAAGTCTTGACTGTAATACTAACTTATTGGGCTTAAAGCCTTTTATTATAAGACGAAAAATTTTGTTTACTTTCCATAAAAAAAATTGTCTTTCGACCTATAAGTACTGTAGGGAATGTTGTTTAGTGTCATGTAAGGACAGATTGAAAATCATGCATCATCTCATGTCTGGGAAAATTCGTTTTCCCCAGTAAGCTGCCGTTATTCATAATCTAAGGTTTTCCCCGTGTTTTTAAGCATTTGCGTTTTAGACAAAACTTACAGCGCCATCTGTTGGCGGGTAGCATAACTTGCTCACCAGATGATATTTTGATGTTGAGGCGGCTATTATAGAGCAAAGCTCGGTCGCCCAGGTACTATCTTTTAATAAGAGTTCCTTCGTCTATGAGTTCTAATTATGTGCAATTTAAAACTAAACGATAAATTATTATAAACAAATATAGAATCATTATTCCTTTACAAACAACGCTTTATAAACATTTTATAAAACGTTAATTTAGAATTTACTAATGTAAATTTTACATATTTTATGGATACGAAATATTTGATACTGGATCAACTTACAATCGCTAAAATTGATATAAATAGTAGTGCAACATCTACTGTAAAACAACAAAAGGCACTAGTGACTTCTGGAAATATTTCACACATCTTGAAAGTGTTGTATTATTTGATGAATGATGAAAAATCGAACTTTATAATTTTTTATACATATTTTCCTATATTTTCTACGAAAACTTGTAAATTTCTGACTAGCTCTGACAAGCTCAAGTATGCGTTGTTTTTTTTTCTAGTCAAAAACAGTTCAAAAGGTTGAGTTTTAAACCCAATCCTTGTTTAACCCAAGGAGTTTTGAACCTCGCTGTTCAAACCAAAATATTTTGGAAACCAACGCACATGGGAGAAGCGCGCATTTCATTACGTCGAATGACTCGCGCGCATTTCATTAAATTGAGTGACAGGATTAGAAATAGTGTGATAAGAGAACGGTGTGGCGTAAAAGAAGACGTAGTGACCAAAATCGAGAAAGGGATGCTGAGATGGTTTGGTCATGTAGAGAGGATGAATGAACGAAGATTGACGAAAGAGATCTACCAGGCGAGAGTGAATGGAAACGTTGGAAGGGGAAGGCCTAGGCGAACGTACCAGGACCAAATTCAGGACGTTCTGAATAAAGGCCAGGTTAAAAGTACCCTAAACCGACGAGCATGTATGAAAGGATTGATGAAAGTACAGGAAGCAAGGGAAGTATGTCAAGATCGTAGCAGGTGGAGGACTGTGGTCTCTGCCTACCCCAACGGGAAAGAGGCGTGATGTTATGTATGTATGTATGAATGACTCGTCTCAACGCACAATGACCTTATTTAATTTTCTAAACGCATAATGCCCTAATCGCATAATTCCCTAAACGCCTTATAGTCCGGTCCCTTATAGTCTTATACACGCATTTTTTTCCAGGTACTGGTTAGGTACATAGCTCAAAATTTATGATAGGAGCCAATTCTTGAATTTTATATGGATTTTTTTTGAAATTCAATAATTGGCTCCTATCAAAAATTGAGAGCTATGTACCTAACTAGTACCTGGAAAAATTTTGGTAAAATTGTAAATCGTGTCTACGTGAAACAGCTAACTGACCGCACTATTATCTATAGTCAAGAAAGAGTCCTTTTCTACGCTGGCTTACATAAGCGCGGTACAAAATTCAATGTCAAGCTTGACGTGCTTTTGATTGTACAGTGGGTGGACTTGCACGAGGCTTGCACTGCCCACGTGTGACAGATACACCCATTGATGTACTGAAAAGCACCGCCACAAACTACTAAGGGATACTAACGCATAGCACCGCTTCGGATGCACCCGGATAGGTGGGCTAAACGTGCCACAAAATTTTAATTATTTTATGTTTTACTAAGGGTAAAAAACGTTATAACATATTTCACCTTTAAATAAATTCTATACTTACAAAATTATATGGACCACTCTTAAGGGCTACCACAGAAAGTTATTAATACTTTCTTAAATTACTTGAAAATACCACATGACGGACGCCGAGGCGAGGAAGGTATGTAATGGCCAAGCTAAATATGATATAAGACACTGAAATACAAAAACCATTTCGAGATATTTTTATATCATACCATATTTTGTTATTTTCGAATAGAAAAATAATTTGATTGCGGTAATATATTAAAAAATGCTGCGGCAGTTGTAACATTCATTTGACCACTGAGTGACGTCATTCCACAACAAAAAAAAACCAATAGATAAGAAAACTTTTATTCTCTGTGCTCTTTCTGTTAAACGCCAACAGTCGGTAATGCATCTCTGTCACAAAGTAGGGTGACCAAACTGTTTTATTTAGGCTTGGGGTTGTATTATTATTGAAGCCCTCTGGAAGAGCAGCTTCATTTTCAATATTTTATTTGGCAAGATTTTATACTTTCGTCTCTACCTGAAAAGTTGTGTTTCGCTCGGCAATAAAAAGTATTTTGCGTCTCGTGCATTGAAACCCTTGCAACGCTGAGGATCCATCTTTGGTTTGGCTCGTGGCTCAATCGTAGAATCATAGAGGTAAATCAAGTCAAGTCCGTGTGGTGCCGGCAAAGAATAGTACTAACCCATCTGTACCCGTGGGTGTCGTAAGAGGTGACTAAGGGCTTATTAACTGAAGGATGGGCAGCAGCGTCCCCCTGTATGTATCGTCTCATCTTACGTACTGCGGTCACCAACAACAGCGGTCGCCAGCCACAACGCTTAAAAGCATGGTAGCTATGGTAAATCCCCTTCCAAGTAGTTCTGAAGGGAGCTTGTCCTGTAGTGGACGTTTCATTTGATGTTATGTATAACATGGGAGTATTATTCAAGCATGATATTATTTGCATGTCATGAATATTATTCAAGCTCATGAGTACAAAGTACATCATCCGAAATATTCAAAATTAAAATTTTATCTTTACAAAAGTGCGGTTTGATGGGATTGACATTCGTTAAATATAAAGTAGGGATGGATTATTACTTTTCATGTATAATGGTTCATATTTTAACAGATTATCAGGGTACATTAATTTTTGATGTCTCAAAAATTATATTTTATCACTCGGTGATATTCAACAATTGGATCGGAGTTTTTTCAGCAGCAGCATTCTTTTTGTTTGTTTCCAAAATAAACCTTTTTTCATTTTTCTTCTTCCTTTCCAGAAAAGTCCGAGTACGATGCGTCATCATCATAAGCAAAGCAATAAATAATATTTGACTTGTATTTTATGACTTATTGTTTATTGATAAACAAATTTTATTAAAGGTACGACTTGTAACAAAATTATCGAGTAAATAAAAGGTTTTATTTCTTAATTCATAGATTTAGTTCCGACTTTACATTTTTTTACTCACACGGAATAGGAATAGGTTCAAAAATATGAACTGGCTCTTAAACTTTACCTCATTTATACGTTTCTTAATATTATGGCCCAAGTCTTTGGTAGGTTTACTGAAATAAACCATCAATACTTTCAAACATCAAAAGACTTAAAACCAATATGTTGTTCATTCTCATTACGTACTGAACACCACTCGTACATCAGCTGTCTTTCTGTCCATCTATACGTGCGTGCGTCCCTTCTGTCCGTCCGTGAACAACAGGCCGATAAAGGTCTTTGTTGGTATTCTTGTAAAAACTCAACATCAACCAACTGCATTTCGGCCTAGTCGCGAGCCCCCTACTTTTTAAATGAAGTTACGGATGAATCGAGAAAATAGGTCGGTCTATCAATGAATAAAACAAAACAAAATTTCTCCCAAATTCCAAAACAATACCTTCTAAAATTAACTACCAACCACTTGAATATGAGCAAGAATACATCTCTCTCAGCGAGGTGGTTTGCTTCACTACTACTACACGACGAAGTTTTGTATTCCGTGTACGAAGGCGTTTTTATTTATTGCTCCTGTCCTCCTGCTTCGATCGTACTGTGCCATTCGGTACACTATTGCTGTCACTTTCTGTTTCGATGATAAAGAAAGTGACAGCATAAAAATTAAAGGAAATTTAACTTTAATGTTGCTTTATGCAACTGGCCGTAAGAGGCATTCCAATATCGAAAAATGAAACTCTTTTAAATAAATTCCAACCCAAGGTAAAAAAACTTCACATAATACCTCTCAATAATCACGGCACTAAACTCCGATGCTGACCGTAAATGTGGCTCGAAATATCGCGAGGGAGCGCAGGGCAGACGTGCAAATTGTTCATTGGCTCCCATAATGTCGGCGTGTCGTCCATAATGTTAGTTGGGAGTTTGAGACTAGTCTATCATAATGTTCTTTGGGACAAGTTGTTCAGTTTTATGGGCAGTTTCCGCAGATTCACATCCCACAGTACTGATGTGGTTGTACCTTTTGTTTTCCTGTATGTTCAAACATCGTATATTATAGCCACCCTACTTCATACGTAAAACAATTCGGCTTTTTCATAGAAAAATCAAAGGAATAATGCATACCCATAAAAGAATATTCCGCAAATAGCATAGCTATCAATTTTGCAGCCATTTACTCAACAATATTTCACTGTTTTTGCAGAAAAATGCGTGATTTTAAACAACATTTAGCATGACATAAAAATAAGTCAAAGACGGGGATACCAGTAATGTGTAAAAAATATTACCAAAAAGGTTGATGACCAATGAAGAAGTTCATAACCTGCTTGACCATAAACAACACAATTAGATCAAATATAATTTTAGAAATTAGTAGCTAAATCACAGAACCAAAAGCACCCGAAAAATTTTGACGATTTAGCTGTAAAAAGGTTTTCTATATAAAACCAAGCATAACTTGGCTAAAGATTTTTCCTACCAACCCGCGATTTCGTTTTGGTATGGCAATCGTTTCATCGTCTACTGTGAAATGACGTCATCAACTTTAAAACTTAAAAAATTAATATAAAATTAATAATAGTATTTTAGGCGGAAAAAAACAAATTAGTTTCCTAAAATAGTCTAAATTTTCAGTTAAAAATATAAAACAAATCATTTTTATTTATTTAGCTTAGCGAATTAGGGTGATCGGGGGAGCCCGATCGCCTGTTAAGGGCGTAAGTCGGGAGATACATATAATCGCTGGTAGGGAGACAGGGTATTCAATCGCCGCGGGGCGTTTGATGAGAGTGGACGTGGCTTTGAATATCAGCGAGCGAAATTAGACTCTTGTGCGGTGAAAATATCATCCTAAAATGAAAGAATGTTCTAAAAGGCATGCCTAACTTGTGGAATAAAGTCAATCTAAACTCAAAAATAAAAAGATGTTCATATTTGACAGTTAGTTTCTTAAAATAGATATGTTTTAATCCAACGTTTTCTATTTTCATTCTTTTTTTTTGGTGGAGCTTAGAGCAACACGTGTCGAATACGCACAAGCCCGGGTTAGTGTAAGTTCGTGTATAGCCACGATCACACCTTCCTGAATTCAGAAAATAATTCGGGATAGATTGCTGGTTGTAATAAGGATGTGTTGGAAGTAACAAAACCAAGCCTCCTAGCAATGTATGCCTACTTAGTCTTTGTATTAGGAAGATGTGATTGTGCGTAACGCTATGCAGTAGAGGTCATCACCTAGCTAGACGATTTTAATGAGAAATGGCTAACAATGGCGAATGATAGGGAGGAGTGAAAACGTAAAAGGGAGACCTTTGCCCAGCAGTGGGGCAGTTTAGGCTAAACCCACGCCTGCTATAGCTCTGCAAGATACAAAAATTATGGAAACTCATGCACAGAGCGAGTGCGTGTTTACTTAGTCAAAGGCAATACCAAAGATTTTAGAAACACGGGCAGGCGTTTTACCCAGTATTAGAAATTTTAACCTCCCTTTTATCGGGCAGCGGTTAGTTTTTAAATTTCTTATTTTGAAAAATCTGTTGAAGGGCGATGCTTTTCTTCATGAGATCAGTTTCATTTTATTTAGATAGATATTTATAATATTGTCCCGTGTGGTGCCGGCAAAGAATAGTACCAACCCATACATACCCGTGGGTGTCGTAAGAGGCGACTAAGGGTTACTGGAGGATGGGCAGCAGCATCTTTCTTTGTATCTAACATCTTACTTAATGCGGTCATCTACAACCGCGGTCCATGGTGCCAGCCGTAACGCTAACAAGCGAGGTGACTACGGTACTTCTCCTCCACATTTTTCCAGCAAAAGCTAGAATTCTGGAGGGAGCTCCCTGTCCTGTAGTAGACGTTTCATGGGATGTTATGATGAGATATTTATTTAATGGCATCACGTCTCATTACAAGTCGTATTTGGAAAATGGCGCAATCCTGTTGGCTGGAATATTCCCAGCTCACCGTTTAGCTTCCTAGCACGGTAATTTCCAGTACGACCCCCTATTGTGATCCCATGGGGGACCCAATAGAACCCGCTATTGCACTAGGATCCCCTGGGGGATCGAATAGCACGCACTGGTGGATAATCCGGTTTTTACAGGACCGATTTTCTTTATTGATTTGAAGAAAACAACATCATAACATTCCATAAAACGTCCACTGCCGGACAGCGCTTCCTCCAGAACTCCAGCAAAAATGCGTAGTAGATTGGAGGGGATTTACCATAGTCATGCTTGTAAGCATTGCGGATGGCGACCGCTGTTGTTGGTGACCGCAGTATGTAAGATGGTACGATAGATTTCTATCAAGTTTTTTCTTTTTTCTAGATTTCTATCTTTCTAGATGCTGCTGCCCATCCTCCGGTTCATAAACCCTTAGTCGCCTCTTACCACACTCACGGGTACAGATGGGTTGGTATCGGTTGATACTATTCTTTAAAAAAATAAAAACAGATAAAAAATAAGTGTGCAACAAAACATTTTACTATTTAATAAATTAGAAGTTTCACAAAGCAGAGTTACTTATTCCACGATGCCCGAGTTGTTTAGGTAAATCATGGACATTCGAAGGCTATTCACGACGATAATGAAGTACGCAGTCACTGGAAAAAGGGAAAATTTATTAAATTGTTGTACGTTCAATCTGTTTCGTGTGATTCCGGCTAAAAGTCGATACGAATAACAAATAAAAAGTGCCGACAAGGTTATGAGCAAAAACAGTCGCTTCTATTCATACTATTCTTTGCCGCTACTACTCTTTGCCGGAACCACAAAATTTAATGCCCTTAAAGTCTTGGATATCGGTGACCAGACACATTATGTATAGGGTGTTATGTAAATTGCGCAAAACCTGTCCGGTGGAAACTCGGGACATGAAACTAAACAATTTTCGTTCTACGACTTTTGAAAATTTACATCAAGCCTTCTCCATACAACTTGATCAGCTTACCGAGTCAATTTGTATGAGAAAGCAAATATTTTTTTGCGAATTTAATTTAATTTTTTTTTTAATTTCAAAGTTCGTAGAATAAAGGTTGTTCAGGGTCATATTTAGAGCTACCACCCGAGAGGTTTCGTGCAATTTACTTACTACTACTAAAACATCCTGCAAAACTTTCATTGCAAGACAGGGAGCTCCAGAAAAAACGCGTGGTACTTTGAAGGGATTTACCATAGTCACCACGCCAGTATGTAAGATGATGCGACACACAGAGATATGCTGCTGCCCATCGTCCTATTCATAAGCCCGTAGTCGCCGCTTACGAAACCCACGGGTGTGGTATTATTCTACGCCGGCACCAAACGGACGAATTTCCCTAACATCCTGTATATTTTATAATCGCTTTCTCAAAAAAAAAAAATGGCACATTACATGATGTATTCATCATATCGTGTGGGTTGCAAGGTCGATGACCGACCTCACAAACCCTGGTATCAGAGTTGTTGAGCCGCCAAAGGCCTCTGACATGGCTCATTAACGACTACATCCGTAGATAGTAGTCGGGACCAACGGCTTTACGTGCCTTCCGAAGCACGGAATTATCTAACTTTTCGGGCAATCAGGTGATTCATCCTGCAATGCCCTAACCAAACTGGGGAGATCGCACAAAGAGATTTTTGTTTGACAGTGTCCCCACCGGGAATCGAACCCAGAACCTCCGGATCGAGAGCCGAACCCTCTAACCACTAGACCACGGAGGCTGTTATGCCTGATGTATTAGTAGAATATAGCTAGATTAAGGAAACCCAACAGCGCGATCTATTGTTTTTTCTTTTGCATAAGATTATTTCAAGCCGAGCATTGCTCAGTCGCCCAGGTGCCGCTATTATTATGATAAACAGATTGACTTACATAATACATTTATCAATATAAGACACATTAACGTCAGTCCGGCAACAAGACAGTTCCCACTAGTGAAGAAGCAGGAAACAGCCAGAACGAAGTATATCATCACAGTCAGACCACAGTGCCCAAGCACACCCCACATGTATACTTCTATCAGTTTTGGAATATTCTGGAAAAGAAAAAAATCCCTGGTTGAATATATCCTTGATACGGCCATGAGCACGTACTGTACAGTCAAGAGCACGTCAAACTCTCACCCACGTGCACTCCCCCTCCGCCATCCACCCCTTACCCTCTGTTAGTCCAAAGCTCGATGTAGTACCAATTATTGCCGCTAGAGGGCCTATATCCACTTAAATCCACTTTGCAGGAAATGACCCTCAAATAGAAAGCATGGACGTATCCACGTTAAAAACATTAATTCATTCATTCTTTTTGGCTCAGTGAACCGAAGTGGTGATTGGCCTCCGACATTGCCACGCTTCCCTGTTCTGTGCCAATTCCGTCCAGTCGGGCACTCCCAGCTCTTTAAGATCCATGGCGACTTCATCCTTCCAACGGTATCTTGGCCCGCCAACAGGCCGGCGTCCCGATGGTTTGCCTTGATACGCCCGCTTTGCGGCTCGATCCCCTGCCATTCTCTTAACGTGGCCCAGCCAGCGGAGCCGTGAGGATTTTATTTCACCAACTATGTTCGGTTCAGAAATCAGAAAACATTGCCACGTTAAAATCCTTTAGTAGCCTTTTAGGACAGCCACGGGTAGACATGAGATTCCATGATAATATTCTAAGCCAGCTCCACATGAACTACATCGTTGCCCTAACCTTAATAACCTCGGGGCTCTGAAGAAGGCACTGGTATTTACAGAGAGTTTTGATGACTCCAGGTAATTCCAGGTTAGTAATCCCAAGTATAATACATGCACACTAAGTGCCAGCCACAACGCTTTGAACTTCAGATAAACTATCCGTGCTCCGCGACTTGTCTTCATAACCTAAGACTTCTCACGTCCATACAGACAGAGCTGTTGTCGTGCAAGTCGCGGTTCACGTACTATGGTGGCAGATTAGAATAATTGATGATTCCCAGGTAATCCCAGGTTCCAATAGAGATAATTATACATACACACAAAGCTCCAATAATAAGCAACGTGCTGATAAGACACAACCAAATGGCTGATATGCCGATAATCATTTGAGATACGTATTCCACACTTGACGTTTGTCCTGAAGTATTCATGACTCCCATATCCCAAAAGCCACTCACATGGCCGACGTTTGGTGCTAAGATCAGGCCGGTTATCTAGAGTAACAAAAGTAAAATAAGTATATTAACATTTGTAGTTTAAATAATGTAGCGTTTGGTTTGAACAAGGTTAGGTTAAAGTGTTTTCGGGACTGACAATATGAACGTATCTCCAATCAATCTGTTTGTAATTTTTGCAATTTTCTATTTTGTGAAAATACCCAAACACAGAAAGTATTAAAATGAAATCATATTTTCCAGGTTAGTGGCCAACCTATCAGGCTTAATTTGCACTTTGGGTAGCTTGAACACCACCGCCTAAATCCTAGTGAGTCACCTGGCTACTTTTTAGGTTAACATGGTGGCAGATTTGAATGTGAATCGCTAGGAGTCTATATAAATATGTTCATATGTTAACCTAGCTACTCAGTAGACGACTTGCCAAGCGCTTAACCTGCAGTGCAGATAGTAAAAACCCGAATGTTTATTTACATGTTGTAGGTGTGTATGTGAACGGGTCATGCGTACTATTGATACTCAGTACAACGCCGGGCCAGCTCAGGGTTAAAATATTGCCATCAACGTGCGGTCCACTGCACCTAGGCCCATCCTCATGTTATAATCACAACTACGAATTATGTTTGGTTACTTCATGGAACATCTGTAATTGGCCCTATTTATAGACTCTAAGCTCTTAAAACACTTTTTTGTATTAGGCTGTTGATGTACCTAAATAAACAAAATAAAAAAAAATAAATGTTGAACAGAAATCCAGGCGACTCGGTATAGTGCGGTCAGTTAGCAGTTTTTTTTCCAGGTACTGGTTAGGTACATAGCTCTCAATTTTTTATAGGAGCCAATTCTTCAATTTAACAAAAATTCCAAACAAAATTCAAGAATTGGCTCCTATAAAAAATTGGGAGCTATGTACCTGGAAAAATTTTGGTGCAACTTCTTGAATTTGGCGATATAAGACTATACGGGACCGGACTAGTACCCTATAGGCGCTACGCAAGATACCTGCAGTACGTTTTCAGCCTAAATGTTTTAAAGACCTAACAGTTTTTAGCAATAGGCGTGAATGGGTTGTTAGAAGAAGAAAAGACAACTTACTAAAGAAACGACCCCAATCATAACAGTACCAGCTCTTAGAAAACAGCAGAAACAGCAGCTGATCACCGCTGGTAACTTATCGAAATTCAACATCTTGAAGGTTTTGTTAGCCCTTTCATGTAAACAATACAATTTTATTTAAACCTTCATCATTTGTATGTTCAATAACTCTATGAATTTTTAGAGGAAAACCAAGAAATGCAACAATAATTTTGGAATTTTGTGAACTTTCAGATTTTTGAGAGATTCTGTCAAAGAGTTGTATTGTACCATTGACGTAAGAAAAAACGCTGCGCGTAGTTTCCAAAATCTTTGTATTGTACCAAGAATTCTGTCAACTCCGCATCATAAAAACCTCTTTGGAAAATTCGCTTTGTGTTACCTTATACCCAAGATTTATAGCATATTATTTCTCTATTATTTAGGTACTACGGAGCGTTTTTCTTACGTCAATGGCAAAAGTCTCAAAGATTTTCCACATTATTTTATATAAAACCTTGGAATATAAAACGGAACAATTTGACGTAAGAAAAAACGCTCTACGCCCTGCGCCTGGGTTTCCAAAATATTTGGGACCAACTGTGGGACCAACAGACATTAACTTACTAATCTGGGCAACAGACTGCTCCATAGGACTTACCCATGGTTAAACAATTATTAACCAAAATGGTAAAAACCGAACCCTTACAATTAATACTTCGTGTGTCTGTCCGTTTGTCACACCTGTTCATCTCTACATACGCTATCAACATGAAATTTAGAATAAGTACTTAAAAAAATGCTTGCAGCACTTTATTGTCCGACGCAAGGCTTAAAAACACGACTACAAATTAGTTACAATCAACATGACGAGGCATGCCTTACGGAACACGAGGTTATTGTCAATATAGAGGGTGCAAGGAACGTTGTACCAAAAACTGAACAGGCGAGCTCAGTCAACGAAATTGAACAACTTTCCCAAAGAAACATTCTTGGGAAATGTAATTTTTTTGACCTCTCCATGCAATGCTCACTCTGATTAAACAGTTTTTAGTTCTATCCCAAAAATGTTTCTTTGGGAAAGTTGTTCAGTTTCGTTGACTGAGCACGCCCTTTCAGTTTTCTGTAGGTCACCCATCCAGATTGTGATCACGGCCAACGTTGCTTTGTTCCGTTCCTAACAATAAATATTGACAAGACCTTTCCACTCGTTGACACATTCATATTTGCGTATTTGCTCAACATTTTCGACAAACAGACAATCAGTTTTTCGTAAACAACACGTGAGCATATTTGGGTTCCACATAACTATAGACGTTGTTAAAGTCCTATTGTTTTTTTCTTCTGAATGTTGATTAATGATTAATTAGTTCTGAATGATGATTAATTAGTTTTAATTAGGTACACACTCATCCGTTTGGTGCCAGTAAAGAATAATACCAACCCATATCTACCCGTGTGATAAGAGAATAGTGTGATAAGAGAACGGTGTGGCGTAAAAGAAGACGTAGTGACCAAAATCGAGAAAGGGATGCTGAGATGGTTTGGTCATGTAGAGAGGATGAATGAACGAAGATTGACGAAAGAGATCTACCAGGCGAGAGTGAATGGAAACGTTGGAAGGGGAAGGCCTAGGCGAACGTACCAGGACCAAATTCAGGACGTTCTGAATAAAGGCCAGGTTAAAAGTACCCTAAACCGACGAGCATGTATGAAAGGATTGATGAAAGTACAGGAAGCAAGGGAAGTATGTCAAGATCGTAGCAGGTGGAGGACTGTGGTCTCTGCCTACCCCAACGGGAAAGAGGCGTGATGTTATGTATCTACCCGTGGGTGTCGTAAGAGGCGACTAAGGGCTTATTTTTATAGGCAGCAGCATCTTTCTGTAAACCATCTTATACACAGCGGTCACCAACAACAGCGGTCGCCAGCCGCAACGCTTACAAGCGTAGGTAGTGACAATGGTAAATCCCCTGCTAGTATACGTTTTTTCTGGATTTTTGGAAGACCTGTAGTGGACTTTTAATGTGATGTAATGACTGTCGCGGAGGTATAACCGTCACCCGACTGCTTTAAGAATCGCGTCAAAGCCCACTCCCTCTCCTCATGATTTCATCAATATTTCCTCTCTTATATAGTAATACGAGTATTGTTGCGTCCGGTAGGACGTACTGTTATTTATCGGGATGCATCTAGTAAAACTAGCTAATAATGGTACGTAGGACACAGACAGAACATCCCCGCTCGCCGGCTGGCTATGGAGTGATATTCTCCCCGAGTACCCACATTTATTGTGTACGTCACAAGTATAATGGTATATATTAGTTTATGCATTATATGCGCTTTATTTATTTTATTTATTTGATTATTGGTTTACCAACAACTGTTACATCCTTAAAATCTTAAGAATACAATTCAATGTGTTTGTATATAAATGCACAGTTAATTACAGGCAAACACCTCATGCGTTAATACTAACAATCAACAAACATGAAGAGTAAAGTTAAATCGAGACAAATTCTAAGAGTTAAAGAAAAAAATAAACTAACAGGCAAACTTAGGTAGTTTGGCCAGTACATCATTTGTTAATTATTGGGTTATAAAGCTTTGGATCTGTGTTCGGTATTTTATTTTACTTAGACCAAATATATCTGTCGAATCGCTAGAACGGTTATAATATAATCTACACATTCGGGGAATAGGGGCGTTATAGCCCATTGCGCTTCTGCGCATGGGAGGGAATAGTGGCTTAACAGGGTGTCTCGGGTATCTATAAGGCACTCTTAAGCCAATTTTTTCCCATAACGGAGGACAATCTATTTCGTAATTTATAACTTTGTATAGAAACATAAGGTCGAGTATGTCTCCAACGTTAATATTTTGAAGTGACTTAATCTTTCGGAGTAAGAGAACCGTCTACCACCCATCATCATAACATCCCATGAAACGTCCACTACAGGACAGGGAGCTCCCTCCAGAATTTTAGCTTTTGCTGGAAAAATGTGGAGGGGAAGTACCATAGTCACCTCGCTTGTTAGCGTTACGGCTGGCACCATGGACCGCGGTTGTAGGTGACCGCAGTAAGTAAGATGTAAGACACAGGAGGATGCTGCTGCCCATCCTCCAGTTAACCCTTAGTCGCCTCTTACGACACCCACGGGTATGTATGGTTTGGTACCCAGATTAGTAAGTTGTTTGGTACTATTCTTTGCCGGCACCACACGGGACCGACAGTATATGACAAGTGACAAGTGCCACAAAAACCTTTTTTGAACCCTCTCCAATCGCAACATATGTGTGGCAAAATGAGGACGCCACACAACACTGCAGTATTCCAAGATACTTCGTACTTTGATCTATTATAGTATATTATTGTATGAGTAAGGATATTTATGTAGTGATACCATATGTAATGTATGTCAAATAAGTATTTTATGTATATAATATTTTTATGTAGGTTTATTGTATAAGTAGCCACCAACCCGCGTCGCACTCTTCACCGTACAGATTTCAAACACACTACTAAACAAACTAGTAAAAATAATTCATTAGAAAGTAAAGTTATCTGCCTCTACCAGTACCATTTCACTTGCCTAGGACTGCTGGAAGAAATTTCTTAGTTGAAATAAGCAGTACCTGTTGTGTCGTTTTTCTTAATCTATGTTTTGTGTATTCTTTTCATGTGTACAATAAATAATTAAATAAATAAATAAATATAACTGCAAAAACTGTCAATCTCCAAACGACAAAAAACAAAATGGCCGATCTAGCGTTCTTTCCGGGGTTGCCATTATTTCGCGACAAAGTTCGCGACATTCACTATTATTTGATGATTAGGTACACATGGCCGCACGTCTGTGGAAACACTTTAAACTTGAGCGGGTCTCTGGTTTCAGGCGTTTTTAGCGTAGCACTGGCTCGGCTTGTACTGGTTTTGTCTCTACCAACTTGCTGCTGTGCGTACAACCAGCAACATTTTGAACTGACTTGAAGAAAATCAGAAATACTAAATCGTACATATACATACATAACATCACGCCTCTTTCCCGTCGGGGTAGGCAGAGACCACAGTCCTCCACCTGCTACGATCTTGACATACTTTCTTTGCTTCTTGTACTTTCATCAACCCTTTCATATATGGTCGTCGGTTTAGGGTACATTCAACCTGGCCTATATTTGGAACATCCTAAATTTGGTCGTGGTACGTTCCCGAGGCCTTTCCCTTCCTCGAAATAGATGATTACTTATTAATTAGCATTATTTCTGTTTTTATTTCCAATGGTCAAATAGTTGTTCGTATTTACCGCTAGTTTCAGAAAGCGTATTTAAATTTCGAGCTCCTTTTTCCGGCATAATACGAGTATCTTTAAGAAAATAGTTTACTTTTATGTTTTGAGTTTAATAAGCAAAGAGTGAATGCCTGCTTTGTGATGACTATAGCGCCGTAAAAAACAAATTTCAAAACAAAGTGAAATCGAAAGTTTTTATATTTTCAAAATATAAGTATCCTATTATCATTATTTTGCTTCACTTTGATGTCTTCATAACAAATAGAACGATCAGACAGGTATTAAAATATTTTATAACAAAAGTTTTGGAGGTAGATATATAATTTGATTTGTCTAAAGATCAGGCACAGACTAAGAAATACCAAGATAATAAATTTTATTTTTAGAGTTTCAATCGTAACACCTTATAAGCACAGCGACGCTTTTGCATGCGATATCGATATTGCGAAACGTCAAAGTGTTTTGTATGTGCTTTGTCTCACTCTACAATAAGTGAAATGAGATAGTTGCGTCCTTGTCGGTACTGTTTTGCAGGTGCGATTTAGTGCGTCCGTGTAAATACAGTTCCGCATTCACGTGTAAAATCAGTACCGAAAAGGATGCCAAAAAAGGAAAAAAAATCGACGTCTTGTAGAAACTGCAGCATGATAGCGTTTTTAGGGTTCCGTAGCCAAATGGCAAAAAACGGAACCCTTATAGATTCATCATGTCTGTCTGTCTGTCCGTCCGTATGTCACAGCCACTTAATTCCGAAACTATAAGAACTATACTGTTGAAACTTGGTTCGTAGATTCAAAAATGAAATTGAGGTTTCTAATATATTTTTTTTCTAAACTGAATAGTTTGCGCGAGAGACCCTTCCAAAGTGGTAAAATGTGTGTGTCCCCCCCCCCGTAACTTCTAAAATAAGAGAATGATAAAACTAAATAATATATCATGTACATTACCATGCAAACTTCCACCAAAAATTGGTTTGAACGAGATCGAGTAAGTAGTTTTTTTAATACGTCATAAAGCGTAACCGACTAAGGTGAGCTCCCATTTCAAGAACTTTTCTATAATTAGAGTTCTCTAAGTTGGTCCTTTTTGCGTGCAGGTTGTGCTGGTTATTTAAGCCAGCCCAGCTCCTTCCAAAAGCTCAGAAGTCTCCTGGGACATTCACAAGCTTCTCGGAGCGACCTCGTGTCTTCGAGTATTTTGGCCCGTTGGTCGGCCAACGCACCGCACTCCAAGATTACGTGGTTGACCGTCTCTTCTGCGTCAAGGCAGCCCCTACATAGAGGGCTGTCAGTGACGCCGATCGTGAATAAGTGTTTGTTGAGCGAGATATGTCCTGTAATAGTGCTCACAATTATTCGGAGGTTCGTTCGGTTGAGGCTGAGTAGTCGACGGGTGATCTTAAGTGAAGTGGTGGGTAACACCTCTTTTGTCTGCCTGCAGCTCGTTAGACTAGCCCAACGGGCTTTGTGTTGGTCCTGGGTAAAGCTGTGAAGCCATGTGCGGATTTGACTAAAGGGCAGTGGTAATAGTGGTACAGGACCTTCCACTGGTTTTAGTGAACCACGCCTTTCCAATTCATCCGCGGCATCGTTGCCCAATGATCCGCTATGTCCCTTGATCCATTGTAGGATTACCTTGTTGCTTGAACTTTTCTATAAAAGAGGGGTCAAGTTGGATGGTCGCGGAGTTTTTAAAGTCAAAGAGCAAAAGATTTAGGTATATCAAATGGTAAATAGGTACGGAACCCTCGGTGCGCGAGTCCGACTCGCACTTGGCCAGTTTTTTATATATATGTGAGGTCCAAACTTTTTTCCATATTTCGACCTATATTCCTTAGGAAAAATTGTTCAATTTCAAGGGAAGACCAACCACCTGAGAGGTTTTCAGTCATATATAACCAAACACACTGTATTTATTTAAATAGTGGTCACTTCTCAAATCATCATCATCATCATATCAGTCGAAAGACGTCTACTGCTGGAAATAGGCCTCCCCTATAGAGTTCCATGATGACCGGTCCGAAAAAAACCGATGGAACATTTTCGTAGTACGTTCCTGCCTATGACTACGAACATACTACGTCGTAGTAATATTCGTAGTGTTTTCGTAGCTAAATCATTTGTACATATTTTACAACGTGTAACATAAACGGTGTAACAAAAGGATATGAATCTTTCCTTGAAACTGCACAGCATTTCTTAAGAAAATCCTTTTTTTTTTTTCATTTTATTTAATTATTAAAATATATAACATACATTTTATTTTATTAAAACATTTTTGTTTTTTTATTTTTTTTATTAAGGCTAGGACAATCCCTAACTAGCTCTATTCCGGTTTTTTTTACCAACCTAACCTAACCTACGGGATTTAATGAGGGCACAGGTTTTTACACAGAGCGACAGCCATCTGACCTTCGAAACCCAGAGGGCAAATCAGACTCTACCCTAGATTAGGCTTTGCCAGGCTGTGCTAGTCGCCAATTGGCCTCTGACTTGACCTAACGACTACTATGGACAGTGGCAGTGAGCAACGCACAGAGCACAAACGCAGAGAGCTAAAATCCATGCGTCTTGCTCTACATCTAGAGACGAATTCTTTATGTCATTCAATACAAATTAGTGTCACCATTTACTAAAACTAAAACACTTTCCGCACCCACACTACTAGCGTCATTTGAGTGCGATAAACATAGTACCATTATTGCGAGAGAGTAAGATGCAAAAAACCAGTGGCAGCGTCTCTATGGCTACGAATGTGTTTATGATGTGCATTCAAAATAAGCGCTTACATAAATTGGATAGTATACCTTGTCAATAAGGAACCAATTTTTTTACTATATTTCCTTCTATGGGGGGGTGCTTGCGCAGGCAGAGTGGTCCTATCTTTGTTCTGTGGAGCAACTGCATAACGTGCCTTTAGAAGCAAGGAGACGTACCTGTTGATGTGCCACTAGCAGTCACTCATCTGGATCTTGACCACGCTCAACGTTGCTTAACTTTCATGATCGAAAAGAAGATCGATCTTCATCTATCAATGGATGACCTATAGTTAAAATAATACAGCAGTGTGAGAGCAGGACCAAGCGATGCGTAAGATATTGGGGCGACAGAGACACGTATTTTTCTGTCCTGTTCTCAGGCATAGATCTGTTTTGCTGAAATTCTAATTTAGCTACATTATTTCGACATAAATATATGGTGACTTTTAATTAGTTCTTGATAGAAAAAGGTATGCATGTACTCATGATACTGAACAACTTTCCCCAAGGAACATAGAAACTGCATCAGCTGATAGCGCATTTGGGAAAAGTTGTTCAGTATCATAAGTACATGCATATCTTTTGCTATCAAGAACTAATTAAAAGTCACCCTATATATTTGAAAATTTTGTCTATGACTGAAACCTAAACAGTCTGTGGTAAAAAACTGTATTTATATTTCTAGATGATCGAAATGCCATTGACTCTATAAAGTTTATTTCAAAGTCGACTTTCAAAGTCGACGTTTAAAACTCATTGATTATTTAGCATTATTGCCAAACTAGCTGTCGCCTGCAACTATATTTATTTATTTAACTGTTTATTGTACACATAAAAATACAAACAAAACAAACATTTAGAGAACAGACACAACAGGTGCTGCTTATTTCAGCTTGGAAATTTCTTCCAGCAGACCTTGGCTAGAGAAAAGACACTGGAAGGGGCAGATAAACGTGCACAATTAAAAAATTAACTACATATACACATATACCTAAATTACTACGATATATAATAAATATAATAATACATTGCGATACCAAATAATAATATAATAATCATTTAGACAAATATACAAATATAGGGTGACTTTTAATTAGTTCTTGATAGCAAAAGATATGCATATACTCATGATACTGAACAACTTTTCCCAAGGAACATAGGTCGAAATACGGAAAACCAAATTTGACCTTCCATACAAAATGTGCTATCAACTGATGCAGTTTCTATGGGAGGTCAAAACTTGATTTTCATATTTCGACCTATGTCTCTTGGGGAAAGTTGTTCAGTATCATGAGTACATTCATACCTTTTTCTATTAAGAACTAATTAAAAGTCACCCTATATTCATATACAGCGTGTAGCGGATAGGTGCGACAATACCGAAGGGTGCGAATCCACCCATGATACTGAACAATCTTTTCCAAGTAACATAGGTCGAAATACGAAAAACCAAATTTAACCTCCCATTCAAAATGCGCTATATGTGCGGCCTAAAGTTTCTTCTTTACTGCCGCACTCAAAGACCAGTTAATCTTACATAATTATTATTTTTTAAATTGAACCCGAAACAGCGTCCATCGTTTGATCCAAAGAGATTTATGCCCAAAATTACTAATTGGCCCATATCGAGCTACAAGCCAAGTATAGATGGTGCTAGTTGTCCTGTTCGCTTACAAAGACGCGACAGCTCAGTTGGAAGAACGTTGTTAGGCCAGAGGTTGCAGGTTCAAATCCGGCTCGTGTAAAATTTTTACTCCTCTTTATCTTAAATAAAGTTACACCAGCAGCCTCTAAAACTCCGGAAATTTTAAAAGGTGGTAAAGAAACTTTAGGCTTGAAACTTAACAACTGTTCCCAAGGAACATAGGTCGAAATTCGAAAATAATTTCGAGTTCCCATACAAACTAAATTAGCTGACAGCACATTTTGTATTAGAGCTATTTTTTTTAAGCTTTACTAAATCTAGGTCTAACAATAGACCTCAGCTTAGTCTAAGCCCGTATCGAGATTAAACTAGACTGTTCAGATGTAGACTATACAGGGTCTTAGCAGCAACTTTCAACAGGTCCTCAAGGTATTGGACTTTTTTCTTGTCTCTTTCTGTTATACAGAAGCATTAAAACAGTGTCAAAGCAAAAAAAAACCTTTTTAGTTTGATTTTTTTTTAAAATTTTGTTTCTCCTTTTATTAATGCACTTTCTTGTGCCCGTTTTTGTATCCTTCTTTCAAAATAGGTAGGTTGACTTAAAGAGATCTCTTATAAAGATAAAACCGCTGTTGTGAATATGTTTAATGTTATTTATTTTATATTATTATACATAACAAAAACTATATAGTGACCACTTACCAAAAGGTGGTTAATCTGCTGTTTTGCTCCCTTGTGACAGAAAAAAACCGGCCAAGTGCGAGTCGGACTCGCGCACCGAGGGCTCCGTACCTACCACTAAGGTAAAAATATCGTCCAAGTAATGGACGCGCAGTCATGAATTAAGCACGCGTGTCCGACACGCATTTGACCAGTTTTTCTTCATCATAACATCCCATGAAACGTCCACTACAGGACAGGGAGCTCCCTCCAGAATTCTAGCTTTTGCTGGAAAATGTGGAGGGGAAGTACCATAGTCACCTCGCTTGTTAACGTTACGGCTGGCACCATGGACCGCGGTTGTAGGTGACCGCAGTAAGTAAGATGTAAGATACAAATGAGGATGCTGCTGCCCATCCTCCAGTTATGCCTTAGTCGCCTTTTACGACAGTTTTTCTCACTAGTTGTTATTTTGTAGCTTATGCACTATAACCTTACCAATTTTCAGGCTTGTATCTGTTCCTGTTTTTACGATAGAGGTAAAACAATATATCGAGCAAAAATTGCCTAAAAAAGACGTTTTTAGTACGGGAGCCCCCCATAATTTTATTTTTTGTATTTGTTGTTATAGCAGCAACAGAAATACATAGTAATTTATGAATTTTTTTTAAAAGTACCCTAAACCGACGACCATGTATGAAAGGATTCATGAAAGTACAGGAAGCAAGGGAAGTATGTCAAGATCGTAGCAGGTGGAGAACTGTCGTCTCTGCCTACCCCAACGGGAACAAGGCGTGATGTTATTTATGTATGTATTTCAACAGCCATTGACATAGTTCATGAGATACAGCCCGCTGATAGATAGACAGACAGACAGACATCGGAGGAGGGTCCTGTTTTTCACCCTTTGGGTTGGAACCCTAAAAATTCATCTGCCTCGTATTCAAAAGATAAAGGTTAGGTTAATGTCCTCCAATATATACAAATTTATTTATAAAAAAAAACTGTGTTTCGTGATTTCCAAGTAAGACTTCGTATGCCTGTAGGGAGCCGCTTTTAGAACACCTGCATTGAAAGTTGACCTAGATATGAGACCTTACAGATGTTTATTATTAGAACAACCTATGTTAGGAAAAAACATTTTATCTTGCTAAATAAATGATAATTTTTACAATAATTCGAAAATTATTGTAAAAATTATCATTTGAAATGCGTGGTTTTGAAAATATATAAATATGAAAAAACAAACTGTGAGTATTTATACAATTTAGCAGGTAGTGATAAACACATTTTTATATCGATAATAAACGAATTTTTCACATATATTTTTTTATAATGCTTGAATTTCATCATCATCATGACATCCCATGAAATGTCCACTACAGCTGCCGTACTCCGAAGTGAAACTACAATAATATCGCGCCGATAATTAGTCTTTGGTTCGGCCTTTGACAAAGAAATTCCTATACAAAGTAAATTTCCGAACGTAATTGTTGTTGTCAATCTAATAATATCGGAGCTTCGATAAAGTACACTCAACAGCACGTCAGTAGAAACACTTTTGGACCTTATGGCGTGGTAATAGAGTTGAAAAAGTTTCTACCGACGTGCGGTTGACCGTACGCACCCAGGACAGGGAGCTTAAGCGTAATAGTCTTGAATTCACGATTTTAAAGCTCGCAAAAATATATTTTTTTATGAAAGAAAATTTTAAATAACTTTTTTATTCAAGTCTTTTTAATAGTGTATAAAAATTTTCCTTCTCATTAACGTTAACAAAATATTATCATTTTTTACAACCCACACGAAATGGATGAAAAAACACTTCAAAAAACCTACCGCCTTTCTCAGTCTTTCTAATGTGTCGGCGAAGAAAGTAAGAAGAAGTAAAAAGAAAATTAAAAGAAAATGAATACACAAAAGAATAAATGAACAAAAAATAAATAAATAAAATAATAAGTGAATAATAAGATGCCCCTACCACTCCCAAATTAAAGAGAAATCCCGCAACAGTTTATTGAATTCACATTCTTAACCCCAAAAGTGCTGAACAAGATTACTAACGACCTTAACCCCTACCCCAAACAAGAATCAATTAAACTTAATACAATTTGAATTAACTGTTACATGCGGCCGGACTGTCAGAGTCTTCAGTTATGACAACGGAACCCGCAAAATGTGGTTGGGGAGTGGTCCATGTGAAAAGGTTTAAACAGGGACTAGATAAGTACTATACATATGCAACTGGACTGAGTGCCATGTAGAAAAATTGTGCTGACAGCAACTCACATAAGATACCGTGGTGTACCTTTTTAACAAGGGTGACAATGATATTCTAAAGATTAACGTACCAAAAGAAACAGAGAAGGCACAGAACTCTGTTTTAAAGCTTCTCGATCTATATTAGGCACAAAGTCTTCTTTATTTCAAATATTAAATATTTAGAACAAGTATGAACGTCTTCATACACAGCCATCTTAAAAACGCTTTTTTGACCACTCTTTTTGCGTACGAAGTATATCGACCTTCGAATAATTTGACGAAAAAAGTAAATTTGTACGTTCAGGGGCTGGGCTTAAGACACGCTTAGAGCATACGTCATTCACATAACCATTGCGAGAAATGTGTCAAACAAATTGTGACTTACCGCTACTTAGTGGAATGACGTGTAATTCAGCCTTTAAACCTCCTAGACTAGACAGACATCATGTATTTTATCACTAAACGACTTGTCGAAGGTACACATAATTATGTCCTTCGACAGATAAACTCACATTTTATATTGACGGCATGGGACCGACAGGTTTCGACCCTGTACGAGGATACAACAACCTTCTGGATTATATCCTTTACATACGATTTCAGAAGACGTAGAGCCTAATCTCTAATTCCATAATAGTAAAATTTCCTGATTAAATTATCATGACATGATGCACACAATGGCATCACTTGACTCCTCGCAGGCGTCAAATATACTTTGAATTAGCTCAACACCTGCAATTATTGAGCGACTCCTCGCAAAACCGAACTGTCTCAGATGCATCAAGTTGTTACGATAAAAGTGGCTCCGAATCAGATTTAAAAATATCTTTTAAAAAATCCTGCTAAGAGTTGCTAGAATTGAAATAGATCTAAAATTAGTGGGGTCTGACCAGCTTTAAACAATGGAATAATTTTACTATGCTTCTTCAAATCAGGAAAAACACCAACTTCTACACATCCATTAAAAATTAACGTAAACTAAAATTTTTGTAGTGTGTTACACAGTTAAAAGTGAATATAATATAATTAGTGAAGATTTAAACACATTCGTTTACTGAGATTTTTGGATGGTGAAAAGCGGCTGTCATTCTGACTACAATATTTTTTCTATTCAACTTATTGCAGTCATCATAGTACACAGGCCCTCGTCCTCGTGATGAAGATTTTTGTTTTTGGCGTCCTCCCCATAATTTTGTGATAATTTCTTTACTTTGACATTGGCGAAGTGCGACTTGTAGTGAGATGTGATGCCATTTAATAAATGACTATACATCTACAACTAGACCCGGCTGCAAACCACGAGGATTGCAATAAAAAAAATCAAGTGAAAAAGAAAGTAATTAAAAAAAATTAAACCGAATGCAAGACTAAAAAGGGGGAAACAAGAGTTTTTGAGGTTGGTGCCCGCCTGAATATTAGGAGTACATACCTACGGCATCCTCCTTCTGTGCATTGAGCACACCCTGCGGTCAACAACATCCGTGGTCAATGGTTTCAGGCGCAAACGCTCTCACACGTGGCGGCTGTGGTAGTTCTCCTCCAAACTAAACCATACATTTTACTGTGACATTTTAAAGAAACCTCCCTGTCCTTGAATTTTGATGAAATGTTATGAATGATATTTTAAATTCCAACGCCTATAGCTCATGCCTTGTACCACCATGATTAAATTGTGGCCATCTCACGCAAAGATATCAGCCGGGCAGGTGGCACGAATTTAATATTTCATTGTTGACCCTCGAGATCTGAATATAATTTCATTTTGCAAGATAAAAAGGATATAAAGTATCAAGATTGGAAGGTCGGAATAAAGTGCTACATATTTTAAAACCATTTATTAAAAGCTTTTATTTAGTTTCATTTGTCGAGGTGTCTATTTGACTGTCTACCTAAATCTTTCAGGTTAAATTTGACCCACTTCCCGGTTTCCGATTGAGATGAAATTTTGCATGCGTAAGTAAATCGGATTACATTGCAATATTATTATATCTCCGAGTATTATTATGACAAAATAAGGCCATAGAATCATGACAAAATAGAACCGTTTTTCCCCCGAAGGGTAAAAAACGGATATTTAGGTTTCTGCCGAAGCTTGAACCATATTTGAGATTACACTCTAGTATCTCAGCCCGTTTCACGCAGATTTCATATCTTGCAGCGCCCTCTGGCGACTATTTTGGTTACTAAGGTCCCCCCCCACGCCCGTCACAAGCGCCCGTCTGTTCTTTGATCAGTACCTTTAAATTAAGCCGGCAAGGCCTTCAGGTATGGTTCAAGCTTCGGCAGAAACCTAAATATCCGTTTTTTACCCTTCGGGGGAAAAACGGTTCTATTTAGGTGTTCGTGCCTTCGTTTGAACCATATTTGAGACGTGTTTAACTTCTGACGGCGCTTTGGCGGGCGTACTGTGACCTGTCTCATTTAGTAAAATTTGTCTTTAATGCGTAATTTATAACAGAGTTAATTTAAGAATTTTAAATTAGTATTTTTAAATTTAATCAAACAGTCTTGTCGAAACTTTCTTCATAATAAATAGGACTCACGAAACAAATAAGTAAAAGAAAATCTAAATATTTCATTTTCTTGTTTAGATTTTCTAGCGTTGCACGCGGTAGCAATACTTTATTTTTTATTTTTAATACTAATAATAATAAATTGTATAGATAATTTTGAATAATTGTAAGATTACAAACAGCAAATATTGAAAAACTGCAGGCAATTTGAGATGATGCTAACAAATAAATCTGTTGACCTGACAAATCTTTTTTGGAAGGAGTTGAAACTCTCATCAATGCTCAAAGTTTTTCCTGCGTTCAGTAATCAGTCACTACACCAGACGCTTTGCGACGATGAGTAGGGCTCGTTTATCTTATTACCTACAATGAGTGATTGAAAAATAGTATATTACAGCTTAGTATGTAAATATGCAGTATATGTAATTTCTCTTACGACAGCTCTTTGATTGTTTATTTTATGGAAAATTAAACTTTTGGACTCACAACTTGTAAAAGTTACTTAGGTATCGCCTGCAGATTACAACCAGTCTGAGCATCCGACTTGTTTGCGGTGGTAAGTGCTCTAGACGGTATGCGTCAGATTATTATTAAATAAAAATTTGGGTCTATATCCATAAATTGAAGTAGTCTGCAGTGGGAGCCGTGTGAATATTCTAATTGTCTAATTCAACAACAAAAATAAATAAAAAAACCTGTAAAATGACGCTCTTCTAGGTACTCAGCTAATACTGAGTATGAACAAGGTGAGGTCCACTTACAAAATTAATGAAAATCACAAGTGATTTCGTGTTGATCTCATGTTAATATGAGAAGGAACAAAACGACTGAACAAAATGATCGACCGATCAATTCGATTTATTTTAATTATTTGGATTTTGAATTTTTATTTTGTAAGGTTACAACCAATTATGTGGCGAGGCAACCAGGTGTTATAGCGATGTTGAAAACTGGCTGGTCTAGTCCATATGCAGAATATAACAACAAAACAATTTCAATTTACCGAGGTGACTTCTTGTTTTAATAGTCTTATCATGCTAAAAGAGCAAAGAAGATTCGTCGAGAGTTGAGATAGTTAGGGATCAAAAACTACTACTTTACTATGTCATTGTAATTACAAAAGTATTCTAGAATGCTTAAAGGTAACAAGGATTTTTGTAAAAACTATCAAACCACGATAAAAATATAGTGAAAAGTTATTTATGTTAAACTATTATTCATGGTTTTTTAAAATTTACAACAAAGGCCTTAATGCAAAAGGTGTCGAAGTTGTTGGTGCATACAAGTTGGAAGTAGAGTATTGGGATTTTTGGGATACCAACAAAATACGGGTATCCTTGATCTTACCACAAGTTCATCAGAACAAGCTGTTGCTGTTATAAGAAAGCAAACTATAACAAACCGACCAAAAATTGTTTTTCGAAACTTACTCTGTAGCGGAACAAAGATTTTTTTTGGACTGTTCAAGAAATCTTTTTACTTTACAGCGGAAAAACAATCAAACTGAAAAAGTGCATTTATGGCAATGCAAATATGCTACTGAACTACAAAACTACAGAACAACTAAACTCCAGAGCAACCGAAGCAAGTTTAAATTTAATATGAACATTATTGCAGATTTAACAATAATTTGTCAATTCTAACAGGCCGAATTCAAATACTTTTAGCGGGTGGTGATAGCTATCAGATAGTCCTGATATTATTATTAGCATGGGTGTTTCCCCTATGTACGGTTGCACTTAGGATGTGAGCATCATCTGGGAAATATAGCTATTAATTAATGTTAGCAAATACATAAGTCTGGGTAAGGTTGACTGAGGCATCTGCAAGAGATCCTCGATCTACGACATCATCACTTGGATCTGAAAACTCATACAAGCAAGAAGTAAATAAGTTACTGCTGCCTACTTGATTGCATCTGCTTACTCAATAGCAAGGATTTGACGCTTAGCTTACTATAGGTAAGGTTTGCTTTAGACTTTCGCACTTTTCCTGTGCGAGACAATAACAATTTTAGTTTACCCTCACAATAATATCTACGTAGTTCACCTCTCTTCAGTCTACCCGTGACCACGGCTGTTGCAACGCAGCCGAAACGTCGGGAATAATAAGGTAATTTATTTTGCCTAATAACTATTATCGGGCTAAGACCCGGAACAAAATAACCATTACTATAGGTAATATGCAATTAAGGGTATTACAAATCCAGCTGTAAACATGTTGGTTACCTATCTAAAGCCTGTAGCTTAGTTAATAAGGTCCAAAAGGTCTATATTGGCGAAAGTTACCTACTTTTTCTTACACGATGACCTTTACAATACCACCAATGTGCTAGCTGCCTGTCATGTGTGGTGGAGTATTTTGTTGGCTCAATAAAGTATGCCTAAACGTATCACGCCAGAATCGGCTCGAAATAACAACACATTTTAGTTGTATGTTCATTATTTACTTGCTGGAAAAAGCCTTCGTCAAATGCCCAAAATTTGGTGAAGAAAGTACCTACTAGATCCTGGCATCGGATAATTTAATACTGTTTTTGTAAGCACAAAACGATGGTTAAGAAGCTTTTTGACAAGAGAAGCTAAAGTTGCATGTACTTGTCTTAGTCTTTAAGTGCAATATTATTAATCTTGCGACTCGTGAATAATAGCATCATATTCACAAAAACGGTTATAGCTTAGATGAATTTTCCTTACAAATAAAGAAAGTTACGCAACATAAGTTCTGGGTATGGTTAACTGCGGCAGCTATAGCGTTTTTTGTGCTTCGGAAGGTCGCAGTTGTCTTCTTGGTTAGTGGAGACTTAATCATCTCAGAGGCCAAAATCTTTTGATGTCAGGGTTGTCCTGCTTTGACTAGAAAGTGTTGATAAGCTTACTGGCTATCACGCAACAAGCAAGCTTAGGAAAGCTGGCAGGAACTCCGATTTATTAGCTAAACTCGTCTTTGTATACTGCGTGCAAAATAACTCCGTCTGTGACCGTTAATGCGCAAAAGTCAAGAGTCGCGGGGGTAAGCGAGGCTCCCCCCAGCAAGGAGTTAGTACTTGCCCCCTAGGGGCGAGCGGATCGTTCATTGGCTCTCCGCCTGTCACCCATGCGCAGGAAATAACCGTCATAGACAGACTTTTCTGAACGCGCTGCAATAACCTCTTACTTACTCTGTGTTTGTATGTAAGCGTTTGTGGACAATGAAGAAAGAAACGTTTAGAAGTAGTTTTAAAATAAATTTGACGTGAATAATGAATCAGTCTTTTGTGTAGCTATTGTCATCAGGCTGCAGCTGTGAATAAAATTGTAAGTTTCACTTTACAGGAATGCACTTAGACGGGGAGCAGATAGGTGAAACCGTTTCTTTCCCTCGCTGAAAGTGAGGCTGTCCTTGTTGGACTGGTAGTTTTTATTGCCCCCCCCCCCCCTCTCATTCTATCTACCAGAAGAAAGTGGGAACGTACTTCCCAAGGTAGGTGTGCTGTGTTATTATTATTCACAAACTTTTAACATCAATCGTTATGACCATGCAAGCAAAGATATAATTTTGTGGGGGGATAAGGAAATTCATATTTTCTTATTAGTACTTATGTCATAACTTGTCGAGGAATCGTTTTGTAAGCCACGTATAAGACATTCAATTTTCGCTTGCCTGTAAGAACAAAGGAATGAAGGGAGGATACGTTACAATTACTTCGGCGCAAGTGGCTAAGAATATTTTGTTTTTCGTCTCTCATACGGATAAAAAGTGTGTGGTTTAAGTATGAACCGTGTCGGCTTTGAAGCGCCACACTGTGCTACTCTGGATACAACGTCCTTTGAGGCAACAAAATATCTTCTTAATTTTGAGGCTACGAAGTGACTTTTTAATAATAAATTACCTCCCTTGTCGTGTTGTTGTTTGTTTGTTGCCTACACATTTATTTGCGGACAAGCAAGCGGTAAAAAGTGAGTGCATGGCATCTATTTTGGAGGTTGCTACATATTTTCCATAAATTGAAATAATGGAATTTCGCAAGGTAACGTCTGATGCTATTAACTACATAAAGTTCTCTCAATTTTAAGAACACCGGGTAATCTGACCTCTCACAAGTCCAAGTCATCAAAACAAATGATTTTGTTTGAAGAGAGAATAGCTTCTAGCGGAGATAAGCTAGCTTGCCCTGGTCTGTTTTGATTATAAATCTCAAAATGAAAGGATGACCATTAGCTGACAACAAGTTTTTGTGTTAGGCGACAAAGATCATTGATTGAGGCAACATGCATAGGCCACTTAGACTGCAGACCGTCCATAATTACTGTGGAAGTACTTGCCATGTTCTGTAATTAACGTGTAAGAGGAGCGCTCGTGGTCGAGTGGTAGTTACTCTTTCTTTCTGATCAAGAAAGTTAAGCAATGTGGGCCGTGGTCAGAACCCGGACGGGAGATCGCTATAGCTAGACTATAGTGGCACAACAACTAGAGCGTTTTCCTTCCCTCTGGGTTGCAGAGGTCTGATAGCAGTCGCTTTTTGAAATTACCAGTGCTCTTGTCAAATCCCTTAGGATAGGTCGCCTAGAACAAAGCTAGGGCAATGATGATGATCGGCTTGTGAGATTAGTTTCAAAACTGGCCACTGTTCCTTGTCGTGTCATGAGCCGACACGCGTCGTGAAACGACGCAGGCCAATAAAGCGACACGCGTCGTCTCGTGAGACGACGTCGATGAGTGAGGCGACATACGACGTCTCGTGAAGCGACATGACGTCTCGTGAGGCGACACGTCGTCTTGTGAAGCGACACGTCGTCTTGTGAAGCGACACGTTGTCTCGTGAAGCGACACCCGTCGTATCACGAAAGCATGGCATTTACAATTACGGTGCTTAAGGGAGGCAGCCGTATGTGGTAACATACGTCGCTCAATGAGACGACGGTTATGACGGTGCCTAGAGAGGCAGCTGCGTCTCGTCACTGGACCCAAAAGTCCGAGCGGAATTTACAGTGTTGCACGAAAAATCATTTTACAATGACGGTGCCTAATAGAGGCAGCTGCGTCTCGTCGCTGGGCTAAGAGTCCGAGCGGAATTCACAACAGAACGAGAAAACTTAAAAAAAAAAAAAAAAAAATATTTCACTAGGCACGTGTTACTCGGCTGAGATACAAAAGCGTACTGATCCCAGATTAGTAAGTTAATGTACAGTACTGATCAAAGAAAGAACAGACGGGCGCTTGTGACGGGCGTGGGGGGGGGACCTTAGTAACCAAAATAGTCGCCAGAGGGCGCTGCAAGATATGAAATCTGCGTGAAACGGGCTGAGATACTAGAGTGTAATCTCAAATATGGTTCAAGCGAAGGCACGAACACCTAAATAGGGTTATTCCTCGTGTCTGTACTAATGTTCTGACTAGTACGGACACGAGGAAACAATACGGCGTTTCACAAATCCTGCAGCGCTATCTGTTGATGGGCAGCATAGCTTGCTCACCTGGTAATATTTTAATGTTAAAACTTGTAGAGATTTCTTAATAAAACATTTGGGTTTAGCTAAGTTCTGGACGAACTGCGTATTGGAAGAACCGCTACTAAATCAACCTTTTGGGAAAATTTCTCTAAGTTTGTACAAACCATCAACTTAATTTCCCGCGCTAGATGCAATGATACTGTAATTTTTTATAATCCATACTAGAGGCGTTGTTTTTGGTGTCTATTAAGTATTACCTACTCCTTACGAAAATTTGCAACTCTAATACCATGTTATATATTCAAAAGTGTTTCAACTGACATGCTGTTGAGTGTACGTAGAACATTTTCTTAGGTTTGGCTCGTCTATATATACTCGTAGTCTGTAAATTGTTGTTTTTTAGTATTTAACATAATAAATTCTTTCATTTAAAACGTGGTTTAGAGGAATACAAAATTTTTTTCAAGCAGACTAGTGACAAATCTTGCTCTAAAAAGTATGAAACAAGAAAAATATTTAATGAATAATCAAAGTGATGATCAGATAATAGCCGGCTTTGTCCTTAGACCCTTGTAAGGAGCACCAAACTATTTTATATTTATTTTTAATTTCGTGCTTCTACACTAGGTAGGATTCAGATGAAAATAAATAACTGGGCTGGCGCCAAATTCTTCGATAGTACTTTTAAAAACCCTTGACAACATTTATAGGTAGTTAGACTTAGCACTAGTCTGACGGTACTGACAGTGCCTCGGATAACTTCACCATAGCATCCCATGAAATTTGCACTACAGGACGGGGAGCTCCTTCCAGAATTCTAGCTTTTGCTGGAAAAATGTGGAGGGGAGTACCATTGTCATCTAGCTTGTCAGCGTTACGGCTGGCACCATGGACCGCGGTTGTAGGTGACCGCAATAAGTAAGATGGTATGATACACAGGAGGATGCTGCTGCCCATCCTCCAGTTTATCACCCTTAGTCGCCTCTTACGACACCAACGGGTATTTATGGGATGAGACTATTCTTTGTTGACACCACACGGGACGGATAACTTACTAAACATGAAACTTATAACCTTATATGTGGAGAACTGTGGTCTCTGCCTACCCCGACGGGAACAAGGCGTGATGTTATGTATGTATGTAAACTTATACTTAAGCATTTCTCGTAGCATCTTGTAACCGGTTTACCCCTCACACTCGCGCAAGACGAGTATGTATGAAGATATTACATTACTTCATGTGTATATAACATACATCTTCTTCCACGTTCGAAGGTAAAAGTGTGGTCCAAGGGCGGGGTTTAAGCGGTTTGGTTTATTTGTATAGCTAAGCTTAAACTAAGTATAAGGTTTTACGAGTAAAAAGCTGAACCGATTTTGATCTTTGGTATGAACATTGTTCAAACCGTGGGATATATTCTCCATGTTCGAATTCCATGCGTACGATGTCAGTGATCTTACCAATCAGTGGTGTACTACCAACCCATATCTACCCACGGATGTCGTAAGAGGCGACTAAGGGTTAATGAACCAGAGTATGGGCAGCAGCATTCTGCGGTCACCAACAACCGCGGTCCATGGTGCCAGCCATAACGCTATCAAGCGTGGCGACTATGCTACTTCCCCTTAATATTGTTTCAGCAAAAGCTGGAATTTTGGAGGGAGTTCCCTATCTTTTGTACCCAAAGGGTAAAAACGTTACCCTATCAATATGCCTCCGATGTATGTCTGTCAGCGGGCTATATCTCATGAACCGTAATAGGTAGACAGTTGAAATTTTCATAGAATATATATTTCTGTTGCCGCTATTACAACAAATAATAATAAAACAAGGGGGGCTTCCACACTAAAAACGTGTTTTAGGCGATTTTTGCTGGATTTTTAGTTTTAGCTCTATCGTACAAACGGAAACACTTACAAGCGTAAAAAAGGGATAATGTTTGTAGTGCATAAGCTATAGAATAACAACAAATAATAAAAACTGGACAAATGCTTGTCGGGTTCGCGGAAATTACATTTCTGCGTAACTGCGCGTCCATAACTAAGACGGTATCTTCACCTTAGTGGTACGGAACCCTCGGTGCGCTAGTCCAACTCGCACTTGCCCGGTTTGTGACTTTTAATGTATTAAGCAAACGTCAATCTCAATCCGTCAGTTTACTTAGTCAAAAAAATCTTAAAATTGATGAAAACCTACTAATTTTAAGTTTCGTATGGAGTTTTGATTTTTTATAATGAGCCGGTTTTTAAAAAAGAAAAACTAGTTTTAATTTTCTTGATACGAGTAGATATCGTTGTTGTAGGAAAATTTAAATGTCAACTTATTTTTCCTATGTGTTGTCTAAGCAGGTTTATTTACTTGACGCTTCAACTATGACACATTTTTTTAAGTTCTTTAGCATCTGTCTTCAGAGCCATCTATCGACAGCTTTGAATACTCAGTTGACGCTTAGCTGCGAAACCGGCTCATTAATTTGTGTTAAAAAGTTACTAAACGATATCAAAAATTATGACATCTTCGTTCAAAAACTTAACACAAAATCTATTGAAGGTTCAATACTCGTAAAGAGTAGCTAAAATTACTGTTGTTTTTGCGGATAATCTTGCGCGAGTGAATGAAATGCGTTTATCTAGGCTTGTGATCTAGGAGCTTTTGCTGGCGCTGCAAAATTCCCAATCGTAGAAATTGGATGGCGTATGGAGATTTAATATTCGCTATACTCTTATAACCGACACCGATCCAATGTAATCGCGTTAGTGCGGTTGGGTGCACGCCCGATCGCTCGCCCAGACTCCGGTTATCCCAAATTTATTCACTTTTTAAACAACTAGCACACTCTTAGCACTTTCACTATTACAGTGTGGGTGGCATATTCTGAGCATAATTCAGTATCTCAAATAGAAACTCAATTCCTGCAAATTAATTTATCAGGACGTCAACAGCGCCCTCTAGATATTCGAGTTGATAACGTAAAGATTAACCAAACGGTTACCACATCATTTTTGGGCTTTCATGTGGATTGCGGCTTCACATGGAGCGATCACATTGACAAGTTGTGTGGTAAGCTGGGACAAGCATGTTTTGCCTTAGGACGAATATCGTTAATTTTACCAAGGGATGTAGTTCGCAATTGTTATTTCGCTACAGTTCAATCGTTATTACAGTATGGCATCGAGCTGTGGGGCCGGGCGGCGGACTGGCAGCACGCATTTGTACTACAAAAGCGCGCGGTCAGAATCATCGCTCGGGTCCCCACTGACGAGCCAGCTCAAGCACACTTTAGGAAACTAGGCATACTAACACTTCCAAGCTTATACATATTTGCGATAGCTATGTACGCTAGGGAAAATCTGCAAGCTTATGAACAGTGTGGAGAGAACAACACCTATAATTTAAGTGGAGCTAGTAAACTTAAGTCTGTCCCTCACAGGCTGGCCAAGTCCGACAGGGTGTCACACGTGTTGCACCTTATGTGTACAACCGACTACCAAAGCATGTTGTCGAAGTCAAATCCATCTCGATTTACAAACGTAAACTTAAAAGCTGGCTGGTCGAGCAAGCGTACTACACGTACGACTTCCTTAAAACTATTTCCTAGAAGATGCTGTACGAGTAATTATACTGGTATTAGCTGTTTTTCATTGTTATTAGTAAGATTGACTTAAACCTTTTTTTTGTTTTAAATTAATGTTTATTTAATAATAATTAAAATAGCGTTCCTATTATACTATAATGTATTACATTATACTATAATGTATAATTTAATTTAACGTAAGTTTAATAAAATGACTTACTTATAATGTATATTATTCAGTCTCGTCCGATTCTCTATTCAAAGCAGACCTGTTGCTGTTCCTCGTACCTTATAAATTCAGTTTTACATGCAAAATATTAGTTATTAATCTAAAGTTATATATCGTTTTAATGGTCGTGATACAAAGTGTCTAGTGGTGTAATTTGTTTCTGAAAATTCGTGTGAATATTCAAGATACAAGTGACTAAATTTCAAATCGACCGTTAACAAAGTATCGTCCACCGCTCAACAACTCGCACATCGCTCGCTGAGGTGACTCACCGCGCACACTAACGGCTGCGGTCACTGAACCCCATCTGACCGGCTGACAAGTGCCTGCCAAACGGTGCGTAGCAATAGCGTAGCGAACCTTGCTGTACTACTAGACGAAGGAGCTTTAAAAATGCAAACTTGTGCTGGATGCATCTATAACATCGAATCGGATGAACCATGTATGAAGTGTACGAAGTGCAACTGTACTTACGATCTGATATGTGCTGGGCTAACATCTGACACATATGTTTCTCTTACTGATGAAGTAGTGCAGATCTGGACTTGTACGTCATGCCGTAGTAAAACACCTAAAACCGGCAATACAAATACCCCAGTTCGCCATTTGATGAGCACATCCCATGTTAATGAAACACTGGCTGATACTGTTGATACTTCTATAGAAACGTCACTCCTGGATTTCGACAGTATAACCTTTCGACCGGGGCAGAAAAAATCAACCCAAAACAACGTAAAATTGACTAGTAGTTGTGTTTGCGGGGACTTAACTGTGCTTAGAGCAGTAATCAAGGATGAACTAGAAGCTCTGCTTAAAGGACCCTTATCTATTCTCTCCAAACTATGTCAAAGTTCTCAATTGGAAGCAGTTCAGTCTTCAATACTATCGAAGCTTAATGAAACTTCTACGAAGGCCAATGAAAACTTAGATTCTAGACCTGAACCTATTTTGAATCCCATCGCTGACACACATACAAGTAAACAGGACCAAACTACTAACCTAGAGTCACAGAAGACGTATAGTGAAAGCGTGAAGCAAAAAAGAGACAATAATAATAAAACTAATAGGAAATCAAACACACTGAACAACCAGGCTACTAAATCAGACGTCCGGCTTTCAGATAATGTTTCGACAAACCTCTCAACGCCACCTCAGCAAAAAGCTAAACAACGTCCTGTAGGTGCTGCCCGACCAAAAGCCACTAAGCCGTCGGAAATTAATCAAAGTTATTGTAATAATAACAACGACGCAAATGTTGATACCGATGTCATCGCAACTACATCCCAAAACACTAACTGGAATGTGGTTACATACAGCAAAAAAGCACGCTCGAACAAAAGATCAGTCGTTAAAGGAAAAGGATCTACTGATCCCGATATTCAAACGGTGGAGCGAACTAAAAGAATACATGCTTGTTTTTTTAAACCTAGCACTACCGCAGAAAACCTCCTTCAGTTTATAAAAAAGAAACTCCCCAGTGATGAATACAAAGTTGAACAATTAAAACTACATCACAGCTACTACTCTTCTTTTAGTATCACTGTGCCAAGCTCATTGTATGACAGCTTAATGGATCCCAACATATGGCCACCAGGTACCGAAGTCAGTCCTTGGTTTCGATTCAGCAATAGGCGAGCGAAGCGTTCGCCTAAAAGCGCCCCCGCTGGAGGCACAGCGGCTCCACGCTAGAAGTCATTATAAACCAACTGAGGTGTCTGAACCCACGAAGAGCCAGAACTTGATCATAATACATCAGAACATAAACAGACTAAAAAACAAAACATTCCAACTCGAATGTGAGCTACAACTTCAAGAAAAGACGCCTGATGTTTTATGCATAACTGAAACATTTCTGAAGCCGTATGAGATAACGAGTGTTTGCTTAATGGGTTATACACTTGCTGCGCACTATAGCAGGACGTCGCGAGGCGGAGGCGGGTGCTGCATCTACGTCAAAGACTCGTTACTAACAATCGAGCGGCGAGAAGTGACACAACTATCCGTGGAATCAAACTTTGAAGCTTGTGCAGTGGAATGTGTGGGACTGAATGTCATTATTATCTGCATCTACAGACCTCCAAGTAATCCAAACTGTGCCACAGGTGACTTTGACATATTTTTCTCCCAATTACACAAGTTGATGAATTTAAATGTTATAAAGAACAATAACGTAATTATACTAGGTGACATAAACATTGATTTATTAACAAAATGTGTCAATACGAAGCTTCTTACTGAAACTTTAAAACACTATGGGATAAAGTCGTTAGTAAAATTCCCAACCAGAACTTCGAAAACTACAAGTACTTGTTTAGATCACATTTACACCAATATGAATAATAAGTATATTTTAAATATCTCCCCGATAGATTTTTCTATATCTGACCACTTCGGTCAATTGATTGTTATTAGTACTGACAAACAAAAATTGTGCAACAAAACAATGTCAAAAAGACTATTTTCTAAGAACAATATCGATAGTTTTACTCAAAGCTTGACATTATATAATTGGAATTTTATACAAACAACAGTTTGCCCTTGTATAATTTTAGAAAAGACATTGCATGTAATTAAACATTTCTATGACACGCATTTTCCTCTGCGAAAATGTCCTATCCATGGCAACACGAATGATTGGGTAAATGAGACGGTCAAAAGTACAAGGCGAAATATCCAAAATCTAAAACAAACACTTTTACAAACTGTTACGTCCACAAACTCTGAATTGTATGACAAGCTTTTACAACTCGAAAGTCAATATTACGTTGACTTAACTAGCTCGCGTCGTGACTACATAAACAATGTAATAAGTAATAGTCGCTTAAACATGTGTAGAAGCGTGTGGCGTGTGATATCAGCTGAGACCGGCCGTGATAAAAGCAAGTGCAGTGCGCTTGACGTACTAGTGCAGAATGCGACAGGCGAAAGTGATGTGGATCGCGCCCGGAATACAGCTGAACTGTTGAATAGCTATTACAAACAAGCAAGTATAAATTCGACTTCAAAACCGGTAATAGCAGGCGCACTTCTGTACCTTCAAGAATACGTTCAGTCGCTCCCCACAACGGCTGATTTTCAATTTATTTCTTTTTCCCTGAATGAGGTAATGAAATCATTAAAAACCATATGTCGCAAAAACACAAAGGACATAAATGATATGTCTACACATATCTTAGACTATTTACCACCAATAGTTATATCTGTGTTCTGCCATCTATTTAATAAATGCGTAGATGCCGGCAATTACCCAAGTGCTCTGAAGCTGATCAAAATACAGCCGATATATAAAGGAAAAGGAGAGATGAGTTCGTTAAAAAACTTTAGACCAATCTCCCTAATTCCAGTAATATCGAAAGTTTTTGAAAAACTTCTAAGCAATAGACTTATGTCATTTTTTTGTGGAAACGATCTCTTAAACAGTCAGCAATACGCTTACCAACGTGGTAGATCCACGGTAGAGGCAGCGCGCGACGTAATGTCAAAGGTCATAGGTCATTTGGATTGTGGCAGGCAAGTCGCAGCAATATTCTGTGACCTATCCCGTGCATTTGAATTGGTAGACCACCAGCTCGTATTGAGCAAACTTCAGATGTACGGGATTAAAGGTTCATTCCTTAATACGATTGCCTCGTTTTTAGCTGATCGAAAACAGTGCACCTATGTCAAGACAGCAAGGTCTGACCTCGAAAGTACTGGAAATAGCGCTGTCCCACAAGGATCAATAATGGGCAATAATCTGTTTTTAATCCTAATAAATGACTTAACTATGGCTAGTAGCGATGCTGAGTATGTCATATTTGCTGATGACGGCTGTGTTATAGTCAACGCTGAAAATTATGATCAACTTAGATCAAAAACCCAGAAAGTAATGGAGTGCTTAGCAAAATGGTTCAGTACTAACGGTATGATCTTAAATGTCGAAAAAACTAACATAATGCACTTCCAGCTACGCAAAACAAAAGGTCATGACCTCAACATAACGTGCAATGGAACCAGTGTACCGCAAGTCGATACGGTAAAATACCTCGGACTAACAATTGACGCAAGCCTAACGTGGAGTGTTCACATTGACTTACTCTGTGATCGCCTTGCCTCAGCATCTTTTGCCCTATCTAGACTTAGGCCGAGCTTAACCGATAAAAATCTACTTAGCGCGTATTATGGATACTTCAGCTCACTACTTACATATGGCATTGACATATGGGGCGATGCCGCTGAACGCATCAGACCTTTCAGGATGCAAAAACGTGCCATTCGAACAATCGCACGGGTTGCCTGGGATCACCCAGCCCGTGACTTGTTCATTAAGTACAACATTCTCACTTTCCCCTGCATTTATATCTTAGAGGTAGCAAAGTACACAAGGTCAAATCTGAACAGATTTTCAATTAATGCTGGAAGCCGCACTAGACGTTGTAACATGCTCATTGTACCTGCAACGAAGCGTGCAAAATCTGACAAGCAAATAAGTGTTATCGCGCCTAAAGTCTACAACAAGCTTCCGGACGAAATTAAAGCTGCACCCAGCAACCCAATTTTCATCACTAAACTAAAACAGTTTTTGATTAGTAAAGCCTTTTATTCGGTAAAAGAGTTTTTTGAAGACAAATAGCTGACCTCATCTATCCAATCATAAGTATTGCTATAAAATTTATAACTATATATGTTACTTAGTTCATAAGTAAATCTTTTATTTTATGAATTTTGTTGTAACCATGACTGACATGTAAATCTTTATTTACCAATAAATTTTGAATTGAATTGAATTGAATAAATGATTTGTATCGAATCTCTAGGTCCAAGTACCAAATTGTTTACAGGTAATGTATGGCCTTAATGACAACACGTAAAAATATGACAGCTATAATGTAGCTCAATTAAAATGACAGTAGCACAGAGCTCTGCCAGAAAAATCGTACTAACATACAGAACGGACACTCTCCCCCCCCCCCCTTGCAATCTTCCCCGCACCCCCGCGCGCACCCGCCCGCGAGATTCTCGTGGTCTTTTTGAGGGTCTTTTGTACTGAATATGCAAGCCAACGCGACCTTCCAATTTCAACGCAGGTCGGTTCTGCTGCAATATCTTACAATATCCTGTTGTCGCAATACACTGGTTGTCATTGTTTTCAAGCTATTTCAATTATTTCAATTTTAGTACCAGAACCTGCACGAAAAGATTCACCCTTGCATTTTATGATCAATACTTGAAATTTTGTACACTTAATTTAGGTCAATATAACGCAGAGTCAAGCAGCTCATATAGGTGAAGGGAATTGGTAGAAACTAAACTTCATTGTTCAATATTATCAGGATATAATTGTAATGGACGTTCTACATACATTTGCACAACATTTTAGAACTTCGTCACAGCCAAGAAGCGGAATTCTGTACCTGCGTCTGTATTCCAGTATATATCATCATATCATGTGGGTTGCAAGGTCGATGACTGACCTCACAAACCCTGGTGTCAGAGTTTTTGAGCCGCCAAAGGCCTCTGACATGGCTCATTAACGACTACATCCGCAGATATTAGTCGGGACCCACGGCTTAACGTGCCTTCCGAAGCACGGAATCATCTAACTTTTCGGACAATCAGGTGATTCATCCTGCAATGTCCTAACCAAACTGGGGAGGTCGCACAAAGAGATTTTTGTTTGACAGTGTCCCCACCGGGAATCGAACCCAGAACCTCCGGATCGAGAGCCGGGCCCTCTTACCACTAGACCATGGAGCTGTTGTATAAAACCGGAGTATGTAAGTGATGAGTGAATAGACTTCAGGATGAGCTCGTTCCATCGTCGACCTCATCTTAGTACATATCTCTGAAGCAACGTGCGAATTTTTTCCCAAGCAATTTGCGATTATATTTTTAGCAAATATTTCAAGGTAATTAACCTAAAAACTTAAGTTCTTACGTTTAGATTCATCTTAATTCAAGATTATCTCACGGTATTTCTCACTTACATGTACCAACATTTAGTTATATACATAAAGCCGCCCTTATCAGGGTATTTAGATGTGCAAACACGGTATCAGGGACCTTAACGAGGTCTGTACCCAAACTAAGACCATTGTTCGCTACCCTAACAATTAGGTAAATGTTAGATTAGTTTAGGTACAATTGGGGAGTAGGGAGTCTTATTTAAAAGTACTGCCACCCTTTAAACCTAACCTATCCATATACTGTATACTTTTGTAAGGATCAACAAGTGTATACTTGCTCCGAAGTGCTATCTCTAAACTACTCGACCCGCCATTAAAACTTTTTGGGCGAATTACTTACACTAACTTTGCGAGAACTTTATTTCCTATGTGAGATAACTTTTATAAAGGGTGTATTATGAAGATACAAGGTAATAAAGAGTGGAGTACAACATATTTGAGACATATGACCGTGAAATCGGTTTGGGTGGTCAAAATTGGAACTAAAAGTTTGAGGTTTCTCATGGTTTTCTTGTACCTGACATCCGTTTGCCGACTTATTGGAGCCACCGCGCACTTGCGATTTCTAGTTGGCCGACAGTTTAGTCGCAGTCGTACTTTCAATAGAAAAATCGTCAACTTTGAATCGACAAATGCGCGCACTACCATAGGGGTACATACTGATTCACAAAACGATCAAACTATCGGCCAACTAAAAAATCCAAAATGTGTTGGTCAGTTACGTTACTTTGTATGAAAAGTTGAATTTTTTTTGTGCGTTATTAGCAAAGTCGTAGAACAAAAGTTGTTGCTTTTGACCTCACACATAGTAACGTAACTGACTAAAATATTTTGTCCCCTCCCTTACCTCCGAAATTTGTTAAACGAAAAACCTTAATTAGTTATCGTCTATATAAATTTATGAAATAATTACAGAAAAATAATCAATCTCTCTAAGTGGCACAGTTTAATAATTTACAAACCAACTCAGTATTGCGATCGAAAGAACGGACTTTATTGCTTCTGAAACTATACTATTATACTATAGTAAAGGTATATCGGAACCCTCGGCGCGCGAATCGAACTCGCACTTGACCGTTCTTTTTTTTTGTTTTGGTACCCTCTCTACGAAAACAACCTCCTACGAAAAGTTAAAAACCTTTGAGCATAATATCAACGTTTCCAAAAATATTAACCTTCAACATATTTTCTGAAAACCTTACCTAATCTAGTTTTGAAACCAATATATATTAGATATTAGACATAAAATTCAAGAAAAAAATTTAACTTAAAATAAGAAATATAAAGCAAGAAAATAAAAATAGCTACATTAAATACATATAATAAAATTTTGGATCTGTCAGTCAGTTCTCGTTAAATATAAATTTGATTCATCCAAAATTGTATGCTTCTTTTGAAAGGCAAATGAAAAAGTACGAGAATGGTAATTTTGACGCGTAGGTATTGTTGGCGGGATGAATATGGAAAATATTCACTTGAGAGGGTGCAATTCTACTGAGTATTGAATAAATGAATGAATGAATAACTTTTTATTGCACACAGTAAGGAAAAACCAAATACTTAAAACTACGAGTTTACAATAAGTGGGAAAAAGGCATTCTTAACACTAAGAGTAATTTCTTCCACACAAACCTTTGAAGAAATCAGCAGCAACGATAGACTGTAGTGTAGTGCACTAATATATAGTTGCATATATAAATATTTCGAAATATACATGTAAATAATTCATACATATAATTAAATAAATTATATACTATAAAACGAGCAATATTTGTATACAACGTGTTAACGGAATAAGCAAAACTGAGAAAAAGTTTGTTCAAATTCGAGAGTAGAATCAATTTCACGGGTTTTTGATGACTTAGGGTACATCTCGCCCCTTCAAAAACTGGCCCGTGGGCGAGATGTACCTTTTGAAAAATTGCTAGGGCCAGATTTGCCCTAAGCAAGTTCATGGCCCAGTTGTACCTTTCAAATATCACTAGGGTGTATTTGGCCCGAAACTATCAGAATGTTTTTAGGGAAATGGGTAGTATGTGGGCGGCCTGCAGTGTATGTCGATGGTAAGGGCAGTATGTGAGCGGTCTGGGGGAAGTATGTGGGTGGTCCGAAGGCAATGTGTTTGTGCTGAGGGCGGCGTGTGTGCAACGGCGGCAGTGTGCAAAACTTTGGACATTTCACACGTCTCATCACTGATGTTTAGTTTATGTGTGCTATGAAAAAATAGATCTTCATTTCAGTTGACAGCTTTCAAACTTAAAACCGCTATAACTCGGAAACTACTGACCTTAGACTACTTGGATGCTGGAACAAATGATAGATCTAGTCGAGATCTTTTCAGTTGACAGCTGTCAAACTTAAAATCACTATAACTCGGAAACTACTGACCCTAGACAACTAATGTGCTGAATCAAATGATTGATCTAGTCAAGATCTTCAATCGGTTGACAGCTATCATACTTAAAATCGCCATAACTCGGAAACTACTGATTATCATATCACCATAATAATATCATTTATTCATAGAAAAAAAATACTTAGGCCGGTATTTCACTGGGACACCATGGCAGCGCAACCAGTCGCCGCTACCAACAAAATGTATACAGCCCTATAGAGAGTTACTCACCTGGTGTCCGTTTGGTTGCGCAACCAATTTGGCGGCGCAATCAGCTCGGATGCTGGTCGCACTACCACTCCCAGTGAAATATAGCCCTTAATACTGTGGCCGCAGGGCGTGGCGACTCTGGTGTCTTTACTGGTGTCTAGTTACGGACACCATGGTGGCTGTGAAATATCGGCCTTAAACAATATAATATTAATATTATTTATTCAGTTATTTTATAATTTTTTAGCATATTTTTTTTATTTATTATTCATTTATTCTTTTATCACTTTATGACGCCAAAATCTTTTTGGGCGTCGAAACAATTCACGCATTCATTTGTTTTAAATTATGCTCATAAAGTGATTGGCGCAAAGTAATTTTTACAAAATACGTTTAATTACCTATTAGAATACAAATACCACAATCCTTCTAACTTGTTGCCAACTCAAATTCAACAAATCGATTTGTGTGAGGAAAGTGATGATTGACTTCGAATTTACTTTCGACCTGTTAACCCCTCCTCTGCTAAGGGCCTCACAAGTACAGCCGCAGAAATACAGCATCGTAAACGGAAAGGTTACTAGAAGAGACCTTTATAACAATAATAATAAGTCTTATTGAAACCAATAGTAACTTTAATCTAGGTTACAATTTAAATATTTAAAGTTTAGTGGTCCGGCTCCCTAAACTAAGATAGCGTAACGCCCTTTATTGTAGGCAACGAAGCAGTTGACCCCAACATAAATTTCTCAGGCAGATTTTATTTGACAGGATGATAAAGAATCATGAAATGTATGTAAATTCAAAATATTAAAAAAAAACATACATTTTTGTAATTTTTGTATGGAAAAATTAAAAGTACCGATTTTTTTTTATAGAAGGTTTGTCTCATGTAGTGTTATACCCCAGCAAAGTTTCATCGACTGAGGATTTAATGCGGGGGTCTTCATACAACGATCCGCTTCGTTGCCTAGACTAAAGGGAAAATTTATACTCGTAAGTTTCAAATCGCTACATTTTACGAGTAGTACTGCACAATATAAAAAGAAAGGCTCCTATTTCATTCTATTTTAGAAACACTCAGCAGCCAACTTTCTCGATCTAACAGTACTTACTTGTGGTTTATCGACAAGCTCTTATAGATGGAGAGCTGATCGTCACCAATTTAACCTCATCGCATACCAAAAAGCGATTTATAGAGCGCAATAAAAAGGTGAGTCAAAAAATAAGAGCTACTGTTTAGGCGCAACCTGGCAGGTTTTGTACAAATGTCAAAATCTGTTCTTTTTTTACCACTTCGTGTACCAACATAATACGTGTACTAATTAATTAATAAGTATTAAAATAAAGAAGATTGCTTTTCCCCGTTGCTATGCCTAATCCTGGCATACAAAATAAATAAATAAATTGTTTTACCACTTCGTGTACCAACATAATACGTGTACTAATTAATTAATAAGTATTAAAATAAAGAAGATTGCTTTTCCCCGTGGCTATGCCTAATCCTGGCATACAAAATAAATAAATAAATTTTCCGTAGCAGAGAATATCATCTAATTTCATTTTTGCCGCTAGTTTTTACCTAGTGGGTTACCTAGCTTAGAAAATTTGAGGGAGGCACTGGTTTTTACACAAAGTGATTGCTGACTGACTGATTTTTACAACTAAGAAAGCAAACCAGACCCAATCCTAGATTAGGCCGTTTTTAACCCGCCACATAGTCTCTGACTTTGCTTAACTACTACTATCATTTATAGTGGCCGGGACCAACGACTTAAGGTGCTTTCCAAAGCACGGAAACGTTCTATTTTTTGTGTCACTAGCGCTCTCCCATCCAGGTTCTGACCACGGCCAACATTGTTTAACGTTCGTGATTAGAAAGAGAGCACGTTTCCATACCTAGCAGAGAACAGAAGTGATAATTTACAAATACAAATTCATTTATTTTCGATTAAAATTACAACAAATTTGCATTTACACAAATTTACATCAATAAAATAAAATTTAATTTAATAGTTATTATTTACTATAAAAATAAAAATACCATCGAAAATGGGCAATTGGGCATGGGCACAGCAAAAGCTGATTTTAAGCCCACCCCTGGTCACAGGAGGCTAGTTAATAATTTATTTATTTATTTATTTATGCAATAGGTACGCCAACAACACAGTCATACATAATTTGGTTAATATAATAATATACACATAAATCTTAATCTCTATGAATGCGTCACTTATAGGCATAATGAATATATTATAAATATATTATTAATGAATATATTATAGCAGATCACAAAGCATAATTTTAGTTTTAATTCATAAGATTTGTTTTTATTTACTGTGATGACTTATATCATATACCACTCGTCGTCTAATTATAGATGTACAAACAACAGCGGAACAACTCACGTTCTCATATTGTTTTTGCATGTCAAGGAGCAACCTCCTATACCGTATCTTAAATGAGATGAAGGAGCTAGTCGATCTAACTGGTTTGGGACTGGAGCAGTCACTCTAAGCCACGATCACACCTAGCTGAATTCCAAGATTAATTTGGCATACATTGCTGGGAAGCTTGGTTATGTTAATTGCAATATCCTTACTTCAACGACCAATGTATGCCGAATTAGTCTTTGAATTCAACTAGGTGTGATCATAGCTTTAATGAGACGCGAATTTATTTTTAGTCAGAGCGAACTCAAGAAGTTTCAGGTTGAGATGAAGCAACCTTGTTACTTTTGGCACTTCTTGATAAGTAGATAGGTACTTGGTACTTGATAAGGTAAAAAAAATAAATAAACAAGTTTTGGTCGACTGTGCATACGGTATCAGATAGTACTCAGGTAGCCAAGTTTATTAGCCTCGAAAGCCCCGTTGTGCCGAAACGGGAACACCTACATTTTGACATATGACCCCTATGTCAATTTCTCATGGAGTTCCCGGAAAATGGAAAATTAATGAAAAATGTATTTCAATTTATACGAAATTATGCTTTATCGCGTAAATAATTACGTTTTCTTTTCGATTCCTGCGATTTTTTACATGAGGCTCTCGAGGTTAAGATGCAGAACCCTAGATTAGTCGCTATTAGGTATGCGATGAGGTAGGGTTTCCTACTACTTGCTCTCAGTCTATGACTAAAGTCAACAAACAACAACTTTATTGAAGCTTACCTCCAGGGCTGAATTCTCGGTACTAAAAATTCCCAAGAAATAATGTTGTTTGTTTGCTTGAGAAAGTGTTTCAGTTTTTTATTTATTTCATTGCTCAGAAACGCTAAACGCGTAAAAGTAAAAAAACAGCCAAGCGCAAGTCAGATTCGCGCAGTCCTCCTGTTATGTTAAACTACTATGATTTTAAAAATTCCGCGTCCACTCAAACCTGATCCCTCTTTATTATGAATGCGCTAAACACGTGAGCTCCCTTTAATTAGTTAGAATTGATTGTGATAAAAACTGAAATATTAATTTTTTAGCGTTTTTCCTTACTTGTACTAGTTCTAGCCAAATTTCAAGATTCAAGGTCAACTGAAAGTGCCCTATTCATTTTCCTTTGGTTCAATGTTGTATACAAAAAAAAAATCCTCTACAAAAACATGTCCAAAAAAGTAGGCACAATAAAAATGTGTGTAGAGGCTGGTTCCTAAGCTAGGTGGTCCTGTGTTTTAGGCAACCAGGCCTCCATATGTAGATAAATATTTTGATTGTGTTATTGTAGAAGCTACTCCCAGTACATTAGCTTTGCTCCATCACATACAGTGCCATCTAGTATGGCGTAGAAAACTAACCACAATTCTTGCTTGATCGGCTGATTTTCGATGTTGTTAAAATTAAAATAAAATAAGCCCCGATAAACTCTTTTCGCGCCGACCGAAAAAAATATTACCAAAATCCATTTTTATCGTGTTTTGCGGCCGAATAATGTTCTACGGAAACTCTTATCTGTCGAGTTATTTAAAAGTGGAATGTACCAACAAGCATAACAACCAAGGAGATAACTTATCAAAGATTTTGTTTAAAGAACTGAAAGCTATACAACGTGTAATGGAAAGGTGTAATAATACTGAAGGGTGTAAACTTACTCGTACCCATGAAACTGAACAACTTTTCCCAAGGAACATAGGTCGAAATACGAGAAACCAGTTTTGACCTCCCATACAAAATGCGCTATCAGCTGATGCAGTTTCTATTGGAGGTCAAAATTTTATTTTGTTCTATGACGTATTCCTTTGGGAAAAGTTGTTCAGTTTCATGGGCGGATTCAAACCCTTTAGTATTATCACACCTTTCCGTTACACGCTGTATATTGTAAAAACACCGGCCAAGTGCGAGTCGGACTCGCGCCCTAAGGGTTCCGTACCTATCTACTATATGATATACTAAAAGTTTTTGCTCTTTGATTTTAAAAACTACACGACCATCCAACTTGGGTCAAGTTGAAACGGGAGCTCACCTTAATTGGTAACTATTAGTTGTGAGAAAAATTTAAATATTTAATGATTTTAGACTTTCCCCTTTATTTGTACTGTGAGACCTAGCTTCTTGCCAAATTTCATAATTTTAGGTCAACGGGAAGTACCCTGTAGGTTTTACTTTTTTGCATAAATGTATGGAGATGAGGACATTAAAAGCCATATCTTTTGATTGCGTCGTTGCAAAAAATTGAAATTTTCAGATATGTGGTTTATGGACCTTAACATTCGTTATCAACTTCAAACTGATACCTCTTCTCGTTCGTGAGAAAAAGGGTCTTGACAGACAGACAGACGGACAACAAAGTGATCCTATAAGGGTTCCGTTTTTTTATTTTGAGGTACGGAACCCTAAAAATTAAACAAACACAGAATAAATAGAATATGAAAGTGAAAATCTACGATGAACAAAAGAAAAGGAGATATATTGGTGCGTAAAAATTTATGTCGGTCGTCATTGATTCAGTTTACAATTGAATTTGATTTGACAAAAAAATCAAGCGAAAATCGTTCGCAAATTCAACAAGCGGCAAGAGCCGTAACAGAAAACTTGAAAAAGTACTATACAAGCCTTGGCCGCAACCAGGTATTGAAAGACTTACCTACTCATCTATATATATAAAAGAAGAAGGTGACTGACTGACTGACTGACTGACTGACTGACTCACTGACTGACATATCAACGCACAGTCCAAACCGCTGGGTCTAGAGATTCCAAATTTGGCATGTAGGTTCCTTATGAAGCCTAAGGGTGCACTAAGAAAGGGTTTTACAAAATTCCACCCCCAAGGGGGTATAATAGGGGATGAAAGTTTGTATGAAAGTCCGTCAGTTTTAAAGTTGGGATCTTCAAAATTTGTATTTAGGCTGACAAATAAAAATTAATATTTATGTGTCTCAGGGTTTTCGAAAATTCGACACCCTTAAGGGTGAAAAGGGGGATGAAGTTGAAAATACATAATTTATTATTTAGGCATTAATGATGTAATTTTATGCAACGTTCATCACTGTTATTGAAATTCCACCCCAAATTCAACCCCTAAAAAAGGGAAATGGGATAAAAAAGTCTAAAAACCAATATGGGTATCGTTTGTATGGTTTATCTGGTCGCTGATTACGAAAACTACAACAATTTTGAAATCCAACGTGGTGGACGTAAAATACCATCATTCCCTTGGGATGGGGTTGGGGTGCGATAGGTTTGAAATGTCTAAAAATCAATATGGGTGTCGTTTGTATGGTTTATCGGGTCACTGATTACGAAAGCTACAACAAGTTTGAAATCCAACGTGGTGGACGTAAAATACCATCATCCCCTGGGGATGGGGTTGGGGTGCGATAGGTTTGAAATGTCTAAAAATAAATATGGGTGTCGTTTCTATGTTAGGGATAGCGGTTAAATTGGCGTTAGGGGTAGGGATAGGGAGAGGTAGAGAGGTAGAAAGGTAGAGACGTAGAGAGGTAGAGAGGTAGAGAGATAGACAGGTAGAGAGGTAGAGAGGTAGAGACGTAGATAGATAGAGAGGTAGAGAGGTAGAGAGGTAGATAGGTAGAGAGGGAGAGGGAGTGGAAGAGGGAGGGGGAGAAGGAGGGGAAGGGGGATAGGGAGGAAGAGAGGGAGGGGGGCAGGGGGAGGAGGGGAAGGGGAGGGGGAAAAGGAGAGGGAGAGGGTGAGGGAGAGGGAGGGGGAGAGGGAAAGAGAGGGAGAGGGTTTTAGTTTTTCTCAATTACTTCTGCGAATTGGCTCTGTTTTGAAATATTACATAAAGGTGTCTCTCATCTCTCTTTCTACATTTGTTAGGTTAAGTGAAAACTTTAAGGCATAATACTGCTGCTAAGTTCTTCTGTTCTGAGTAATTTAGGAGTAACTTCAGCTGGATCTTGAATCGTACTCATTGATTTGCGCAGGGTAAGTCTCGTTTTTCCTTAGTTTAAAATTACCCTGAAATGACGGGAAAATATCTCATTTCTTCGGAAAACCGGTAACAACATAAATACGAAAACCACGCGAGCGAAGCCGCGGGTAACAGCTAGTATACTATAACGTTCGTCCTTCAATACCGTTATTGTCGGCCATTGCACTAATGTGCAAAGCGTTAATAAAAATAATATTCATAAAAATAATAATTTATGAATAAAAAAAATTTAAAATTTAATTTAAATTTAAAATTTAAATTAAATTTAAATTTATAATAAATATAATAAATTATAAATATTATTATGAAACCTTTACATTAGATTCTCCTTTGCTACTCACCAACAGATAGCGCTGAGAGTTTCTAATATGGGCTATTTTCAAGAGATGATCAAATAAACGGAGAACACTAATTTTCTCAGACACAGGTAGATTTTTCGCCCCCGAAAACTTAGAAATGAAAAATTTCATCCAAAAGTGAGAAACCAATTATCTATATATATAAAAGAAGAAGGTGACTGACTGACTGACTGACTGACTGACTGACTGACTGACATATCAACGCACAGCCCAAACGACTGGGTCTAGAGATTCCAAATTTGGCATGTAGGTTCCTTATGAGGCCTAGGGGTGCACTAAGAAAGGGTTTTACAAAATTCCACCCCTAAGGGGGTAAAATAGGGGATGTAAGTTTGTATGAAAGTCCGTCAGTTTTGAAGTTAGGATCTTCAAAATTTGTATTTAGGCTGACGACTAAAAATTTATAATTACGTGTCTCAGGGTTTTTGAAAATTCGACACCCTTAAGGGTGAAAAGGGGGATGAAGTTGAAAATTCTTTATTCTTAAAGTAAAATCCACATAATTTATTATTGAGGCATTAATGATGTATTTCTATGCAACGTTCATCACTGTTATTGAAATTTCACCCCAAATTCAACCCCTAAAAAAGGGAAAATGGGGTGAAAAATTCTAAAAACCAATATGGGTATCGTTTGTATGGTTTATCGGGTCGCTGATTACGAAAACTGCAACAATTTTGAAATGCAACGTGGTGGACGTGAAATACCATCATCCCCCTGGGGATGGAGTTGGGGTGCGATAGGTATGAAATATCTAAAAATCAATATGCGTGTCGTTTGTATGGTTTATCGGGTCGCTGATTTCGAAAACTACAACAATTTTGAAATGCAACGTGGTGGACGTGTAATACCATCATCCCCCTGGGGATGGAGTTGGGGTGCGATAGGTTTGAAATGTCTAAAAATCAATATGGGTGTCGTTTGTATGGTTGATCGGGTCGCTGATTACGAAAGCTACAACAACTTTGAAATCCAACGTGGTGGACGTGAAATACCATCGTCCCCTGGGGATGGGGTTGGGGTGCGATAGGTTTGAAATGTCTAAAAATAAATATGGGTGTCATTTCTATGTTAGGGATAGCGGTTAAATTGGCGTAAGGGGTAGGGATAGGGACAGGTAGAGGTAGAGAGGTAGAGTGGTAGAGAGGTAGAGAGGTAGAGAGGTAGAGAGGTAGAGAGGTAGAGAGGTAGAGAGGTAGAGAGGTAGAGAGGTAGAGAGGTAGAGAGGTAGAGAGGTAGAGAGGTAGAGAGGTAGAGAGGTAGAGAGGTAGAGAGGTAGAGAGGTAGAGAGGTAGAGAGGTAGAGAGGTAGAGAGGTAGAGATGTAGAGAGGTAGAGAGGTTGAGAGGTAGAGAGGTAGAAAGGTGGAGAGGTAGAGAGGTAGAGAGGTAGAGTAGTAGAGAGGTAGAGAGGTAGAGAGGTAGAGAGGTAGAGAGGTAGAGAGGTAGAGAGGTAGAGAGGTAGACAGGTAGACAGGTAGACAGGTAGACAGGTAGACAGGTAGACAGGTAGACAGGTAGACAGGTAGACAGGTAGACAGGTAGAGAGGTGGAGAGGTGGAGAGGTAGAGAGGTAGAGAGGTAGAGAGGTAGAGAGGTAGAGAGGTAGAGAGGTAGAGAGGTAGAGAGATAGAGAGGTAGAGAGGTAGAGAGGTAGAGATGTAGAGATGTAGAGACGTAGAGACGTAGAGACGTAGAGAGGTAGAGAGGTCGAGAGGTAGAGAGGTAGAGGGGTACAGGTACAGGTAGAGCTAGAGGGAGAGGGAGAAGGAGGGGAAGGGGGAGAGGGAGGGAGTGAGGGAGGGGGAGGGGGTGATGAAAAGGGAGAGGGAGGGGCAGGGGGAGGGGGAGAGACAGGGGGAGGGGGAGGGGGGGTCCTGTTTTTCCTTAGTTTAAAATTACCCCGAAATGATGGGAAAATATCTCATTGCTTCGAAAAACCGGTAACAACATAAATACGAAATCCACGCGAGCGAAGCCGCGGGCAACAGCTAGTATTATATAAAATTCAGCTGGATCTTGAATTATACTCATTGATTTGCGCAGGGTTAGTCCTGTTTTTCCTTAGTTTAAAATTACCTCGAAATGACGAGAAAATATCTCATTGCTTCGGAAAACCGGTAACAACATAAATACGAAATCCACGCGAGCGAAGCCGCGGGCAACAGCTAGTAAATACATAAATTTATATTAAAAAAACTACAAACATCATAGGATTTTTGTATAGTATAGGATTTTTGATGTGTTTGCTGCAGACACAGCTGAGCAGATACTCTTCTTTTTTCTACTGTGTCTTTTGTTGCAAGATTTGCAATCTACTTTTCTCTTCTTTTTCTGAATTTCACGCGCACGCAGTTGCAGGCAACACCTAGTTCTAAAAAATGAAGACGAAGCAAGTGCATTTTAGGATTTTAAATGTAACTTTTCCAATAGTGAACTCATATACCTAGTTGTGTTATCGACAAGTTCGCTCCTACTAAATCCGGGAAAAACAACAACTTTATTGAAGCTTACCTCCAGGGCCGGATTTGGAACGAGTTTCGCTATAAAAGTGGAGTGAAGCTTGTTAAAGTTACTTACGGTTGGAATGTTTGGTCAACTACTTGTAAAAGAGGTTTGATTTAGTTTATATAGAACCTTTGCGTAATTTTTTGTTTTTAGCAGCCACTAATTTCATTTCATTTTCATTTCATTTATTCATGCTTACATTGTACAGCTTAAAGTTCTTAAATAATTGTAGCAGTTAGTACATGAACCCTATATTAGGGCATCGCATATTGTGAGGCATGCAGTAAGAGACATAAAAAAAAATTAAATTAAATTACATTACATCGAATTGTCAATTAAATTGTCAAATTGTCAGAAGAAATTAAATTGTCAATAATAATATAGAATCAAAAGAAAATTAAATTAAATTGTCAACATAATAAAGCATCAAAATTGAAATTAAGTAGGTAACATTGTAAATATCATTGTGTAAATAATAAAATTGATAATAAGGAATTCATAAATTAGATTAATGATTAGTTTTCGATTACGAATGACTAGATTGGATCATGGAGGAACTCATTTACTGTGTAATAACACTTATTCAACAAAAGGTTTTTTACTTTATTGTAGAAAGGTTTGTCTTTAGGTTCTGCTTTAATAATTTCGGGCATTTTATTATATATTGTTGCAGCTTTATAGTGCGGACCAGTTTTTCCCATATGCATAGTTATATGTGGCAGAACCAGTGTGTTACTTCTTCTGGCACTCGTACAAAATTTGAATTCATTTATGTTTTTCCGGACAAATAAGGTGGCTTCCAATATAAATATACAGGGCAACGGTAGTAATTTATGTTGTATAAAAAATGGTTTACAGCTTTCCCTTGGCTTTATGTTAAAGAGGATTCTGATACATTTCTTCTGTAAAACGAAAATTTCATGCGAGTGTGTCTCCCCACAACAAAACCCCGTACTTCATCCATGCGTAGGCATACGCGTAGTATGCAGCTCGTGACGCTTCAAGGTGAGTGTTCGTTTTAAGGGTCGACAGCGCATACGTAAATTTAGAGAGTTTTGATTTTATTTTTTGAACATGTTGCTCCCAAGTTACATGAGTATCTATTGTAATGCCTAATAAATTGAACTCGCTTACTTCTTCTATATTTAGCTTGTTTATAACAGTACTAACATCTAATTTTGATTTTTGTCTAGGTCTAAGTTGAATAAGTTTAGTTTTTTTCAAATTAATTTCTAAATTGTGATTTACTAACCAATTTTTGACATCCATAAAGCTTTTTACAACGTTTTCCCTACTATCGTGGTCATCCCTACATCCAAATAATAATGATACATCATCTGCAAACATAATACACGGTGAATTTTGTATGTTTGGTAATTCATTTATGTAAATAATAAATAAAATACATCCAACTACACTTCCTTGGGGTATCGACCAGTTTGTACATTTTATTTCAGATTGTACTGCTTTTATCATGTTCTTACCTGGATCGAAATATTCGAGTTCTACATACTGTTTACGGTTTTTTAAGTAAGACCTAAACCACCCGTGTGCCCTACCTCGAATCCCGATGTTGTATAGTTTCGATAATAGGATTTGGTGAGAAACTTTATCGTACGCTTTAGTCATGTCAAGCAATATACTAACGACATAGTATTTATTTTGTATATAGTTTAATGCCTCTTGAATATATTTAGTGATTGCTTGCGTAGTAGACCGCTGTTTACGAAAACCAAACTGATTTTTATTTAATAATCTATATTTTTCAATAAAGTTGTAAATACGTTTTGCCATTGCTTTTTCAAATATTTTTGAAAAAACGGGCAAAAGCGCAATCGGCCTATAATAACTTGTGTCTTCTTTAACTCCGCCTTTTTTATGAATAGGTATTATTTTTGCAATCTTGAGTCTTTCTGGAAAGATTTCCTGTTCAAACGATTGATTAATTAGTAGGGTAAGTGGTGACGTTAATTGATCCACACACGATTTGATCAAAGCATTAGGAATTTCGTCTACACCGTAGCTATACTTATTTGGGAGCTGCATAATAATTTGTCGCACTTCTCGCTCCGTGACCGGTTGAAGGTAGATGGAGTTCTCCGCGCGCTCAGTTGACTGCGGCAGCGGGCCACTCGGCCGAGCGCACTCTGACTCACCGATCGAAGCGAAGTAGTTATTAAACGAGTTTGCTACACTTAGGGGATCTTCAATAACTACGTTACCCTGCTTTATTTTAATTTTTTCCTTGTGTTGTTGGCTTTTCTGATTTTTTGTTACATTATTTACTATTTTCCACATAGATTTTTGTTTATTATTAGATTTTTTCATAAGTTTTGTATATTTATTTCTTTTGGAAGACTTGACACATTTTTTTAAAATCTTTTGATATTTGTTGTAATATATTTTAAGTGTTTTATTTTCTGTCTGATTAACTAATATTTTAAGTTGTCTTTTTGCTTTACATGAAATTTTTAGTCCTTTTGTTAGCCAAGTTATTCTTTTATTTGGTCTTATTTTGACACGTTTTTTCGGAATACAATCGTTTAAAATTAATTTGATTTGGTGATCAAAAGCGTTGTAATTTTCATTTATATTATTGTGTATTAAAATATTATTCCATTTAATTTCGCTTAATTGATTTTTGAAATGTAGTATATTTTTAAGTGTAAATAACCTTTTTTCTATGAAACAAGTACTCGTAATCAAATTATTCGTATTTATTGTGAAGGAATAAAGCAATCCCCTATGATCTGAGACGCCGGAATCAATTACTTCTGAGTTACTATCCAAATTATTTGTAAATACGAAATCTATACAGGATGATGAGTTTTTCGTTACGCGAGTAGGATCTTTAATTTGTTGCCGCAAGTTACACTCTAATAGGTAATCACATAATTTATTATAGTTCTGCTTATCCTTCTTCTTAAATCGATTTAAATTGAAATCACCCGTGAAAATTATATGCTTGTTATTGGCAAACCTTTTTAATTTGCTTATGATTTTATTGATGACGCTAAAAAAAGTATTTAAATCACGATCCAGCCTATGAATATTTATAATAATTAGGTTATGTTTTGGTATTTCTAAGGCACAACACTCTGTAACATGTTCTACACTCATATCCTTAAAGTCCGTTAGTTCTTTATATTCCACCCCGTCACGAGTTAGGATAGCTACACCACCTCCTCTGTAGTGTCGCCGATTAAATGACGTTGCAAAAGTGTAGCCATTTATTTGTAGATAGTCCATTTTTTCTAGTTTTATCCATGTTTCTGACAGGCAGACCACATCATATTTTTCCTAATCTAACAAGCTCTCTAAAATATGTAATTTATTATTTATACTTTGTAGATTTTGAACAAAGACTTGGAATTTAGTTGTCTCGAAAGGAATTTCTTTGGTTCTCAAAGTGTTGTTTAGGAGTAAAAGTTTCTTCCCGTTGTGGTACTGAGTTCTCTGTTCTTGAGTGCTGTTGCTGAAAGGCGTCTTCGTTCAGTTGTGCTTGTGGCAGCACGTATTCTTTGCCATCTAAATAAAGCTTGTTGTTTCGAATCACAGCATTTCTTCCATTTCTTCTTTCTTGAATCAAGATTTCGCGTAGTCTTCTCCTTATTTGTATAGATTTTTTATCCAAGCATTCTGCGATTGCTATGCCTGTATTTTTAAAGCATCGTCTATTATCCAATAAGTATTTATTCATTCTCTTGCTAATTAGTTCTACCATCACTGGTTTCCTGTACCCCTTTTTTCCTTTTCTTGTTATAATCTCTATGTACCCAGTTATATCAACATTCAGTATCTCTCCTATTACTTGTATCACTGATATGTTTGGAAATAATACACCGTTTGCTATGACCACTGGTTTATTACTGCTCGATGAATGGAATACTGCGGCGGCGCAGCGCACGCACACACACGCAAACACGTCATCTTCCTCCAACACTAATTAAGAAACCTGTTGACAACAATTTACATAGTAAATTATAGTAACAGAACTTTAAAAGTATTTCTTAAAATCTAAGTTTAATCTAGGGCGCAACACGCGAGCAAGTGGCGGCTGATTATCATTATGAGCTGCCTCGCTAGCGGAACTCGCGCTCGTCTGCGGCTGCTCACCGACAGATACCTCATTATGCAAGTCTTGCTCGCTTACTGCTGCCTGCTTCTCATTGTCAATCTCCTCCCCTCCTTCTTCAGTAATAACAATATTATTATCATCAGGCGTAGCCTCTGTTTGGTTTCTAAATGGAGGTGCTGAAGAAGGTGGAGTTAATTGTCTCTGAAAAGATTGTGGTTCCACTTTACCATCCTTGCTGTTTTTATTTTTTTGGAGCTGGTTAATGTGGCGAATACATACATCGTTATTATCAATAATTAATATTTTGTACATTCTGTTACCAATTTTTTTCTGTACTTTTCCTAAAACCCAAGTTTCTTTACGAGCACTGTACCACCGGACCCACACCATCTCTCCAATATTTACTTGTCGTTTGTTTGGAACTAATGTTGTATCCTCAAGGTTAAACTTTGGCTCATTTTCTTTTGGTAAAATGAGGTCTAAACGTGTTCTCAATTCGCGATTAAACATCAATTTGGCAGGTGTTTCTCCTGTTGTACAATGCTCTGAATTCCTGTATACAAATAAATAGTCTAACAACTTTTCATGTATAATTTGAAGTGGCTCTCCGTCTTTTAAAATACATTTTAGAATTTTTTTACAAATTCTTACAGTGTTCTCTGCTTGTCCGTTACTGCAAGGATGGTAAATTGGTGAAGTCATATATTTAATGCCATTATTAGAACAAAATTCATTGAACTCTGCAGAACTTATTTTAGTATCATTGTCTGAAACTAATACGTTAGGAATCCCAAATACGGAGAACAACTGTTTTAGTTTTATTATTAACGCTTGCGTTGCCGTGCCACTTGCCATGAGTAAACACTCGATCCACTTGCTATAAGCGTCGACTACTACTAAGTACGTTCTTTGTCCTACCTGCATGTAGTCAATGTGGATGCGCTGCCATGGCGCCAGAGGGCGCGGCCAGGGGGATGGCTGCGCACGCGGCGGCGCCGGTCGAACGCTCGCGCAAGTCTCGCACGCGCCGACCCTTTGCTCGATGTCTTTATCGATTCCCGGCCACCACATTCTACTGCGTGCATTACATTTCATTTTAACAATTCCTAAATGGGTGTTGTGCAGCTCGTCTAACATGCGTTTTCTTAACGCTGCAGGAATTATAACCCTCGGGCCTCGTAACAAGCACCCACCTTCTAGTTGCAAATCCGTCTTACAATGAAAAAAAGGAAAAATAAGTTTACACTTAATTTTCCTGGGCCAACCTTTAATCATGTACTTTATGACGGTTTGCAAAACTTTATCATTTTCAGTCGCACGTTTTATGTCTGTTTGTAAAATCGCAGGTGAAATTGAACTTAAAAACTTTAACGAGCTGTAGGTATCATGTTGACCATCACTATCCGAAACTGTCTCCTCCAACGGCGCTCGAGAAAAATAATCCGCGACTATATTGTTTTCTCCCGACGTATACTGAACTTCATAATTATATGCAGATAAAATAATTGCATACCGTTGCAATCGTAAGGCAGATGTCACGGATATCCCAGTTTTATTGTTAAAGATCGATACTAATGGCCTATGATCGGTTTTTAAGATGAAAGGTTCACTACGACCATACAAGTATTGGTGAAACTTTTTCACACCGAAAATGATCGCCGTCGCCTCCTTCTGGATTTGGCTGTAGTTTTTTTCACTCGCATTGAGTGACCTGGAAGCGTAGGCAAGCGGCCTCTCTACTCCTGCGTCATCACGTTGCCCAAGAACAGCGCCAAGTCCTGCTGGCCCGGCGTCTACCGACAGCACCAGCTGTGCTGCAGGGTTGAAGTGCGCCAGCACGCGCTCCGAAGCTAGCTCCTGCTTCACGCGCCGCACGGCGTCTCGCTGCCGGGGGCCCCACACCCACTCCTGGTTAGCCCGAAGTAATTCGTGTAGAGGACTCATTACATCCGACGCATTTGGAATGAAATTCCTATAATAATTTACCATTCCCATAAATCGTTTAACTTCAGTTACGTTCCTTGGTTCTGGTGAGTTTAAAATTGCTTGAACCTTGCTCGCACTCGTTTGCAAGCCATTTTTATTAATGGTATAGCCTAAGTAAGTCACACTTTCTCTAAAAAACTCACATTTTTCCCTTTGCAACCGTAACCCAGCGTCATTTAGTCGATGCAATACCTCTTTTAACCTTTGCAAGTGTAATGATTTATTCGGACCTGTTATGCAGATGTCATCAAGCCAGCAACTTACTCCATCAATACCTGAAAGTAAAGTTTCCATTGCTTTTTGAAAAATTGCGGGCGCGTTAGCTAACCCGTATACTAGCCGAGTATATTTATATAAGCCTTTCCGCGTATTGATAGTAGTAAGTCCCTGAGACTCGTCACTAAGTAAAAATTGATTATACGCATTTTTTAAATCGATTTTACTATAGTGTTCACCTCCGCCTAATTTCGCAAACACTTCCTCGATTCTCGGCAACGGATATTTATCTACTACGAGGTTTTGGTTTAAAGTTACTGAAAAATCACCTGCTATCCGTACCTTGTTATTTTCTTTCACTACTGGCACTATGGGGGTAGCATATTGTGAATTACTTACTGGTACTAATATCCCTAATTTTACCAGCCGATCTAACTCATTTTCTACTTTCTCTTTTAGAGCAAATGGCACGGTACGCGGTTTAAAAAATTTGGGCACACTGTTTTCCTTAAGTTGTAAATGAACTTTAAATTTATTGAAAGTTCCTAACTCATCACGCCACAGATCAGGATATTGTTCTAGTAATTTCATGAAACAGTCGTCTGATTTTAAATTATTTATTCTCGAGGTTAACGTAAGATTAAATGCTGACATAAAATCTCTGCCCAACAAAGGCGGCCCTCCATTTTTTATCACAAACAATTTTATGCTTCTTGTTACATTGTTATAGGTGATATCGCAATTAAAATAACCTAAGGGGGAAATTTTATGTCCATCATATAAACACATTTTGACATTGCAGTTATGTAACCTATAATTAGAGAACACATTTTTATACAATTTCTCTGAAATTACGGACGTACCCGACCCGGAATCTAGTTCCATATTAATACGTTGTTTACCGATATTCACATTTAGTTTAATTGGTTTGCACGTCACATACCTCAAGTTAAACATCTGACATTCTTCACATTCCTCTCCGCCGGCTGCGTAATCGTCCTCGCTGGGACCGGCCGACGATATATTATGAATGCGCGCACTACACACTTTTTTTAAATGACCTTTGTTACCGCACTTCTTACACTTGTACGACTTATAACGGCAATTATTTTCAGAATGATTCTTCAAACCGCACACTTTACACTGCAATGTAGTTGAACCCGAATTTCTTCGATCGCCTACCGTGCCTGCGCGTAAACGCGCGCTGGCGCCGCTGCTGCTACCCACTTCGCGGTGACTTCTACCTTGCATTTGGGAACGGAAAATGGGTTCCTCCTTCACTACAACTTGCTTGGCTTCTCTGGATTGTGCTGCTTGTTCAGCTATCTCAATAGCCTTCGCAAACGTCAACGTTGAAGGTTTTTGCTCGAACAATTTATCGCGTTCAGGGCCAGAGCCTAGACCGAGCACGAAACGGTCCCTGAGATTTGTGTCCAAGGCGTCGCCGAAGTCACAATAACTAGCTAAACCTCTTAATCGTGCCGACCACTCACTGAAACTTTCGCCTGGACTCTTCGTTGCCCCAAAAAATTTCGCCTTGTCAGCAAACGTACATTGCCTTGGTTTGAAATGCTGATCAAATAAAGCTGTCATTTGGTCATAGCTTAGTTCGGTGATCTCCTTAGGATGAGCCAAATTTCGTAGTAATCGGTACGATTCGTCGGACAGGTGTGTTATTAAAATCGCACCCTTATTTTTCGCTTCCTTCACATCATTCACAAGTAAGAATTGCGTTAACCGGCTTTTAAAAATAGCCCACTCACTATTTTTGTAATCAAAAACGGGCAAATTGCCTAAATAAGACATTGCGATGTCGTATAGTTACGCGTAATTAATAATTTTCACACGCGACAGTATATTCTCCTCGTTAGCCACTGATATGTTTGGAAATAATACACCGTTTGCTATGACCACTGGTTTATTACTGCTCGATGAATGGAATACTGCGGCGGCGCAGCGCACGCACACACACGCAAACACGTCAATTACTCTGTCGTGTAGGTCGTGTTCATTTTCTTTGTTTTGTTCTTCTAACCCGTATAGTATAAATTTCTTCTTTCTATCTAAATCCAAGTCGATATCATATGTTGTTGGTTTATGACCAGCGCACATATTTTCGAGATCTACAATTTGTTGTTTTAAACTCTGATTTTCCTTTTCTAAATTTGATATCCTTTGTTCCAAAGCCTGCACGTTAGTTTGTATTTTTTGTTGTTCCGTATTAATATTTTTTATATGTCCTAGCATCTCTTTTTTTGAGTCTTTAATAGCTTGAGAGATATCACTTTGTAGTGTGGTTATGGTTAGTTCCATTTTTTTGAAGATAATTTTAGTATTCGCTGCTAGTTTTGCGTCCAATAGTTGACTGATTTGCTCGAGGGTGATTGTGTTTGTAGGTTCCTGTGTGGGATTAGACCTGCTAGGGCCAGATTCATTTCTATTAGAAGGCAAATTAGGCGAGACCAAGGACGAGGAGGTGCTAGAGCCAGGCCTAAGAGTGCTTAAGGTATCTCCTAAAATGCTTTCGTTGTCATGTTGTTCATCTGCGGACATTAGTGTGTCGTCTAATAAAGTAGATTGCCTTACTGGTGTGTCATCGTTTCTAGGTAGTCTTCTGGTTATTCTTTTACATTCTGGGCAGATCCAGGCCCTTTCCAATTCATGATACTGCTTTTTATATATTTCTTCTGTTAAGAATACACAGGTGTAATGGAATTGTAGTTTACATTTAATGCATTCTATTAATTTGCCAACATTTATGTGTTCATTACATTCTGAGCAAGCCCTCATTTTGTGAGTTTTCCTAATCACTGACCTTGCTGTTTGTGACTCTTCGTTCGCTTCTGCTTAAATTCGCAGGTACCTTTGCAGCAGCCGGAAGGTAGCTAGGTAATTTGTGGGTGACCCCTACACTGTGGTCGGCTATCTTAGGGTGGTGCTCGCGTTCTGACGTTACTTGATGCTCGGTGAACGGTGACTCACGCGCAAAAATACCGGCTATGAATTTGAAGTTATTTGGCTTATATCGTGGAAACCCGGCACTTTTTTACAATAATTTATGCTCAATAATTTTAAATAATTAGTTTTAAACAGTTTTTTGGTATTTTTCACTTCTAACTCAAGCAGAATTCACAGTTTTTGGGAAAACAATTTGGGACAAACGAAATACGCGTACACTTCCAACGGCTCTCGCGAGCATCCTTCCAACGGCTCTCGCGAGCATCCTTCTCCAACGGCTCTCGCGAGCATCCTTCGAAAATAACTATGTGTGTAATTATACAAGGTGTAAGGAAAAGTAGCGATTACCTTTTAACCACATGTTCTATAAGTAGAATATAGAACAATAACCATGTTAAAAAAATAATAAAAATATAACAGATTTTAAAAATTTATACTAAAATTTAATTGTGTCAACCCTCACCAGACTCAAGACTATCACACCGATAAGCGTGTGTCCTTAAGTGTCGTCCTTACGTAGTTTCCTATCTCCTATCTCTGTTGCACGCTAGTGAATGGCGGCGGGTGCGCGTTGCGATTCTTAGAATAGGGTTGGCAACTTGAACTTTTTTTTATAGGAAGTATTTGAGTTTTATGTTCTTTTCTTACTATCAATATGTTATATGTACTTTATTATACTTACACAAAATGTGGTTAAAAGGAAATCGGTATTTCTCCAGTACATAATTTTATATCACTATCATTATGAAGAAAGTTCACGTAAGTACGTAATATCGGAGATGAGATACTGGACAGTAGTGGACAGTGTAGCATGGCTACATAATTTTTTTTTGTTGTGGCCGTTTTACTCTCTGTTGTGCGGCTAAATTTCGAATATCTTTTTGAGTGTAGTGTTACTGAAAATAACTATTGTAGTTTTTTGTTATAAAAAAAGATAGAGATTAATAATGTGTAAAGGATGAAAAACGGGATCCTATTTATTTGCCCCCGATGTCTGTCTGTCAGCGGGGTGTATATCATGAACCGTAATAGGTAGACAATTAACATTTTCACTGATTATGTATTTTTGTTGCCGCTATAATAGCAAATAAATAAAAATTAAAAATGGCTTCCTTAATAAAAACGGGTATTTTTAGGCGATTTTTGCTCGATTTTTGTTTTAGCTCTATCATAAAAACGGGACACTTACAGACGATACGTTAAAATATATGCTTGTATTCTTTCTCGCTCACCAATTTATCCTTACGTGTGTTCTATGTACCCACACGCCACAGCTCTCTAAAACCATCACTACGTTTCGTTGCGGCTGTTACACCCGCCACGCCGCTGGCGCGAAAACGTTAATAATCTATGATCTTTGAAGCTCTATTCCGTGGAAGGTAAATAGACGCTAGAAATACAGCATGTAACGGAAAGGTGTGATAACCCATACATACCCGTGGGTGTCGTAAGAGGCGACTAAGGGTTAACTGGAGGATGGGCAGCAGCAACCTCTTTTATATCTTACATCTTACTTACTGCGGTCACCTACAACCGCGGTCCATTGTGCCAGCCGTAACGCTAACAAGCGAGGTGACTATGGTACTTCCCCTCCACATTTTTCCAGCAGAAGCTAGAATTCTGGAGGGAGCTCCCTGTCCTGTAGTGGACGTTTCATGGGATGTTATGATTATGATGATTCTTTCTCGCTCACCGATTTATCGTCACGTGTGTTCTATGTACCTACACGCCACAGCTCTCTAAAACCATCACTGCGTTTCGTTGTGGCTGTTACACCCGCCACGCCGCTGGCGCGAAAACGTTTAATCTATGATCTGTGACGCTCTTTTTCGTGGAACGAAACGTACCCTATTAGTAAATAGACGCTAGAAATACAGCATGTAATGGAAAGGTGTGATAATACCATGGATAATACCACAGAGCTCTGAAGTCCATGCGTCTTGCTCTGCATCTAGAGACGAGTTCTTTATTTCATTCAATATAAATCAGTGTCACCATTTACTAAAACTTACAAGCTTTCCACACCCACACTACTAGCGTCATTTGAGTGCGATAAACATAAGTACCTACCTACCATTATTGCGACTATTGCGAGAGTTGACCAGGTATACTTACTATCCATTATATAGATATATTTATTAAATGGCGTCACATCTCAGTACAAGTCGTATTTTGCCAATGTCAAAGTAAAGAAATTATTATAAAATTATGGCGAGTATGTAAGCTCTTATTTTGAATGCACATCATAAACACATTCGTTGCCATAGATACGCTGTCACTGGTTTTTTACATCATTAATTTTTTTTACTCTCTTCGCTTCTGTGGGGGGGTGCGCGCGCAGGTGGAGTGGCCCTATCGATGTTCTGTGGATAATACTGAAAGGTGTGAATCTGCCCATGAAACTGAATAACTTTTCCCAAGGAACAAAGGTCATAAGAACAAAATAAATTCTGCATCAGCTGGTAGCACATTTTGTATTGGAGGAATTTTTTTTTCCATTTATGTTCCTTGGGGAAAATATTATTTTGTTATAACTTATAACATATTAACGATGTGGCTAAATTACTGAAGGAATTAAAATTTACTTTAAGCAGAGAGCAAATCTTTGTACTTAAAATCTATATGCTAAAATTGTTTCTATCTCTTGGCAATAAGGTCGCTTTTAGCACGTTTACAGCTGTATGAAGGTTCAGTTTCAAAGAGTCTACTACTAATGAGAACGGCCTGCCTGCAGCGAAAAAGCAAAATAAAATTATTTACTTTTAACCCCTATTAAAAAGGGGTTATACCGATATCGTATGACAAGGAGAGGTTTCTGAATAGGTTTTTGAGTGAAGTATTTATTCATCCACTGAATAAACGAGAATATTTTTTTTATTTAAGTAGATTTTTGTATCTTCATTTTAAAACCTTTTTGACATATAGGGTGACTTTTAATTAGTTCTTGATTGCAAAAAATATGCATGTACTTACCCATGATACTGAACCACTTTTCCCAAAAACCAAAAAACCAAATTTGACCTCCCGTACAAAATGCGCTATCAGCTGATGCAGTTTCTATGGGAGGTCAAACTTGATTTTTGTATATATATATATATATTCTTTATTGTGCACAAATTACATAAAATTATAGTCAACATAAAATTTGTTTACAAAGGTGAGCTTATAGATCTCTTCCAGCCAACCTAGCTGGTGTGAAAGAATGATATGAAAAGGGGCACAGGAATGTGCATTTAGAAGTGTGAAATGAGAATTAAAAAAAAAAACATATGTTTTTAATAAATAGCAAACTAGCATAAAATATGGAGAAAAAAAATACCTACTTATACTACACACTAATATACTTAAAATTACAATATAAACAATAAGGCATATATAAAGAAGGATAAACATACTTTTAAAATACATACATACATAAATACTTACATAAACTAAAAATAATATTATAATGGTTGCGATAAGTAGTGCTCTTTTACTCGTACTTGATGTTGACCTCTCCATACAAATTGCCCACTCTGGTCGACCAGTTTGTATGGAGAGGTCAAAATACTTTTCATTTCCCAACATATGTTTCTTTGGGAAAGTTGTTCAGTTTCGTTGACTGAGCACGCTCTTTCAGTTTTCGGTATACCGTCCCTTACACCCAGTATATACCAAACAGACTTAAATTTTAATACAAAGAATACAAGAAATTTTTAAATATATAGGCTGTAAGGGACGGTGTACCGAAAACTGAAAGGGCGTGCTCAGTCATCAAAACTGATCAACTTTTCAAAAAAAAATTTTTGTCCTCTTCATACAAACTGTTCGACCAGAGTGAGCAATTTGTATGGAGAGGTCAAAAATTTTTTTCGTTTCTCAGAAATGTTTCTTAGGGAAAGTTGTTCAGTTTCGTTGACTGAGCACGCCCTTTCAGTTTTCGGTACACCGTCCCTTACACCCTGTATATAAAATAAAACTTTTATTTGCCTCTTCTTTATACAAATTAAATCCAAGATCGTATATTGTCCCAGTCCCGTCGAGAGAGACGTCGCTTAAAGTTAATTATTTGTAAAGTTTCGTGCTGCCGCAAAATATTAGGATTAGCTTTTTTGTTCTGTAAACTACTGTCCTGTGGTGTGAAATAAAGTGCCGTACCGTGCCGTTCCTTTCTGTGCCGTGCCATGCCGTTCCGTGCCGTGCCTTGCCGTTCCGTGCCGTGTCTAGCCGTGCCGTGCCGTGTCGTTCCGTGCCGTGTCGTGCCGTGCCGTTCCATGCCGTGTTGTGCCGTTCCGTGTCGTGCTGTATTGTAGTATATTGTACAGTTTTTTTTAATGTTACAAGTGAGCAAACGAGCAGGTGGGCCACCTGATGGTAAGTGGTCTCCACCGCCCATAGCACCCACTGTCTTATTAGTGACATACTTTGACGCTAATAAGACAGCAAACCTTGTTGACCACCCTGAGAATTAAGATGTTATATCTCATGTGCCAGTATTTTTTAATACTGTATTGTATTAAATTCAAGTGTCCTCTCTACATAATAATGTGTGTGAATCAGGATTTTCGAAAAAACTGGTTTCCTTTTCGGCGGTTAAAATATTTTTAAATTTAATATTTTTAAAAAGTGAATACTTTCAAGTTAAAGCATAGACGTCATTTGGAGCAGTTTCCTGGCTTCGATTGCACTCTTTTGAAATTGAAACTGGATTCATAGATATATTCATAGTTTCTTTCCTTTGGAATGAAAAGTTTTATATAGTTTTATACTCGCACTTAGTGAAATTCCATCTCGCCTCACTCACTTAGTGAAATTCCAATGGTGATAATTAACTGGTCAAGAAAATTATATTATAAAAAAACGTTATTGTTAAACGTTACATTATTGTTTTAAATTAATAAAACTGTAAAGTTAGTGGATCTCAAACCGAAAATTTTTGCAGAAATTGTATTTTTTGCGTCTTAGAAAAGGTAGTAAAATCCATTCAAATATATTTTTTTGCAGTTTTAGAATTGGTCTCATTGCTAAAATTATGTAAAAAGAGCGCCTTGGTGATCAAATATTTGTATCGCTAGTATACATATAGCTCGTCGTACAAGAAGCGAACAAAGGCTTTTTTTACGTGAATGAAAAATTTATGTCATAAAATGAGGGATTTTCGCTCAGGACCACGAGTACCACTGGATTTGTACCACTGGACCAAATCTATCCCACCAGTACCCCTGGTGGTACTAATGGGACATTACGAAATAAAATTTCATTCTTTGTAGAACGTCGCATAAAATAACTTTGGCCATGTCCGTTGATACACAGAAGTTAAGTCATAAGAGAATAAGTCATTTTTGACTTCCGCGCATCAATGACATGGCCAAAGTTATTTTGATTTTCTAGTTAATTAAAAATATCGATGAGTTTTCGGAAGCGTATCGCAGAGAGTTGGCACTTCCCGCGTTCGTTGCACGCACTACGCTCCCTACTAATGAGGCAGATGGAGGTAGTGGTAGCACAAAAATCCCAACAATCCGCGAGTTTCCTGGGTCAAAATTAAAAATGAAATCCTGTTTGCGTCTAAGAAAGAATCATTTAAAATTTATGAAAACCAAGTATTGGCTAGTTCAAAAAGTGAAACTCATATCACCTTCCTTAAATATATTTATTATTTACATATTATTTACCGAGACACAGTATAACATTGAAGCACAACCTTACATGCTAGAAGCTATCGACCGACTGCCTTGCCTTTCACTTTACAATAATTATCTCTCCCTACCTTCGACATGTAGCCAACTTCACATATAGCTAACTTCGCATTGTGCTCGCTGTCGTCCGATTGGTTGGACTCGGACGCTGCGCTAATAGCCAATGAGAAAGAGGAATGTAGTGTTGTCCACGTTAGTATTATATAGTCTAAGGTTGTCCTTAAAACGACTTAAGTAACATACTATTGACTGCCAACATCCCCAAATACTTAACTAGTATTATAAACAACTATATTTTACTACAAATATTTACTATAAGTTTAGAAAAAGCCAACACAAATAATTTTAAATTTCATACGTAGTTTTTAATTTTTAATAATTAATTTAATGTTAAAAGTAACTAAACGATTGCAAAACTTATGACGTCATTGTTCAAAAACTTCATACAAAATCTATGGAAGATTTCTGTTTTGACGTTCAATAAAGAGTAGGTCAATTGACTGGGTTGGAAACTTGCGGATTGGATACATGTTTATTTTATTCCGGGTCTTAGTGCGATACTTGTAACTAGGCAAAATAAATTCCCGAAGTTTCAGCTGAGTTGTATCAGCCGTGGTCACGAGTAACCTTTCAATAGAGAAGATGTTTTAAAATTATCGATGACATGGAACCAAAAAGTATCTTCGGACCGATCCGCGAACGTTGTGAGTGTTGTGTGTCGTGACATACCAATCTGAACTGGAAAATAATTTAAAATGAGGGTAGTAGATGATGTCTAGTCTAACGTTACAATAATACCTATAAGGTAATTTATTTTATACTTCACCTTCTCGGAAAGTACCTCAGTCCTGCTTTTAAAAACTAAGGAGAAGATACGTCATTTCTATGGTATAAATATGCGGGGGGAAAAGTTATATGGAAATCCATTGTTAACGTGTTTTAGCGGGATGGAATTTTGTATGAAAATCCATTGTTACCGCGTTTTTTTTTCTTAAATTTTTATCAAAATCTGTCGATAACCTTTTTTAATATCATAATGCCAAAAAAATAAAAAGTTTTTATCTCTAAGACAGCGAAATTATGCTGGCCACCTGCACTTTTCTGAAAAAACCATTAATTTGAAAAAAGAACAAAACCAAAATGTGGAATGAAAGCGCGCGCGCGAATTAGGTTTACCTATTCTTGAAAATCAACGTGTGATAAAATCACAATACAATACAATACTCTTTTATTGCACACAGATAACAAACAGTACAAAAAAACAAATGTGGACATAAAATTGGAGCACAATAAGGCGGCCTTATTGCTAAAAAGCAATTTCTTCCAGGCAACCTTTGGGTGCACGGAAAAATAAAAATACAATAATGCGGTGGCGGTGCACAAAGATGAACTAAGTGAATATTGTATATTTAACTAATATTATTAATAAACATACATATACCTACACAATAATATACTACATACATATTACATACGTATATACTATATAAACTATACATACATAAAATACATATAAACAAGCAACAGGATACAACGAACAACAACCAACATCAGATCACAGGACGAGAGAAAAAGGTTAGCCAGAGAGAAAGGAAATGAGCTTTAATATTCCTTTTGAATGAGTCGAGAGAGGGAGCTTGCCTCAGCGTGGTGGGAAGTGCGTTCCAGAGCCTAATGGCTCTGACCGTGAAAGAGTCGTCATAAAAGTTTGTGGAATGGGAAGGCATAGAGAGAGAAAGGTCATAAGAGGAACGGAGTGTACGATCGAGGTGAGTGGGACTGAAGTGAAATCTTTCTTTGAGGTAGGAAGGGGTAGTAGGAATAAATAAGATAGAATACAGAAGGGAAAGGATATGGCAATCTCTCCGAAGACGAATGGGCAGCCATTTTAACTGCAGCCGAAAAGATGACACATGGTCATACTTCCGCAGCCCAAAGATAAACCTTATACAGAGGTTCAGGAGACGTTCTAGTTCGTTGAGCATCTCTTCCGTAAGGTCTGGGTAGGAGGTGTCAGCGTAATCTAAGATAGGTAGCAGTAAAGATTGTGCCAGAGCAATTTTCGTACTGGTCGGTAAGAAATTTTGCAATCTTTTTAGCGAGCCGTATGCAGCAAAAATTTTTCGACTAACCTCCGACACTTGCGGCCTCCATGATAGTATATTGTCAAATGTTATTCCAAGGTTTTTGACGGTTTGGCTGTATGGAACACAGACTCCTTCAAACACCACAGGAGGGAGAAGTCCAAAGTCGACTCTTGAGACAAACCATCGACTGCCAATTACAGTGAGTTGTGTCTTATTAGGATTCACACGTAATCCATGAGAGTGACTCCATGCGGAAATATGAGCTAGATCAGAATTGATGACAGATATAGCGTTGTTGAGCTCATTGATTCCCGCCTGAGAGTAGAGCTGGAGATCATCTGCATACAAGTGATACGAAGATTGAATAGGGAGAGTAATCGAGTTGATGAAGATAGCAAACAGGAGTGGGGACAAGACGCCACCCTGAGGTACACCAGCAGATGTTTCACACCACGAGGAGAAGGAATCTTCAACCCGGATGCGTTGCCGGCGACCAAAAAGGTAACTACGAAACTAGTCAATTGCCGTTGGAGATATGTTAAGGGAGTGCAGCTGCCCCAGTAGGATGTCAAAGTCAACGGTGTTAAAGGCATTGCTAAAGTCAAGCAGGGTCAGTACTGTCAGCTGCTGTCGCTCCATCCCCAAGCGAATATCATCAGAGACCTTGACAAGGGCAGAAGTCGTACTATGACCAGGACGGAAGCCGGATTGGAGAGGATTGAGTAGGTTATTGCGATTTAGGAACTGGCTCAGTTGGTTATGAACCAACCGCTCCAGCACCTTAGAAAGAAATGGGAGAATGGATATAGCACGATAGTCGGAAAATGATGCAGGGTTACATTTTTTGGGAATAGGCGTAATTTGAGCTTCTTTCCACGCTGTTGGGAATACGCCAGAGGCAATGGAATTGTTTAGGATTTTGGTCAGGACTGGAACAAGGATGTCAATAAGGGGTATGATCATATAAATCTTACTCAATAAAATAAAATTTCTGTTTTTTCCTTATCAACAGGGAAAAATTATAATGCATCAATATAAATTAGTGTTGAAGTGTTAAATTTTATAAAGTATTACCACAGAATTCATAATTGTATTACTAACGTTTTAACACTATCAGGGTAAAATTAAAAAGTTTGAACCTCCAAGCGATATTTTATCACCCAGTGATTTTCAAAAATTGGACCCCTGTTTTCTTTACAAAGTTGTTGGAAGTTTTAATTGTAGTTTTGTTGGTGCGTGCTTTTTACAAAAAAAATGTCGTCACCCAGGTAGCAAAATGACGTCAAAATGACGTCATAATACAGTCATTTTCGACGTAGGAGACGTCATAAATGACGTCTGTATGACCAGCCAATGACGTACTATTGTCACAGCCTTATGACGTCATATGAGGACGGTAGGATGACGTCTCTGAAGACGTACTGATGACGTCTCTTACGACGTACTGATGACGTCTCTTACGACGTACTGATGACGTCTCTTATGACGTACTCACGACGTACTGTAGTAGTTCATTCTGTAGACGTGGCTTCAAGACAAAGGCAAAGCGGCGCTGCTGTAGGTGGCTTAATAAAAATAAATAGCTGCATAACTGAAGATGTGATGTTATAAGTGATGTTAAGTCACTTTAACCAATCTAGCCATCTAGGAACGTTATTTATAGGTATAACCTATAACCCTACATTTCCACCACCAAGGAAATGCCACGGCTACATACCACGTCATACTGCGAGAGGGTCATTCTACGAGAAAAAATCTCAATACCACGATATACAAAATGCTGCGTTTTGTACAGCGCCATCTCCTACATATATTTATTACTATAAAAATGACGTCAGTTTGACGTACGATTCCGACGAATGCAGTACCCTACCAACCTTATATTAACCAAAAAAAAATTACGTACAATTTCGATGAATAAATTACTGACCCGTTATTCATTGAATAAACTGTAAGATTACGTCACTCTCCCGACTTTGTCGACCTACCAAAGACTGACCACAGCTGACCTTTCGCTAACTGACCCAAAGTGACCAGGATGGACATTAAATTTGAATGACCTTTAATGGACTTCAGCTGATTCTTGAAAAACGCTCACTGTTCACTGGTACAGCACAGTCCTAAAATGACCAAGAAGTGACGACATTTTGGCGATTTTTCCAAATAATCGATATCGTTTTGGGACTTCATTCTTTGTGGACATAGAAAAAATTTATTATAATTTCATTAGTTTTCTGTATTTCGTATAGTAGAAATGTCCTTAGGCACAATGTCACGTTCGCAGAACGTGATATTTTGCGAACGTCACATTTTGCTATGGTGAACCCTAGTGTGACATTTTGCGAACGTGACATTATGCGCCGGGAAGCTATATTCATTACTTCGGCTATGATTTATGAATAAACTTTCTGGTCCGATCCGACTGAGCGGCGATGGCTTTTCAATATACACTGGGTACATGTTAGTATTATTATAATCTAAGGTACATTTTATTCGTAGAGTTAATTGATCACAAGTAGGTACAGTAATGACTGAAAGTGACGACATCTTGACGGACGATTTCGACCAATACAGTACGGTCTTAAACTGACTAAAAATGACGTCAGTTAGACGAACGATTCCGACCAATGTAGTACCGACCCTGTCCTGACCAAAAAATGACGTCAGTTTTACGTCCTATCTCGACGAATGTAGTACTGACCCTAAATTGACCTTAAAATGACGTCAGTTTTTCGTCCTATCTCGACGAATGTAGTACTGACCCTAAATTGACCTTAAAATGACGTCAGTTTTACGCCTTATCTCGACGAGTGTAGTACTGACCCTAAATTGACCTTAAAATGACGTCAGTTTTACGTCCTATCTCGACGAATGTAGTACTGACCCTAAATTGACCTTAAAATGACGTCAGTTTTACGTCCTATCTCGACGAGTGTAGTACTGACCCTAAATTGACCTTAAAATGACGTCAGTTTTACGTCCTATCTCGACGAATGTAGTACTGACCCTAAATTGACCTTAAAATGACGTCAGTTTTACGTCCTATCTCGACGAGTGTAGTACTGACCCTAAATTGACCTTAAAATGACGTCAGTTTTACGTCCTATCTCGACGAATGTAGTACTGACCCTAAATTGACCTTAAAATGACGTCAATTTTACGTCCTATCTCGACGAATGTAGTACTGACCCTAAATTGACCTTAAAATGACGTCAGTTTTACGTCCTATCTCGACGAATGTAGTACTGACCCTAAATTGACCTTAAAATGACGTACTTTTTTCGTCCCAGACGTCATTTTGCTACCTGGGAAATAGTGGCAGTGATGAAGAGTTTTTGACGCCGCTAGAACTACAAGAAAGTGCGCAAGCGGTTATTGATTGCCTGAAAAATCTCGAAAAAATACAACAATGTAGGTATGTGATAGTTTTATACGTTGAAAAAGCGAGAAAAAAGCGCATTGATTTTCGGAAACTGTTTTGCTTGCTTATTATAGTGAAAAAGCGTATAAATATAAGCCAAGTCTTTGTATTCCATGTTGAAAAGTACCATATTGGCAAGACATGATATCAATATAATGGAATACAAAAAACTTACATCATATCTGAAAAGGAAATCTGAAATATTTTCCTCGTAGGTGAAGTATAAAGCACTATGTATCACTCGAAAGAAAGTGCGATTCCCAACTCGGGTGTATTGAGCCCGTCGGCTTCGCCTCAGGACTCAAACGACACCCTTGTTGGGAATCGGTCACTTTCTCCTCTCGGTGAACAATGTACTATTTCCTGATTCCAAGTATCGCGCTTTACCCGGAATAAAATTAACATGTATGAGAAGTGCGAAAGTTTAAAACAATTGGATACCTACTGCAGTGAAATAAAGCAAATTAAATTGTGAATGTACTGCAGTTAGATAATATAGAGTAAGAGTTAACTTACCTTAAACTAATCAAGCAAACAAAGAAATATAACACACAATATTTTAATAAAATCAAATAGAACACAGTTTTGATGTATAATTTCTCTAATATATAACCAACGAAACAAAGTTAAAATTTGATTGTACGATCCGTGATTAAATTTAAGTATATAATATTGTTTAAAGTTTTAAAAAAAATCATCGATAGGCGTTAAAAATAAGACAAATAAATTTAGAATGAAATCCGCGATGCGTGCGTCAGGTTAAACGCTCCGTCTATAGCTACTAGATACTATCGCTTGGAAAAGTCTAGTGATAACTTAAAGTGGCCACCTAACTTATTACTATAGCGACTAGTTAAATATGGTCATAGTCGTACCTTCCGCAAAGTATCGCGGATCAATGTTCTAAAAGTTTAAAATTACAGCCAAAGATTCGAATCCAAAAAAATCATGGCGCGTCTGGAGGCGCTTTTAGAATTTGGAAAATATTAAAACTAATAATATAAATGGTTTAAATATCTGGTATTTGGTTGATGTTGGTTTTGCGCAGTTCGTGGCGTCCTCCCGTGCTGCTAGGAAACCCGCAGTTGAAGAGGTGCTGCGGCAGAGAGCACGGTGCAAGCTGCAGATGTCAAATAGTCTCTCTGGAGACAGGGCTAGGCTGTGTTGCTGGTGCTAGCCGGAACCTACTGCCCGTAATCGGGCAGCTTTAGCTGCACGAATAAAAATGCGGCATAAGAGAGTGGCAACCTCTCAGTAACAAATATTACGTAAAGACAAAAATACTTACAAAATTGTAGGCAAAAAAGAAGGAAAGAAAACTGTGCTTGACAAACTGTTGCTTGTTGACAAAACTTTAAAAATGATTTTGATTTGATTTGATTTTTATATGGTTTATCTTGGTGTATTATATAATTTTTCAAAATATTCTGATCAATTTGACACAATATCTTTTGTAAAATCAAAATTTTGAATCCACTGTCAATGAATACAAACAGCCAGTCAATAAATCGAGAAAGAAGCAAAAAGTATCGAACACGAAAAAGGAATATGAGCGATAACGCTACACTACCTATACAGACTCACGCAGAAAAATCGATTGGCTATCGGAAACATAAATAGTCTTAGGAAAACTGAAACTGTGGATTTAGACCTTCCTAACATAAGCTTTGTTTTCCTTTTCTTACAAAATGTGATATCACATGGTGTAAGAGGTCGTTTTATGTTCGTACCTTTACCTATGTTCTTTGAAAAAAGTGGTTAGTTTTATAGTCTCAGTTATTTAGATCTTGAATAGAAATAAATAAATATTTTGGGACAATTTACACAAAGTCACCATGATCCCAAAATAGGCAAAGCCTGTACTATGGGTACCAGAGACTGATATACATACATAAATAGATAAATAACACCCAGACACAGAGCAAACACTCGTGTTCATTACACAAATGTTTGCTCTGGGCGGGGATTGAACCCGTGACCCACGGCTTGGAAGGCAGGCTCACTCACTACCAACCACACAAACTTACAGGCCAGTCAAAGGAAGCAGCACTTGTAATGATTCTCCCATAAAAACCAGCAGCGAAAAAACAGCTCCTAACTGAATTTGACTTTCCCCACCATCTTACTCAAGAGATTGGTTACATTCTTACAGATTTCCAATCTTGCCGCCCGAGCGGACGAGTTCAGAACATCAGCAGCATAAGGTATGTGGCAAAGGTCTCTCCTCCATCCTTTCCCTTTTCCCTATCTTAGCCCAACTCCTTTCAGCCCGAAAACTATAGCAAGATTGCAGGACAAGATAGGAACCTAATAAGAATAGTCCAATTTGACCTGTTTTGTTTTGTTGACCATACGAGTACAGTAAGTCTCATTACAGGTTTTTGTCAGGGTGCGAGTAATGAGTTTACATCGTACGTACATGTGGGTCGCACCCACGCCGATTTTACATGAAATATTTTTAAATGTGTAGGTTAATAAGATTCAAAACAAACAACTGGCCTAGTAGCAATTTCCCTTCTGTATATAATCGCAAAAAAACTTACGATGAAAGAGCTTACGTGGGATGACCGAGGTACAAATGGGCTGACGAAGTCCAGAACGACCTGGATGCCCTCCAAAGAGCCGACTGGCAAAAAGTGGCGTAGAACAAGGAAGAATGGAAAACTCTTGTGTCGGAGGCCAAGATCCTCTTTGGGCCGCTGAGCCAGCATAGTAAGTAAGCAGGTACTTTGTCACGGAGCGGGGCTGCATGCCTCGCATGCTGCCTCCTTTCGTGATCCTGGCTGTATTGTCCTGGCCCAAAATTCCAAATTCCTATTTTAAATGTCTTCTATCTCTGTTTTTCGGTGTCATTCGTGTCAAGGGGTACTGTCACGGAGCGGGGCTGCATGCCTCGCATGCTGCCTCCTTTCGTGATCCTGGCTCTATTGTCCTGGCCCAAAATTCCAAATTCCTATTTCAAATGTCTTCTATCTCTGTCTTTCGGTGTCATTCGTGTCAAAAACAGTCAGTTTACCTTTGATTCTGGTCGTGCTCGGACGTGCCCGCGCGCAGCACGACCACCGCCTTGTATTTTAATAAACTCTTAACTTTATGTTGGTATTTTGGATCCCCCACCCTGAAGAGTCTCAACTTCTGTCTGCCGCTGAGTAGCTTTCGGTGGCAACTTAAGCGCACATTGCTACAAATACTTTAACGCTAAGATGTTCACATCACAGCAGCATCAATCTACACACACACACACCCACATACACACTCGACACTTAAATATACACCATTTCTCTAATAATCAGCACATTTATGTAAATACCTACTGCTTCTATTGTAATTACTCATTAAAATTGTATTTCCTCCTGGTCCAGTGTAGCAGAGGCTGGTGTCTTTCATACAGGTCTCATAATATAGCTTCATAGATTAACTTTCTACGCTAAACTTTTTCAAATTATTGTCGTTACTAGGTTGTGAAAGAGCACTACCACTTGGCCATGAGCGTTTGACAGAACCTAGATAGTTGTCGAGCGTTTTTTGGTGCTTCGGAAGGCACGTGAAGCTATTGGTTCTGGCTACTGCCACTAAGTCAGAAGTCAAAAGACTGAAGTCAAAAGCCATTGGTGATTGGAATATTATTTGCTGTCTCACTGAACGGTAAAAGCCTTCGATTTTTTTCAATAAAACCGATCGCAGGGGCTTATGTTATGCCTCTTTAAAATTTTCCTTTAGCGCTTTACAATTTTTTAAAATTTTGCTAACGGTACATTTAGCTAGCGCTGCTCTTGCTTTCTGACTAAATGCTGAGATTAATGTCTCAGAATTAAATACAGAGCTTGAGTTTCTACAAGAAGATGTAGAGATTTACTTAGAGAGCGTCAGAGGCGAAAGATTGTTTTTATACGAGGGGTGTTAAATAAGTAGTGAGAATGAACAACATTTTGGTTGAAAATTCTTTTGGTATTTATGAACATTCATAGTTTATTTCAATACAAGGATGGTACCAAAAGCTTAGGCCATAATATTTAGAAACGCATAAATAATGAGTTAAAGTTCAACAGCCAGGTAGACAGTCCAGCAAGCAACTTGTTTGAAGTTATCCACTCTCCCTTCTTATCCTATACTGTATATACTCGTATAATATCTACATCTACACTAATATTATAAAGAGGAAAGATTTGTACCTATTTTTGTATGTTTGTATGTTTGTGATGAATAGGCTCCGAAACTACTAGACCGATTTGAAAAATTCTTTCACCATTAGAAACCTGCATTATCCGAGATGAACATAAGCTATAAAATATTTAAAAAAAAGTTAGGGTTCCGTATGAAAACTTCGATAATGTAACCCAAGGTGTGAAAAAAATACTAAATAGCATCCTTATATCGAGTACGCTGCCGAAACTATTAACAATAGAGCAAAGTAATGTACTACAGAATTATAGAAACCATCAATATCTACAAAAAAGTCCGCGATACCATATGTCTAACTATTACAGTTATGTCACAATAACTACTTTTTCATGTTAAAATATGTAATAGTAACGCCGGTACAAACTATATAGGCCACATTATTCGTACCTATTAATCCTTATCCAAATAAATGATTTCGTATTCAAGGCTATATCAGTACCTGTAAATAACTTTTTGAATTATTCATATCGGACATACCATTCAAAAGTTATCATGAGTGTAGTCGTTATCAAAATTGAAATTAAAGAAACAGCGCCCTAAGTGACTGTAATGGTTTTATCTACAACAGAGAATAGACACGAAAAATTTGACTGGTCAAGTGCGTGTCGTTCCGTGTGGTAGCGGCAAAGAATAGTGCCAACCCATCTCAACCTGTAGGTGTCGTAAGAGGCGACTAAGGGTTTACAAACCGGAAGATGGGCAGCGACATCTTTCCGTGTATCGCACCATCTTACATACTGCGGTCACCAACAACCGCGGTCCATGGTGCCAGCCTTAATGCTAACAAGCGTGGTGACTAAGATACTTCCCCTCCACATTCTTCTAGCAAGGGCTCGAATTCTGGAGGGAGCTCCCTGTCCTGTAGTGGACGTATTATGGGATGTTATGATGGTTTTGATGAAGTGCGTGTCGGCTCGAGCGAATTTAATGCACTTCTGCGTGACTAAGATGGTATGACTGCCCATAACTAGGACAGTATTTTTACCTTAGTGGTACGGAACCCTCGGTGGGAGTCCAACTTGCGATTGGCTGGTTTCTTTAGTAACCCCCGATGCAACAAGAACCTATATCTACCCGTGCGAAGCCGGGGCGAACCGCTAGTACATTTATATTTGTAATCGGTTTCTCGAAAACGGCTCTAAGGATTTTGATGAAATTTAGTATCCGGGGGTTTTTGGGGACGAAAAATCGATCTAGCTAGGTCTCATGTCTGGAAAAAATAGTTTTACCCGTGTTTTTAAGCATTAAAAAAAAATACCGCGTTTTAGACAGAAACCTACAGCGCCATCTGTTAGCGAGTAGCAAAGCTTGCTCACCCGATGATACTTTAATACTGCGGCGGCTATTATAGAGCGAAGCCCGGTCAACCAGGTACTAATATATATATAAATATATTTCTAATCGGTTTCTCGAAAACGGCTCTAACGATTTCGATGAAATTTACTATACGGGGGTTTTCGGGGGCAAAAAATTGATCTAGCTAGGTCTCATGTCTGGGAAAATTGGTTTTCCCCGAGATTTTAAGCATTATTTAAAATACTGCAACCTACAGCGCCATCTGTTGGCGGGTAGCATAGCTTGCTCTCCCGGTGATATTTTAATGTTGAGGCGGCTATTATAGAGCGACGCTTGGTCGCCCAGGTACTTTTATTTAACTGACAATCCTCTATTTTATTTAACTGACAATCCTCTACTCATAGTAACTTCCATCTCTTCCCTAACATATATAGAGAAACAGATACGGAAGCAAAAATTGAAGACATGGATCCCATACAAAGAGCTTTTTAGGACCAAAATTAAAACTTAATTTTTCAAAGGGATTGATGCTTCGGAAAACTGCGGGATTCAGGGTCCAAGGAGATGTTAAAGCTACGTAGAAAAGTGCATCTTATGTTAGAAAATCAGCCTCCACAACTACCAATCTCGGCGATTTCAGTCTACAACCACAGCTGTACGGATGGCGGCAATATGTTATTTATCATAGGCAACATTTATTTATTGTAATGTCAACATCGCTTATTCTCTGCTCATTGGTTGAAATGCTCTCTCGTGATTGGTCAAGATCTACGATCCAATTTTGAAATGTTTTAGTGATTCTCGATTCCTATGGCCGGAAAATTATGTGACCTGTTTAACGCTTAAATTTTACATGTGGTGAGGATATTGGTGGGGCAGACATGATAAAACTGTTCGCTCAATGTTTTAGAGGTTCTTTTTGCTGCTAGTCGCGAAGTCAACTAGATGGTAAAATTAATAGTTTGTGTATAACCTGCTGTGAATTTAAAAGATGAGTATTTTATAATTATTGTAATTTATGTCTGAACATAGTCCTAATGCTAATCGTTTCCGCTAAATGTTATTCTTTGTTTGTAGACTTTACCTACCCACGATAGCAATGTCAAACATTAGTAATAAGTAACAGTGTATGTAATAATTTCGAGTTGCATCTAAATTCATTCTGGCTAACAGGATTGTAATTCCTAGCAAGCGGAGTTATATCAGTCTAGTGTCTGTATGTATACTTGTGTGGGTAAGCGAATCAAATAATTTGGATGAGGTTTTCCAACTATATTAGTGTATTTAAATTGATCTAGTTATCTTACATTTGAAATAAAAGATGTATACAAAGTTTTTCATGGTTTTATTTATAAATGAATGCAGTAGATCCTGAAATATCTTATCAATTAATTTATAAATAGTCGTTTATTTTTTGGCTTATTCTCACTACTTATTGAACGCCGTAGTGTAGTATATCATTAGGGTACAAAATTCTATGAGTTCATACTTAATTCCTAAACTCTAAAGAGATTATAAATTATACCAGTTGAACAACAAACAAAACAAAGTGGCCAAATATAAATAAATAATAAATAAATCTTTATTTGCATTAAATGTGGTACAAATTGGTGTAACATTAACATAGTGAATCTCACATTTAACCAACATAATGGTATGCAAACAGAGAGAGTAGCATGCAATCAAATTATGTCAGAAGAAAAATAAATCATAACAATCACAATAAAATGTCAAGTTTACATAAAATAAAATATCAAATGTCAAAGGAGATAGTGCTAATATTAACAATAATAAAAATCAGTCAGATTAGAACTTGCAGGACATAAATTCGTTAATACTATAAAAACATTTATTGCACAAAAATTTATACAGCTCAGTTCTGAACCTATTATGTGGTAAATCTTTAATGGTATCTGGTAGTTTATTATAGAGTTTAGCCGACATTTGATAACAGTTTCGTTGACTAGCTGTAGTAGAGCAAGGAAGCGCTATCAAACGATCCGGATACCGGGTTGCGAATCCACATACTTCACGATTCTTTCTAAATATATATAAATTATTTTTAGTAAATAGACATACTTCAAATATGTACATTGACGGCAATGTTAATAAATTTAATTTTTTAAATAAAGGTCTACAGGATTCCATGGGTCCAACTCCACACATTGCTCTAATACATTTTTTTTGAATTATAAACGCTCGATTGAATTCCCCATAAAATGAGACCGTACCTTAGTATAGAGCAGATGTAGCCATGATAAGCTGTAAGTGCTGTCTTTTGACTACTAAGTGTTGTAAGTTTGTAGAGGGCATAACTGAATCGATTAATTTTTTTACAGACAATCGACACATGTTCCTTCCAATTCATATGGGAGTCTAGAGTTATCCCAAGAAATTTTTCCGTAGAACACTCAGAGATTGGTTCACCATTGTGGGTCACTGATATTTTTTGGGGGCGTCCATTTACATTATAAAACTGAAGAAATTTAGTTTTAGATAAATTTACAAATAAATTATTATGTTTAAGCCAATTAATTACCGTATTTATTGTATAGTTTATTTCATTTTGATAGTCAGTATTTGGAATTTTATTAATAATTATTGAAATGTCATCTGCATATAATGTACATTGATACTTAGTGATTGACGGGAGATCATTTAAATATAAAATAAATAACAAGGGTCCCAGGATACTTCCTTGTGGTACCCCAAAGTAATTTTTGGCGTAATTTGATTGGTAGGACGTTAAATGTAGAGACTCGTTTAGTTTAATTATTTCTACTTTTTGTTGTCTATCCCCAAGATATGATTTAATCCAACCAAGTGCGTGCCCGCGTATACCATAAGTTTCTAACTTTTGTAATAAAGTGGTGTGACAGACGTGATCAAAAGCTCTACTGAGATCAAATAAGATCATAGAGACAGGTATGCGTTTATCCATAAAGAATGAAATTTTCTTTACGATATTATAACAGGCCATAGAAGTGGACTTTCCTTTTTGGAAACCATGCTGCTCCGAGTGTAATATTGAGAATTTCTCGCAAAATGAGAACAGTCTTTTATAAAAAACTTTTTCAAATATTTTTGAGAGTACTGGTATGAGCGTGATTGGTCTATAGTCACCCATATTCTCCCTCTCTCCTTTTTTGAACGTGGGTTTTACCACGGATAACTTTAGAGAAGATGGAAATACACCAGTGGCAAAAGATAAATTTATTAAATAACTCAATAGGGGGCTAAGTTCAATGGAACAGGCTTTAATTATATTTGTACTTATTTCATCATAACCGGTGGCACTTGTGTTTTTTAAAGATTTTATAATAGTTTTTATTTCATTATCGTCAGTGGGCGTCAAAAAGAAAGTATTATTATTAAATGATAACGAACCCGGATAACTTTCAGTATTGGGATCCATGTCGATTTTGGGTAGGTTAATAAAATAATTATTGAATTCTGTTGCAATTTGTACAGGATTTTGAATTATTTGATTGTTATTCAATGTCAGGTGATGGACAGTGTCTGTTGGTGAACAGTTGTGCCTATCATTAATAACGTCCCATGTTGCTTTACATTTGTTCTTTGCCTTGTCAATATAATTGTTGTTTTTAGATTTTTGAGCAGATTTAATACATTTATTTAATAATTTAGAAAATATTCTGTATCTTTTCTTAATTTTGTTTGATTTATTTATATTATAAGAGAAACGTAATTTTCGCTTTGTTTTACAAGAGGTTCTGAGGCCTTTAGTCACCCAGTTAAGCTTAGATTTTTTATTATTAGTTACTCTAAGTCTATATTTTGGAAAACAAAGATTGTAGAGGAGTCTTAATTCCGAATGGAAGTAACTGAAAGCTTTTTCAGTATCATCACATGTGTATACGTCTGACCATGCATAACTCATCAAGCAATTCCTGAATTTTTCAATATTTTCGGGGCTAAAATCTCTTAAGGTACGATACCAGAACTTAACTGGTTTAACACGATTTTGTATCGGTATAGTTAAAATTTGTGCAGTTTCATGGTCTGAAAGTGAAACCGGTAGCGTATAACCCTGTGCGTCTTTGATGTTGCTTGCAAAGTGGTCCAAACATGACCCTTGTCGTGTAGGTGTTTTGATATGTAGGTCAAGGTCATAGCTCTCAAGTAATTCTTGCAGGTCACGTGAAAGTTTTGTATCTTGTAATGTATCAATATTCCAGTCTCCAGTTAAAATTATAGACTTGTTAGATTTCCGTTTTAATTTATCGAGCAAGATCAACATTTTATCAAAAAATATGCGAGTATTAGCCTTAGGAATCCTGTAGATACAGATTACGATTATATTGTAGTTTTTAATTTCTATACCGCAACATTCGAAGGTAAGTTCAGATGACAAATCTTTAACAAAAGGTAGCTCCTTTATTTCAATTGAATCGTGATGCAATATGCAAACTCCACCCCGTTTTTTGTACCTACAGAAAACGGAACCTAAGTTGTATTCTTTTAATTTTATATTTAATTCGTGGGTACGTTGAACAAATGTTTCTGAAAGACACAATAGGTCAATTGATTGTTTGAATTTCATTCCTAATTCTTGCAAAGTTAATTCTAACAGTTCTGTCTTACTCAATAATCCTGCAATATTTTGGTGCATAATTCTTAAGACGTTATCATTACTATTTATAAAAAAGAATCCGTATATTGATTCGACTCACTCTCATTTTGATTATTTTGATTGGACGTACAATTCTGCATGTTATTTATTTTGGTGTACTCATTGAAACATTGGTTTTTATTAGATTGAGAAAAAACCTGTGTATGACAAAAATGTAATATTTCTCTATAAATTGAAAAGCTCAGATTTGACTGAAAGTATTTTGTTCCTTGACGAGATTTACTGTAATTCATTCTGACAAACGTTGTGTTGCAGAAACCCTGACATATCATCTTTATATCGTAATTGACATTATAGTTATACATATTTCCATTACGGGGTAATCCACATACAACAATATTAGTATTTAAAGTAGAGCAAAGCCAATTAAGTAAGCTAGATTTCAGTTCTAAAGGATTTCTATCATTTACACCTCCAATCAAAACAATAAAGTCCTCGTTCGTTAGAGTGTTGATTTCGTCTTGACAAGTGTTCAACACATCAATTAAGTTCGCTTGGCTCTTCCAAAAACAGCATATTTCATAATCATCACCAATTAAGGTTTGTAGTGCTTGTTGCATTCCCCGTCCTTGTTGGTCTGCTAATATAAATATTTTTTTCCTCTTAGGTAAAGATTCGCTAGGTTCATCTCTATTGCATGTATTAAGATTTTCTTTCTCTAAATGTGTATGCGATGTATCCTCTTCTAGTGTAATCTTCGTGATATCAACTGCCTTTTCCTTCCTTCTGGATTTTTTACATGTACTGGAGTTCTTCGTCTTAATAGACGCATTTATTTTTGGAGTAGATGAACATATTAGTAGAAGGTTTTTAATTTTTCGGTCTTGTTCGTTAATTTTTTTTTCTAATATGTGCTTTTCTAATACTAGTTCTTCAATTAGACTGTCGGCAGTCTGTAACTTTGATTTTAGGTTTGTAATTTCCTGTGTGAGGGCTTCAATTTCTTTATTTTGAAATGTAGACAAGTCCGGTAAACTTTGATGATTATAGCTTGAATCGGATTCTGTTAACGCTGACTTTGGAGACGTCTCTGCTGGTACGGATGTGCTTAAAATGTTCTTGATATTTTTGGTATTTCTTTTATTACTATTTACATAACGATAGGTATCGTTAATTGAAGTTTCATTCGTGGGAATAGGCTTTGGTGGTATGTTATGTTGCAGGGGTGTAGAACTTATGATAGGTTGCTCAGTATCCTGCACTTCAGTAACAAGGGATTCAAAGGAGTTATCAGTTGGTACGTTTATTATGTGTATCTGCTGTGGCGCAGTATCTTCTATCCCGCTTTCGAATGTGGTTACTTCTTTTTCCTTTGCTAATATTATACATATAATCATATTAAGTTTGACGATAATAAAGAGTAGTTTTAACGAAAGAGCTAAGAAACTAGTAAAACAAAATATTATTTGTTACTTTAGTATTTGTTGTTTACTAAAGTAACAAATAATATTTTCCCTCCGAGCACTCTTACCTCTGAAATCTCTTCCACAGAGTCTTTCCTCTGCACCTCTTGATTATATTTAAGGTTTGCTCTTTCTTAGGACTTCTTCTTTTCCTTGTTCCTCTCTTGAGATCACTTTTCACTGAACTACTCGTAGCCGCCCGGTGGCCCAGCTTATATACCCATGCAATTCGTTACCTAACATTCTGGACACATTTTTTAATTTAGTTTTTTGTTAGATTTTTCTAGTAATTAGCTCTCTTTCTTCAGTTATCTCTTTCTTTTCTTTCTAGAATATTCTAAACTAATAACAAATGTTAAAACATCCATATGGGTGGGACCGGCTCGATTCGAACCGGCGACCATCGACTTGGTAGCTCAACGCCCTATCCGTTGGATAACGGGGCTCTTAGCTGACTTGTCATAATTTCAAAACACTTCTTTTTGACAGCCGGCATCCTGTGACCGTGTGACTCGTGACAATATTCTGAAAAAAATTACTATTTTGGTTTGGACATAGATTTAGTACTTCGCGCGCGGCGCCTTGGTTTAGAACCCTAAAAAGCGTCAACTGAGTATTCAAAGCTTTCGATCGATGGCTCTGAAGACAATTGCTAAATAACTTAAAATAAATGTGTCATAGATGAAGCGTGAAGTAAATAAACCTCCTTAGACAACACTTACAACCTATAGGAAAAATAAGTTGACAGTAAAATTTTCCTACAACAAAACTAGTTTTTTCTTTTTTTAAACCGGCTCATTGCAAGTTGGACTCAACAAAATTTAGTATAATGCCGGCAAGTTGCAAGTCATACAAATGACAGACATTTCTGGTCTATCTTGTTGTTGTCCGGTTTTTATCTATTGTCGAACGTAATCTTTATCGAAAAATCCTAGAGATAATTTTATCAGCACTAGCGTTGATTATCGATAAACCCATGACTATACAACGTGTACAATCGATTGACGCGTGATCTATTTTTTTCGTTTACAAGATAAGATAATTTATTTGCTAAAAATATGGTGATAATGGTGGTACAATTTAAAGTATGTGCTCATATTTTACCATAAGAGTGGCAGGCAAAATTCATCCATCCAAATCCAAATCTTTCCTATAAATAAATATTAAATAAATATTAATAATTAAATATTTCAATATTTTAAATATTATTAATTAAATATATTTAATAGAAGCGTTTTACCTCACAATAAAACGCATATTAAATACTTACCTTATTCGAAACCTATACATAAATACATGAGAGTAGCACTTCCGTTTTCCTCAAGTACCGCTAACTTCAGTGCGTTTCCCTATTGGTCGACCCTCCCTTCCACCGCCAGCAGGCGAACCGACCTGAACGTAGGCCGGGCTCGCTTCGAGCTCATTGCGGCTGCAAGTCTGCCAGGCAGGACTTATTGTATAGGTTTCGAATAAGGTAAGTATTTAATATGCGTTTTATTGTGAGGTAAAACGCTTCTATTAAATCCTGTACCGTTATTCGAAACCTATACATAAATACATGAGAAGTGTTTGATATCGCCTGGCGGTGGATGGTATATGTTTTTCAGCATCTATGAGACAGAGACGCCAATGTATTTAAGAGGTGTGTACCTATGTATATGATAGAGGATGAACAAAGCAATCCGGAATTTGATTTTTATTTTATATTACATAATCATATTAAGATATTAAAAGGGTTATATTTAAATTAAAAATAGACTTTTATTTATTCACTTGCATATTTATTATGATATTATGTTAGAACAACTAAAGAGGAGTCCTATCACTTACACATATATTTTAGACTATAAGTGTTAGCATTGTGGCCAATTAAGGAATAATTAATGAACAGAAACAAGAAAGATACATAAGCCATATTGCAATCAAAACATGAAAGGACACCTTAAGATGTTTTTAATTATTACAACGTAGGAAACATTAACAGAACGAATCAACCAATTAACACAAACTAAAAAGATACATAGGCAAGATTGTTGCAATTAAATTTAACATAAAGGTCATCTTAAGTTGTTTTAATTATTACAACTTAGGAAACAATAACAGAACAAATCAACCACAGTAACTAAGGCTTTTATATAAGTATGTAATTTTCGAAATAACCCTTGTAATTTGAGGAATACGAGTATCACGTTGATTGGAAGTTATTACTCAAACTTTTAGAACTCCCGGAGCTGGGCTGGTAAATTTCTCTGCGATAAAATTGTCGAAAGGTATTTCCCGATCGCCAATTTGATCTAGAGGAAAGTTTTCTATCCAATTTTTTGAAGCCACGGCTGCTCTTACACTCCCAGGAGAGGCCTTAATACCTGCGTCTCGTAAAAGGGATTTTACCCATCCTGCTAAAATAGTGCGACTGGCTGGACGAGGTTCGCCTCTTACGGTAATAAACAGCCTTGTACTTTTGCCAACGGTTCGACGATGCTCGCCGATAGTGATAAGTTGTTTCACCCAGTGATACGGATTTGTAGACAAAGGCTGACCAGAATTAAGTAACCTCCAACCTGACTGTCTGTTGTCTGCAAAGTCCGTCTTTGAGCCGAAGGTTGGCCATAGGGTGATACTGTCATCTGATTCGGTCATGTGCTGTGAGTCAACGCACAGTAGAGTTAGGTCATGGATCCTTCTGCCGGAGCAGAGGAGAAGCAAAATCGCAGTGTGTCTTGAAACTTCGAACAGATTGTCATCTAACGTTTGCCTTGCCTGTAAAAAAGATGTCAGGACTGAGACATCCCATATTGGGGGCTTCGGATCTTTGGGACGCTTTAGCGCGATTGCCTTTAAAACTTGTTGCACTAACTTATGGCTAGATAATGATCCAGACACGTCAGTTCTGGTGAAGGTAGCTACAACAGACTTGTGGAGTAATATGGTACTGTACGCTAGACCCTCTTTTTGGTGAAGGTCCGACAGGAACCTGGCTAAATCTGAGCCGCTAGGACCGGTATTGTCTACATTACTTGATTGTGCCCACTTACACCAACGATTCCAAGCAACCTTGTAGGTATTTAATGTAGACTCTCGCCAACTTGATAACAACAAACGTCTTTGATCTGGGGACCAATTCGTCAGATCCCTAGTCCACCAGCACACTTCCAAACTTCTAGGGTCATTTTCGTCGCATTCGGGGGAGGTTCTTGAGTTGTTGTGTCCAGAAGTACCTGCTCTAAGTTCCAAATCGTGTGAGGAGGGGCTAATGATCTGGCCTTCAGGTCGGCCCGCCAATAAACTCTCTCCCACCTCGGAGCGGTTATCATGTAAACTCCCTTTGCCTGGTTCAAGTGAAATAGTACTTTCGGAATTAGACAAGGTGGAGGGAACACCCAGGCTATCTTGAATGTCCAGTCTCTGCTCAGAGCATCGTAAAACGCTGCCCGGGGATCTCGTTGATCTAGGGTTGAATAAGTCGGTACTACATGAGCGGTTTGAGAGGCAAACAAATCTTTTTCCGGCTGCCCCCATTTTGCAAAGATTATCTTTGTCGCTCTGGGTAACAGGTACCACTCTGGCGGCGGTTGTAATCTCGATAGACGGTCTGCTTCGCAATTGAATATTCCGGGTAAATGATAGACCCTGAGGTGTATCTCGTGGAGGTCCAGTAACTGGTAGACTCTGTAAGTCAAATTCATTAAGGGTTCCGAATGAGTACCGCCTTCGTTTAAGTAGGCCACGACAGTACGACTGTCGCTCTGTAGCAAGATTGACGCTTTGTGAATATCTAAAGTTCGGGCTTGTTCGAGGACCTTCAACACTGCTAACAACTCTTTCTGATTGCAATGGAGATGTTTTTCTGTTTCTGTCATGTTCCCGACAGGTTCAGATTGTTCAATCTTGCTCCCCAAGCCAAGTCCGATGCATCGGTTGTTAGAAAATGCGAGGGAGGCGGTATTTTTAAGGGCGACGAGTTCTGGCAGTTTTGTGCCCACCATTGAAGTTCTTGAGTGGCCATTGGTGGCAAAAACCAGCGTTTCTTTGGATGACTTCTGAGGATCGAGTTCTGGAAGCGTTGTAGCATTCGCTGGTTCAGTCGCCCGCGAGGCACCACGATACTGGCAAAATTCAGAACCCCCAGAAGCGTCTGAGTCTCTACAAGATTCAGCTTTGTTTGATCTCTCGCTTTCTGTACCAGATGTCCAATTTTTATAATTTTCTTTTCCGGAAGAAGCTTCTCGTCGTGCCATGGATCCCAGAGGATTCCTAGGTATTCGATAGAAGTTTGGGGCTCGAATACGGATTTCTGGCAGTTGATTTGCCAGCCCAATTGAAACAAAGTCTTGACGACGAGTTTTGTTTGCAAGACCAGGGTGTGATGGTCTTGGTGAGCGATAAGAAAATCGTCTAAATACACGAGTATCCTTATGCCCTGGTCTCGAAATTTTTACGCCATCCAGTTTGTCACTGAGCAAAAACTCTTGGCGACGAACTTAAGCCAAATGGCAGACAAGTCATCTGTAGTAGTTCGTTTTCGTATACCAGTCTTAGGAAACGCCTGTGCGACCGTGCGATGGGTAGGTGGAAATAGGCCTGTGACAAGTCTATTTTTGTAAGCCAATCCCTGGTTTGCAGAAAATCCGGAACCTTGAGTACATTTATCAGCTGGAACTTGTCTGTGTGAACAAACTTGTTTAGTGCCTTCAAGTTGAAAATCGGTTTTTGCGAGCCGTCGGTCTTGGCTACAAGAAACAGGCTTGACAAAAAGCTGGCGCTTATTTGAGCTGGTTCCAGGATCTTTTGTTTTTTCATGGATTGAATTACTTCTGTCATTTCGGGTGATGTTGGAACTGCAAACTTTTGTCCGGGTCTTACAAGGGGCGGTTTCTTTTGAAAGGGTATTCGATAACCTTGAATGATCTTTAGTATGAATGGCGGTGCTTTCATATTTTGCCACACATGTACAAAGTTTTGAAGTTGCCCTGCCCGGAAAGTCCGCGAGTCAATATTTGCGACGTTTATTGGACTTGTTCTTGTAGCTGGGAGAAGATGATCGCTTAGTGCCACTTCTTTGTTCTGGGTAAGATGACGTACCGTGTCTTGCCCGAAACGGGGCACTGTTGCGCGAGTAACCCCCTCTTTTATTCCCAATATTGCTTGGTCCTTGCGCAGGACAGCATTGGTGTTGTTGGTGGTAATGACCCTGCGCGGGTAGGTAGTACCGTTGAAAATCAGGGGCACCTTGCGCAGGTGCTCGTTTTTTATTATAATTGTTATTATTGCCTTGCGCAGGCAAATTATGATATGTGTTTTGAGGCCCTTGCGCAGGGCGGCTTTGATTTCTCGAGGTTTCCATTGTCTTGGCTTGCGGCCAGAAGTTCTTTCTAACACCTCCGGCTTTTTCCAAATTTGAAGTGAAGTGATCAGCTGCGAATAGGTTTGAGCAAGATGGAGGAATTTTTCTGAGGGTAGTTTTAACAAGAGGGTCTTTCACATGTCTTAAAATTCCCTCCCTTCTTTGTTGAATGAGGTCTGCTCTATGGCCACACACTAGCTGCAAGGCATCCACTGAGACCTTGTGAAAATCGCCCTTAATAAAGATGTCTTCGATCTTGTTTTTCATATCTAAAACTGTAACATTCTCAGACTCTTGAAACCATTTTAAAAGGTTAGAGAGTCCGTCTTCAAGTACTTCTTTTTGTTCTTAGCAGCGAATGATCTTTCGGCGTACAGCATACTTTTAGAGGTTTCATATTGTTTAACCTCTTCGTTCGCCTCGAGCTCAACAAAGCCTGGCGAGTGGCAGTACGTTTTTTGTGTATCAGCATAACGAATTTCACACCAGGTAGGTTCTTCAAACCTTTGAATACTTTTCAACGTACGTAAATACGGTTCTGGCGTAATTGGAACAGAAGGTTCTTTCACATTTGTGTCCATTTGTAGTTTGAATTTTGCATCAAATTGGTCGGGTTGCGGTTGGGGTTGAGCCTTTGACTGAGCTTGTGAGTCAGAAACGGGCGAGTCATACTGACAGTCGCGATACAAAGAACCGCTAACATTGGGATCGAGCAAAACAGGCACATCATTTTCGTAATCACACATAGGGGTACTTGAAGGCGGAATTTGATTATTTTGCACTTGATCACGCAAATCAGAAAACTGTTTAGAAAGTTTTTTCAACATACGGTTTTGGCGGCGACGGCGACGTCGACGATTCTTCCTTGAAGATGAATTCGAGTCGGAACTTGAGCTTGAACTGGAACTCGAACTAGAACTCGAGCTGGAATCTCTGCGTCGCACCTTTTTATTATGTACATTTGAATCATCTTTCTCCTTCGGGTCGTTATCGTCATTTGAATTATTTATTCATTATTACTGCAACAAAACTGTAATGAATCACTGGGAAAAAAAACGCAATCACCTCGAAAATAAAATAAAACTCGAGGGTAGAAAATAATAAAAACGAACGATAAAAATCGTTGTGCTTACCACAGTTAGATAAAAGAAGATTTCTTAAAACCTTACTTTTAAAATTTGCGATACAATTTTAACGGTCGTCGTATATATTTGTTCGTCACTGTGGACAGAATGCCAGATCTTCTGAAGACGACCGTTCGCGTCGAGGAAAACAGACGCCAATGAGCTCGAAGCGAGCCCGGCCTACGTTCAGGTCGGTTCGCCTGCTGGCGGTGGAAGGGAGGGTCGACCAATAGGGAAACGCACTGAAGTTAGCGGTACTTGAGGAAAACGGAAGTGCTACTCTCATGTATTTATGTATAGGTTTCGAATAACGGTACAGGATTTAATAAATATATTAAATGCGAAAGTAACTCTGTCTGTCTGTCTGTTACGCTTTCACGACTAAACCGCTGAACCGATTTTGATGAAATTTGGTATGAAGATAGTCTAAACCATGAAAAAGGACATAGGCTACTTTTGATTTCAAAAATGAGACTGGAAGGGGGTGAAATAGGGGATGAAAGTTTGTATGGGAAATCAATTAAATTATATATGTTACGCTTTCACGGCTAAACCGCTAAACGAATTTTGATGACATTTGGTAAAAAGATAGTCTAAATTATCAGAAAGGACATAAGCTACTTTTTGTTTCAAAAATGAGACTGGAAGGATGTGAAATAGGGGATGAAAGTTCTTATGGAAAATCAATTAAATATTTTATCACTTTTTTGAGCTTTCACGGCTAAACCGCTGAACCAATTTTGATGAAATTTTGTATGCAGATAGTCTAAACCATAAGAAAGGATATAGGCTTCTTTTGATTGCAAAATCGAAACTGGAAGGGGGTGCAATAATGTATGAAAATTTGTATGGGGCATCAATACTTTATTGCGTTTTTAACTATCAATTATAATGTCTAAATATGAATGTAGTTTCTATTTAGGAGTAGAGGAAGAGATAGGGATAGGGGTAGGAATACGGGTAGACGTAGGGGTAGGGATAGGTATGGGGGTAAGGATCGGGTGGCGACGGACATAGGCTTCTTTCCATTGCAAAATCGAAACTGGAAGGGGGTGAAATAAGGGATGAAAGTTTGTATGGGGCATCAATACGTTATAGCGTTTTTAACTATCAACTATAATAAAATATATTTATGAATGTCGTTTCTATTTAGGGGTAGGGTTAGGGGTAGGGATATGGGTAGAGATAGGGGTAGGGGTGGGGAAAGGGTTGGGGATAGGGGTAGGGATGAATTTCTAAATTTCAAAAGATAAATAAATTTGTAGTAAGATACGAGTAGCATTAAACTTGAATAAGTACAAATGCATCTTTTACGTAGGGATCAAGACGGAAAAGCGTTCCGCAAAATATGCTTTAGTTAGGTAAGTTCGAGTTCTGGTTTTTTCATAAAATCCACGCGGACGAAGTCGCGGGTAACAGCTAGTAGATAAATAACACCCAAACACAGATAAAAATACTTGTGAGCATCACACAAATGTTTGCCCCGTGCGGGGATCAAAATCGCGGCCAACGGACCAGTAGACGGGCTTTATATCAACCACACCAACGGGCTGTTTATCAAAGTGGCGAAATTCGCCTGCGACATAGATGAGCTACGAGTAAGTTGATTTGAGTCGAACAATATTAATCGTAGTAACACAGCACTGCGGTTTCGCTCGCATATAATTTTTTACCCGTGGAAAAATATTTTTTTTAAAACGGTTTAGAAGGTCCTTGCCAAAACTAATAAAAACAAAAGAAAAAGGGAACACAAAAAAAAAAGATTTTATCATTGATTAGGTCTGGACGCTTTTTGACTAATGACTAAACTAATGACGAAATTAAGCGTTATAACTACTGATTATTTGTTTGTTCTGACACTGCACTTATGTCTTCCATTACGCCAGTTGTAATCCCTATCTGTATCTTAATGTTAAGTTATTTCCACACACACACCCTCACACATTCTTACACATATCACGCACCTGCTACATATATCTTCATCCTCTATACATCATCAGCTCTGGAAAAAAGTGACCTGTCTCAGCTATTCAAACCCATGCTTTTACACCTGCAAACTCGACTTTTAATGTGCCTAGTGTAATGGGACAAGCCTGCCTCTAATAAAAATAACATCCCAACCATATTTTTTAAGGAGCGCGGTAAACGTTTGGATTGACTTTGGATTGCAAATATAATAAAAAGGCGTAAGTGCCACTATTTTGTTTAGCAAAGCAGAGCCTTAAGTCTGGGACTTAAAGCGCATCTGTTTGCTACTGTAAGGAACATTTAAACACACACACTAATAGTTTCAGGTCAGGGAGTTTTGGCGCGTAAATGCAGCGCATTTGGGTTTTCAACCAATAAAGGAAGCGCGTGTCTTGGCATGGAGGGCCAATGACGTTACGAAGGGAAAGGCGTCGCTCGCGCCAGCGGCGTTGGCGAAGTATAGAGGGCCAGCGGGTCATTCGGTGTGCATCCTCTCACGAGAGGGGTAGTGAGTGAAGTGCTTGTGATTGATGTGCAAAAAGGCACGATATAGAGCCAGTGTATTATAGAGAAATTAGTCACCGTCGAACAAATGTGGATCCGACTAGTTCACATATAAGCATACCAACATGTTCTTTTTTTTGTTAATTATAGATATAATTTACCGTTTGCCATTTGAGATTAGATTGACTAGTATATTTTGCACCTTTTGATATAAATTTCAATTTCGAGCCTAGCCTATTTGCGACCTAGAGTCAACCGTAATCTGAGACGGCAAACTTGAGGTGTTAGTGGCCACTATAAAGCTAAGCAATAATTATAATGATTTGATTGTACCTATATGTCATGTATGAATTGTATGGTTAGGGTACAACCAAGGGGGGTTTGTTTGTTTCGTTTGTTCCCTCCTTTTTACCTGCCACATTTGGGTTTTGCCAAACGAAAGCCAATGAATACCGATACGCCAAATTGCGTTAATTAATTCTAAAATAACTTGATATTTATACTCCATAAATATATCCATCGGTTTCGTTGGCGTAAAGTAATGTAAACTTTATAAGATGCAGGCGCTTTATGTGGTAAATAAAATACTTACTGTTTGTTACCACAAAATTCTTTGTTTCTCTCAAAATATTACCTACTCCCTAACTTGTAATAATTCCAGGCCTTTCAAGCACAAAAGTAAGCATCTATTCTTGCCTAACTTAATAAGCCGAGCTATTCTAAAACTTTGCCATTTACAAGTAAATTTGCCATTGTATTAGTATCGCACAGCACAGTGCTTGGCTAGACAAAACTGTGTAGTATTATTTTATCAATCGGTCCAATAAAAGACGATCAACAAAATTTAAGACTAACAAATCGAGATAATACATTTCGATTTATACATGGGTTCGACTCCCATCGCAGGATCATAAGGCCGTGACCCTTACATCTGGTCGCCGTGAAGCCAAGATCTAGACTTCGTGTCTACGCAGTAGGTAGTACACGGCTAGAAAGAACTTAAAATAAATAACACAACGTAAACTTTTATAGATAAAATATTTAAGGTGCTTGTTTAGTCCAAAACATCTGGGAGAGGAAGCTTAAAATATAAACTATTGTAAAAACAAATCTCAACTCAAAGAAAGGCATTTAAAATAATAATAAAAAGATGCTTATTTAATTTAAATATCTGGGAGAGGTAATTTATTGAGAAAATACTGGTATAGCAAATGACATTTCCAGAACAGTTATTATTATGGCCATTTTAAACACCTTTTACTTATACTGTTGCATGAGATATTACTGTGTGCTATTTTCAGGTTTTAAATTGCAATCCAACGTCCAATCCGAAATCATAAAAATTCGCACAACAAAATTTTGATTCAAATTAATTTGTTTAATGTAGATTATTTACAGAATACTCATTTACCGTAATAACATGCAGAATATAATGAAAGTAGAGCAAGCCTTGGTTCGGAATGAATTTATTACAAGAAAAATAAATACATAAATAAACATTCTAAAGTTGATCCATGATTTGGTAAAAATGTTGCATATTACTCATCAAACAAAAGGATGCCTTGCCAACCTTAAAGCGAGCAGGTAGCCCGTTCTAACAGGGCTTGGGTATGGGCGATGAAGAATATTCCGTTACTTCTCTTTTGTTGTAAAATGCTAAATAAATGAAGCGCACATTCGAGCTAAGAGTGAACAATAGCTGATTGCGACAAATTTTAAAAGTACTGACACTTTCATGTTAGTTGTTTTATTAATGAATAATGGATTTTATTTACTCTGACATACCTGTCTAAGTCATTACAACATGTCATATTAAAATAAAATGGGTTACCAAATAACGATCAAATGAACTGAACACATCTTAGGAACCCTTAAATAAATTAGCAAATATAATAAATAGATGAATAAATAATTATATTAATAAATGGTCATATCCTGTTAGACTTAAAAATCAGATTGGATTAAAGACATCGAAAGCTTAAAGAAATTATTCATCATCATATCAGACAAAACGCATATTGCATTTTGATAGCTTTAGTTTAGATTCATCATTCATCATCATATCGGACAAAAGGCACATTGCATTTTAGTAGATTTCTCTAGAGATTGCTGATAGATGAATCGAGGTAACTATGGTTTAGGCATTGCCTGAAATAGTTCATGGGAAGTTAAAGCGTTGAAAGAAGTATTTGTAGTCTTGAGGTGTTATTATCATTAAATTAATGACAAAAGTCTTGAGTACTGAAAGGCTTTTAAGTGAACGACTGTATGCAGTTAAATTTTGGTATGAGAAGCGTTGAATCTTTTAGATCACGCTTATCAATTATTTCATAATATTGAAAAGTTAATAAAGACAATGTCAGATCTGACTTGAAAATATACCTATATGGTATTGTACAAATATACAAACAATCAAATGCACCGGGACGCTGGTTACACAATAATAATTACATCCACGTTCGATTGAAAGTCGCAGCCTGCCACCACCAGTGCCACGAGCCACTTGCGTGTGTGTGTTAGGGACTCCATTCGAATATGACCACGATTAATTCGCAGCTCCCCATGGGAGGAAGTTTCGCGGTAAACAAATCAACATTTGATTGGCAATCGCAGTCTGCCACCACTAGTGCTAGGAGCCGCTGGTGTGTTAGAGATACCAATTGAATCATCTGGGTGGAAGTCAGATTTGACCTAGTCTTAAGAAGACAATAGAATCCAATCATTAATACAAAAACTTATACCTAAACGAGACAGCTACAGTCGATTCACCCCAAAATAATGTAGTATTAATCGAATCGCTTTATTTGGTCACATACATAGAGATACAAAACAGCAGTCAGTATTTATAAAAATAAATTAGTGTCAGTATAACGATAGGTAAAGACATTAAGGTTTTGAAAGAGCTACAGCGGGTATAAAGTTTACATAATTTAAATTCCGGGTTATATGATAGCAAGTTAGAGAAGAGAGACAAAAAAAATACACAGCTTAAGTTATATACAGTTAGGCTAGTAGTTAGGTAGGTAATATCGTTAAGGTTAGGCTAGGTTTAATATTTCGATAGAACCGAAAAGGTAAGTAGGTATAAATAACCAGAGGTTCCAAATAGGTATTGTTTCAAGTTCTATGAAAAGGCCATGAGACAATGAGGCCTACTAGACTATGAGGTACAATAGTACTAAACCTAGGATAGCATAAAAAGGGCTCGCAGTATGGTAGCGCTAGTAGGTGTGTAAGCACTGTCCACAAATCTAAATGCGTCCATATCCATAATTTTATTGGTTTAAACATAGAGGGTTAGATTCTCTCATGATCTCAAAGTTGTATAAACTTTAATCAAAAACTACTTGAATCGATTATTCTGAAAGCTTTTGATCTGATATGATTTGGTAATTGCGAAAAAAAAAAAAACAAACTAAGGGATTACTACTGCGTTAAGTTCAGATGACTTAACAATAGATAAGGACTATAAAAAGGGCATTATCAAAGTAGTACCAAAGATAAACTTACAGTTGTTATGCACAGCGATAAATAACAACGAGTAATCACTCAGGTCTTCAAGCTACGCTAGATTTTATAGATAAGGTATTGTAAGTGTATGTTATAAAGTAGGTAGGTAAGGGGTGTAAAGCGTATTTTGAACAACGAAACGAGCTTATAAAAAGTTAAGAAATTTCTCAAAGCATATTTATTAGGTATTTAGGTGATAGGGCAGTTATCACTTAGGTTAATAAAGGTCGATAGTGGCTTATTAAGGTTTAGCTGAAATGACTTAGATGTTATGAGTTTTCAAGCCAAGACTAAAGTCTGAGATCGTTGATTTAGGTAACGTGCCTTCCGAAACACGAAAGGGAAAGTTTTCATCTATAGGCTAAGAATGCTTGGAATAGTGAGCGAGGTAATACTTAGTAAGTTTAAGAATAATTTTAAAACTGCGATAAGAAATGCAGTTTTGTTTCTAAGAACGGTCGAAACAAAAGAAAGTTTTTTGACGGCAAGGGTCCGAGTAGGTAGCAGATGACCCAGGAAAGGCCACGGTTTAAAACTAAAAACAGATGTGCTGAATAGAGCTTTGAATATCGTAAGTTTTAATTTTTTGTTGCTTGCTTTTGAAGCTTGCAATAATAATGGCATTCCCAGCGTCATAGAGTTATTTAGAAAGCCGACGGTCTCTAAACAATAGCTACAGAGCATGCAGCCGGACGTTAGTAATAAACTTGAGCGAAGGATAAAAAAAAGGGAACTTTATGGTTCTTTGTTAAAATTCTAGAAACTAATAACGTTAACTAGCGGATGATTTTGCTATCGGTTCGAGCCCAAGCTAAATCATTTATAATTGATAATTCAGTAAGTGTAAGACTAATCGACAGATGAGGTTTTAAAAACGAAGCTTGATTTAAAATCCTCAACTTTTATAGCAGTATGGTAATAATTCATAATAACTAATATATAGGTATTAGGAGCGAAAAAGTAATGAGTAAGGTCATGGTATGAGATAGGTAATATAGTTTTCTCTTAAGTATAAGTAGGTATATCCTAATACAAGTTTTAATCTAAAAGATTAGCTATTGGAAAAAACGTATAAAGTTATCCTGTATTTCATTTGTAATGTGACGCGGAACCCTAAAGGCACACAAAAGGATTGCTAGAAATTGTCTATCTGGCTGGGTAAGAATTTCAAACAATGGCGGTTGATAACCGTTAGGTAAGGCAAGTAGCTACAAGAGTAGATTTTATGGTTGTATGTTATTGAAATAAAAAAAAAGAAGTCTTAAAAACAAGAACTTCGTGGTTCAAAAATTACTGAACTGATATAGTTTTATTAGAAAATTAGATAATGTCGAGCTTGTAGAAGCGAGTGGAATATCGATAGGTACATACTTTAGCTCAGGAGTGGACTACTATAATTGAGTTTGGTGATGAAATGATCGATCGTAATATTCCATGAAACGCCCACTTCAGTACAAGGAGCTACCTCCAGAACTCCAGCAAAAACAAGTGGTACTTAGGAGGAGATTAACCATGGTCACCACACTTGTAAGCGTTGCGGCGGGTGACCGCTGTTATTGACGACCGCAGTATGTAAGATGGTACGATGCACAGAGAGAAAAAAAAACAGGCTGCTGCCTGTCCTTCTGTTCATAAGCCCTTAGTCGTCTTTTGCGACACCCATGGCAAGAGATGAGTTGGTATTATTCGCTGCCGGAACCACACGGGTCCGTTATTTGCCGCAAATGAGCAATAAGATTATTGAATACAATTAATTTCGGTGATAGTAAAAGGAAGTGCGACACGATTAAGGTAGATTTGGCCAGCAGTAAAATGTGAAAGGAAAACGATAGAGATACTAAGGTTGAGAAAGAAAATCAGGTTTGATTAAATTTTCGTATAAAATAAAATATATGGAGATTTACTTTACCTTGAGAAGACAAAGACAAGATCAAAGATTGTGATTGTCATAGGTCCGCAACCAAAACAAAGAATTTAGTGGGATCTAGATTATTTTGACCTATTTTGGATAGATAGAACAATAGTTCATGTTCAAGTCATGAGAACATAAAGCGTCTCAAAATAATGCCAAGCAAAGCCCTGTTAAATTAAGATAAGATGATTTATTACTTTCCACATGGTCATTCAAGGTGTTATCATATATACATAGTTACACATGTAGACCCAGAAGGGCACAACAATTATTATTACTAAGTTACTAATAACTATATTATTATAATTTTAATTAAATCAGAAATTAATTATCAGAAACAGAACTTGACAATAACAATGAATATAATTTACATGAATATTAAATAATAAAAAAAAAAACAGATCATGTCACAAGTACCTGTCATAACGATTAAGCGATAAAATGAACTTTGTTGACATCGCATATCGCCTACCTTATTTCAATGTAGGCCATTTTGTCTAACAAAGACGAGATGTGCTGCCGAAATCTTTAACAAATAAAAGGTAGTTAAAAGGGCTAGCAGCTCATTGTTATGACTGCTCATAGTCGGGCTGAAACTCACATACAGTTTATTATATAATATACAGATAAATACATAGCTGCACTCATACTCTGGTGAAAAGGGAAGGACTCAAAAGTCGTTATGACCAATGAGAGTAGCCATTTAATCAGGTTACAGGTTAGTTACCATTTACTCTGTGTAAGTTTGAATGAGAAGGGGGCGTCAATACAAAAAGGTAACGCCCACATTTATGACAGTGCTAGAGAAACTAGTTACATAGTACATGAGCAGGTAGGGTTTGAGACAGATAGAGGATTTATATACGAACCCTTAGATTATGTACCGGCTATGTACATAAATAGGAATTGTATGCATATGGATAGCTGTGTAGTGTTAGGAAGATTTATGTTCGTTGAGTTAGGTAAATAGGTTCGCTAAGTAGATTTATTTGCAGATATGGTTATATTATGTAGGCGTGTATATTTATAGTAAAAAGATAAGGTTATGTGCACGAAGGTAGATTTGTATACAAGAAAGGTAGGAGATTGTAATACATAGATAGGTCTTAGGGTGAAGTAGGTGATATGATTAGGGTTATAGGTTGTTAGAGAAGTTAGGAGAATAAATTAGCTGAAGGTTAAGTAACGTAGGGTTGTTGCGTTTGTTGGTGATAAGGTAAGATTGAAGCAAGTATTATGAAATTATTATTTGTGTAGAGAGCTAGAAGAACAGGTTCTCTAACTATCTACAGGGAGAGGGATGTAATGGGACAAGCCTGCCTCTAATAAAAATAACATCCCAACCATATTTTTTAAGGAGCGCGGTAAACGTTTGGATTGACTTTGGATTGCAAATATAATAAAAAGGCGTAAGTGCCACTATTTTGTTTAGCAAAGCAGAGCCTTAAGTCTGGGACTTAAAGCGCATCTGTTTGCTACTGTAAGGAACATTTAAACACACACACTAATAGTTTCAGGTCAGGGAGTTTTGGCGCGTAAATGCAGCGCATTTGGGTTTTCAACCAATAAAGGAAGCGCGTGTCTTGGCATGGAGGGCCAATGACGTTACGAAGGGAAAGGCGTCGCTCGCGCCAGCGGCGTTGGCGAAGTATAGAGGGCCAGCGGGTCATTCGGTGTGCATCCTCTCACGAGAGGGGTAGTGAGTGAAGTGCTTGTGATTGATGTGCAAAAAGGCACGATATAGAGCCAGTGTATTATAGAGAAATTAGTCACCGTCGAACAAATGTGGATCCGACTAGTTCACATATAAGCATACCAACATGTTCTTTTTTTTGTTAATTATAGATATAATTTACCGTTTGCCATTTGAGATTAGATTGACTAGTATATTTTGCACCTTTTGATATAAATTTCAATTTCGAGCCTAGCCTATTTGCGACCTAGAGTCAACCGTAATCTGAGACGGCAAACTTGAGGTGTTAGTGGCCACTATAAAGCTAAGCAATAATTATAATGATTTGATTGTACCTATATGTCATGTATGAATTGTATGGTTAGGGTACAACCAAGGGGGGTTTGTTTGTTTCGTTTGTTCCCTCCTTTTTACCTGCCACATTTGGGTTTTGCCAAACGAAAGCCAATGAATACCGATACGCCAAATTGCGTTAATTCATTCTAAAATAACTTGATATTTATACTCCATAAATATATCCATCGGTTTCGTTGGCGTAAAGTAATGTAAACTTTATAAGATGCAGGCGCTTTATGTGGTAAATAAAATACTTACTGTTTGTTACCACAAAATTCTTTGTTTCTCTCAAAATATTACCTACTCCCTAACTTGTAATAATTCCAGGCCTTTCAAGCACAAAAGTAAGCATCTATTCTTGCCTAACTTAATAAGCCGAGCTATTCTAAAACTTTGCCATTTACAAGTAAATTTGCCATTGTATTAGTATCGCACAGCACAGTGCTTGGCTAGACAAAACTGTGAAGTATTATTTTATCAATCGGTCCAATAAAAGACGATCAACAAAATTTAAGACTAACAAATCGAGATAATACATTTCGATTTATACATGGGTTCGACTCCCATCGCAGGATCATAAGGCCGTGACCCTTACACTAGCGCATAACAAAAAATTTGCACTTTGTCATATTTCTAATTTAATTAACGTTAAAATTCGATAACACACAGCATTTATTAAATAATATTGACCAGTTTAATATTGCGGCATCCGTCTTATGTGATCCAGAAGATTGCGATGCATACTTAAAAAACCCATGCTCTTACCTTAAGATAGTGCAGCAGAACATCCGCAGCCTTAAATGTAATTTTAATGAATTATAGATAATGTTGGCTAGGTTTGTCTTTGCCTGTGATATTATAGTGCTGTCGGAGTACTGGGTATCTGAGGATACTCAATTACCAAACCTTCAGGGTTATATTGCATATAAAACGAATGATAACTTAAATCAGAACGATGCAGTCGTTGTTTATATTAAAAGCCAGTTAAAATATAAAGTACATGAGCCTAATATTGCAGAAGCTAATTGCCTTACTCTTTCACTTGGTAGAGATACAGTTGTGATTGCTTTTTATAGATCTCCATCATTTCTTAATTTAGATAACTTTTTAGTTTCTCTTCACAACTTATTGACTAAATTATCATCTTACAGAAACATCATTATAGTAGGAGATATAAATATCAATATACGAGAATAGACTGCTAATACATCTGCATATTTAGATACTATAGCATTTCATGGTTTGATGCCGGCCTCTTATATTCCTACGAGGGGTGATAGATGCATCGATCATGTCATTCTCAAAACTAAATTAAAAGCTTATACATTTACACTTACAACTACTTGCACTGATCACCAAGCTGTTTTATTTTGCTTAAAAACCAAACAATCTCGTATCCCTCAGAAAAATAGAGAGTGGCTCAAGTTAAATTTAAATTCATTTAAGGCTGAAATATCTCAAACTGACTAAGCACACATATACTCTGAAGTAGACTTAAACAATGCTACAAACCAACTGATCGCTGTCATATCTCAGGCGATTACAAATAACTCTCTTGTTATGAAAACGCCGCGAAGCAAAAAGTACTATAAAGCCTTGGATCTTCATCGGAGTTCTGCGTTGCATAAGAAATCGTGACAGGATGCATATGAAAGTTAGATCGGAGCCAAATAATGCAGTGTTCAAAGTTACCTATAAACGTTATAGAAACTTTTGTAACACTCTAATAAAAAAATAAAACGACAATATGACAAAGTACAAATAGATTTGGTCAAGAAAAACTCAATAAAACTTTGGTGCACTATTATTAATGTAACTAACATGGGTTCGCGCAAATCTCCAGCATCACAGGAACTTTTATCTGCAGATAAGACACCTCAATTAGCCATAGATAATGTAAATTTGTTTTTTGCTGGCATAGGCAAAACCTTAGCAGAACGCATACAATCCCCAGACCACTTAATTAGTTTTTCCACTTGTAACTTATCCTCAGCTGGTTCATTTGTTCTATTGCCGACAGATTGTAGTGAGGTGGAATTAATAATAAAAAATTTAAAACATGACTGTGCCCCCGGATGGGATGACATAACAGCGTTATCACTAAAAGAAATTTCTGCAAATATTACACCAGTGCTGACTGATCTAATAAATCATTGTCTGCAGGATGGAATTTTCCCAGATGCCTTGAAAAAATCTATTGTTCACCCTGTTCACAAGTCTGGGAGTAGAAACATTGTTACTAATTAAAGGCCAATTTCTATCCTCACAACTCGGTCTAAAGTATTTGAATGCATCATCAATAATCGTCTCGTAAAATATCTCGAAGAATCTCAACTATTAAGTAGTTGTCAGTACGGATTCAGATCGCGTCGCTCGACTGATGATGCTATTCATAAATACACAGACTTTTTAGTAAAAAAATGGATGGTGGGAAAAAGTGCCTCTCAATCTTCCTTGATCTGGCAAAAGCCTTTGATACTGTCTCTGTTCCCATACTTGTGAAAAAGTTAGAGTGTTTAGGCATCAGAGGAACTCAGCTAGCACTACTTACTGATTACCTCACAAAACGATTTCAACGTGTTAAAATAGGTGAACAAGTTAGTGAGGAAGTTCCAGTAACTTTCGGCGTGCCGCAGGGCAGCATCTTGGGTCCCACTCTTTTTCTATGCTACATAAACCAATTGTGTCAACTTGATCTGGCAAACTGCCAAATTGTAGCCTATGCCGATGACACGACTCTCACGTTTTATCCGAACACATGGGAGGAATTATTTCACCATGCTCAGTCAGGTTTCAACGTAGTATGCGACTGGCTTGCGGCTAATTCTTTATTAAACTCAGAACTCATTAAACTCAGACGAAACCAAAGCCATAGTTTTACTATCATCGATCACCCTGGTGTACCTAAGTCATTTCCCCCTATAGTAGCACACAATTGTAAAATATCCCATCTGCAACCATGCGAAACTATCTGCCCTAAAATCGAGTTAGTGAATAGCGTGAGATACCTGGGAGTTACTATTGATAGAAAATTAACATTTGAATCTCACATTCATAATACTTCCCAAAAAGTACGAAAGTTAAACTTCACAAAAACAATTACGCCATGTCGCTGATTCCAAATTGGTAATAAATGTTTATCTTGCACTGGTGCAGTCAATCTTGTCATATTGTATTAGCTCATGGGGTGGAGCTGACAAGACAAAACTTATCGAATTGGAAAGGGCTCAGAGACTGATTCTCAAAGTCTGTCTTTTCAAACCGTGACTGTTTTCAACAGTTGAGCTTTATAGTGAGGCACAGGTTTTAAGCGTGCGTCAGCTATACATTTTGGCTACAATTCTACGACAACATTCGACCTTACCTTTCGAGCGTCCTCTGATTCCAATCAGAAGACACTATACGGTCTGTAGTCATGTTTTGGTACAAACAGCTTTAGCTCACAGATTTTTTATAGTCCGTGGTGCAATTTTATACAATCGTATAAACAAAAAAGTCAACATGTATACCTGTTGTAGACCTGAGTGTAAAAAATTGGTTACCCAGTGGCTGATTGTGCTTAGTTATGAGGAGACAGAAAATCTTCTAAAGATTCAATCATCATCAATCTTTTCATACTGTGGTCTCTGCCTACACCAACGGGAACAAGGCGTGATGTTATGTATGTATGATTCAATCATAAAGCAGGTGAAGGTATACGCGCTCATCATATACACTCCCACTCACTCACTTTCACACACACTTACACACCACTCTCACACAACACTCTCACACACTCTCCTACACTCACACTCCCTCTCTGACGTATCCTGTACACAACTCTCTTTTCTTTTATTGAAAAATTTTGAGTATGTTATATCTTCTAAAAATTGTTTTACTGTAGCTTTGTAATGTTTTAGTTTTGCAATACTTTTGTTTTTCTACTTAGTAGTATATTTTAATCCACATTAATGTCCCGGATGAATTTCGACATTTATACAGGGCGGAGACCTGGAGTCCTAAAATACAGGCCTTTGCTTAGTTTAGGCTTCAGTCTCCCACAAATACCAAGTCAATTTTTAAGTTACTTTTATTGCATGCATGATTTGTGGTGAGAAATAAACATATTTTTGATTTTGATTTTTTTTTATTATTTTGATTATGTTTACATATTTTTCCGTCTTCCGCGGGAATTTTGCTAACTCTCATCAAATGAATCTATATGAAAAATTTCATCTTTATTAGGTCAGTAGTTTTGGCTTATGCTTTATTATGTCAGTCAGTCAGTAGTATGGGGTTCAGAACAAAGACTTCCTTGCTTCGATTGGGGGTCCTTCCTTTTAACCACATGTTGTATAAGTAGAATAAAGTACATTAAACATATTGATGATAAAAAAAATAACATAAAAATAAAATACTTCCTATTGAAAAAAAAAGTTCAAGTTGCCAACCCTATTCTAAGAATCACAACGCGCACCCGGCGCACCAATTGTAATCAAGTAAAATGATACCTACATGCGCGCCGCGAGTCTGGCTAGGGTTGACACAATTAAATTTTAATATTATAATTTTTTTATTTCTGTTATTTTGTTATTATTTAAACATGCTTATTGTTCTTTATTCTACTTATAGAACATGTGGTTTAAGGAAATCGGTACTTTTCCTAACACCCTGTATGTGGCTTTATAGTCCGCTTATGTCGATCCCATACATTTTTATTATTTTCCACTAAGAGCCACTTGTCTACGGCCCTAGTAGTGCTATGAATAACTAGTTGTGCCCACTTCTTTAACGTGGAATTTGGACTTTTACAGTGTACACAAACAACTAAACCAATTTAAACGGGGTTCCCAATAATGTATTTGAATTACTTCCGTGCAACATATAATCTTTGTTTCATTGCAATCGGTTCACTGAAACAGAAGCTACACGACTTTAAACTTTGTACTTACTCGCTTATATTATGTTAGAATGAACTGATTGCAATGAAACAATGCCTATATGTTACAGCAAAATACTCGTATTACCAACTTGCTATTAACAACCCCGTTAAAATCGGTCCACTGGTTAAAAACAGACAAACCGACATTTCAAAATGGTCTAAGTCGGTTTTGTCACTGTCAAAGTGTCCCCTAAAGTTATATTTTTGCAAATATTTTCAATATACAGATTTGTCGTGTTTAAAATTTTATTATATGTAAATATAGAAATACAGTAATCACGGTACCTGATTGCCCCACTACCATGATTGTTATCACCACTTGGTGATAACACGAGCACATATAAAATAGGTATTCAGCTCAAGGAGACGCTCTCTAGTAACGTATCTGTTTCAGTACATTATATAATTTCTATCATTTTTTTAAACATTCGCGTGAGCTATAATTAAAACATGCCGGTGGTAACTATTTCAACAAATGTGTCCAGAAGTAAAATTACAAAGGATTTATCGAAGAAAATAGTTACAACAATGGCCTCTACTTTGGGACTGACTGACGATGTAAGTCATTTGCTTTTCGAAATTTCTTTAGATATGGCATTTTATGTCCTCATCTCCATACATTTATTCAAAAATGCAAAACCTACAGGGTACTTCCCGTTGACCTAAAATTATGAAATTTGGCAAGAAGCTAGGTCTCACAGTACAAATAATGGGAAAAGTCTGAAATCATTAAATATTACAACTTTTCTCACAACTAATGGTAACCAATTGTGGTGAGCTCCCGTTTCAAGAACATTCATATAAGAGAGGGGTCAAGTTGGATGGTCGCTGAGGCGATTTTTGTTTTAGTTCTATTTAAAAACGGGAACACTTGAAAATTGGAATGTTTATAGTGCATAAGCTATAAAATAACAACGTACTTTGAGCTATGTTCCTTGACAAAAATTGATCAGTTTCATGAGCAGATTCTCATCCTTCAGGGTCGGTATACCCTTTTAGTTACACTTTGTAGATTAAGAGCTGGCAGCTGGTAACCGTACCTCATCGCATAAGTCTATATATAAACTTGGTTGCCTGGGTGGGTGTGACCTGGCATGTTATGTACAATCGTCTGGTTCGTGGTGTTTTGTCTGGTTCTATGGCAACAAAATATGTTAGTAAGCGTTGGCATTGACTCGTGAAACGGATAATAATAGGTCTTTACCTATGAAATTGCCGAAATTTTCTTACAGATTCATGAGATCATAATTCCTATAATTCTAATGCTATTTTTTTCATTTGTCTTGTATTTGAAAGTTGACTTCAACGTTATCAATTTACGCACAAAATAAAGTTTTTATTATTAGTTTGATATATAAAATTAAAGGTTCGAAAATTGTTCGTCTTAAATGTCGTCCGATTTCATCATTAGATTTGTTATATTTTTTTACAGATAATATTTTTCGAAAATTAAATTTAAGCTTCTGTTAGCTTATTGTCTTCATAATAATGCTTAAAAAAATAAAAACATTTGGATTTATAAGTCCTAAGAAAAATGCAAAAATGTTAGTACTGAAAATTAAGTTTACATAAAATTCGCCATACAAAACGGCAATTTCATAGGTAAAGACCTAATAGTAGTGACACATATACATCGAGCGCTAATTTGAAATTAGAAGGTCGTGTAGGCCCGCATATTAGGTAAAGACCCTCAGAAGGACCACGAGAATCTCGCGGCGGGTCCGCGCGGGGGTTCGGGGTTGATTGCAAGGGGGGCGGAGAGAGTCCGTTCAGTATGATAGTACTATTACTTTAGGGCCCGCGCATACCAATAGGCAGAGCAGACAAGAGCAGTTTTTGATAACATTATCAAAACCTGCTCTTGTCTGCTCTGCCTTTCGGTGTGCGCGGACCCTTATTATGTGGCAGTGGCGTTGTTAGTGCCTATGGAGTCCCCTGGAGCTCTGAGTTTCCATATAAAGTAACTTTTGCGATAACTTCTAAACTACGACAAACATTTTGACAAAATTTTTTACCCACAATTATATAAGATCTATCAAGCTTTTAAATGTGATTTTAGTTTAAAACAATTAGTAAATATAAAGATAAGGCGAATTGCAAATTTGAATGATAAAAATTAACTCGCTCTATCTTTTTGATTAAATATTGTTTTCAATTAAAAACTTATTTCTAACCTTGATATACAGGGTGTAAGGGACGGTGTACCGAAAACTGAAAGGGCTCAGTCAACGAAACTGAACAACTTTCCCAGAAAAAAAATTCTGGGAAATGAAAAATAATATTGACCTCTACACACTGCTCGAGCAGAGTGAGCAATTTGTATGGAGAGGTCAAAATTTTGAACGACTGCGCAAACTTAAACAGTAGATTTTAACTATGACCCGTAACCCGTATTACAATTATTTTGTTTCCTGCACCCAAAGGTTGCCTGGAAGAAATTGCTTTTTAGCAATAAGGCCGCCTATTGTGCTCCGTATTTCATTTTGTATTTTTTTTTCTTTTGTAAATTTTGTATTTCTGTGTGCAATAAAGAGTATTGTATTGTATTGTATGAAATGTGCTATCAAACGTTGCAGTTTGTATTGAAATACAAAATTTATTTTTCGTATTTCGACCTATGTTCCTTGCGAAAAGTTGGTCAGTGTCATGGTAAGAATCTACCGTTTAAGTTTGCGCAAAATTTTGCCATGATGTGTTTTGTAGTTTAGAAGTTATCGCAAAAGTTAGTTTGTATGGGAAATTGGGAACTCACAGCTCCAGGCGACCCTTGTATTCCACCTGAACAGAAAATCTGCGGATTTGTACACTTTTGCATTAAAGTCCAGTTAATGTCTTATATCGCCTTTACGTGGACACGCCTTATAAATACACCAAATCTTTTCCAGGTACATAGTTAGGTACATAGCCTTTACGTGGACACGACTTATAAATACACCAAATCTTTTCCAGGTACATAGTTAGGTACATAGCCCTTAATTTTTTATAGGAGCCAATTATTGGATTTTTAAATGAATTGGCTCTTAACAAAAATTGAGAGCTAACTAGTACCTGGAAAAACTTTGGTGTATTTATAAGGCGTGTCCACGTAGAAATACTAAGCGGCCGCAATATTAGTATTTTTATACTTTATTGTAAGTTAATTTTTAGAATAGAATAGAAACATTTATTCGCTTAAAACATGGTAGTAGGATGTTACTATAGATATTACAGAACAGTCATGTTTTGCCCACAAAAGGCATGCAAATATTTTTAGATGATGTTACAAAATTATGTCAGTAAATTTTAAATGTTACAAAATTATGTCAATAAATTTTTAATGTTACAAAATTATGTCAATAAATTTTCATTGTAACCCAGTGTTTGGTTTTCCGCCGGTAGATATTGCCGCGTGGTAGTACGTCAAGCTTGACACATTGGACTGTTATTATTTTAATTATATAGGGTGACTTTGAAGACGTTCGACGAATTTTAAGAGTAAGTTCTGCTATCGATATAGATCAATTTTGTGTAAGAAAATTTAATATTATATTTGTAATCGGTTTCTCGAAAATGGCTCTAACGATTTCGATGAAATTTACCATACGGGGGTTTTTGGGGCAAAAAATTGATCAAGCTAGGTCTCATGTCTGGGAAAATTCGTTTTACCCGTGTTTTTGACCATTTTGTGAATTCCGCGTCTTAGATAGAAACTTACAGCAGCGCCATCTGTTGGCGAGTAGCATAGCTTGCTCACCCGATGATATTTTTAGGTTGAAGCGGATATTATACAGGGTGTAAGGGACAGGTTGGCAAATACTGAAAGGGCATGATCAGTCAACGTAACTGAACAACTTTCAGGAAATGAAAAAAGAAATCGGCTTCTCCATTCAAACTGTCCAATTAAGTTTGCAATTTTGTATGGAGAGGCCGATTTTTTTTTTCATTTCCTGAAAGTTTTGTTCGCTGAAAGTTGTTCAGTTACGTTGACTGATCATGCCCTTTCAGTATTTGCCAACCTGTCCCTTACACCCTGTATAGGTAGAGTGAAGCTCGATCGCCCAGGTACTTATTTTTATGCATGTACTTTTGTGTATCCATTTAAAGTGTGTTTAACTTAATAAAATAAAAAAATACATCTCCAAATATCCTCAGACCCATACAAGATAGGTCTATATCGATAATATAACTTACCCTAAAATTTGTCAAATGTCTTGAAAGTCACCCTGTATAGTGCGGCCGATTAGCTGTTTAGACACGCCTTACAATTCTACCAATTTTTAGGGTTCCGATACCAAAATGGTAAAAAAAAGGAACCCTTATGGTGCCGCTCTGTCTGTCTGTCTGTCTGTCCGTCTGTCTGTCACACCTCTATATCTCAGCAACCACTTACGCTATCGAGCTGAAATTTGGAATAGTTTTAGAATATAGTTGCCCAACTTAATTGCACATGAAAATTTTTTGAAAAAAGTATGATTATTAATGTAAAGGGGGCCAAAATAGGGGGGGCCAAATTTCAAATTGTCGCTACTAGGTCGAGTGGGGTATCATATGAAAGGGCTTTACTTGTACATTTTAAAATATATTTTTGTATTTTTTTAAGTTTCTTAGTTTTCAAGTTATGATGAAAAATGTCAAAAAAAATACCATTCCCCCCCCCTTATCTCCGAAGTTTGAGTAAGGGAAAATCTGAATTAATTACAGTTGACAGAAGTTCATGTAAACTTTACAGCAAAAATAAAACGATCTTTCTAAGTTGCACAGTTTTTCAGAAATCTGCAAAAAACCTTTACAAACAAATTTAGTTTTGCGGTCCTGAAAATGGACTTTATTGCTTCCAAAAATACTATAGGTATATCGGAACCCTCGGCGCGCGAGTCCGACTCGCACTTGACCGGTTTTTTTTTACATATACTTACTCGGTAAGTACATAGCTACCAAAAATTTAGAGCTATTTACCTACCTAGTGTGCAAGTTGGACTTGCGTGCCGAGGGTTCCGAGATGCCAATAGTATTTTTGGAAGCAATAAAGTCCATTTTTAGGACCGCAAAACTAAATTTGTTTGTAAAGGTTTTTTGCAGATTACTAAAAAACTGTGCAACTTAGAAAGATCGTTTTACTTTTGCTGTAATATTTACATAAACTTCTATCGTCTATAATTAATTCAGATTTTTCCTTTCTAAACTTCGGAGATAAGGGGGGGGGAATGGTATTTTTTTTTTGACATTATTCATCATAACTGAAAATTAGGAAACGTAAAAAAACAAGAAAATATATTTTAGAATATTAGCCCTTTCATTATGATACCCCACTCGACCTAGTAGCGACAATTTGAAATTTGGCCCTATTTAGGCCCCCTTTACATTATAATAATCATAATTTTTTCAAAATTATTTCATGTGCAATTAAGTAAGGAAACCATATTCTAAAACTATTCCAAATTTCAAGTCGATAGCATGAGTGGTTGCTGAGATATAGAGATGTGACAGACAGACAGACAGACGGACAGACAGACAAAGTCGCACCATAAGGGTTCCGTTTTTTCACCATTTTGGTATCGGAACCCTAAAAATTGGTGGAATTGTAAGGCGTGTCTACGTAAAGGTGATATAAGACGTTAAGCGACTAGATTAGTAGTTGAGGCTAGAGTCACGCTGAGATTGTTAAGCTTGATCTTATTTTGACTGTACGGTACGTGCAATAAAGTTAAATAAATAAATATTTTAACAACTGGTTAAAGGGTTTTGCCTTTGCTGATAATCTTAAATACTTATAATAATCTCATCTCTAGCCGTGGGTGTCGTAAGAGGCGACTTAGGCCTTCTAAACCGGAGGATGGGCAGCAGCATGTTTCTTTGCATTGTACCATCTTACATACTGCGGTCACCAACAACAGCGGTCATCAGTCGCAACGCTTACAAGCTTGATGACTATTATAGATCCCTCGAAAATACCACGCGTTTTGCTGAAGTTCTTGAGGGAAGTTTGTCCTGTAGTGGAAGTTTGGCATAATATGTAGGTACTTATAATAGTCCCAAGTGGTGCCGGCAAAGAATAGTACCAAGCCATACATACCCGTGGGTGTCATAAGAGGCGACTAAGGGTTATAAACCGGAGGATGGGCAGCAGCATCCTCCTGTGTATCAAACCATCTTTCATATTGCGGTCACTTGCATTGCAACCGCGGTCCATAGTGCCAGCCGTAACGCTGTCAAGCGAGGTGACTATGGTACTTCCCCTCCACATTTCTCAAGCAAAAGCTAGAATTATGGAGGGAGCTCCCTGTCCTGTAGAAGACGTTTCATGGGATGTTATGATGACGTATAATAGTGATTTTTATTTATTATTTTATTTTATTTTATTTTATTTGGAAGATTTACAGATAAATGAAGTTATATAAATAAACAAATGAGTATACCTATACTAATAACAAATCTTATTTTTCAAGAAAATCTTCTTAGCGGTATCCAGTGACGTCCATTTTAATTGGTGCGGAGATGCCGATGCCCCAGCAGCTAGAGCTTGTGTAGAAGCCATCGCAGGGCTGGGTCCTGAACCGAACATACTCCTCACCAAGGCAGTTTCTGACTTACTTCAAAAGGAGCTTGGCATTTTACCTAGCAGGTATTTCAGGAACTTTATACAATAGTAATAAGAGCTTCTTAATTAAATACCCGTGTGGTGCTGGCAAAGAATAGTACCATCCCATACATACCCGTGGAGGTCGTAAGAGGCGACTAAGGGTTATAAACTGGAGGATGTGCAGCAGCATCTTCCTATAACATGTTACTCACTGCGGTCACCTACAACCGCGGTCCATGGTGCCAGCCGTAACGCTGACAAGCGAGGTGACTATGGTACTTCCCCTCCACATTCCCCGAAACGGCGTAGACTCGCTCTATTTGCGTTGTATTCTGCATGACATTCAATAAGTATTCTGTAAAGAATCTACATTGAATAAAATTATCTGAATCTGAATCTGAATCATTTTCCCAGCAAAAACTAGTATTCTGGAGGGAGTTCCCTGACCTGTAGAGGACATTTCATGGGATTTAATACCTGATCGACCGAATTTCGCGCTATTATAACCACCTCAATATTAAAATATCATCTGGTGAGCAAGCTATGCTACCCGCCTACCGATGGCGCTGTATATAAAAAATGCTCAACACGACAAAACTAATTTTCCCAGAAATGAGACCTAGCTAGATCGATTTTTCGCCCCAGAAAACCCCCGTTTGGTAAATTTTATTGAAATGGTTCGAGCCGTTTTCATGAAAGGCAGATAAAAAATGCTCAACACGATAAAACTAATTTTCCCAGAAATGAGACCTAGCTAGATCGATTTTTCGCCCCAGAAAACCCCCGTTTGGTAAATTTCATTGAAATGGTTCGAGCCGTTTTCAAGAAAGGCAGATAAAAAATGCTCAACATGACAAAACGAATTTTCCCAGAAATGAGACCTAGCTAGATCGATTTTTCGCCCCAGAAAACCCCCGTTTGGTAAATTTCATTGAAATGGTTCGAGCCGTTTTCAAGAAAGGCAGATAAAAAATGCTCAACACGGCAAAACTAATTTTCCCAGAAATGAGACCTAGCTAGATCGATTTTTCGCCCCAGAAAACCCCCTTTGGTAAATTTCATTGAAATGGTTCGAGCCGTTTTCAAGAAAGGCAGATAAAAAATGCTCAACACGACAAAACAAATTTTCCCAGAAATGAGACCTAGCTAGATCGATTTTTCGCCCCAGAAAACCCCCGTTTGGTAAATTTCATTGAAATTTTTCGAGCCGTTTTCAAGAAAGGCAGAATAGAGTGGAGGCCTTTGCATACGCTTACACTTTTTACGGTTATTCTGCATCGTCATAATCAAAGAAGATAAAGAACTTATTTTTCTTTAACATCATTACTAATATTTTTTTCGAGTTTAATTACAAATTCACTCATAGGAATACACTCTGTGGCTTTGCAAGAGTTTGAAAGTAGTCGGTTCCATGTCGGTTCAATTGTTTTACTCGTAGTGTGCTTTCCATCAAAGTTGAGGAAGAGAAGACGTTGTTAAGAAGGTACTTACAAGATGTTTTTTTTTTATTTCAGATTCGCCTTTTCATTCCACAGTATGGAGAACCACCAAATCGGTATAAACGGTACTACTGCCCAAATATTATTGGCACAAACAGAGAAAAAATGAAGTGACAAGTTAAAAAAAAAATCATTGTCTACAATATGTATCTAAAGTAAAAACTAACACGTTTCATAAATACAAAAATACAAATACAAAATCGTTTATTATACTGTCCTTCCTACAAAAACAAATTAAACTCTAACAACCACACTAGGCTAGGCCTGTGTCGTGGTTATTACGACCAATAGGTTTTCAAAAGGGACTAACATTTTAACAAAAGTTAGGTTCGTAACAAAAGAAAACTTAAACTATTAATTAACATTAGCATTTTAAATAGCATGCAAAGTGAGTGTGTGAGTTTTTGTGTAAGAGTAAGTGCGTGTATGAGTGTGTGTGTGTTTGTGTGTGCTTAGCTTTTAAAAGGGGTTCTTTACATTCAGTTTGAATTTTTATTGGTTCGACTACATTTATACTCCGTGAATTTTTATTGATTTTGCTCCCGAAGCTCACGAGAACAAGCAACTTTACAGGTTTTTTTTTTTGCTGTGTATGGGCTTACTTTTGACCTCGATCTAGCCGTGAGGACAGAGATGAGGTCGACGATGGAAAGAGCTTGCCCAGAAGAATCCTATTCTCTCGCGACCTAAATAGATTCGGGTTTTAAGAGCTCGGGAACACAGACGCATGCGGAGAATTCCACTCCAGATTTGACACATCCTATAACCCCTTTTATGCCCTGTTCCACGGTGTGTCTTACTTACTGCAGTCTTCTACAACCGCGGTCCATGGTGCCAGCTGGAACGCTGACAAGCGAGGTGACTATGGTACTTCTCTTCCACATTTTTCCAGCAGAAGCTAGAATCTTGGAGGGCTAAGCTACTGGACATTTTCTTAGGATGTTATGATGATTATGATGACTTAATCAGTTGATTTTTATAGGATTGGGGAAAAATTAAAACATTGACATGGGAACGTTGTTTAAAAAACGACGAAGAATTTCTAAAAAAAGGATAGGTTAAAACTACCCTAAACCTACTAGCGTGTATAAAAAGGCTGATGAAAGTAGAGGTATCGAGGAAGTATTTCAAGATAGTAGCAGGTGGAGGGCTGTGGTCTCTGCCTACCCCGACTGAGTCCTAAGTTACCTCTGAACGGAACTTGCTGTTTCCCCTAACACGCTATACGGTATAAGAGACAGGTTGGTAAAACTGACAGGGAATGGTGACCAGTCAATGAAACTGAACAACTTTCTCCAAGAAAAATAATTACATATTATCACCAGAAACGAAAAAAAATCGGCCACAGTTTGTATGACAAACTATTATATTTATAACATTATATTTATAACCTTTATAAATAATAGTACCTGGGCGACCGAGCTATGCTCTGTACAATTTAATTAAAATATCATCGGGTGAGCAAGCTATGCTACTCAACAACAGATGACGCTATAAGTTTCTTGAGCGCACTAAAACGCGCAAAGAAATAATAAAAAATAAGGTAAAAACGAATTTTCCCAGACATGAGACCTAGCTAGATCGATTTTTTGCCCCTAAAACCACTGTGTACAAAATTTCATCGAAATCGTTAGAGCCGTTTTCGAGAAACCGATTACAAATATATATACAAACATTGCTCGTTTTGAGGGTTCCGATACCAAAATGGTAAAAAAAAGGAACCCTTATGGTGCGACTTTGTCTGTCTGTCTGTTCGTCTGTCTGTCTGTCTGTCACACTTCTACATCTCAGCAACCATTTATGCTATCGACTTGAAATTTGGAATGGTTTTAGAATATAGTTGCCCAACTTAATTGCACATGTAAGAATTTTGAAATAATTATGATTATTAATGTAAAGGGGGCCAAAATAGGGGGGGCCAAATTTCAAATGGTCGCTACTAGGTCGAGTGGGGTATCATATGAAAGGGCTTAACTTGTACATAATGAAAAATATTTTTGTATTTTTTACGTTTCTTAGTTTTCAAGTTATGATGAAAAAAAAATACCATACCCCCCCTTATCTCCAAAGTTTGTGTAACGAAAAATCTGAATTAATAACAGTTGACAGAAATTTATGTAAACTTTACAGCATAAATAAAATGATCTTTATAAGTTGCACAGTTTTTCAGAAATCTGCAAAAAACCTTTACAAACAAATTTTGTTTTGCGGTCCTAAAAATGGAGTTTATTGCTTCCAAAAATACTATAGGTATATCGGAACCCTCGGCGCGCAAGTCCGACTCGCTCTTGACCGGTTTTATAGTATAGGATAACTAGGCGAAAACTAAGAACAGTAACCTTCAAACTATTCTTCTCTTAAAGAGGTATCATGGTTTATTTGTCTATAAAACAGTTAAGTTTAATCTAAGTTTCATCGCCCACGTCGTTAACCACACTCTTGTTTTCTCAGCGTCCTGATACAGACGGCCGGGTGGTTCTTTTATACATTCCTAGCTACTATTAGCTTCGCATGACAATTATGTTGTTTATATTTAGTACCTACCTGGGTAACCGAGCTTTACTCCTTAATAGCCGCTTCAACATTAATAATAGGTCTTTACCTATGAAATTGCCGTTTTGTATGGCGAATTTTAGGTAAACTCAATTTTCAGTACTAACGTTTTTGCATTTTTCTTAGGAATTTAGGTTATAAATCCATTTTTTTCAGCATTATTGGGAAGACATTAAGCTAACAGAAGCTTAAATTTAATTTTCGAAAAATATTATCTGTAAAAAAATATAACAAATCTAACGATGAAATCGGACGACATTTAAGACGAACGATCTTCGAACCTTTAATTTTATATATCAAACTAAAAAAAACTTTATTTTATGCGTAAATTGATAACTTTGAAATCTACTTTGAAATATAAGACGAATGAAAAAATAACATTAGAATTATAGGAATTATGATCTCATTAATCTGTAAAAAAAAATTCGGCAATGTCATAGGTAAAGACCTATTAACATCGGGTGAGCAAGCTATGCTACCCGCCAACAGATGGCGCCGTAGGTAGCCGTAGGTTGGTAAATACACAAACTGCAACTGTTCCAATGAAAAACTATATTTTTTTCTCGGTGACATATTTCTTGGGGAAAAAAAATCAGTTTCGTTGACCATTCCTGCCGTTTTAATGATCATTCTTTTCAGACAATTAAGCCTGGGGCACAGACATTACCACGTCAGTGGAAACATTTGTAACTCTATGACCATACCTTAAAGTCCAAGGTCTTGCTGTTGGGTGCACCACAAACGAATCTAGACTCTAGTCTAGGATACCTAAGTTTAAAAGTTAAGTACTAAGTTTAGATCCTTGTGTGCAACTGTTTTATAAATATAAAGACAAATGTTTTACCTTTTTCTACTGCTTGCTCATCATTACCATATCGTGTGAGTTGCAAGGTTAATGACCGACCTCACAAACCCTGGCGTCAGAGTTGTTGAGCAGCCCAAGGCCTCAGACATGGCTAATTAACGACTACATCCGTAGATAGTAGTCGGGACCAACGGCTTAGTGTGCTTTCCGAAACACGGAATCATCTAACTTTTCGGACAATCAGGTGATTCATCCTGCAATATCCTTACTAAACTGAGGAGTTCACACAAAGGGATTATCATTTGACAGTGTCCCCACCGGGAATCGAACCTAGAACTAGATCCGAGCGCTCTAAACGCTAGACCACGCAGGCTGTTGTCTGTATACTGGTATCTAAAACTGTATAGTAAATCTACTCTGGCAGCTGTACTATTAAATGTAGTTGCCGTTCGTACTGACCCTTCAGTGAAGTTTTAACTATCTGCAGATAATTGGAAGCGAAAGTGTAATAAAACTGCTCGTGGCCTTGCAATGGTTGCTTTTTCTCTCCGATCGGGAAAGTTAAGCAACGTTTTGGTTGTTTTCAAGTGTATGGGTTTAACTGTCTTCCTAAATAGTTTAAGTCTATTCTATGTCCAGAGAAATTTAAAAGTTAATTAGCACGCTTCTTGGTAAAACAATGTTTTTATAGCACAGAAGAATTTATCTGTAAATTAGGAAAACATATTTAAATTATTTAATTAATTTAAAAGATTATGACGAGTCAAGATTAGACGAGTTTAGATTTCCTACACAATTTATTTTGTTATTGGAATAAATATAAAAAAAATTGCGCAGAAGGGTTACTTCGTCATAACATCCCATGAAACGTCCTCTACAGGACAGGGAGCTTCCTCCATAATACAAGCTTTTGCTGACGGTTATGGCACCATGGACCGCGGTTAATGGTGACCGCAGAATGTAAGATGATACGATACACAGAAGGATCGATGCTGCTGCCCATCCTCCGGTCCAATAACCCTTAGTCGCCTCTTACCACACCCATAGGTAGAGATGGGTTGGTACTATTCTTTGCCGGCACCACATGGGCTACTTGCTTAGATACAATACTGGGTGTAAGGGACAGTCTGCGACAAGTGAGCAAAAACTAAAGGAGCAAGATCAGTCAACGTAGCTGAAAAACTTTCAGTAAATAAAACATACAAGAAATGAAAAAAATAGGCCTCGTCATACAAACTGTCCAATCAAGTTCGCTATTTTGTATGGAGAGGCTGATTTATTCACTGAATGTTGCTCAGTTACGTTGACTGATCACGCCTCTTAATTTTTGCCAACCTGTTCCTTGTATCCTGTACACCAGGTTATTTTTTGGACCCGTAGCCAAATTTTAGTGTCTAAATCTGAAAAAAGAAATTGCTAAAGGAACATGGGTCCAAAAACAAGATTGTTTTTACTTTCCTGTACAATCCTCGCGCCGGCAGAACTGCGATTTGAATGGGACGGCAATTTTTTTGTTCGTTTTTAGACTCATTGCAATTTGAGAAAGCTGTTCAGTATCATGTTTTGAGCAACCTACAAAAATTTGGCCAGAGACTCACAAATAAACCTGTTTTTTGTATACAAGAAATTTTTTTGTTACGTTCAAAACTCCTAATTGTCAGTACCTATCGAATTTGACTATCTGTCCGTGTGGTGCCGGCAAAGAATAGTACCAACCCATACACACATACCCGTGGGTGTCGTAAGAGGCAACTAAGGGTTATAAACTGGAGGGTGGGCAGCAGCATCCTCCTTTGTATCCTACATCTTACTTACAACCGCGGTCCATGGTGCCAGCCGTAACGCTAAGCTAAGCGAAGTGACTATGGTACTTCCCCTCTACATTTTTCCAGCAAAAGCTAGAATTCTTGAGGGAGCTGCCTGTCCTGTAGTGGACGTTTCATGGGATATTATGATGATCGAATTTGACTATCTGTCCGTGTGGTGCCGGCAAAGAATAGTACCAACCCATCTCTACCCGTAGTTGTTGTAAGAGCTTATGAACCAGAGGATGGCCAGCAGCATCTTTCTGTGTATCGTACCATCTTACATACTGCGGTCACCAACAACAGCGGTCGGCAGCTGCACCGCTTACAAGCGTGGTGATTATGGTGAATCTCCTCCAAGGTATATACCATGCGTTTTTCTAGAGTTCTGGAAGGAGCTCTCTGTCCTACATTGGACGCTTCATATGATGTTAGATGATGATGATCGAATTTAACTAAAAATTATCAAACTATTTGTGTAAGGAATCCTTTAATTCATGCTCGTCGGTTTAGGGTACTTTTAACCTGGCCTTTATTCAGAACGTCCTGAGTTTGGTCCTGGTATGTTCGCCGAGGCCTTCCCCTTCCAACGTTTCCATTCACTCTCGCCTTGTAGATCTCTTTCGTCAATCTTCCTTCATTCATCCTCTCTACATGACCAAACCATCTCAGCATCCCTTTCTCAATTTTAGACACAACGTCTTCTTTTACGCCGAAAAACATTCTCTTATCACACTATTTCTAATCCTGTCACTCAATTTCACATCAATCATACTCCTCAACGCTCTCATTTCTACTGCATTAATTCTACTTTCATGCTTTTTCTGCCATACCCAGCTTTCACTGCCGTACATCAGTGTTGGTACCAAAACGCCTCTATGAACAGGAAAAAAGGCAACAAGAAAAAATAAAACAGATTTATATACAGGGTGTTAATTTGATTGCGTGCCATAGCTTAAGGGGTGGTTCAGTAACGATAAAGAAACTAAAAAAAAATATTCTAAAAAAATCCTACTAAAAAAAATTCCAAATGAAAAAAAATTCCGCGCGAAAGAGTTTCAGTTACGTAGTCAGATTTTTAGGGGAGGCCTATGTCCAGCAGTGGACGTCTTTCGGCTGACATGATGATGATGTGCCTGCCTTATTCACTGATACTCGCGCGCTAGCGACGTTGCTCTGCGTTGGTTAAGTTTCAATGCAGTTTTAGTTTTTTTTTCAGTAGGATTTTTTTTTACATTTTTTTTGTGTTCCTTTATCGTAACTGAAACACCCCTTTTATTTTATTTTTATTTTATTTTATTTATTTGGCTCTTCAACAATATGTACACTGTATAAATACAAGAAGACAAACATTACTTAAATCTAAGTGTCATATCACTTAAAGAAGAGCACAACATGCTCTGAATAATTTAATTAAGGACCTTAAATTACTTTATATTTAATACTAATTAGAAACATTAATATACCTACACTATACTCATAAGCATTAAATGAGAAAACAAAAACAAGCTAGCTTTGAAAAATGGTGCTAGATGCTGATACAAAAAATCTATAAGAGAAAAAAAAAACAAAAGAGAAACTACTTAAAATTTCAGTACTGGCAGTAAGTCTTATGCTCTCAACTAGTGAGTACAATACTTTTTATCCTACTAATTGGTGTTACATTTAAGTCTATAGATTCTTGGAATACGTTATAGAGGGAAAAAAATCTATAAAGTGATGAATGCTTTTTAGGGTTCCGATACCAAAATGGTAAAAAAAGGAACCCTTATGGTGCCGCTCTGTCTGTCTGTCTGTCCGTCTGTCTGTCACACCTCTATATCTCAGCAACCACTTACGCTATCGAGCTGAAATTTGGAATAGTTTTAGAATATAGTTGCCCAACTTAATTGCACATGAAAATTTTTTGAAAAAAGTATGATTATTAATGTAAAGGGGGCCAAAATAGGGGGGGCCAAATTTCAAATTGTCGCTACTAGGTCGAGTGGGGTATCATATGAAAGGGCTTTACATTTTAAAATATATTTTTGTATTTTTTTAAGTTTCTTAGTTTTCAAGTTATGATGAAAAATGTCAAAAAAATACCATTCCCCCCCCCTTATCTCCGAAGTTTGAGTAAGGGAAAATCTGAATTAATTACAGTTGACAGAGGTTTATGTAAACTTTACAGCAAAAATAAAACGATCTTTCTAAGTTGCACAGTTTTTCAGAAATCTGCAAAAAACCTTTACAAACAAATTTAGTTTTGCGGTCCTGAAAATGGACTTTATTGCTTCCAAAAATACTATAGGTATATCGGAACCCTCGGCGCGCGAGTCCGACTCGCACTTGACCGGTTTTTAAGTTGGTACGACTTATAGGTTGTTGAAAAAGTTTAATGTTTGATGAACGTGGTAAGGTTCGAGGCACATTGAATTTTATTTTACGAAGAAGACTGGGACAATTAATGGAACTAGTAACTAGTCTTTTGAGAAAGACCAAATCCAGCATTTGACGACGTTTCTCTAATGATGACATTTTAAAGTGTATCAAACGTTCTTCGTACGACTTAAGTTTTTTAGCCAGTTTGCAATGGTAAGTCATATGCCGAAGGAATACTCTTTGTAATTTCTCAAGCCGATTTATATGAACTTTATAAGATGGTGCCCAAGCCACACTACAATACTCTAGTTGACTTCTGACTAAGGAGTAAAACATGATTTTTTTTGTGACTGGGTTTTTAAAATTCTTACACTCTCTTAGAATAAAACCAAGCATTTTAGTAGACTTGACAATGACTGTTTCTATATGCCTGATAAAATTAAGCTTGCAGTCAAGTTGAACGCCTAGATCACGGATGTGACTTACTTCCTCTAGCGTTTCCCCATTTAAACTGTAGTTCGTACATACTATGTTTTTATTACGAGTAAATTTAATGTGCTTGCATTTGCCAACATTTAATTGTAGCCTATTTTTCTGACACCAATCTCTAAGCCTGTCTAGGTCATCTTGAAGTAACCTAGAGTCGTTCATATTTTTAATGCTTTTAAATACTTTGAGGTCATCGGCAAACAAGTAATGATTCGAATTATCAAAACATTGACTATGTCGTTAATAAAAAGCGTGAAAAAACAAGGTCCGAGATGGGAACCCTGGGGAATACCGGATGTGGCAATGTAGGGGTCAGAAGTGGAACCATTAATTACGACCCTTAAATCCCGATCAGAGAGATAGGACTTGAACCAACTCAGCAAGGGATCGGAGACCCCATAAGACTCCAATTTGCGTAGCAAAATAGAGTGGTTTACGGTATCGAATGCCTTGCTGAAGTCGGTGTAGACTGCGTCTACCTGGGTGCCTGCATCAACGGCGTCCACGAGGTCATCAACATAGGCCACCAGATTAGTCGCTGTGGAACGTCCACTTAGAAAGCCATGTTGATTGTCAATAAGGGATTGCGAAAGGTGTCTCGTTAGTATAGGGCAAACCAGCGATTCAAACTGAAACACCCCTTAAGCTATGGCACGCAATTAAATTAACACCCTGTATATACCGCGTCAATTTGTATTAGTTTCGCACCCTAATCCCAGTGATTTTACTCATGATTACAAGCACCTCTCCCGAAAAAAAAAATTTTTTCGCTTTTTCATAGTAAAGTGGTCACGTGATCGACAAATTTTGTATGGGGGGGCGAAAAAATTTTTTCGAGTAAAAAATATTTTTCTTCGGTAAAGTTGCTTGTTTTCATGAGCCGAATCATTGGGCTTCGGGTGCGAAACCAATACAAATTCACGCTGTATTTTATTTATTTAATATTATTTACAAAGTAAAAATAATGCACATTTTACATTCATAAAATTATAATTTTAGACAGACACTAAAATCACCTATTTTGATAAATAAGTCTACTTTTTATTGACATTAACATTTATTTAAAAGTTTTATTTTTCAAAATCACATTTATAAATACTTGGAAGAACTACGAATAGATACATTAAATTCTTTTTGGCAATTCCATTTTTTACAACAGTTGTGGAAAACTATTAATTGTCGCGACTTGTGAAAAATATACTAATTAATTTTACTATGGGATAACATCTGCCATTGTAACCCAATACAAGTTAAAATGTCAATTCATCAAACGTGATTTGACATCCTCATACAAAATTTATAGAACGACGCCTACACCGTATTTACAATGACTGTATGAATATCAAAATAACTTAAGACACATATTTCCATTAATCTTCCTTCTATTACCCTTATATTTATGTGAAAAATATAAAATAGTGTTAAATTTTCAAAATTATATTTTTTTCTATCCTGTCCCGGCTTTCCACAAAATCCTGTAATTTTGTTTTCTTTTGCGTGCGAACATAAAGTGTTAGTGTCCAAGCTTATACATAGAAAAACCAAGATCCGTGTCTATAAGACAGTAATAAGACCGATCTTAATGTACATATGGCTGTGAAGCCTGGACACTGACACAGAAAGAAGAGAATAAGCTCTTAGTGGCAGAACGGAAAATTTTGCGGAAAATTCTGGGACCGGTCAAGGAGGCGGATGGCAGATGGAGGCGAAGGAAAAATAGAGAGATCGTAGTCCTAGTGCCCGAACCCAACATCATGGGCGAGACCAAGGCTGCAAGGCTTCGCTGGCTCGGCCACGTGGAGAGGATCGGGCCGCCAGAAGAGCTTACGTGGGACGACCGACTGGAAAACGACCAGTCGGTCGTCCTAGGTACAGATGGGGTGACGAAGTGCGGAAAGACCTGGATGCCCTCCAGAGAGCCGATTGGCAAGAAGCGGCATGGAACAGGGAAGAATGGAGAACTCTCGTGTCGGAGGCCAAGATCCTCTTGGGGTCGCTGAGCCAGCGTAGTAAGTAAGTAAGTTTGCGTGCGAACTCATTTTCACCTTTTTAGAGTTCCGTAGTCAACAAGGAACCCTTATAGTTTCGACAGATGTCTTTCCACGGCTTAGCTCTGAGACCCTTAGGACTAGAAAAATCTATTTTTTTTACGGTAAGGTAGTTTACTATTATGTAATCTGTGGTAAGGTGCAAAAAAAAAAACAATATTGCTTTTTGGTATACAAGGTTATTTATAGATTCTTACCCAAATTTTTGTATATTGCCTAAAACAAAAAACTGAATCACATTCTCAAAGAGAAATGGGTCTTTTTTTTCAAATATGTATGGGACAAAAGCATTATTTTATTTTGTAATTTTTCTTTTCGTCCCGTTCCAATTTAATGCCTCTGTTGACGGCGTAAAACTTTATGGGAAAGCCAAACGAAATCTCATATTTTAACCAATGTTTATTAGGGAAACTGTTCAGATTTATGTTGTGTAACAAATAAAAATAATTGGGGCCCTAAATTACCACCACTAAGGTAAAAAACCGTCTTAGTCAGACTCGCACTTGACCAGTTTTTATTATTTGTAATTATTCAATAGCTTATTAGGAAAATTGTAAGTGCTCCCGTTTTTTCTATTAAGCTAAAACAAAAAAAATCACCATAAAACACGATTATTGTATGGTATTCTTGTATCCTTTATTTTTAAAATTTTAATCTATTTTATTATTTGTTAGATTTTAAGCTATAATAACACATATTCTGTAAAAACTTCAACTATAGCTACTAACCTAACCGATCCCAAATAGGTACGCTTGCGACCACAACGCACGAGCCGAGCGAGCGAAGCGAGCGTGCTGCGGTAGCAGCCGGCGAGTGCCGGAAGCGAATTTGGTAATTGCCGAAATTTGGCCAAGTGGACCGACTTAACCAAAAGTTTTCAGTTGAACGTAATTAAAGGTGGTAAAAAAGTATTACAGCATTAAAAATTCATGTTTATGTTTCGAAGATTTGAGTATCTCATTCGGTTGTTTCGTCATTTTTATTCGGACAAAAGTAGTCGGAAAGTTAGTATTTTAGGCAGTAGATTTCATATTTTGAATAAGGACAATTCTTATTTTCATGTCGGAGTTTTTACTACTACCCAAAATAAAATATTTCCTATTGAAAAAAAGTTCAAGTTGCCAACCCTATTCTAAGAATCACAACGCACAACCGGCGCACCAATTGTAAACAAGTAAAATAGGTACCTACATGCGCGCCGCGAGTCTGGCTAGGGTTGACACAATTAAATTTTAATATAACTTTTTTATTCCCGTTTTTTTTTATTTTTTTTTTTATTGTTTAAACATGTTTATTGTTCTTTATTCTACATAAAGAATATGTGGTTTAAAGGAAATCGATACTTTTCCTAATACCCTTTTTGCTTTATGGTTGACATTACCTGTCACGCATCATTTCGTCAGCTTATGTCAATCCCATACATTCCTTAAGGTTTCCCTTGGCAATTATTACCACGTACTAGCCGATTATCCCCTGGGGGATCGTAGTGGAACATTGTGGTCCCCTGGGGGACTGACCCAGTGCATTCAAGTGGAACGAGTGATTTTTATTATATTCTACTAGCATTTACTAGAATAGAAAGTCACTTGTCTACGGCCCTAGTAGTGCTATGAATAACTAGCTGTGCTCACTTCTTTAACGTGGAATTCGGACATTTACAGTATACAGAAACAACTAAACTAATTCAAACGGGGTTCCCAATAATGTATTTGACTTACTTCCGTGCAACATAATATAATCTTTGTTTCATTGCTACCGGTTCACTGAAACAGAAGCTACACGACTTTGAACTTTGTACTTACTCGCTTATATTATGTTAGAATGAACTGATTGCAATGAAACAACGCCTACGTGTTACAGCAAAATATTACCAACTCGCTATTCCCCTAAATTCCCCTAATTTTATATTTTTGCAAATTTTTCAATGTACAGATTTGCCGTGTTTACGATTTCATTATATGTAAATATAGATAGACAGTTATCACGGTACCTGATTGCCCCACCACCATGATTTTTATCAACACTTGGTGATAAAATAGGTATTCAGCTCAAGGAGACGTTCTCCTTTATATATTTGTGGTATTCAGTAACTTATCTGTTTCAGTACATTATATCATTAAATCATTTCTATAATTTTTTTAAACATTCGCGTGAGTTATTCTATAATAAAAACATGCCGTTGGTAAATATTTCAACAAATTTGCCCAGAAGTAAAATTACAAAGGATTTGTCGAAGAAAATAGTTGCAACAATGGCCTCTACTTTGGGAATTACTGAGGATGTAAGTCATTTGCTTTTTGAAGTTTTTTTCTGGCACTAAATGATATTTTTACTGTACGGTACGTGCAATAAAGTTAAATAAATATAGTACATTAAGATGCATGTGCGCTATTTTGGATATTACGCCCGAGGCTCAGAAATTGCAGCCCGAGCCGCAGGCGAGGGCGTAATGGAACCGAGGGTGTAATCACCAAAGCCCATAAGTTTCTTACGACGTTTTTCAACACATTTGCGAACAAAAAAGAATCAAATTCACTTACCTTTTTTTCCGAAGAAAATTTCGTAGACGTTTTCCTCACATTACTACGTCACCGTGTTTTTTGTTTAAGTATATTTGACGTTCTACAGTAATTATACTGTTTTTTTAAGAAACAAGAAATATCTGTTAAAATGGCGCGCGTATTACATTTTTCGAAAACACAGATTATACATGCGCGCAGGAGATAATGACTACACTACCAAACAGACTACTTTTCAGATTATTATGAAATTTAAATTTTGGTTACTTTAAAGACAAATTTGTTGTTAGTTAGTTGATTAAAATCAATATTTTCGTTTAATTAACGTTTATTTATCATATTATCGAACACAGTTTCTTGATTTCATTAAATTATTATGAAGGTTATAGATATAGAAACTCCTTGCACCTTGCCAATAAAAAAAAAATAAAAACACCTGCCTTACTCAGCCTTTGTTCTGAGACTTACTTCCTTGAATTATTTAAAATTGAATATTTTGTTACTTTAAAGAAAAAGTAGTGAGTTGGTTGATTAATTTAATAAGTACTAGCTGTTGCCCGCGGCTTCGCTCGCGTGGATTTCATATTTACGTTCTTACCGGTTTTCCGAAGCAATGAGATATTTTCCCGTCATTTCGGGGTAATTTTTAACTAAGGAAAAACAGGACTAACCCTGCGCAAATCAATGAGTATAATTCAAGATCCAGCTGAATTTCATGTAATATACCGACGTGAGTACATAAATTACTCAGAACAGAGGAACTTAGCAGCAGTATCCTAACAAATGTAAAGAGAGAGATGAGAGACACCTTTATGTAATATTTCAAAACAGAGCCAATTCGCAAAAGTAATTGAGAAAAACTAAAACCCTCTCCCTCTCTCTCCCTCTTCCCCTGCCCCTCCCTCTCCCCCTCACTCTCCCTCACCCCCTCCCACTCCCTCTCTCCCTCCTTCTCCCCCTTCCTCCCCCTCTCCCTCTACCTGTACCTCTCTACCTCTCTGCCTCTCTGCCTCTCTGCCTCTCTGCCTCACTGCCTCTCTGCCTCTCTGCCTCTCTGCCTCTCTGCCTCTCTGCCTCTCTGCCTCTCTGCCTCTCTGCCTCTCTGCCTCTCTGCCTCTCTGCCTCTCTGCCTCTCTGCCTCTCTGCCTCTCTGCCTCTCTGCCTCTCTGCCTCTCTGCCTCTCTGCCTCTCTGCCTCTCTGCCTCTCTGCCTCTCTGCCTCTCTGCCTCTCTGCCTCTCTGCCTCTCTGCCTCTCTGCCTCTCTGCCTCTCTGCCTCTCTGCCTCTCTGCCTCTCTGCCTCTCTGCCTCTCTGCCTCTCTGCCTCTCTGCCTCTCTGCCTCTCTGCCTCTCTGCCTCTCTGCCTCTCTGCCTCTCTGCCTCTCTGCCTCTCTGCCTCTCTGCCTCTCTGCCTCTCTGCCTCTACCTCTACCTCTACCTCTACCTCTACCTCTACCCCTACCCCTACCCCTACCCCTACCCCTACCCCTACCTCTACCTCTACCTCTCCCTTTCCCTACCCCTAACGCCAATTTAACCGCTATCCCTAATATAGAAACGACACCCATATTTATTTTTAGACATTTCAAACCTATCGCACCCCAACCCCATCTCCAGGGGGTGATGGTATTTCACGTTCACCACGTTGGATTTCAAAGTTGTTGTAGCTTTCGTAATCAGCGACCCGATAAACCATACAAACGACACCCATATTGATTTTTACACATTTCAAACCTATCGCACCCCAACTCTATCCCCAGGGGGATGATGGTATTTCACGTCCACCACGTTGGATTTCAAAATTGTTGTAGTTTTCGTAATCAGTGACCCGATAAACCATACAAACGACACCCATATTGATTTTTACACATTTCAAACCTATCGCACCCCAACTCTATCCCCAGGGGGATGATGGTATTTCACGTCCACCACGTTGGATTTCAAAATTGTTGTAGTTTTCGTAATCAGTGACCCGATAAACCATACAAACGACTCCCATATTGATTTTTAGACATTCCAACCCTATCGCACCTCAACCCCATACCTAGGGGATGATGGTATTTCACGTCCACCACGTTGAATTTTAAAATTGTTGTAGCTTTCGTAATCAGCGACCAGATAAACCATACAAACGATACCCGTATTGGTTTTTAGAATTTTGTACCCCATTTTCCTTTTTTAGGGGTTGAATTTGGGGTGGAATTTCAATAACAGTAATGTACTTTCCACAGAATTACAATCCTAATGCCTCAACAATAAATTTAGTGGATTTTACTTTGAAAATGAAGGATTTTCAACTTCATCCCCCTTTTCACCCTTAAGGGTGTAGAATTTTTAAAAACCCTGAGCTACGTAAAACTTTTTTTTTAGTTGTCAGCCTAAATACAAATTTTGAAGATCCTAACTTCAATACTGACGGATTTTTATACAAACTTTCATCCTCTATTTTACCCCCTTAGGGGTAGAATTTTGTGATTTCCTTTCTTAGTGCACCCCTAGGCCTCATAAGGAACCTACATGCCAAATTTGGAATCTTAAGACCCAGTGGTTTGAGCTGTGCGTTGATATGTCAGTCAGTCAGTCAGTCAGTCAGTCAGTCAGTCGGTCATTCAGTCACCTTCTTCTTTTATATATATAGATTTCCCTGTAATATACATTTATTTATCATATTATCGAACAGAATTTATTTATTCATGAAAATATTATGAATGTTATAGAGAACTCCTTGCATCTCTTCAAAAATTACGACACTAGTGCGGTAATATTAATGAAAAAAGTACGTGTGTTTAATGAGTGATTATGGCCCATATTACAGTGCAAATATAGCTGTTTTATGAGCAAATGTGTTCAAAAATATTTTATCTACTGGTGATATTTAAAAATTGGCTCCCCAAAGAGTTTTGCCTATGCTAATAAATAATCTTAAATACTTAAAACAATCTCATTGCTACCCGTGGGTGTCGTAAGAGGCAACTTAGGGCTTATAAACCAGAGGATGGGCAGCAGTATGTTTCTGTGCATTGTACCATCTTACATACTGCGGTCACCAACAACAGCGGTCAGCAGCCGCAACGCTTACAAGCTTGATGACTATTATAGAACCCTCGAAAATACCACGCGTTTTTGCTGAAGTTCTGGAGGAGCTCCCTGCCCTGTAGTGGATGTTTGGGATAATATCAACCTATATCAATATTTTTAAATAAATTATGCCCAAAATTTAAAAAATAATAATTTAACCCGCGGCTTAATTTTATTATTTATATTTCTTTAATTGGAATTAGGATAAACAAACTACACGCAAACAGAGGAAATACTGCCATTACCGGGTTACTGACTCCTACCTCGCCTTTTGATATGTACGAACACACAAAACACACACACATACACACACACACACACACATAAACACACATACACCATACTCAACCTATTTATTCTACGTTTTAATTTGGATTTTTTGTGTGAGATACTTATTGCAATTTTAATCTTATAAAATATCTGTTGTTTACTTTTAATAATTCCTGTTTTTAACTGTTTCTATTGTTGTACGAGTATTAGTAGTATTTATTGCCAATTCGTAAATTAGTCTGGTAAATTGTCCGCGATTATAGTAGACGGGTAAAAGTTGTTCGGGTCCCTGCGATACAAGCTTTGCTTAGTGCAGGGTCCGCTGATTATATGTATACGTAACACTTATATTTTGTACAAGTATATGACTATGACTGTTTACAGCTTAAACATTGTGTGTTAATAGCAATTTCTTTGGCAAATAAATTTATACTTATTCTTATATGTAAGTACTGTGTTGCCGGCAAAGAATAGTACCAACCCATACATACCCGTGGGTGTCGTAAGAGGCGACTTTTGATTGTGTCAATCATGGTACTTTTCCTGGCTTAATGAAGACAAGTACAGTAAATTCATTATTCAAAGCAGGTCACAAAAAGGATCCCAGTAATTTTAGACCTATATCAGTCTTGCCTATACTTAGTAAAATTTTTGAGAAGGTTATACTTAATCAAATGCTTTCCCACTTCAATGGAAATAACTTACTACATGACCATCAATTTGGTTTTACGAAAGCACGCAGTAGAACGGATGGACTGCACTTTTAAAATACATCTTTTTCACGTGGGAAAAATCTTATGATCTATCTATTTGATTGCGTAGATCATAGCACATTGTTGCTAAAACTTGAACATTACGGTGTTAAGAATAACTCACTTAAACTCCATAAGTCATAAGGTACAAGTAAACGGGACAAAGTCACTGGGATCTGTAGTCAAAAGTGGTGTACCTCAAGGATCCATTATTAGGGCCATTTTTATTCCTTGTTTATATTAATGACCTACCTTTGGTGGGGAGCAATCTGTCAAAGATTGTGTTATTTGCTGATGATACTACATTAATATTTAATGTAAGTAGGAAATCACACAATTATAACGAGGTTAATGATGCACTTGGACAAGTTCATGCATGGTTTACTGTCAACAATTTAGTCTGAAACGCCAAAAAAACTGAAGGTTTTAAATTTGCACTACCAAATGTAAGGTCTGATTCACATAACGTAGTATTGAATAGTGAAACATTAGATTTTGTTAATAGTACAGTTTTCCTAGGGTTAACACTAGACTCTAAACTTCAATGGGGTCCTCACATAACGGCTCTTCTGTTCGATTGAGCTCGGCTGCATATGCTGTCAGAAAAATGAGACAACAGGCATAATTTTATTACTAGAAATAAATAAAAAATTTATCAACCATGTACTAGATTTACTAAAGTCAATACATCTTTCGTGGGTCTGTGTGTACGATACTAAAACAAAATACCTGACAATATAGTGCGATCACCTGAGAAAAAGTTAGAGCAAACGTTATGTAAAAAAGCATATTATAGATTAGGAGGTATGGTGCTCTGATATTCCAGCGAAACACAAGAAACACATTGTAAAAAGCCCACTCTTAAAGTAGGCCGTGCTGCAGTGGTTTCTCGCCGTTTCTTTTACGCTGCCATTGCACGATCCAAAACGGCGCAGACTGCTCTATTTGCATTGTATTCTGCATGACATTCAATAAGTATTCTGTAAAGAATCTACATTGAATAAAATTATCTGAATCTGATTAAGGGTTATAAACTGGCGAAAGGGCAGCAGCATCCTCCTGTGTACCATACCATCTTTATTATTGCGGTCACTTGCATTGCAACCGCGGTCCATGGTGCCAGCCGTAACGCTAACAAGCGAGGTGACTATGGTACTTCCCCTCCACATTTTTCCAGCAAAAGCTAGAATTCTGGAGGGAGCTCCCTGTCCTGTAGTGGACATTTCATGGAATGTCATGATGACTTATAATATTTACTTTTATTTATTTTTCAAGAGAATCTTCTTAGTGGTATCCAGTGACGTCCATTTTAATTGGTGCGGAGACGCCGATGCCCCAGCAGCTAGAGCTTGTATAGAAGGCATCGCGTTACTGGGTCCTGAACCGAACATACTCCTCACCAAGGCAGTTTCTGACTTACTTCAAGAAGAGCTTAGCATCTTACCAAGCAGGTATTTCAGGAACTTTATACAATAGTAATAAGAACTTCTTAATTAAATACCCGTGTGGTGCCGGCAAAGAATAGTACCATCCCATACATACCCGTGGGTGTCGTAAGAGGCGACTAAGGGTTATAAATTGGAGGATGGGCAGCAGTATCTTTCTGTGTATTATACCATTTTACTAACTGCGGTCACCTACAACCGCGGTCTATGGTGCCAGCCGTAACGCTGACAAGTGAGGTGACAATGATACTTCCCCTCCACATTTTCAGCAAAAGCTAGAACTCTGGAGGGAGCTCCCTGTCCTGTAGTGGACATTTAATGGGATGTTATGATGATGATGAATTTAATACCTGATCGACCGAATTTCGCGTTATTATAGCCACCTCAATATTTAAATATCATCGGGTGAGCAACCTTTGCTACCCGCCTGCAGATGGCGCGGTAGCTTTCTGTCTAAAACGCGGTGTTTAAAAAAGTGCTAAACACGACAAAACGAATTTTCCCAGACATGAGACCTATTTAGATCGATTTTTCGCCCCAGAAAACCCCCGTTGGGTAAATTTCATTGAAATTATTAGAGCCATTTTCGAGAAACCGATTACAAATATATACAACGTTTTACTGGAATAACCAAAACCCTCATATACCCCAACTGATTTTTATAAAAATAAAACCATTCCCGAAAAAAGAGTCTTAAAAAAGTTGTTTCTGTCTAGATATTGTTATTTTAATGTCTCATCGTTGTTCTAGTCCGCGCACGCCACGTCCACTTCTCTCCGCCGCGCGCCGGCGCCGCCGCCAGCACGCGTATCCACAGAAATATTTTGAATAGAAGCGGCAAAAATTTAAATAATAAATAAAAATACACCTATTCCAAAAGCCGTGAAATTGATTCTACTCTCGATTCTAAACAAACTATTTTCACGCTTTCACTTATTCCGTTAACACGTTGTATACAGGGTGACTTTTAATTAGTTCTTGATAGAAAAAGGCAAGAATGTACTCATGATACTGAACAATTTTTCCCAAGGAACATAGGTCGAAATACAAAAATCAAGCTTTGACCTCCCATAGAAACTGCATCAGCTGATAGTGCATTTTGTATGGAAGGTCAAATTTGGTTTTTAGTATTTCGACCTATGTTCCTTGGGAAAAGTTGTTCAGTATCATGAAAACATGCATATCTTTTGCTATCAAGAACTAATTAAAAGTCACCCTATATACAAATATTGCTCGTTTAATAGTATAGAATATGCACTGTGTCTGGAGACCGACTGTACAAACTGAAACGGTAGATTCTAACCATGAAACTGAACCACTTCTCCTATGGGTTGAAATCATACAAACTGCATCAGCTGCTGCTTTTTTATGGGAGGTTGAATGTTTTATTACTAAGTAAAAATATTGAAAACGTAACACTGTTCTTTTCTATACTCTGCAAAACAGAATCGTGGTAAAATGACACCATTTGGTAGGCATTTAACGATCGTGTCAAAACTGTGGTAAAGTGAGACTAACCCGGATGTGATGATGAAGTTCATGCAAAAAAAATCTAATAATAGATTTTATACAGGTTTCTTAGAGACTGGCAGTTGAAGGCTAAAAACAGGTAGGAATAGCACAATAGAGGGAAGGCCTTTGCCCAGCAGTAGGACCTATTTATTTATTTATTTATTTATCGTATGGCATCTCTACTTAAAAAATTAATAATTTATTATATCTAAGGTACGCTACTGCGTCCGTTGATAGCGACAGTAGGTCCTCCTTCGTGCCATCAAACCTTGTGAGAGGGCAGTCAAAAACTATATGTTGCACGGTCTGCTCTGGGCACCCGCACTGGCACGCCGCCGACTCACACCAGCCCCACCTGTACCACAGGGCAGCACAGTTGCCAACTCCCGTCCTGATCCTGTTAAGCAGACACCATACTCGCCGGTGTTCATCAAAACCTGGCGGTCTTTGCTTGATATCAAGCTTAAATAGTTCATTAGGATGGGATTTGAGTTTGATCTCATCAGACCAGGCTTCGTGCAGGTCCTCTGACTCAAAGTTATGAAGCTTCAGAGCAGGAGGCTGCCGGGACTTTAGCCTGGTGGTTTTGAACTCGTTGAGGTCTTGATGACAGGGCTTGAGGCAGGGCTTTGTTTTCACGGATTTTGTCCAACTCGTGGGCAAGACATTTCTCTCTGCGAAGATGCGGTGGCATTATGTGGCTGAGCGCCGGCAACCAGTGGCACGGGGTTGGTTTTAGACAGCCAGTTATTAGTCGCATTGAGTGATTTAACTGCACGTCAATAGCCGACGTGTGGGCGCTTTTTAGCCAGGCTGCCGAACAGTATTCAGCTGTTGAATACACGAGAGATAACGCAGAGGTTCTCAGGGTGGTAGCGCTAGCTCCCCAGGAAGTACCTGTAAGTTTTTGGATAATAATGTTGCGGGTCCTCAACTTTGCGGACACATTTTCAAGGTGTTGCTTGAAGTTAAGGCTTCTATCCAGGGTGACTCCCAAATATTTGGGGTAGAAATTATGGTTAAGGAGTGTGCTCCTAAACATGACCCTGAGTTCCTTGTTTGCTAGCTTATTGCTATGATGAAAGCATGAAACCTCAGTCTTGGAAGGGTTAGGGCACAGACGCTAACGGACGAAGAAATCGTCCACAATCGCAAGGTCCTTTTCCAGTACAGCTTCCGAAGTTTCCATGCTTTTATCCTGCGTTATCAAAGCTAGGTCATCCGCATAGCCGAATTTCCGGCTGACAGTATTAGGCAGGTCATGTATGTATAGATTGAAGAGTAGCGGCGCGAGAACTGATCCTTGGGGAAGGCCATTGTTGAGCACACTTATGCTGCTTATATGGTCACCCAGGTGGACCTGGTATGGTCTGTTGCTTAGGGCATTTTCAAGGAGCCTGAAGATTTTCATACAAGGCACTATCTTGAGTAACTTATACAGGAGTCCTTGGCGCCACACAGTATCGTACGCGGCAGTAAGATCGATGAACGCCACGGAAGATTTCATTTGACGGTTAAATCCGTTCTCGATATGCGTTGTTAGTGCCAGCACCTGGTCTGTACAGTTTCTGTGCGGTCGGAAGCCTGCTTGCTCCTCTGGAATGCACTCGTTGATGGTGCCCGCAATACGATTGTATATTATGCGTTCCAAGAGCTTATAGATGACGCTAAGCAGTGCTATAGGACGATAGCTGTCTGCTGCATCTTCAGGTTTTCCAGGTTTGAGTATTGCCACTATCTTAGCTCGCTTCATTAGCGGTGGTATCACTCCCGTATCAATTATGCTGGTGTAAAACTTAGCGAGCCATTCTCGCGTACGAGGGCCGCAGTACTTTACGAACTCTGGAAATATGCCATCCTCGCCGCAAGCTTTGTTAGTTGATATTTGTTTTATATTTTGCGTTACTTCGTCAGCTGAAACAGGACGGCTATATTTCTCTTGAGCTTGTGACTTGGACTTAAGTTCGTTTAGTTCCTTGCGTATTTTGCGTGTGTGGCTCTTGTGACTGGAAGCTTTCGAGAGCTTTCGTATTCTTTGGGCTATGGCATTAGGGTTCACTTTGGGCTGACCTTTCTGTGAGGTTTTCCCAGAGGTAAGTCTACTGAGTGTATGCCAGGCTTTTCGGCTGGAGTGTCTAAAGTTCATAGCTCCAACTGTTTGTTCCCACTTTTCTTTTCGGGCAACATTTAAAGATTCTATGAGCTTATGAGCGACGGTTCGATCTCCAGATTCGGAGTATTCATTCCAGAGTTGTTCAGTGTCGCTGTTCCAGCAAGGGATGTAGTTTTTTCTATAGCCTCGAGGTATATGCTTTTTGGCAATACTCTTTAGGCTGGTAAAAAAAAAATACGCTAATACTTTTTACGGTTATTCTGCTTCGTCAGAATCAAAGAAAATAAAGAACTTATTTTTCTTTAACATAATTACCAATAATTTTTTTCGAGTTTAATTACAAATTCATTTATAGGAATACACTCTGTGGCGTTGCAAGAGATTGAAAGAAGTCGGTTCAATTGTTTTAGTGTGCTTTCCAAAGCACGGAAAACAGAAAGTAGAGGAAGGGAAGACGTTTATAGGCCGTTTAGAAGTAATTGTTAAGAAGGTACTTACAAGATGTTTTCTTTTTATTATTTCAGATTTGCCCTTTCATTCCACAGTATGGAGTACCACCAAATCGGTTTAAACGGTATTACAGCTGCCCAAAAGTATTTTGGAAAAATGGATAAAAAATGAAGTGAAAAGTGAAAAATATTTCATTGTCTACAATATGTATCCTATAAGTATAAAGTGAAAACCAACACGTTTCATAAATATTATTAAAATTCGGTTTGAATTTTTATTGGTTCGACTACTATTATACTCCGTGAATTTTTATTGACTTTGCTCCCGAAGCACGGAAACACGGTATCATCTAACTTTTCGGACAATCAGGTGATTCATTCTGCAATGTCCTAAGCAAACTGGGGAAGGCACACAAAGGGATTTTCGTTTGACAGTGTTCCCACCGGGAATCGAACCCAGTACGAGATCTAAGCGCACTAAACGCTAGAAGTTGAGTTCAGTGAAGTTTTAACTATCTGCAGAAATTTGGAAGCGAAAGTGTAATAAAACCGCTCGTGGCCTTGCGATGGTTGCTTTTTCTCTCCGATCGGGAAAGTTAAGCAACGTTTTGGTTATTTTCAAGTTTTTTTGTTTGATAAATTCTTTATTGAAATCAATAAAATATATACCGTTTAAATCCAGTGTTACAAATCCTAGAATTAAAAAACAAGGTACACTTTTAGTTTGACAGGTTAGCACACCTCTTACAAACTTATGACATCTAACTTGGGCTTTAATACACTTAATTAACAAATTTTTTAACACTTATATCAAAATATGCAAATCTTAACCACAATTCACATTTAATAGAGATATAATACAGATCTTTAACATTATTTAGACACGTAAATAAAAAAACGCGAGGGTAGTTTAGGACGTTCTAAATAAAGGCCAGTTTAAAAGTACCCTAAACCGACGAGCATGTATGAAAGGATTGATGAAAGTTCAGGAAACAAGGGAAGTATGTCAGTATCGTAGCAGGTGGAGAACTGTGGTCTCTGTCTACCCCGACGAGAACAAGGCGTGATATTACGAGATAATGTAGTTCGTAGCCAAACTCTCGGTTAGAGAGTAGTATATTCTTTGGAAGTTCGTAAGCGCAAGCGGGCAGCGACTACAAAGTCGACTGTCAGTCGTTAGGGATTTAGTGATGGGGTAATCGATACCTGTTATATTTATTTTTATACCGTAACGGTTGTTTTCAAGTGTTTGGGTTTGAATTGCGCAGAAGGGTTACTTCATCATAACATCCCATGAAACGTCCACTACAGGACGGAGAGAATTCCAGCTTTTGCTGAAACAATGCAGAGGGGAAGTACCATAGACAGCAAGCTTGTTAGCGTTACGGCGGTGGTTGGTGACCGCAGAATGTAGGATGATACGATACACAGAAGGATGCTGCTGCCCATCCTCTGGTTCAATAACCCTTAGTCACCTCTTACGACACCCACAGGAAGAGATGGGTTGGTACTATTTTTTGCCGGCACCACACGGGACACTTGCTTAGATAAGGGGCAGTCTGGGACAGGTTAGCAAAAACTAAAAGAGCAACATCAGTCAACGTAACTGAACAACTTTTAGTAAATAAAACTTTCGAAAAAAATATCTCCATACAAACTGTCCAATCTAGTATGCAATTTTATATGAAAAGGCCGATTTATTAGATACGTTGACTGATCACCCCCCCCCCCCCCCCCCCCCCCCCCTGCTGCCGTATTCCGAAGTGAAACCACGATAATATCGCGCCGATAATTAGCATATGGTTCGGCCTTTGAAAAGGAATTTCCCAAACAAAGTTAATTTCACAACGTCCTTGTTTTTGTAAATTCGATAATATCGGAGCTCCGATAAAACTTTGGAATACCAACCCTGTACACCAGGTAATTTTTAGGGTTCCGTACCTCAAAATAAAAAAACGGAACCCTTATAGGATCACTTTGTTGTCCGTCTGTCTGTCTGTCTGTCAAGACCCTTTTTCTCACAAACGAGAAGAGGTATCAGGTTGAAATTAATAACGAATATTAAGTGCCATAAAGCACACAAGATCTGAAAATTTCAATTTTTTACAACGACGCAATCAAAAGATATGGCTTTTTATGTCCTCATCTCCATACATTTATGCAAAAAAGCAAAACCTACAGGGTACTTCCCGTTGACCTAAAATTATGAAATTTGGCAAGAAGTTAGGTCTCACAGTACAAATAAAGGGAAAAGTCTAAAATAATTAAATATTTAAATTTTTCTCACAACTAATAGTAACCAATTAAGGTGAGCTCCCGTTTCAAGAACTTTTCTATAAAAGAGGGGTCAAGTTGGATGGTCGCGGAGTTTTTAAAATCAAAGAGCAAAAGCTTTTAGTATGTTATATGGTTAATAGGTACGGAACCCTTATGGCGCGTGTCCGACTCGCACTTGGCCGGTTTTTTAGACCTGTTTTCAAATTTTAGTATGTTATTCAGGAAGCAAATATAAAAAAAAATCGGCCAAGTGCGATTCGGACTCGCGCCCTAAGGATTCCGTACCTATCTACCATATGATATACTAAAAGCTTTTGCTCTTTGATTTTAAAAACTCCGCGTCCATCCAACTTGACCCCTCTTTTATAGAAAAGTTTTTGAAACGGGAGCTCACATTAATTGGTTACTATTAGTTGTAAGAAAAATTGAAATATGTAATGACTTTACACTTTTCCTTTTATTTGTACTGTGAGGCTTAGCTTCTTGCAAATTTCATAATTTTAGGTCAACGGGAAGTACCCTGTAGGTTTTGCTTTTTTGCATAAATGTATGGAGATGTGGACATAAAAAGCCATATCTTTTGATTGCGTCGTTGTAAAAAAATGAAATTTTCAGATCTCGTGTGGTTTATGGATTTTAATATTCGTTATCAATTTCAACCTGATACCTCTTCTCGTTCGTGAGAAAAAGAGTCTTGACAGACAGACAGACAGACGGACAACAAAGTGATCGTATAAGTGTTCCGTTTTTTTTATTTGGGGTACGGAACCCTAAAAACCAAAGGAAAATGGGTTCCAAAACACGATTTTTTTGCTTTCCCATACAAACCTCGCACCCACAGAAGTGGAATTTGTATTTGCTCATTAAATTTTAGGAAAGTTTTCACTTTCATGTCCTGAGCAACTTACTAAAAACTAATGTTACGTTACATGAAATCTTTGTATTTCGTTCAAAACTCCTTAACTTTGACCGTATGTCCGTGTGGTGCCAGCAAAGAATAGTACCAACCCATCTGTACCCGTAGATGTTGTAAGAATAGTACCCACCCATCTGTACCCGTGGATGTTGTAAGAATAGTACCCACCCATCTGTACCCGTGGATGTTGTAAGAATAGTACCAACCCATCTGTACCCGTGGATGTTGTAAGAATAGTACCAACCCATCTGTACCCGTGGATGTCGTAAGATGCGACTAAGGGCTTATGAACCGGAGGATGGGCAGCAGCATCTTTATGTGTATCGTATTATCTTACATACTGCGGTCACCAACAACAGCGGTCGCCAGCCGCAACGCTTACAAGCGTGGTGATTATGGTAAATCCCCTTAAAAGTACCATGCGTTTTTGCTGGCGTTCTGGAGCTCCCTGTCCTGCAGTGGACATTTCATGCATCATCATAACATCCCATGATACGTCCACTACAGTACAGGGAGCTCTCTCCAGAATTTTAGCTTTTGCAGGAAAAAATGTGGAGGGGAAGTACCATAGTCACCTCGCTTGTTAGCGATACGGCTGGCACCATGGACCGCGGTTGTAGGTGACCGCAGTAAGTAACATGTAAGATACAAAGGAGGATGCTGCTGCCAATCCTCCAGTTAACCCTTAGTCGCCTCTTACGACACCCACGGGTATGAACGGGACTGATGATGATGATGATGATCAAATTTAACTAAAAATTATCAGACTTTATGCTGTAAAGGCTACAAGAATAAATAAAAAAGATTTATATACATTTTATTTATTAACATTATTTACAAAGTAAAAATATTGCACATTTTACATTCATAAAATTGTAATTTTAAACAGACACTAAAATCACCTATTTTGATAAATAAGACTACTTTTTATTGACATTAACATTTTTATTTAAAAGTTTTATTTTTCAAAATCACATTTAAAGATACATTAAATTCTTTTTGACAATTCCATTTTTTTACAACAGTGGAGAACTAATTTGTCACGACATGTGAAATATACAAAATATTGTTTAATTAATCAGGATATTCTTCTACACGTTAACCTTGACAAACTCATTCAATCACATTGAACATTTCTTCTATCCTAACCCGACCTTCCATAAAATCCTAGAATTTAGTTTTCTTACGTGACTATTTTCACCTATTTAAATGTGACGCCATGATAAAACGATAAAGAGATTGATGAAAGTACAGGTAGCAAGGGAAGTGTGTCAAGATCGTAGCAGGTGGAGGACTGTGGTCTCTGACTACCCCGACGGGAAAAAGGCGTGGGAAATAATAGTATGTATTTATGTTTTTAAAAAATCCGGCTGTTTACTTTTTCCACTCGCTTCGTGCAGTTTTATTAAAAAAGTACTTAAGCGTTTTCATCAGACAGATGTAGGTCATAACGTGAAATTAAAAAGCGAGTATTTTAAAAATATACCCCTTTAGTCGAGTGGTTTTTAAATATAGATTTTTATTGACGCTTAAGGCTGAGTGAGGGAGATATGTAGGGATGAAATTGAAATTTATGCCTCTTATGTTTTTATATGGAATGGAAAATATATTGCATGTGGTTTTTGTGTGGACGGAAAATTTGGAATAATTAATGATTTTTTTGTTCTCATTAATTCTTCTCTTCTTTTTCTGGAAAAATCTACTTTTTTTACGGTAACGTGAAAAAAAAAAGTAAGTATTGCTTTTCGGTATACAAGGTTATTTTTGAACTCTTAGCCAAATTTCAGTTTCCCAAAGAGACATGAGTCGAATTTTTTATTTGATTAAATATTTGTGGGACAAAACAAATTATTTAAATTTATTTTTTTTCGTTTCATACAAATGCCACTATTGCCGGTGCAAAAATGGAAAGCCGAACAAAATCTCGTACCCATGTTTATTGGGATAAATGTTCAGATTTTTGTTATGTGTAACAAATAAAATTAGGCAAGTGTAGGGGCCCAAAAATACCACCACAAAGGCAAAAATAACATCTTTGTCTGGGTAGTTTATAAAATACGCGCCAGTCCGACTCGCACTTAACCAGTTTTTATTACTCTATCTATAGGGTACTTCCCAATCAACTGCGTTCCTTTCAGTATGTTGGTCGAACGACAAAACTGAACAATTTTCCGTGAGGAACATTTCATGAAGGTAACCAAACAAGATACGAATAGAGTCATAGAATACATGAAACAGAATAGAGTCAACAAACAACTTTTTTTTTTATATTGAAAATGGGCATACTCTTGACCATGATCTATTCTTGAAGACAGAGATGAGGTCGACGATGGAACGAGTTTGCCCAGAAGAAGCCTATTCACTCGCGATTAAATAGATTCGGGTTATATGAACTCGGGAACACAGACGCAAGCAGTAAATTCCACTCTTTTCTGAGTTTTGAAGGTGGTAAGGCTTTTGTGCAAAGTCCGTTTGGGAAGTATCACCCCCTTGCTTTTTTCTGCCGTAAAGCAGCAGTGTTTACACTGCTGTGTTTCGGTTTAAAGGACAAGGGAGCCAGTGAAATTTCTAGCACATGAGACACACAATCTTAGTTATCAGGGTGGGTAACAAGCTTTGCTGTCTTGTTAGTGTCAATTATGCTACTAATAAGACAGAGGGAGGTATGGGCGGTGGTGACCACTTACCATCAAGCGGCCCACAAGATCGCGTTTAAATAAAAAAAAAAATCGCCTGCAAGACACTATTTCCCATCATCTTCATCTTCTAACTAATCACAATAACGTTTTGCCCATTAAATGCTCAAAACTTTTATAACCATTTTATTATAGGTATCATTAATTTAATATGTCACATTACACAACATGTATTCCGATAAAGCTTACAATTCGACCCACCTTGACGTTACGAGTATAATGAATTTCGGACCATTTGGGCCCACACGGCCGTATTCACGACATGTGGCGTGATAAAGCAAAATTAAGCAAATCTATACAGGCCGTAGAAAATTCGTGTAAAACACTTAAAAATATAAATTTATTGCGTCACAAATACAACACTTTTCATTATTATTGTTCGTTCAGTCATGGGGTAGTTTTGTAGTGGTAAAATGCCAAAAACGGCGATTTTACTACTCCTAAGCTTATTTATGGCAAGCTAAGCTATAAAATTTAGAACACCCCATATTGTGTCGAAACGCACAATATTAGAAAAAAGGTTTGTATGTGTGATGCAATAAATTTATGTCAAACGCTTTATTCTGGGGGCTAAAGGGAACAACTTTTATACTACAACTTTTCTAAAAAATCATTGGAAAAAAAGACTTATTAAATGATCTTTGAAACATCTTTTTTCTTTTACGGCTAAAGAGTGGGAATTATCTGCCTGCGTCTGTGATTCCGAGTTCATATAACCTTAATTTATTCAAGTCGCGAGTGAATAGGCTTCTTCTGGGCGAGCTCGTCCCGTCGTCGACCTCATCTCTGACCTCAGGACTGGGTCGGGATAAGGAGTCGTTGACAATAAATAAAAAAAAATCCAAGAATATTTGGGAAGTCCTACAAAACAAGTTGTAGCATTCACACCCCAGAAAAGCCTTTATAAAGTTTCACACGAATTTATAAACACTCTGTATTTTCACCCCATATTTTTACTAAACATTTTAGCTTAGTGATTGGCCAATAAAGATTGGTTGTAAAATAAATCACAGGTAATTATATACTTCGATATAATAACATCGATTTTATGTAATATGATAATGTAGTGTCATGTAGTGTGTTGTATGCAGTTACCAAATTATTTAAATAAAAATTTATACAATCTATATCTTAGATTATGAATAACGGCAGCTTATCTATATAGGAATAGGTTATAATTTTACAGTTGTACCCGGATTAAATTTATTATTATTCTTTGCCTGATTCTCTATAAAATTCATATATAATTATATGTAATATACCTAATTTACTTACCTATAGTGCTTTTTAAATAATAAATTTACATTTTTATTTTCCTGTACAATTTTCACAAAATATTGTCAACTACATAAATATACAAATACTTATAATTATACCTATTATTTATTTAAAAATGTGCTAAACTTGTTCTTTATTTAATAGGATGTAAGGGTGCTTCTGGAATAGTGAACAATTTTTCCCTTTTTTTTTGCTTCTGCATTGGCCAAAATATGAAGAGAAAAAAAAACTACTATACAAAATGCTTTATCAGTTAACGCAAGTTAATATAGTAGATTTATTATTTCTATTTTGATCAATTGTCCCGGGAAAAGTTGTTCAGTTTCGTAGCCTGAGAAACATGCTAAAATTATGTGCTTCAGATATACTTTGACCACATTTAGAAATTTTGGCACAATTCAATTGCAACCACTTATGGATATGTTTTATATAAATTCACATCTTTACGTCTTGTGTAAATAAATTTTTTATACACATTTGACTTTAATAAATTTATTTATAAATTCATTAATTATTTAATATAACACATTATTATATATTAAATGACATATATTATATGTCAACAAATACATACCACGCCATAAGGTCCAAAAGTGTTTCTACTGACGTACTGTTGAGTGTACCTATTCCATCCAGTAAACTTAATAAGTTCTTATTGCTTATAGTTTTAAAAGTCTGTTTTTTATCTTACGTGTAAGCAGGACTTAAATGCTTTTTAGGCTCTAGAAAGGCTTCTGGGTTTAAATGTATTTACTTAAAATACTTACTTCTTTTTATATGCTAAGATATCGATTTTCGGTCATCGGACCGACTTAATAAACCGCTTATTGACAGCCATGAACAAATTCACAGGGTGTTAATTTATAATAGCTCAGGGGCGGGATCAGTATCAGTAACTAAACAACTTTTCCCAAGGAACTTAAGTCGAAATACGAAAAACTAAATTTGACCTCCCATACTAAATGCACTATCCTGATGCAGTTTCTATGGGAGGTCAAAAATAGATTTTAACTTATGTTCCTTGGGGAAAGTTGTTCAGTTTCATGGTCTGACTAACATACTAAAATGATGTTTACTGTTTGTTATACTCGTATACACGGTGTAAAAAAAACAATGATCCTTCTCACCAATAGACTTTAAAAAATATTTTAAAAATATTCCTTTTTTTAGGGTTCCGTACCTAAAAGAAAAAAACGGAACCCTTATAGGATTACTTTGTTGTCCGTCTGTCTGTCTGTCTGTCTGTCAAGACCCTTTATCTCACGAACGGGTAAAGGTATCAGGTTGAAATTAATACCATATATTAGGATCCATGAACCACACAAGATCTGATAATTTAATTTTTTTACAACGACGCAATCAAAAGATATGGTATTTTATGTCCTCATCTCCATACATTTATTCAAAAATGCAAAACCTACAGGGTACTTCCCGTTGACCTAAAATTATGAAATTTGGCAAGAAGCTAGGTCTCACAGTACAAATAATGGGAAAAGTCTGAAATCATTAAATATAACAACTTTTCTCACAACTAATGGAAACCAATTGTGGTGAGCTCCCGTTTCAAGAACATTCATATAAGAGAGGGGTCAAGTTGGATGGTCGATGAGGCGATTTTTGTTTTAGTTCTATTTAAAAACGGGAACACTTACAAACTTGAAAATTGGTATGTTTATAGTGCATAAGCTATAAAATAACAACAAATAATAAAATTTGGTCAAGCGCGTGTCGGACTCAAAAAATCTAGCACATTAACTTACTGAAATGTGGTGGTACGGAACCCTCAGTGCGCAAGTCCGACTCGCACTTGGCTGTTTTTTTTTGTTTTGGTGATCATGAAATTTAATTTTCCTTCGAATGACATTACAGTAATTTATTGAAATGAATAGGTACTGCTACTGACTAAATTATACCAAAAAATCATCTTCGTCTAGATCAGCTGATCACAGAGGTTATTGAACTCTACAAGCGCTTCACTTCTTCTTGAGGTATAACTACTTTTTTGAGGCAATGTACTTTATTTATATTTTTTCTACAATCTATTAGTGATGTACAATCACCCCTTAGAAGGATCATCGTAGATTTTTTACACCCTGTTTTCATCAATAGCTCATACACTTTCTGAAGACGTATCGAATTACACTGCCGGCAACTTGAGGATAGACAGAAAACAAAGAGCTCATTCACGCCATTTATTACGTTTTTAGAGTTCCGTACCTTTTTTTTATGTAGCCTGTAGGGTGTCCCAATGCAGGGCAAAGGCCTCCTCTCTAAAGGAAACAATACCAAACCACCTTAATAGGAAACCTAGAATACCAATCATTTTCTTGTCTGTCTGTCTGTCAAGACCATTTTTCTCACGAACGGGAAAAGGAATTACATTCATCATCATATCATGTGAGTTGCAAGGTCGATGACCGACCTCACAAACCCTGGTGTCAGATTTGTATAGCCGTCAAAGGCCTCTGACATGGCTCATTAACGACAACATCCGTAGATACAAGTTGGGTCCAACGGCTTAACGTGCCTTCCGAAGCACGGAATCATCTGACTTTTCGGACAATCAATCTCGCGGGCGCCGGGCGGGGGCGCACGGGGGTGCGGGGTGAATTGCAAGGGGGGGTGGAGAGTGTCCGTTCTATATGATAGTACACACGACCGCACATCGGTAGAAACACTTTTGGACCTTATGGCGTCGTAATAGAGTTGAAAAAGTTTCTACCGACAAGCGGTTGACCGTACTAGTATTACTTTATTCTATCCCACAAAGTCATCTATCTTAAGAACTTGGCTGGAAATTGAAATAAAAGATCCTGTAGACAGATAGCGAGGAACGCGCGTCTGTCACGAAGCCGATTACTGTTATTTATACCGAGTGGCTTCTTTAAACAGCTCTTTGTGATATAGATAGCTTCGCTAATGGAGTAGCCAGAACAAGAATGTTAGAAGGTTTTAGGATTTTGTAGATAGTAAGGCTTTTAAGTTTCCTGTGTAGGGCCGGCAAAGAATAGTACCAACCCATCTAGGCCTCCCTTAAAGACCTCCATAAAGACCGGTCCTGCACTGCTCTCATCCAGCGCCTATCCGCAATCTTGACCAGTTCGTCGGTCCACCTTGTTAGTGTAGGCAACAAAGCAGTTGACCCCAACATACATTTCTCAGGCAGATTTTATTTGACAGGATGATAAACAATCATAAATTAAATGTAAATTCAAAATATCCAAAAAACTTCATATTACGGTTTAACATTACAATAACATTTATAATCACTACTCTCCACCTTTAGTTAGGGTGCTGGCTGCAATTTGGGTATATGATTTGCTCATGATTCATATTAATAGGGATTATAGATCAGCTCAATACGAATCGATTTGGTCCTTACAAGTTTTTTTGTGCGTCGCTGTGTTTTTGAGTTAAAGCAAAATAAATGAAAATAAGATACTAAATAATATTTTTTTTGTATGCCTTTGTGGCTCCTGTTCAAAATACTTCTGAAGATGTAGAAAATCGAAGAGGCAGACATGCAGGGCTCTGCATTATCACGGGACGAAGTAGTGAATTTTTGCATCATGAGGCGTTGTAACTTTACGACGCAGGGCTTTTATGGTGGCGGACCATTTTTTTGGGGTTTTATACATTGTATTTAATCAGATAGTCATAGTCTGCCAGGTGTACGTTTCATTGTCAAATTTCAAAATAGTAAAAACTTAATTACTCAAAAAGTTCAAAAACGCAGCGGTGTGGATGTCCGCCAATATTTTTTGTATCTTCTAGAGGATGCTCCTAATCATCAGTCAAAAAGGCAGACATGAGCAAATCATATAGAAATTTGTCCTTCATCACCCTTACTACTTGGAAAAATAAATTGTTTTTAATGTAATAGTATTTGTGTTGTTCTACATCCTATTCACAAGAAGCAAAGACTTTGTAAACCCACGCATATGTGGATGGCATGATTGAAAGTTGTATGCAGCTATTACTCTTATTCTCAAAGAATGCGGTCTCCTTGTTCCGCTCGGAATAGAAGGAATACTAATTTATTATTATTTTACTATGCGATGACATCTGCCCTTATGTCCAAAGTTGAAATGTCAAATCATTAAACGTAATTTTACATCCTCATACATAGAAGGAATACTAATTTATTTTACTATGGGATGACATCTGCTATTGTGTCCAAAGTTGAAATGTCAAATCATCAAACGTGATTTGACATCCACATACGAAATTTACAGAACGACGCCTACACCGTATTTACAATGACTGAATGAATGCCAGAATACCTTGTGACACATATTTTGCATTACCCTTACTGCAATCCCTTGTCTGCTTTCTACAACAGGGTTTCTCAAACTTATGACTCCACGTACCCTTGTTAAAGTTCCCAGATGACAGCGAACCCCCAACCTTCTCTAAAGAAAATAATTAAATTGGATGTTGAAAAAATTGGTTTTTAATGCAATAAAAAGTAACAAAAATGGAGCGAATAAGAAAGATTTTTTTAATATTAATGCGATTTGTGCGCTTGTTTTTTGTCCCGTATTTCGTTTGTATTGTGACTAGGTGTGAAATCTCACTCACCTAATACATCCTTTTTACATCCGCTTAAAAAGTTTCATCTACTGACATTTCTAGAAAAGACTTCTGCTGAATAATACTCAAATTATAATATATGCTCATGCTCGTGACCATAAATGAGTTTTGAATCCAGTTATCTTTAGCATTATCAATATCTGGAAATAACTTTTCAGTTGCCTTGTCGCGAACCCCCGTCCCTCGAATGGCGAACCCCTAGGGGTTCGCGTACCCCAGTTTGAGAAACCCTGTTCTACAAGGTGAAACAAAAACGGTATACCAAGCCCTAAGGATATGAATCTGCCCATGAAACTGAACAACTTTCCCTAAGATGTTCCTTACAGGTCGAAATACAAAAAAAAAATTAAGGTCCCATATAAACTGAGTCAGCTGATAGCGCATTTTTTATGGGAGGTAAAAAAAGTATTCGTATTTCGACCTATGGTCCTCCATTCTGTTAACCTCAGTTGCCCCGCGGGTTCACATGTGAACCCGGAAAATTTTGACATATGACCCCTATGTCAATATTCCATAGAGTTCCCGGAAAATGGAAAATTTATGATAATTGTTTTAAAAAAGTTCCAAAAATATATATTATATCTATTCTATCCGACCGATTTCGGTCATGGCGACTGTTTCAACTCCTTTGTAGATGGCGTTCAAATATACCTTATTACGTAAACTTTTTGTTTCTTCAAATTTTGAGATACAATTGGCAGTAAAAATTCAATTATGAGATATATCCGGTTTTAACATAGAAATGTTATAATAGCATTTTCTTTAAGTTCAACAAGAATCACTTACTTTTTTTTTACTATGATCTGTATATAAAATTATACTGTAAAAGTCGTTTAGCTGTACAACTTACGCCTTGAGATCTGTAGAGGTCAATTAGCGGGGAAAATATGGCTTTCTGGCATAATCAGATTCAGATAATTTTATTCAATGTAGATTCTTTACAGAATATTTATTAAATGCCATGCAGAATACCATGCAAATAGAGCGAGTCTACACCGTTTCGGATCGTGCTAAGGCAGCGTAAAAGAAACGGCAAGAAACCACTGCAGCACGGCCTACTTTAAGAGTCGGCTTCTTACAATGAGTTTCCTGTTTCTCTGGCATATCAGAACACCATACCTCTTTGTCATTCCGTGATCTTAAGAGATGTTCATGTTCCTTTTTAATATAAAGTCAAACAGACAGATTTGAAATTGCTAGAGAATCTAAAATACAGCCAGTAACTTTGCCTAGTTTGCCTAGTTTTTGTCCCGTGTGGTGCCGGCAAAGAATAGTACCAACCCATACATAGCCGAGGGTGTCGTAGGAGGCGACTAAGATTCAACTGAAGGATGGGCAGCAGCATCCTCCTTTGTATCTTACTTACTGCGGTCACCTACAACCGCGGTCCATGGTGCCAGCCGTAACGCTAACAAGCGAGGTGACTATGGTACTTTCCCTCCACATTTTTCCAGCAAAAGCTAGAATTCTGGAGGGAGCTCCCTGTCCTGTAGTGGACGTTTCATGGGATGTTATGATGAACTTTGCCTAGAAGTATTTACTACATCGAACGCCATACTTAAAAAATAATACGTTTACTTATAAAATGCCTACTCTAACGGCAAGCGCAGAGTTATAAATATAAAATCAATAGAATGTCCGAGTGAGCGAACATCTAACATGCATGAGACCAATAAGGCAAGCAAGCCACCAAAGTTGGGCCAATAAATAAACAATATTGACACTACAGCCAAAGAGTGATACATTAAGTAAGAAAAGAGTGTATAGAACTAACCCACCCAAAGTTAATTCCAAATTTGCCCAACGATTTAAACTGTTCGCGTATCCGTACATCTATTAGATAGATAGATAAACACTTTATTGTCACACACAGAACACATTAACAATTACAAAAGAGAGCCTTAAATCTAGGGTGGCTATTCAATCGTCAATAAACATTGCTCTTTAACAATGACCTTTTTTCTTCCGCAAAATGAAAGCTGCAAGAATGGCTTACCTCCCTAGATTATAACAGTACGGAGAACATATTAAACATACCAAAATAAGTTAAATAAGTTATTGTTAGAATTTTTCTTTTTGTTCTTTTTAGGTTAGTTTTACTTTTTATTTTTAATTAACCAATCAATCACAACATCCCATGAAAACGTCCACTACAGGACAGGGAGCTTCCTCCACCTCCAGAATTCTAGCTTTTGCTGGAAAAATGTAGAAGGGAAGTACCATAGTCACCTCGCTTGTCAGCGTTACGGCTGGCACCATGGACCTCGGTTGTAGGTGACCGCAGTAAGTAAGATGTAAGATAGAAAAGAGGATGCTGCTGCCCATCCTCCAGTTAACCCTTAGTCGCCTCTTATGACACCCACGGATATGTATGGGTTGGCACTATTCTTTGCCGGCACCACACGGGGCTATTTTTAATAATTTAATGTAATTCAATATAATTTAAGGTAACGGTCGCAGGGCTTAAACAGGAACTTCCTAGTGCGGTAGCCAAAGGTAACATATATGTAAACCTATGTAACACTTTTTGAAATATATATCTTGATCTTTAGATAATTGTAATATCATTGTATCAAAGTTGTAGGGTGAAATTGAAAACATTCGACAAATTTCGAGATTGAGTTCAGACCACGAAACTGAACAATTTTAGCCTAGGAACATAGGTCATCAGACGAAAAAAAAATACCTTTTCATAGTAAAGTCAATAATAGTAAAGTAAAGTCAGATGACCATACCTTTTGTATGGGAGATCGATTTTTAGGGTTCCGTACCTCAAAATAAAAAACGGAACCCTTATAGGATCACTTTGTTGTCCGTCTGTCTGTCTGTCTGGTCCTGTCTTAAGGTCCATAAACCACACAAGATCAGAAAATTTCAATTTTCTACAACGACGCAATCAAAAGATATGGCTTTTTATGTCCTCTCCATACATTTATGCAAAAAAGCAAAACCTACAGGGTACTTCCCTGACCTAAAGTTATGAAATTTGGCAAGAAGCTAGGTCTCACAGTACAAATAAAGGGAAAAGTCTAAAATCATAAATATTAAAAATTTTCTCAAGGTGAGCTCCCGTTTCAAGAACTTTTCTATAAAAGAGGGGTCAAGTTGGAGTTTTTAAAATCAAAGAGTAAAAAGCTTTTAGTATATCATATGGTAGATAGGTACGGAACCCTTAGGGCGCGAGTCCGACTCGCACTTAGCCGGTTTTTTTACGTCTAACGACCTATGTTCCTAAGGGAAAGTTGTTCAGTTTCATGGTCTGAACTCAATCTTAAAGTTTTTCGAATGTTTTCAAATTCACCATGTAGTTGGCTTAGACTTGTGAGTGTTACACATAATTAGTACCTGGGCGACCGAGCTTCGCTCTGCATTAAAATATCATCGGGTGAGCAAGCCATGCTACCCACCAACAGATGGTGCTGTACGTTTTTGTCAAAAACGCGGTATTTTAAAATAATGCTTAAAAACACGGGGAAAACTAATTTCCCCAGACATGCGACTGAGATAGATCGATTTTTCGTCCCCGAAAACCCCTGTATAGTAAATTTACAGAAATTTAATTGTACAGAATATGTCAATACAAATGCGAGAAACCTCATCTAATGCATTCGGATTAGTGCTTTGGATAGACTTTTCACATTTATTTTTCAACACAGTACACAAAAGACACGAAACAGAAATAAGCCAGGTAACAACACTATAATAGTGACTCACCATCTGAGTGTACTGATTCTGTGGTACTGTGCCAGAGAACAGGTACGAACTCAGCATGATGCCATAGCGGGGGGCTAAAACGCTGATGATTCTGCCCGCACCTCAGGCATCAAGGGGGTCGCCATAAATTTAAATATGATGGTAAATAGGAACATAATAGTGCGGTCAGTTAGCTGTTTCACGTAGACATGCCTTACAATTTCACCAATTTTTTTCAGGTACTAGTTAGGTACATAACTCTCAATTTTTGATACGAGTAGGAGACAATTGTTGAATTTTCTATGGAAATTTTTGAAATTCAAGTATTGGCTCCTATTAAAAATTTAGAGCTATGTACCTAACTAGTACCTGGAAAATATTTGGTGCAATTTGGTGAATTTGGCGATATAAGACTATAAGGGACCGGACTATAAGTAGTAAAGAAAAAACAAAAGAGGGGTCGTGACAGCTGGTGCTATTAGTAGGACGTTGCTCAAGAAGGCGATAAAGAGGACAGTAACAGCTTCTGAGGTTAGAGCGCTCGGCTCACGACGAGTACTGGGTTCGATTCCCGGTGTCCCCTGTCAAACAGAAAGCTGTTTGTGTGACCTCCCCAGTTTGGTTAGGACATCGCAGGATGAATCACCTGATTGTCAGAAAAATTAGATGATTCCGTGCTTCAGAAGGCGCGTTAAACCGTTGGTCCCGACTACTATCTACGGATGTAGCCGTTAATGAGCCATATCAGAGGCGGCTTTGGCGGCTCACAGCTCTGATCTGACAGGGTTTGTGAGGTCGGTCATCGACCTTGCAACCCACACGATATGATGATGATGAAAGGACAAAAGGAGACCTCCACTTCGCCCAGCAGTGGGTCAATATTAGGGATAAAATCCAAAAACAAATGTGCAAGATTATTTTTCAGCCTTTTTTAGAACACTCAAAAAAATAGACTAAGATTTTATGAAAAATTGGCCCTTTTAAAATAAAATCCTTTATAACGAAAAGTCTTTTGTGAACAAAGAACTATTTTTAATAAGCAAGTCTGAGTCCTAGACAAATCTGCCTTCACAGATATTAATAGCTGCAATTGGATGAAATTCTAGAATTCTAGAGATATTAAAAATTCCAACAAACGCATCTATTGGACGCAATTTATTATGGTATTAGCTTGACCCTGGACTAGGATTATTGGAAATTCCATTTTATGTTGGTATATTTATTACTGGCAATCTACTCCAATTCGTTCGTTTTAGGGTTCCGTACCTCAAAATTAAAAAAACGGAACCCAGGATCACTTTGTTGTCCGTCTGTCTGTCTGTCAAGACCATTTTTCTCACGAAAGGGTAGAGGTGTCAGGTTGAAATTGATACCGAATATTAAAATCCAAAAACCACACAAGATCCGATTTTTTTTTTTTATTTAATGGCTTTTTATATATTGGCTTTTTATGTCCTCATCTCCATACATATAAGCACTAAAGCAAAATCTAGAGGGTACTTTCTGTTGACCTAAAATTATGAAAATTGGCAAGAAGCTAGTACAAATAAAGGGAAAAGTCTAAAATCATTAAATATTACAATTTTTCTCACAACAAATAGTAACCAATTAAGGTAAGCTCCCGTTTCAAGAACTTTTCTATAAAAGAGGGGTCAAGTTGGATGGTCGCGGAGTTTTTAGAGTCAAAGAGCAAAAGCTTTTAGTATACGAGTATCATATGGTAGATAGGGGGGTAGATAGGCATAGAAAACGTTATTTCACTCGATGTCGCATTGTATTTTATTTTATTTTAGCTATGGGTTGTACGCCTCAAAATAAAGAACGCTTAGGGCACGAGTTCGACTCGCACTTGGCCGGTTATTTTTTCGTATACAAGGTGTTAAAAAAAATGTATTAAAAAATGTGAATCTGCCGATGAAATTTAATAACTTTTCCCAAAGAACTTTGGTCGATATATGAAAAAAACAACTATCTTCTTACTTGTGTACAAGTTGGAACAAAAAGGTTAGACAACCTAAAGTGTGTGAATCTAACCATAAACCTGAAAAGCTTATTCCAAAGAATTTAGGTTGAACGTGTATTATGCATCTATAGTAGAAATGTACTTAGGCTAAATGTCACATTCGCACAATGTCACGGTAAGATGAACTATTCTGCGAACGAAATAATAGGTCTTTACCTATGAAATTTCCGAAATTTACTTACAAATTAATGAGATCATGATTCCTATAATTCTAATGCAATTTTTTTCATTTGTCTTATATTTGAAAGTTGACTGCAAGGTTATCATTTTACGCATAGAATAAAGTTTTCATTTTTAGTTTGATATATAAAATTAAAGGTCCGAAAATTATTCGTCTTAAATGTCGTCCGATTTCATCATTAGATTTGTTATATTTTTTTACAGATAATATTTTCCGAAATTTAAATTTAAGCTTTTGTTAGCTTAATGTCTTACAATAATGCTCAAAAAAAATTGGATTTTTAATTCCGTAAAAGGCCGTGTCCCGTTTGTTCAATTGGGTCTGAATAAGGTACATACTAAGATTAATTATAATATTGACTCTGTATTAAAACCTGTGATTAAAACTAATATTATACATAGTGTAATATACAATCTAACTACAATGATAATAACCAATATTATACTTATTATTTAAATCTATAATATTATTATAATACTTTATATATTAAGCGTCTTTCTTTTCCATAAACAGAATTATTTGTTACTTACTTATTGATACTATTTTTGTTATTTATTATAACTTTGCTTTCGTACTGTTTCATAAAATTATTATTGTGTCTCTTTGTTATTCTTTCATTATACATGTTTTTGTTGTTGGAAAATGGCGGCGATTTTTACAGTTTTACGACGATGAATCTATCTGGGGCGATGACTTTTGTTTCAGTCATAAAAAAAATATTTTTTTAAATCACTAGCTCGGAAAATTTTGCTCTGGCTTTGCTTCATCGGTGAAAATCTGCGTGCGAAAGTTATAGTTGGGGTGCTGGCAATTTGGGTATATGATTTGCTCATGATTCATATTAATAGGGATGATAGATCAGCTCAATACGAATCGATTTGGTCCTTACAAGTTTTCTGTGCGTCGCTGCGTTTTTGAGTTAAAGAAGAAAAAAAAACCGGCCAAGTGCGAGTCGGACTCGCGCACCGAGGGTTCCGTACTTCCACATAATCATAATTGTATTAGTTGAAATTTCAGTAAGTTAATGTGCTAGATATTTTGAGTCCGACACGCGCTTGACCAAATTTTATTATTTGTTGTTATTTTATAGCTTATGCACTATAAACATACCAATTTTCAAGTTACAAAAATAAAACAAAAATCGCGTCCACGACCATCCAATTTGACCCCCTCTCTTAAATGAATTTTCTTGAAACGGGAGCTCACCACAATTGGTTACCATTAGTTGTGAGAAAAGTTGTAATATTTAATGATTTCAGACTTTTCCCTTTATTTGTACTGTGAGACCTAGCTTCTTGCCAAATTTCATAATTTTAGGTCAACGGGAAGTACCCTATAGGTTTTGCTTTAGTGCATAAATGTATGGAGATGAGGACATAAAATGCCATATCTATTGATTGCGTCGTTGTAAAAATTTTAAATTTTCAGATCTTGTGTGGTTCATGGACCCTAATATATGGTATTAATTTCAACCTGATAACTCTACCCATTGTCTTGTCTTGACAGACAGACAGACAGACGGACTACAAAGTGATCCTATAAGGGTTGCGTTTTTTTCTTTTGAGGTACGGAACCCCTTAAAATGAAAATAAGATACAAAATAATGTTTTTTTGTCTGCCTTTGTGGCTACTTTTTAAAATACTTCTGAAGATGTAGAAAATCGAAGAGGCAGACATCAGAGGGCTCTGCATTATCACGGGACGAAGTAGTGAATTTTTGCATTTTGAAGCGCTGTAACTTTACGACGCAGGGCTATTATGGTGGCAGATCATTTTTCTGGGGTTTTATACATTGTATTTAATCAGTTAGTCATAGTCTGCCAGGTGTACGTTTCATTGTCAAATTTCACAATAGTTAAAAATTTATTGCTCAAAAACGCAGGGGTGTGGATGTCCGTCAATATGTTTTGTATCTTTTAGAGGATGCTCCTTATCATTAGTCAAGAGGCAGACATGAGCAAATCATATAGAAATTTGTCCTTCATCACCCTTACTATTAGTTTTAGCTGCTAGAATGGAAAATGTTTTGTTTGTGAAGCGATGTAGTTTTGCTAACGTCATTAAGAGATTTCAATATACAACAATGAATAAATGATTTTGAGTTTGGGATTTTTACAAAGTCAGTGTGCAAAAGATGTTTTTGGATGCAAGCGTTTTTGATTTTTTTTTTATGTTACGAGTGTGCAAACGAGCAGGTGGGCCACCTGATGGAAAGTGTTCACCACCGCCCACGGATCCCGCTGTCTGTGGGAGTGGTACTTCCCCAGACAGACTTTGCACAAAAGCCCTACCAAATTGATGATGAAGAAGGTATAAAATAAAGTATTGGCGCTAGTCGTTAACACTTTTCTCTATGTAGTGAGTTAAAAAATTGTGTGTTTCGCTCGGCAGCAAAGTTATTTCGCGTCTAGTAGTTTGAAACCCTCGTTACGGTCAGGATTCTTCTTTATTAATAATTCTAGAGTCTTTCCCTAGCTCGAGTTTCAATACCATGCACTCGCACCAAATAACAATTTTGCTACCTTGCATACCAGATAACTACTAAGGGTTAGGCCACATTGATTGACAAAACGAGCGCAAAGTATGGAAATCCTTTCGCATCGACGTGGCCATACTTTGCGCTCGTTTTGTATAGGCAAACCTTCGATCGCCGTCGATCAGTGCGCCGTCGATCGCCGTCGATCAACGTGGCCCAACCATAAGTCAAAGACAACACAGAAAGACTAACCGTTGCCCACAACTTCGTTTGCGTGACTTTCACTCTCATGCTTTCCATCGATTTATAAGGGGGATGAATTTCGCGAAATACTTTCTGAGCGGAATCTACGTTATAATAATAATAACTATCAGTGTGCTACAACCAGCACAATCCGTTTAGTAATGTTGATCAGCCATGGTTTTCTTTTTCTTACACTAGGTCATTTTTGTACCTGATATCCGTTTACCAAAGAGAGGTCAAAAGCAACAAATTTTGTTCTACGACTACCAAAGAATTTGGACTCCTTGCTCCGCTTGGAGTAAAAGGAATACTAATTTATTTACTACTTGCTGGTGCCCGTGACTTTGTCTGCGCAGGTTTATAAATTGTAACCTATGTGTTATTCTGAGGTATAAGCTATATTATTGTAAAGTTTCATTAAAATCCATTCAGTAGTTTCTACGTGAAAGAGTAACAGACATCTGTACTAACAAACTTTCGCGTTAATAATATTAGTAGGATGGGATGACATCTGCCATTGTGTCCCAAGTTGAGATGTCAAATCATGAAACGTGTTTTGACATTCTCATACAAAATTTATAGTACGGTCAACCGCTTATCGGTAGAAACTTTTTCAACTCTATTACCACGCCATAAGGTCCAAAAGTGTTTCTACTGATGTGCGGCCGTGTGTACGACGCCTATGCCGTATTTAAAATGACTGAATTAATTGGTCGGTCGGTGCAAAGATAGCAGGTGTAGGTGGGGTTTCACCGACAGCTCCAATAACAAATGTGAGTGTGGTACCTCCCCACAAACAATGGAACACCTAACCTCCTGTCCCGCATGTCCCGACACATGTAAGCGGGAAGACCTTTTTAAAGCCACAAATGACGCAGTAAATGTGGCAACTTTCTGGGCTACAAAAATTTAAATTTATAATTGATCGACACGCTAAGAAGAAGAAGAAGAATTGTTATACATATTTTTATTAATCTTCCTTCTATTACCCTTATATTCTTATAATATTTTCGCTATCAGCATTCAACTGCCATCTTTGAATGCATGAATACCACAAATAAAGATAAAGATCTTGTGCCATTTAACTCAGAACTCCTTTTGCAAGTTAATTAGAGGAAACTTTAGGTTCTATTTGAAAAGGTCTTTATCTGCATGGAAAGGAATATACAGGGTGAAACAGGATACAGATACAGAAGATTCCGAATAAGTATTCAATGTAGATTCATTTGAATGTTTTTATTTAGGTACATTATCTACGTACCTTTGAAAAAATCATACCTATATAAGAAATAAGTGGAATAAAAAGTGAAAGAAAATTTCTTTTTTATATTTTGTTCTACGAGATTCATTTTGTAAAATACAAATAAATTATATAAAACTATCAAAAAGAGTAAAGCTATTGAATGCAATGTGCAACTAGTCAAAGTAACACATACTTGCAATACATCGACACAACACACAAACACACACACAATTGTTTTATCACACACACTAACACACACATGGTATTTTATGTTTTTATGACATTACACTATGACCGCGAAATCAGTTCTGGTAGTCGAAATTGGAACTAAATTGGCAAAGGGGTTATAGATTAGCGACGCTGTCTACTGAAAAAGTATCGCAGTCATACTAGTGTTATCGCAGTCGTGTTATATTGTTACTCCAGGAAAGACCTAACCCTGGGAAAATAGGGAATCCTAATGCAAGGACTAGAAAGACAGCAAATATAACAATTTTGAGTTTAATGCATTTCATTTCCTAAATATAAAAAAAATAAAAAAAAGTACTAGTGAATCAGATATATAGCTCCTGCTACGGTAGCTAAGTCCTTTAGTACAGGCATAGAAGCAATTGACCCCAACATAATTCTCTCAGGCAGATTTTATTTGACAGGATGATAAAGAATCATGAATTAAATGTAAATTAAAAATATGTAAATAAAATTTTTCATACATTTTTTGTAATTTTTGTATGGAAAAATTAAAAGTACCGGTTTTTTTTATAGAAGGTTTGTCTTATGTAATTTAATACCCCAGCAAAGTTTCTGAATGAATGTAACTTTAAGGAAAAAGAAAAAAAAAATATCGGTGTCTCCATACAAACTGTCTAATCAAGTTTACGATTTTATGATGCAAATTTATTTTACTACTTTCCTGAAAGTTTCATTCACTGAAAGTTGTTCAGTTTCGTTGACTGATCATGCCCTTTCAGATTTCAGAAAGCCTTCTCTCACACCCTGTATAGTAAATTACAAATTAAATAAAATAAAAAATTAAGAAACTAAAAGTAAAAACACCCAGTATTTCATCGTTAAAGATCGAGTCCATTTGGAATCGTTTTATCTCCGGAAAATGAATGGTTTTCAATTAGTCAGAATCTAAATTATGTTTGTTCAGGAGCAAACCTGAATTCAAAATGTAAAAGAAGAAAATTGCCATCAACTTGTGGGAGAATTTTAGTTAACTGTGGTAAAATCAATTTTTTCTGTTGTACATACATTCAAACATATTTAAAAGAGCGTGTGCGTTTTTATTGTCGTTTCTTTTTTTTCCCACCATGGCGCCACCTTTTTTGTGAAGCGATGTACGAGTAGTTTAGCTATCGGCATTAATAAGATTTTAATATCCAACAATGACTAAAAGATTTTTGATTTTTCTTTTATTCCATCGCTTACATTTTGCAGCCATGATTCTAAAATCAGAGTACCTAAATTTGACGGAAAGAATAACATTGTTTTACAAATTTGTTTTTACTGACAGTTTTGGCCGAATTCATTTGAAACAGCTGCAAAATGCGTTGGTAAGCGTTAAACAAAAAAAAAACCGGTCTAGTGCGAGTCAGCTTCGCGCACCGAGGGTTCCGATATACCTATAGTATTTATGGTAGCAATAAAGTCCTTTTTTGGGACCGCAAAACTAAATTTTGTAAAGCTTTTCCTGATTTCTATTAAACTGTGCTCTTTAGAAAGATCGTTTTATTTCTAATATTTACATAAACTTCTATCGACTGTAATTCTTTCAGGTTTTTCCTTCCACAAACTTCGGAGATAAGGCATTTGGTATTTTTTTTTTGACATTAAAACTAAGGGCTTTGAAAAAATACATAAATATATTTTAGAATGTACAAGTAAAGTACGATAAAGTACCTTTAATATGATACCCCACTCGACCTATTAACGACAATTTAAAATTTTGCCTCCCTATTTGGGTCCCCTTACATTAATAACCATAATTTTTAGGGTTCCGTACCACAAAATAAAAAAACGGATCCCTTATAAGTTCACTTTTATGTCCGTCTGTCTGTCTGTCTGTCAAGACCCTTTTTCTCACGAACGAGGAGAGGTATCAGGTTGAAACTGATAAAGAATATTAAAGTCTATAAACCACACAAGATCTCATAATTTCAATTTTTTACAACTACGCAATCAAAACATATGGCTTTTTATGTCCTCATCTCCATATATTTATGCAAAAAAGCAAAACCTAAAGAGTACTTCCCGTTGACCTAAAATTATGAAATTTGGCAAGAAGTTAGGTCTCACAGTACAAATTAAGGGAAAAGTCTAAAATCATTAAATATTTCAATTTTTCTCTCAGCTAAAAGTAACCAAATAAGGTGAGCTCCCGTTTCAAGAACTTTTCTATAAAGGAGGGGTCAAGTTGGATGGTCGCGGAGTTTTTAAAATCAAAGAGCAAAAGCTTTTAGTATTTTATATGGTAGATAGGTACGGAACCCTTGGGGCGCGAGTCCGACTCGCACTTGGCCGGTTTTTTTAGCTTACCTAGACCTGCGTTCCAAAATTGGCTTTTATTTGAGTTCTGCGCATTACCGGTCAGAGCCAGACGTAGGCTGCGCACGAGTATGGAATGTGGTACTCGTATGGAACACGAAATGCAGGAGGCAAAGACACAACTCCCAAGAGAGGTAAGTAAATTTTTAAGGCTAACACCACTCAATTTGCACTTTTTTTGTCTGTCTGTTTGTTTATTCGTTAATAGTACGAGTATCACAGAAGAACTATTTTGCATTCTTTTTCGTTTAAATTAAAAACTAAACGACGATGTTAGGAACCATTACACGAAAATTTTGTGATGCAGAAAATGTTTTTAATTCGCAAAAATAATTTATAAATCTAATAGGATTTCTGAATACCAAACAAAATCTGGTAAAACTGACCTTACTTTAAAAGATAAGTCTATCAAGAAAGTTTATTGATTCGTGTAATCCTTTCACCAGAATCTAGCAAATAATAGGTCTTTAACTACGAAACTACCGAAATTTTATTCTTATAATTTTAAAGCAATTTCTTTTCATTTGTCTTATATTTGATAGTTGACGTCAAAGATCTCAATTTACGCATAAAATAAAGTTTTAAATTAGTTTAATAGATAAAAAATTAAAGGTTCAAAAATTGTTCATCTTAAATGTCGTCCGATTTCATCATTAGATTTGTTATATTTTTTTTACAGATAAATTTTTCGAAAATTAAATTTAAGCGTCTGAAAGCTTAATGTCTTCCCAATCATGCTTAAAAAGATATTTAAAATTTGGATTTTTAATTCGAAAAATAAAATTTAAAATGTTAGTACTGATAATTAAAATTATCTAAAATTCGCCATACACATCGGGAAATCAAAAACCATAATATATGAAAATGTGATCAACATCGCAACTACAAATGTCAAATATACTTATGCACTAGTTTGTGACGAAGCACAGGGTAGAAGTCTGTAATATAAATTCGCCATTTTCCAACAACAGATTTTTTTTCTCACAACTTAACACCTTTACCAAGTGCTACGAAGTGTAGCACGTAGCTACCTGCTACGTGTTGTAGATATCGCGGTTGGCACGTGCGTAGCCTTTTGTAGCATTCTCGTAGCGGATAAGCTCGGAAATAAAATATTACGCTTATGCTACACAAAGAACTTAGGGCTATTTTCATACAAAAAATACGTTTTCAAGATTTGAGGTACCTGGCATAAATTATAATTTTACACTATACTGGGTTTAAATTTTGGTGTAAAACCTTTTCAAGGGCTAGTTCTAGGGGCTAAATGTAACTTTAGTGCTGAAACTTCTGGAAATTCCTAGATTCAAATTTATACTCTCCGAAAAAATGATCAGCTGATTATTCCAATTTGTATGAAATGTCGATATTTTTCTGTAAATTTCGAAAAATAATGAAACAAGTGCATTTAGCCACCCGTATAAGCATTTCCAAAGCAGCAACCAAAGTGATTGGTTGTTTCGTGGTATTATGTCATTCATAGTTACCAATTAACTTGTGGCTTAGTACGCTGGTTCAGCTTATACTGGTTTTGTTTCCACTTACTTGATGCCGTGCGTAAATGGGTATGTGTAAGTATATTTACCCGTCTGGTAATTTAAGGGAGTATCCTCTGCCAACAAACAGCTCAGCAGTTTGGCAGAAGTATAACACATGTAAATAGGGTGTTATTATCTGAATAAAAAAATTATTTATTTTTTTTTTTTATTAGTTAGTTTGTGACTTGTCTCTTGCGACCCGTAACGCTGATATAAAAAAAATAATAAAAACAAACAAAACAAGAATTACTAACTGCCTAGCCAACGGCCTAAACTTTTTTTTGTATGGTACATGCTTTGGAATTCATTTATGTAACAGAACCTTGTATATTTATGTCAAAACAAATTACAATCTTGTTCACAACCATCTTTGCTTTTACGCGCACACCACTTTATTTTCAAGAATTGCTTTTAAAGTCTTTATATACACGTTTTTTATTTCATCCCTATTATATAGGGTGACTTTTAATTAGTTCTTGATAGCAAAAGATATGCATGTATTCATGAAATTGAACAACTTTTCCCAAGGAACATAGGTCGAAATACGGAAAACCAAATTTGACCTCCCATACAAAATGCGCTATCAGCTGATGCAGTTTCTATGTGAGGTCAAAACTTGATTTTCGTATTTCGCCGTATTTTCCTTGGGGAAAGTTGTTCAGTATCATGAGTACATGCATACCTTTTTCTATCAAGAACTAATTTAAAGTCACCATATATAGCTTTAAGCTTATGTACAGCGTGAATTTTCATTAGTTTTGTTCTCGAAGCCGAGTGATTCTACTCATGAAAACATGATGCTATTCTACTCATGTTATCATGAGTAGAATCCACAGAACAACGATAGGGCCACTCCGCCTGCGCGCGCACCCCCCATAGAAGCGAAGATAGTAAAAAAAATTGGTTCCTTATTGACGAGGTATACTATCCAATTTATGTAAGCGCTTATTTTGAATGCACATCATAAACACATTCGTTGCCATAGAGACGATGTCAATGGTTTTTTGCATCTTACTCTCTCGCAATAATGGTACTATGTTTATCGCACTCAAATGACGCTAGTAGTGTGGGTGCAGAAAGCGTGTTAGTTTTACTAAATGGTGACACTGATTTGTATTGAATGACATAAAGAATTTGTTTCTAGATGCAGAGCAAGACGCATACGCTTCAGAACTCTGTGGTAGAATCACTCGCTTTTGAAGCAACAACAATAAAAATTCATGCCGTATAGGTAAATACACCTACACTCCCTACACTGAAACTAATGTAGTTTAATTAGAATATAAGCAATGTGACTGAATGATGGATCTATGCGTAAGATATCGGAGCGACAGAGCGACAAACACATTTTGGGGGCAATTCACACAAAGTCATCTGATCCCAAACTAGGCAAAGCCTGTACTAGGGTAACAGACTCTGATATACATACATAAATAGATAAATAACACCCAGACACAAAACAAACACTCGTGTTCATCACATAAATGTTTGCCCAGGGCGGGGATCGAACCCGCGGCCCACAACGTGAAAGGCAGGCTCACTACCAACCTCACCAACGGGCCTATCAAACCCGTGCATTTTGCACCCATGAAACAAAGAAAGAAGGAAAGCGTGGTAGAGGGAGGCCAAGGTTAAGTTATGTATCACAAATTAAGAAGAAGATACGCGTCAGATCGTATAAGGAGGTAAAAGAGGCGGCTTTGGACAGAAAAAGATGGAGAGAGTTGCACAGTTGAACTGAGAGGGATGCTGCTCCGACAAGAGCCTAGCTCTTAAATTAAAGAAGGAAAAGATACTAAAACCAGAGTATATATGACGGAAAGAATAAAATTGTTTTACAAACCATTTTCTGACATCATTAGGCGATTTCTTTTGACATAGCTGCAAAATGTGTAGGTGAGTTTAGAATAAACAAAAATAATGGATCATATGTGCTTTCTTGAAAACTAATGATATTTGGTATGAATTTATTTAACCTTTGAAACGTCAAATAAATAATAATCAGGAATAACAATCATTTGATTAAGAAAACGACAAAACAATCTATCTTTGGTACGGTAATAATAGACTTCAGCAAAGTAACTTCTACTTACTGTCTAAATCTAAAAATACTTTATATTATATTTACGTCTCAAAAACGATCTCGTCAGGTCTGGAGCTCGAGGCTTGGACCCTGAGGATATCAGCTGACGTGGACTTGATGCAGTTGTTCATGTGGATGTCTGATGAAGCATTGGAGTGGTGCTGCTCACGACGGGGCCGCGGGTAGCAGTGCCGACGGCCATATTCTCCGCAGATTGTTCTGTGTAAAAGGAAGTCATCATTATCATCTCGTGTGAATTTCCACATACAAATATTTTTTGGGGGCTTGCTTTCTCTGATTTTTAGGAGATATGGAACACATTTGTGAGGAAATTAGAAAACCTTTATTTTTGACGAATACAATACTCGTACCTTTCTTGCTCCGCTCGAAAGTAAAAGGACGGACGTACATATTTAATCCGAAGAGAAATATTTTTTAGAAAATGAAATCATTTTTTCTAAGTAAACCTTCTATTGACTGATATTTATAATAGCCAAAGACGTCTGGGGACGCCAGATATAGAAAAAAAGCTTTTTAGAAAATTGGATGATAATATAAGATGAAAGCAAAATTTTTAAAAGCTAATAAAGGCTAAAATTATGGTTTGAATAAAAAATATTACGTAGGTAACTAATGGAATTAATATTTAAACAATTTCCAATAAATAACTTTTGTATTACGCTATAAAAAGGAAAATGAATTGGAAAGGACCTATTTTAATTATTTGTGAATATACTTATATGAGGCGTTAGAAATGAATTATGGTTCGCATTATTTGAAATCTCTCTATGAGGATTCTAGTGCTTGTGTAAAAATAAACGGGGCGTACACTAAATGGTTTCGCATCGAAGATGGTGTTAGGCAGGGATGTGTAGCGTCACCTTGTCTGTTCAATCTATTTACGGATAATTGTTTAACAGATCTGAAAGAGAGAATGTGGATTGAAAATGAATGAGTTACTCGTCAAATGTCTTCTTTACGCTGATGACCCAGTGATACTTGCGTCATTTGCTGAATTGTTACAGGAGATGGTAACTATGATCGCTGTTTACCCGTGGTCCCGCTGGGTCGACCCATGGGACTACGTGACAGTGATTATGATGGATGTAGCATTGGTCAGGAAAGAATGAAAGTTAATGTAAGTAAGACAAAAGTAACGGCATTTAAAAGAGAAGAATGTATGAATGTACTACCTATATAAATAGGTGGTGAACGAGTCGAACAAGTGAAACAGTTTGTGTATCTTGGTTCAAAATTTACGAGAGATGGAAAGTGAGAAAGTGATATTGAAAGAAGAGTGTTGTATGTTGGAAACATGGTGAATGGTGCTCTTCATGCTTTTATGAGTAGTCAAAAGGTGTCTCATAAGGGTCTTCTGGCTGTTTATAGTGGCTTTAGGGTACCACCACTGTACGGTAGTTAAAGATGGGTAGAGCAGAAGAAGCATGAAAGTAGAAATTAATGCTGTAGAAATGAGAGCGTTAAGAGTGGAATTCTCTGTCTGCGTCTGTGTTCCCTAGTTCATATAACCAAATCTATTCAAGTCGCGAGTGAATAGGCTTCTTCTGGGCAAGCTCGTCTCATCGTCGACCTCATCTCTGTCCTCAAGACTAGATCGAGGACAAGAGTAAGCCCATTGACAACAAAAAAAGGAATTATGATTGGTGTGAAATGGAGTGACACGATTAAAAATTGTGTGATGAGAGGACGTTATGGCGTAAAAGAAGAAATGATGAGAGGACGTTATGGCGTAAAAGAAGAAATGATGAGAGGACGTTATGGCGTAAAAGAAGAAATGATGAGAGGACGTTATGGCGTAAAAGAAGAAACTAAAAGACGTAGTGACTGTTAGATAATTTCTTTAGGCGTTAAGTCCGCTTAAGTGTCTTTGTGCATTACGTTAAATAAACATTTGGTCATGTTTATTTATTTATTTAAGCATAGGGAAACATACAGCTATAATAAATACACAGAACTTAATTTTACAAGTAATCACATAAGCCAATTAAGTATCCACATAAAATTATACACCACGTCGAAAAAGACAAAAGAGAACATAAATTAAAAAGAAAAAAAGGCATGTATTTAACGCGGCGTCAAATTTATACCATTCCGGGTCTTAAAAAAACTGAAAATGGATAGTAAATAAACTAATTTGGCGACTAATTTGAGGTAGCATCTTAACTAGAAAGCGGCGGCTTTTTAATGAGTTTAGAGGTTTTATTTAAATTTTATCTGGCAGTGATTTTCTTTTGTAGCAATCGAATTTCTTCTAAGGCGACAAATTATTGGCGGATAAAAAAGTTAAAATAGGCTTTCATAAATTCTAAAATGGGGTTGTCTATAAACTTGACCAAGGTCTGAAATAAATACAAACAAGATCTTAAAAAAAATACTTTTGGCTACATTTTTAGGGATCTAAATAAACCAAATTGTGACATGCTAAAAAACTATTCTTGGTCTGTTTAATTTTTTCTTGACTATCTTAAGTGTAACAAAAGGGAGTGAAAAAATTAAGTATCGAACGGAAAACTAAGTCAATCAAAATCGATTAATTTAATTAGTTTTGATTTAATATCTATTTTATATATCTAACCTAACCTAACCTAACGAGTGCATTTGCCGCCTTTTTAAAGAATTTACGAATCTGCAAACAATATTCTAATATCCAGATACATTATTATAATACCCATTTTCAGTTTTAAAGCTACCTAACAATCGCTGCCAAATGTGTATTTTTATAATGAAAGCCAATAGTTGCCAGTGAAGAATGTTTGATATCCCCTCGGAAAAATTAGTCGCCACATTAGGTTTTATAATACCTTAACCAGTTTTATACTGATCCCGCTTGATATATTTGATACCTTACAGTAGCAGCCGTTTTTTTTATTTTTTTTGATCCTAGCCTTTTGTTGCTTGTATAGTTTAATAGTTGCTAAGATATTTAATCACCGCAAAGTTAGTTCTTAGAAAGTCGCCTAAAAAGGATTTCAGTTTCCGTGTTAAATATTTGCCGAAAAAAAAAAGATTGAAATATTAATAAAAATGAACTTTTAACCTTATATAACCAGATAATTTAAATTACAATGATAAAAAAAAATATTAACAGCATCAAACAATAAAAACATTAAAAAACAAATCTAAAACATATTGGGTAATATTTATTTATTTATTTATTCACTTACCTTTGATTGCTTTGACAAAATTGTGATACTTCTCATGTAAAATATCAATGTTGAGAGGATGAATGAACGAAGATTGACGTAAGAAATCGACTAGACGAGAGTGAATGGAAATTTTGGAAGGGAAAGGCCTCAGGAAGTTCCGAATACTGTAAAAGCCAGGTTAAAAGTATTCTAAACCAACGAGCGCGTATGAAAGGGTTGATGCAAGTAGAAGAAGCGAGAAAAGTATGTCAAGATCGTAGCAGGTGGAGAGCTGTGGTCTCTGCCTACCCCGACGGGAAAGAGGAGTGATTATATGTATGATCGTTTTTAAATGAAAACAATTTTTTTTTGATCGAGGTCAAGAGTAAGCTCAAATAAAAAAAAAATCTTAAAAAAAACTTAGTATGTTTTGCATGAAAAGTAATGAATAAAAACAAAAAGAAGTAAGTATTTTAAAAACACCTTATGGAGTTTAAAAAACTCGATTAGCGCATCTAGTTGAATTATCAAAAAGGGGCGGAAAATTCCATAGTAAGTAAGTCTAGTTGTTAGAGCGCTTGGCTCTCGATTCCCAGTGGGGACACTGTCAAACGAAAATCCCTTTGTGCCACCTCTCCAGTTTGGTTAGGATATTGCAGCATAAATCATCTGATTGGCTGAACAGTTAGATGATTCCGTGCTTCGGAAGGCACGTTAAGCCGTTGGTTCCGACCTGTATCTATGGATGTAGTCGTTAATGAGCCATGTCACAGGCCTTTGGCGGCTCAACGACTCTGGTATCAGGGTTCTCAAGGACGGTCATCGACCTACACACATTCTTGTTTACTATTATATATTCTGTGACACAATATGATAATGTCGAATTTATAGTAAGTTGCACTTTTACCTGTTTCTTTTTACTTAGGCCCATTATTTACTTTAAACATAACTTTCCTTTACTTAAGTATTTTTTTTTAATTTATACATGTGCGTTTCTCAGTAAGTATTGTAATGAGACTTTGATTCGTTAAATTATAAACCGCCAGCATCCAATCACGTCTTGCCACGTCATGTAGATTCCGCTGATTGGATTACAATGAAGTTCGTCAAAGAGCTTTGAAGCTAGAATCGAATTCTATTTTAGAAAATTGAATTTGCAACGTCAATGTAAATTTTGCGTTCAACACTATAGCAAATGGAAATTTATTCATACATTACAAAATCATAGTATTTTTCCCAAACACAGGAATTAAAACGTGTCTAATGTTGTGAAATTTTCGATAATTTTATGATGCTACACATCCTACCTGTCGTGAAACTCTATGATTTTCTGATTTATATATAGGGTAACTTTTAATTAGTTCTTGATAGAAAAAGGTTTGCATGTACTCATGATACTTAACATCTTTCCCCAAGGAACATGGGTCGAAATACGAAAATCAAGTTTTGACCTCCCATAGAAACTGCATCAGCTGATAGCGCATTTTGTATGGGAGGTCAAATTTGGTTTTTCGTATTTCGACCTATGTTCCTTGGGAAAAGTTGTTCAGTATCATGAGTACATTGTCACCGAAAACCACAAATGATAAGGACCGTAATTTGACAAATTTCCCAGAAAGTTGATCAATTTCCGAAGAATCATAAACTCGAAGGAAATTCGTATATCCATAGGTCCGTTAGATAAGGCAAACTCAAACTGACCGATCCCGAATGGGTACGTCAATCGGCCAGAAGCAAATTTGATCATCATCATCATAACATCCCATGAAACGTCCACTACAGGACAGGGAGCTTCCTCAAGAATTCTAGCTTTTTCTGGAAAAATGTAGAGGGGAACTACCATAGTCACATCGCTTGTTAGCGTTACGGCTGGCACCATGGACCGCGGATATAGGTGACCTCAGTAAATAAGATGTAAGATAACAAAGAGGATGATCATCCAGCTATAACCCTTAGTCGCCTTTTACGATACCCACGGGTATGTATGGGTTGTTACTATTCTTTGCCGGGGGCAAATTTGGTACCTTCAGTATAATAATATGATTTTTCTAAAGTTGATCAACTTACTAGAAAATTGATCAATTTACGATTCCGTATTATTTTGGTGTAACAGAAAGAGTATACCAACCCTGAAGGAAATGATTCTGCCCATGAAACTGTACAACTTTCCCCAAAGAACATAGGTCGAAATACGAAAATCATTTTTGACCTCCACTATCAACTGATTCCGATTCTATGGGAGGGATTAGGAGGTCATATTCTTTTTCGTATTTCGACCCACGTTCCTTAGAGTAAGTTGTTCAGTTTCGTGGGCAGATTCACATTCTAGAAGGTTGGTATACCCTTTTTGTTAAACCCTGTATAAACAGGTAATTGTAAAAATCTCATGATAAGAGACCTGAAAGTATCCTTAGAGTAAACTTCATATCTCTAAGAACGAGCTAGTAAAGACAGACTTATGTTCAATTATATTAACTGCCAGTTAAAAGCTAAGTTAAAAAACTTTATTTTACAGCCGAACGGAAACTGTACTGTACATACCAGATTAAGGCAGGTTTAACAATTGATTCATCTATCATATCCATTGCTTACACTTTCTTCAACAGTAAAAATAAAGAGGATCACATTTTAATGTAACATTAACGGGTTTTCTAGCTAGGTTCAAACTGTGGGTTTAAAGTAGGCTTTGCAACTTTTAAAGAAATAATTTAAATATACATATTATTATAAGGAAAGTATTTAAAAGGCGCAGGTTGGTTGGTTGGCTGGTGGTGGGGATAATGTCAAAATTTTAATAAAACTTTTTTCATGATCATCTTAACTCATCACCACGAATTCTACAGAATGATCAACAAAAAAGTTGATTGGTGGTTGCCAAAATGATCATAATTCGACCTTCAGCCAAATTTTCGTAAGAACGTAAAACTGAACAACTGTCCCTACGAACATAGATAAACATAGATGAAATATAGATAACAAAAGTACGGGTTGCACTCCGGGAGTGCCGGCAGAAGTAAAAACTTGCATTTTTTAATATTATGCTTTTTGTAAGGGTCAACTGCTCGCGTACTTCTTTGATGTCACTGAATAAAAACCCATATTGTAATAACAATACGGTTGACAGTTGACGCTTTTTCGATCAGGCTACAGATCTGACGCGAGATCTGACGCAAGATCTGACGCGACATCTGACGCGATATCTGACGTGAGTTTAACATTTGTTACCCATCTAAAAAAAGTGCCAAGTGCCGCTAAAGAAGTTTTCACTTCAAAAATAAACATAGATTGATTTTTATTCCTTACTGTGTGCAATAAAGAGATGTTCATTCATTCATAGACAGAATAGCTTTGAACGTCTGATACAAAAGCGTATCATTTTACCTTCCACTTGCAGTTACAAGTTTACAGCGAAAACAAATAGTGCAATAGATAGGAGGGTGGGTTTACTTAGTAGTGGAACATTGGAGTTGTGATTTCCCATTCAAACCTACTTTTACAATTACTTTTAAACTACAAAGCACATTATGACAAAACTTTGTACGTACGATCGGATAAGATGCATTAATGATTGAAATATGTTTTTAATTGAAAACAGTTTTTATTAACATATCAACACGCCCTATTTTTATATTAATCTGATCTGATTATATATACAAAATTTTGTCACAATGTGTTCAATGTAGTTTAGAAGTTATCGCAAAAGTTAGTTTGTAAGAAAATCAGAGCTCCAGAAGACCCTTGAGTAAAGACACTGGTCAATATCGTGTCTAATAGGAAGTTAAGATATGAGACAAGAGGTAAATTCAACATACTGCACCGACACGAAGATTTAAGAAAGAAAATACTTTTTTTCGATTTTAGACGGGTCTTATACCACTTTTAGGAATCTAATTTCCCGAAAAAATTATTCCGTTGTTTTTTTTTTTACTTAAAAGTCTCACATTTGAAATTTGGCTAGAGGTCTGCATGAATTTAAGGGGTTGGCTGTATAGGGTCCTTTTGAAATAGTGCACATAATCCAGAAAACGATTCCAAGAAACAATATAAAATATGAAAAGATCCCTGATTGGCTGTATCCTAGATACGGCCATAAGTTTTACGTGGATACGTCTATGTAGGTAGGTACACTCAACAGCACGTCAGTAGAAAAACTTTTGGACCTTATGGCGTGGTAATAGAGTTTAAAAAGTTTCTACCGACAAGCGGTTGACCGTACAGTCAAGAGCACGTCAAGCTCCCACCCACCTCCACTCACTTCCTTTCCCCCACCCTCTTTCCCTTAACCCCCCGCCCCTCGCCCACTCCAATAACACCCCCACCCTATCACCCCTTTCTCCTTTCTCTCACACCTTACTTATCCAAAGCTCGATGTACTACCAATTTTTTTTTGTGTTACAACTGGGCAAATGAGCAGGTGGGCCACCTGGTGGTAAGTGGTCACCACCGCCCATGACACAAACTGTCTTATTAGTGAAATAATTTGACACTAATAAGACAGCAAAGCGCGTTGCCCACCCTGAGAACTAAGATGGTATGTCTCGTGTGCCGGTAATTTCACTGGCCCTCTTACCCTTTAAACCGAAACACAGCAGTGCGAACACTGCTGCTTTACGGCAGAAAAAGGCAAGGGGGTGGTACTTCCCCAGACGGACTTTGAACAAAAGCCCTACCACGTAAAAAAATTACTGCCGCCAGAGGGCCTATATCTCCTTTACAATAAATGACCCCTCAAACAAAAGCAGACGTATCTTTGTTAAAAAGACCTATAGTTTTTTTTTAAGTGGTTCAATTTCATAAACTAAGTACTGCACTATTTCAAAATCTATTTATCCACAATAGGGTTGCTTACTCTGGGGTCTCAGGTTTTATAAACTTACTTCGACGAAAGACAATTCAAAGAGAGACTTCCAGGTTGACTGAGTTATCTTGGCGCAGTATGCTTCTGCAAATGGTAACCCTGCCAAGTAAGATGGAACGATTCAGTTTGTATCTTTCCTTTTCATTAAAAATATGGGAGAGTTGTTCAGTTTTGCTATCTGAGAACAATACTGGTGGTGATAAAAAAACGCCGTCACGAACGCAAATTGAGTCAGATATGGTTGTGTATGAAAAGACGCATGACAGGACTATAATTAGTCGTTACTTAAGAGAGTTTGTCGTTATGATCGCTAATATACAAAGACAAGATCACAGCCGAAAGACGTCCACTGCTGGACATAGGCCTTCCCTAAAGATCTCCACGACGGCCGGTCCTGCGCTGCTCATACCCAGCGGCTTCCCGCGACCTTGACTAGATAGTCGGTCCGCCTTGTGGGGGTCGTCTTCCGGTTCTTACACAAATATTTTAACAAAGTCATCATAATATCCCATGAAACCTCCACTGCTAGACAGGAAGCTCGAGAATCGCAGCTTTTGCTGGAGGGGAATTAACATACTCACAACGCTTTCTAGCGTTGCTGCTGGCACCATGGACCGCGGTTGTTGGTGACCGCATTGTCCAGACACCCTAGGATAAAGCCGTAACATTATTTGCCGGCACGAGCAACTATAATGTATTTTTAGTAAATCGAGACAAACGAAAAAAAAATATTCGCTCCAAATTAACACATTTTTTGTGAGTTTGTTTGCATTTCTTTTTATCTATAGTGTGTTTTTCGGAATGGGAATATTTCTGTGACAAAACATGATTTAAATAACGGAAAAAAGAGTATTCATCACAGCTATGCACATCTCTAAGACACGTCATATGATTTATGACTAATTATGACTCGTTTATGAGGCGTCCAAAGGCTGAGAGGACGTTATAGCCAGACGAAATAAACGAATTTTCTGAAAATTGGCAGAACCGTGCGTAAAATGGAGATAAGAGTAGTGAAAGATGGGGTGATTTTTCCCACTGGACATGATGGATTAATTTTTCACTGGGTGGCATATCTAATTAAATAACCAATGGTTTAGCTTGCCTTCCATCAATCATCCTACTTTTTTCGTATGTATTCCTATATAATTTAATTCCTAAATTATAATTAATAATAGGATCGTTAGAGGACTTCGTTAACACAAAAACAAACATGATTTAAGGTAGATTTGCCACGATTTCTCATAATATTATTATTATTTCAAATGGTTCATATAATCTTCTTCTTCTCTTTAATAATTTAATTTGGTTTATAAAATTACTTGACGCTTACTATAAATTCATCATGGCGTGAAACCTACTGTATTCATTTGATTATGACCCAACTACGCGTTCGTAACGGCACAACTAAAATAAAACTTTTTTTTGTATAAAAGTGTATAGCAGTTTTAAACCCAATAAATGCATTCGTAAAATTAAACTGTATAAATCGATGCACTTAACTGAGCAAAACAAGACAGAAATGGAAATGAAAAAGTTCCTTCTCTCAACGTACCTGCAGCAAGAATCCAAGGTCTTCCTGAATGCAGCCCTGAAGTCCCTATTAAAGTAGGCGTAGATGAGCGGATTCAGGGCGGAGTTGAAGTACCCAACCCAGAAGACTGCAGCTACCACCAGTGGGGGAGAATAACACGCGTCGCCGCACAGTGCTGTTATTATATACCTGTGGATGGTGGAGTAATTTATTACAATCCGGTACAGTCGAACTAAATTGTAAGCTCAATTATTTTCAACGCTTTCCAATACTAATTCTAATAATGATTTTTGGCTACATTAGATCTATGCAGGTCGCAGTGGCCGTTGGGAACTAGGAGCCTGGCCCCTTTAAGGAGTGATCACACCTAGCTGAATTCAAAGACCAATTCTGCATACATTGATCGTTGAAATAAGGATATTGCAATTAACATAACCAAGCCTCCCAGCAATCTATGCCGTATTAGTCTTTGAATTCAGCTAGGTGTGATCACTCCTTTACCCTCAAAACATAAACGCTTACCAATCTGTTTTGCAGCCATTTATGATAAAATCTGAGTATATTTGACAGAAGAATAACATTGTTTCACAAACTTGTTTTTTCTGTCAGCTTTAGCCGGTGGCTTTTGACATAGCTGCAAAGCGTGTTGGGAAGCATTGGAATAAATGAAAAAAAAAATGGATAAAATGCCCTTCCACTGTTGTTGAAATAAGGCATTAAATAATAGTAGATTAGTAGCCAAGGGCTGTAAGGCATCAATTGCAGCCCGAGATATTTAGGCGCACGAGCGCAGCGAGGGTGCAATTGATGCTTACACCCGAGCTAACTACTCTGCTTTACATCTCGATTGTGAGGTAAGTAGGTCCTTATTACCACCAAATTGTAGGTGACCAATTAGCGCTCTAGGGTAATAATGTAGCTAGAAAAGCCCTAGGGCGGTAAGTAATTAAAAAAAAACACTTCACTCTTTCAAAACTCAATTACTTACCGCCCTAGGGCTTTTCTAGCTACATTATTACCCTAGAGCGCTAATTGGTCACCTACAAGCCCCATTTGGGGGTAATAGGACCTACTTACCGAATATGAGAGATGTAAAAAATATTTAAATACTTAATTTATATTACAAAGTAATCGTACCATCGTCTGATCTTTAATCAACTTATGCCAATTATTTTTCCTCCCACACCTACACACATTTTTCAATTACTGGCTTCCAAAATAATACCAACTTAATTAATATCAGCAAAAAACCTTGCTAAAATGAAACGTCAGACACAGATATACTCGTAATTATTATAGGACTTCAATGGCAAGGAGCATAAACACGAGGGGATTTAGGATTTAGTTCCATAATATGTACGGTTTCAGTACATTCGGAGGAAGACAGAAATGAGGTAATAATCTCCTATAACAGCCGACCGAAGCAGAAATGTTTTTTTTTTGTCGATTGTTGTTTTTGGTCTTAAAACGTTAACTAGTTCAGTGAAGGATGAAATATTATTGTTAGGGGTCTCGAATTCAATTTATCGCTACAAAACCAATTTTCCTATAGCGGATAACTAAGCTATCCGCAAACACTTGTTTGTTTAAAAACCGGCGAAGTGCAAGTCTAACTCCCGTGAAAAGGGTTCCGTGCCACCACAATACCACATGTTGAACGAAATTTCAGTGGTAGTTATTGACCAGTTTTAATTATTTGTTGTACTAATGTTGTGTATGTGTCGCAGGCAAATCTTATAATTCGCCGTTTACAGATGGCCGCTATATTGTATACGATCGACAAATTGTAAAACAACATTGGCAAATTGTAAACGGGGTTCGATCAATACCGGTGTATTTTAGGGTAGTAAAGGCAAACCCAACCTAACCGATCCCGAATGGGATCGGCGGGAGCGGCCGGCGAGTGTTAGAAACAAAATACGCGTCCTTATGCAAGATTACGAAATAAAAAAAATCTCGGTATTTTGTAAAATGCCAAATGTGAAGCGGCGAATTATACTATTACCTGCGATAGATCTAAAAACGCTACAAAAACACGTTTCTTGTATGAGGACTCCCCTTGTATTTTTACCTTTCAATGTTTAAATTATTTGTTAGGTTAGGTTATAGAACCGGGAAACAGTCGGACAGACAGACTGACAAAATTTGTAATAGCGTCCCGTTGGTGTTTGTTCTGTGTTCATATTATTAAGATAACTCTATATCTCTTTTTGAAGTCATTTAAATTACATCACCTCATAAACATAAAAAATTTACAAAGAAAAACACATACGAATACGGAACCCTAAAAACTAACAAATTACGCATGACAACAAGTAAGTGGTAACAAAAGCGGTATAACCTGAACTAGCGCAACGCTTTAAAAACCCGAAACCAGGGACTCGCGATCGACTGTATGAAGTGTGTGTTCCCGAGTTCATATAACCCGATTCTATTCTGCGGCTTCTTCTGGGCAAGCTCGTTCCATAGTCGACATCATCTCTTTTCTCACGACTAGATTGAGGTCAAGAGTAAGCCCATTGACAATAAAAAAGGCTATGTAAGACTTACCATAAAAAGAAAGGTAACCAGCAAGCTAGGAAAGCAGACATTATAATTCCGAGCGTCCTGGCCGCTTTTCTCTCTCTTTTCATCTTATTACTGGCCATGGGCTGCATCTGTATGCTGTGCCGTTCCCTCATGGCTTCCCCCATGGATATACCGTTGATCTGAAGGTGTTTGTCTAGGAGAAGTGCTGCTACTTTACTCCTGAGGGCAATGAAAACAATGAAGTTTAACATATGTCAATATCGTAGCAGGTGGAGAACTGTGGTATCTGCCTACCCCGACGGGAACAAGGCGTGATATTATGTTTGTATGTAAGTTTAAAATATTTACTCGTTTGCTTCCCGTGGCACAACTGCGTGGCACTATCAGTAGTGTCATGGGGGATTTTCCTTTCCCATGACGCTAATGGTAGTGTCATAGGTAAAATTACATTTCCTACGACACTATCCTGATTCCAGTAGTGTCACAGGAAATTTGTTCCTCTGTGGCACTAAGTAGCTAACAAATCTTTGTTCAAAATTAAATTGAAACTGCTTTCCAGAAATTTTGGTGTTACCACACACATCGTATTTAGTTGATTTTGCTTCAGAAGCCCAATAATTCTACTAATGAAATAAACTCACTTTATTGAAGAAAAAAATATATACTCGAAAAAATATGACGTTGTAGTTATTACTGAAATAATTAGAGTTAAAAAAAATATGAAATACAAGCTTAAACCTAAATTAATTAATTAGTCTAAAGAATTTTTTTAAGACTTCGGGTGTAAGAAGCGAACGTTGTCTTTTTTCTAATTTATTTTTTCTTGTTTTAAAATATATTTTCCTTTTTAGCGGTTTAAGGAAATAGTAGATTAACTAACAAGTGAAAAAAAAGGAAATTCCTTTCGAGGGACTAGGTTAGATCCCGAGAGCAGCGAAGGATTCTAAAGTTGAATCCCGAGCGTATAGCGACAAGGCCCGAGATTTTTTTTTTCACGTGTTAGTACGCTACTTATCACATTTTTTTTTTTTACATTTGACTACATAAACTATTTTATACAGAGTAAAAATTCTATAGAGTCCGTCATATACATAGTCTGTATGAGGTAGGAAAGTGTAAAATGTCTCCTAGTAAACTATGACTAGTCGGTCAAAAAACTCGGTTAAGTTATACAAATACAAAAAAAAAACCGGTCAAGTGCGAGTCGGACTCGCGCGCCGATGGTTCCGATATACCTATAGTATTTTTGGAAGCAATAAAGTCCATTTTCAGGACCGCAAAACTAAATTTGTTTGTAAAGGTTTTTTGCAGATTTCTGAAAAACTGTGCAACTTAGAAAGATCGTTTTATTTTTGCTGTAAAGTTTACATAAACCTCTGTCAACTGTAATTAATTCAGATTTTCCCTTACTCAAACTTCGGAGATAAGGGGGGGGGGAATGGTATTTTTTTTGACATTTTTCATCATAACTTGAAAACTAAGAAACTTAAAAAAATACAAAAATATATTTTAAAATGTACAAGTAAAGCCCTTTCATATGATACCCCACTCGACCTAGTAGCGACAATTTGAAATTTGGCCCCCCCTATTTTGGCCCCCTTTACATTAATAATCATACTTTTTTCAAAAAATTTTCATGTGCAATTAAGTTGGGCAACTATATTCTAAAACTATTCCAAATTTCAGCTCGATAGCGTATGTGGTTGCTGAGATATAGAGGTGTGACAGACAGACGGACAGACAGACAGACAGACAGACAGACAGAGCGGCACCATAAGGGTTCCTTTTTTTTACCATTTTGGTATCGGAACCCTAAAAATATCACTAAACGACTTGTGGGTACTACACACGTAAGTTTATCCGTTGAAGTACATAATTAAATAAAAAATTATCTGATGAAAAATCTGGAAAGGAATGAAAGTAAATGTAAGCAAGACGAAAGTAATGGTACTTGCCTTTGGCGGCTCAACAACTCTGACACCAGGGTTTGTGAGGTCGGTCATCGACCTTGCAACCCACACGATATGATGATGATGATGAGAGAAAAATGTATGACAGAGTGTACTATATTAATAGGTGGTGAACAAGTCGAACAAGTGAAGGAATTTGTGTATCTGGGTTCTAAGTTTACGAGAGATGAAAAGTGTGAAAGTGATATTGAAAGAAGAGTAAATGCTGGAAACATGGTGAATGGTGCCCTGCACGCCTTTATGAGGAGTCAGAAGGTGTCTCACAAGGCTCGTTTGGCTGTTCATAGGGGTGTTTTAGTACCAACTCTGATGTATGGAAGTGAAAGCTGGGTATGGCAGAAGAAGCATGAAAGTAGAATTAATGCAGTGGAAATGAGAGCGCTGAGGAGTATGATTGGTGTTAAATTGAGTGACAGGATTAGAAATAGTGTGATAAGAGAACGGTGTGGCGTAAAAGAAGACGTAGTGACCAAAATCGAGAAAGGGATGCTGAGATGGTTTGATCATGTAGAGAGGATGAATAAACGAAAACCAGGCGAGAGTGAATGGGAACGTTCGAAGGGGAAGTCCTAGGCGAACGTACCAGGACCAAATTCAGGACGTTCTGAATAAAGGCCAGGTTAAAAGTACCCTAAACCGACGAGCATGTATGAAAGGATTGATGAAAGTACAGGAAGCAAGGGAAGTATGTCAAGATCGTAGCAGGTGGAGGACTGTGGTCTCTGCCTACTCCAACGGGAAAGAAGTATGTATGTATGAAAAATCTAATATTTTTATCCACTCATGAAAAATTAAATTTGTGAAAATGAAAATGTATCATTTTTACATGTGTGTGTTGATCATCAATTATAGTAAGATAGTAAACGTAAACGATTCGTAATAGTTACGATTGTATATTATTCTGTGGTAATAGCCATTTCATTGCCATGACTTTTAACACCATATTTTTCTTAAATTGTTTGTATTTTAACTTGAAAAACTGTAGTCATAACTGTCCTAACCTAAGTTATATATATCTCAAAGAGAAAGATAAAAATTAAACGTTTCTGGGATTTGATAAAAATTCATACATTTTAACGCTAAAATGGATACGCTATAGAAAGTGCTGCTACCTTAACAGAAAGTGCTGCTACTTAAATATTGCCATTTTAAAACAAAAGTAAAAATGTCGGAATTTGGTTTCCTTTATTTAAAATGAGCTATACTTATTATGCTATACTCTATGCATAGCCAGTATGTTCAGTACGTTTTATAATTTTTTTAAACATAATCCGCTTGTTTCCTGGGTTAAAAATAAAATGAAATCCTGTTTGCGTCTCAGAAAGAATCATTTAAAATTTATGAAAACCAAGTAATTTTAAATTTCATACGTAGTTCAATTTTTAATAATTAATGTAGTGTTAAAAAGTAACTAAACGATGGCAAAAATTATGACGTCATTGTTCAAAAACTTCATACAAAATCTATGGACGATTTCTGTTTTGACGTTCAATAAAGAGTAGGTCAATTGATTAGGTTGGAAACTTGCGGATTAGCATATTCAAATTCAAAAAGATTTTTTTCACTCAGTGAGAACATGCGCGTCTTTTTCACAGTTTTTGATGAATCAGAGGCCTTTATTTGAATGGCAATGGTGAAAAATATTAATTCTCACGGCTATAATACAAGTTATGTGAGTGCAGAGCCGCATGGCACACCACTTTGTAAGTTAAATATAATATAATTTTAAAGACACTATTTTGAAAGGGCGGGATTCGCCGTAAGGGTAGTACGGAGGCGGGCTTTATTCAAGAAGACGTGTAGGCGTCTCAAACCTTTAATCTAAGTCCTTACGGGTTCCTAATGGAATATTAATACCACCTGTTATTAGTGTAAGAACACAGAATAAATAATTATAAGTAGGTGAGATGAAATAAGTCTTCATCAAATTATTGCGTGGGATGTAATGGCGAAGCCCTAACCACAGAATAAAGTAATAGTGATATACAGAACGGCCACTATCTGCCCCCTTGCAAATCTTGCAATCCAAACCGCATTCCCGCGTGCACCCGCCCGCGCACGGTTCGTGTGGTCCTAGTGAAGGTCTTTTGTTCTGAATATGCGGGTTTAAGCGACCTTCCAATTTCAAATTTTAAATTTGCGCTCTTTGTACGTAGTGTCCGGAGTGTATAACTAATTTTGAAAAGATCTGTCGAACAACAACATTCTGGTTTAGCTGAGACATACTAGAATATAATAATAGTAACTTAATGTACAGAATGAGTGATTTGAGTTTATACGGACACTTTCTATACCTCTAATTGTCGCGTGGTCATTGCTGAGGTCCGTAATCTATAACTACGGGCTGGCAGAGACGCGCACCACAGATTATGTAGTAATTACTACGTATTCGAGGACACTATCAATCAGGCATTTTCACCATAGCTGTGCGAGATAGCTAAGCTGTGAGCTGGAATATTTAAACCAATAAAATTGCTCCATCTCATCATGACAGCGCATTTGACAAGCTAGGAAAATGGAGCAGTCCTATTGGTTGGAATTTTCACAGCTCACAGCTTAGCTTCCTCACACACTACTGATGGAAAACCACACTTAATAGAGTGTGTGAGGTGCCGTCTAGGAATGGATCTTATTTGCCCTGTGGCTTGTGTAGGCCAGATAGGATCTGTGTAAAGACAACTGCCCTTGCCGATTTCTCTACTTAAGGGCATTGTTGAAACCGGAAGAATTTGTGTATCAAGCAAATATGACTGTGGCAATTTTAGCGCTATGTAAGTGGAGCTTCTGGATCTACTTATTATGTGCCCTAACCTTTTCAAAAGACCTCGGAATTATATATAAGTAATTCAAATTATTTCTGTTGCATTGCTTCCAATTGAGCAGAATAAAAACAATGTTCTTTGATCATTCTATTCAGAAACCACATTGTTTATTTTTCTTTGTAAATTCCACTTCATTCCGTGCCTTATAAATATCAGCTGGAAGTAAAATAAACAGGAGGGAAATTCTAGTGGCGGCACAAAAATGTAGTGTAATCCAAAATTGTAGATCTTCGTATTGAACGAGAAAGTCTGCTTCCATTTTGAATTACTCGTGGCCAGTTAGCTATTGGTCTTCTTTTGCTATCAAGAAAGTTAAACAATTTTGACCGTGGTCAGAACCCAGATGAGTGACTGAAAGTGGAATTTGTCAATTAGAGCGTTTCTGTGTTTCGTAAGCCACGCCAAGCCGTTGGTCTTGTCAGCTATTTTAAATAGTGGATGCTAAACTTCTGACGCCAGTGTGGTGTCGGTAAATAATAGTACCAACCCATCTCTACCCGTGGATGTCGTAAGAGGCGACTAAGGGATTACAAACCAGAGGAAGGGCAGCAGCGGCCTTTTGTGTATGGTACTATCTTACTTCGGTCTCTAGTGCCGACTATGGTACTTCCCCTTCACATTGTCCCAGTAAAAGCTGGAATTCTGGAAGGAGCTCCATGTCCTACAGTTGGGATGTTATGTATGACGATGAACAATTCTTTTTAGATCTACGAATGAAACGTCTTAAAAAGAAACAAATCAGTATCGACAACGATCTCTCCCCATTATTCTTAGAAACTCCAGTGTGAGTGCCGGACACAATCAATAAAAATTTTTACTAAGCACATAATAATTGGCATGTTTGCCCTGACTAGGGCCCTGAGACAAGTGGCTTTCTATTATAGCAAATGCTATAGTCCTGTACCCCGTGGACATTCAAATTACGAAAAAGGTTACCGTTTGTCTTTGTGAAATTATTATAGATTTCGCCATTTCACATACTAAAAGCGAAGTCTTAAAGGTTGTAACCCGCCGTAACCATATATGGTGACCAAACTGTAATCTCCATATATGTTAGTTATATACATTTCTAGGTTAATGCATTGTTTCTTTATTGTCATGTTGTACAGCTTTGTTGAATTACCATACGTAATAGTTAGAATAGGGAAAGTTGCCAAAAACAAATTTAAGACCAAATGGGTCTTAAAATCTGAACCGGCCACGGACACAGTCTTAAAATAGGTATAGTGTTTGTTTAGAGAGCCTATTAATAGATGTATAAATTTTAAACGCTAACTCAAAAATGTAAATTATTGTCAATATGGTCGGACTACATTACTTATCACTATATATGGTTACGGCGGGTTACGATCTTTAGACGTCGCTATTAGTATGTGAAATGGTGAAATCTATAATAATTTCATAAATACAAACGGTAACTTTTTTCGTAATTTAAATGTCCACGGGCTAATGTATTCTATTATTCACCCACATGACAATGTAGGTAGTACATTACTAAAATATTTAAAGGTGCGCAAAATGTTTGGTGCCATTTGTGGAATGTCGACCTTCAACAGCCGCAAACTGAATTTGTACGGAAATATTGACTTGTTTGCACGGAATACTTCAAACTCGGACAGTTTGTTTATTTTGTTTTAGGTACTTTCGTTTCCGAGTTGCTTTGTTTTTGTTCAATTTCGATCATCTGTAGGTACTTTTATAAAATCGCAAATTCGTTTTGTCTGTAGATTAAAGATATTAAAAAATATAAATATAAATTCAATATATATATATATATAATCTCGTAATGCTATTATGATGCCTCTGAATCCAAATCACAGATTTTTGGTCTTTTTGTCTGTTTGTTTGTTTATTTGGTCGAGCATCACGCAAAAAGTAATGAACCGATTTTAATGAAACTTTTTTTGTTTGGTAGCTAATCGATGGTCCTAAATACTGGTATATTTTTTACATACAAACGAAGTCACGGGTAAAAATTAGTAAATAATAAACATACATGTATTGTGAAAAGCAAAGCTTTGACGCTCGCTGAAGGCTGTAGTGTGAGCCTGTTGGTGTAGTTGGTAGTGAGGCTGCCTTCTACATCGTGGGTCACGGGTTCGATCCCCGCCCAGGGTAAACATTTGTGTGAACACAAGTGTTTGTTCTGTGTCTGGGTGTTATTTATCTATTTTTGTAAGCATATCAGTTTCTGATACCCATAGTTTGTCTAGTTTGGGATCAGATAACCTTGTGTGTAAAGGTCCCCCAATTTTTTTTTTTTAACTTTTTCTTCATCCTTGCTCTAAATCCATCCAATCCAATCTAAGTAAGAGTTTGAATAAACGAAATATATGGATTCTACGAAATGATTGACTAAAAAACGTGACTCTCTTCGTAAACTCTATTGGTATCGGAGTTTGACATAGAATACCCACGCATAGATACAGAACAAACAATTATGTTCATCACACAAATGTTTGCACTCAATCAACTAATTGTCTGCTTGTGCTTTGAAAGCGTTACTCGCCAGCTCTGTCTTATATTTTAACTTTTTCTTATACTTTGTATGGCCGAATATGTTATCCTATCCTACTAATATTATAAACGCGAAAGTTAGTAAGTATGGATGTTTGTTACTCTTTCACGTAAAAACTACTAAATGGATTTTAATGAAACTTTACAATATTATAGCTTATACATCAGAATAACACATAGGCTGCAATTTATAAACCTGCGCTGACAAAGTCGCGGGCACCAGCTAGTAGTAAATAAAAGTAGGTAATGTAGGGAAATAAGCCCGTTCATCTGGTTGTACTTGTCCCCGAAAAATAATTAGAAGCGTTAGTTGATCATCTAAGTCAGTTGATAAACTGTCGAACAATACAAATTCGCTTCTGGACTCGCTGGCTGCTGCTGCAGCACGCTCGCTTCTCTCGCTCGGCTCGTGCGTTTGGTCAAAAGAGAAACTAACACAGTTTGTGTTTATCTTACCTAACGGACCTATGGATCTACGAGTTGCCTCCGACAGTTTGACTGACTATGATATAAAATTATAAAATAAGGTTATGTAGAGAAATAAGCCCTTTCATCTGGTTTTACTTGTCATCGGAAAATAATAAGAATAAATAAATTTGTTTATTTTATTTTCTCCCACAAAAAGTTTCTACAAATATATTAAGATCAACTTAGACATTAAACTTACACTACTGTAAAGAACTTGTATTATGTGGGAGACAGGAGCTCAAACTAGGAAAACCCTGTGCTAAGAGACTCCTGGCTCCCTCACTCGGAAAATGAACTAACCTACAAAAATATAATAAACCGTAAATTGATCAACTAAGTTAGAAGTTCAAAAATAGTAAACTGTAACGAATTCGCCTTTGCACTCGCCGGCTCGCAAGCAAGCTCGCTTCTATCGCTCGGATCGTACGTTTGATCGAAAGACCTATCCAAGATCCATGATCTACGAGTATCCACCGACTGTTTATCTACTACCTTGAAAATTGATCCGTTGACATACATATGACAACAAAGTTTTAGTTAAACAGTTAAGAAGTCAGGCTGAAGAACGTTGTGCATCCTGTAGTTATGATTCAAGTAACTTTTGTGCAAACAATTAAAATATCGAAGTTCTTTTGTTGTCGAACTTGACAACCTATCACATTTAATATATCGATATTCTTGGGATTCTTTATTGGAAAAAATATACGTCACTCATTCCCGAAAAAGATTTTATTATGTCTCTCGTACAAAATCCACTTTTGCGGTGCAAACTTTGTATATGAACTTTAGACATATCGTTTTTCGCATAGATGGATGCTTAGATAGAAAAATGGATGCTTTATTGTTTATTAAATATAACAAGTTTTACAGAAAAACTTAATGTAATGTGAGCAAAGGTGGCCTTATCGCTACAAGCGATCTTTCAAAGGCAACCTTTGATAGTAGGACAAGTACAAACAATAGCACTGCGTGAATTGAAATCATGAATAAATAATTTAAAAGTAAACAAAATTAAAAGACAAAATATATAATTGTATAATACCAGGCCACTCAGAAAGTATTGCGAAAAATAGTTTTTATATATGGGAGACTGGCCGGTCAGAATCTTTTTCGAAAATATGATTACTTGTAAGTAAAAATATGTGTGTTCCATTTTCAAAATTTCCCTCCACATTTTTTGCGAGCCAATTCAAAGTATCGTGTCTTACTGAAAAATGGATCTGCGCCGGGAACATTTTAGAGCTATGATTTTTTACGATTTCAAGTGTCGCCTGAAACCGGATGAATCGTTCGATAGACTTCAAATGGCATTTATGGATGAAGGCCCCTCCAAGGCAACCGTGTATCGTTGGTATAACGAATTTAGGCGCGGTCGACCAACCTTGGGGGATGAAGAAAGAAGCGGTCGCCCTTTGACGGCTATTACGGAAGAAAACGTGCTAGCAGTGAAAAATTTAATCCAAGATAATAGGCGAATTACATATCAGGAGATTCAGCACATATTAAAGATTGGATCGGGAAGCGTTCACGAGATTCTACACGGGCATCTTCGCGTGAGGAGGATAGTATCGCGCTGGGTGCCGCACTACCTCACCGACGCTCAGAAGCAGGCCCGGGTGGAATGGTGCCGTGATATGCTGAACAAATTTGAAGCAGGCTCGTCTCGGCGTGTTTACGACATCGTAACAGGTGATGAGTCCTGGATTTATCAATACGATCCAGAAACCAAGCGCCAGTCGACAGTTTGGGTGTTTCAAAATGAACCAACGCCTACCAAAGTGAAGCGATCTCGAAGCGGGGGGAAGATTTTGATCGCCAGCTTTTTTAATTTGACTGGCCACTTGGCCTCAATTCCCTTACGAGATCAAAGAAGCATCAACGCCGAATGGTATACTACCAAATGTTTACCAGAAGTTTTTTCTGTTGTGAGCAACAAGCGACCAAACACAGGGCTCCGCGGACTACTGCTCCACCACGACAATGCGCCTGCACACACCGCGCTCAAAACGAGGGACTTCCTGGACAGCACACCAGTCAAACTCCTGGGTCACCCTCCTTACAGCCCTGATCTAGCACCGTGTGACTTCTTTTTATTTCCAAAAATAAAAAATCAGCTCAAGGGGATACAATTTTCGTCGCCGGAAGATGCGCTGGCTGCGTTCGAGCAGGCTGTAAACGAGGTGTCTACGGCGGACTGGAAAAAGTGTTTTGAAAACTGGTTCAGACGCATGAATCTTTGTATAGAGGCTGGTGGAGAGTACTTTGAAAAGATTTAATAAAAATATATGTACCTGTAGAACAATTTTTTTTAGTGTCGCAAATATTTCTGAGTGTCCCACGTATGTACCTATTAACGATATTTTTAGTTTTGTTGTTTGAGTAACATACTAAAAAGTATGCACTAATAAATAATAACCCAGAATTTTCCCATAAGACTTTTTATCTCTGCATAAAAAAAACTTTTAAGAGCCCCAGGGTGCAATCAAACGTATTATTTATTCAAAAAAATGGCCCTCAGAGGGGTCCTTTAATTCGAATTAATGGACCGAAGGCCACAGAAATTACAAATTCACTGAGTTTGAGAGAGTTTTTTTGGGTTGAAATGATTTTTTTGATTGGCAACAAGTTCTAGCATAAAAATATCTACCCCACTGGGCGCCTATAACACAGTTTTCCAGGCTGAATGTGCAGGGACCTCAATGGCAGCCACAGCCATATTGTCTAGGAAGGTAAAAGAGAAATCTATACGAATTCTCTCGGACAGTATGGCGGTACTTCAAGCCCTGAATAGCAATACCATAACTTCAGGGCTCACCTACCAATGCCATCAACTACTTGCTGAGGTATGTAATAGCAACCATCTGACCCTAAAATGGATCAAAGGTCATAGTGGTTGCCGAGGTAATGACGCGGCGGACGAATTGGCTCGCCGGGGATCGGACTCTAAGGCTATTGGACCTGACCCATTATACCTATATCGGCGAGGCAAATTCGTACGCTGCTTAGAACAAGGACCAATTTCCAACATGAAACGAACTGGACCAGTCAAGATACGTGCCGGCAGGCAAGGGCAGCCTTGCCTAGCATCAACAGTCGTCTGTCCTGCAAGCTGTTACGTCTCAGTAAATTCCAACTCAACTTCCGCTATTACTGGTCACGGATCTTTTATCAAACATCTTTTTGTAGTAGGTGTTACTGGCAGTCCTTGAGTGCACGGAGTTAGCCACATACAGGGCAAAGTACCTTTGTGTTCCCGGGGGCCTTCCTGAAGTAGCTTTCTTCAGGAAATCGGGTGGCTTGAGTAGTTCGCTATCCTACCCACACGCAAAGTAGATGCAATGATGTCGAGTTGCGGAATTTAACCCAACGCACAATTACAATTACAAGTTCTAGCGCGGCGCGAATACGGGGACAAGACAATCATGTACACACGGCCGCACCTCGTTGGAAACACTCTGACCTCTAGCAGGTCTCGGGTCTCGACCGTTTTGTAGCGTAGAGCTGGTTCCGCTTATACTGGTTTTGTTTCTACGTGCTGCTTTTGCTGCCGTGCGTACATTTGAAGGTTCGTTATCAAACTGCCGATAATTAACGCCATACTGAAGGAGCATTTATCTTTAACTTAAGTACATAATCATGTATCTACAAAGTACAAAAAATGTCTTGAAGTAGTTTTATAAAAAAATATAAATGATTGGACTAGCAACCGAACTACTGCAACTAAAGGTAAAAGAAGGCCATTGAAGGCAAATAACAAAGCACGTTAGAAATAGATTTTCATATACAATATTCCATCCCGCATGTTTGTACGATTGCAATGACGTACATTCTTGTTAATTTTTTTTTTTAACCGGCCAAGTGCGAGTCGGACTCGCGCCCTAAGGGTTCCGTACCTATCTACCATATGATATATTCACCCATCCAACTTGACCCCTCTTTTAAAGAAAAGTTCTTGAAACGGGAGCTCACCTTAATTGGTTACTATTAGTTGTGATAAAAATTGAAATATTTAATGATTTTAGACTTTTCCCTTTATTTGTACTGTGAGACCAAGCTTCTTGCCAAATTTCATAATTTTAGGTCAACGGGAAGTACCCTGTAGGTTTTGCTTTTTTGCATAAATGTATGGAGATGAGGACATAAAAAGCCATATCTTTTGATTGCGTCGTTGTAAAAAAAAAATATTCTGATCTTGTGTGGTTTATGGACCATAATATTCGTTATAATTTTAAACTTGTTACCTCTTCTCGTTCGTGAGTAAAATGGTCTTGACAGACAGACAGACAGACAGACGGACAACGAAGTGATCATATAAGGGTTCCGTTTTTTTATTTTGAGGTACCGAACCCTAAAAAGGACTTAGGTACTTTCTTAGCAGGTGAAGTATAAATTATAGAATGTCTTCTCCTTATTTTTTTGCAGTGAAGAAAAAGGCACACCGTATGTTAGAAAAAAGGGTAAAAGCCAGATGTCTTTTTGACCCTTGAAACAAAAGGTGCTATCACCTTCAACGTAAGCTCAATCGTTATTTGATGCAAAGGCTGCAGGGTTTCTGACTATTATGTAAATTCACCTTTAGAGGATGTAATAGGAACCCCAGATTTGCATGAAATAGCCGCAATAAGATTTAATGAAGGAACCTTTGGGTTGAATAAAAACTTAGGTCGTCAGTTTAGCGTGGTTCAGGTACAAAACCTCTGGTGCTAATGAGCAATTATTTCTATGTACGAAGTTTTTTTGTGGAGTGTAAGGATCAAATAAAACCAGCCAAGTGCGAGTCAGACTCGGTAACGAGGGTTTCGTACCACTAAGGTAAAAATACGTCTTAGATATGGACGCGCAGTCACGCGCAGTCTTGATTGCGCGCGAGTCGGACAGGCATTTAACCAGTTTTACTTTTTGTTGATATTTAGTAGCTTATGCACTATAAACATAAGAATTTTCACGTTTGCGAGTGTTCCCGTTTTTACGATAGAGCTAAAACAAAAATCTAGCAGAAATCGCATAAAAAAACATGTTTTTAGTAGGGAAGCCCCTCTTTATATTTATATATTTTTTTTATTATGTTGTTATAGAGGCAAAAGAAACACATACGGTTCATGAGATACAGCCCGCTGACAGACAGACTGATACCGGAGGTATATTAATAGGGTCCTGTTTTTCACGCTTTGGGTACGGAACCCTAATAACTAGTCAAGTGTGAGATCGACTCGCGCGCATTTAATTATGTGCGACTGCTCGTACAGTCAGCCGCACATCAGTAGAAACTCTTTTGGACCTTATGGCGTGGTAATAGAGTTGAAAAAGTTTCTACCGACAAGCAGTTGACCGTACCTATTTTTACCTTATACGAGTAGTAGTTCGGAACCTCGAACGAAGTTTGTAAAAGGAAAAAATCTGAATTAATTACAGTGGATAGAAGTTACTGTTAATATTAAAGCAAAAATAAAACGATCTTCCTAAGATGCACAGTTTTTTAGAAATCTGCAAAAAACCTTTACAAACAAATTTAGTTTTGCGGTCCTAAAAATGGACTTTGTTGCTTCCAAAAATACTATAGGTATATCGGAATCATCGGCGCGCGAGTCCGACTTGTACTTGACCGGTTTTTTTTTTTTGTTGAGCCTGATTTCATCACAATCATCACATAAAACCACTACAGGACATGGAGCTCCCTCTAAAATTCCAGCAAAACGCGTGGTACAATTTTAGAGGGGGAGTACCATAGTCACCACGCTTGTTAGCGTTACGGCTGGCACCATGAACCGCGGTTGTAGGTGACCATAAAGGCACGGTGTTTTAAAACGTAATTTTGTAATTTCGTGATACTATATGCTGTGATATTTTTATTAAGATAGTAGTTATTTTTAATTTAGCTATGTTATATTATATTAATTTATGTTAATTTGATAATTTATATTAATTTTGCATGGCTTTTGTAAATGCTGTACTTTGCAAAATAAAGTGAATATGAATATATATATATGAATATGAAGGATGCTGCTGCCCGTGCTCTGGTTCATTCAACCCTTAGTCGCCTTTTACGACACCCACTCGTAGAGATGGGTTGGTACTAGTCTTTGCCGGCACCACACGGGCAACTGGACTCTTTCTGCTATTCATAACTGATTTTCTTTCCTTAATCGACATATATAAGTAATGGCAAACTCAAAATAGAATTCTGAGAGGATCTCAAGATCCGCATTAAGATTGGGTTTCAGAGTCATCTTTCCGGTAAGCTGTATGTTGAATTCATATACCCAGAGTAATTGGAATCGCTGGAATCGAATAGCAATATTTTTAAGAGAAAGAAGATATTTTATACACGGATAGACCGTACTTAAGAACTATGATGGTTTCGGGATTAATTGAATACGTTCGGACGCCGTAACCGGACCCCGATGTTCACTTGAGACACAATTTTTCGTCATACATATATTAAATACGGTCAAACCCGCACTGCCAAGTTTTGTCTTCATTGATTATCATCTACGCAAGGTTCGGCTATAACTGTTTCATGTATTCTATGGCTATAACGGTAGTGCACTCAGCGAAGCACTAAACCTCTCCGCCCCACTTCTCTCCATACAAGGACTACGGCCTAGGCAGTACAATCAAATTTCGAACTTCTTTCGCATGTGTACGTGACCTCGTGAGACTTATTGTAGTGGCAGTAGGAAATTGCGTGACAACTTAGAACGACAGTAATTTTGGGCAACATACTAATTCAATGCATTTTGCACGGCGATAACCGTAGTGGCTTTCAGAGAGGGCGAAGTAAATACGGCATACGCTGTACTGTCACTATGCATTTCCATCCTTAATACGGCTAGTGCCGTACCGCCTCCGAACGTGTTAATTTAAACAGGCTGAAAATCCGAGCGAAGCAAGGAGGTCTAATTTCCTTGCTGAAAAGATAAAATAGACTTTGGTGACAGTGAGCCCTCGCCACACATGTTACCTCATAGTGTTACCGGAATAATTTGAACTTTAATGAGACGTTGTAAGACTTATAATGTATTAATTATTTAAGCTTTTATGTTAACACTAATGATGTGATGGCAAAATACAAAAATACAAAAAAAAATACAAAATATTTATTTCATTAACCAGAAGTGTGCTTACCATCTAGTTGCCGAAGCCTCCTTTTAAGCTTTTTATGCCTGTGTCGCTCGCTCTTCCATAAAAATAAAAAGTTTAAATAATTCTATGAAGGTTATATGGCTTTTTGTTTCCGTTTGAATTACAGAACCCTAAAACGCTTGAATATTAAAAAATACCTATCATTCGAGTTTATCATTATATACTCGTGATCAATCATTTAAAGCTCGAAAAAAATGTATTTACTGCCTTCAGAAATAAAGTTCTGAACACGTAGGAATTTTAATTAAAAATAATTGACTGATTGGCTCGCATCAATTTCGTTTGAAGCAGTGTGGAATTTCAAACAAACAAGTACAGGTATAAAATTATCGGCAAAAAAAATTTGCAATAAAGTAAAGTTTATTTCAAACAAACAAGTATCTGCCAAAAAATATTTGCTGTTGCATAAATTAGGGCGCGTAGGGCAAAATTAGTACGCCAATGTTCAGTGAAAGATTTACACAGGAATCCACATCACGAGGACGACGGCCTGTGTACTATGATGACTCCGATAAGTCTGCTTTTCACCATCTAAAAATTTCAGTGAATAAATGTTTTTCAATCTTCTAGTTTATGTTTCAAGAGATGTTTAAAAAGTCGAAAGTGAAAGTGTTGAAGAAGAAGAAGAAGTGTTGTTGAAAGTCGTTTACTGGATAACACCCTATGAAAATTACACATTAAACTCTCATATAAACAGGTAAAACTAAACTTGAAAAACATACATGACCGCCATCTTCAAATGCTGACTAAGTAGGTAAGTAAGTTGGGGTAAAATCGTTTATATCAAAATTCTCTTAAATGCGACCATACTTTTTAATGGAGGCAGCATTATGTATAACTTAAGTTCACGCCAGCTACTCGGACGAACTAAACGTTTGTCATGGTGGATTCCAAAACCATGATGATTTTTGTGGTTTTTTTCGTCTATCCGATCTATCCCTTTTTCTCTTTTGTCCGTATTTTTGCAAAAATCAGTTTGTCTTGATATTATTTCGTAAAACGTAGCATTCTTTAGTGGGATGGATAATACGTTGAACTTGGCCCAAATTTATGTTTTTGTGGAATTGACTTACTTTACAGAAAGTAGGTACTAAGATTAATATCGAGCATATACCAAGTAAATTAACTCCATAATTTAATTTTGCAAACTCTAATCCATCACAAATTCTATAAACTATCCCTTTCATTAAAACTTTGACAGATGGAGGTATCAGGCGCCTATACACTATCATGCTGCTTGACGCTCTTTGTAAAAAGAAGTTGCAGCGTTATCCATTGCTTGTCAAGTTTCTATTCACGGCTTTGGGCATTAACTCACTGGCAACCAAGTGTAGAAAAGCGGAACCTTTGAAGACATTGTAGGTTTTTTTTGTGGGTCAAATGACCCCAATCTCACCTGGTGGTAAGTGAGGATGGGGTCTAAGATGTAGCATGCTTACCTAGGTATGGTGTCGATTCTGGCAGACCCAAACTAAAACTTAACTAAATTTGACAAGGCTAGAAGTGTTGCTGTCTTTGTTACTCCCTATGGACTAATAAAAGACAGCATCATTTTTAGACTTATAAAATTTAGTTTAGTTTGGATCTGCCAGAATCGACACCAATGCCTGTTAACTCTAGCCTTGAAGTTATCCAGATTATATTTTCGGGGAAAAAATCGGAAGGAAGGGAGCTTCATCCACTCCTAAGCTGTGCGCATCAAGGATAAAGAATCAAAGCATTTTGTACGAATAGGTGGTACTTGTATGTCGATGATAAAGGAAAGGAACCAGGACTGTAATATTTGTTAGATAACACAGATATAACATTTTAGAATAAACAAGAAATCACTTAGTCCGGCCCTGTGTCAAAGATTTTTGCCATAGACAATAGGTGGACCACGGGCGATAGTTTTGAATTAGTTTTATTTGAGAACCGATGGCCGATGGGGCGTAAGGGTTCTAGAGTGGCGACCACGTACAGGAAGACGAAGCGTTAGCGGGCCCCCCACAAGGTGGACCGACGATCTGGTCAAGGTCGCGGGAAGCCGCTGGGTGCGAGCAGCGCAGAACCGGTCGTCATGGAGTTCTTTAGGGGAGGCCTATGTCCAGCAGTGGACGTCTTTCGGCTGATATGATGATGATGATTCCACGGGAGAAAAAAATCTACCGTGGTACACCCAGGTAAACCACGCGGGTGAACCCCAACAACCCTTGTCTAGTCCCACGTAGTTGGAAGGGGGGATGGTTGTATAAGGTCGTGCAATTTTGTCGCTGACGATGACCTACCTGACAGACCCTGGTGTCAGAATTTTTGTTGTTGTTGTAAACGTACTTTCAAGAGCAGTTCGAACTTAACAACGCAGCTCGTCTTGAGCTCCTACGGTTATTAAAATAACAAAAAAACACATTACAATGTGTCAAGCTTGCTGTGTTCTTCACTATACCATGCGTGAGCAGTGAGTAATGTAACTCAAAACAATTCGTCGCTTACGTAATACAGCCAAACTAAATGGATCTCTAAAGAACTTCGATGGAGAGAGAGATTGGAAACTATGTTAATTTTGGGTATAATCGTGAAATCAAACTATGGTGTTAGTAAAGAATTTGCTATTTAGCCACAAATTTTGTGAAATATTAGGCACAAAGGTAATAGTAGTTTAAGATACTAGTTCCGTAAGTAGGGTTATTACAAACGAGTTGACGTTTTGTAAGCCCGAGACGAAGTCGAGGGTTTACCATCGGCACGAGTTTGTCATAACCCTTACGGACGTGTATCTTACGACGTTTTTCAATACATTTGTGAGAAACAGGTATAAGTAATACACTTGGTAAAGAAACCAACCATGGGTACTATCAGCCTCTTGTCGATTTATGTTTTCCTGGTACTCTCAATTTTATTTTAAATATAGGTAGGCAGTCGTCCCCCAAGTAAAAAGTCACCACTGTAGTATTTTTACAAAATAATTTCATGATCTGAGTGTAAAAACTCCTTAGTATTATACTTTTTTTACTTACCGCATTAGTTCGGTAAGTAACTTCTTACGAGCAATGTTTACGTCCTTGTTTGTACGTTTTTGGAGCAAATGTATTGAAAAAATATAATTTAAAACAAATTCGAAGTATGTCTTGAAACTGCGACCCGAGTATGGCGTCGTACTGTAAGTTGACCTTGTGACTCTCAACGTGTAATTTAAAAGTAAGAGTTTTTGAATAAACTTAGACTTCAGTAGGTTGTTGAAAAAAGAGTTGGATTGAACCCAAATGTTTCACAAAACAACTCAGGAAGGTCAATGATATTACAATACGAGGAAGGTACAAAAAGTCATCTGATATAAACTAGGCAGAGACAAACACAATATACCTCACACAAATGTTTAACCCGGGCGGGGTCGAACCTGCGACCTGCGGCTTAGAATGTAGGTTAGCTGCGCCTGGGCAGTCAGTCTAATGAGTAATGGTTGTGAGGGTGGGAAATAGTACTCACACATAATATAATGTCACATACAACACTGTTGTTGATATGATCCATTTTTAGGGTTCCGATACCAAAATGGTAAAAAAAGGAACCCGCTTTGTTTTCTGTCACACCTGTAGAAAAAATTATGATTATTAATGTAGGGGGGGGGGGGGGGGGAAATTTCAATTATCGGTACTATGTCGAATGGGGTATCATATGAAAGGGCTTTACGTGTACATTCTAACATACATTTTTGTATTTTTTTACAACCCTTAGTTTGCATGATGATGAAAAATGTCAAAAAAATACCGTTCACCCCCCTTACCTCCGAAGTTTGTGATTGGAAAAATCTGAATTAATTACAGTCGATAGACGTTTATGTAAATATTACAGCAAAAGTAAATTTATCTGTCTAAGTTGCACAGTTTTTTAGAAATCTGCAAAAAACCTTTACAAACAAATTTAGTTTTGCGGTCCTAAAAGTGGACTTTATTGCTTCCAAAAATGCTAAAGGTATATCGGGACCCTCGGCGTGCGAGTCCGACTCGCACTTGACCGGTTTATTTTTTTTATTCCAACGCTTACCAACACATTTAAGAACTAAGATGGTACGAGTATGTCTCATGTGCTGGTAATTTCACTGGCTCCCTCACTCTTTGAACCGAAACACAGCAGTGCAAGCACTGTTGCTTTACGGTAGAAATAGGCGAGGGGGTGTTCCACAGAGCTCTGAAGCGCATGCGTCTTGCTCTACGTCTAGAGACGAATTCTTTATGTCATTCAGTACAAATCAGTGTCACCATTTACTAAAACTAACACGTTTTCCGCACCCACACTACTATCGTCATTTGAGTGCGATAAACATAGTAATATATATGATCAAACGAACTTCTTGAATGAAGTTCGATCAATATTATATGAGTAAGCTTCATTCGAAGATATAATTAACCAAGTAGTCCCAATTCTAGCCCGCGGCAACTAATCGCACATACTTTAGAGATTTTTTAAAGGTTTTGAACCAGTTTTGTTCATATCGTTTGAAAAAAGCGCGCCAACACAACACGCCACCTGGCAACCCGGGCGGCACTTTTACTCATTATTTAGAGATTGTAGAGCTTTCGAAACTTCCTATTCCGGGGTTGGGAGGGGTGGGACCTTATATCTTCGAATGAAGCTTACTCATATAATATTGATCGAACTTCATTCAAGAAGTTCGTTTGATCATATATTATATTTCGTAAGCTTCATTCGAAGATATAATTAACCAAGTAGATGTTTAGAGCAGGAAGTTTCGTACTTTATTACACATTAAATACTTTTACACGTTTTTAAAAGTATAACAAAATACATTATCAAATATTTAAGTGCAAAAATATCAAAAATTTCAATTTCAAATTGGTTAAATTTATCATAAGGTTCACAAAATGATGCATATGAATGCTGTGAGCCAGTGTAAGCTGATGAGATAGACAGTTAAAATTATAAAGCAACTACAAAACATTTTAGAAGGAATACAATTCGTTTTGAATGTTTTTGTCCGGCTTACTGTTGTTTGAATTGTGCCGGTGTTTCTTGTCACGAGAGTATAAGTTAGGTAACTTGTACCAAGAATCAGATTATATATCGAGATCAAATGTATCCAGAGCTAATATGAACTGATTATGAACTTTTACACAGTCAGAGCAAAATGTTATTTCTCCTGAGTATAATTCAGTTACATTAGTGTATGAAATCTAGAAGAGTAACTGGAAAAATCATCAGATCAAGGCCTTTGGCCGAGGTCTGTCTGTGTCCCTAATGTATCTTTAAATATATAAATAAATCTTTGCTCTGCACTGCCCTGGTAATTAATATCATATAATTTCTCTAGATAAAAAGCATTCATTTGATATTTAATATTTATTATGAGATAACGTTTCTATTCTCTGAGCCACAATGCTGTAAAATTGTGCTTGGTTTGGCACATTTTTTTATGATTATTGTTTATAACTTTGTATAAGTACCAAATGCAAACTTAAGTTTCGGAGAACCCTTCTGGTAGAAAATCGAATGTATTTGGTCTCTACTTAAGTGTCTTTTCTGCCTACTTAAAGAAGGGAGAATAGGTAATGAACAGTAACTGCTGTTTATGAGAGTATTAAACAACAGATATAATGTTACAAGAACAGAGGCACATAAGACCTAAATTTTGTTGTTTTTACATAAAATCGATCACGCTTTCGACTTCGTAGAAATTTAAAACAATCCATGTCACACGAAACTTATAGTCTCGTCAAACCCAGCGCAGAATTTTGACAGTTCTATTATGTACTATAAGATACAATAAAATCATAAGTTTTATTTTTATTTATAACAAATATCTCCTATTGGGGACGCTGGGACCGAAAAGGGTAAACTTACGTGTATGAAATAAATGTTTAATCATCGTTAAGTGATTTGTCGCTATTAATGTTCCTTTTAAACCAGTAAAACCTGGAAAGTGGCATCGCTGCCAGGGTATAACACTACAAGAAGAAGGATATTATGACCTTTCAGTTTACTTACCAAACATAACAAAAGTTTACTTACAACTTCCGTTGAATTTAAAATCAAGGGAAGTTAGGTCTGCTCTGCTACGGTCAGGAAAGAAATTCCAAAATAGCTAAAGCTTGGCTGCAAATAACTATATTTTATGAATAAAGTTTTTGTTCAGGGTTATGGGAATAAGAAAAAAAAAATACGATGAAATCAACTAACTTCGAATTTAGATGGAATCATCGATTGCGTACGTAGGTACTACCGCACATTAGACAATAGTAAACTGACACTTACGTGCACGTACCTTCAGTATTGGTGTGAGAGACAAGAGGGCTTTTGTAGTACTCATAGGAGTATCAGCAAAAACTTAGGATTAAAATTCTTGTAATGTTTGTTAGTTACTCATATCTTTTTAACCGATTAAAAAGCTACACCAATTCTCATTGTATCGATTCCGCATTGTTTTGGTCAAGTCATTCTATTGAATGAATTTTATATTTCTGTTATTATACGATCAAATAACCTGTTGATGGCCATAAAATGGACAATGCGCAACAATGAATCACTCTTAATTTTAGGAGCCCTACATTAAGCGTGGCCCGACACGCACTTGACCATTTTTTTAGTGTCGTTATATTCGTTTTCAAGTTAAATACTTAAATACGAAAAACTTGTAAAACGTGAGGTTGCCAAGTACCCAAGCCATGTTGCCAGCTTTCTTAATGAGTGTTTTGCAAGTAATTAACTGAAGAAGATTGTTTTGAGGGGAAAGCCGATGGATGGCAACTCAAATTGAACTGGAATTAATATCAAAGATTTGGCTGTTTTAATTTATAGAGATGAGGTAGGTATATTCAATCGAAAAATAACTGTTAAATACTGTAATAGTGTGAAAGATAACATCAGTCGTCATAATTAATTTTTTAACTTTCTTGAATTAATTTACTATTTTTGATAAATAAAAAATAATAATCTTTTATTTCATATTTGAAAATTACCTAGACATTTCTTATCCATATTAAATAAAATGCAAGAAACAGACGCATTAACAGATGCATTATTTAATGCAATATACAGAATCAGAGAGGGCACAATTTTATTATCATCACAACATCTCATGAAACGTCCACTGCAGGACAGGGAGGTCCCTCCAGAACTCCAGTATAAATGTGTGGTGCTTAAAAGGGGTAAGTGGCGCCTGAAGGTCAACGTGACGAAGACCCAAGCCCTCGTCACTGGAAGGAAAGCTCTCCCCCCGAGACTCAAGCTGCAGGAGGCAGAGATTGAGTGGACGCCAACCATCAAATACCTCGGGGTCACCATCGACCGTGGCCTCAACATGGACCAGCACGTACAGAAAACGATCGCCAGTGTGAAGGGTGCGAGAGCCCGGCTTTTCCCCATCTTCAAGTCGAGGCTCTCCACCAGAACGAAACTCATGGTCTACAAAACGTACCTGAGGTCACGGCTCACATACGCCGCCCCCGCATGGTTCGCGCTCACCTCTGCCTCCAACAAGAAGAAGCTGCAAGCGCAGGAGAACCGAACCCTTCGCGCAATCATTGACGCCCCCCGGTACATGAGGACGGATGTGATGTACCGGGACCTTCAGTGGGAGCCGCTGGGCGACTTCATCACCAGGCTGACGAGGCGAATGCTGGACAGGACGGAGCATTCGTCTCACCCCCACCTGAGGACCATCGCCCCACACCACGCCCGCCCACCGGACGAGAACTCCCTTCCTCAACGAGGAAGACTCACGAGGTTCCTCCCCAGGGACCTCCAACAAGGGACATCTGAAGAGGAAGCCTCTACATCCTCACCTGGACCACGTTGACCTAACAGCCGCCTGCTCGCTGGTCGCTCACCGGGCCTCTCCTCACGGAGTCTCACCCGGGGGGCTGGCACCGCGGAGGGCGGCTCTCCAACTGCAAGGTCAACAACAACCACACGGCCAAACAACACAACCGACCATCGAACCACCGGACCACACCACGCGGTCACACCACCACCTTCGACTCTATGTTGACAGCCGCCTGCTCGCTGGTCGCTCACCGGGCCTCTCCTCACGGAGTCTCACCCGGGGGGCTGGCACCGCGGAGGGCGGCTCTCCAACTCCAGTCAACACACACCTACCAACCAATCCTTGACCTGCCGCACTACATCCCCACTATCTTCCTTACCGCGCCACTACCAACAACAAGTTCTACAAGTTCGCCAATAGCCACCCGCTCGCTGGTCGCTCACCGGGCCTCTCCTCATGGAGTCTCACCCGGGGGGCTGGTACCGCGGAGGGCGGCTCTCCAATGACCGGCCTGTAGCCACAGGCCGCGCCTGATACCTCCTCAGGGAGTCACAGTAGCTCCACGAGGATTCCCCGCCGAAGGAGCAATCCCGGGGCGAGAGAAGACTTCATGATGGGGATTCACCATAGTCAGCACGCTTGTAAGCGTTGCGGCTGGAGACCGTTGTTGCACAGTATGTAAGAAGGTACGATTAACAGATAGATGCTGCCACCCATCCTCCGGTTCATAAGCCCTTAGTCGCCTCCTACGGCAACCACGGGTAGATACGGGATATGGGTTGTTACTATTCTTTAGACTTTTTGGCAGAACTCGCATCAAAAATCCAAAAATTTAGATTTTAGGTAACTAGTCTTGTTTTTTTTTTTCGTCAATGGGCTTACTCTTGACCTCGATCTGGTCTTGAAGACAGAGATGAGGTCGAGGATGGAACGTGCTTGCCCAGAAGAAGCCTATTCACTCGCGACTTGAATAGATTCAGGTTATATGAACTCGGGAACACAGACGCAGGCAGAGAATTCCACTCTTTAGCTGTGCGCATTATAAAAGATATTTCAAAGCGCTTTGTGCAAATGTGCGAAATATCAACCAAGTATGGGTGATATCCTGCGGTCAGTCGGAATAATATAGCTTGATTATAGACAGCCGTGTGAGAGCAGGACGGAGCGATGCGCTACACATTGGAGCGACAGAGACACGTATCGATCCGACCTGCTCTCACGCATAGTTTCTTCTGCTGTCATTCTTATCAAGCTATATTATTTCGCCTGTAAGCCGTGAGCTGGATAACCAATAGGATTGCTCTATTTTTCTAGCTAAGTGCAGTGCAGCTCAAAATATGAAAATAGCTCACAGATTTATGTTTATGTTTTGAGGGTAAAGGGGCCGGGCTCCTAATTCCCAACGGCCACTGCGACCTGTACAGATCTATTGTAGCCAACCCTTTATAGTACATTTCCTCGGCCACACCGACAGCCTCAAAGAAGCTGACAATCTGCCTAGGATTGAGAGTTCGAGCATCTTCAGGGTATAGTATGTGTCCTCCCGTTTCCCGACTTCTACTGTGAGTCAGTGCATCACAGCGGCAGATCAGGTGTATAGGCGTTTCATCGTCTTCTGCACAGAATCTGCAATATGCTCACAGCTTAGTTAGCAAGCGGCCAAGCAAATCAATGAAAGTATTTCATATAAGGACAATATATATTTAGGAACTTAAACTCTTGATAAGGATCGGGGCATCCCTATCTAATGAACGTTATTACGGATTCGTCACCTTGCGCTGTCTACACCTACCTACCTATTTATTCTACCTAAAAAGATTGATGATTCCAATTATTTATCATACAACTAGCTGTGCCCACGACTTCGTTCGCGTGACGTTTCGACTTAAACAGTGTACACAAACAACTCAACCCATTCAAATGGGGTTTTTTCTTTCGTTCAAAATATTAGCTTTGTTTCATTGCAATCGGCTCATTCAAACAGAAGCTACACGAATGAATAGTGTGAGTTATTGGTGCACAGGCCGCTTGATAATTTTCGTTCGTGTAGTTCTGTTTGAGTGAACCGAATGCCATGATCTAAAGCTAATGTTTTGCACAAAAGTAAGCCAAATACTTTGTTGAAAACTTTGTTTGAATCGGTGTAGCAGTTTGTGAGTTATTGGCAACACCTATTTAAACTTCGCACATCTTCTGTTTGAGTGAACCATTTCCAATGAAACAAAGCTTTCATGTTGCATAAAAGTAGGTCAAATACATTATTGCAACGTTTGTTTGAATCTATTTCGTGGTTAGCTATTGCAATTTTCTAACAAAAGAAAGCCAAATACTTAATTGAAAACTTCGTTTGAATCGGTTCAGTAGTTTGTAAGTTATTGGAGCCACCGATATAAACTTCGCATGTCTTCGGGTTAAGTGAATTGATTGCAATGAAACAAAGCTTATATATTGCACGAAAATAAGCCAAATACATTACTGGAAACCCTGTTTGAGTCAGCTCAGTACTCAGTTCAGTGGACAGCAGTCTGAAACTGAAAATATCTTGTGTTTTGAGTGAACCAATTGCAATGAAACAACACATGTCTGTTACAGCTAAATAAGACCAATCGATCATTGAAAACCCTGTTTAATCGGCTTCTCGCTGCTTGAAATTTTGTACTCGTATAATAATATCTTCTTTTTGAGTGAACTGATTGCAATAAATAAAAACTTATATGTTCTACAAAAGTGAGCCAAATACAATATTGAAAACCTCGTTTGAGTCTGTTCAGTAGTTTCTGAGTGAATCGCGGACAGCATTTTTAAACTTTGATTTAAAATACCTTGTTTTTTACTGAACCGATCGTAATGAAACATCCCCATATAATACAGCAGAATAAGATCAACCCATCATTGAAGACCCCGCTTAAATTGGCTTCTCGCTGCTTGAAACTTTGATCTCACATATCTTCTGTTTGAGTGAACCGATTGCAATAAATCAAAGCAAATCAATATATGTTGCATGAAAGTCAGCCAAATATATTTTTAGAAACCCCTTTGAGTTTGTTCAGTAGTTTCTGAGTGAATCGCGGTCAGCAGTTTTAAATTTTCATTTAAAATACCCTGTCTTTGAGTGAACCGATTGCAATGAAACATAGCCTATAATATGTTACAGCAAAGAAATATCAACCTATCATTGAAAACGTTTTTGCGTAAATCGCGGACAAAGAAAGAGACACACAGACAAACGGACAAACAGAAAAAAAATCCAAAAATGGTCTGAATGGGTTCAAATACTGATAAAGGGTTCCCTAAAGTAATATTTTTGCAAATATTTTCAATGTACAGATTCACCGAGTTTACCATTTTATTATATGATAGATTTAAAGATTTAATTATTTTTCTAAAATAATAAATAGGTATTTCGTATATAATCGGCTTTAACTTTTCAATTATTGTTTCAAGTATTTCGAGTCCCACGTTTGTAATGAAAAAAAATTATATCAATATATTGGTCGTTCAACTTTTACAAAAAATCATTCACCTGAAGAATTTGTAATTTAATTAATGTAATGTAATGCGTTGCTTATATTGATTTGATATAAAGATAACGAGGAGCTCAAATGAGTAGTATATTTTAGGAATTAGCTTATATTTCATTTAATATACCGCACAAAAGGTATAAGAAACAAAAATATTAGATTCAGATAATTTTATTGATAGATAGATAGATAGAAACTCTTTATTGCACACAAATTAAGAGTAATTGCGTAAGAAACCTTATATCTAATTGCGCGCAAAGACGGCCTTATTGCTTAGAGCAATCTCTTAATGGCAACCTTAGGACTGGGAATCGCTGAGATGGACACGAGTAGTGCAGAGTTTGCTTAACTAATTTTATTGAATTTAGATTCTTTACAGAATACTTAATGTCATGCAGAATACAATACAAATAGAGTGAGTCTACGCCGTTTCGGATCGTGCTATGGCAGCGTAAAAGAAACGGCAAGAAACCACTGCATTACGGCCTACTTTAAGAGTCGGCTTTTTACAATGTGTTTCTTGTGATTTGCTAGAATATCAGAGCACCATACCTCCTTGTCATTGATAGTCATCTAATATATAGTTAGCTTTTTACATAACGTTTGCTTTACACATTCTTTAAATGTTCTCTCAGGTAATTGCACTATATTGTATTTTGTTGTAGTATCGTTCACACATACCAACGAAAGGTGAATTGACTTTAGTTAATCTAGTGGTGGTCTATATGGTTGATCAATTTTGTACTTATTTCTAGTATTAAAACCATGGCTGTCACAATTTTTAGGTAATTCATGAATGTTCTTTCTAGCGTACATAATGTTTTCATAAATATATTGGCATGGCCTGATTGTCATAATGTTGATCGCCTTAAACAGTTCTCTCAGGGACTCACGATTCTTCAGGCAATAAATTGCTCTTATAGCCCTCTTTTGTAAAACGAATACCGAATGGATATCAGCTGCCCCGCCCCAAAGCAGTATGCCATAAGATGTTGCCAGATGGCGCTGTAGGTTTAGGCATTTTTAAAAATGCCTAAACCTACAGTCTATATGATTGATCAATTTTGTACTTATTTCTAGTATTAAAACCATGCCTGTCACAATTTTTAGGTAATTGATGAATGTTCTTTCTAGCGTACATAATGTTTTCATAAATATATTGGCATGGCCTGATTGTCATAATGTTGATCGCCTTAAACAGTTCTCTCAGGGACTCACGATTCTTCAGGCAATAAATTGCTCTTATAGCCCTCTTTTGTAAAACGAATACCGAATGGATATCAGCTGCCCCGCCCCAAAGCAGTATGCCATAAGATGTTGCCAGATGGCGCTGTAGGTTTAGGCATTTTTAAAAATGCCTAAACCTACAGTCTATATGATTGATCAATTTTGTACTTATTTCTAGTATTAAAACCATGCCTGTCACAATTTTTAGGTAATTGATGAATGTTCTTTCTAGCGTACATAATGTTTTCATAAATATATTGGCATGGCCTGATTGTCATAATGTTGATCGCCTTAAACAGTTCTCTTAGGGACTCACGATTTATCAGGCAATAAATTGCTCTTATAGCCCTCTTTTGTAAAACGAATACCGAATGGATATCAGCTGTCCCGCCCCAAAGCAGTATGCCATAAGATGTTGCCAGATGGCGCTGTAGGTTTAGGCATTTTTAAAAATGCTAGAAAACACAGGGAAAACATTGAGGGAAAACGAATTTTTCCAAAGCAGTATGCCATAAGAGTATTTAAAAGTCATGCAAAAAAGTTATAACGTCATAATTACTATCCCTTCTAAGTGCTACGAAAAGCCAGTGTTATTTCGAGACTTCTCAAAAAAGGATATTGGACGGTGAAAGTAAAAGTTTGTTGTACCAAGGTTTGTATAGTACTTATCTCAACAAATTCGCTGAAATTTAAACTAAGTTTAATCCAAACAACCATTAAAAACTTTCTATCTACCAATATATTCCTTAGCTTTCTTTTTGCAAGTCAGTTCGAAACTTAAACAAAATCTTTAATAAGTTACCTCCTTGGTTGTTATGCTTGTAGGTTCATTCCAATTTAAATAATTCGGATTTTCATACTAACTTTTCCGGCCGGCGCTTGACCGAATTTTACCGGTTCAGCTGTTTCGATTAATCTCGAAGAAGGTTGTCAAAATAATAACAAAATTTCCAAGCATATTTGAGAAATAGAATGTAAAGACAAAAGAACACAAAGACTTACATCCAGGCGCATATTTTGAAATTATTTGGCATGTCACTCAGAGAGTAAGAAGGTATAAAAAATCTTAGGAGGAATAAAATTGTAGATTAAGTACCTAGAAAAGTAAAAAATAATCTACATGACACGTGTGATTTGAGCATTCTTATTACCTCCCGTGGTCAGTATGCGATTTTTCTTATCGCTGCGGAGAAGAATGGGTACTTTTGTCCAATTTAACTATTTATTTATCAATCAGAAAATCCGAATTGTTAAACATATCAAGTCAAAGTCAAAAGCCTGTTATGATTATCCTAAAAGCAGCTCCTATGATAAACCAGCAAAAACGGTCAAGTGCGAGTTGGAATCGCGCGCCACAAGTTCCGATTCGCACTTGATACCTTTAGTATTTTTGGAAGCAATGAAGTCCATTTTTAGGGACCGCAAAATTTAATTTCTTTGTAAAAGTTTTTTGAAGATTTCTAAAAAACTTCGAAAGGTAAAAAAATAGTCTTATTTTTCCTGTAATAGGTATTTACAAAAACTACTTGCTAATTCATTCAGATTTTTTCCTTTCGGTGATAAGGGGGGCAAGGAATGGTATTATTTAATGTAATTTTTCATCATAACTTAGAAACTAACAATCTTAAACCTATTTTGGAATGTACAAGTAAAGTTCATATGATAGATACCCCACTCGACCTAACAACTAAACTTTAAAATTTGCCCCATATTCCCCCTTTTTTTTTCATTAGCCTATACTGTCCCACTGCTGGGCAAAGGCCTCCCCTTAAGGGTGTCTGTCCATTGACGCGGAGCGAGCTGACGGAGCGAAATATTAACCAAAAGGATTCCATAAAAACTCCGCTCCGCAATCCTATCGGTTAATATTTCCTCGTTTCTTCGCGCCGCCAGCTCGCTCCGCGTCAATGGACAGGCACCCTAACAATAATATATATATATTTTTTTGCAATTGAATTTGGCAATCATATTCTAATTTCAAGTCGATAGCATGAGTGGTTGCTGTGATATACAGGTATGACAGACAGACAGACGAAGTCGGACCATAAGTGTTCCGATTTGGTTCGTTACCATTTGGAATGGGAACCCTTTAAAGATGTAAACTACCAGCCTTGTTAAAAAATTATGTCTATGTTCAGATGTCATTATTGACTTTTAATGTAGTGTTAACGTCAATTTTGTCGCTCTTGATTAAATGTAACGTTTATCTAGGAGAGCACACTGCCACTGCTACTCAACAACTTTTTTCTCCGACTGCACTTAATAAAAAGTTGTATATTATCATTAGTACTTACTTACCTACCTATAGCGTCAGATTTCAGTAATAAATGTTTTGAACCTTCAACATTACGACACAATGTGTTTTTGGGAATCGATACGGCCTTTGATGTTCGATCTTTTGAAGTGGGGAATTTTCATATTTCGGGTTTACAATTTTATGTGTATTTTTTGTTGTGTACGAGATATACTCCAGTAAAAATACGGTTTTGCAAAACATTAAATGTTAATAGCTACTTTTTATGTATATCGTATTTAAATATGATGTCAAGACACAATATCTACGAATCCACCTAAAATTTAAATCAGAATATTTTTTCGAAATACAGCTTAGGCAAAAATAGTAATAGACAATTATATACTTTATATCATAGATAAAAGTATATTTTACATATAGGCATCAAAATCCACCATAAATATATTCAAAAAAAAAATTTTTTTTTTAAATACAAGATTGACACTTATTTTCATATACGAGTATAAGGCCCAATAAAGTTGAGGTAAAATAATAGAAATATACTGAGCTCAAATTAACCTTTTTAAATGTAAGTGATTCTTATATATATTCACAGAAATCCCATACAAAATAAAAATAAAGTTTTTTGTAATCGGTGGTTTACAAAGATTTTGTAAACATTTATGTTGGATTTGCCAAAAATGTGGGTACTTAGCACTATTTAAATTATTAGAAAGCAAAACGGCTCTATTACTATTGTTGGTTGCGAAGATAAACTTTATTTAAATTTCGTGGTTTTAAAGTTAAATAATACAAAAAAAGGTAATATTTTTAGGTAGATTCATGTATAATATGAAAGTATATATATATAGCAAGCCGTAAATAAAAACAATAACCTATTAACATTTTTTTCCAAAATTCCATATTTTTTTTATCTTTGGACGGCAAAATAAATAAATAAATGGGGTAAATTTAGGTGGATTCCATTAAAAAGCTTTACAAAGAAATATAATCTATCGATCTGAAAAAGAAACACGGCTATTACGAATTATTTCCGTTTCGCCATACAATGCTCTCGTAATTTTACTGGAGTACAATGTAAGTATGCTTTTTATAATGTTCAACACACATTATATTATGATAAAAATTGATTTGAATATAAGGGCTTTTATTATTGATAACAAAAGGTCCATAAAACTGAACAACTTTTCATAAAAAACGTAGGCTCATATTATTAATACGGATTATTCTCTCAAAGGTTGTCTGGAAGATGAATAAGGCAATGGCCTCAATGTTGACCTCAATCTAGCCTTGAGGATAGAGATGAAATCGACGATAGACCGAACTCACCCAGAAAAATCCTATTCTCTCGCGACTTTAATATATTCGGGTATATTAACTCTAGAACATAGACAAATCAGAGCGCTGAGAATTTTACTACTGACAGTGGAATTTATTATAAAAATTATGTTCGCCAACTTTCCCCACCACGAGGTTATTTTTCAGCTAGTCTGTCGATTGGTTGATCAACTATATTTTTAATTACAAAAATAATTTTTGTATGTTACTTTGGAGCATACCACTAAACCCCTTTTACCAATAAAGCATAAGTTGTAAAACTATAAAATATAATATAAAAAAATCTACATAACATTTGACTTGGCAAGAAATTAAAAAAGTAAAGTTTTTTTTTGGAGACTATCTCATTAGTAAAATTAATAGGCTTTGGGGTGTCATTTTCTTAGCGTTTTCGTATAGAAGCTTGGTTTTCTAAGAACGTTCGGATTATACCATTACAAAATTACGACAAATAACTCATATACTTCTACAAAGTAGAAAATCGCAAAATTTCACAACCACAGGCAGGATTCGAACCTGCGTCTTCTGCGTAAGTACCGCAGACGCTTTACCAACTAGGCTACTGTGGTCCTGCCCGATATTGTGAAATTTAGCGACCTCTATACGCATTCCAACGTTGCGTTTGTGCTGCCACCTAGCAAGCATTTTTGCTGTACTAGCTCAACTAGCTCAATTTTGCGATTTTCTACTTTGTAGATTTATCCGAACACAGGAAGTGTTAAAATAAAAATCATTATCAACTCATATACTTCTTGGCCAGCCTGTATAAGACATTACGTTAGTAAAAAAAAAAAAAAAGGACTCAAGGACGGGTTCAGTGTCAGTAACCACATAACTTTTACAAAGTAGAAAATCGCAAAATTTCACAACCACAATTATACCACAATTATACTTACGTAGTGTTACCAATTTTCAACTCGAAATCTGTCTGCAATGATGGACTAGTTGAGCTAGTACAGCAAAAATGCTTGCTAGGTGGCAGCACAAACGCAACGTTGGAATGCGTATAGAGGTCGCTAAATTTCACAACATCGGGCAGGACCACAGTTACCCCAAGATAATTAGATTTTGGCCTAGACAAAAATCGGAACCAAGATTTTCTTTTTGTGTTTTATGAAGTCTTGGAAGTAATTACATAATTACTTGAAATTAAGCATATCACCAAATGGGACAAGGCGGCAGATTAAAAAAACCCTATTATATAAATAGTTACTGTGGCAAAAATGCCAACTAAACGAAATGTTTTCTGGGCTCGTTCAATGATAAACTTTTAGTATTTTACAAACTAATTAAGCACCTAAGTTCTTAGGTAAAGCCTAAAATTAAAAAAATCCCACTAAAAGTTTTATTTCTTTTTGTCTGCTCGGGCAAAATACATAACTATCTCGTGACTTTTTGTACTTAAAAATTTTGTTGTACTTGATCAAACAGTCATAAAAGTGAACACAATATGTTAAAGCTTTACAGTGGTATAATTATTGAGGGATTTCTCTTTGGCCAAAATAGTTAACTGAATGAAAAGTGTTTGATTATACTCTAAAACTGTACTTACGTTGATTACTTTGAAAATTAAACATTTCAGGCAATAGCGTATCTTTTTATATAAAAATTACATTATGTAGCGCTTTATATCGACCCTAAAGAAGTTGAAATAAAGTTCATAATTGACATTAACATAGTACACGGCTCGTGATTGCACGGTACGGCAACGTCGCATTGCTTCGCTGTTTCTTTCGGTACGCGCTTCGGAATTTAAAGTTAAACATGAAAGATGAAAATTTGCATCGGTTGTAATAAGCTGAAAATACTTTTGATCTTCTGATCTACATCTAAATATATAAAACCGCATGCCCTGACCGACTGACTGACTGATTCATCAACGCCGAGCCGTAACCGATAAAGCTACAGATGTGAAATTTTGTAAGTAGTTTTTTTGTACGTCAAGACTACACATTAAGTAAGGATTTTCCGAAATTCATCCCCTGAGGGGTTGAAAAATGGGGTGGAAGTTTGTATGAATATTCTACAGGTTTGACATGAGACTCAAAATAATTGTGGATTTGATCTAATGAAAGGGAAAAACCGGCCAAGTGCGAGTCGGACTCGCGCACCGAGGGTTCCGTACCACCACATGATAGAAATTGTATTAGTTGAAATGTCAGTAACTTACTGTGGTTGATTTTTGAAGTGAAAACTTCTTCAGCGGCGCTTGACACTTTTTCAGATGGGGAAAAAATTATTAACTCGCATCAGAAGTCGCGTCAGATCTTGGATGAAGTATAGAAATGGATATGAAAATAAGCATACCAAGTTAGAGCAGGCTCAATATATACAAAAGTTCTAAAGTGTGATAAAGATCAAAACATCTTTTTTATCTTTGTCGCGTCAGATGTCGGATGAAGTATAGAAATTGATTTGCAAATAATCATACCAAGTTAGAGCAGGCTCAATATATACAAAACTTCTAAAGTGTGATAAAGACCAAAACATCTTTTTTGTCTTTGTCATAGCAGGCCAGTCTGTGAAATAGGCAGCTTTTTCCAAGATCAAAGGAGTGCGACTCCTGTAAACTTGTTTACTATTATATATTCTGTGGTCATAGTCTCGGCTTTTTTTGTTGTGCACAACGTGATATGTGCACGACAGACTTGACATACTGGTTTTGATCGTTATTTACGAGTAATAGCGAATCCTAAATGTATGAGATCTACATTTCGGATGACAGCTGTCAAACTAAAAATCGCTATAACTCGAAAACTACTGACCCAAGACTACTCGTGTGCTGAGACAAATGATAGGTCTCGATGAGATCTTCATTTCGGATGACAGCTGTCAAACAAAAAATCGCTATACCTCGAAAACAACTGACCCTAGACTACTCGTATGCTGAGACAAATGATAGGTCTCAAAGAGATCTACATTTTGGATGACAGCTGTCAAAGTAAAAATCGCTATAACTTGAAAACTACTGACCCTAGACTACTCATGTGCTGAGACAAATGAAAGGTCTCGATGAGATCTACATTTCGGATGACAGCTGTCAAACTAAAAAACCCCATAATTTGAAAACTACTGACTCTACAATACTCATGTGCTGAGACAAATGATAGGTCTCGATGATATCTACATTTTGGATGACAGCTGTCAAACTAAAAAAACCCCATAACTTGGAAACTACTGACTCTAGTATACTCGTGTGCTGAGTCAAATGATAGGTCTTGATTCAATTCAATTTTTGATGGTTATGGCTCCATCGCAACTTGCGGTGATTTTGCCAATGTCAGAGTTAAATAAGAATAGGTCTTGATGAGATCTACATTTCGGATGACAGCTGTCAAAGTAAAAATCGCTATAACTTGAAAACTACTGACCCTAGACTACTCATGTGCTGAGACAAATGAAAGGTCTCGATGAGATCTACATTTCGGATGACAGCTGTCAAACTAAAAAACCCCATAACTTGAAAACTACTGACTCTACAATACTCATGTGCTGAGACAAATGATAGGTCTCGATGAGATCTACATTACGGATGACAGCTGTCAAACTAAAAAAACCCCATAACTTGGAAACTACTGACTCTAGTGTACTCGTGTGCTGAGTCAAATGATAGGCCTTGATGAGATCTACATTTCGGATGACAGCTGTCAAAGTAAAAATCGCTATAACTTGAAAACTACTGACCCTAGACTACTCATGTGCTGAGACAAATGAAAGGTCTCGATGAGATCTACATTTCGGATGACAGCTGTCAAACTAAAAAACCCCATAATTTGAAAACTACTGACTCTAGTATACTCGTGTGCTGAGTCAAATGATAGGTCTTGATTCAATTCAATTTTTGATGGTTATGGCTCCATCGCAACTTGCGGTGATTTTGCCAATGTCAGAGTTAAATAAGAATAGGTCTTGATGAGATCTACATTTCGGATGACAGCTGTCAAAGTAAAAATCGCTATAACTTGAAAACTACTGACCCTAGACTACTCATGTGCTGAGACAAATGAAAGGTCTCGATGAGATCTACATTTCGGATGACAGCTGTCAAACTAAAAAACCCCATAACTTGAAAACTACTGACTCTACAATACTCATGTGCTGAGACAAATGATAGGTCTCGATGAGATCTACATTACGGATGACAGCTGTCAAACTAAAAAAACCCCATAACTTGGAAACTACTGACTCTAGTGTACTCGTGTGCTGAGTCAAATGATAGGCCTTGATGAGATCTACATTTCGGATGACAGCTGTCAAAGTAAAAATCGCTATAACTTGAAAACTACTGACCCTAGACTACTCATGTACTGAGACAAATTTTAGGTCTCGATGAAGAAGTACACGAGCAATGACGCGATTGACCCTTACAAAAACATCATATTCAAAAATTCAAGTTTTCACTTCTGCCGGCACTCTCGGAGTGCAACTCGTCCTTTTTTGAGTCCGACTCGCACTTGATCAGTTTTTATATTTTATAGCTTATGCAGCATGAGATACAGCCCACTGACAGACAGTCAGACAGACATCGGAGGCATATTAGTATGATCCCGTTTTTCACCCTATGGGTACGGAACCATAAAGTCTGAAATAATTAAAGTTTACAACCTTTCTCACAACCAATTAACGCTAGCTAGCTTCTACTTCAAGTAAATTCTTATTAAAGAGGAGTCAAGATCGGGGGGTCAAGAGCAAAAGCTTAGCACGCTAGTCCGACTCGCACTTGCCCGGTTTTTCGTAACACTGTATCCCACAATAATATTTTCTTCCTTCAATGGACTGTTTGAAGTGTTGTTGTTTGTACAAGCAGGCAGCCAGACACTTGCAGCCCACTCTAGCTACTTGGACTGTTGAAATAAGAACACTAAAGTCTAATATTATGTCAGGCTTGACGTACTCTTGACATTACGTAAAAGAAAAAAGTCTCAGGGTGCACGGCACGCCATACCGGTTCCAAAGAACATATAATATTACGCCGGTTCTCGCTCGCTTGACGCGATCTATTGAATTAAAAATCAACTTTTTTATCTTTTTATAATTATGCTTAATTTTATAAATAAAGGAAAGAACACACGATGAAACCTGTAATTAAACAAAAGTTTTTCAGTTGGTATTTTTGCTGCAACATTAAATACGAAAATATTTAACTTTAGATTAATATGCTTAATTTTAGGTAATTTGATCAAAAACTGTCCTGGAAAGTCTATCAAATTTAAAATAATTTGGTTGCCATTTTTGCCTGGACTTTTATGTAACTTGCATACAAATTTGCTAATAAAAAAATATCGTAATTTCTGGAGAATCTAAAAGCCAGCCAATTCATTAAAAATTATTTTTTACATAAGTGTTCCACCACCTATTATACAAATACAAATAGTTTATTAATCAAATAAAGTTACAATTTATAGCATCTAAAAATAAAACAATGAGATTGGTAACTTTCCATAAGGCAAAACATTGACTCCCACACTAGGTCAAGCCTGTATCGTGGGCAGCCTAAAACAAACTTTAACGAAAAAGACAGTTTACAATTTAATAGCCTAGATGCTCCAGATCTTGTAGTATTACATAATTTATATTGCATAAAAATACAGAAAAAGAGAAAGAGAATAATAATACCAAAAAATACTATGAGATGACAGGTGTGTGAGTGAGTGAGTGAGTGAGTATAATACATAGCAACTTTATAGTAAATTGACGGTTTCGATTTATGTCCAGCCAATTAAAAATTACAGCTTCAGGACTCGGCCTAAGTAGCCTAGTTGGTAAAGCGTCTGCGGTACTTACGCAGAAGACGCAGGTTCGAATCCTGCCTGTGGTTGTGAAATTTTGCAATTTTCTACTTTGTAGATTTATCCGAACACAGGAAGTGTTAAAATAAAAATCATTTTCACATAACTTTTCCTTTAAAAAATTTCAAAATGCGCTATCGGCCGATGCAGTTTCTATAAAAAGTTAAAACAATATATATATTCTACCTATTATCCTTGAGAAAAATTGTTCAGCCAATGTACTAATGCTGAACCCGCCCCTGAGCTAAATCTTTTAGTCTTTTATAATTATTTGTTTAAACTTACCTATAAAGCATCCTTTCCTGGCGATCAGCTTCCACATAAATCCTATAGTACATAAACAGCATGATGACACCAGGAATCCAGAAACTAACACTGCTGGAGATCACTGCGTACACTCTGTTCACGGTAAAACTGCACACTTTTGGATGTCTTTTTCTAAAGTCCAAATGATCATCTGTTGTATACCAACCCATGAAGATTGGTAGAAAAGAAACTAAGGCTGGACTACACCAGACTACTGCAAGCATTATACCAAGTTTTCCTGTCGTCATTATTAAAGGATAGTCCAATGGCTGCACGATTGCATAGTATCTATCCACTGATATGCAGCATAGGTGTAGTATTGATGCAGATGAGAAGTACACATCCAAAGAGTTCCATACGTCACACATGAAGTAACCAAAGAGCCATTCCCCGTTCGTTATCTCGACGCTGAAGTTGAAACACATAGCCCAAATCGCTACCAGCATATCAGCTAAAGCTAGCGAAACGACGAAGTAATTCGTAATCACTCGTAATTTCCTGTGTCTCATTACTGAAACTATCACAAGTAGATTTCCAAAAATAGCTGCCAGGATTATGAAAACCATAATAAGGCATTTAAGGATGACAAAAAGGATAATAAAAGGGTCATCTCTGAATTGGTTGGAATACACCAAATCGTTGCTTGTAGTGTTAAATTCCAAAGATCTGTTGACATAGGAATCTGTAAGATACATGGAGGTGGATAAGTCTGCAAGGTCTAAAGTAATGTTTTCTAAAGAATCGTTTAAGAGAATTTCGAGGCGCATGTTTCACATTTCCTCTTTCAGGTGACGTTTATTCCTTTTGTCGTAGAGGTTTTTCTTTGGAGTCGCCCTGTTTGCGCCATTGTCGTAGCCCACCTGTAAAGAAAAGAAACAGGTTTGTAAATAGATAAAAGGGAAGACTTTTAAGCTTTTGCCATACAAAAGAAAAATGTGTGATAATATGGACGTTTAATAGAAAGTAGGGTTTTAATCAACTCTTAAAACTAGAGTATCAAAAAAGTTACTACTGCAGAAAAAACAGGTAGTAAATAAGACTTAGGTTTGAAACTTTAAGGGTTTTAATCAATTCATAAAACTGGAGTAAGAATAATCACCAGTTACTATTAAAGTGAACAAGTTAGGTAACAAACACGACTTATGTTTGAAACTGGGTTTTAATCAATTCTTAAAACTAGAGGAACAAATTTTACCAGTTACTATAAAAGTAAACAAGTAAGGTAGTAAACAAGACTTATGTTTGAAACTTAAAGGGTTTTTATCAAGTCTTAAAAGTGGAGTAACAAACTTCACCAGTTACTATTGGGGAAAACAAGTATGGTAGTAAACAGGACTTATGTTTGAAACTTTAAGGGTTTTTATCAATTCTTAAAAGTAGAGTAACAAGCTTCCAATATAAACAACAACAATTACTATTATTATTGTAGTAAACAATTAATAAGTAAACAAGTAGTAGTTTTGTATAGGGCTTTAAAAAATTGGTGAAAAGTTTTTTAAGGGTTTATTCTGGGGGCTAAATGCAACAAATTTTGTTCTACAACTTTTTGAAATTCTTTAAAAAAAAACGTTTCATACAAATTGGATGGATCAGCTAATCATTTTCTATGGAGAGACGAATTTTTTGTTGCAAATTTGGAAAGTCTTACAACAAAAGTTAGAACAAGCTCATAAAGAAAGTTTTACACTATTTTTTTAAAGCCCTGTATAAGTATTAGTAGAAAATAAATCATAATACAAACATTAATTTAATAAAAAAAAATTCTCAATTTTTTACTTTTCTTGGTTTAAAACAGCCTAAACAACATTCAGAAAATAAACAAAATTCATAAAATCCCATCCTACTTCCTACTAATAATATTATAAATGCGAAAGTTTGTAAGTATGGATGGATGGATGTTTGTTACTCTTTCACGCAAAAACAACTAAATGGATTTTAATGAAACTTTACAATAATATAGCTTATACATCAGAATAACACATAGGCTACAATTTATCCTGCGCAGACGAAGTCGCGGGCACCAGCTATAAATATATAAATATTTTATTTCGTATGGGGAATAATAAAGTTTATTTTAAGGAAAAGACGTTTTGTTGGCTTTAAGACATGTAACAATGCTTCTACTCGCATTCAACGTTTTGTAGCTTTCTATTCTGAAGTTAGGGTGCGTGCACACTAGCGATTTTCAGCGCGGCGATATCGGAAGTGATCATATTATTTTTATGAATTTTTATCGCCGCGATAACGCCACAACTATAGATAGTACTCTAAAATAGTGATCACAAGATCCGTATAAAAATGATCTATTTCGATAACCGAACTTAGCCTTAAATGTCGAATGTCTTCAAAGTACACTCGACAGCACGTCAGTAGAAACACTTTTGGACCTTATGGCGTGGTAATAGAGTTGAAAAAGTATCTACCGACGAGCGGTTGACCGTACCCCGTATATTTTGATCGCGATTCCAATATCTCGATAAAAACCAATCTCATCAAATAGTATCGCTCTACAATAGTCACTTGAGAGCTGTAAGAGGATTAGAAAAGTTCCAATGAAAATAAATATCTACTCAATATAGACTAGTTTCGAATTGGCCTCATACAATTTGTTAGTACTTATTTCTAAGAAAAATTGCAAGAATATAAAAATGTAATGATACCATTTCTATAGACTATTTTTTGCCCGTGTAGTGCCGGCTTAGAGTAACGCGTCAAACCGCGCAAGTCCGGGCTTTGCGCGCGAAAATCGTGTTACTCTATGAGTGCCGGCAAAGAATAGTACCAACCCATACATACCCGTGGGTGTCGTAAGAGGCGACTAAGGGTTAACTGTAGGATGGGCAGCAACATCTATCTAATCTATCATTTGTATCTTACATCTTACTTACTGCGGTCACCTACAACCGCGGTCCATGGTGCCAGCCATAACGCTAACAAGCGAGGTGACTATGGTACTTCCCCTCCACATTTTTCCAGCTAAAGCTAGAATTCTGGAGGGAGCTCCCTGTTCTGTAGTGGACGTTTCATGGGATGTTATGATGATTTTTTTGCAAAAAACTTCAAAATATTTATTCAAATGACAAGCCCTTTTGGTGTGGATGGTAGTGCGCCTGCCTTTCACGCCGTAGAGCGCGGGTTCGATCCCCGCCGTCAACATTTGTGTTAAAAACAGTGTTATAAACAGTATGTGTTTGTTCCGTGTCTGGGTGTTATTTATCTATTTATTTATGTATATTGGTCTATGATACCCATAGTACAGGCTTTGCCTAGTTTGGGATCAGATGACCTTGTGTAAAATGTCCCCCAATATTTAAATATTTAAAACTTGTCAAATTAAATCTGTCACACACAATTACAGTTAAAACACAATCTGTATTTTTTTTCTCATACTCATAAATCATGCAACTGATAATTAAATATTTTAAATTGATCAAGGTAACAATGAATGAAGATTTGGATTTTATGTGTTTTTTTATTGTTATGATGTTATGTAATTTAAAAAATAAATAAATAGAATTTATTAAGGTTCTCTTGACTCACAATTATTCAAATCCATCATTCAAATTGTTGCCCCTACCAGGAATTGAACCCGGGAAATTCGATTTAGCAGGAAAGGTTTCAATTACAACCAGCTAATAAAAAGGAGTCGAAGATGTAGGTTGCTTACGTAGATCCTTTAGTTGCAGTAGTTCGGTTGCTAGTCCGGTTAACCGAACTAATGCAATTTTTTTGTAGCAGTAGTCCGGTTTATTTAAATCGCCAAACTGTTGCTACTATAAAGTATAGCAAAAGTTCGGTTTAATTATTTTAAGAAAAAAATAATTCTTAAATCTTTTGAATTTTTTGACTTTTGTTGTTTGTTAGTTGGTTAGCTGTTAGTCGTTGTTTGTCAGTTGTTGTTGTGTTTGCTTGTTGTTTTTTAGTTGTTGTTTGTTAGCTAAAGGATGTTAGATTTTAGTTGTTGTTTGTTAGTTGTCAGATGTCAGTCGATAGTTGTAAGTAACAATCCAAGATTTAAAAATTATTTTTTTCATAAATTAAACCGAACTTTTGCTCCACTTTATAGTAGCAACAGTTCGGCGATTTAAGTAAACCGGACTACTGCTCAGCTACTAAAACTGGACTAGCAACCGAACTACTGCAACTAAAGGGTTGTTTGTTAGTTGTTGTTTGTTAGTTTTAAGTTGTTAGATTTTAGTTGTTGTTTGTTAGTTGTCAGATGTCAATCGATAGTTGTAAGTAACAATCCAAGATTTAAGAATTATTTTTTTCATATATTAGTTAAATCGAACTTTTGCTTCACTTTATAGTAGCAACAGACCGGAATACTGCTACTAAAAAGTTGCATTAGTTCGGTGAACCGGACTAGTAACCGAACTACTGTAACTTAAGGACCTAGATAATGCTTGTTCACTCTAGCCTTATTATATTATATTATTCGATTTAAATTCAAATTCAGGACGTTCTGAATAAAGGCCAGGTTAAAAGTACCCTAAACCGACGAGCATGTATGAAAGGATTGATGAAAGTACAGGAAGCAAGGGAAGTATGTCAAGATCGTAGCAGGTGGAGGACTGTGGTCTCTGCCTACACCGACGGGAAAGAGGCGTGATGTTATGTATGTATGTATGTATGTATTATTCGGGGAAAAAAGATCAGCAGGGAGGAAGTTCTATTCCTTATATAGCTGTGAGTAATATTTGGAACAAGCGACCCGCCCCGGCTTCGCACGGGTGCAATGCTGACACTAAATATACTATTTATAGGCACACCCCGGCCGGTACCGCCGCAACCGCTATGTCCCTATGTCCCTGCATTTTAAATCTGTAATATCTTCGAAAATATTCATTTAAATAACACGCTGTGAAGGGCCATATTGATCTATATTAAACGCACAATGTATTCAAGGTACTTAATTGGATACGGATTAATGCTGTATTGCTTAAAATCGCTTCGTAAAAAAAATAAATGATAAAAAAAATATTCTGGGTAATTCCTAAGAGATAGACATATACCATCACGGACTTTTTTGTAGACCTTTTTAAGCTGTACAATTCTGTACTACATTATTTTGATCTATCTCGTAGGGTTCAGCCAGCGTTTGCAATGTAAGCCCAAAAAAAATAGAAACCTCTAAAATTATCAGTGTTTATCTACTATATTATGCATGGTTTATACATAATAATAATAATAAATAATAATAAAAAGCCTTTATTCAGAAAAAATCACACACATTTTACATATAAACCTAAGGACATAAAAACCTTCCTCTTGAATCACTCTATCTATTAAAAAAAACCGCATCAAAATCTGTTGCGTAGTTTTAAAGATCTAAGCATACATAGGGACAGACAGCGGGAAGCGACTTTGTTTTATACTATGTAGTGATGATGAAGAAGCAAAGCACTGAGTACGGATTGGAAAACTCCAATAGGGTGGTTTCAACCATCTTTTCAAATGTATACTGGATGGCGCTGCAAATCAGCACGAGGAAAAACCATCATTGTGCAACCATGTAATCAGTATGAAGATTAAGTTAGTTTGATTGCTGCTTTTTTTTTATTTATTTTCCAAATACCTGTAATTATTTTCTTTGTAAATAAATATATTTTATATACAAGGTGTAAAGGACGGTGTACTGAAAACTGAAAGGGCGTGTTCAGTCAGAATCTGAACAACTTTCCCAAAGAAACATTTACGGGAAATGAAAAAAAAAAATTTACCTCTTCATAGAAATTGCTCACTCTGGTCGAACAGTTTGTATGGAGAGGAGGTTTGTATGGTATGTAAAAATGTCGTTGACAGACGTCAAAGCTCCATATTCACAGCGCTACGAGAGTTGGTCTTGGATTGTTAAATCCGTTTTATTCCTAAATTACCACTTTCCAAAGTAAAAAAAAAAAAGGAATAATTACACACTTTTTTAAAAAACAAACGCAGCCTACTAATTAGTGAATAAAAATACTCGTCACAAAATGACAAAAAGAGTGGTTGTCTCTTTGTAAATACTACGAAATTGAAATCACAGCCAACGTCACCGCCGCCGTCAGCTTTGTCCGCTAGGATTTTGATTTTAGTTACGTATTTTTTTAGCTACTGCAAATTTTGTCGCACAAAAACTGCTAATTAATTTGCAGCCAGAAATGTTAATCAGCATAATAGCCTCTAATTGGCTTAATGACCGTTCCTATATAAAAAGTAGCTGCAACCAACGATAATATGCCTTCGATAGCACGAAAACGCTTCAGCTTTGCATGTTTGATTGAACAATATTACATACCTACTTGCATATCGCTCAGTAGGTATCTCATTAAGTGACTAAATCATCGCTTCAGCCCGCCCACCTGTCCGCGATCACCCGCGATTTAAAAACGTGTCCTAAGCGGTGCACTGCCAGTATCGACTTTATGCTTAGACCGTAAAGTTGAAATTTGTAGGCACCCCGCCTGGGAGTGTCGGATCTGTAAACGTTAGTTTACTATTATTTAATCTGTGACTATGTCAGCAATCGCCACCTAACAAGCAAGGAAGGGGTATTTTCAGAATTTGCGGAAGGCGGAGTGATCTTTACTTGCCTCATAAGTACTCCATGTAGGTACTTGTGAGGCAGGTAAGTAACACTCATGTACCTGTGAGGCAGGTGAGTAACACTCATATACTTGTGAGGCAAGTGAGTAACACTCATATAATTGCGAGGCAAGTGAGTAACACTCATGTCCTTGTGAGGCAAGTGAGTAACACTCATATAATTGTGAGGCAAGTAAGTAACACTCACGCATAGACACACACACACAAACACACACAATTTTTCACTAATTATTCGTAACTATTTGGTTTATTTTATTCTAAGTTTAACACGAGCATTGTTTGCTCAACGGAGTAGTTCCAAGTATAATGTATTTTAGACTAAGTTTTATTCCTTTAATTACTTATTTGTACTTTCTGGATGATACTCTTTTATCATCTGTGCTAGTAAGTATTCCATTACACTTTAGCTCTTTAATTGAAGTTACTAGAAGTAGCTTTGGCTTTCCAACTTCAACAAGACTACTTTCTTTGCTAAGTAAATACAAAGTTCAGGGGGGTTATTACGGTAGGCAGAACGTTTTTGACTTAAACAAAGCATTGCCCTTCGTCACTAATTCCTGCGCAAAAAGGGAGTACACGCAAAGTGATTATGTTTTGGCATTTTTCAAGAGTGGAATGCTGCATAGGGACTACTCTTTACCGGACTTTGCGTGGGAATTTGTTCTGCTCGAAAAGCAATGGTTTGTTTATGGCAAATACGTTCTGAATACCGTAATAGCCCCCCAGTTTATTCTTCAAACGAAACTTTGCTATTACTGGCTAGGTGTTCAAAACTTTTTAAGCGTGGTCCTAAGGTATTCGTTAGGGTTCCATACCTCAAAAGGAAAAAAACTGAACCCTTATAGAATCACGTTGTTGTCCATCTGTCCGTCCGTCTGTCAAGACCCTTTTTTCAGGAACGTGTAAAGGTATCAAGCTGAAATTCATATCAAATACTATAACGTCTATTGTCCCTTAAAGCTGTGAAAAAATCAATCAATAGATACAGTTGTTTATGCCGCAAATTTTCTAGTTTTTCGACACTCGCAAGGGAATCAAAACCTACAGGGTACTTTCCGTGAACTACGTACGAAGCAACGTCTTATTACACAAATAAAGGAAAAACCGGCCAAGTGCGAGTCGGACTCGCGCCCTTAGGGTTCCGTACCTATCTACCATATGATGTACTCAAAGCTTTTGCTCTTTGATTTTAAAAACTCCGCGACCATCCAACTTGACCCGTCTTTTATAGAAAAGTTCTTGAAACGGGAGCTCACCTTAATTGGTTGCTATTAGTTGTTAGAAAAATTGAAATATTTAATGATTTTAGACTATTCCTTTTATTTGTACTGTGAGACCTAGCTTCTTGCCAAATTTCATAATTTTAGGTCAACGGGAAGTACCCTGAGGTTTTGCTTTTTTGCATAAATGTATGGAGATGAGGGCATAAAAAGCCATATGTTTTGCGTCTTTGTAAAAAATTGAAATTTTCAGATCTTGTGTGGTTTATGGACCTTATTATTCTTTATCAATTTCAACCTGATACCTTTTCTCGTTCGTGAGAAAAAGGGTCTTGACAGACAGACGGACAACAAAGTGATCCTATAAGGGTTCCGTTTTTTGGTTTTGAGGTACGGAAACCTAAAAAATTAAATAATTATAAACTTACTAACTTTTCTATCAAATTGAAATTAATATCAAATACTTTACCTTAAAGCTGTAACAAAATCAAACTACTATGTCAACCCAATCCAAAGAAACAGCAATTTAAGCCGCATATTTTGAAACTCGCAACTACTCGCAAGGGAATCAAAACCTAAAGGATACTTCCAGTTGACCTAGAATCTTGAAATTTGGCATGAAGCAACGTTTTATAGCACACATAAAGTGAAAATTCCAAAAACCTTAAATTACTAATTACATCACATAATAAAGAAATAAGCAATAAAAATACCATAATTTTTACTTATATACCTATAGGTTTGTACAGAACCTTCGGTGCGCGAGTCCGACTCGCTCTTTACATGATAAGTAACTAAAAGTTTGGTTGATTAGCTTAAGCTTTAGTTCGTTGGCTCGGAGCTTAGTTTAGACTCCTAAGTCATGCGTTATTGGATTTATTTTCTTTTTACCCGACTTCGGCGAAGCGCAAAACGTGGGTTATGTGTTTGACCTGTATGTACGTGTGTCCGTTTCTTTTCTCTCGTAACTGCTAAACGGCTGAACCTTTTTTGATGAGTTGTGCATCGTTTTTGCCTTAATAGCGCAAGTGACACTGGGTATATTAAAATAATGAAAATCAATATGGCGGATCAATGGGGCCATTATCTAGGTAAGCATGCTACATCTTCGACCCCATCGTCACTTACCACCAGGTAAGATCGGGAACAAATGATCAACTTCACATAAAAAACCGGCCAAGTGCGAGTCGGACTCGCGCCCTAAGGGTTCCGTACATATCTACCATATGATATACTAAAAGCTTTTGCTCTTTGATTTTAAAAACTCCGCGACCATCCAACTTGGGTCAAGTTGTATGGTCGCGGAGTTCTTTTATAGAAAAGTTCTTGAAACGGGAGCTCACCTTAATTGGTTACTATTAGTTGTGAAAAAAATTTAAATATTTAACTATTTTTGACTTTTTCCTTTATTTGTATTGTTAGACCTAGCTTCTTGCCCAATTTCATAATTTTAGGTCCACGGGAAGTACCCTGTAGGTTTTGCTCGTGGTTTTGCTTTTTTGCATAAATGTTTGGAGATGAGGACATGAAAAGCCATATCTTTGTTTGCGTCGCTGTAAAAAAAATTAATTTTCAGATCTTGTGTGGTTTTTGGACTTTAATATTCGTTATCAATTTCAACCTGATACCTCTTCTCGTTCGTGAGAAAAATGGTCTTGACAGACACACAGACAGACGGACAACAAAGTGATCCTATAAGGGTTCCGTTTTTTTATTTTGAGGTATGAAACCCTAAAAAAGTCGCATCAAATTGGAAACCGGTCACCAATAATGTAATGAACTCATTTCTTATTAAAACGTTTGTAAAAATACTTTATCATACATTTTTCCATTGTCAGTGTTAGCTATTCATAAGATTCATAAGGTGTGACAAGAACGCGTTGAAGACGATCGCATTTGGAGCTTACACCATACAAAAAGATATAACTGTAAGTTCCTTCTAAAAAAAACTGGATTTTTACTCCTCTTTTGGAAATTTTCATTGTTCAGATCATTTAGATCAGATCAGATCAGATCATTCATCATTGTCTAGTTTACTAGTATTATAATATGATCTGTGCTACTGAACAGTTTTACTACACAGGGTTATTTTTTTACAAATTTAAAGTTCTTGAGACAGAAAACTTTTTCTAAGCACCGTGATCAGAATACAAATAATAAATCCACTTCTCGTAGTAATGCATCAGCTGGTCGCATAATTTGTTATATATAGATACATTTTATCTCTGTTTTTTTTTTTCAACGACATTTGTAAACATGGGAGCACTGTAGAACGTGTTACGGAAAGGTGTGTTAATACTGAAGGATATGTACAGTCAACCGCAAGTCAGTAGATACTTTTTCAACTCTATTACCATGCCATAAAGTCCAAAAGTGTTTCTAGAGTGTACTGTCCACGAAACTGAACAACAACTTTCCCCAAGGAACGTAGGTAGAAATACGAAAATCATATTTTGATCTTCCAACTGCATCAGCTGATATCGCATTTTGTACGGGAGATCAGGTTTTCCGTTTTTGTTTGGGAAAAGTTATTCAGTTTCATGGACAGACACAGAATTTTCAAAATTGAATTTATTTGTTTTGACTATATTTTATCGTAATTGGTTTTCTCAGAAAGCAGTTTTGTAAGTTTAATTTTTTTAAACAATATTTCGGTCCATTTTTTCGTGTTTTCTATTAAAGTCCACTCTTCATGTGAGCTAGGTTGTGGGTAAATCTAGTATAATTATAAGTTCCAACGAACCGTCTGGGCTCAGTGGTCAGGTCACCTTTCTGTTACTAGCTTATATTTGAATTACTAGTTGCCACTTCACTGTCTTTCTGTCAACACAGTGATGGTAATTTTTTAACCATCACAATATCAATTAATTAACGTTTTGTGCAAAATAATTTTAGAGACTTGTTGACATTCGTTATTAAATTATAACAGGTTTAAGCAAGTTTCGGTTGACGGGAATTTTGAATTGGATACTCCCGGTATTTATGAAATATCGACGTTTATTTATTTTGTATGGGGCGACCCTTGGTCACGGTACGGTGAATGTATGAATACCTTTCGTCTTTATTGAAATCGCGCGAATAAGAGAAATGTCTTCCAGATACACGTATACGTATATTGTCTTTAGGGAACAACAGAGGTTATTGTCATATGAAAACATTCATACATTATTAACTTTCTTATGGTATATACGGGAAATCGTGTTAAAGCTTCGATGGAGGATAACACTTACAGATTTAGTTTTTTTCGAAAATATCCATTCCTCTTCCAAAATATTGTTTTCACCTCACAAGCGCTTGGCTTTATCGGTCGAATATGCGTGCAAAAGTCATTTTTAGCCACTAGCATTGAAATAGTATATTATGCAATTATTGAATAAAAGACGGATTTAAAGCGAGGGCCAGAGATGAATCACGAGCAAGTGAAGGAATCTGATTCATGACAATTGAATCACGAGCGTAACGAGTGATTCAAGTGTTAGAATCCTGAGCGACGCGAGTGATTTATGTTTGAGATAAGAAAAAGGTTTTCTATTTGAGAATGGCGAAATTCCTAATGATATATCCCTTGCCTTATTTTATTAAATAAAATTATATGAGAACCTTGTCCTTGGAATTCAGATATATTCCATCGCTTTGCCTTTTTCTTTCTCTAAACAAGGTTAGACCAAACAAATAACTTAAGAAGAACATTTTCTTGCATAAAGAAATTACAATAAATATCTCAAGGAAGTAAGGAATAAGAAAAAGCACCATCTTTATTTTCTCGTATCATGGCACTGTAATTAATCATTACTTATTATGAGTAATGGTATTCTTCGAGAATGTGCTTCGAGCGATTTTTATTTCTGTATGATGTTAAATACTCGTACATGCTGACATCAAAACGTGCACTCGCCCTGCGCGTGATTTCCATAATATTTGCCTAAACAGCGTGTAACGGAATGTCATGAAACTAAACAACTTTCCCAAGGAACATAGATCATAGAAAAAAATCAATTTTCCCCACACATGAACCAAGACAGGAGCTGCATCAGCTGATAACTCATTTTGTATAGGAGGTCAAATTTGGTTTTTCGTATTTCGACCTATGTTCCTCAGGGAAAGGTTTTACTAGTGGCCAATACTGCAGCATGGAGGTTTGCATACTACATAATAACAATTACATCACGTTCGAATTTCAAAAACCTTTTAAAAAGCGATTTTTGGCCACAGAATTTAACCGACCAACCAAACATTTCCGAGCTTTGGAGGTGAAAAAAAATATTTATTTTGTATTACGGCCTTGGAGGAGGGTTGGTCACACTCTGAAGGGAGAAAAATTCGGCCAGCATTGGCTTCGAATGGCAGCTGCAATTGGCCGGTTTTTTTCTTTTCTTTTTATGGACCTCCAGTTACTAAATTATAGGCTTTTTCCCCCAAAGAACGTCTATTTTAATACCAGATGAGAGTGAGAAAAGTGATTCTCTCATTAAAATGGCGGGCATTCCGGGCAACCTCCATTAGTTTTAATATTCATTTCGTGGGATCTCCGTAGATATAAAGATAATGGCGGGCCTATCTATCCTTTATAATAAATGTTAATAATATCTTTTGTTACAAAGTCGTAATGATGTACAAAAGAAATCAATTATCTTAGAGAGATAAATCTATTTACATAATTTGTAAGTACACTAACTGAATAAAACATGATTTATTCCTAATTTGGTATCACTTAATGAGTTCAGTTAAATTACATCGCTTCGCAAACAAGGCGGCACCATGTAAAAAAACCGGTCAAGTGCGAGTCGGACTCGCGCGCCGAGGGTTCCGATACACCTTTAGTATCGTTGGAAGCAATAAAGTCCATTTTTAGGACCGAAAAATTTAATTTCTTTTGTAAAGGTCTTTTGCAGATTTCTAAAAACTATGCAATTTAGAAATATCGTTTGATTTTTGCTGTCTACATAAACTTCTATCGACTGTAATCCATTCAGATTTTTCATTTCACAAACTTCAGAGATAAGGTAAGGAGCACGCATAACTTGAAAACTAAGTGTCGCAAAAAATACAAAAATATATTTTAGAATGTACAAGTCAAGCCCTTTCATATGATAACCCACTCGACCTAGTAACAACAAAGACCCCCCCCCCCCCCCCCTATTTGGGCCCTGTATATTAATAAGCCAAGTCAGAGGCCTTTGGCGGCTCATCTCTGACACCAGGGTAAGTGAGGTCGGTCATCGACCTTGCATCCCACACGATATGATAAAAAAAAAATTATTTATCAACAAACAATTACAAGGCAGTCAACAGAATTACAGTCGTACCACAGTTATACCTAAAACGCAGTAACAATTACATTTATTAACAAAAAACCCCACACTAGGATAAACCTGTCCTGTGTGTATTTTTTATCTTCCGGTCTTAACATTACCAAAAACATACTTTTATTTAGCGGATGATGAATAATAATAATAATATTTTTACAATTATTTCGTTTACAATGAAGTTAGGTAATCATATTCTAAAACTATTCCAAATTTCAAGTCTAAAACACGAGTGGTTGCTGGGATATACAGGTGTGACAGCCAGACGGACAGGGTTCCTGTTTTTACCATTTTGGTATCGGAACCCTAAAAAAACCGGCCAAGTGCGAGTCGGACTCGCGCACTGAGGGTTCCGTACCACCACATAAACATAATTGTATTAGTTGAAATTTCAGTAAGTTAATGTGCTAGACTTTTTGAGTCCGACACGCGCTTGACCAAATTTTATTATTTGTTGTTATTTTATAGCCTATGCCCTATAAACATACCAATTTTCAAGTTTGTAAGTGTTCCCGTTTTTAAATAGAACTAAAACAAAAATCGCCTCAGCAACCATCCAACTTGACCCCTCTCTTATATGAATGTTCTTGAAACGGGAGCTCACCACAATTGGTTACCATTAGTTGTGAGAAAAGTTGTAATATTTAATGATTTCAGACTTTTCCCATTATTTGTACTGTGAGACCTAGCTTCTTGCCAAATTTCATAATTTTAGGTCAACGGGAAGTACCCTGTAGGTTTTTCATTTTTGAATAAATGTATGGAGATGAGGACATAAAATGCCATATCTTTTGATTGCGTCGTTGTAAAAAATTTAAGTTTTCAGATCTTGTGTGGTTCATGGATCCTAATATATGATATTAATTTCAACCTGATACCTTTACCCGTTCGTGAGATAAAGGGTCTTGACAGACAGACAGACAGACAGACAGACAGACAGACAGACAGACAGACAGACAGACAGACAGACAGACAGACAGACAGACAGACAGACGGACAACAAAGTGATCCTATAAGGGTTCCGTTTTTTTCTTTTGAGGTACGGAACCCTAAAAAGCGACTACAGAAAACCTAAATAGTTCGTCAAGTAAGGCATTATTGCAAATGCAAGGTATATATTTTTTTAGTTTCTTATGTAACACAAAGGAAACAACCGCTTCTTTCGAAAGTTGAACATTGCGCATTTGACTTCATATTTTTAAGCTTTCTGATTGGTTACGGGGCTACCAGCGGCGGAAAGCCATGACTCACTGCATACGTTATTGTGGAATTTCGCCAGTCAATCAAATGTGATTTTAATTAATTTAAAAACAAAAAAGGATTTCGTGTCTTTTCACCCTGGCCAAAATATCGAACATCATCATCATCATCATCATCTCTATCACAAATTAAAAAATAAAGGTTAAGTTAAAATGTACCAAAAAAATTGTCTAAATGTACAGGCCCTTTCTTTTATACTTATAGGTGTTATGGCTTTTGTGCAAAGTCCGTCTGGGGAACCATTTCTGCCGTAAAGCAGCAATGTTTGCACTGCTGTGTTTCGGTTTGAAGGGTAAGGGATCCAACGAAATTACTGGCACATAAAACATAACATCTTAGTTCTCAGGGTGGGCAACGCACTTTGCTGTCTTATTAGTGTCAAAGTATGTCACTAATAAGACAGTGGGTGCTACGGGCGGTGGACACCACTTACTCACTTGTAACCATAAAAAAACTATCTCTATTAAAAAAATATTATCAACCCAACAGATTTGTCGGATGACCTTTACATTTAAGGGGATTGTATACCGGAAGCTGGCTTACCGATGGAGTTAACGAATAAACCAAAGTGACCCCCTCATTACGGCTACCACCTGCGTTCCAGCTATTAGTTTCTACGCTGAAGATGGTCGAAAACGGTCGGTAGTTTTCTCGCTGTACATTTTCTTACAATGATGGGTTCAAAATAATCGTGAATAACATACCCAAATAGAATAAAAATACAAATCGGATTAGTCGGATCTTTAGATAACAATCTTGTCAACAACTGTCTCAAACATTTCACACATCTAAATGTTCAGGAAAACCCGTATGTCACTTCAAAAATTTGATTCCGGAAAATATATGGAAAATCTAACGAAAAGTCCCGCATTTTCTTCCTGGATAGGTACTGTAGACAGGTCTGATCTTTGAGAGATTTGTTGACAAGGTTCTTATCTAAAGTTCTGACTAACCAGATTCGTATTTTTATTCGATTTGGACAAGATATTGACGATTAGTTTGAGCCCATCATTGTATGAAAATGTATGACGGAAAAACTACCGGCCCATTTTCTTTGCTCATCAGTGTACAAAACCGTTACAGTATAAAGTTTCAACGAAGTACACACAGCCACAGTTAGGTGGAACGAAAACCAGTATAAACAGAACCAGTACTACGCTACGAAACCTAGAAACTTAAAGATCCGTTAAAGGTCTTGATGACGTGGTCGACTGTACCTGCACGAAACTTCTTCATCCAATAAAAAAAGTAGTACCTGGGCGACCGAGCTATGCTCTGTATGATTAAAATATCATCGGGTTAGCAAACTATGCTACTCAACAACAGATGGCGCTGTTAGTTTTTTGAACGCTCTAAAACGCGCTAAGAAATATTTGAAAAGACGGTGAAAACGAATTTTCCCTGACATGAGACCTAGCTACATCGATTTTTTGCCCCCAAAAACCCCTGTATACTAAATTTCATCGAAATCGTTACAGCCGTTTTCGAGAAACCGATTACAAACATATATATACACAAATGTTGCTCGTTTAATAGTATAGGATTTGTAGAGAACGGCTATGCTTGAAGTCTCTCTGTGGGATCAAAAAAAAAATCTAGAAGAACAAAAGGCGCGGGCACACTAGTAGGGCGCGGCGATTTCGCGAAGTTCATACTATTTGGCGTCACAGCGCCAAAATTCATGCAAATAATGCGATATCAACGCGCTTACTGGCTAATATGCATGCGCGCTTAAAGTTACCGACATAGCTCTGAGAATCGCTAAACTAAGCTGGTAATGGGTAGAGCACAAACGCTTGAAGAACCTATGGCACAAGCCGAAAGACGTAGCGTGGGAAACCGCTAGATGCCAGCATGACCAGTCATCGTAGAGATCTTTAGGAGAGGTCGATGTCCAGTTGTGTACGTCCTTTGGCTGATTTTTTTTTTATTTCTTATCCCTTTAATCATTTTTCTTTTTCACCGCCTCTATATAGGGTCCTAATGAAAAAGTGAACATAATTTTAGCATGTTATCTCATACCATGAAACTGAACAACTTTCCCAAAGGAACATAGGTCCAGGAACATACGGAAAACCAAATTGGACCTCTCATACAAAATGCGCTATCAGCTGATGCAGTTTCTATTTCGTATTTCGACATATGTTCCTTAGGGAAAGTGGTTCAGTTTCATGGTATGAGTAACATACTAAAATTATGTCGACTATTTCATTAGAACCCTTTTATAAATATGTGGGTAAAAAGATGACGCCTTCACGCTTAACAAATAGAGAGAAAATTCTACACGACACCCACGGGAACACACGGCCCATAGCATTTTCATACTTATTAACATTTTATTCAAACAATGGGCGCAACGCGAGAGTAAATTTTAATATTCATTCCGCTTCATTGGAAAAAGTGTTCTTTGTTCACGGTAGTATCTTTTGTTCATTAAAACTTTGCGTATTCATGATATTTTTCAAGTACCCTCTGTTTCTGTTTAAAGCCACAAAAGTATAAAAGGTTTCATTGTTGAATGTTGGAACTGTTGTAAGTCAGTTACATTGAAAGGGGTTTTTAAGGGCGTGCCGAGCGTCTAGTGGCGCTCTCGTCAGTTGTGATTTATTTCTTTGAATTCAAGACGAAAATGAGAAATGAATAGGCAAAGTTTTCTATTCGTACCACATGCTTTTAAATGATATATAGTAAGTTTTATATTGTTTGGTTTTAATTATAGTGGCCGCAGCCTTAATGCAAAGCCACCGCAGCCCGTTAAGTAAATTTTGTTAGTATTGAAAATATTAAAATTGTCATCGTATTGAATCATATTTTTCAACACTTTAATTCTTACGTGGCTTATAGATCTCTTCTGTTAGTATCCTTTCGTTCATCATCTTTAAAATGTGTAAGAGAAAAAACCGGTCAAGTGCGAGTTAGACTCGCGTACCGAGGGTTCCGGCATACCTATACTATTTAAGAAGCAACAAAGTCCATTTTAGGACCGCAGGACTAAATTTGTTTGTAACGGTTCTTTTGTTTTTTTTTTTTTTAAACTGTGCTACTTAGAGAGATCGTTTTATTTATGCTGTAATATTTACATAAACTTCTATCGACAGTAATTAATTCAGATTTTTCCATTTGCAAACTTCGTAGGTAAGAGGGGAGAATGGTATTTTTAAAGACATTTTATTCATAACTTGAAAACTAAGAGTGGTAAAAAATATAAAATCTATTTTAAAAATGTACAAGTAAAGCCATTTCATATGATACCCCAATCGACTTAGTAACGACAATTTAAAATTTTGCCCCCTCTATTTGCCCCCACTATTTTTGGCCCCCTTAACAACAATATCAATAATATTTTTTTTTTGTAGTAAAGTTAGGCAATCATAATCATAGAAATAAACAGGTGTGACAGACAGACAGACGAAGTCGCACCACAAGGGTTCCGTTTTTACCATTATGGTTCTACGAATCATTCAAATTCAAAACTTCATTCATCGACAATACCAAGACAATACAGTAAAACATTGGTTGCATATTCTTATCACTGCCAACTTGACAACTCATCCGACCACTATTCTACTCTATTGTCAGTGTAAGAAGTTTTGAATTTGACTGTTCTGAAGTAGTATCGTATCGTAGTACCGTAGACCATGATACTCTACATCTTATTTTACGCAACAACGCTCTCCCAACGTAATTCTAGTTCAGATTCAGATTCAGATAATTTTTATTCAATGTAGATTCTTTACAGAATACTTATTGAATGTCATGCAGAATACAATGCAAATAGAGCGAGTCTACGCCGTTTCGGATCGTGCTATGGCAGCGTAAAAGAAACGGCAAGAAACCACTGCAGCACGGCCTACTTTAAGACTGCACTCCGCGCACACTAGCGCCCTCATCAGAATTTAATTAATTTCTTTGAATTGGAGACCAAGATGAAAAATTGAAGAACGGCTAAGTGTTCTTTGTCAGGATAGCGTTATTTTAAACTATTACAATAAGCTTTATGTTATCTTGTTTATTCAAAATCCTTTGAACGGAACGCGGTGGCCACCAATTTCCGTTTTAATGATTTTGTATAAACAAGATATCATAAAGCTAATTGTAATAGTTTAAAATAACGCTATCCTGACAAAGAACACTTAGCCGTTCTTCAATTTTTCATTTAGGTCTCCAATTCAAAGAAATTAATTAAATTCTGATGAGGGCGCTAGTGTGCGCGGAGTGCAGTCTTAAGAGTCGGCCTACGTTCAAACTTTGAAAACTACTCCACTTACAATAGCATCTCATACTCATAATATTACCTGTAAAGGTATTACCATACCTATCCGTTGAGCAACATTTTAACGTGAATACGTCTATACTTTACTTTGGGGGTTAATTTCTTGCAAAGTGGATATAGGTCATCTGACGACAGTAATTGGTACTACGAGTATTTCGAGCTTTGGGTGAGTCAGAGGGTGAGGGAGACGGTGTTAGATGAAGGGTGGGGTTAAAGGAGGGGGGAGGGGGTTGATAGGGGTCGAGGGGAGGGGGGAGTGAATGAGCGTGTGTGGGACCTAGACGTGCTCTTCACTGTACCTACCTACAAACACGTATCCACGTAAATCTGACGGCCAAGGTTAAAGCCAATAATAGATTTAGTAGTAAGCTATAGCTTCCTGGTTCGTAGCTAACAAATAAATTCGTTTAATTTTACTATTCGAATAAAATGAATACTTCGAAAGCAAAATATTCGAATATTCGGATATTCGAATATTTTTTAACAATTATTAAAAATAATACAATTTACAAAAGAAGAGTAGCTGGATCGGGCTTTGGTTTGATTCCAGCATTATTCTATTTAAAAAAAAAACTGAAATTTTAATTAGTTTTATTGTTGAATGGTCTATAAAACCACATTTACCGTTTTACAAAGTAAACTTAGGTTAGTCTTCGCACATACTGCAATGTTTCTTTTTGTTACAAATTTGAATTTAAGTAGTTGCGAAAAATCATACAGAAACACGTATCTTTCCGTAGCGAAAAGTTCAGCGGCGGAAACTCCATGTTAGAACTTTTTCCAAAATCTTGTCACTTGATCAAGCAATGAATTATGAAAAAAAATATGAATGCATTGTTTAATATACTACTTTTTCTTGATGGAAGAGGGAATGAATTTCTGAAAATAATTTCTAAACTTTTATAACATGAAAAATACACCCACCAAATTTAACATTTCTGTCATTGGCAGGTTCAGAGTTTCATACAAATTCTCATCCTTCATTATATCCCTTTACATGATAAACTTCCAAAAAATCTTAAACATGTACAATTTCTAATTTTATAATTAAAGACCTGTAACTTTAAACATAAAAGTCTTTTAGAGTAAAAAATTGACAAAAACTCATTTCATTCGCGGATAATTTTCAAGAAACGCTTTAACACGTGTTTCTTTATCTTTTACCATAAGCTTAAATTCAAATTTGTATAAATCTTACTACAAAAGCAAAAGACTTTTATACAGTTAAATTTCTTAAAATTATTTCTAATCGCGAACCTTCATAACATGAAAAATACATTCTTCAAATTTCATGTATTTTACATCAGCACTTTCAGAATGCTATACAAAGTTCAACCTTTAATTTAATCTTGTTGAGGGATGAATTTCTAAAAAAGTTTCGAGAAAAGCCAAGGTCTACCTTGGCTTTTCTCGAAACTTTTCTCGAAACTTATTTCACCTCCTTGGAAGATGATTTTCAAGAAACGCTCAAACACGTATTTCTTTATTTTATTCTTTTCTTTATTTTACTTCAAAAACAATGGATATTCATTATTCATACAAATCATTTTACCTAATTTAATTTTACTCCTTCTTAAAATCATTTCCTTCGAATACCCTTTGAATTTCATGCTTATAGATTCAACTGTACTTTTGGCTGTGCTTTGATTAGTCAATCAATCACTCAAGAATTTCCTTTTTATTATATTCTAGGAAAATATATGTACCTTTATTACTTTTTTAACTATTCGAATATTCAGATAATTTTAATGAACTATTCGAATTTGAAATTGGAGCGGATATTCGAATAAAACGAATATTCGAATTGGAAACCCTAGGCCTAAGGCCGAGACGGAAATGGTACGATGACATAAGGGACTGGACCGGATTACACTACCACGAGTTGAAGAGGGTGGCGCAACGCCGCGACGAATACCGATTGCTGACCTCCAAACTTCATTTCGAAGATGGCACCCCATGATGATGACGAAACCCTAGTCTCGACTATGATTCGCAAACCCTTCGATTATGGATAAAACGTTGAAAAAAATTGGTAAGTATTACGGTATCGCCCTCTGAACAAATTCTCTCTGAAAAAATTTACAGCCGGTACATAGATCTGATAGTGCTCAGGACCTTACTATTGCCAGCGTGCAGAAGCTATGCTAATTTTATATTTCAATACTAATTTGAAACGAAACGTGCGGCTTTCTTTTGGATAAAACGTTGGAGTTGCCCAATTGGTATTAGAATCTACCGTTTAAGTTTGTGCAGTTGGTAACCGGACACATGTATATTTTTGCACACCACAGGAGAAGACATACAGAAAAACAGAAACATAAAAAAGAACAAGGTTGTACAAAAGGCAGCCTTATTGCTAAGTGAGCAATCTCTACCTGGCAAACATTGAGTATTGAAAGGGGTGTAGGTAGGGTGGTGAACACGACTGTGGTAGCACCTTATCTTTGACAACAAACTGTCTTATTCCAAGTTAAGTTTAGTTAAACAAAATTTGTATGCAGGTACCTGAAGTCTTAATTAATTTAAAATTTGTCTACCTCTAATAAGGTTCCGCGAGCAAGCGACGCCATACGATTCGTATGGCGTCGCTCGCTCGCCAGCTTACGATATGACAGGAATGAGATATGATGCAAGTATTACAAAGTTTCAAGTCATAAAGTAAGGAGATAGGGATATGCAAAATATATCGATATATCAAGATATCAAAAAAAATCATAAAGAAGTTATACTAGGTTACTTTTTTGGACCTGATATGTATACCTATCGTCAATAGTTTTATCTCGATAAATAATATCTCTTTAATTTTTTTGGAGTATTAACTTGATTATCAAATTCGATATACTTTTTTATTTTTCTACGATCTGTTAGTATTCATTTGTATGTGTGTGTAGTAGGAATTAGTTTAAAAAATATATATTTATGTCGAAATATCGATATATTTTTCTAAATGAATATACGAGACGTTAAAAAAATATTTAAACCCATTTAAAACACCTCAAATCAAATCAATTGTAGTTTATTTATTGTAGTATATTAAAATCTCTTAAGGTGATCTGTGACGGCCAGCTTAGCCCCGAACGCAACTAGATGGAGTCACTGCTGAAAATATAAGGTTTTATTTTTTAATGCAATAAGTACCAACTATATATGTGCAAAAAGTTGATTCGCGTAAATTTCACCGTTCAACTTCAACGCCTTACAACAATTTCTATCAGAAAAATATCTCCATATGTCCACTAAAGTCAATTACTCTCGTCAGTCCGTGTTTAAATGAGTACGATCACTCACACATGCACACAAAGCACAACCGTACAGTTTTGACCGCACGCCCACAATCGTAATATTGAACCAAAAATTGCTAACAAAAGTAGTACTTTCAGTACATTAACTGTATTTTTGTATTAATTAGCGAAAAATTTTACTAAAAATAGCAGTATTCGTTCGTTTTTCAACAGAATTTTATGTCCCGCGTAAGAATGCAAGTCATTTGAATTTTTGTATGGAAAACGAATCACCTTAATGACGTCAGCTAAACTACATCACTTCACAAACAAAGTGGCGCCATGGTGGGAAAAAAGAAGCGACACTAAAAACCCACGCTTTCTTTTAAATATGTTTGAATATACTACTTTCCATACATAAAGATCGGCTGATCGTTCCGATTTGTATGAAAAGTCGAATTTTTACTCTGCGAATTTCGAAAAGTCGTAGAACAAAAGTTGTTGAATTAAAAACACCAAAATAAGCCTTTTAAAAGTTTTACTCACACGATTTTCCAAAATCGATGTCGATAAATTTTATCACTTGCCCATCCCTACAAGGAAATAAGTTTTATCCGTATTTGCTAAGTGGATTGAAATTTAAGATCAGTAAGAGAGTTTTTGGTTTGTAAATGTTTTTTGGAATCTCATTGCGGGATCAAATATGAAAAGAGTAAGTAATTTTTTTTTACAGAACTGCAATGTTTTGGGATAAACTTTGGAAATTAAATCAGCCTTGTTTTTATTACAAGGTGTAATAATGGGGTATACCAAACCTGAAGGATTTGTCTGAACACGCCCTATTTTTTCAGTAGACCCTCCCTTGCACCCTGTATATAGAGGAAGTAGAAAAATTACATGTTCCATGGGAAAACTTGTTCAGTTTCAAGACCAAACTAGACTTTATTAATGTAGCCGCAACGATTCTGCAATACCGCATCATTCTCCACTGCTAAAGTCAAAGAAAACCGGTCAAGTGCGAGTCGGACTCGGGCGCCGAGGATTCCGATATACTTTTTGTATTTTTGGAAGCAATAAAGTCCATTTTTAGGACCGCAAAACTAAATTTGTTTGTAAAGATTATTTTCAGATTTCTACAAAACTGTGCAATTTAGAAAGATCGTTTTATTTTTTCTGTAATGTTTACATAAATTTCTGTCAACTGTAATTAATTCAGATTTGTCTTTTCACAAACTTCGGAGATAAGGGGGGGGGGGGGTAATGGTATTTTTTTTGCCATTTTTCATCATAACTTGAAAACAAAGAAACGTAAAAAAATACTAAAATATATTTTGGAATGTACAAGTAAAGCCCTTTCATATGATACCCCATTCGACCTGGTAGCGACAATTTGAAATTTGGCCCCCCCTATTTTGGCCCCCTTTACATTAATAATCATAATTTTTTCAAAATTCTTTCATGTGCAATTAAGTTGGACAACTATATTCTAAAACTGTTCTAAATTTCAAGTCGATAGCATTAGTGGTTGCTGAGATATAGAGATGTGACAGACAGACGGACAGACAAAGTCGCACCATAAGGGTTCCTTTTTTTACCATTTTGGTATCGGAACCCTAAAAACGACAGAATTATTGGCGTACTCCCTTACGAGGTTTAAGCGCAAAGGCAATGGTTTGTTTACGGTAGTCACGTTCCGGCTACCGTAATATGATCTATTTTTCGTTTATTTGACTAAAGCAATCGGCTAAAGCTGTCGGAAAAAACGAGTTTGTAAAACAATGTTATAATTATTGTAAAATATGTTGGTAAGCTTTGGAGTAATCAAAGGAAAAATCGAATTTGGAATAAAGAATTCCACTTCCTTCCCCTTTTGTTCCACCTTCAGTCTCTCGCCTGGACATAACTTGCCATGGCTGACCTGGAAGTCTCTAAATAGACTTCGGACTCAGGTTGGCTGCAGTAAAGACACCGACTTACTACAAAAAAGTTAGACATCTGTTGATCACTTGATTAAAAAAGTCGTACCAAATAACTCTGTCTATGTCATTGATGACTTTTTCCAGCAAAAGCTAGAATGTCCTATAGTGGCCGTTTCATGGGATGTAATGATGTCATTGATGCGCAGAAGTCAAAATTGACTTATTTTCTTATGGCTTTACTTCTGCGCATCAACTGACATAGCCAGTTATTGTGTGCGCATTTTTCAAGTGTTCAACAGATGTCTAACTTTTTGTAGCAAGACCCAACATGTTTAGGTGGGGTTTCTCAAAGGATCCTAAAAGAGTGATCACACCCAGCTGAATTCAAAGACTAATTCGGCATACATTGCTCGTTAAAGTAAGGATATTGCAATTAACATAACCAAGCCTCCCAGCAATGTATGCCGAATTAGTCTTCGAATTCAGCTAGGTGTGATCACTCCTTAACCTGATCTGCACGTGCGGTTTGATACAAACTATGGCCCACCTTACATCATGCCCTGCGCCCCCTTCCACCTGCACGCAGCAAGATTTAATGGACGCCACACAAAATGCTGTTCATGTAGCTGAATTCTGGGCTAAAAAAATATAAAATAAAAAATTACGATGCCATCGACACGCAAAGAAGAAGATGGAAAAAATGGATTTTCCCGGATTACGAGTAGTAAGTATATTACAGTGGATTTTAAGTTATTATTCCCTTTTCGATACGTTGTATTGTATACAATGGGATTGTTTATTGGTTTACCTCTCAAAGCTCAGTGATTTTACTCATGATGATGAGCTCATTTCCCGAAGACTGAAAAAAATTTTCCTCCGATACAGAATAGGTCAATCAATAACCACGTTAGAATGAAGAGTCGTAATTTTTTGTTAAGGAGTAAAAATTTTATTTATTCGGGAAAGTTGCTTGTTTTCATGAGTAGTATCACTGGGTTTCGGGAATGAAAATTCAAGCTGATGTTACACATGGCACAATGACAAAACTTAGATAACTTCTCTTATTTCCTTCAACAACAAATTGCGAAACTAGGAAAGTAACTATAAAGTTATAACATTTTGGGATACGAAGTTTTGGAGCGGCGTCCGTCAAGTTTCTTTGACAAGTTCACAATTATGACTTAGGGACTTAGATTAGGGTATGGCAGATTTTAGACGTAGGATGTTAGTGGCAGAATTTGATACTTAATTAGTTTACACGAGGAAGGTAGGTACAGCCAAGAGCACGTCAAGCTTGACTTTTTTTTTACTGTGGGCTTACTGTTAACCTCGATCTAGACCTGAAGACAGGGATGAGGAACGAGCTTGCCCAGAAAAAGCCTATTCATTGTAAGCTCATTGCAAATGTATCCACTGACATGTGGTTGACATGCAAATCAGGGTTTCTGAAAGTGCAGTGCTTGAGGGTTCGGGGCTGACGAACCTTTTTAGGGTTAAAAGGTTCGTCAGCTAGTTGAAGGGTTTTAGCGACAATGTTTACGTTAAGGCGACAGTCTGACTGCACTGGGTTTTTACACTCGGTCATAATGAAAACGATAAAAATATTACGTAGAGTTCGGATAACAATTACAATTTGACAAGATTGGTCTTAAAATTGATAAAATACAGGGTGTAAAAAAATTTTAAGCACTCTTTTAGCGTGTTAGGGACCGTGAAGCTGATCGACTTGCCAAGGAACATAGGTCGAAAATAAGAAAAGAAAATCAACGTCCCATAGAAACTGCATCAAGTGATTATTTTTATGGAAGGAAAACAACTTCGTATTTTATCTCGGTATGTTCCTTAGCGAAGTTAAGGCTAAAATAGTGCTTACCAATTTTTACTCCCGAAATTTTTTAAATTGATATAGTATTATTATTCCGTGTGGTGCCGCAAAGAATAGTACACTCAACAGCAGGTCAGTAGAAACACTTTTGGACCTTATGGCGTGGTAATAGAGTCGAAAAAGTTTCTACCAACGTGCGGTTGACCGTACCAACCCATCTCTACCCGTGGGTGTCAGCATCTTGCGGTGTATCGCATCATTTACATTCTGCGGTCACCAACGACCGCGGTCCATGGTGCCAGCTGTATCGCTAACAAGCGTGGTGACTATGGTACCTTCCCCTCCACATTGTTTCAGCAAAAGCTGTAATTTTGGAGGGAGTTCCCCTGTCCTGTAGTGGACGTTTGATGGAATGTTATGATGAGTATTTATTTTTGTAGTGAACTTGATAGGATAAAGAAAGCCAAAGCAGTTTTTGCCCAGTTAAGAACAGTGTGGCAATCAAATGTTCTCACCAGACGCATAAAACTTTCCCTCTTCAAGTCCATTGTGAAGTCGGTGCTTCTCTACGGCTGCGAGACGTGGAGAGTGACAAAAGGCCTGACAAACAAGATTCAGGTCTTCATCAACAAATTTCTGCGGACCATCCTCCGTATCTTCTGGCCGAACACTATTTTCAACGAAGAACTGTGGTCCAAATGCCAGCAAACTCCAATTGCACAAGAAATCTCCCAGCGCAAATGGAGGTGGATTGGTCACACTCTAAGAAGGGAGGAAAATTCGGCCAGCATTGCCTTCGAATGGCAGCCGGGAGGCAGAAGGAGACGTGGACGTCCCACTCACACTTGGAGGCGCTCTGTGGACAAGGAGCTTAAGGAGGCAGGACTGTCGTGGAGCGATGCAAGGAAAACTGCGCGGGACCGGCCGGCGTGGAGACAACTTATTGAGGCCCTCTGCACCAGCGGGGTGCCATAGGACTACAACAACAACAATATTACGTAGAAGGCCTTTAACCATGTAGTAATGCAATAAATTGAAATTGAAATTGAAGGAAAGAGTCAGTACCAACTGTGCTATCACGCCAGTTTGAGGAACCCTGCACTATTTCATAACTAATTTCTACTCCAACCCCGCTTCGGTGTCAATCCCGCGCCGCGTCCCACACCCCGGTAAAGGTCCGGTAACGTCCCTGGGTCCCTGGTGTTACCGTCGTAAAACACAATTACCCCGGGAACATTAATTGAACGTGGGGTTTAAGTTACAAGCTGATGTTTTAGATAAGTTAAAAAATATATAAGTGAGTAATAATTAGTGTAAGTAAGTAGAGAAAAACTATAGTTACTACATTACTTCTAGTACAAATCTACAAAAGTGAGAGCTGGGCCATGTCAAAGATTTTGGAAACTATTTTCTTACGTCAATGGGCCATGCACTGTATTAATATACGAAATATGACTGACCGAATTCTCTTGCTCTTGTTACCATGTTCTCTATTTTATATTATTATTGTAATTATTAGATGCGTAACCTACATACACTGAGACTTTTTGCGTCGATACAATAACCTGCATCGATACAGTCGCGATAAGAACGCGATACATCATCAATTATTCACTTAGACAACGTCATATGCTAAAATCTTTGCACTACCCCTGCGGCTGTATCAATACAAACGCGCGTCTGCATCGATAAAAACGTGCGACTGTATCACTGCAGGCTACCAAGCTACACGATGCAGAACGTCGCAGTTTGGATGCAGAGAATTTTCAAGGGAATTTTCTAGCTGACAAGGAAAAGGGAGTTTTACACAACCTTCTGGAAGTTGAATTAGATGGCACTGCTGTTCTGTATGAGGAAAGTGGAATATAGCAACAATGATACTGAACGGTCACCACCATGATTCCACCCTGTAGCCAGTATGAAAATGATTAAATCAGTTTGAATGCTGCTCTCAAATGTCTTTAATATAATTTCATGTAAAAAGATCATGTTTGTTTTTCAAGCCTCAAAAAGAAATCACCAACACTGATTAGCGCACCACCCATCGACACTTAAAAAAAACCGGCCAAGTGCGAGTCGGACTCGCGCCCTACGGGTTCCGTACCTATCTACCATATGATATACTAAAAGCTTTTGCTCTTTGATTTTAAAAACTCCGCGACCATCCAACTTGACCCCTCTTTTATAGAAAAGTTCTTGAAACGGGAGCTCACCTTAATTGGTTACTATTAGTTTTGATCAAAATTGTAATATTTAATTATTTTAGACTTTTCCCTTTATTTGTACTGTGAGACCTAGCTTCTTGCCAAATTTCATAATTTTAGGTCAACGGGAAGTACCCTGTAGGTTTTGCTTTTTTGCATAAATGTATGGAGATGAGGACATAAAAAGCCATATCTTTTGATAGCGTCGTTGTAAAAATTTAAATTTTCAGATCTTGTGTGGTTTATGGACCTTAATATTCGTTATCAATTTCAACCTGATACCTCTTCTCGTTCGTGAGAAAAAGGGTCTTGACAGACAGACAGACAGACGGACAACAAAGTGATTCTATAAGGGTTTCGTTTTTTTTTATTTTGAGGTACGGAACCGTAAAAAACGTAGTTGACATACGTCATGGAAAATTCCCTATTGCTGACGAGTGAGGATCGAAATCGGGGCACTACACACCAAAGTCGCCGACCCGCCGGCCGACATATTATGTTGGAAACTTTTTGTCGGCGGGCTATGTTGGCGACTTCTCTCATTACACGGCGGAAAGCTTTGTCGGCGACGTGTCGGCGGCTCGACATTTTTATGTACGCAAGTCGCTGACATGTCGGCGGGCAACACGCGCGGGCAAATGTTGCCGACATGATTATTTTTCATAGGCCGCCGGGTTGTGTCGGCGGGCTGTGTCGGCGGGTCGGCGGCTTTGGTGTGTATTGCCCTTGCGGAAAACCACAAGGAAGGTTCAACCCGAGGGTTCAATATGGAGTGACATTTGGTTATCTTCAAAACGAAGTCAAAAAATAAACTTTTGAATATTCTCTTTTCGCGTCGTATTTCTTCTAACTTACACCAAACCCTCAGGGAAAGTTTAGGTCACCAACACTGCTTATTATTTTATAAAAGCTCGGGGCGTGTTTCAAAAGTATCAAATCATACAGGAACCAGAGTTTCCTGCTTCTGGGACCCTTATTTTCTGTGTTTGTAGCACATTATGTACAGTATACAGACAGGGTTATTTATTTTTGGCAAGGCAAAGATTAGTACCATCCCATACATATGAAAGTGGTAGGGCTTTTGTGGAAAGTCCGTCTGGGGAAGTACCACCCCCTTGCTTTTTTCTGCCGTGAAGCAGCAGTATTTGCACTGCTGTGTTTCGGTTTGAAGGGCAAGGGAGCCAGCGAAATTACTGGTATATGAGATATATCATCTTAGTTATCAAAGTGAGCAAAGCGCTTCGCTGTCTTATTTGTGTCAAAACATGCCATTAATAAGATAGTGGGTGCTATGGGCGGTGGTGACCACTTAACATCAGATGGCCCACCTGCTTGTTTGCTCACTTGTAACATAAAAAAAATAAAAAAAAACATACTCGTAGGTGTCGTAAGAGGCGACTAAGGGTTATAAACTGGAGGATAGGCAGCAGCATCCTCCTGTGTTGATGGTGTGATTACCATCTTACTTACTGCGGTCCCCTACAACCGCGGTCCATGGTGCCAGCCGTAACGCTGACAAGCGAGGTGACTATGGTACTTCCCCTCCACATTTTTTCAGCAAACTAGCTTTAGTCTAGCGAATTCTGGAGGGAGCTCCTTGTCCTGTAGTGGACATTTCATGGGATTTTATGATGAATTTTCGAAAATTTCACTATTGCCAGTGCAAGATGGTGTGGAAAAGCCAAAGAAAATATAGTTTTTCTAACATGTTCTTTGAAAAAGATATCCAACCAAGTAGTTGTTTTCACCTCACTAGCTCGGAAAACTTTGCTTCATCGGTTGAAATCTGCGTGCAAAATTCAGTTTTTATTTGGCCGCTGGCGTGGAAAAAGTTTTTGGAATTTTAATCGGATGAAATCTGCGTCAGGCACCTGGGGTGGCGGTACTAATTTGTTACTGGTTGCTGAATACTTTTTTAGCTAGATTTGGGTAGTCATCATAACATCCCATGAAATGTCCACTTCACTACAGTACAGGGAGCTCCCTCCAGAATTCTAGCTTTTTCTGGAAAAATGTGGAGAAGTACCATAGTCACCTCGCTTGTCAGTGTTAAGGCTGGCACCATGGACCGCGGTTGTAGGTGACCGTAGTAAGTAAGATGGTATGGTACACAGGAGGATGCTGCTGCCCATCCTCCAGTTTATACCCTTTAGTTGCCTCTTACGACACCCACGGGTATGTATGGGATGGTACTATTCTTTGCCGGCACCACACGGGACATAGGTAGTATTTAACTTCATATATAAAAATTTTCTTTCTTTATAATAGGTCTTTACCTATGAAATTGCCGAAATTTTCTTACAGATTAATGAGATCATAATTCCTATAATTCGATTGCTATTTTTTTTATTTTATTTATATTTGAAAGTTGCCTTCAAGGTTATCAATTTACGCATAAAATAAAGTTTTTATTTTTAGTTTGATATATAAAATTAAAGGTTTGAAAATTGTTCGTCTTAAATGTCGTCCGATTTCATCATTAAATTTGTTATATTTTTTTACAGATAATATTTTTCGTAAATTAAATTTAAGCTTCTGTTAGCTTAATGTCTTCTCAATAATGCCTAAAAAAATAAAAAAGATTGGATGTATATTTTTTTAGAAAAATGCAAAAATGTTAGTACTGAAAATTGAGTTTACCTAAAATTCGCCATACAAAACGGCAATTTCATAGGTAAAGACCTAATATAAAGCAAAGATAAAGATTACCGCAAAATAAAGATTACCGCAAAATATTATTATTTCAGCAACAATTTGAGTACCTACGTTACGCATCGCTATTAATATGTCGCATCCATATCGTATAACACGCCGTGTTACAAACGACCAGTCATTATACAAAATTCCGAGATTTTTAATTCGACGTTTTACATAACGGCGAAGGAATTTTACAAAACGGTGCGTAATTAGTTTCTAGCACTGGCCGTCCGCTGCCGCGGTGCGCTAGCTTCGCTCGCTCGACTCGTGAGTTGTGGTCGCAACATAACCTAACTCAACCTGATCCCTACTCGGGATCGGTTAGGTTTGGTTTACTAAAGGAAACGGACCTATAGTTTTTTGATGCACATTCGTTATTTTTGATGTGCATTTAAGTATTTCTCTTTAGAAGTAGCAGTTTGGTATTTTTTATGCACTAGATTTTTGAAAGCCCCTATGTCTTGACTTTCAAAGCTTTTCAAAAATTTAATTAATTTTCACAAGTACAGCGCAATTTAAATACCGTTTAAATTAAGAGTGCACGTACAGTCAAGTACAGTTCAAGCTTGACACTCGGAGTGTAACTTCCGCCACTACGCTTACTGAGGTCAGTGCTGTACAAAGTCCAATGTGTCAAGCTTGACTTGCTGCTGACTGTACAATTTGGGTCACTGTTTACACCGCTGCGTTTTGCAATGCAAATATAGTCTAAGTGCCTTTTTGAGCGTGGGAGGAGCGGGTTTTTATTATAACTGTCTTCAAGGCTAATTTACATTTTGTAGTACGAGTATTCTCGCCTTAAGGTTTTTCACGAATTTACTTTACGTTCATTCATAACAAGCGGTTGCAAGGAAGAAAATTGTTTCACTCTAACTGCTGCACTCACAAACGTCACTTAAAGTTAATCGTTAATTAAGTCTCGTGTTGTGGCTTTATTATTATTATTTTTTATGTGACAAGTGTGCAAATGAGCAGGTGGGAAACCTGATGGAAAGTGTCCACCACCGCCCATAGAGCCCGCTGTCTTATTAGTGGCATAAGTTGTCACTAATAAGACAGCAAAGCACGTTGCCCACCCTGAGAACTAAGATGGAGTATCTCGTGTGCCAGTTTTTAATGAATAATTATTCAATGAAATTTAAAAGGACAGCATGAGAATTAACGAATGATTAACTTTAAGTGACGTCTCTGAGTATGGCAGTAAGTCCTGTACTATTAAACAAGCAATATTTGTACATATATATAAATATATATTTACATATGTTTGTAATCGGTTTCCCGAAAACGGCTCTAACGATTTCGATGAAATTTACTGTACGGGGTTTTTCGGGGGCGAAAATTCGATCTAGGTAGGTCTCATGTCTAGGTAAAATCGTTTTCTCCTATGAAAACAGTGGGTTTCTGGTATTGGGCCTTGGTTAAGTTTGTGCAGAGCGAAGCTTGATCACCCAGGTACATGCTATTATTTAAGCAGCTGGTTGTAGAAAACTTATTTTAAATAAAAGTTCTCTACTGCACATGATTTGATTTTGATCTTTTTAACTTTTTCTTTTTATCTATCTTTCTATCTCTACTTTCTTAGCCAACAAACAGAAAGTGACTGAAATATAGGTACCTATCTAAAGGAACAATTAAACAGGGTGTAAGGAGCGGTGTACCGAAAACTGAAAGGGGGTGCTCAGTCAACCAAACTGAACAACTTACAAATAAAAAAAAATTTGGACTTCTCCATACAACCTGTTCGATCAGAGTGAGCAATTTGTATGGACAGGTAATTTTTTTTTTAATATTTCTTGGGGAAAGTTGTTCAGTTTCGTTGACTGAGTACGCTCTTTCAGTTTTCGGTACACCGTCCCTTACACTCTGTATTTAAAGGAGCATTAACTTCAAAGACGCTTTCTGCAATTGTAAAGATCAACATGATTTTTTTATTCCCTTTTCACACACAAAAACTTTTTGTGAATGACGAGGTCGAGAGCAAGTTATTTATAGCCATCTTGAGTCATGAAAGCCTCTTTATATTTTCCGGTTTCTTTTATTATTTTCCTGATTTTCCGCTCAAAAGTGTCATAAAATTCTTCAAATTTGAAAGGAAAGGGGGAAAAGCAAGGCGTTATTTCTAAAGGCGTAGGCTACGATTCTAACAGGCTAATTCAAAATTGAAAAAACTGAGAATCGCTAAACTGAAGTGGCAGTGGGCAGGGCACATCGCAAGAGAACCGATGGCCGATGGGGCGTGAGGGTTCTAGAGTGGCGACCACGTACCGGAAGACGAAGCGTTGGCAGGCCCCCCACAAGGTCGGTCGTCATGGAGATCTTTAGGGGAGGCCTATGTCCAGCAGTGGACGTCTTTCGGCTGATATGATGATGATGAATTCAAAATTCTAATTGACTTATGTTTATCGTATCAACTCTGTACATTCAAACATATTTAAAAGAGCGCGTGGGTTTTAATTGTCGCTTCTTATTTCCCACCATGGCGCCACTTTGTTTGTGAAGCGATTTTAACTGACGTCATTAAGAGATTTTAATATCCAACAATGAATAAACTATAGTACCTGGGCGACCGAGCTTCGCTCTATAATAGCCGCCTCAGTATTAAAATATCATCGGGTGAGCAAGCTATGCTACCCGCAAACAGATGGCGCTGTTAGTTTCTGTCTAAAACGCAAATGCTAAAAAACACGGGGAAAACGAATTTTCCCAGACATGTAGCTAAATCGATGTTTCGCCCCCGAAAACCCCCATATGGTAAATTTCATCGAAATCGTTAGAGCCGTTTTCGAGAAACCGATTTCAAATATATATATTTATATACAAATATTGCTCGTTTAATGCTATAGGATTTGATTTCATAAAGCGTAAATTTTCATAATATTTATTTTATTTATTTTAATTTCATAAATTTTCTTGGTTGATTCCAGTGATTCTACTCATGATAACAAGCCACTTTCTCGTACAAAAAATTGTTCAACTCTTCCTTGATAAAAGTGGTCACGTGATTGACTTTTCAATAAAAAAAAGCTTTTCTTCGGGAAAATTGATTTTTGTCATGAGCAAAACTAATGAACAATCATCCGTGTGAACTTCGTGCGAGTGAAATCATGGCCAGGAATTAGCCAGAATAAACAAACCGGTCAAGAGCGAGTCGGACTCGCGAACCAAGGGTTCCGTACCACCACATACCATTAATTGTATTAGTTGTTTCTTAACCGATAGTATATAGAATAGAATTGAAAAACGTTTATTCTCTGTAAACAGACAGGACACAAAAGACCATATCTCTAGAACTATAAAAACTCTCTAAAGCGTATAAAATTAAATATTTTAACCTATACTAAATAAAACTTAGCCTATACAATTGAAACACTTAGCCAATTTTTACATTATTTGTACGGTATTATTGCAGTGCCAATGACTATTGGTTACGTGACGTGACTGACCTGCGTCACTATTCTTTCGTTCCGTTAATAATAGTAGTTTTAGTTTAAGGTATGATATTGGTCCTTTAATACTTGCAATAAAACTTTATTTATTTAAATTATTTAATAAAAACAGTTTGCATTTCTACCGACTCATACATTTTAATTTAGGTACAATCATATTTTATTGGATGCCGATGATACTTTATAATTTTTTTTTAAAGCGAGTAATTTAAAAAAGCAATTTGTAATATGGCAGTGTAAAATTTAATGATGGTAGGGCTTTTGTGCAAAGTCCGTCTGGAGTCTGGCGATGTACCACCCCCTTGCCTTTTTCTGCCGTAAAGCAGCAGTGTTTGCACTGCTGTGTTTCGGTTTGAAAGGTAAGGGAGCCAGTGAAATTACTGCCACATGACACATACCATCTTAGTTCTCAGGGTGGGTAACGGCTTTGCTGTCTTATTAGTGTCAAATTATTTCATTAAGTACCTGGGCGACTGAGCTCTATAATAGCTGCCTCAACATTAAAATATTATCGGGTGAGTAAGCTATGCTACCCACCAACAGATGGCGCTGTAGGTTCTTTTCTAAAACGCACATGCTTAATGCTTAATTTTCCCAGACATGAGACCCAGCTAGATCGATTTTTCGCCCCCGAAAACCCCCATAAGTTAAAATTCTTGGATATCGTTAGAGCCGTTTTCGAGAAACCGATGACAAATATATCTATCTACACTAATATTATAAAGAGGAAAGATTTGATTGTTTGTTTGTTTGTTTGCATCGAATAGGCTCCGAAACTACTGGACCGATTTGAAAAATTCTTTCACCATTAGAAACCTGCATTATCCGTGATGAACAAAGGCTATAAAATATTTTCAAAAAAGTTAGGGTTCCGTATGAAAACTTCGATAATGTAACCCAAAGTGTGAAAAAAATACCAAATAGCATCTTTATATCGCGTACGCTGCCGAAACTATTAACAATAGAGCAAAGTGATGTACTACAGGTTTATAGAAAATATCAATATCTACAAAAAAGTCCACAATACCATATGTCCAACTATTACAGTTATGTCACAATAACTACTTTTTCATGTTAAAATATGCAATAGTAACGCCGGTACAAACTATATAGGCCACAGTATTCGTACCTATTAATCCTTATCCAAGAAAATGATTTCGTATTCAAGGCTATATCAGTACCTGTAAATTACTTTTAGAATTATCCAAATCGGACATACCATTCAAAAGATATCATGAGTGTAATCGTTATCAAAATTAAAATTAAAGAAACAGCGCTCTAATTGACTGTAATACAGAATAGAGTAGTGATTATATACTCTTAGAGAATAGACACGAAAAATTTGGCTGATGTTTTCTGTTTGTGTAATTGACTGTAATCTCACGCCTATATCCCTTCCTCACGGGGTAGGCAGGCAGAGCCTCAAAGAGTGTATGTGATGATGAGAAATCTAGATTTGTCTATTACTTAAGTACCTAAACATTTAATTCAAAATATTATCCAAATTTTCTTTAAAATGTACTTTTTTTAGGGTTCCGTACCCAACGGGTGAAAAATGGGACCCTATTATTATGCCCCCGATGTCTGTCTGTCTGCCTGTCAGCAGGCTGTATCTCATGAACCGTACCGTACCTGTTGGTAGACAGTTGAAATTTTCACAAATTATCTATTTCTGTTGCCGCTATAACAACAAATGCTAAAAACAAAAACAAAATATAAATATAAGGGGGCTTCCCTACTAAAAATGAGTTTTTTTAATCGATTTTTGCTCGAGTTTTAATTTAGCTCTATCATCATCATCATCATTATTTAGCTTTATAGTAAAAAGGGGAATACTTACAAGCGTGAAAATTGGTATGTTTATAGTGCTTAAGCTATAGAATAACAACAAATAATAAAAACTGGTTAAGTGCGTGTCGTTCCGTGTGGTAGCGGCAAAGAATAGTACCGACCCATCTCTACCTAGGTAGATCAAAACTCGAGCAACTATCGCTTAGAAAAAGTAGGTGTCGTAAGAGGCGACTAAGGATTTACAAACCGGAAGATGGGCAGCAGCATCTTTCCGTGTACTGCACCATCTTACATACTGCGGTCACCAACAACCGCGGTCCATGGTTCCAGCCGTAACGCTAACAAGCGTGGTGAGTAAGGTACGTCCACATTCTTCTAGCAAGAGCTGGAATTCTGGAGGGAGCTCCCTGTCCTGTAGTGGACGTATTATGGGATGTTATGATGGTTATGATGAAGTGCGTGTCGGCTCGAGCGAATTTAATGCACTTCTGCGTGACTAAAACGGTATGACTGCCCATAACTAGGACAGTATTTTTACCTTAGTGGTACGGAACCCTCGGTGCCAGTCTGACTTGCGCTTGGCCGGTTTTTTTAGTAACCCCCGACGCAACAAGAACCTATATCTACCCGTGCGAAGCCGGGGCGGACCGCTAGTATATTTATATATACAAATATTGCTCGTTTAAAAGTAGTACCTGGGCAACCGAGCTTTGCTCTGTATGATTAAAATATCATCGGGTGAGCAAGCTATGCAACTCAACAACAGATGGCGCTGTAAGTTTCTAGAACGCAATAAAACGCGATAAAAAATATTAAAAAGACGGTGAAAACAAATTTTCCAAGACATGAGACCTAGCTAGATCGATTTTTTGCCCCCAAAAACCCCTGTATACTAAATTTCATCGAAATCGTTAGACCCGTTTTCGAGAAACCGATTACAAATATATATATTTAGTACCTGGTTGACCGAGCTTCGCTCTATAATAGCCGCCTCATCATTAAAATATCATCGGGTGAGCAAGCTATGCTACCCGCCACCAGATGGCGCAGTAGGTTGCGGTATTTTAAAAAATGCTTAATAACTCGGGGAAAACGAATTTTCCCAGACATGAGGCCTGGCTAGATAGATTTTTGCCCCCGAAAACCCCCGTATGGTAAATTTCATCGAAATCGTTAGAGCCGTTTTCGAGAAACCGATTACAAATATATATATTTTATATATATATATATATACAAATATTGCTCGTTTAACAGTATGGGATTTATATATATATATACAAATATTGCTCTTTCAATAGTATAGGATAGGATAAGACAGTAGGTGTCATGGGTGGTGGTGACCACTTACCAACAGGTGGCCCGGCCCTACTAGCTAGTTTGCTCACTTGTGATATATAAAAAAAATAATCGGCATTGGACCACTGCAGCTTAGTCTACTTTTACTTTGAGGTGTGGCTTTGTACGATGGCTTTTTATAAAAACATTGTAAGAATTTTCTTGATTTCTTCTGTCTGTCAAATGTCAATACCCAATTGTACAGCCAGCGACAAAACTCCTTACAACAAAGGCAGGTACTCGATTGGTTGCTTTAGCTCTCTACGTTTCCCTTGTCTGTCTGTAACGGACTTATTTAGACTTGTCCTACTTTCATACAAGGGTCTTAAGGGTGATAAAGAGTCTTAATTTTCTTATAATACAGGGTATAAAGGAAGATTTACCTAAAACTGAAAAGAAGTGCTTAGTCAACGAAACTAAACAACTTTTAGGGAAATTAAAACATTTTTTGGGAAATGATAAAAAATTATCTCTCCAACAAACTGTTCGACCAGAGTGAGCAATTTGTATAGAAAGCTTTTAATTGAAATTTTAATCGCGACTGGACGCCTATAACAACAAATATTTTAAAATTTTTAACAGAAAAACATAACTTTGTAAGTCATGAGTATTATTATATAGACTTTGAAAAACAAATTTAAATCGAATGTTTTACTCACGATGAAACAACAGCGATATATATTTTTTTGAGATTTGAAAAATACACAAAATATGTTGCAACGCTTGTAGTCCATCTATCTTTTGAGAAAATTATATAGACAGTGTTATGTCCTGTAGATGTCCTACAGGACATAACACTATCTATATTATTTAATTCTGTTGTTAATCGGGATGCATCTAGTAAAACTAGAGAAATATGGTACGTGGAACGTGGTGTGGTGGTACGTGGGACACAGACACAACATCCTCGCTAGCCGGTCGGGTGTCCAGTGATATTCTGTCAAGTACCCACATTTATTGTGAACGTCCGACGAGTGTATAACATCCTATATTTTGTAAACAACTGGATCGATGAGCCAGCCAAGTGCAAAATGCTCACAAGGGCGGGATGGTTTACTAGAAAATAGATTACGTTTCATCCAATGAAGGGAAAACGGTAAAAAGACCCGCGCCTGATCAAACGGGATAATGACGGCAATCAAGCTTAGGCTTGTCCACTACGCATGTTTTGGATCTTTTCGGATGTGATCGGACCACAAATTTCGTCGGACTGACGAAACTGCCAAGAAGATGCAAGGCAGAACTGTTCCGTTTTATCACTAAACGACTCGTAACTCGTGGACTCTGTTCCGGTTTACTTATATAGGTACCTTCTATTTCTACGAATAGGTTTCATTCGTGTACTCTATCACGAACCCACTTTGCGCTCCGACTGTACAAAACTTGCCAGGTTGCGGATTGGCAGACCAACGTTTTGTGAACCTAGTAGGCCAATACTAAAGCCACAAAGTTGCAAATTTCGTGTACTCCGTACAGTGTATAACATCCTATATTTTGTCCACAACTATCAATAACTGGATCGATGAGCCAGCCAAGTGCAAAATGCTCACAAGGGCGGGATATTTTACTAGAAAATAGATTACGTTTCATCCAATGAAGGGAAAACGGTAAAAAGACCCGCGCCTGATCAAACGGGATATAGACGGCAATCAAGCTTAGGCTTGTCCACTACGCATGTTTTGGATCTTTTCCGTTTATTTCATAGACTCATACACCCGTCTTGTAAGAGGCGACTAACGGCTTAAGTACCAGAGGATAAGGAGCAGCATCTTTCTGTGTATCGTCGTATGGTATCGTACTACCTTATACAAGGTTATTTTTTTTACTTGATATGCGTATGCCCACCTTATTACAGAAGTCAAAAGCAACAACTTTTATTCTACGACTTTGCTAACAACGCACGAAAAATTTCCAACTTCTCATACAAAATGGGTCGGTCGCATGACCACTATAATATTATGGGGAGTCGATTTTTTTTTGTGCGTTGTTAGCAAAGTCGTAGAAGAAAAGTTATTGCTTTTGACCTCTGAAATAAGGTGGGCATACGCATATCAGGTCCAAAAAAATAACCTTTTATACTGCGCTCACCAACAATAGCGGTCGTCAGCTGCGACTATGGTAGTCTCTATGGTAGTGGTAGTATGGTAGTGGTAGTACTATGGTAGTATCACGCGCTTTTGCTGAAGTTCTGGAGGAAGTTCCTTGTCCTGATGTGGATGTTTCATGGGATGCCATGATGAATAGACTAAACGCTTTAATAATATGTTGCCTTTTTAGGGTTCCGATACCAAAATGGTAAAAAAAGGAACCCTTATGGTGTGACTTTGTCTGTCTGTCTGTCACACCTCCAGCAACCACTCATGCTATCGACTTGAAATTTGGAATAGTTGTAGATTTTAGTTGGCCAACTTAATTGCATGTAAAAGAATAAACAAAAATTATTATTATTACTGTAAAGGGGGCGCAAATAGGGGAGGCAAAATTTCAAATCGTCGTTACTAGGTCGAGTGGGGTATCATAATATGAAAGGGCTTTACTTGTACATTCAAAAAAATATTTTTGGAATTTTTTATAACTCTTAGTTTTCAAGTTGTGATAAAAAAAGTCAAAAAAATACCACTCCCCCCCCCCTTATCTCCGAAGTTTGTGAAAGGAAAAAGCTGAATTAATTACAGTCGATAGAAGTTTATGTAAATATTACAGCAAAAATAAAACGATCTTTCTAAGTTGCACAGTTTTTTAGAAATCTGCAAAAAACCTTTACAAACAAATTTAGTTTTGCGGTCCTAAAAATGGACTTTATTGCTTCCAAAAATACTATAGATATATCGGAACCCTCGGCGCGCGAGTCTGACTCGCACTTGACCGGTTTGTTTTTATTGTCAATGGGCTTACTTGACCTCGATCTAGTCTTGAGGACAGAGATGAGGTCAACGATGGCCCGAGCTTCCCTAGAAGAAGCCTATCCACTCGCGACATGAATAGATTCAGGTTATATGAACTCGGGAACACAGACGCAGGCAGATAATTCCACTCTTTAGCCGTGCGCATAATAAAAAATGATTTAAAGCGCTTTGTGCGAATGTGTGGAATATCGTGTGTGATATCCCGCGGTGTGTCTGGACTCCCGATGGTAGAAATAAGCTCATGGAGCTCTTGAGCACACTCTCCGAAGTACAATCTGTAAAAGACCGACAGCCTAAGACAAAATGGTTTATCCTTGGATACAAGGTATTTTTCCTAAGTATAAAGTAATTTAAATTCAAAAATATAGTGTCGGTTCTTTTACCACGCCATAAGGTCCAAAAGTGTTTCTACTGACGTGCTGTTGAGGGTACATAATCGGACGCAGGAAGTGAAAAAGCGTCGACCTTTTTCCATCCTTTTTCAATAATGATATCTTGTTTCTATAAGAGGAGAAACGAACAACATCACATTATAGGTTTCCTTCTACATTAAATAAAAAGTCGCTATCATGAACATGCTTTTTAGTTTTTTTGTGTTCATTTCTATGTTGGGATTTAATAAAAAGAAGGAATATTTCATATACTCGTACAGGAGCATGAGCATGCATCTTCAACGCTTTAGGCTACTATCTTTTTAGAGCTCCGTAAAAGAAGGGTCCCAAAAGAGCCCTATTACTAAGTCATGTCATTCTAAGGGCCTGTCCGCACAGCGAATTGTTCCGGCAAGATATTTATTCGCGCGAATTATATCCCGCGCTTGACATAGAAAAAAGTCGCGATTTTTTTCACCGCCAGTGCGGATACTCCTATAGGATTCAATGTGTTACAGAATTGCGACAAAAACATCGCACGATTAAAATTGGCTGTGCGGACAGGCCCTTATTTATTAATAATTATATTCCGTGCTTGAAATAGAAAAAAATCGTGCGAATTGTTGCGGCGCGATTTTTTGCTATTGCAAGCACGGAATATAATTCGCGCGAATAAATATCGCACGATGAAAATTCGCTGTGCGGACAGGCCCTTAATTTCAACTTTATTGTAATCAAAAGTTTTTTTTTTATTATTATTGCAAATGGGGCACAATTTTTTTAATAGGAATTAAAAATTTAAAAATAGAATTTCAAATTGTCGGTCTACTGGGGTATGATATGAAAGGGATTGACACGTTTCACATGGGGGACTGGTACATTTCAAAATAGGTTTTTGTATCTTAGTTTTCAAGTTATGATGGAAAATTTCTATAAAAATACCATTCGACACCTTATCTTCGAAGTTTGCTACACTAAAAATCTGAAATAATTAGAGTCGATTACTATTTTATGTAAATATTACAGCGAAAATAAAATATAATAGCACAGTTTTTAAGATATCTGCAAACAACCTTTACAAACAATCTTAGCTTGCGGTCCTAAAATAGATTCAGATACAGATAATTTTAATCAATGTAGATTCTTAACAGAATACTTATTGAACGTCATGCAGAATACAATGCAAATAGATCGAGTCTACGCCGTTTCAGATCGTGCTACGGCAGCGTAAAAGAAACGGCAAGAAACCACTGCAGCACGGCCTACTTTAAGAGTCGGCTTTTTACAATGTGTTTCCTGTGTTTCGCTGGAATATCAGAGCACCATACCTCCTTGTCATTGATATAGTCATCTAATCTATAGTAAGCTTTTTTACATAATGTTTGCTTTACACATTCTTTAAACTTTCTCTCAGGTAATTGCACTATATTGTAAGGTATTTTGTTGTAGTATCGTATACACAGACCAACGAAAGATGTATTGACTTTAGTTAATCTAGTATATGGCTGATCAATTTTGTACTTATTTCTAGTATTAAATTATGCCTGTCACAATTTTTAGGTAATTGATGAATGTTCTTTCTAGCGTAATAATGTTTTCATAAATATATTGGCATGGCATATATTGGCAATAGACTTTATTGCTATTTAAATTACAACAGATAAAAGGGTGTAAGGGGACGGTGTACCGACATACATACATAACATCACGCCTCTTTCCCGTCGGGGTAGGCAGAGACCACAGTCCTCCACCTGCTACGATCTTGACATACTTCCCTTGCTTCCTGTACTTTCATCAATCCTTTCATACATGCTTGTCGGTTTAGGGTACTTTTAACCTGGCCTTTATTCAGAACGTCCTGAATTTGGTCCTGGTACGTTCGCCTAGGCCTTCCCCTTCCAACGTTTCCATTCACTCTCGCCTGGTAGATCGCTTTCGTCAATCTTCGTTCATTCATCCTCTCCACATGACCAAACCATCTCAGCATCCCTTTCTCGATTTTGGTCACTACGCCTTCTTTTACGCCACACCGTTCTCTTATCACACTATTTCTAATCCTGTCACTCAATTTAACACCAATCATACTCCTTAGCGCTCTCATTTCCACTGCATTAATTCTACTTTCATGCTTCTTCTGCCATACCCAGCTTTCACTGCCATACATCAGTGTTGGTACCAAACTGAAAGTGCGTGCTTAGTCAATGAAACTGAACAACTTTCCCAAACAAAAATTTTAGGGAATTAAAAAAAAATTTTGACCTCTCCATAAAATTGCTCACTCTGATCAAACAGATTGTATGGATAGATCAAATATTTTTCATTTCCCAAAAATGTTTTTTGGGAAAATTGTTTAGTTTCATTGACTGAGCACGCCCTTTCAGTGTTCATACACTGTCCCTTACAACCTGTATCGGAACCCTCGGCACGTGAGTGTGACTCGCACTTGACCGGTCCTTTTAGGGTTCCGATACCAAAATGGTAAAAAAAGGAACCCTTATGGTGCGACTTTGTCTGTCTGTCTGTCTGTCACACCTCTATATCTCAGCAACCACTCATGCTATCGATTTGAAATTTGGAGTAGTTTTAGAATATAGTTGCCCAACTTAATTGCACATGAAAGAATTTTGAAAAATTATGATTATTAATGTAAAGGGGACCAAAATAGGGGGAGCAAAATTTCAAATTGTCGTTACTACGAGTAGGTCGAATGGGATATCATATGAAAGGACTTTACTTGTACATTCTAAAATATATTTTTGTATTTTTTTACGTCTCTTAGTTTTCAAGTTATTATGAAAAATGACAAAAAATATACCATTCCCCCCCCTTATCTCCAAAGTTTATGACAGGAAATATCTGAATTATTTACAGTTAACGATCTTTCTAATATTCACAGTTTTTTAGAAATCTGCAAATAACCTCTACAAACAAATTTAGTTTTGCGGTCCTAAAAATGGACTTTATTGCTTCCAAAAATACAAAAAGTATATCGGAACCCTCGGCACGTGAGTCTAACTCGCACTTGACCGGTTTTTTTTAATTTACTGTAGTGTTAAACATTCAACACTAGGACAAAATTATACGAGTGTCGTTTACAAAGGACAGCCTCTGAAAACGATTTAATCCAATAAGCCCCACGGGCCCCGGATTTTTATTAAGATAAGAACTTGTAACAGCAAAAAAACTGCCGTCAAAAGGGTTTTAGAAAATTATCAAGTTTATTTATGTGACAGGTAGGCATTTTTATTAAAAATATTGTTTAAATCAAATAAAATGAGTTTATTTGCAAGAAAACAGTAAAAAAGGTCTTAATAATTAATAAAGTAAGTACATTGTTTTCAGCTATAAATCAAAGCATGCAAATTTTCAGGATTTTATACAATGTCAAAGAATTAAATAATAAATGTAAAAGGAAAAATGTCAATATGAAATCAAAGCAAATTATAAATAGCATGTTAGAATTAGAACTTATCAGTCTTATGGTCTAGAAATTCCTTATTAGTATAAAAACAGTGCTCTAGCAGCCACTTAGTCAAATTTAATTTGAGTGAAACTTTATTCATAAATTTAAAATTGTCTGGAAGTTTGTTATTTAATAAAATGCACATGTTAAATATGATCTTTTGATAAATAAACGTATGCATTTGGGCCGGAGGCTAACATAGTAAATTCTTTAACTTAATTATTTGATAGAATTAGATTTTTTTATAATTACCTACATTGTTTTTTTAAGACAAAAAATGACAATATTTTTATTGTTACATAATTATCTATTATATCCAAACCATAATTTAAGTAATTTTCATATATTTAATAACCTAAAATTTCCAAAATCCACAAATAACTTTTAAACAGATTTTCTCACAAGTAACTAAATGATTTTTGAAATACCCAACTTTTGTGGAACTTTTTGATTGAGCAACCTTGTACAATCAAAATCACTACACATTAGTACATCCCGGACTACATACGAGTACATCGAGCGCGAATTTGAAATTGGAAGGTCGCGTAGGGTCGCATTAACAGTACATAAGACCGGAGTATCACGAGTATATCGCGGGCGGGTGCGCGCGGGTGTGCGGGGTAGATTGCAAGGGAGTTGGGGGAGTGACCGTTCTTTTTAGGGTTCCGTACCTCAAAATAATAAAACGTAACCCTTATAGGATCACTTTGTTGTCCGTCGGTCTGTCTGTCTGTCAAGGCCCTTTTTCTCACGAACTAGAAGAGGTATCAGGTTGAAATTGATAAAAAATATTAAGGTCCATAAACCACACAAGATCTGAAATTTTTTTTTTTTACGTCGACGCAATCAAAAGATATGGCTTTTTATGTCCTCATCTCCATACATTTATGCAAAAAAGCAAAATCTACAGGGTACTTCCCGTTGACCTAAAATTATGAAATTTGGCAAGAAGCTACGTCTCACAGTACAAATAAAGGGAAAAGTCTAAAATCATTAAATATTTCAATTTTCCTCACAACTAATAGTAACCAATTAAGGTGAGCTCCCGTTTCAAGAACTTTTCTATAAAAGAGGGGTCAAGTTGGATGGTCGCGGAGTTTTTAAAACCAAAGAGCAAAAGCTTTTAGTATATCATATTGTAGATAGGTACGGAACCCTTAGGGCGCGAGTCCGACTCGCACTTGGCCGGTTTTTTTTTGTTTTGCCAATGGGCGTACTATTGACCTCGATCTAGACTTGAAGACAGAGATGAGGTCGACGATGGAACGAGCTTACCCAGAAGAAGCCTATTAACTCGCGACTTGAATAGATTTGGGTTATATGAACTCGCGAACACAGACGCAGGCAGAGAATTCCACTCTTTAGCCCTCTGCGTTCTGTCTATTGGGCTTTATACCCACTGTGTTGTAATAGCTGTAGGAGCTTAACATGTGTCTATATACCTCATCATAACATCCCATCCCACTACAGGACAGGGAGCCCCCTCTTAAATTCCAGCTTTGACAAAGTGGAGGGGAAGTACCATAGTCACCACGCTTGTTGGCATCATAGACCGCGGTTGTTGGTGACCGCAGATTGTAAGATAATACGATAGAATAGAATAGCTGCCCATTCTCCAGTTTATAACCCTTAGTCGCCTCTTACGACACCCACGGGTAGACAGAGATGGGTTGTTTTAGACTTTCGCACTTTTCAATCATGTCGCGCTAAGACCCGGAACAAAATAAACGTGAGAGATGGGTTGGTTATCTACACAGGGTGTAAGGAACGGCGTGCTCAGTCAACGAATCTGAACAACTTTCCCAAAGAAACATTTTATTTATTTATTTATTCATTCATTCATTCATTCATTCATTCATTCATTCATTCATTCATTCATTCATTCATTCATTCATTCATTCATGCATTCATTCAGTCATTCATTCATTCATTCATTCACACATTCATTCATTCATTCATTAATTCATTCATGCATTCATTCATTCATTCATTCATTCATTCATTCATTTATTTATAATAATTTACAATGTACAGTTATGACAGGCATACCTAATTAAACTATACAAGGAACATAAAACTTAAATAACGAGATCACATTGAGATCAGAAACCTTAAACATTATTAAACAATAAACTCCTGTATGTATAACATGGCGCTAGTGAGCCAAACGTAAACATCAGCTGATCGAACCAATTTTTAAAATAAATGTATAAAGTCTTTCTCTTGAACTAAATAGTGCATAAATTTGTAGTTTGATCAAAAACTCGTTACCAAAAGTGTTATCTCCGTGATCAGTTTAATTTCTGCAGTGAATTTATCAAGTGTTTGGAGTGTCAACAAATCTGTATTTTTGTGCTGAATAAGGAATTGGGAGCTCATTAATTGAGTGAAATAACTTACATAAAGCACTAAAACCAAACTTCACTGTCTGTCTGACTTCACCAAACATTATTGGAAAAGGTATTTAGAAATTCTTATCAAAATAACCTCAAAATAAAGGCTAACGACATTTTTCGTCGTCAGCATCACCTATTGTGCTACTTTTGCTACAGCACCATCTATTGTATTTTAACCGAACCATTACGAGGCATATTTACTACACACCCATCAGAATTGGTTCATCTCCTCCCTACGAGATGGCGGAAAATGTGAAAATATGCGCAGGATGTCGCGGTAAAATATTGGATAGATACTTTCTCACATGTTGTCTATGCGAAGACATTTATGATATCAAATGTGTGAATGTACCAGAAAAAAGATTCGACAATACCATGACAAGCGAACATAAAAAATCTTGGAAATGTCCCTTATGCCTAGCTAGCTTATCTAAAACGGATAACCAAAATACTCCTGTCCGCCAACAACAACATGAAATGGATTATATTGCCCAACAAAACCCTTACTGTGACGCTGGCGACGACCAAACCACCAAGAAACGGTCGATCCGACGCCATGCAATTTCCCCAGTGCGCGATGACTCTATATACTCTCACAAGGGAGATACAATGCTATTAGAAGACTCAATGAACAAGTTAGACCTGGAAAATGATACTGCTTCATCTTCTATTATATATAATGAAAATGAACCCATAACTCTACGTCACATTAATAGTCTTATTCAACAGAACCTTAAACTAAACAATAAATTCATACTGACTGGTCTGCAGACAACAATTAAATATGGGATTGAAACAGCATTAGAAGGCTTAAAATCTGAGCTGAAACAAAATAAAGAAGAAATGCAAAGAAAACAAACTGCTATCGAACAAAATATTGCCCGATTGGATAAAAAAATTCAGTCTCTACAAAGTCAATGCCTCAAGTTACAAGAAGAGAATGAAAAAATTACAAAGGATTTCAAAACAAAGCAAACAGCTAATCCAACTTTAAATACAGAAAATAACGATAATGCAAAAGTCGTGGTTTTACATGGCTTAACGACTAATTACTGGGAGACAGAAAATGATTTGATAGAGCGTGTCTCATTCATCTTTTATGACATACTAAATATGAATATATCACAACATATAGATGAAATATCATTTATTGGAAAAAAAGGATATATTAGACCGTTAAAAATTGAACTTACCAGCAAAGTTATGAAGAAGTACATACTCGAGAATTCAATTTATTTTAAAAACGCTGGATTAGGTGTATCAGAGTATTTAAGTGAGACAGTTTTAAAAGAAAGAAGAGAGAAAAAACAAGCTCGACAGAATTCTAGAAGGACAACAGGCTTCAATTCAAGAAGGACAACAGGCTTCAACGGTCATCAATCACAAACACAACCTCAACCACCACCTCAGCCTCAGCCCTTTCGGTACCGAATTTAGTGTGTACTACCAGAACATGCAAAGCGTTTATAACAAAACACATCTTTTAGAAGCATGGATTGAAGAGAACCCAGACGTCCAAGCTATCTGTATAAGTGAAACATGGTTAAACAAAGAGAAGCTAGAGTTGCTGAAAATCAACGGTTATCAAGTAGGATCGTACTTCTGTCGCGCTACCCGGCAGGGAACTGAGGGAGGTGGAGTTTGCATTCTGGTAAAGGATAATCTTGAAGTAGTAACGAGAAGTGACATTGAACAATTGTGTCAAGAAAGCGTATTTGAAATTAGTGCGGTAGAGATTGCTAAATCGAACTTAGTTATTATTAATATATATTGGCCAAATAGTAAAAAAAACAGGGAAATATTTTTGGAATGTATTGAAAATCTTTTGCGATTATTATCAGTCAAAGATTTAAACAAATTTGTTTTGATAGGGGGTGACTTTAATGTCGACTTTCTTACAAATAACACACTAAAAAAGAAATTGTCTAACCTAATGCGTACTTCTCATTTTTACCAGATTGTTAATGAAGCTACTCGAGCTACTCCTAATTCCTCGACATGTATTGACTTACTTTTTATTAATTTTAGCAATAGAGATAGTCAGCTAAAAGTCCAAGAATTCGGTTTTTCTGATCATAAAGGAGTGTTTTTCTCTACACCTTTGTATAAACAAGAGCCTAAACAATTTAAAAAAGTAAAAAGAATTTTTAATAATAACAATACTAACCAATTCCAAGATGAGCTTCGGTCTATCAATTGGAGTGAAATACTTAAGTCAGATAGAGACATTAACACAAACTATAATGCGTTTAGTAATACACTAAAAACCATGCTAAATAAATGTATACCGAAAAAAATTACTAAAATAAATAAACAAGAAAAAAAGTATCTTACACCGGGTCTGAAAAGATCTTGCCGAACTAAGAGATTACTTAAAATTTTAAAAATACAAACAAATAATAACAAAATTATAGATAAATACTATAAATCATATAGTAAAACACTAAAAAAAGCAGTATATATGTCTAAAAAAATACGAAATATAAACAAATATGTAACATCTAAAAATAAAAACCAAGCTATGTGGCAAATAGTAAACTCAGAAACAAACCGAAAATCTTATAATATGAAACAAAATATTCATCTATCTGACAAAAATGTATACATGAAAGATCCAAAATTAGTAGCGAACTATTTTAATATTTTTTTTACATCAATTAGTAACTGCCGAAATAATAAAAGTGAACAGAATTCCAAAATTTGTAATACGGTAAATAACACCCTTTATTTACGACCGATCGACTTTAAAGAAACCTATGCAATTATTAAAGGTCTTAAAAACAAATCTACTTCAGGTATTGACGAAATTCCCCCTAAACTAATAAAAAAATGCGCAAAAGAACTTACTCTCCCTTTTACTCAGCTTATAAATCAGTCGTTTCAGGAAGGTTGTTTCCCAGATTCCCTGAAAGTTTCACTTGTCAAACCAGTTTATAAAAAAGGTGAAAAAACCGACTCAAACAATTATCGACCTATTGCTCTCCTACCTACCGCGTCAAAAATATTTGAAACTGCAATGGCTAAACGCTTAAATTCATTTTTAGAAAAATTCAAAATTCTCCATGACAGCCAATACGGGTTCCGGAAGAATCGATCAACTATTCTGGCTATCTATAAATACGTACAAAAAATTCTCGAGATAATTGACAATAAAGAGTACGCGGTGGGTCTGTTGCTCGATATGAGTAAAGCGTATGATAGAGTTAGCTATAAAATTTTATTAGACAAACTTTATGGACTTGGAATTAGAGGAGCGGCTTTCAAATGGTTTAAATCCTACCTTGAAAACCGCTCTCAATATGTGGAAATTGAAAATATTAATTTTAGTAACGGAATCATAGAATATATAAAATCGGATCATATTTACATCACAGGCTCTATCCCCCAGGGAAGTGTTTTGGGGTGTATTATTTTTCTCATTTACATTAACGACCTTCCCCAACTATTAGAACAAAACGGTATCTCTTGTGTTTGCTTTGCAGATGATCTCTCAGTAATAGTATCATGTAAAAATACCACAGAACTCGAAAATAAAATTAATTCAGTTTTGAATACAACTGTAAACTGGCTTGAACGTAATAACCTCCAACTTAACTTAAAAAAAACAAAATTAATTCAATTCAAACCATACCAAAAGGCTGCATTACAAATTAACTTTAAATACGAATCGAATATATTAGAAACTGTAAATAAGGCCACACTATTAGGCATAGAAATCGACTCCGATGTTAACTGGAAGCCCCATATTGAGAAGTTGTCTAATAAACTGTCGTCTTTTATATATGCGCTGCGTCAATTAAAACGGGTCACAAATCTTAAAACTGCGCTTTCAGCGTATTATGCTTATGCTCATTCTAGACTCTCATATGGTATCATATTATGGGGAAACTGCTGCATTATCCAGGAAATATTTATACTCCAAAAAAAATGTGTCAGAATACTGGTAAACATCGACCAAACCGACTCATGTAAACCCTACTTTGTTAAACTTAGTATATTAACCTTAACGTGTATATATATATTTGAAGCATGTAGATTTGTTAAACAGCACTACGATTTGTACTGTCCAGTAAAGACAATAAAACGAAATAATCGAATAACCGTCTCTTCAAAACTAAAGCTAATTACAACTGCCTCGCATGCAATGATGATAAAAATCTATAACCACATACCTAACCATTTAAAAAACATTGATAAGGACATAACATTTGAAAAACAACTAAAACAATTTCTTATCAAAAAAAGTTATTACCGATTAACCGAATTTTTTGAAGAAAATTTTTAATGAAATATGTATATATTGGTGAAGTCTGAAATTTGAAATCTGAAATGTGAATTTTATAAAAATATGAATAATATAAAAATAGATATAATAATTAGGTTAAATAATTTGTTTTGTTTTTACTGAATTTGAATTGTTAATTGTAATTTAATTTAAATGTTAAGGATTGCTATATAAGATATTTATTAATAGGCTAGCGTCTCTATTGCAACACCCTTACAGGGTGTCACAAGTACCGTTTCTATGTAATGTTTCCATCTTTGTATACTGTGGCATGCAATAAATATATATGAATATGAATATGAATATGAACATTGTTGAAATATATGTATAAAATAAAATTACAAAACTTCACAGAAAGTAAGCATAGATTTGCTGATGCTTGGCAACTTATCTGCAAATATATCAAGTGGTGGTGCCGTCTCTAGCATATCTCGTATAAGTCGCAATGCGCGCGGTAGAGGAGACTCCCGGTGCGCCACCGTGCGCGTAGTGGGCAGCGCCACTAGGTGGTGCGCTCGACCTCTGAGATAGTTTTCGGGGACGAACAATCGGAATACCTTCGGTACCAATTCTGTACAGCTAGATTCACCACGAAGGATACAACAAACTGTGATCATAAGCTGATGGATACGTCTTGTTTCCAGCGATCTGAAGCCAAGGACTCCCAATAAAAATTTTGTCGGGTATAAAAACGGATAATAACCCAATTTCTTTTTGTATAGAAATCTGAGAAACGCTTTTTGAACTTTTGTTTTTTTTGGGAATGAAAAAAAAATATTGACCTCTCCATACAAACTGTTCGACCAAAGTTGTTCAGTTTCGTTGACTGAGCACGCCATTTCAGTGGTCGGTACACCGTCCCTTACACGCTTTATAACTATCTACTTGTAATTCAAACTCTGCCAGCAGCCGTCACAATATATCTATCTCTGTACCATAAATATCCGCATTGTTTTCTATGTATAAAATCCAGCTTATCCTGCCTATATACCCATCCTCAAACAATATACAGGGTGTTAGGAAAACTTGCGGTCATTTAAATCACAGTCTTTACCCACGTGACTGAACAACTTTTATAATAAAAGCATCGAATTGCGATTAAGTTTTTGGACGAAAAACTTTTTTTTTTCGTATTTCCACTCTACTTTCCTTGGGAAAAGTTATTCAATTTCATGTTAAGTAGAACATGTGGGATAAAAGAAGAAAAATAAAGGACAGTAGTTTTCGGTCACCCTGTATAAAAAACAAGGTGTGCCAGTTTTACGCCATGCATTTTCATCCGTTTTAATTCCGGAGTCCTGTGATTCTACTAATGGAAACACACGGCGCCATTTTTGAAGCGACGTCATATGACTAACGTTAGATTCTGGTTTTGATTTGAAAAAGCAACTTTTTCAAAAGAAAAAAAAAATTAGGCACTAAATACAAGTCATGCGACGTGAAGTTTTGTATGGAATTAAAAAGATATTTGTATGTTTTTTTGGAAGCCGCTAAGAAAAGTTTATGAAAAAAACAAATCATCCTTAACAATAATAATTCCTGAACTCACACACACACACAATTTTGTTTCTGAAGCGAAGTTTCAATGACTAACGTTAGATTCAGGTTATGATTTGAAAAAGCAACTTTTGCGAAAAAAAAAATGTGCTTAGAAGTACTTAAGATAGGCCTCGTGACGTGACATTTTGTATGGGATGTAAAGAAATATAATTGTATTTTTTTGGATGGCGCTATGATAAAAGTTTATGAAAAAAACAAAACATCCTTAACAATAATAATTCCTAAACTCACTGTCTTCTACACAGCGCGTGGCCCAACACGCACTTGACCGGCTCTTTTTTTCTATGGACCTTTAGAACTGAGTCACCCTGTATAGAGGTATAAGCCGTCGATAAAATCACGTCAGCTTGCCGATATCTCCATTTCACTGAGCAGAACCTTTTATTTTTAGAGATACGCATCCAAATAGGATAAATTGATGGAGATTTGTTATTGATTGGTTCGATATGGAGCGAGTGAAATAAATTTGTTAGGTATTTGTGTAGACACAAGCTTGTGATATGGGCTTTATCCTGGGTTATTTTTAGACCGCTTACTGCTGCTATAGTATTCATAGTTTATCTTCTTTAGTTTTTTTTTAAACTTACTCACCATGACATCCCACAAAACGTCCACTACAGGAGAGGAACTCCCTCCAAAATTCCAGCTTTTGCTGAAACAATGTGGAGGGGAAGTACCATAGTCACCTCGCTTGTTAGCGTTACGGCTGGCACCATGGACCGCGGGTGTTGGTGACCGCAGAATGTAAGATGATACGATACACAGAAAGATGCTGCTGCCCATCCTCTGGTTCAGTAACCCTTACTCAATTACGACACCCATACGGGTGGAGATGGGTCGGTACTATTCTTTGCCGGCACCGCACGGGGCAGTGTCCTTCTTTTGACTTACTTCTCAGCTATTTTTAACTTGTAGTCGTGTAGCCCGTGGACATTCAAATTACGAAAAAGGTTACCGTTCGTCTGTGTGAAATTGTTATAGATTTCACCATTTCACATACTAATAGCGAAGTTTTAAAGATCGGAACCCGTCGTAACCATATACAGGGCGTCCCACGGCGATGCCACACGGAGGGAAAGTACCTTAAATATTAATGATAGGATATTTTACTGAAAGAAGACATCGTTTAATTTTTAATAATAAGTAGAACTGCATTCACAGATTTTTTTAAAATCGCCTACCTCAACCGGGAATCGAACCCGCCAAATGTGACAGTAAAATTACATGTATTTTATAATAGCGTCTGAAAGGGCTACTCATAAGCATTATTTTTTCCTTAATAACCTAGCATATTAAATGAAACTAAAAACATAAAATTTTATTATTATTAATTTTTTTTTTTTTTTTTTATAATTTTTTTTTTTATTATTTTTTATTTTTTTTTATTTATACCACGGAAATCTCGTATCTCAAGTGGGTAGATCTTTGAAATGATAATGTTAATGGTTGGAAGCATGGCCAAATCAGAGGAAATTTCTCTAAACAAAATTTTAAATAAAATGTAAAATTTTATGTTTTTTTGGCTAAATGATAAAAGTCATTTATTCAGTTACAAAATTAAAAATTAAATACAAATTACAGTCAATCCATGTCAATAAAAATAAAAATATCCCCCTATGGTTCGTCAAAAAGACCTCCCCGAATCGCACCTGGTGGAAAAGTACCCATAACACTGGCGGCGTTGCCGCGCTGAATCGCTAGTGAAATGTGCTGCACCAGGTACGATTCGGCGCGGGGATCAGCTCCGCTTTGCCTGAGCCGTCGCCCTAGCTCTCTCACAAAGGCCCTTGCTTCCACACACCATGCCCCAGTCACCTCCACAGCGAAAGGTATGAAAATGTAAGGGCCTACCAAGTTTTCATATTTTAGCCGCTTTTGTGTTGCCGCCCATTCTGCAGCTGCTCCCGCTTCACGGGTAGTGCGCGGTAGGTGAGTGGCCGTGAAAGTACTCACGCATGTTGCGTCCCAGATCAGGCACCAACCTTTCTCCCATGGCACCAGTGTAAGCCCATCAGGACGTTTGCCATCCACACGGCTTAGGCCTGGAGGCTCGAGGCTACAGGGCACGCCGGCAGACACCAAGGCCCGTCGGATTATATCGTTAAGCATTTTATGTTTTTAGTTTCATTTAATATGCTAGGTTATTAAGGAAAAAATAATGCTTATGAGTAGCCCTTTCAGACGCTATTATAAAATACATGTAATTTTACTGTCACATTTGGCGGGTTCGATTCCCGGTTGAGGTAGGCGATTTTTAAAAAATCTGTGAATGCAGTTCTACTTATTATTAAAAATTAAACGATGTCTTCTTTCAGTAAAATATCCTATCATTAATATTTAAGGTACTTTCCCTCCGTGTGGCATCGCCGTGGGACGCCCTGTATAGTGATAAGTGATGTAGTCCGGCCATATTGACAATAACCACACAAAGACCACAGTCCTCCACCTGCTACGATCTTTACATACTTCCCTTGCTTCCTGTACTTTCATCAATCCTTTCATACATGCTCGTCGGTTTAAGGTACTTTTAACCTGGCCTTTATGCAGAACGTCCTGAATTTGGTCCTGGTACTAGTGGTAATATTCAACAAAGCTGTACAATATGATATTAACGAAACAACGCGGCAACCTAGAAACGCATATAACTAACATTACGAGTATATGGAGGTTATAGTTTTGTCACTATATACGGTTATGGCGGGTTATGATCTCTAAGACTTCGCTTTTAGTATGTGAAATGGCAAAATCTATAAAAAATTCACAAAGACAAACGGTCACTTTTTTCGTGTTTGAATTTCCACGGGCTACAGGAGTATTGTATGTTTTATTTTGTAACAGTTTAACTTTAATTTACTTTACATCTCTCATATTCGGTAAGTAGGTCCTTATTACCCCCAAATGGGGCTTGTAGGTGACCAATTAGCGCTCTAGGGTAATAATGTAGCTAGAAAAGCCCTAGGGCGGTAAGTAATTGTTTTTTTAGTGTTACCGCCCTAGGGCTTTTCTAGCTACATTATTACCCTAGAGCGCTAATTGGTCACCTACAAGCCCCATTTGGGGGTAGGACCTACTTACCTCACAATCGAGATGTAAAGCAGAGTAGTTAGCTTGGGTGTAAGCATCAATTGCACCCTCGAACTATAGACGCCCTCGCTGCGCTCGTGCACCTAAATATCTCGGACTGCAGTTGATGCCTTACAGCCCTTGGCTACTAATCTACTATTATACCGAAGCTCTAGTTTCTTGGGCAAGTTCAAGCTTGATGTACTTTTACATTTTGTATAAGTTAATGCCTATTCTACAAAATAAGCCACCTATGCAGGGTGGAAAGGAAGGTGTACCGAAATCTAAATGGGCGTACTCAGTCAACGAAATTAAAGAACTTTCCCAAAGAAAATTTTTTTCTGACCGTCCATACAAACTGTTCGATTATAGAGCGCAATTTTTATGGAAAGGTTATTTTTTTTTTCATTTCTCAAAAACGTTTCTTTGGGAAAGTTGTTCAGTTTCGTTGACTGAGCACGTCCTTTTAGTTTTCGGTACACCGTCCCTTACACCTTTTATACACAAAACAATCGGCTTGCTGATTGCGATCAGCACTAATGATGGTATTGAAAACTTTTGTTCTCGCCAGTCCTTTTGTTCTGTCTAGAGCACGTCAAGCTTAACACTTTTGACGCGACTGTAGCTTCTGAGGTTTATTTGAATGGAATTGGTACTAACTAAGTTCTTTAAGCCAGGGATAAAATATGCACGAGAGTAGTTATAAAGAATATTGTAGAAAAGAGCTTTTTATTATATCGGGCAAGGAAAATGTTTAAGAATAGTGGTAATAGCTTATAACATAATTGATCATCACGTTCTAATTTAATTATTATTTTCTTTGTATAAGTTTTATTCGCTCCGAGGAGGTAGTTTTTACACGGGCCAAAGCCAAGTGCTAAGCTCATATAACTTTAATCTACAGACATAAATTTTCTAACAAATCTGCATGTGTTTAATATGACAGCTTTTTGAAGGAGTGGGATTATAAAGGAATGAATGTCAAGAATTTTAAGGCCTATTTTAAGAGTTTTTGGGATTATACCAGTAGAAGAGATGATGATTGGTGTGGTTTTTACACTGTTAAATTTCCATTGTGTTTTTAATTATATTGCGAGATCTGTGTACTTGGACATTTTTTCAGTATGTTATATCTATCAGGTTAACTTGATTTTCTGTTTTTTTTTTATTACTTTATATCAGGCCTATTATGATGAAGGGTTTTATCTGTAATTGTAGTTCTGTCCAGGTATAGTTTAAATTCATTATTTTCAAGTATAGTATCCGGTTTATATTTATAGTAAAGCTTTTTTTCGGTAATGAGTTTGAGTTTAAAAGCAAGATATTGATGGACTATTGCGGCCATCTGGTCATGTCTGTGTTTTATTATTAACGTTCTAATTTCATGAACCTTTTCCACGCTAGCGGCCACAAACTACTTGTGAACGTAGAGTTCGACTGATAAAGCAAAGTTTTCCGAGCCTGTGAGGTAAAAAGCTCCTTTATACTTCACCTGTTCAGAAAGTACCTCAAACCGTTTTTTTTAAAAGGGGAAGAATATGGGAAGAATGCACGTCATTGCTATCGTACAAATATTCAAGATGGAATATTGTATGAAAATCTTTTTTTTTTTCTTTTCTTATTGAAAATGGGCTTACTCTTGACCACGATCTAGTCTTGAAGACAAGAGATGAGTTCGGCGATGGAACGAGCTTGCCCAGAAGAAGCCTATTCACTCGCGACTTGAATAGATTCGGGTTATATGAACTCGGGAACACAGACGTAGGCAGAGAATCTCTCAGAACAAAAACCTCCTTGCTTCGCTCGGGAGAATCTATTGCTAATGTGCTGTTTTTTTTTTTTATTTAGGTCAATGTTGGTCAATGGCCTTCTTTAAATTCATAATGCCAAAAGCTAAAGAGTTTTTATTTCTAAGTCCGCGAAATGCTGCTGGCCCTTTCTCGAAATTAAAAAACAAATATCAATAATAAACTTTTTTGACACTGGCGAAATACTCTTAAAAAGATTTGAACGCAAAAAAAATAATTGGAAGAGAATGAAGTTCTGAATCTTCTATTTAGTGTTTTGATTTTGTGTCCTTTTTTAGGGTTCCGTACCTCAAAAGAAAAAAACGGAACCCTTATACGATCACTTTGTTGTCCGTCTGTCTGTCTGTCTGTCTGTCAAGATCCTGTATCTCACGAACGGGTAAATATATCAGGTTGAAATTAATACCATATATTAGGATCCATGAACCACACAAGAACTGAAAATTTCAATTTTTTACAACGACGCAATCAAACGATATGGCTTTTTATGTCATCATCTCCATACATTTATGCAAAAAAGCAAAACCTACTGTTAACATATTTTATAAACATTCATTTGTAATCCTTTAATAAGTTGCTATTTTGACCTCGGTAGTTCTTTATTCGAAGTTGTAAGTTGCTATATTGACTAATTTAGTTTCTTTGTTGCTTGTGATTGGTCGTAAGTTGCTGTTTTGACTAGTGCAGTTGTTTACTTGAATGTGACTGGTTGATACAGCCCCCACTAAACGAGTATTTCCCACTCTCCCTACCACTGAGACACTGTCGAGGGGGGGCTGGATCAACCAGGGAGAAGGACAGTATATTGTGAGCAACGATCGAGTGAAGTCGTAATAAAAGTGTGCATAGAAATATCGGAGTTTCACTTCAATACTACAGGGTACTTCCCGTTGACCTAAAATTATGAAATTTGGCAAGATGCTAGGTCTCACAGTACAAATAATGGGAAAAGTCTGAAATCATTAAATATTACAACTTTTCTCACAACTTATGGTAACCAATTGTGGTAAGCTCCCGTTTCAAGAACATTCATATAAGATAGGGGTCAAGTTGGATGGTCACTGAGGCAATTTTTGTTTTACTTCTATTTTAAAAACGGGAACACTTACAAACTTGAAAATGTTTATAGTGCATAAGCTATAAAATAACAACAAATAATAAAATTTGGTCAAGCACGTGTCGGACTCAAAAAATCTAGCACATTAACTTACTGACATTTCAACTAATACAATTATGATTATGTGGTGGTACGGAACCCTCGGTGCGCGAGTCCGACTCGCACTTGGCCGGTTTTTTTTTCTTAAAGGTGAAGTATAAAGCACTAAGCATCACTCGAAAGAAAGTACGATTCCCACGTCGGGTGTATTGAGGCCCTCGACTGCGCCTCAGGCCTCAAAGGACATTCTCGTTGGGAATCAGTCCCTTTCTCTTTTAGATAAGCAATGTACTATGCTTATCTCTCATGGCCACTGGCTGTAATATGTTTTTCCATTTTACTACAAAGGTTCGTGTTTTTCACACACGAGTGTGTTTTGTTAATGGATATGAATTCCTTTTTCAAACCGTTCTACAATGGTCTGGGCGGAAAACGTAACGGTGCGTGAAATTCTTTTGCAAGAGGTCTATTCTCTACAATATGCCTATTTTAGATTTTTCATAATATGTTTTTAACACAAACTGACTTAATTTAGAAATGATGACAGAAACCATTTCAAAACTCAAAATATGGTGGGTAATATCCTCTTGTGCCAGGAAATGAATATTTAAAAACCACCAATCCAACGACAAACCTCTTAATTAATTCTTGACATAACGTCACTTCAGAAGCAAAGTGGCGCCTGTTTTTGACATAATCTAAAAAAAATATTTCATTTAAGCATCGTTAGATACTACCTAAATGTACTTCAATATTTATTACCTCATTGTCCCAGGTTATGGATAAAAATTATTCAGTTTTAGGATAAAAATTATTTAGTATAGAACTGATTGCAAACAAAGCTAATATGTTGCACCATAAACTTTACTACTATATAGTGTGACTTTTAATTAGTTCTTGCTAGAAAAAGGTATAAATGTACTCGTGATACTGAACAACTTTCCCCAAGGAACATAGGTCGAAATACGAAAATCAAGTTATGACCTCCCATAGAAACTGCATCAGCTGATAGCGCATTTTGTGTGGGAGGTCAAATTTGGTTTTTCGTATTTCGACCTATGTTCCTTGGGAAAAGTTGTTCAGTATCATGAGTACATGTATATCTTTTGCTATCAAGATCTAATTAAAAGTCACCATATATATTCGAAAAACCTGTTAAAATCCGGATTCGTTTAGTCGTTTTGGTACCAACACTGATGTATGGCAGTGAAAGCTGGGTATGGCAGAAGAAGCATGAAAGTAAAATTAATGCAGTGGAAATGAGAGCGCTAAGGAGTATGATTGGTGTTAAATTGAGTGACAGGATTAGAAATAGTGTGATAAGAGAACGGTGTGGCGTAAAAGAAGACGTAGTGACCAAAATCGAGAAAGGGATGCTGAGATGGTTTGGTCATGTAGAGAGGATGAATGAACGAAGATTGACGAAAGAGATCTACCAGGCGAGAGTGAATGGAAACGTTGGAAGGGGAAGGCCTAGGCGAGCGTACCAGGACCAAATTCAGGACGTTCTGAATAAAGGCCAGGTTAAAAGTACCCTAAACCGACAAGCATGTATGAAAGGATTGATGAAAGTACAGGAAGCAAGGGAAGTATGTCAAAATCGTAGCAGGTGGAGGACTGTGGTCTCTGCCTACCCCAACGGGAAAGAGGCGTGATGTTATGTATGTATGTATGTATGTTCGTTTAGTCGTTTGCCTAAACTCCACGCATACGAAGTTCGAAAGCTAGCATAGCTTCACCTAGCAAACCAACCTACCCAGTACAAGTATACAGGGTGTTAAGAAAGAACCGATTTCCTTTTAACCACATGTTCTATAAGTAGAATAAAGAACAATAAGGATGCTTAGTAAATAAAAATAAAACTGATTTTAAAAATTTATATTAGCATTTAATTCTGTCAACCCTCACCAGACTTAAGACGATCGCACCGATAAGCGTGAGTATTTGCCTCAAGTGTCGTCCTTACGTAGTTTTCTATCTCCTATGTCTGTTGCTCGCTAGTCAATGGCGTTCGTTTGTGAATGACGACAGGGTGTCTACTCTCAAAGTCCGATACATCGAAACGATACTATTCGAAACATGCAAATGCAAAACTTCGTCCCTTGACAATAGAGTAGAATATTGGTTGGATGCAGTTTTAAAATTCATCAACCAATATTCTACTCTATTGTAAAGGGACGAAGTTTTGCATTTGCATGTTTCGAGTAGTATCGTTTCGATATATCGGACTTTGAGAGTAGACACCCAGGTGCGCGTTGCGATTCTTAGAACAGGGTGTCTACTCTCAAAGTCCGATATATCGAAACGATACTATTCGAAACACGCAAATGCAAAGCTTCGTCCCTTGACAATACAGTAGAATATTGGTTGGATGAATTTTCAAACTGCCTGTAGTTAGCATCCAACCAATATTCTACTCTATTGTTAAGGGACGAAGTTTTAAATTTGCATGTATCGAATAGTATCGTTTCGATATATCGGACTTTGAGAGTAGACACCCAGGGTTGGAAACTTGATCTTTTTTTTTCATAGGAAGTATTTCATTTTAATGTTATTTTTTAATTACCAATATGTTTAATTACTTTTTTTTTTACTTTATTCTACTTACACAACATTTGGTTAAAAGGAAATCGGAAGTTTTCCTTACACCCTGTATTTAAATAAAATAACATTTCAGTATTTTGAACACTTAAACCCTACTTACTCTCTTCTAAACAACAATTCGTGCCTTCTAACTAATTAACTGATTAAAAACCTTTGCAAGAGAATGTTTTTGCAAGTTTAAAACCACTGATTTAACTTAAAAACCGCTAGAGAGAGAAAACTTTTCTAATATACTTTGCAAGTAATGGAAAAGATTCCTTTCCAAGACAGTTAACACTAATTTCATTGACTAGTGCTGAGCTGATCGCTAAAAAATAAATATAAAAAAATTTAACCAACTGAAATATTACAGCCTCAAATTTTCTAATATAAGCGTGTAACGCCCTCTTGCTTATTTACTCGTATCTCTGACTATTTTATAATGTAACACGCTTTTACTTGATACCTTGAGTCTGTAACTTTTCAGTTGTTTTTCTACATATTTATAACAAAAGCTTGTTTTGAAAAATGTTGTATTTACTATACTACTACCCCTTCAGAAGAAACGCGTGGTACTTTTAAGACGCTTTACCATAGTCACCACGATTGTTGCGGCTGGCGAGAGCTGTTGTTTGTGACCGCAGTATGTAAAATGCTACGAAGAAGCTGCTACCCATCCTCCAGTTCATAAGCCCTTAGTCGCCTCTTACGATACCCACAGGTAGACATGGGTTGGTACCATTCTTTGCCGGCACCACACGGACGTAAAAAATATACGTGGTAAGTAAGCAGCTCTCCGCGTAGGCAAAATTGTTTTCAGAATTAACCTTCAGGGGCCAACCTTTTTAAATGGAGTGGCCGAGAGTCGGAATTGATTTCTTATTTTCGTTTAACTTTCTTACTTGTAAAGACCCTAAGGCCTTTTTCTAAACTTGTTTGGTTTTTTTCAAAAGAAGAATATCCTTTTAGTAGCTTGTAGCTGGCAATGGCAAAACTGGTAACGAACGTTTAGAGTAGCATGAATGCAGAAAGAAAATCTCAAGGAGAGAGCATGAGCAGCACTTTCTGCTATTTTGGTTTTAAGAATGTCCGATACTTGCAAAAGACTTCCTTAAGTTCAATGGTATTTTATCACTGTCACTGAGAAAATAATAAGTTAAAATAATAAGTAATAAATAATAAGTTATAATAATAAATTAATAAGTTATAATAAGTTTTAGAAATGCTATTTCTATAAGTTGTTCTGGTAATATACTTTAGGAAAAAAAATTGTGGAGGAATTACGTTTGAAATGACTATTACAGATCATTTACCCTTCCTTTTTTGTTTTAATTGAACAAGACACTAGTAAAAAAACATACATTCACTTATCCAAATAAAGTTTAGCGAAAACCATTGATTTTTAAAGATCTTTTTTTTTTTTAAAACGTTATCGCAATGTTTTTCCACTACCAGCCGGCTTAGCACGCTGCCCCAGAGAAAATATATCTCGGAGAAATGTCTCTTTATTTGAGGAATTATGTCATCTAATCTATCACCTCCAAGCGCGAAGAAATGTCAGTGAAGGAAAATGTTTAGCAAATCCACAAATAAAGTTTTTGATATTTTAGACAGAGATAGCTTAATACTCTAATACATGTAGCCGTCCTTGTCTTTCAAAATGTGTCGCACTGCTCAGATGTCAAAAAATGTGACCATGCTTAAAGTCTATGGGCCTAGATAAACTGACAACTGCAGCGTGCTAAGCCGGCTAGACACTTTTTTTTTTCTAATACAGCGTGGAACGGAGAAGTGTGATAATGCTAAAGAGCTGCTCATGAAACTAAACAAATTTTCCCAAGGAACATAGGTCATAGAACAGAATTAATTAATGAGCTCCTACAGAAACTGCATCAGCTGATAGCGCATTTTGTATGGGAGGTCAAATTTGGTTTTTCGTATTTCGACCTATGTTCCTTGGGAAAAGTTGCTCAGTTTTATGGGTTTTTTTGTTTGTTTTTTTTTAATGGTTTTTTCAGTTTTTTTTTGTTTTTTTTATCATACCTTCCAGTCCCGACTCACGAAGAATCATCCTTCTTGGCCTTGAATAAAAAATATGAAAACCACCCAAAAACAAAAGAACGTTTTCATAAGGTCAGTAATTGCGTGACGTTCAGTAACTCAAGTTTGTGATTAAGAACAAGTTGAGATTATATCAGCACTCAAACTAAGCTGAATAGTAAAATTAGTTTCTATTGACCTTGGATTAATGTGTTATGTGGAGCAGAAGGTTTGATTTATGTTTTGTGATAAAAGGACAAGATTTAGGGAAAGGGGAACATTTTCCACTCAGGTAAGTAATACGGTTACTACTTTAGTTTTGAATATAAGTTAGTTTTTTAGGGTTCCAATACCAAAATGGTAAAAAAAGGAACCCTTATGGTGCGACTTTGTCTGTCTGTCAGTATGTCAGTCTGTCTGTCCGTCGGTCTGTCTGTCACACCTCTATATCTCAGCAACCACTCATGCTATCGACTTGAAATTTGGAATAGTTTTAGAATATGGTTGCCCAACTTAATTGCATATAAAAGAATTTTGAAAAAGTTATGATTAGTAATGTAAAGGGGCCAATAGGGAGGGCCAAATTTCAAATTGTCGCTACTAGATTGAGTGGGATATCATATGAAACGGCTTTACTTGTACATTCCAAAATATATTTTTGTATTTTTTTACGTCTCTTAGTTTTCAAGTTATGATGAAAAATGTCAAAAAAAATACCATTCCCCCCCCTTATATCCGAAGTTTGTGAAAGGAAAAATCTGAATTAATTACAGTTGACAGATATTTATGTAAACATTACAGCAAAAATAAAACTATTTTTCTAAATTAAACAGTTTTTAGAAATCTGCAAATAACCTTTACAAACAAACTTAGTTTTGCTGTCCTAAAAATGGACTTTAGTGCTTCCAAAAATACAAAAAGTATATCGGAACCCTTGGCCCGCGAGTCCGACTCGCACTTGGCCGGTTTTTATCTTATAGGCTTATAGTTTTTAATATTAGGTCCTAATGAAATCCTCATAGGGGTGTTTTGGTACCAACACTGATGTATGGCAGTGAAAGCTGGGTATGGCAGAAGAAGCATGAAAGTAGAATTAATGCAGTGGAAATGAGAGCGCCACAGAAAAATGAGCGAAGCAAGGTGGTCCGAAATCTTTGGAGAGCGCTAAGGAGTATGATTGGTATTAAATTGAGTGACAGGATTAGAAATAGTGTGATAAGAGAACGGTGTGGCGTGAAAGAAGACGTAGTGACCAAAATCGAGAAAGGGATGCTGAGATGGTTTGGTCATGTAGAGAGGATGAATGAACGAAGATTGACCAAAGAGATCTACCAGGCGAGAGTGAATGAAAACGTTGGAAGGGGAAGGCCTAGGCAAACGTACCAGGACCAAGTTCAGGACGTTCTGAATAAAGGCCAAGTTAAAAGTACCCTAAACCAACGAGCATGTATGAAAGGATTGATGAAAGTACAGGAAGCGAGGGAAGTATGTCAAGATCGTAGCAGGTGGAGGACTGTAGTCTCTGCCTACCCCAAAGGGAAAGAGGCGTGATGTTATGTATGTATGTATGTATGAAATAGAGAACATAGTTTTAGCATGTTACTTAGACCATGAAACTTAAGAACTTTCCCGAAGGAACATATAGGTTGAAATACGAAAAACAAATTTTGAAATGCCATAGAAACTGCATCATCTGATAGCTTTCCTGAATGAACCTAGGTCGAAATATGAAGTCATCATAACATCCCATGAAACGTCCACTACAGGACAGGGAGCTCCCTCCAGAATTCTAGCTTTTGCTGGAAAAAATGTGGAGGGGAAGTACCAATAATCACTTCGCTTGTTAGCGTTACGGCTGGCACCCTGGACCGCAGTTGTAGGTGATCGCAGTAAGTAAGATGTAATATAAAAAGGAGGATGCTGCTGCCCATCCTCCAGTTAACCCTTAGTCGCCTCTTACGACACCCACGGGTATGTATGGGTTGGTACTATTCTTTGCCGACACCACACGGGAAACTCTATCGGAATCTCTCGCTTGGGTTGTATTTACCTTTTATTGATCGCGAGTCCTGTTAGAGCTAGGCGCCCTTCACCTTCGTTTAGACGCTGACAAATGTATGGAGCGGAGCTAACGCTAATATGAAGTACAAATTTTAAAATGCCATAGAAACTGCATCATCTGATAGCTTTCCTGAAGTAACATAGGTCGAAATATAAAGTACAAATTTTAAAATCCCATAGAAACTGCATCAGCTGATAGCGCTTGTATGGGAGATCAAAAGTTTTACTCATATTTCGACCCTCGTTCCTTTGGACTTCGAAAATTGTTTGTAATCACGAGTACATGAATATCCTTCACTTTCAAGAACTACTTAAATATTATCCTTTACAACGTGTAACGAAAATATTGCTAGGGTGTGAATCTGCCCATGAAACTGAACAACTTTTCCCAAGGAACATAGGTCGGAATACGAAAAACCAAATTTGACCTCCTATACAAAATGTGCTATCAGCTGATGCAGTTTCTATAGGTCAAAAATTTATTTATTTATGATTTTCTTCTACGACCTACTTTTCTTGGAAAATGTTGTTCAATATCATGGGCAGATCAATATCCTTCAGTACAATTCCGTTACACGTTGCATAATATAAAAAATAAATAAATAAATATTGGGGGACATTTCACACAAGGTCATCTGATCCCAAACTAGGCAAAGCCTGTAATAATATTATTATGGGGAGAGTTTAAGTTTCGTCCAAAAATATGCACAATTCGGGAAAGGTAAGTGAAAAACGAGTAGAGTTTTAAAACCATTTAAAAGTAAAATTTTACTGCAATTCGCAGTTCTGTTTTATTAAGATGGTTTAAAAGCAGAGCTCTGCCACTTTTAAAAATAACTTTTTTGCGTCACAAATATTTACTTGTCACAAGTAAATCCACTGTTGATGTTCCTTTCTTGGAAACATTTTATAACCCAGCACATCATAGGTTATCTACACTATCTACACTAATATTATAAAGAGGAAAGATGTGATTGTTTGTTTGTTTGTTTGATTCTTTGCATCGAATAGGCTCCGAAACTACTGGACCGATTAAAAAAATTCTTTCACCATTACATTACTAATAAAAAAATTAGAATCCTACATTATCCCTGATGAACATAGGCTATAAAATATTTTCAAAAAAGTTAGGGTTCTGTATGAAAACTTCGATAATGTAACCCAAGGTGTGAAAAAATACCAAATAGCATCTTTATATCGCGTACGCTGCCGAAACTATTGACAAAAGAACAAAATGATGTAGCACAAACTTATAGAGGTTATTAATATCTACAAAAAAAGTCCGCGACACAATATGTCTAACTATTACAGTTATGTCACAATAACTACTTTTTCATGTTAAAACGCAAGTACAAACTATACAGGCCTCATTATTCGTACCTTGGTATTAATCCTTATCCAAATAAATGACTTTGCATTCAAGGCTAAATCAGTACGTGTACATTACTTTTTGAATTATTCAAATCCATTCAAAAGTTATCATGAGTGTAATAATTATCAAAATTGAAACTTAAGAAACGGCACTGTAAGTGACTCTAATGGTTTTATCTACAATAGAGAATAGACACGTCCATTTTGTTTAATGGTTCCTGTATGTGGAAATGAGTGTATCATCACGCCTTTATCCCTCAAGGGGTAGGAGCATCTAAGAGTGTATGTGATGATGAGAATCAAAAAATCCAATTTTTTTAGGTTTCCGTACCTCAAAATAAAAAAACGAAACCCTTATAGGATCACTTTGTTGTCTGTCTGTCTGTCAAGACCCTTTTTCTCAAAAACGGGTCAAGTTATCAGGTTGAAATTAATAACGAACATTAAGGTCCATAAACCACACAAGACCTGAAAATTATTTTTTTTACAACGATGCAATCAAAAGATATGGGTTTTTATGTCCTCATCTCCATAGATTTTTGCACTAAAGCAAAACCTAGAAGGTACTTCCCGTTGACCTTAAATTATGAAATTTGGCAAGATGCTAGGTCTCACAGTACAAATAAAGAGAAAGGTCTAAAATCATTAAATCATTAAATATTTCAATTTTTCTCACAACTAATGATAACCAATTAGGCGCTCAGCAGATGAAGGGGCGGACATACGCGGGCAGTCACGGACATTGTCACCAGTGTGGCCGGTATTGCGAAAATTATAGTTTTTATCAGAATAAAATTCAAATATAACAAGTTAAAAAGTTGCTCTATGTTTTAAACTAAATTAAAATCAATCTGAACAACCTTTTCGAGTGATTAATTCTTTGAATTCAAGCTGTTTTTCTTTCCAAACTAAAGATTTTGGAAAATACGCGCATAGAAACGGAGCGTGTTTTTCATGTCAATGACTATAGTAATACGAAAATAATTGTAGTACCGGCCACACTGGCGGACTGTCAGAACAAAAAGTCTGTCGTCTGCTGTGCCACTTAAGGTGAGCTCCCATTACGAGAACTTTTCTATAAAAGAGGGGTCAAGTTAGATGTTCGAGGAGTTTTTAAAGTCAAAGAGCAAAAGCTTTTAGTATATCATATGGTAGATTGGTACGGAACCCTTGGGGCGCGAGTACGACTTGCACTTGGCCGATTTTTTCAATAACCTCCGACGCAAAAAGAAACTATATCTACCCGTGCGAAGCCGGGGCGGACGGCTAGTCATTATATATTAAGATTACTTAATTACTTACCTACTACTATATTTTCATAGAAATAGCACCTTTGTTTTTGTTTAATAACTTAAGAGTGCTGTCGCCTACAAACTGTCATACAGTTTGGCGAATGATAACTGTGTAATGAATTGTGTAATGTGTATTTTTTTGAATAATATTAGGTCTTTACCTATGAAATTGCCGTTTTGTATGGCGAATTTTAGGTAAACTCAATTTTCAGTACTAACATTTTTGCATTTTTCTTAGGAACTATAAATCCAATTTTTTTATTTTTTTTTTAAGCTTTATTAGGAAGACATTAAGCTAACAGAAGCTTAAATTTAATTTTCGAAAAATATTATCTGTAAAAAAATATAACAAATCTAATCATGAAATCGGACGACATTTAATACGAACAATTTTCAAACCTTTAATTTTATATATTAAACTTAAAATAAAAACTTTATTTTATGCGTAAATTGATAACCTTGAAGTCAACTTTCAAATATAAATCAATTGAAAAAAATAGCATTAGAATTATAGGAATTATGATCTCATTAATATGTAAGAAAATTTCGGCAATTTCATAGGTAAAGACCTATTATCTTAATAACAATATAACCAAAAATGGCTTTGTATTAGTGAAGTGTCAAAAAAGCTTTCGGTCCTTTCCTATGAAATTGGCAAAATTTTCTTGCAAATTATCGAGATCATAATTCCTATAATTATATACAATAGCTATTTTCATTATTTGTTTATTTAAAAGTCGATTTCAAGGTTATCAGCTTTATTTAGTTTGATACCTTAAATTAAAGGTTCCAAAATTGTTTGACTTAAGTTTCTTCCATTTTTTTCATTAGGTTTTTCTTTTTTGCGCATGATATTTTTCGAAAATTTAGATAAAGCTGATGTTTATTTTTTTTCCAAAATATATATTTAGAAAGAATTATACCTAGCCTAACCTGCTTTAATTTATATGCAGGGGCTTGAATCGCCTTTTACAAATACATTTACTTTACTTATGTTACTTACAATAAAACAATTAAGTAGTACTATTCACAAAATGTGTTTAAATTGCTTTGGGTTTTTGCATGTCTTAATTTTATTCACTAATTCGATCGGTAAGCTGTTATTACCCGACTACGGCAAAAAGGAGGGTTATGATTTAGACCGGTATGTATATATATATGTATGTGTGTTCATCTGTTCCATCATAACTTCTAAACTACTTTTCATATTTTGACAAATGAGGTGTTGTTAGAAGCGTCTTAATAGGTTATAGGACACAAGAAATTTCGTTTAATTGTATGTGGCGCCCTCTAGAGCAGATTAAGTCAAGGACTAATAAAAAAAAAAATTTAACCGTACCGTGTTGGGTATCAAAATGAAAGGGCTTAGCGAGCAAATTTTGAAAATATATATGTTGTTAGCTTTTTTATGTATTTATAACCCCAAAATAATTGAAATAAAAAATCAGTTCAAAAACTAGAACCCGACTACTGGCAAATCTTGCTCTAAAAAGTATGAAACAAGAAAATATTGTCATCGGAAATTGTTATGTACAAACTATGGTATTTAATAAATATTCATAGCGATGTTCAGATAATAGCCGTGGTCATGTTATGCCACCTATCCGAAAAAAGCGATCATAAACTTCAGGGAAAAGAGGCATAACAATATGACCACGGCTATGATCTGAACATCGCTATGAATATTTATTAAATACCATAGTTTGTACATAACAATTTCCGATGACAATATTTTCTTGTTTCATACTTTTTAGAGCAAGATTTGCCAGTAGTCGGGTTCTAGTTTTGGAACTGATTTTTTTACATTTTTATATTTAGGTAAATCATAAATTGGAAGGTATGACAAAATACGTAAGTTCTGTGGTCTATTTCTTTCTGTCATTGCGTTAATACTATAAAATTCTTCACATACAATTAACATTTTAAATTTGTCATAGATACTCAAAACTCTGCAAATGTAAACGTGTGTAAGGTCTTCCCAATCATACCAAAAAATATATTTTTATTTCTAGTTCGATAAACTAATAAGCTATGATTATGATGATGTTGCCCGTGTGGTACAGAATATTTTTTTTTAAAGAATAGTACCAACCCATATCTACCCGTGGGTGTCATAAGAGACAACTTACCCCAGGAAGATTAAGCCAAATAAGAGGAATTAGCGGAACAAATTAATTGATTACCAAAAGTTTTAGCTTTGGGTAGTCTTTGACTCTCTTCACAACCTCAAATAAATTCCTCTCGATTATTGTAAGGGCTACTCGCAGGACAGGTCGAGAAAGGTCCCTTTTTTAGGACTTTCGCTAGTAACTTGAAAACGGTGCGTCTTAGAGACAAGGCTTTCAGATATGAATTGAAGCCTAGTAAATTTGCCACAACTTTTTCTTTATACATAACTAGCTGTGCCCTACGACTTCGCTTACGTGAAGTGTTTATTGCGGCTGCGACGATTTAAATTTCATAATCGCATATCTTCGGTTACGGTTATTCGTTTGCAATGAAACAAAGTTTATATGATGCACCAACGTAAGCTTCATACATTAGTGAAAAATTCATTTGAATCGGTTCAGTAGTTCATGAGTAAATACCAGACAGCCGCTTAAAATTTAAAATTCGAATATTTCGTCTTATGGTGAACCGATTTCATTGAAATAATACTCGTGCATTGCAACAACTTACGGTTGACACATTATTGCAAAAATAGTTCTGAGGGGACCTCCCTGTCCTGCAGTGGACTTTTCATGTGATGTTATGCAAACTATGATGTGATGAAATATAATGTATAGAACTCCCCCATATTGCCACAAAACGGACAATACTAATTAATATTTTTGTATCTGTGATGCAACAAATTTATTTAATTAAAAGTGGCAGCACTTTTGCTCTGTAGCCGCCTTAACTAAAATTTTGCCTAGTCTTCTATATCCTACGTCGTCTGTCTTTCTGTCCGACGTTTAAAGGTCTTTATTTTTTAACCATAATTTAAAATGATGTTAAGGCGAATCTTAACAAATCATAAAAGCAATGGATAATAAATAAGTGGGTTCCCATGAAAATTCAATATATTTTTACCGGTCTTTGTTTCAGTCTTATCATAAAAACAGTTACACACACAGCGAACAAACAATGTAAACTGGAACAATTTTGAAACAAGAAGGGCGAAGAAGTTCGTTGTAATGTTTCCTTAACACCATCACACAGGGTTCATTTCTCTTTGCAGGTCATAATTTTCATACTTGTGTCAGCTGTCATAACGAAACTATATATGGCCTTAGTTACAATTTGATTTAATATTAAATCATACTCGGCCATATTTCAAGTTCCAAAAGCTCGCTAAGCCTACATGCTTCTGCATAGCAGAGTGTTTTAAAATGCATTCAGCCATATTTTCGAGTACAGACAAGGTTGGGCCCCACTTGCAGAAAATCTGTTATGAATTTTTTTGCATTATTTTGACTTCTATATTTACCGGTTCAATTTTAAGGCTAAAAGTGCTTGCAGCGAAACTGAGGAACTTTCAGGAAATGAAAA